>JACDQD010000007.1:17902118-19190191 GCA_019843655.1 Lethocerus indicus
ACCAATCATGAACCATTCCGGGTTTAAACTTCCTTCCTTGTTTTTTAAATCGCGAAAATTATTCGTTGCTCATTCTTACGCGAATAACAACCTTGGAATTAAAAAAAAATATTTCGGCATGAAATATATATAATAAACCAAGAGACATTGAAAGTCTCAAGGTCCGTGGACATTTAATGAAACTGAAGAAATTTTTTGTTTTCAGTTCCATTCTCCCGAGGTCCTTCCTCGCGAAGAGATGAAGAAAGCTGCAAAAGTAGCAATCTGAAACCCGATTATACTGTTTCTACTATATATGCTCCAGGAAATCTCAGCATGGCCGTTTAACAGTTCAATTGAGCGTTCCATATTTAAATTAGCTTCCTCTATTACGATATCGGAACTGTTATGGGATTCAAAAACATTAATAATTCTTAGAATGCATTCTCCTAAATCGGATGAAAGCAATTGCCATGAAAGTAATCAGTGTTTTTAAAATATTTTCATCAATTTTTAGTACATTAGTTTCTTTGTAGAAATTTGTAGTGAACCTGAATGTTTACTTTTATATTCCTCCATATAGGTAAATATTATGTAGTGCATATTAGTAAATACCTTGTTGACTATTATAGCACATAAAAAAATTATATGTAAGGTAATAATGATAATAATAATTTTCTAAATCCTGGAATAAATACAGGCCACTTTCATAATAACTATTAATAATACTATTGTTGTGATATAAAATAATCATTAACATATCGCTAGTGCATTACAAAATACAGATCTCATTACGAGAAGAGAAGAATTCTTCAGCAGGTAACAATTAATGGCATTTTGGAAAGAAAGTTTCACACTTGTCTTTGAGCAGTTTATTTAAAGTAAAAGTACATGCAAAGATGCCAAAAATGTTTTATGGTCCCTACCTCACAGAAGAACAAATAAGTAACAGAGAAAATATTGATTATAAATAGATGTTATCAAAAATATATATTTGTTATTATGTTTTATTTTGTTTTGCTTGACCTTAATGTGATAAAGTTGATTCTTTAATTTATTATTGTATTGTTTTACAATATATTGGTTAATTTAAATGTTCATTGCTAGATGGTGACATCCAACAGGTTTCATACATGATCATATGTATATTTTTAACAATCATTCAAAATACAAGCATGGTCACTGTCATATACGTATTTTCAGTTATAATGTATTTCATTTTACTTCTTTCTTAGGTATTAATGAAATGGTGAATAAATGTCAGCTTCTTGGTTCATCAGGAAATAGAAGAATTAGTTATGAGTAATTTGGCAGTGATGTTCGAAGGATGTATATATTCATACAGAGTTATACTTTTACATATATATAGTGTAGTATAACTTTATTTATAATAAATAAGGTAAATAAGTATAACATTTATACTAACATATATTTACAACAAACATTTATTTTAATTTTATAAATTTACAAAAGTATACAGGTCCATAGTTGGCTGGAAGATAAGGTAATATCAAATGACCAAATTGCATTCCTATGTTGGTCCCAAACTTGCAAATCACTGATGCAGGTTCAAGTGCCTTTTTCATGTCACTAAAATAAATATTAAATAATTAACCAAGATTATAATTTGTTATTTATTTCAGCAAGGTAAATTGTGTCTTCACATTTCTGATACATGAAATTTATAAAATTCACACATACAAATTGGGACTTACACTACTGCAATTTTTAGGTCTGATTCCTGCATGACATTTTTCAGTGCCATTTTTACTACACCATCATTCTGTATAGGTGATAGTGATGATGTACAATATACAACAGTACCTCCTGGTTTTACTATCTTCAAAGCATTACTGAAATCAAGAAATTATCTTGATTAAAATTGTATTAGCTTGATTAAACTTACTGAGAAATAAGTATTAAAATAATTCATTAATGCAAAATAAAAGTCAAACAATATGTATAAAAAGTTAAAAGACATATGGTTTTAAGAACTTTAGATATAAATAACTACAACATTAACTCCCAATATTAATTACGAAAAATTAATTCATATGGATTTAAAGATACTCTTATAATATAACAGTGTAAGTTATTATGCACATATTTAAAAAAAAACTCACATGAGCATCTCAGATTGTATTTCCGGTAATTTAATCCTTTCTTTCACCCTTGTTTGTTTGAAAATATTGTCTTCATCTTCATTAAGTGAAAGTCTATCTGCGGTACTGGGAACATCAACTAGTATCTGATTCACAAAATCACACAAAAAAAAATCATTCACAATTAATGTTTATTTTACAAACAGACAGATAAATATTTACTTGTCATAAAAAATAATGATGCAAATAATCTATATTCTAACTATGATGACTAAGATTCTAGTGTAATATGAAATACACTTACTTTGTCAAATACATTGCAATCAGTCATTAATCGGCCATCTCTCTGTGAGATCACAACTTCATTATTCAATAGTTTCTTATCAAAATCATAAAAATATTGGTTCATGACTTTCCTTATTTTGTTAGCTTTATATTTTGATATGTCATTGCATTCCACAGTCCCTACATTAGAAAAATTTCACATTACACAAAACAGGACCTCAACATTATTCATAGTACATCATTATTTAACTATTATTATTTATGAATATAAGTAGCTATTGTGCCTAGTAATTTTATTCATATTTTTGTAATTAAAGTTTTTTGTTAAAGTATAGCTCAGAATGATATATTCTAATTTGCACTGGTGTAATTACTTGGGTATAATGTCTGCAGACAGAGGATACTTTTGTTCCCAGGAGATGCACACATATCCAGGACGTGATCTCCAGGCTGTAAGTCTAGAGCTAATACTGGGAATAAGCTGCTGCCATCCATTAAACAATAATCTAAAATAACAGAAATCCTTGAATTATACTGGAATTTCTATTGCGACACTAAAGATACGATTTATTGTTTCTCTCTCTCTCTCTCTCTCTCTCTCTCTCTCTCTCTCTCTCTCTCTCTCTCTCTCTCTCTCACACACACACACACACACACACACACACACACACACACACACACACACATACCCACACCCACAGTATGTATATATTGAAAAATAATGTATTAGACTTCTGTATTAAACTGAAACAATTCTCATAAATTATCATGATGTAATAGATAACAGCTTAAATCAGTCATGATTTTTTATTATAAATTTATATAAAACTTAGTTTGCATATAAAAAATATTACAAAATTGTAGCATTAATAATTACAAAAAAATAACATATCATTTACCATAAACACCAGTAGTCCCTTTCCTAGGCTTTGGGAAGGCCTCAACATTTCCCATTTCAAATAAAAAGACCTGCAGTTCAGAAGGAATACTGAGTGTCCCCTGGTTCAATATCTTCACAGGCAGATCAGAGTTTGCTGCATAATAGGAATAATGCTGAGATTCTGGCACCCAATCTTCTTTACCTTTCAGTTTTGTTGCTGGTATAAACTCGTGTAGGGCTGATGAAGAAATATTGACAGTGCTACCGATAAATCTATCTTCATTTGCAGCCAACCTAAAATAAATTCAGTTGAATCAACAAACTAGCTAAAGTGATAAATGATACATCTGTTACGAATATGCAAAAATTAAGGAGTAATACAAAACCAAAACTTAAGATTGGTCTGTGTACATTTCATGTACACAAAGAAAGTACATTGTCAATATGCTTAAGAACAGCATTTATTTTATGCTATTAAAAGTATAAAATCATAAATTTCTTTAGATCTTTCAACAATGTTACTATTGTTTCACAATGACTTATTAAAGAATAAACCCTTGTTGAGAACATGAAATAGAGGAGACAATGGAGCAGGTCTATTTCAGTGTAGCAGCTTGTGACTACATTTTTAAAACATAATAAATTTTCTCACCGCTGATTGAATTCCCTTACTGTTCTAGTATCATCAGGATAAATGTCACTAAGTTCTTCTTCATGTTTCATTATACTGATTTCTAGCAATTTTTTGTCAAGCTTATAAATTAAATCCATTTCTTTCTGTTCCCTCTTTCTTTTTTGTTCATTATCTATTCTTTCAGATTGGACATCCATTAGCCTCCTTAAATTCATAGCACCTATACTCTTAAAAAAATATATTTATTATGATTTAATGCTATAATTAAAGTATCATAACATTTTATCACACTAAAGTTATACCATTTCAATAAATATGTAAGTTTTTATTTGATGCCAACATTTTATTCATTATGATCTTGTTCTAATGAACTTCCCATTTTCTTTCTTAATTTTCCTACATAAAAAGTCATTCTAATGCAAATGCATCAAACTCGTGTAGCACCAGCACAACCAGCAATTGATTTAAAATTTAGTTGGTCATTGAGCCACTAATTCATTGGAAGTTCTTAGTGGAGACTGAATATGTGACTACCAATACATCTTATTTCACTAATGTAACATCTATAATAAGTTAGGAAATTACAAAATAAAAATAAATACCTCGAGGAATGATACAGTCCTGTCTCCATCACTATAGTTATTAACAACAGCGCAATATTTCTCTTGAGATAGCAGAGCCAATCTGACTGAAGGCCATTTCTTTGCCAATACACTACAATAGAAATCATCAAAATGTTCCAGAGCTCGATCTTTTGGTGTTTTTCGCCTGGCTAAAACTGACTACATAGAAGAACATAACCATTATATTTTTTAATGGGCTCACGAGGACAACTATTAAAGAAAATACTAGGGGCAAATAATAAGGGGAAACAGCTAACATTGTTACATAGATGAACATACCCAATGATTAGGACCATTTTTGTGACGACACTGCACTATCAAACCATTTCGAGGTAATAAATTGGGGAGTCTGCGTAAGAATTTATCCGATTTATTGAACATTCTACTGAAATTGAATAGTATATTTAATTAACAAAATCCGACCGAGAATTCATATCGGAGGTTTCAATACGGTTTACCTTAGCGCTGCCAGTGCTGCAACAATTATTTGAAATGCAAAAATTATTTATACTAATTGATAAATATAACAACTACATATTTGTGAAAAATTAATTCAACAATTGTCGTTATTTGTCCAAAATTATCGGACAAAACTACCCGAGGAAGATTTATATTCATCAGCGATGTGAGAGGCAGTGGCGATTCTGGGCGAGTTTGGTTGATAAATAATACATAATCAATCATTCACGGGTGAGACGGTGTACAGTACGTGTTTAGATATATTACGGTGTTGTTAGGCACTTTGGGGATACGATGCGTTACAAAGGCACTGAGTTTGTGTCCATCGGAAGGGCACAGACCAGGAGTTTCGCTACTCGTAATGTCAGTGTCATCGGCAAATTCGAGATCGCTTATTTATAGAAAGTAAAAGATTAATTGGTAACAGTTTACGAATCGGGAACGCTTCGTTCATCGCTCGAGAGATTTAGAGTCTTCATTTGTCGTTGTTGGAGAATCGTACGACACAGTCTAGTCATGTCAAGAATATACGTTAAATGGATATTGGTAAGGTCGAGGATGGTCCCGTCTTGGCAGATGAAGCTAGATTGGACACAGTGAGAGTTTTGCACCAGACAGTAGTAACTCTGAGATTAGCGCTAGAACGTTCCAGAGCCGAATTAAATTCTCTCAGGCAACAAGTTAAAACGACATTCAACCCTTCTGTTTACACTAGCACTATAGAAAACCTAGCTGTCGAGAATCATGTACTGCGACAAAAAATTCTGTCAACTTCAGGTTTTGAGAGAGTGAATGTAGACGGCATACTGACGAAGATGTCTCTGAAAAAAGATAATGACAGCATTGACAGCGATGTGTTTGAGCCTGAAGATGCCAAATTGACGGATGATGTAAATGGCATCAATTCAGATGATAAGGAAACCAAAAGAGAGGAGCCCGAGGCCAGGCCTGTGTCCGTCAGTTCTATCGGTCCTCACAGCAGGGACACACCGCGTATCAGTAAGGGCGATTCTGAAGACAGCGAAGAAGTAGATGACATCGAATTGATTTTCACCACTGATGACACCAAAGAAATAAGCACTTTCCAGGAGGATTTAGTTTCAATAGCGGAAAATGAAAGTTGGCAAAGTAAATCCCTAAAAGAAGAAGACGATATTTCTGCGAGCCTGATACATACAAGATCTCACTCCGTTCTTGTAGAAACTGATATTTCAAAATGCGGTGTTATAGATGAAAATGAACCACCAAACAGGGGAGTCAGACGTAACACCCTGCCAGCACCGCCCCCATATAGGCCGATAATTCACAGAGAAGTTCTAACTGGTAGCAAGAGCCAGATACCTGAAGGTAGACCGGTCGTGAAATTTTCTGAAAGCCCAGAAACAAGAAGTCCCAGAGGAGTAAGGCCAATACTGGTTGAGAAAAACTCTCTGAAACAAGAATCCGGCGCTCAGACCGACATCACCGCTTTGCCCCCTCACTGGAAATCTGAAAGTTACTTGGCGCACCACAGAGTCTCGCATAATTTCACAACTCTCCCTTCCAAATTTACGCTTCCTTTCAGCCAGTGTTCACAGAGGAGGCAGTCACTAAGATTGAGCGAGAAGACACAAGAAGCGAGGAGAGTACTGCTGAGTGACATCAATTTCACCAGTATGGTCCCTGAGCTTTCCCGCAGTGCTGATCACTTGTGTCAAGAAAACAACGGTCTTCTTTGCAAATATCCCAGGGCATTTTCTTACATGAAAAATCCGGATGGAGGACCAATTTCTCCTGGATTCCTAAAATGGTCTCCTTGCGACTGCATGAACCGACAGTCCTCCTGGGAGTGTTATCAGGGCTCATCGACTTCAATGAACCCTTCGGCTTTGGATGTTTCTGACAATAGGAGGAGACACTCAATGAGACCATCAATGGATGCTTACTGGAATAGTATACCTCAGAAACCTAACTGGGCATCGGTTCCTTCTTCACCCACTCACTTTCACAGGTATATTGTCACTTTTAAGAAAACTTTATGTTACTTCTCTTTTCAAGTAATGGATTGAGCAGTAATGGAGTCATTCCATAATAATAATAATCATAAAATAAAATACAAGTCAAAATGTCGAAATTTGCTTTGCATTTATTTGTCATTTTTGTTTTATTATTTCTTTTCATTTTCTATTTTATTTATTTGTATTATACAATCACTCTCAATATCCCAATCACTAATGTAATATATTATTTAATCTTTAATAAGAGGGTTTTTAAGTGCATGAAATGTGTTTGCCTTAAACCTAAGTTGTAATTTCTTAAGTATGTTTACATCGAGTTCAATCCAACAGTCAGGTTGTCATCAGAGCTAATTCAACATTTATTCGACTCTGTATGTTTCAATTATTGACATTTTGGTTAACATTAGCTCTTTTGGCCTTGACTGTAAAGGTCAAAGAGCGTTCCATTTTCTGCTTCTTATATCAGGTCAACAACACCACAATCAGATGGTTTTGGTGGACAGCAAACATCATCAAGGCTTCAGTCACAGCATAGGAATGATAAATTTCATTCAACATATATGTTAAAAGGCTTAAAGTCTCAGACACAGAGGAACAAAGTCAAATTTCAAGGTAACAGAAGTTTTATTTGTTATCATTTGATAAATTGTAAACAAAATTAGACCGTTTTTATTTATCTTGTGTAGATCCTTGTTATGTTTACACAGGTAGCTTATACCTACCATTTGACAATAATTGTGTTAAAAATTTGATACACAGTGTTTGCTAGTTTTATTTACATTTGGTTTGGTTCATTGGTTTTACAATAATCAGAACAATGACCACATGTGTTGCACCACAGAGTGACAGAAGTTTGAATTTTTAATTTTCAAAAATTTAGAAGTTTGGAAAAATTAAATTGGAATGTTTTTAATTTATTTATGTATAACCTCTATTATAATTTTCTGTTCTCTCTTAAAAATTAATCTTTTAATTTTAATCTTTTTCTATCATTGTGTGAGCACAGCTGTCACTTGATTTCTTTTAATCTTAACATTAAATTCCATGTGATATATTTAAATTGTGGATTGCAGAAAGTGACATTAAGCATATTCTAAAATAATTGATCTTATTGAGGTTATTTGACAGGCCTATTTGAGGTTTACTTTTCCACAGTTGACTATTATTCTTTCTCATACATAAAATTTGCAATAATAGTTTTATTGAAGGAATATTGCATTAGAATAAGAAATTATGTTTTTATGAATGCCTTCCCCCTTCTAACTTTTCATGTCCCTAATATTAGGCCAATCAATATTTCCTTCAGATTTTCTTTCTATCTAACAATCTTCATATTGGCGGTCATTTATATTTAATTGAAAGTTGTATTTAATTAGCTTCCAGATGTGATAATGTTCTTTGGTTTAATGATTATATAAAAATACGACAATAAAAGGGAAAATTATACCTTTGCATGGAATTTCTTTAATTACAATTACTGTTAAATAAATATATTTTAAATCTCTGAGATTCTTTGTACTAGATATGAACACTAATAAGATCAAATTTACTGAATCTTCCTTCATATATGTCTTGAGTTAGTTTTTATTTTAGTTCAAGATTCATTTATAATTGACAATATTTAAAAAATGTGGCGAATATAAAATGTGTAAAAAAGAAAAAATATTTTTAAATAATTTATAAAGAAATATGTAATAAAATGGTTGATGATTTTTTAACCAGATATGAAGTTAGGAGGTTATCCTGGGCAGTCACTCCCTGACCTTAGGATGCCACATGACATTGATGAAGACTCAACTGATTCATTGATTGATGAATCAGAGGACTATTTGAGGCGTTCCATTGATTCAATGCTTTCTGGTTCTGATCCTACACATGTTACAAGGCGAAGATCTAATTCTGAATACAATTCAGGTTTGAAAATGAATTACTTTTATATTGAATTAAATATGAAAGAAGAGAAAATTCTGCTCATAATTTTGTTTGTTTTTTTTGCAGTTATTTGTCATTAATACAATCACTGTTTCATGTTATTTTAATATATTAATACAGCTTACATTCAATATCAAATGACCATTCTGTAAATATTCTCCAGTTGGTGATGCCAGAGGTTCTGGATTTGAATCAAACTATATTCTCCCCTGAAAGCAGTATTTGGTCATCCACTGATCTTTTGGAATTAAAAAAATCTGTAGTAGCTGAGTGAATCAGACATAAATAGGGATATATGTCCCTCCATCAGTAAAAAGTATGGATAATAATAAAATACTGGTTTAAACTAACCATTACTAACATGTGTGCATTTTTGGTATATTTTACAGGTTTTCTATCTAACTAGAAACCCATGTATAATTCCAAATGTTTTCCAGATATTCCCTGTTTTATTTTCAGGGAGATCTTAATACCTTATTGTTAGTTTGTTTGCTAAAAAATCCTTTGGTGGTGTCTGAAATTAGACATTTGACTATTTTGCTGGTCACTCAACATAGTTTGTTGAAAATATTTTGTGTGGCCCAACATAACATAAATTAACTACTGTTGTTTTTTTTTTACATGATATTACATTTGGTTTGCTCAGGATATAGGACTTTTCTTTTTAGATCAACATAGCTCTAAGGAAAAAATCCATGTGAAATCTGTTCTGAGAGAATTTGCAAAATATTAAGCAGGTGACAGCAGCGGAATGCCACCGAAGAGGGCCCAACCTTTCTTGGCGCGGGTGGCCAGTGACCTGAGAGTTGACTATTGGGTGAAGGTGATAGCAGACGAAGGGAGAGTTGTAGTTGGAAAAGTGCGCTATGTTGGACCCCTCCCGGGGCGACCTGATCAACATATCGGTATACAGCTTTCACAGCCCAATGGTAACACAGATGGCACATTTGCCAGCAGGCATTTTTTCCACTGGTATGTTGCATTTATGTATGAGATAATTTTATTTTTATATATTACTGAGTAATATCTGACAAGACATTTTGGCCTTAAACCTTAGAAACATTCATTTTTATTTAACCATTGTTTAATCGTTTAAAGTTATATCTATAGGTATGATTTTGAGTGGAATTTGATAAAACCATTTCATTTTAATTTATCGTTCATCATGCATTTTTTATTGCATACTTTATTCATTTTTTATAATTTTTGTTTTATTTCAGTTCTAATTTTTGATGAGGAGAGTTAACTAGGCTCAGATAAACCTGGTGGCTTGGCATGATAAACTATACTCTTATTTTCATTTGGGGATCTGATATTTTTGGCTAATTTGAGCAATTGTTATTTGGTTTGTTAAAAGTCAATTCATGTTAATCAGTGTGATTAATATAAACTTAATTTCTGTTTTGTTGGGAATGAATATGTTAGCAGGTTACAGAACTTTTTTTCCCTTTATTATGTTGATGAAGCTCTCTTTTACAAATTAAATATTTTGAAATGCTCTAAAGTAATTTGTTTTGTTATTAAGAGTGTTATTGTTATTTCAGTGAAGACAACTATGGGATATTTGTGCCATTTAAGAAGGTAATAATGGCGTGGAGCGTGTAAGTAAATTTCACTCAATTGTTTTCATGCTTCCCTACATAATTATACATACATATTTAACCTTGCAATTGTAAACTATGCCAAAGAGTATTCAGCCAATGCCTGTACAATATATTGTGATCTCACACTGACAACCAGTAGTTTTAGCAAGTTTAAAAAAAGAACGAATAATGATGGATCAATACACAACAGTCATTGCACCTATTTCTGTAATATAATATTTCTTTCTCCATTTGTGTTTTAGGAGAAAACTCTGTCATTGTTTAATCATTTAAAGTTATATCTATAGGTGTTATTTTGAACCAATTTTGAGTGGAATTTACTGGTTAAAGGAAACAACAAAATGGTCTGATGTATGTTAAGTTTAATATGTTGCTTCATATCAGATTAAAATTGGTGCTCAACAACGATTTTTAAAACTAGTCCATATCTTCATAAGCAATAAAAAGACTTCTGGAGCTTCTGGTAGCAGTAATTTGGTGACCAAATAAATATCTGTATAATTTTTATCTAACCAGCTAATATTGTGTTTCCACCTTATGTCACACTGTTTGAAACTGATATGTCAGATTAGTGCACCTTGAGTGAAATATGCTGTAGATTTTACTTAAATTTAATCTTCTCTTATCCATTAGATGGAAAAAATGCAGTCACCATTCTGATCTAACTTGTTGCAGTATATTATATTATATATATTTTTATAATGGCTAAAATGTGCTTAGCTTGTTTGGTGAAAACAAAATGTCGTTTATGTTTCTTAGGCTCCACAAATTGATGTTAGCAGTTTGTTAAGAAATATAAAATTAATTACAATATTTAGAAGGTGAACTGACATGCTCTCCGAGAAGAGTTGAATTATTCCAGGTGTTTGGCCCTGAATAATTTTTGTGAGATAAAAATGTTGTTTAAGAACATGAACAAAGTACGTAGTTATTGATTTTCCAGGCTAACTTCAAAATCTTCATTTGTCTCAAGTACAACTTTTTCCTATTTCCTATTCACAAAATTGTCCATATTGTGTAGATTAGTAGTGGAGATTTCTGAAAATTAAGTCACTTAAAAACACCCGTCGTATTTTTTTAACTCTGTAAGGTTATTGGAATAAATAAATAAATATATATGTATATGAATAATGATTAAAATATATCTGTAAAACTTTTATTGTAAGAGAAGAATGGATGCGGTTTAAGAAATGATAAAACAGAAAAGATTTTTCTGTATACGAGTGGAAATAGAGATTGTAATAAGAAGGAGTTAAAAACTAATGTGGTTTCTTGATTTACTCTTTGTACTATTACTCAGTCCTATTTAGAATTATAAATTACATTTTTGTATATGAAATTTACAAAATTTTAATTGTAGGCAATTGGAATAAGTTGTTAGAATTTTGGAATGATGTAAATTACACGAAGGAAATCGCACTGAACATTTTTACATTCAAGTTATTCATTTAAGGATATAGATATGAAGTAGATAAATAGATAACTTTTTTACAAAAGAATTAGAGAAATAAAGTTCATTTATAAAGTTTCACAATTTTATGAAGGTAGTCAATTCATGGAATTTAATCCAATACTTGTTTAGTTATTGGTTTCGATTAAGCAATTAATAAAATGGGACCATAAGGTAAACACAAAACAGATATTTAGTGTTTCAATGAATTGGTTTTAAGAAATTCAATTTCAAAATATTGTCTAATAATTGATAATAGTTTTTCAGGAATTTACAGTTATTTGGAATGATAGGATGAGATCATAACAAATATTGTTTCAGAATGTTTAATGATAAACTTTTTATTAGTACAGGGTTGTTTGTATTTATTCGAAACGTCATATCATTCAGGCTGTATGGATTGATGTAATGAAGCGATATTTTGTTTAACCTTTTTTATCTATTGAAAAAGAAAATTATTGAAATAGCTATGTAATAACATTTACCTTGATTATTTTTGAGTTTTTTTATTAGGAGTATTCATGTTTATATAACAACAAATGTATGTGTAAATTTTTGTCATTGAAAGACATTTTTTGTTATTTAATCGAAGTATCAAACCCAAGGAAACCAAAGTTTCTGTCTGTCGTATGCCAGTATCTATTTTCATTTATAAAAAGGGTTAAATCCTTCATTATTTATAATGTCGCTTATGCACTGATGGGAATTGTCAACAATTATCAATAAGCTCACAAATTTAAATATATTCTTTCATATGGATTAGGTATTTTATTATGAAGTTTAGAAAAGAATGATAAAGTTATGGATTAAGTTCTCTCAGATGCAATTGTTTTTAGAATAAGCTGTTCTTTTATTCTCACGTTCTAGTATTCATGTTTGATGAATTAATGATTGTCTAAAAAATATTTTAGGCTATTATTTCAGATCAGCTTTTAATTCCTTCTGAAGTGTTTGTATATTTCAACTTGCATCTTTAATACACTAAATGATGCAGCATTGTATAGGTGTGTCTATGTGTAGTCACAGTTGTGTATCAACGTATATTTACGTTTAAGGAAAAAATAAACCAGTAAGTTATAAACTTGATTTATATTTGAAGTGAAGGAATAAAATATAATACTTATTACATAAATGATAATTTATAAGAAAAAAAGGCAATAGTTTGTAGTAGCTGTGGATATATTCCTTACCCAGCATGAGAGGTTTTCCAATGGGAAATGTTATATGGTGGCGTGGGTAGAGGGAAGAGGAAGGTTGGATTCTGACTCTAATTTTATGCTGGGGAAATGGAGGTAACAAATTGCCAAAGTTTTGTGGGGTATTAAAGGCATGATGTTATAAATACCCCAAACACACACACCTCCTAAGAAGTTTGCATGTTTGGATCCAATCAATAATGGTAACCCCCCACCCTCATTCCGCCTCAAATTTAACAGGAGGGCTGCTGTAAATGTTTTAACTACTGGCCTCTATTGATTCCGCTCTTTACTACTTTCTCTGTATGTCACCCTGGCCAGTGGCTAACCCAGTGATGCATTAAATATTAAAATGAGACAATATTGTTACATTAATATTAAAATGAGACAGTATTGCTTGTTATTAGTGAGTAATTAATTGAATTATGGGTTAACTTATTTTGTGTACCTAAGTTTTTTGTATATCATTCAGTAATAGGGTTCTATTGTATTTAATTGGTTGCTCCCCTTCTACCATCATGTTCCTTTTACATCATTGGGAATACAATTTTGTAAAATATAAATTCACTAATGGAAATATTATTTGACAAAAATCATACCTTTGGCATTTAATTATCAAATGCACCTGTCTACTTCCCTCCTCTCATAGGCATACCAATGAAATGTTTACCTCTTTAAAAATTATAAAACCATTATAAAGTTAGCATTAAGATTTCTAGTCAAACATTGTTATTGTGTATATGTATATATAATATATATACACACATATACATATGTATGTATACACTGTCAATATGGCTTTGCTCGTGAGGCTTGAGAACTGAACTGTTCATAATAATAATATAAGTATGTAGAGAGGTATCTGATTTTTTAAAAGTTTAAAGCTTTAGCTTTCTGAATACAATGAATTTTTTTCATATAATGACTACGGAATATTTGTCCTATGTAATAGTTACCAGCAAAAATAATTTATTATTTAATAATTTTATTATGTTCCTAACTTTAAAAGAAAATTAAGTTTATTTGCTTTATAGCTATTTGGAATCTGAAGGCTTTGCTTCTGTTAAAATGGGTGTATATTTCTTTGGATAATATTCTAGAATGAAGATACAAAAGTGAGATTTAATTAATATCCAAGCCACCCCAAAGCTGAACAGTGTGAGCTGTATTGTATTATCGTTCTACTTCTTATATAGCTTAAGAATTCAGATTAATCTGGCTTCTCAGTTCATGGATGAAGCCTGTAACATTCATTTATATAATAAGGGTGCTGCAACTTTATTCATGTTCCTTGTTACAATAAATGCACTTATTTTGTTTTTCATAAAAAAAGGTAGTCTTCTTACATATAAATCAAGGCAAATCATCATGTAATAATGTAATTGAATAATGAGAACATCTGTTTCAAAGCCTTTCCTACAGCCCTGTTATTGAATCATTAACAATTGCCAGTATGTGAAATATATATTGGTGAATAATAAAATATTGTACAGAGTGATTTGTATCTGTATTTAATGTATAATAAAGATTTGGCAAACTTGAACAAAATAGTCATTCTGTATTAATATCATTTATTTTACATTATTGTTCACTCCCTTAAGTTCTATTGTCTGTGTGCAGGATATATAAAATCAAATTCTTTCACATATGACATTGCTACACATTGATCATTTGTTCAAATGTTATTTATTTGTCGCTATTAAAAGCATTGTATGTAAAAGAAATATAAATTAATAAATATGTGTTTAAACTGTGAGTTGGTTTCTTTTTTCCTGGAGTGCTATAATGATGTATTTCTGCTAAGGAAGAAATAATTTGTACACTTCATTGGCGTAATTGTCATTTTGTAATATTACCTTACATATACTTTAGAATGAATGTCGGCGCTATTAGGATAGAAGAATTTGGGAGAAATGAGAAATGAGGTTGTGAGGTTAATGATGAGTGTGCACCGGGAAGTGAGCATGCCATTCGAACGCTCCATGGTGACCAGTGTGGGCTCCAAAATCAACGTGGTCGTCATGTCCGTGGTGATGGTGCTGGGATTCATCGGCATAGCTTCCTTCATCGCCGCTCATTGGGTAAGAGGAAGCATAGCACACCGCGAACAGGGCAATCAGTACCAATGACTGACAAATTAAAATTATTGATTAAAAATAATTTTATTACCTTTTCCTTAGTGCATACCATTACAGAAACTTTTTCCCCCATATCTTAACCCACAGTCTTGTTGAATCACTTCAAAGTAATTACTTCAATGGTTCATCAAAGATGTATTGTGAATACTGACAATAAAGAATTTAAAATCTTTGTTGGAGATAAAGATGAGTTAATTTTAGATGATTTTTTGAAGGGATAATAACGGAGTTATTTGATGGTACCTGAACATTGTTTATTATGATTCTAAAATAAAAAAATCTCTCTTCAATAAAATTTAATTCCCTGTCAACTTATTATTATCACACATGCAGAGTTTTAAATGAACTTAAAAATATTTGTTTGAATACCCATGTACCCACCATTCAGATAAATAAATGTACACACATTGCTACAATGAAAGGTGGCCTTTTAAAAATTAGTATATTCTCAAGATGATGGATTTAAAAAGTACTTACCCGTTTCATGTCTGCAGCTGATTTGGTGGTTTGAATTGTCAATCGATTTCTTATATAAGGTGGTAGTTTACTTTCTCTCTGACCAGTGTAGCGTGGTTTTCCTGATTGTTGGTTGATTCAAATGTGTCCAAATCAGGAATGAAAAAGACTCAAAGGGAGAATTATTAGATCATGTCTGCACTGATAGAGAAAGTGGAACGTTCACAGTTTTGTAAAACCCTGGCTGTTCTCAATATTGAATCGAATCATAAACTGAAGATATCACTCATATTATTTATTTTAAATGGTGTATACTTTCATATATATATATATATATATATATATATATATATATATATTTCTAACTAAATATGAAAAAAACTAGCTCATTTAAAATTTATTTCTTATAACAGTGTATAGTCTATCCATGTAACAAAACATATGATATTCAATACAGAACTATAACAACATTGTTTTGAATGAGTAATTCTACTTTTTCAGTTAATGAGCCACACATTGTCAACTTAATGTTTTTATTTTAAATTGACACATCCAAAACATAAACTGATTTTACAACAATAATAATAACCACAACAATAAATAAAAGCTATAATTTCTGTTTTGAATACTTCCACTCATTTCTAGCTTCTATTTTAACAACATACAACATGAATAACATCAATATTCAGTGAATGTGGAGTTTCATAAGGAAATAAAGAATTAAAATGAGACAGGAAATACTAAAAACATCAGAAATTGAAAACAATAATTCAATAAAATGGGCATTCAATATAATAAAATGATTCAATAAAATGTATTCTATAGTTTTTTTAAATTTATGTATACTAGGGACATGTAGACAGTCAATCTGATTACAAGTATTAGTTGGCACATGTTAACATTAAGACAACAAAGAAATCAAACCTTCAGCCAATATTAAAATAAAGTTCTTTACAATGAAGCATCATGTGGAATTACACTATATCCATTAAGGGAATATGAAGAATGATCTTCCTTCACAAACTCATTAAAATGTGTTAAACAACAAGCCACACTGAGTTACATGTACTTGCTGTAATGTAATTTTTCTACTTTAACACAAAACAGTTGAGTCCATCACCAAAGAGTGCGATTTTTCACAAATTCCACAAATATACATTAATTTCCTTAAGAAAACTAAAAAGAAGAAAACAAAGAAGGATGGAATGGCACTAAAAATGGCTACATCAAATTAAGTTAGGGCCTTAACTGGATGGCAAATAGTTGAAAGTGATTAAAAAAGAAAAACTTTTACATTAATTCTATACTCCCAAAACTTACAATAATACTTTCCTAACATTACAATCACATTAGTTTTAGAAAAATAACTGAGTCCAAAAGAAAAAGACCCTGCTCTTATCAAAATACAAAATAACTTAGCCCTAATCTATAAGTACATTTTGATTTAAAAAAAATGGAACTCAAACTTGTCTAAAGGACGAATTAAATTCTAAATCACACTCGATTATATACACCCATTTACATTCATTTACATGAAATTATTAAGTGTGTACAAATAAGGAATAATTGACGTACACATTTATTTTAAGTATTTTGTTTTGATTTAGCTCATGATGACTGCAGTGGTGGAATTGTTGTTCCATTTATGGTTGGCTTTGTTAGATCCAATTCAGCGACTTCTTCAGCAAATCCCTGATTTACTAGCTCCTTGGCAATGTCCAAACACTAATCAGAATCAAAATGTTAATATTACAACAAACAAAAAAATTCGACCATTTGCCTAGCTTAATGTTGTTTTTTCTTGAAAATATTTGTGTAAACCAATATAAATTAAGGGATTATAATTATCACTTTACATTTGGAATTTGACTTCCCTTAATTAGTGTTATGATGATGTTACTTGATATATAAATTATTTACATAACCTACATAATATAGTAAACAAGTCTTATAAATAAACCTGAGGTGCAGATAGGTCGTAGAGCTTGACACAGGGGACTGGACTGCCAGCTCTGTTGCTGCGTTCTCTTTCCTTATATGCAACAACTTGGGCCATCATAGCCTTCCATCTGGCTGTGTAACACATGTCCTCAAATGCTGTTATGCCTTCCTCAGTCCAATCATCTCCTCTATCAAACAGAGAACATGTAACAGGTGTTACAACTAATATATCACATTGCCTCAACTAATAAAACACAAAATAATCTAAATAAAAATCATAACATCATAGCCATCATAATCATCATTTTGAATCATAGTAAATCATAAAATATTTTCATAATTAATTTATGGCATTTGTTTAGATGTCCGCAAGGGTTGGAATATAATCACTAGTGATTGGGTGTCTCAACTCACCTAATTGATTTTCAGCTAAACTGGTTTTGTTTTTTTGTGAGTGAATGAATGTATGAAATAATTTCAGATGTTCATAAATATTGGCATTAGTTTACTCTTTAAATGTATTATATTAGTAACATACTTATTTCTTATATAAGGATTACCATTAAAGGTTTTAAGTTCCATTATTTAAACATGGAGAAATGTAAAATTAAAACCTTCATTTGAGAAACATATTTTTAGGAGTGATTCTTTGGGCCCACAAACTTTATCTAAAATTCACTCAATCAATACAATGGTAAAAACAACAGACAGGAATTAGCAGATACTGACCCATATAGATTAAGGGAAGCATTTGAATAATAGCTACAAGGGTCAGGGGGGAATGCCAGAGATTAGAGATTAAAGTTCAAAACTAAGTTTTAATGGCACCCCACCATGAAATGCAAAACTTCTCCAGAACAAGATCAATGAACATTCAGAAGGGAGATAATTCTGAACACACAAGGTTTGGTTATACTGCAAAAAAGATTAGATCTTTAGTTTGAAACTAAATCGTACTTGGGTCTGATGCCAGCCATTGAACACTCTATTGCCTGAAAACGCAGAGCGAGGAAATCTGTCCTCAGCTCATAAAGCTGGGACTGCTTCTGAAAAGATGAATCTCCGTAATCAACATAAAAGACGTCAACTGTTGAATCATCTGGATTCTCAGGATCGGCCTCTATTCCGCACACCTCGACCCTATACCACTTGTTGTCGTGCTCAAATTGAGATGCAACTATCTGACCTTTCATCACCTTCAGGAAGAGAAAATCACAACTCATATTAAATATATATATTTCTAATTGTACTCATAAATTAAAAATGAACAATTTAAGAACCCATTAAAAGAATGAAATCAATCAAAGGGTGAAAGAAGTATACTAATGTCAGTTAGTGTATTAACTGACCCCCTCCCACCAGTGTATGTCAGTTTACTATCAAACTGAATCACAATGCAAATCTGAAGGTTGTTTTCAAAATATTCTTATAAATATATCAAAATTATACGTTTGCAAATTTTTCTACCAGTAGGGCATTTAATTTTTTTTTTCTTTATAAACATTCATTGGTATAAATATCATTACCTCAACAAAACTTATCAATGAAATATGAATATTATGATTACATATTATATTATTCTACCTCTTTCAGTTTATGAAGTTCTCTGTTTTCCTCCTTATTGTAATAATCAGTCATTTCATCCACCAAATGATCAAGATCAACTGCTTTTGGGCTGATTAACTGCAAAAGCAATAAAACCAAAAAAATAATTCAAGATTATTTAGATCACATAATTAATAGTGAGGGAAATATCATACGGACAGTCATATTAAAGAATCTGTTGCTTGTAATTTTCCTTTTGTCCCTAAGTCTTTACAAGCTGCAGTGAACAATGTGAATTAACACCCTTCTGAACCTAATTTTAACTTAACTTTGCTTAGACACCCAGAGCTGGCTTCATTTCCATGTAGCCAACTATTTAAAAGTATAATCCTCAAGCCACTGCTCCCCATATTCCTTACATTTCAATAACACAAAGGGCTTCTTCCTTGAATAATTAGGTGGAGCTAAAAATATCGGACAAAAGATAAGTGTTAAAAATACCTGCATCCAAAAGTGAGTTGGATTCGCAACAGAAGAGACATAAACCTGGATCATACTGTCACCTGCTGAACCTATTAATCTTTCATATCTTCTTTCTTCCTCTTCCTTAAATAACAAATAAGTTCCTTATGTAAATAAGGAATTCCCACGTACAAATAAAATATAACAAATTCCTTAGAAATACAAATGAAAGGAATCTTGATCATAACAAATCTGAAATCTATGACTTGCATTTTTAAAAAAAAATACAGGACATAGAATAAGAGAATTGACATTAATCACTAAAAATATTAAGATTAATATTAATATTTATTGAAATAAAATTATAAAGTAAAATTTGCACATCCAACAATACACTGTTCTAATTTTTCCCCACATCAATGCATCAATGCATAAAAGCTATCTAATAATGAACACAATATAAAATAATAGAAGTCTAGCATAAACACACACAGTAATAGAAAAAAATTGATCTGATTCATTAATTATAATTAAATACTCTAAGTTTTCATTGGGGTTAAACAAACTAAATGAAATTTCAATTTCTTATTTGCAAATGTTTTTAAGTTCAAAAAGCTAAAAACATTTTAAGAAAATTACTCGACACTTTGAATAATGGACCTTAAGAAATGCATATATATATATATATATATATATATATATATATATATATATATACTTAAGGAAGATGTTATGTGGATTAATAAACACAAACCATGTCCTATCATTTGAATAGAAATTTTTAATTAAAAATATAAAAATAACCAGCCAACCTTTCTAGCTAATATAAAATTATATCAAACTACACAGATAATAATTTCAATCATCAATATGACTGAATAAAAATATTTAAAAGAAAATAAATTTATTGGTTAATTAACTTTAACAATTAATAAAACCTAAACATAACAGAATATTAAAATTATGTTTTGGGACTAAGTTTTCTTGAGTGCACTAAAGAATAAGTTATTAAGTAGTATTTATACTTATACTTTATAAGAACTAATAATAAAATATCATTTCTTAAAATTAGCAATAGTAAAAACTATAAAACTTAATCTACTTATACAGTCAATGTTCATGATTCCAACATATGCATTCAGATGTCAGAGCTCCAGCTGCTATCACTAAGGACAACATAACACACAGGTGTATGCAAAGGCATATGACAAATTGGTCATTATATTCAATGATGGAATTTTTTTGAACGCACAGTATTTTGATTGGGCTTAGGTTTGTGCCTTGGTGACCTTGAAGATAAGGTCAACTGCATCTTACTCCTTGCTATGTCATCCTCTTCAATTTTTTCTTCTATCAAAGACTTTGCGACTGCTATCTGCTCAGCTGTACCTTTTATTATAACTTGTTTCATTAATTCTTTGTCGCCTAAAAAAAATTATTATCTGAGTATGACAATTACTACTAACTCACTTACTAGCAAATACAAAATAAGTAATGGTACGTTTAACAGATACAAATCATTACTACATCTTGTGTTCAATTTTTGGAAAACAGCTATACTAATGCCATTTAAATTTATTGACTTAGTAAAATTTATTCAGGCTGGAGAGGCTACAAATAAAAAGAGAATAAAAAACAAACTACCTTTGCCTACAAAAGTTTTATATGAGATTGAACTATGAAGAAATTTAATGATATATTTCATAACAGCAGTAATAGTATTTCATCCTATTATGTAAATAAATTTCAATATCAGAAATATTGTCACCATAAAGAAATTTACTATTTCTTTTAAAATATAGAAACATGTTCCATACATCTAATGCTTAACTTCTTTCAAGGGTAAAAATAATTTTTCTATTTATCTTGATAAAAGTATATTTCAATACCTTTTGAAGAGCATAACCTGTCGACCAAAATTTGAGCATTTGATTGCTTTGATATGGAACGAATATTGTCTCCACAACGTCCAATTATTCGTCCGCAAGCTTTCTGCAAGTAAAAATAAATTCAGTGATACATTAATCTCATTTGAACAATCAATTTTTTTATTATATTCTATTTAAAGATTTTTTCTTTTCTCTCAAATCATTAATTTCAAACAATGTAGAAATCAATCAGTACACAAACAATCAATGTACAAAAGAATAGATAATCAGAAGGTTAGTAAAATAACATGAGATAAAAAACAGACAAGAATATAAATTAATGAAGAATTAAAAATTATGCATACAATTAATGCATTGTGAATTTATCAATAATTAATTTTAGTAAATTCATTATTTTAAATACTTAGTAGAGTTGTATTGATTTAAAAGCAGTATTTGGGTTTATTCTAAAAGAGGAGACATGAATTTATGAATTCATAATAAATACAAAATAAATTAGAACAAATGAATAATGGGACTAGTGTAGGGGTTACAAATTGTCTTATATGTAGCCATAGTCATTCAACCAATACCATAATTGTAACACATTTGTGAGAACCATTAGTGGCTAAATTAAAAAAACAATTAAATCTAGGGACACTTATGATCAGCTAAATGTAATTTAATTTTAAACTGTAGGACAAAATTATTTTAATATTATTTGTTTTCATATTTGTTATTTTTGTGTAAATAGCAACAAATAACAATTATTAAATAAATAAATAATAATAAAATAAATTAATATTAAAATTTTGATATCAATATGCAAAAGGAAAAAATTGGCATGTATTTCAAATTATGCAATACTTCTTACAATATCAAAAGAGAAACAGGAAATCATCTGATTTAATGCATCAGATGTCAGATATATACCTATATATATTACTTATATCATTTTCAATAAGTTCCACTTCCAATTTGTCATGATGATATTCTAAATAAATAATAAATGATAGGAGAAAATTAACTGATTACATTACACTTTGAGTATCTTAATGATGTCATATACATTGAATACAGTGATAGCAATACAAAAAATAGTACCTGGGGGACCCAAATTTCTAAAGTTTCTATGATTGGTTGGTTCATAATCGCTTCAAGTATCAAGGATTCAGCCATCTGGGTACCTTCTGCAGTCCCGCGTATTCTACAAATTCTGAAACCAGTATCACTACCTGAAAAAGGGGAAAGTGCCATATACTAGGGTAGAAATATTAGACTAAAATAATGACTCATTTATTATGTTAGCAATGGATCTGTCCAAGCATTTAAAAAACAGAACTTAAGTGTCTTTAGGTATTAATGAGCTATGGAAAACTGAATTTTGTAATCACTTGGTAAGAATTTAAAAAAATAATTAAAAACCACTAACTTATTTATTAACTCGTTGAATGATTAGTCAGTGAAGCAAGTGATTAAGATAATAGTGAATACTACGAGCAAAAATAAACATAAAAAATTGTTGGAAAGGAAATTATATCTCTGCAACCCAAATAATTCTAATACAACTTTTAATATGATTTATCTTATTTGCAAAATATATTTTGATAAAATACTTATCACACAATTATATTATGATGTTTTAATGAAATAAAACAAACATTAAATGCTGAAATTTAAAAGTAGGTTTATTTTACACTCATGACGTCAGTTTTGTTCTATTGTTAAAAATGTACTTGTTTCCTTAAAGTTGATCTTCGTGTTGGTCTGATCTTGAATCTCCTTGATGTTAGCACCAGCTCTCCCAATGACGATACCAACACTTTCTGTGGGAACTTTAACCTCAATCACGTTACTTCTGTTTGTTGATATGCTCATGTCATCCCAATCACTGTCATCCTAAAATCACACAGTAAAAATATATGTATTCATTCTGAAATACATCCTACAATTTCAAGGCTTCCTACATGAATATTCCCTGTTTATATTAAATAAATAATAAAAATGTGGATTAACATTGAATCATAATATATTTTAACTTCTGTACATCTAATGGATGGTAAAATCACACTAAACTAGTAAATTATAACAGAATAAAACCACTAAAATAATTAACTTACGAACATAGCAAAAACCATGACATTTTTGCAGTTATTGATTCGAGTTATAAATGTTAGACAAAAAATATAAAAATTAATTATATGTAATTGGAAACAGCATGATAGCAATACGGTAAGATATTTACCCTTTTCTGCAAATAATACAAAGTGGCAGCACAGATTCCTAGAATCGGAAGCCCAATGAACAGGAACACAGTTCTTGGATGCCAGGCCATTGTGAGCTAAATAATTAAGACAATTAGTATAAATAAACAAACAACAATAATCATAAAATGGATGATAGTTTTCAATAGACTTCAGGATTAAAACATGAGATTGTCTGAAATACATAAAATTATTTTTAAAATTATTATTTTAAATTCAGGGAAGTTACACAATAAGAATGTAGTTGATATCAGAAAATTTCTAAATAACAAATTATAATAATGATTTATGATTTATGTCCGTTCTGTTTTGTAACTACTATTAAGACTATTTGGAACTGTTCCAATCCTAATTTTATTTTTAACTCTCTGCTAATATTGAATGAATGACTATTTCTATAGGCTAAACAAATGAGACAATATTGGAAGGGGTCACAATTTAACTGAAGTTACTCTAAGTTGAAATATTGTATTATAGAAATTTATTTTTTAATTAAATGGTCCCGAATTATATATAGTGTTACAAAAGCCTTAAAGCTAAATATAACGTAAGAAAATGTTCGGATAAAACATTTTTTTTGTTTTCATCGCGGAGTATCAAGATTTGTAGCTAGCTACTCATGTAGTGTAGGTAGACGAAAGTACAAAAACAGACAAGGCGACCTGAGATGTTAGACTTGAGACGTCTCGTAGCAGGTGAAGTGTATAACTTGTCCAAACAGAAAGGGCGAAATTACTTTAACTAGAACTTACTGTTACTACAGGTCCTGGAGACCTGTAAAGGAGTCCGGCAAAACAAAACACAACGTCCGCTGTCGATAACCGGGAGGTAGGTTAAATCCTATCGCTTCGGTCTCCGGGCGAAACGATAAATCTGTGAGTGGGTCAATTATACCGATATCCTACGAGAGATGCGAAATTCTACAGGGCATGGTGAATGCAAGGCGTTGGGCGGTGGACGGGCGAAGTCCGGAACCGAAATTAATCAGGCCGGTGAAGTGATGTCATCCGTAGATTAAGCCACCGCTTTCAGTCCAACTATGCGACTCTATTGAGTGATACCGGTGCCGTTCTTAAAAAAGTCCGCGCTCTTATCAGGAAATTCGCTAATTTAACTTAGGGCCCGTAATTTCCGAATTGTGGGTCGCGACCCAACGCAATTGGCTAAAGGGGGTTGTTCTCAGGTTGTACTGCGTTAAAATGGCTTTCAATGAAAAATCAATTTCTGGCACCTAAAATATAATTTTAACGTAATTGTGAACAAATGTTGTATTGAATTAAAATAATTCAATAAGTCCTAAAAGGGTCAAGTAATATTTCCCAACACTGGACTTATTCAAATGATAGTTATATAATCACTTGTAATTTTCAGAATCAAAAATTGTAAAGTATACTTTGAAATATGAAGTTTTTTATGCACAAATAACAAAAAAGTTAATAGAATTATTCAGGATTGTAACATGCATTAAATTAAAAAAAGCATATTATCAAGGATGTCAGTTCTGAATATTATAAATTATTATAATTATTCCTGGGAGGTGGGAAAAGATACTTACATTTAAATGTTATTAAATCTCTGTAAATTAATGTGCAACCAAATTAAATTGGTGATGAAATTACTGACTCAGAGACAGAATTTCTAATTAAGAAATGTAGGTTGATAATTTATTAATCTCAACCAATTTATCAGTCAAGGTCATAAATATAAGAATATTCAACATTGTTGAATATAACTAAGTTGTACATAAATTATATTTTTCAGGTGGAATTTAATTGATTATTACAAAATTGATATATAAAAGCACCACACCAAACCATTTCGTGTAGGTACAAATATTTTTGGCTTTTATTAGCTGTAAAAATATGTTATTACTTTAAATCTATGGCAATTTTAGATAGGTATAAAACAGGGGAAAAAGTGTTGAAAGGAATAATTCTAAAAAAAACAATTGTATCTTTTAAAACATTCTGTTTAATAGATAAATGTGTTACATTGGATATTACAGTCAAAACTTGGTAATACAATTAAAATAGTAACCTGTGGTACAACATGCAGTAACAACTGGATTTTATTCAACTCCTTATTTTTCAAACACCAGTAATTTCCAATACTGCTATATAAAAAAAAATACAGGTTACAAATTTATAAAATCTTATTACTTTGTTGCATAGAAGTACAACACTATTTGAGCTTGTGAAGTATATTCTATTATTTAATAATCCATTCGTTATCAAACGCAGGTAAATCGAGCAAATAAGAAGCTGATTCCAAACATACAACCCGTACACAATTACTTAAAATTGAAGCATGCAGTGAACTACGATCATATACATACATAAACAATATATATGTATGCATTATACAGAAATTAAAACAATTTTTTTTTCATTTTTTAAAAATATTTTATTGTGCTTCGATGTTGAGAGTATCTTCTGAAACTTAATGGCTACTTAAGTTATTAAAAACTTCAAATTTAAAGGTGACACAACTCTGCAATACAATATATGAAACACACTGTTTTGTAGTTATTTCCAAATACCCACAGCAAATACAACAGCATATAGTTTAAATTTTTCATATTCATTATTAACGAATATACAATAATATAGTCATATATATATATATATATATATATATATATATATATATATATATATATATGTAATCAAAGAGTTTAAAGTCCCATTTTGTTTGTTCAAATGATGAACAAGACCACAGTTATAATAATAGTGTCCCTTAAATCATTAATAAATAATTAATTAGAGTATATATTATATAAACGCAGTCCAACTTTTATTAAAAGTGGAATCCACTTTTTTCTGAAATTTACATTGAACTGAGACATTTTCCACAACCAAAGTTTTACCCCCCTTACCAAACAAACAAAAGAAAAGGAAATACTAAAAATCATTCTAATGAAGCACCAAAAACCAATTAACTAAACATCCAGGTGTTTCACAGGTAACAAACAATGCTTGTAAAGGCAAAAAATAAACTGAAAACCCCCTACTAGAAGCAATTTGTTTTTCAGCTTAATTTAAGTTTGACAAAATTATTGTCAGTCAAATTAAAAGTGGATTCCAACTATGTCAAGCTGTGAAGTGCAACTTCATTTTAAAAGAAATCATATTTATTTATTTTAACCCTTGTTCTCAACTGGGGTGGTGATCAGACCTCCTGTTTTGCACAATGTTGTTTTGAACTGTTCAGCTACTGGGTATTCAGTCTGCAATAAAATATATAATTTATTAATGCATTAGCATCAACAATAAAATAATAATTTGTTTTGATTTACATATAATTGTATTGTAATTGTATATTTTAAAGAACAGAAAATGCATGCAGTTATAAAAAATAATTATTCATTGTGCAAAAGTATGGGAGAAGATAATTCATTTACAATTCATTACAACATTTAACACAAATGTAACAGTATTACAGTTACTGTTACAGAATTGTTGTAATAGTATTACTTTCATCTACTGATACAAGTTACATATATTTTCCTTTTCAGCAAAACTTACATAATCCCCATTTGGTTTTGGTACGAGAACATTCATTTCTGATGATTTGGAGCTGATTATTTCTACACCAAAAGATTCTGCATTCAGGTACATTTGACATCCATCAGTTTTGTCTATTGATATTGTCGGAATTTTGCCAAGGACCTGGAAAATAAACAAGAAAATAAATGAATAATTTGAATGCACGTATAATTTTGCCTTAATTATTTGGAAAAAAGGAGAATAACTCTAAAAAATATTTTTATTAATTAAATAAAATTAAAAGCATACAAAATAGTTTTTTAAAGAAAAATATAATTTCAGTACATTGCCATAAGCCTTAGGTCAAAACTAGATACTAAGCTTGGCATTACTTGGTAAATACCATAAAATAAAATGCAATACCGGTGTGTAGAAAATACCATGCTTAATTGTACACACATGCCCCAAAGGCTTCTTACAATAAGGAATAGATTCTAATTCGCTTAAAAGATCATTCATGAACATTACTGGTATCAACTAATCATAAACAGTTAGATACAAAAGTATCTAATATACTTTTTGAATGTAATCTCTGCACTTTAATTATTCTTTTGATGGGTTTGCATTTTGGTACTGACCTGCATTTGAACAGATTGGCAGTTGACAAATTCTATGGAAGATACAAGAGTGTCAAAAAGAACAGAGGTTTTGCGGCAACTATCTAGGAACACTGAATTGAGCTTGCCCTTGACAGTGAGCGTTGAATCTGTACAACCATACATGTACACTACATTGTTCATCTCAGCACCCTCAACAACTAATGAATGGTTACCTTTCTGGTGTTCCTAAACAAGAAAAATCAAAGGAACATAAACAATAAGTAAATATTGACAGTTAATTCTTCTATACTATTGAGTGTTAAAGATAGACCAACTTTCCAGTTTATATAATGGATTGGTCTGTATCAAATTATGAAGTGATTTCCCAGGTGAGCTTCATATCTAAGCCTCAGATATAAGAGATTTCAATTTGACAAAGAACAAAATGAATATAATTATAAACTGGATAAATAACATGAAAATGTTATTTAATGACTTAATCTTAATCTAATGTATTATGTCAAAATGAAAAATTTTAAAACTAGATCTGTATGTATGGATATGCACACATATAAACATTATTCATCTTAATTATTATTTATTTGCTCTACCTACTATGTAATGGAAGTGATGTCCAGAAACATTCTTTCAAACTGCATTTATTTACAGAGCATTTATTTATATGTAAGTCTCGTTATGCATATTAAAAGACACCCTTCATTCTTCTAGTGTAACAGAATATTTCTTCTAAAATTGTTTCATAGGAAGAAATGCACACATGCTAGAAATGTGAAACTTACAATAAGCCATTTTTTGCCATCTCTTGTGAATTTTGGTGGTTTATCTGCAGGCTTCATTGGCATCTTTGCTCCAATAGAGGTAGGGGACTGTACTGGTGCTTTAAAAGGGGCAGGGCCAGTCCTAAGACCTGGGTTCTTGTGGGTCTGCATTTCCGATGTAACTTTCTTTAAATCTAAAATAAGAGTAAAGTGAATGCTATATATACAGAGAACCTCTAGTGAATGGTTAACTGAATTCTAACGAGTTTCCTGGAGTTGTATGAATTCAACATGCTGTCAATTTAAATTTGTAAATATCATTAGAATTCAGTTCAGTAGCTTGTTTCAGTATAAAAACTGCTTCTGGATATAAGTGCAGATGTAAAAACTCCCAACAGGCACTTTGAGGAGATGTCATTTTTTTGTGCATAATGAAACTAGGCTTAGGATACAAAGCAAATAAAGGAGAAATTGGACACCACAGGTGCTCTGGCTCACCTCAGATATGGCTTAGTAGTTAAGATAGTGCTGAGTCTGAGATCAAATCATGGTGACAGATCAAATTTTCATTCATTTGCAAATTTAAAAAGTCAAACAAATATTAAAGTTGTGTAGGCTCCACTAAAGAACCTCTCCCAATTTTGGTATTTTATTCTTATGACTGAATACATTTTATAACCCTATTAGTACATTTTTTTCCCCCTAATGGTTTCATGATCTATGGTATACTTGTGCATTAAACTTGTTTAAATACAATTCTAAATTTTTGTGTTTGTGTGAGTGAATGATAGATAACAATAAAAGAATAGATAATTGCATTTGAACCAGAATCATGTAAAATAAATGACATATTGTGATCTGCTATATTCACTCATATTAATTGATCAGGAGAGAATCCTTTTCTTATTCTTGTTTAAATATTGACAAATGTTTTATAATACATTTATAAAGTATTATAATACAATAAGTAACTAAGAAATAAAAAGCTAATGATTTAAATATTATTTAACCAGAACCAGTGGCTAGAAATTAATTAAAACTGCTACAATTACATGCCTTTATATAAGCTCAACAAAGATAACAGCATCAAACAAGTTGAAAGATGCTCGTACACAAATTAATTCAAAATAAATTTGGTATTGTACAGCAATAAAAATATTGAAGTACGTAGTAAACACAATGCTTACTTCGTGTAATATTCTCGCCCTGATTGATCTCAGCAAAGAGTGCAGACCTATCATTAGATGTATCTAATTGTTCTAAAGAAAGATCACCAATAGGTGGAGGCGGAGGTGGCATACCACCGGGTGGTGGTGGTGGAACTCCACCCCCTGATTTGCCCCACACCAAACCAGTTGTGTGATGTTGCTTAACATATTTCTGAAGTTCAGCCAATGTTTCCAGCCATGCTTTTACCCATTCAACATGGGTCTTGTCCCTGAAACAGTTAACATATCCACTGAGTTTATATTCCATTAAACTTTATTATATCAATGAAATAATTTGATTCCCATTGTTTCAATTCAGGTTATTACAGAATATGTTATTTCCTATATTTGTTGATTTGTTTCTTTTTACTATACTATACTATAAAGAACAAGTGGTTCCGTTTATACTATAATATGTTTATTGATCTATTATTATGTTTGTTATTATATATTTAGAAATGACAAGTTTTTGGAAGAGAACTTACTTTTCCTTCCAGTCTTTTAGCACCCTGTTAGTGTAAAATTGACCGGCATCACTCATTTCTTTGACATAGGGTGCAGGAGCTGGTTTCTGAAAATAGTTAAATATTATGTGACAATATAATTTTTAAGTATTTTTATAAGTACACATACAACCACACAATTACCTAAAAATAACAACAGGTAAAAAAGTTAATGGGTGTATTACCAGTCCCTGCTTGCAATACTTTAACAATTTGTATTAAATAAATAAACAAAATATTAAGAAAAATATTACTAATCTTTAAAAATAATTATACTTGATGACTAAAAGTTGAACAATTTTTCTTAATGAAATTGTTTTGGGAGTTATCACATAGAGCTACTTAATAAAATATTCTATTTTTATCTAATATGCATATACATAAGTTTTTCTATCGCAGCCTCTGGTAAATACTAACCACATTGACCCACCCAAGAGCTGGTATACTTTCACTAATAGCACTGAGGTGATTGAATTGTGGTGAGGGCCTATTCTTTTCCCTGAGATCTTGTACAGCTTGAATCTTCTGTGAAGTTGGTCTGAGCATGTTGACATGTTCAGCCTGACCTGGTTCACCCCTTGCACCGGCCTGTTCCAAGTACGCCAACTGAGCCCTGTTCATTCGAATTATTAGCAGACAGGTCATTTACTACTTTAAAAAAGTAATAGCTGGATAAAAATTGTAAATATATTAATTAATACAAATGAAAAATTAATTAACAGTAATAAAATATGACCCTTGGTTGACAATACAGGATATTAGTTCATAATAATTATAAGGATATAAGTTCTTATAGAATAAAGACAAATAAAAATAAGTGAAATATAGAACAACTAAGAAATACTTACTCAAATGCCTCTTTAACAAGTTTGGCATGCGCAGCAACATCAGATCCTATTTTCTCTGATAGTTGAACATATGAAGTGAGTGGCCCCTGAATAATATCCCTATACCCTTGTACACTCATTGTTGCTACAGTAGTAGGTGTTGGAGATCTTGAAATATCTACTGGAATAAAATATTTTGAGTTAAATATTATAACAAACACTTATCACAAAATAAGATAAACTGATAATATGTGTGTGTATGTTTATTATAAATACAAATTTATTATAATATATTATAAATAAACACAATAGCATGTCACACACGCATTAGTTTAATATTGCATATATATATATATATATATATATATATATATATATATATATATATATATATATATATATACACATTTGATAATTTGTAATACCATACGTTAAACAATATAATGTGGATAAGATTAAGCAGGTGTGGTAGTAGATTATAGTACTTGCTTGTAACATATATATATATATATATATATATATATATATATATATATATATATGTCTCCCATTGATATAAGTTCTATTAGTATATTAATATGCCAAGACCAACTTATTTGACAGGAACTATTAGCTATTAGTGATTTATACAAGGCTACAGTATAGTGTCTATATGCTAAAGCACTAAGAAATATATATATATATATATATATATATATATATATATATATATATATATATATTCTTACATCTGGATAGTGGCCTGCTGTGTAACTGCTGGGCAACTGCTATTGTCTCTTCTAATTTGTAAGTGACAGCTTCTAACCTTGAAACAAGTGCTTCTAGTTCAGAAGTATGCCTTCCTAATAGCCCCTCTTCTGACTCTCCTGAAATATAAAACAACCTTCCATAAGTCACAATCAAATGAAAAATATTACATTTACATATTTCATAATATGAACATAACATTTACTGGTAAAAGACGTAAAATAAAATACTGTAATTTAGCACACAGATTTCTGAGAAGTACTCAATGAGACAATCATAACAAGTCATAAAGGAATGATGAAAAAATATGAATTCTGGGGAAGAAACAAGTACTGGAACTGAAGCTTATCCAAACTAGAATAGAGGACCTAAAAATAACTTGGGCTATGTATCTCTGCTCTGTTCTCCGACTTTTCACGAATATAGAATACAATATGTTAAATATTAGTCTAATAGTTGGGACTTAATGATATTGCTGAATATTGTTCGCATCAATATCCACATTATATTTCAATTTAAGTGGCTCATATTAATGAATCTGAACTAATAAAGTGTAAAGTAATAACTGAAACTGTTATTGCTTAATTACCAATTGGAATTGCATTATAAATACACCTTTTAAAAAAAAACATGTACATATTAATATATACATACTTATTCACATAATAAGATTAAGTACAGAAGAGAAATTAAAGAAACCCTGACAATTCTGGAATATACTGCAATGTCCTCAAACTGAGTTAACCGAGATTATCAATCAGGTAACGACAATGACAGGTGGATTACTTCATTTAATTGCTATGTGCAGCCCCACCACTCAGATGATAAAACGACCATTTATCAGAGATACAGCTAAAGTTCGAAAAATTTATATTTTACACTTGTGAATTTATAAAATCTACCTTGTTAAAATTGGGCAGTATTATCAAATAATGGCAGTGATAAATTCAGACGTAGAAAATACAAATGCACTAAATTAATTTTTAAATAATCAATGTTATCATCATTTCTGTTATGGTTTTTGTCTTTGAGCCTGAGTAAAAGAAAAATGATGCAAAATAAAATTGATTGCAAAGGACAATGGAAAAGTATAATCATAAATAAAAGACATTTCTTGAGTGAGAGAATACAGTGGGCTGAATTCCATGAACAAAAATGGAGAACAAGATTATCCCTTCCCCTCCTTCCTGCTGATAAGTTCAAAACATATTTATAGCACTCTCTGTTGACAAAATTGCGATAGACTCACAAAATTAAGAAGGCAGACAAACAGGGAATAAGAGCCTTTTTTCATTTGCCAAACAAATGAAATGCTTTATTGATAAAACAGTAAATTTATGTTTTACGATGTTACGGGTTACAGGAAGGCTGGGAAACCTAATATGCTGATCATATCGTATCTCCGATTCGAATAAAAAAATATTTTTGGGAGCGACATAAAAGGGACGGGGACTAAAAAGGAGCATAAATATATTCGCATACAAAAAATTTAAAAAAATTCTATTTCAGCGTCGAAACAATATCTGAATGTAGAGTTTATAGGCTATACAGAGGCCTAATCGGAAAAAATCACGCTAACGCATTTAGTATACGTCTATAAAACAAATTACAATAATAACGCTGGCGGCATTATTGCAATAATGTAGATACGGAAATCGGCGTAAAACAATACAGTCGTGTTAACACTGAATAATTCAGGGACAAGATACTACATTACAAAATAAATTCCAATTTTATGGGGTAATAACCGCAAACAATCAATTTAATAACAGGGAGGGTGTCAAGTGTGAACCCCTCCTCCTCTCCACTTTCTTATGCTAATCGTTTAAATTTATTTGATACAAACGGGGTTTGAAAAAAGCACAGTTTCTTGGCACAGGATATAAGTCGGCCCAGGCCTGCACATGCAGGGCGATTTAAAGCCTCTGACAACTAAATATTCGTGAACTAACTTGCCAAAAAAATAAATAATTAAAGACGCGAAAAAACTTATCACAAGCATAACCAAATATTTAAAGAAATGATTATGAAGTTTACACGAAGAATTCTTTTTTGCTCTGTTTTATCAAATGAAAAAACTTATCAAATCATTCCCACAATGAGTCATAATTTATCTTTTGACACAGATGATGTACTTAAAGATAAGAGGAACAAGTGAAACATAACTGATAATAAAATTGAATACTTACAAAGACGACATGTACTTAAAATTACAGAAAATCATAAACCACAGCGTTTTTCTTTTTTACTTTTAAGAACGGAAAACATGAGAAGATGTCACGAACAAAGTGGGATATAGTTCAACCGAACAGAATTGGAAGTTTTATCACTTAACGGCACGCAAAGCCTTCAGGTAAAGTCATATGGAAGAAGAATTATGATTGCTACAAACCACTTCTGATTGATAGGCAAACATCAATATTATATCTCCTTAAGGTACTTCATCCAGGTTCTAGTATTCAACGAAAGTACATACGACTGTTCACTCAAGTGCGACCTTAGTGGTAGCCCAAGTAACAAAGAAGTTCAGAAGCAAAACACCAAGCACCAACGTTTGCCTTAACCAAAGAAAAAATACTCGAGCGGATGGGTACTCGGGAGCCGGAACGAGACCAGAGAGCTCTCTAACCTCGGTAGAGAAACTAGGCAGAACATTGCATAAGGGCGGAAGTCGAGATTCTAATCACGTACTAATACAATTTTATTAAATATATGTAACTATTAAATAAACCTTTACATTACACGGTTCTCCGAATTATATCCTTATATCGCACGGCACGCAATAAACTGATGATAACTGTGTGATTAAATCGAACGTTAATATTAACCTTCCTGTGAAATTTACTCTGTATTTCGAGGGAACTGCAACCAAAAACCGACGAAATAAGGACTTTATAACAGGTTGTTACTCTTGGCTCCGCGGATACTATACTAACTTTAAAAAAATAAGAATCCGAACATAGGAAGAAGTAAGTCAGTTTCACCATTTGATGGTGTCTGAATTATGGATTTTATTACTTTGATAATCAACTATCATAAATATAGACAAACAGGAACGATTATTGAAAGAGACTACATACGTTTATTTGTGTCTGTGTGCCAATTTCATAAATTGTATCTATATACATATAGAGTGAGGAGATATTTCAGAATTTACCGGAGTATTTATTGGAATGGTTATTTATTCGGAAACTATCTAGTAGCCAAACTACTTAAGCAAAATTCAGACAATTTATACCGCCAGCAAGGAAAGTCTCACGTGTTCAACAATTATTCAATGAGAATAACGTTTACAAATTGAGAAGTTTGTCGCTAATTTCTGAGCGGACACCAATTCTGGGAACGGGCTTATATTATACAACAGTGCCCCGTATCCGACGGACTAAGGTGAGACAATGGAAAACAATAGGGCGGAACAAAGGAGATTACACACTGTCGCCATTGGGAATCCGGTACACCGGTTTATGCACAAAACAAGTGTTTTCATTCCAAACAAAGTCGCTTATTTTTTATGGAGTAACAACTCGTAAGACCAAAGAGATATTCGGCAATGTGGATTTTCCCACTTTCATTTTATTTCATATTTCCTATCGAGCATCATTATGAAAAATGACGGCAGATCTGTTTGAGGTTCCTAAGATGTTAGAGAAGCTCACGCTGAGTCACCGCGCCCCCGTTAAGGAACATTTACAATTTGGGAAGTATTACTACTTTATAACCGACATTGAAGAAGGACACCCGAATTTCATAATAATTATTATTCGACATTATTATTATTATATGTCTAATAATGATTATTGTACATATTATTCTAATGAGGTGCCGTTCCGATTTTTGAAATTATTTTCAGCCCTACCCAACAGTGCGGACTTGGGTAGCGAAAATAATCGTCTCACCTTGAATTTTAAGTATAGAAGGCGCGTGGAGTCAACGGTACATAGCTAACTAAATCTCATCAACAGACCGAGAAGGATTAAACAACCGTTCTTCCTGTAAATGAGTAATTGGCCAGATAGAAATCTCGAGCTATACTGGTTTCCGCTTCAACTATGAGGAAAATGAGTTCTTAGCTGCTTCAATTTTTTTTAGCTAATTTCTGATTAATGTTTGGAAGGAATTCAAAAACACAAAATGTACATTTACGATATTACTCTAAACGGAAAATAGTATACTGCAGTCGTAACTTATAACTAAACTAAATATTAAATCTTGCAATTATATTCAAACCGAATACGCATTAAAACCTATTCATTCAGTTTTTAGTAGGAATGAGCGAATTGTTTATAATACATCCAATAAGATTACTAATCACGTCAAAGGAACATCTTGAAAGGGTGCCATAATTCACGTAGACAACGTGAAATTATCAGTGTCGTTCAATCAGTCTGTATATAATCATCCTGGACATTTCTCCGCAATTTATTAAAAGATATTCCGAAAATAGACTACAAAACAGCTTACAATAAAATAATAATTTTGTGAACTTTTTTTGAAGAATGTTTCACGTTCGTGACCTAAAGAAAAAAATACATTGTCAACTAAAACAAATAAGTGCATAAAAAAACCAAAACTAAACAGACTGATCGAACCGACTTCAAAGGTAAATTACAATCAAACCATTGGTTTCCCTCGAGGTATTCAAGAACACTAGAAAATGTTAGCTATCCCTCCAGTACTAATTTGAATGCCAATTCGGTATTTTTATTTATATACCACGATCAGATGAACAAGAAACTGCGCAGGTCTCCAGACCAACGGAGAGGACCACCACTCGTACACGGGACAAGTTGAGAAGCCATAGAAAGATTGATTATAACATTCGATTATTATCAGGTCATTTCGATATAATTCTTCATCGAGTAGCAGTGGCTGAGCTGTTAGCATAGTCATCTGAAGCATTGCAGAATGGTTCGATTCCAGCTCCTGAGATACTTATAAATTGTATCCTGAGAGATACCTTGACGGTTGTATGCTTGTGGTGTTCACGGACGGAGGTGTAAAATGCAAGGTCTTTTTGGTAAATAATATTGATGAAACAACAACTGATGGACTGGTAAAACATTTTATTTCACCTTTGTTACATAAACATAATTTTTCATTGGAAGTAAGTTACGAAGTATGTAAGAGAGAGGATTTTTGTTACCAACGAATTCACTACATTATTCCTCGTAACATAAATTGAAAGTATTAGTAAATTATTATGATTTCGATTCGGTTATTAGGGATAAATCATGACAACATGTTTTAATAGTTGAGTTTTAATAGCACGAACTATAAAAGTGAAGTAAAAAAAAGCCTAACAGCTCAGAGTTGTTTTTTAACTTGTCTGGAGGCATTATTCAGCCGAATGTGCACCGGTTCATTAATTCATACTAATATAACTTTTTGTTGTCATACTCCGCGACCAGCGGTAAATAACATTAAACCCAACACAGCATAAAATATTAGCCCCGGGACATTTTAAATTACTGCCGCATCGGGTTAAGAACCCGTCAGGATTCACTTTCAAACAGTGGTATGTAGCTCAGCGAATAGACACCTCATACTTAATTTTGCGAAAATTAAATTTAACTTAATAAGGTCTACAGACTTTATAAAGTTTTGGTCCAACCTTTCGGAAGGTTGAAGGTCTGACTGAGAGGACACGTAAATCCGTAAGAGCCTTGACCTACGAACATTCCCCGCATAACAGACCAACTTACCTTTCTAAAACAAGCTTCACTTGAATTAAATTTTCGGCCGTATTCCAGAGAAAACGAGCCAGAGATCCGGCATAGTTATGAATATAACTATTTCAGATTCAAAGACTTGCACTTCCGCCCCTAACTAGCTAAGACAAGATGACCACTGTGTGCCAGTCAAAGGCTACGCCTTGAATGCGCCGCCTTTCATATGATGTTAGCTCATACAGATTCGACTTAGCGGACTCCGAATTAAATTGGTGTCATTTTAAATAGGACGATTCTAGGAAACCTTTCGTAATAATACTGAAATGCGCTGAATAATTAGCTGTACACGTAAATGCTTCTGTACAAAGCTATACAATACAGTTCTACTCCTATTACTTCCCATTACTTGAATTCACACTGGGACTTATGTAAATAAGAAATATGCACTTCTATATGTACCTGGGGTATCATTTATCCGAGGTACGCTAGACACGGACTTTATCAGCTATGCTGGTATGCTCCTTATTCCCACAACCTTTCATATTCCTACTGGTAGAGTATATTTATTACTACACTTTATTTCTACATGGTATCAAGATAGTAACGAACCACCTAACTGGACGTGTAGTAAGTATTCTCAGAGCCGCAATTTACTAAAACTAAATTAGCTCTAGCATACCAGAATGCACACAAAGCACTTCCCCTATAAGTGTAAAACTGATTTAAACTCTACTATCAATACTTTAAACAATTTAACACTAATAAAAACACTTTCGTTTTAAACGGTCATAATAACATTTTCATTATGTACTGTCAGTAAATATTTCATATAAACTCTGTTACGAGTTTCATTTTAGAATATCTAGTCAGTTTCGCATCTAAAGTGGTGTACTCACGCGGCAATGACACGCGACGAAAGAACAAGCAAAGAACCGCGTCACGACAGTATGTAATAATATTCCGTTATTGGGTAGCGATTTTTTCCAGTTCTTTTCTTAATATTTCTGTTTTACAGCGGATAAGAGCTGTGTTTAGAAGTAAGTTGGAGTGCCAACAGCTCACGGCGATATTACCATTCACAACAGGACTTCTGACTAGACAGAGACTAGACACCGTAGTATACGCCTGCTCAAATCCCTAATTTCCTAAGTAGGAAACGGATGGGCAAAATGGACGATGACTCAGCTATTCGCAGGTAGGAAAACCCGACACGCCAGGCGTTCAAGAGTTCGGCACAATGAGTCCTCTTGAGAGACAAATAAACGGTGACCAGCTCAAGATAATGGACGGGACCGTTTAATTGAGAGATAACTCTGCCCCAACAAATATCGAAAAACCAATAAATATAAAATGAACAATTTAAAACTGAAAAATTAACCAGCTTCGTGTATTATCGTCAGTAGCTACATTACATTACGCCTAATTACAATCGCCTAACATCAACTAATTTTTTTCATATATGATTCATGCAGTGTAAAAAAATATCCTTTATTTTCACTTTCTACAAAATAAGGTAACAACAGAGAAAGAAAGAATTCCAATCACTCGAGCACGATCTCAAAACACCTATTTGCCAAGGGAAAAAACACGAAGACGTTCAGGTTTTTATTAGCACCCTCAGTTGTATAATTAGCTATCTTATTCATACCTTGTGGGAAGAGCAGGAGTGGAAAAAACTACAAGGTATCACCCGGTAGACGTCGAATGGCACTACACTTTTACAGGAAATTTCCTTGACGTGAGAAAGGCCCGGACACTGAAAGAACACTGCAGCCGAGTCCGGCCTCTCCCAACTCCCAAGCGACGGGGAGGGAGATACAAAGAAGGTGACGTCACCCCCTCCATATCCCATCACTTCTCTTTTTATTTCTTTACTGTCTGACGCATCGAAAAGGTGAGAGATCCCCGTCATTGTGTCTACACCTTCCTTTCTAAGAGATATCCCTCCCACCACTGTCATCGGAATCTCCGGTACAGCTCCGCGCGCATCCCGTGATTAGTCGTTTTAAAGCTCCGGGCGTTCGGTCCCGCCTAATCGCGAACGCTTTTGCAAAAGTACATCGGAATGTTTCTTTCAGCTGTAATTCAAAATCAGTCCCTTCCTCGGCGCCCCAAAGTGGAGAGGGTTAAATGTGAAAACTGTGTTGTCATAAGTGCATTTTAATTGTGTATTGCAATATTAAAAGTAGACTAATCTTTATCCGAAAGATGAGTTAAATTATTAATATTAGTCGTAGCCGATTTTTTCTTACTTTCTTCTCGCATTGTTAGCTCCACTTTTGTAGGGAAACGCCCATTCCGTTGGACCTCCGAGCAGGATTCCATTTCAATGGTAGAATATTTTGTAACATAAAAATTCAAAAAGACATGTAAAAACCGACTCACATTGAATACAAAAATTACTTGGTATAAAATCGGGAAAACACAGTTACATGAAAAAAAAGATCACCTGGACCTTAGGTGGAATATAAGTAATAAAAATACTCTACCAAGTTTTTCTTTAGGTTACAGTTTGCGTCACAAACCCTCGATAATAATAAAGCGTAGCGAATGTTGAAACTGAAGTTTCGGAACTGAAACACGTTTCTGGTTCCAACATAGTTTTCGTTCGTACTTTTAATATTAACAATCGGTCGGACATAATGTGGATAGGGAGGTGTTTAGGAGAAACTGATGTTTCAATACCTAAATTAACGAAACGACTAGGTGAAGGCGAACTACGGTTTTCTCTAATTCCATGGAACGCCCCATGGAAACATCCCAACGCCGATATGAGCTCATCGTTGGGCCGTCACGGAGATATGAGCGCGGAGCCGAACGCGAAGGATATTGCTTGCCAAAGAGTACACTTATCCGAACCGACGGGGTGAGAATGTCGACGATGCGGTACGTTCAGTTCGCCCACTGGCGGTCACAGGAACCGACAATGAATGATTAGGCAACAGGTGACGTCGAGTCACAAGCAGGGACTTCTATTTATACGAACCGTGTTTTTTTTTTAACTCCATTTATATAACGAAATGAGTCACGAGGGCTGTTGTGCGCTGAACTATCCATTTTATATAAATATATTCGACTGCATCACAAAATTGCAGTTTACGTCGCTAATAATTATGGTTTATTTTTTTTTTAAAACTACAGACTTAGTTTTTCCAACATGATAAGCCTTAACAAGCCAATTTTCCAATAGGCTAACGACAAAAAGAACATAAAATCAGACAAACGAGTAGCAGGAATGACGGGAACAGATATATTTTTAAGCATACATTTCCTAAAGGCATCATTAGGAAAGTTCATTATGTATATTACTAGTAGTATATTAGTGTGTTGGTCGTCTAAGTGATAATATTTTTATTTTTTAAAACCTTCCCTCGAAGTTCATACGGTGCAGGACCGGCTGACGAGCCGTTATACACCGGTTTAAAAGTCACCAGAGCGTGACACCAGGTCAAGGTGTTCCTTAACACCTGCCCAAGGGTCAAGGTCAGAACATAAGTTTTTACCCGTTTATAGGAGAAAGCCTTGTGATATATCAAAGGTAACGCCGTTGAGGTTATTGGTATTAATTGGAACAATAGCAATCATGAGTCATGAGTGCTTTCATTATCCATCCGGGGCTTTAATGGTAAACACATTTCCGAGAGTTCACTTTATTCAAATGCATGAAGTCGAGCATTACTGAGGGATTTCACAATTTTTGAGTTATTGGTTCAATAAATAAATACATATAGAATATTGCTACTCCACAGCTATTATTGCGGTTCTCTAATTAGAATGATAGTAACGAATCTGGCCCTCCTTTTCAGAATTAAATTAATGTTACAGACATTCTAAACGAACTATAATCTAGTTACAATAAGTGTTCCAGGATGTCGGACGTGTTCTTCAATTTGAAAAAATTCCAGCAATATACAAGGTTCTTAGCCAATGTCATGCGACGGGCTCTCGGCTCAGAATTTCGAGCACAAAACTCGTACCATCGTACTCAGATAAGTTCACTGGCACAGAACCACAATTCAAAACCCCGAGAAGAAGCCCACCGCACGGAGTGGATCCAATTTGTTCCAGTTGAGGTCCCCACAAGCTTGCCAACGCCACATGCACTACCGCGAACATGGGCACTAACTTGCCAACAGATAAACAACAAGCCGAGATGTAACCGTTCGGGCCTATGAAACCAGCTCGAAAAGCCGGTTATCTCATCATAAGCCGAGACGGAGGAAAATTCCCGGTTCGTTTCGATAAGTTAGGCCCTTCCGTCTGACTGAATAATACACGTCGAGGAAAAAATAAAACAAAAATGATGTATATAACGTGAATCTCACTTATCTCTCGCAGTATCCCCGCTGTGGTAAATCCATTCGTCAAATTCTCCTTTTTCCGCCATCCATATTCTAAGAACCTTATTCGAAATGGAGCATAAAAACAATAAGGTATGCAATTCCAAACAATACTCAATACCCGTTTAGTTGAATTAGAATACATTATTCTAAAACCATCATTTGTTTCACAATATCTTATCAGGAGATATTGAATGTTAACAGAACAATTTAAATATAAACAAGCCAGTGAGATTAAGATATATGAATCAATTAAAACTTGAGTGAAACTGAAGGAGTTCTAAGAGATTTTTCTGATGTCACACCTTTAAGTATTACTGATTAAACTTCTACCTGAACACTAAATAGTGTAAATTATTCATTTTTTAAATCTAATAATATACTCTTTTACATTTGTTGCATTCGTGAACACTACTTTTGTGGTCATTGCCTGTCTGTACAATTAACCATTGAACAATGGATCATTGCATGGAGAGTTGACAGAGGCTGAACGAAGGCAATCGACAGAACTGTTAACGAATTTAGGCTCAGGGCCAAACCGGCATTATCAACGCGGATATGCGGCCGACATCATCGCTCGGTTCGGCCGGAATGACCGATCGATTCTAAATAGCGTTCGGTATCCAGTGCACGTTCGACTTTATTGAACATTCGGGAGCAAGCCGAATATGGGAAAAAGTGCCGGGATGAAGCCTCGGGAGCAGGTGCATCCGTTCCTCTACTCCGGATACTTTTTCGCCCACACGCGCTTCCCCGAACAATTCGGTACTTAACTTTCATTACGGACGCAGCATAAAATAAACAATGTACACCACGACTATTATTGATTTAAAACTTGAGCTACAGATCCTTAGTCGCGATCGCAACAAAGTGGAAAAACTTTTAAGCGATGTGCGTGTCCTGTGCAATAAACATCAGGTGCGAGATAGTAATAAAAGTAGTATTATAAATGTTAAATCTGCTCCGTGCCGCCTCGCAGCGGCTAAGTGGTTGCGGTCAACAAGTCCGGTCATTCTCCAATAACTTCTAATAAGTATAGCAGACTAGAATACCCCCTGGCTCATAAGGGCAACGTTCGAGGATTATCAGGCGTGCAAAACTCAAGCTTATATCCAATAATATCTATATCCTTTGCAATCGATTTACTTATGCAGAAAACTGGTAAATGTGTATGACATATGGACCTCCAATTTGTATTTAGGTAGAATCACCAAGTAGTCAAGAAAGAATTAAGGTTTACAATTACAGAACTGGATGCATACAATGCTGATGAATACTATAATGTAACGGGTGATATTTATTCAGTTCGGTAGTCGTTGACATAAACTACTAAGTGCTTCCCATTTAAAATGTGCCGTTAACGGTACCGCGTTCAAATGCAAGTGGCGTAACGTCCATATAAATATGGCAGACTTCCGAACAGGAGATTGGGGTGTGGCATAGCATGGTTTGTAGAAAGGCCCGCGGGCCGGTATGCATGTTTTAACCAACATTTGTATATTCTATGTTTATGAAGAGAAAATAAAGTATTTGTGAATTTTTAAATGTTTGTAACATTATAGTTGTCAAACGCACCAGGGCGTTAACCTAAAGCCGAGGATCCAATCCCGGCAGCGGACTGAATTTTCCTTCAATCAGAATCTATAACTTTTTTAATTACTCATCGTCAAAATGCATATTCTTGTTGGATTAAACGAGGAATATTTACAATGTTCAGCAAAAACTAAGGCAAGATCTGGCTACATTCAAATACTGCCTATTCTACACAAACGGGCCACCAATCGATAGCGCACCGGGACCGTTCCACGTGTATTCTGCCCACTTTTATATCCAAAACTTTAATCACTGAGCGCCCATAAATGAGAAACGAATACATATCTTGAGCAGATTTGATTAATTAGTCATAAATTACCGATCATATAACACACATAACTTAGGAAACTGCAAAACGAAACGGTTATAAGGCGTATAACACAGAAGGTAGAATATAGGACACTGATGAAATACCTTTTGGCGTTATAAAATGAGCAAAAACTATTAAATGACTGTATAGAATTTATTTATAAATATAAACTAAAAAGAAGTATTAAATTAGCATGTTCCCAGTCAAAGACTGTAACATAATTTTTATTTGTTGAGCGCAATCGTATTAGGCGCATGGACGATTCATGTTCATACTATCTTATGAAGACTCTTCCCCGCGTTTCCTCTTTTCAGAACTGGAGTACTAATTAAAGGATTTGAGTGGGCGCAAACAAGTTTAAGGGGATTAAAAGCCGAGATAACTCTTAAGGCAGAAAGTAATAAAAGATACCGTCGAGGGTTTACCAAGTGGTGAAATTAACGAGGCAGACGTCCTCAGGAACCTGCGTCTCTCCTTTCACCTTAATCTCCACAGCGGCAATTTATAAGAGCTATAAATGGAAATACGCTTACAGGGCCTTACAGAAATCCAATCGGACTTATCTAGAGGATAATGAATCTCGAAGTCGATATTGTCAAAAAAACATCGATAAACCCTTTATGGCAGTAGTAGTATGACAGAGGAGCCCCAAGAAAAGGATGGAAAGTGCACTTCTATAGAAAAGTTCTAAATTTCTTAGCTCTTAGGAATGTTAAATAGCAAGCAGATTATCTGAATAGATACCAGATGATAGTATTGACGAATAAAAATTAGAGAAACTAGGATAATTTTTCCGTTACCAAGCACAACTAAAAGCGTTAACTCCTTAGCCCCGAGCGTTATTACTGTATTCTTTAAGATACACGATCCAGAGAGTTACCGACGATTAAATGAATGCTAATTTAATTAAATTAGTCGAAAGAAACAGTGGGAGGGGACTCCGTGAACTGGAACTCTGGTTCCTCGTCCGAGACGAAACCGACGCCTGTCGGTTATTTACCCAATAATTCTAAACCGCTGTACTATTCACAGAATACGAAAATAATAGTCCTAAGTCTTGCACACCTCGAGCGAATATTTTCTACTATGGGAAATTATTTTTGAACAAAAATCCAATGCAGTTAACACTATACGCTTGGAAAGTCCACGATGGTGATATAGCAAGCAGTTCTAGTATTCATATTTCTGGCATTGCAAGAATATTCTTAAATTAAGTTTGGCGCAAAACCAAACACACCTCTCACATTTCAAACTGAAATAATCATTCCGTTTATGCACTAAAAGCTATGAATAATTGCTAACCGTGATTAGCTAACGAATATTTAATTCGGAATTAAATTGGTACATCGAGTGTACATGATTCTATTAGGAACCCTAATGGACCGATTCAGAACTCAATTAAACAGTACGCCTCGCATCTAAAGTTGACCACGTTATAGTAATTAATGATTAATGCTGCTTATTGGGCATAATCAACAAACCAACGTCGCTTTTCTGATCGCCGGACGCGGCGTCATTCTTTTTCCGATGCCCGGCAGTTTTGTTTCCACCGTACATTCGGAATGCCCGAAGTTAATTAAATTAGGAATGAACATCCAGGGGGTCCAAAATTGAAATACGTTAACTTACCGAACAGAGTTCGAAATTGCGGCGGTGGAAAAGCCCCCTACGGGAAACGGGAGATAATTTCTGGGGCTTGGTTTTTGCGCCTGACTAAATAACAAGACAGACAACAACCCGTTATATATATATATATATATATATATATATATATATATATATATTTGGGGGAGCCGCTGTTGTTCAGCAAAATGGGTCCTGGGCGTCCGTTAATTAACTCTTTTTGAAGGGATGGATCGAACAAATTTTTATTTGAAACATTCGCGCACTCTCCGAATACATCTACACTATAGCCTTATACAAATTTGTATACAGATTTGTTTGACAAAACAATTTGTGGAAAGCTTATAACTTTCCACACTTTTTAGGAGTACAATAATGTACTCCTAATGCAACTACTAATACGAATAAACACACGTTGTTAATTGACTGTTAAACGGGAATGGGACCGTGTAAACCTGCCGTAGATCAGCATACACAAGACAACAGGCAGATAGAATTACCCCGCTGGTCGCAGAGGGAAACACCTGATATAACATTGCTCATTTGCAATAGATCCCAACCCTGACCAACCGTGAATCCACCGGCGTATATACTCGACACCGTTAATTGCGAGTTCAACTAATTCTCGGAATCTAAGCGAAGCGAGCGACCGTAATTATCCGAGCGTCAATCGATTTCCCGGTGCCAATCTGCCCGAAATTAAAGATTCCTTTTGGGGGCATAAACAGTTGTGAAAAAAATTGGCTCGACTGGAGTAAAGCCAAACGCGGAAACGAGAATTTCTCCAAGAAATGAAAATCGAAAACGCTAAGAAAACCACCGACTAAACCGCAAACTTTCTCCAGGTTTCTTGTTTACGAACAAAGGGAATAACGATTGATTCTTGATTTAAATTTTTAATAGGTTTATTTTTAGCTCTCCCATATTCCTCGGACTTAAATTTATGATCATGTATGTATCAATATTTTCTTTCTCAGAGAAAATTAAAATTCCATAACATCACCACTTTTCACCGATAGAATTTAGCAGTTCTCGACGTACAAAGAAGCAATACAAGCAGACGAAATTCACTTTCAGGCAACGCGTTATACAATAAAAAGAAGAATAGAAAGAAAACCTTGAAATCGCCGAGAGAAGACGGAAAGAGGAAAGAAGCAACGGGCCCAGCTTTAGCAGCGAGAACCTCCAGTATTTCTTCCTGAAAGCCCTTCAGATCCATCTTCAAACGGGAGTCTTATGGTAGGAAAGCAAAAAGAAAAGGAAAGCACTTCAAAGGTTTTCAGAAAAGCGTTTTATTATTCAGAAAAGACAACCGGCCAACGTTGGATTTAGCCCGGTGCGCATTTAGCAAGGATGAACTAAAGAAGGGCGGACAACAAAAGCGGGGGAGATACAGCGAGAGACACCTCGGATAAAATCCAGGGACAGAACGAAAAAACAAATCCGTCGGATGTAACAAATGAAGGTATTTACCAATTCTAAGGCCCCGTAATGAGAAACACGGGGGAAGCCGGGCAATTAGGTCGCGGAGGACAGGGTGAGTAATCCTGATATTTGCTTGGGCCCTCATTTGGCTCCTGGAATTTACACTCTTAATATGTACGCCTCGTGCTCCTCGCTTGTGTCAATATCAATTAGAACCCAGATCAAATAATGCGGAGGCGGCTCCGCCCACCATTTTCCGCGGTTCAGAAAGAAATCAATTATACTCGAGATTTCTGTTTATTCGCCCGGTTCATTTCAGTTGGCCGCAACTTAAAAATAACAGTTGATCCTGAAAATATTTTCATATTGCACGAAGCAAAGGCTAAGGTCCCTTAGTGTTTTCGATACTTTCGTACCGGGTTAAAGAGGATTTTCAATATATTGACTGGGACTAAATTTAATTCAATCCAAATGTAGGGCAAAGTAAGGACGATAAAATGAGTCATTTGGGAAACTGGGTCGGTGTCAGGTAATGGCTCTAATGTGCCTGAGGCGAAACCTTATATGGTCGCTTTTAAACCAGGCAAAGGCTGAATCACCGGTTTCCTTTCTCCGTAATCGACCATCTGCAGATAATCTGAGCAGGTACTGTCCCAGCGTAAGCTCCAACACCCGCCGCATTCCGGTTATAAAATAAAATAGGAAGTGGATTTGAAACCTTATTCCGACAAAAAAGATAATACCCTCCTAGTGAGTATACACTGCATATACCACATCAACCAAGTTAAGTTAATAGAGGCATTACGAATACTGATGCCTTATAGGACTTAGGGGGCAGTACTTTTCAGAAAATACGTTAAAATATGTAAAGTTCTTTCATGTAAAGTTCGTTAAAATAAGTCAAGTAATTCAATATTTCAATTTAATGAACTGTCCGTATCAGGTATACGATAGAGAAATTGATAATTTCGTACAATTTTAAGACTATACTAAGTTTATACAGCCATTTAAATAGTTGCCGCTTTATTGCAGGAGGCAGCACGGATAAACAGAAATTGTTAAATCAAGAAATTTAGCCAGTGGATTTTATACAGAATCCACAGTGGTACGCCCTATTTGAACAAATAATTTAAATTCAAATTAAGCAAAGTTGCCCTATTTTTGACGTAAATGCGTCGTGTATTAAATTATCTGAAAAGGTTTACGTTCTTTACTGACTATCAAAGTACCACACTCTCATAAGTGAATTACAGGATGGACAGGTATTTAGGTCCACAAACAATTACGGAGGTGTCAAAAACTTTAGAGGGTTTTAGAGCCCTGTAATAAACTAAATTGGATAAGCGGGCCTTCATTTCTCCGAGCGAAACGGGGAAATTGTTTTACCAAAAGTTTGTACCGTAATTCCACTTTTGAATTGAATGAAGCTTGAGCATAGTCGATATTTATTTATTTTATCATGCAGTCAAAGGACTCAAGTTATCTCAATTGCGCGCGAGAAATCTGAGGGACACAAAAAAGTCACAATTTGGTCAACAATTGTCCAAACTCAATGATAATGAGATATTGTTCCTTATTATTGTAAAAAACCATACTAACAATCAATAATTATTAATCTAGTATTAAAAAATTGGGTTACACAATATAGGCTTCATAATTAATTTAATTTGTGTGCAATCTTTTTTCACCGTATACGAATGGACGTGAAAAATGCTAGTATTTTGTGTATGTTTTAGATTATTTTATCGAGAAAAATTAATACTGCTCCCACACTTATAGACTACCAGAAATGGCTAATTCTAAACAATCTAGTTAATACCACAATCATAAAATTGACTTGGCACATTCCCTGCACCAACCCACGATGTTATTTTCCTTTCCTAAGCACCCAAAAGTAATTAATGAAGAAAAAAAGCAAGGTTTAAATGAAAAAAATGTTATGCCGGCACATGAATGTTCTCGGACCTTTCTGAGTCAGGTCTTTATACGAAGTTCCACCGAACGAAAAATGTCACACCCTAACCTCGTTTTGGTAGCAGGTTTAGCTCATTTCCGCACATCTAAACCTTTAAGCGCTGCTGTAGGTGGGGTCCACATAACCCGATCTACTGGGGAAACCAGAAACTCCTAGGGACGACGAGTTCTATTTTGTCAGCGTCTCTAATTTGACTAACTCAGATTTTCAAGTAACATAAAGCGCGCTGGGAGTCCAACAATGGGGAGCCCTCACTATCTGAGCTGCACTGCGATTACCGAATTGGCAAGACATTCACACATTACAATTGTACCGATAACGGCAGGCCAGATTAATATCTGCACAATTCGCACCGCATTCTGATTTTCGGATTAGCGGCGGTTTTTAAAGTTCCGAGGACCATCATCACACTACGTTTGCCATAATCGTGAACGCCAAAATAATAAATGTTAAACTTCACAACTGGCTCCGCAACATCAGCACCAGGGTAAAGAAAGACCATTAAACCGACAACGGTCTCTCTTTTTAATGCTCGGATTTATTGAGCCTATTTCGCACAAGATAAGGAATGAGCAGCGGTCGTAAAAACGTAACGTGCAATTATTTTTTCCACCGACGGGTCGTCCTAGATTAGGCGTGAGTTCTGCCAACTGTGCAAAAATACGGAGCCGCACCTGAAGAACCAATTTTGTGTCCACAGAAAGAACTGAATTTTGTGCCCAGAGAAGTTGAATTTTGTCAAGTGAGAAACAATAAACCTCTCGACTCGATCGTGACATGAGAACAAGAAGCGCGCAATTCGGTAAATTGTGTTTTCCCTACGGACATGTTCAAATAAGTCTAGTTTTCAGAGGCGTTTTTGTTTTCGAAAGAACCAGTTTTGGATAATACTGCTCTGGATAGAGGTATCACACTAATCACGGATAGAATCAGTAAGGGACGCCTTTTTAGGAACTATTATGCTGTGATATACTGCTTCACTACTTCTCAATGGATTTCACTCACTACTTTCCTTTACTGAAGTCACGTTGATTATCTGGAAACCGCGTTCTCTAAATATTTATACTTACTTATTATAAAAGGAAAAATTTCTACTTATTACGTATTACTTTATTATAGAAATAAAGGAATACATCATACAACTGGTAATAACTACGTTGCAAGAAATAAGTGATAAATACAAGAAACCATTTTAATTATTAAATTAGATAAGATAACAGTTCAATTAAATAACTGATGATATTCCAAAATATATTGATAATTAAACATAACTTCTACCTTAAATTACGGACGTACTTCGTAGAACAGCCACAGAAAGCTCTCTTACCTACAACAAAAGAAGAAAACATTATGCCATAGAAAAAATATTTTAGCATAATACTATGTAGCAACAACACAAGTAATTGGTTTCTAGTTTCACTAAACCAACCATTCAGTTCAAAATTAGGTAGACCAGCCACACAATATTGATTCTGGCTTGTATCAACCCGGAATTGTTAACTGAATCCAGAACCCTGAAGGCTTCACTTTAGTCTAACCCAGAAAGGCAGGGATTTGCTTAACCTAACCATGCATCGCAAACTTCAAACTGCTGGAAGTCGATCCGCATTTCTAAAAGGGCCCGTACAATCAGCCCTCAGGCAGTGACCAGTGTGTCCAGGGTCAGAGCACATAACTATCCTGAATCGGGAAGTTGAGGCGCGCAAAGGGTAATCTGCAGTTCCTTTGGAGTTGGTCTCAGCGTAACTCACAAGCGATATTGCGCTAGGGTTGGCGCCCCAACAGCCCCGTAATAATGTAAGCCAAACAAACATTTTACTACAACCCAGTTCAGGAACCTGGTGTGTTAAAACTTGATCGCCTGCCCCTTTATAACCGAAACTTCACCAAGAACCAACATAGACAGCAGTTACCTAAAGATAATAAACAGTTAACACTTTTGAAGTAACTATACACCAGTTTCCTTTTACAAACAAGCGGCAAATTAAACATAATTGACGGCCATAACTCAGTTCTTCATCAACTCTCTTAACTAATAACTGTTCTCTAATTGACACTGAAATAATCAACAGAAAATGAAGTTTGGCGCTCGAAATGTTTCAGAATATCTTAAAAAGTTAAAAATCACAGGCGGTTCAATAAAAATAACTATACAAATGTTATTGGGACTATAATTTAAAATTGGCAAAGTTGGATTTTAGATTAATATTTTATTAGACTATGTTAAAAAATATTTAGGGGTATAATGGTTTATAAGTAAACGCACATGAATAAGGCACTGACGGCTGCTGGTAGTTATGAAATATAGAGCCATATAAACAATCTCCTTATAATTAGAAGCTTCGCGGCTTTCATCCAAGGAATTCTATAAATACTGAATAATATGTCCCTTTTTATAAAACTGATTCTAGTACTTCACTAAACTGTTTTTCGCGCTTGCCCGCATCAGTTCGTTCATATTGATTTCAGATAAAACCGGATTACCGGAGATAACACCAACCTAAATGAATCCTCAAAATGTCTACAAAATCCGGTTAAACGCATACGGGATTTCTATTAACAACATAGACACAAATACTAATGGTTTTAGTCGGAAAAAATTCGCTAGCAGATATTATTGCTAACTATTCCATTTCAAATATTAACACCATCAACCGACTGTAAAGCATAACTCTATTTTGAGCCCAGTCCACGGTCAAACTCCTCGGAACAACTAATATTCGATTTTCTCCAACAAAAGGGTTCCTGCCGCAGAAAATTCTATTAAAGTTGAATTTACACATCTATTCTGTTGGCATCTGAATTTCTGCGGTGATAAGCATTATAAAATTTTAATTAAAATACAGAATAAATTAATTCTCACATCAGTACTGATCTCATCAGTAAAAGTTGCCTGTAATGCATCATACCAGCAAACATGAATGAATTTTTAGGATAAAATAATTTTTTTTCTCAAACTGATCAGAGCTACTGGAATACTTAGCACCTGAAACTATAAAAATTAATGTATTTTTAAGTGTTAATTACTGTCAGGAGTGTTTGTTACTGACAGGAGTTCCGTTCTTGAACAAGGACAACTGGAGCAGCTGGACTTTGAAGCAATATGTTCTACCCTCTATACCAAATCATGCTTCCTATCCAAGTATCTACGTCATGAAACTTCGGAAGCCAAGTCACGCTGCGTACCCGTTTGAGACATCCTCCCGTCCGACACCGCTTATCACGGGAGCAGCTTCCGTAGACGGAGCGTTTCGTAGTCTACTGTCATGTGTCTTTAAGGAAACATAATTACAGAGATGGTCCTATTGACGCTCAATATATACTAAATTATAATATGTTTGGGTCATAATAACTAAGAGCATTTTCTGTAAAAGAAAAGGCCCTTAAGGAAGAACCTTTAAATCCCAATCGATTTTCTCGTGTCGACAAGGTAGGCGTAATGAAAGCACAATTCATAAGTTGAAATCTGTAACTAATCTTTTGGGGCATTTAACCGAAGTATGGGTGTCCTGGAATTTTCTTTCAAATGCAAATGAGGAGCTCACTAAATCTAGTATGCTCACTATATTTCAGGATAATTTATATTAACGAATTCGCAGTTAGTAGAACATCTCTGCCCGCATGTCCAGCGATGACATAGGTCCAATTAAGGGGCTTATAGCCTAAGAGCGCATTTCGAATAATTGAATATATTTGGTGTAAACGTGGCTGAAAACTGTTAATTGGGTGGAATGGAAAGGAAACGGTTACGTGCAGAGTCCCTAATCTGACCTTTACTCAACCCAAACTTATCCCTCTTGGTCCCCGAAGGATATTCGGATGCCATAAGAGCAATAAAGTTTTCATTATACATACGTTCTTCTCGGCTTATTAACGACGGGCAACTTCGTCCACACGTTAGACAGGCCTTGAAACCAGTGAAGTGTGTTCACTGGACCATAAAACCATTACTTATCAGGACGTTTGGGGGCCCAGAATCAAATAGATTATAATTTAGGAGTGGAATACGATAATTTTCCTATATACGAGCTAAAATAATAAATATGATTGCCGATTTCTTGTTACCTTAATTGACGCACAGGGAATAATCATCAGAACTTATCGTACCGAATGAAATTATTTTACTGTAGTGAACCTGTTAGTGAAACTTTGTTGTATAATGTGATTTCGCTTGTCCACTACTGGCAATGGCGAAAAGCCAGAGCAAAACCCCCTACAACGGAAAAAAATACATTTAATTCATGTTGTTCGAAATCTGTCACTGGTAATGCACATGTTTATATTAACAAGTAAAATTAGATTGACACAATTTAAAATCAGAATACGTATTTCTCCCATAGAAAGTCACCTTAAAGGTTTTAAATTATCAGTAGTTTTCAAATGTAATTTATTATTTTATATTAGCACAAAATGAATGTGGCATATGGAAAATCTTTAGGCAATCCCAGGCAGTCCCCTGTCACACAGAGTCGGTTACATTCTTGCAACGAAGAATGGGGGTTTTTGTTCGGCTTTGTGTAATGAAGCGGTAACTATTAGACCGAGAAAGCATTCGTGAAAACTGCAAGTGCTCAGCGCCGCCTTGCCCGTATAATGGGCGTATTTTTAAAATCCGGGACCCGAAATGGCGATCAATCGATGATATGCCGGGCACAGTTTCATAAGCGATTCCTAACTTTTGCAGCCGGGATTTCGAATCCAGTAGTTATAATGAAGGGACGGATGGAATGAACTCGATCTGAAACTCAATTCGACCAACTCACGGAAACATTCGGCCTGTGAACGGAAAGTACCGTCGTTACATAAATGGTAGACAAAAAATATGTACTCTATTGAAACTTATGGTGCACACTGAACTAGAAATATTCACAATAGAGGGTTTAAGTCTCTTAAGAGATAAATATTTAATGCATGAACTAAAATATATATTAGTGATTTATAATGACCAATCTACTGCCGATGAATAAGAGTTCACGATTAAAATTCAATAAATTTTAAATTAAGTGTTCACAGAGGAAGCAATAGACTGTGAAGAATCGCTCCATTAGCAAGGCTATTAAATGTTAACGAGAATCCATTTGTCCGCACAAATAATATCGCGCCCGTGATACTAAACCAACAGTACTGGGCAGTATTGAGCGTTCTAAGTATTAGACACGAAAACCGGCGCGGGTTCGTCGAATCGACTACAACTTAAGAATTATTTTCAAAAGGAAAAAATAAAAGTAGGTAAAGTAGGTATAAACGAGAGAATGAGGATTTCGTAATAAGAAATAAAGGGGCGGGATTATTTCGCTCTTAATTACTTTGTTTACAGGTCACTCCACAATATAATCATTTCTGTGCTCTTTTACCTACCCGAATGTATTGTGAGTAATGTATTGTTATTACATCAAAAATAATTACAGAACAATTAAACCAACAATGAAGCGAACAAATTCATAAACTTTTGTGCAAGGCTAATAATTAGTTATTACCATGGTTTTCGCACGTGGAACCCCCATACGCGACTCAAAAGAACAGATCTCAATCGCAAATTTTGACTTCTGAGACCTCTTTTGAAAAGGACATAAAAACTTTCAATAGACAACAAACTGACAATATACAAATCCATTTTAAAACCGACATGGACTTACGGAATAGAAATATGGGGTTCCGTCAAGAAATCCGACATCGTCCGAATCCAGAGATTCCAGTCAAAAGTCCTTCGTACCATACTTAATGCTCCCTGGTATGTTTCTAACCTAACAATCCATAATGACCTCAACATACCAACAGTCGACGAAGTCGCAAAATCACGCTTCCTTAAATTCCACTCCCGCCTCTCTCCACATCCAAATCCACTCGTTCAGTCCGTTTCCTCCTTTACCCATCCATTATCCCCCCCGCGTAGGCTCAAACGCCACTGGCCCAGAGATTTTCTTAGTCGGAAGCCGTAAACTGCTCATGTGAAACAGCGCCATAATTGGGTGGTCTCTTTTATCGAGACATTCACGTGAAAAGAAAACACTCAACACTAGTACGAATAACTTTATGTAGTTGATTGTACAAAAATTAAAGGTTAAAAAAATCATGGTTTTCGACTTTAAAAATGAGTATCGACAATTAAAGAGACAGAAGACGAACTATGCTGCTATATGCCAAATACGAGAAGACAGTATTGTATGTGTGAAGAATATATAAACTATCGTAATTTAATGATGCATTTTATTAAAATACAACCAATTTTATAAGACTGCCTAATACTATATAGAAAACAAAAGTTGCAGGGATTTTTTTACAATTCAGAAATAAGAAAAATTATATGAAAGTGAAACTGCAGCGTCTAAAAATATGTACACTCCAGCTTACGAGTGGGTGGAATAACACTTCAAAACTGGAAGATAAGCCAAGTGACTCCACGCTCTACTAATGCATCACAATTTTAGAACCACTCTTTTTCAGGTTTTGAAAATTAAAAGAAAACACCAGTTAACAGTTAACAGAGTTAACAATTCGGTGGTTGGTAGTATAAGCCGGGGGCTTCGAATCAAGAAAATTGAATTGAATTTGGGCCATAAAATATTTATTGAAAATTAATTTATCGCGTGAAATTCATTTCAAGAAACATTATTTATTGCGTAATTAAACAGTTTGTACGACTATTATTTATTACCAATCATTTCAAATGGTTTTTGGAGATCTAACTAATTAATCAATTGGTATAAACAGGTTGGCCCTGGTTTGATTACCGGCTGCGGATCGATTTTACATTTTACTACAATTTAAAAGATGTTAAATTAATAGAACATCCTATGTTTACCACATTTTGTATATTCTTAGGACTATTAATAAATAACATTACTTGCTTTGAACATCGAAATACACTGACATTCTGTGAATCAAAATAACCTGACCATAAAATAAAAGCTCTGAAACTAGTATAAAGCCAGTATTCATTCAGGGTATGGATTTCGCTAACGATCGCTCAACAAAGAAATCAAGAAAAGGACGACATAGGAAGGGCGTATCCGACATCCTGTTGTCATTTCGAATTCGATGATGTCATGGTATTCAGGCTCACCGCTCCATCCACAAACGCTTCCGGGCAACAATAGAGCACTTATTTAAACGGCCAATTCCCAGTAAAACTCCCTACGAGATTTAGGTTGGCACGAAATCGAGAACGTAATTCAACATTATACTGAAATTTGTTCCAAAAAGCAGACAATTTGTTGTTCGAGCGTTAGAAAGCGAACGAACTGATAGGAGCACGCGGAAGAATGAACTTACATAATACTCACATAACTCTTCTGCTGCAGTTGGTCCATGGAACATAGTTACAAATCAATGACATCAGACCCCTAGTGCGAACTGAACGATAGGCAAATGACGAATGATGATAAGCAGGCTATATATCGGACTGATACAACAGTATCTTGTTCGAGCACAGTTGCCGTAATGTACAAGGTAAATTATTTAGTGACAGCATTTTTCTAGGCTAAATTCTTTCGTGCGTTCACGAAATCATCTCTCTAATCTTGCACATGATCTGATCTGGCTGTAATTGAGTGCCAGAAAGTCAATCCCTCTATTTATACGCTTATATATAATATTATCAAGTTTAATAAGAAATAATATAAATTTTGATTAAACAAATAAAATTCCTTTGTTGACGTGGCCGTTTCCTGAATTAAATATTCTGGTACTCAGGGTTTGCCATGAATCGTTTAAACAAGGGAAAACCAGGTAGGACCTGGTGGAAATTTCCTCGGATAAAAATAAGAAAAGCTGGAGAATATTAAATTCCGTGAAAACCCTGCTATAGGAAAGAACAGAACAAGCCTCACAAGCCTTTCCTTTATTCAGCAATAAAATTTTCAACCGTTTTTGGGTACTCAGTTACTAAATAATACGTAGGTGTCTGTTTACAAAGTACCTTTTATTCAGTCATTCGGTCCCCGCGTGGGAGCGAGGGCCGCGTCTCGCTTCGGGCAGAATGCTTTTGCAGGCGTTGGAATTGAATATTTGATTACCCGTCTCCTTCATTTCTTTTCTGTTTTTTGTCTTTCTGGTTCGCAACCAACGGAAAATAAATGAAAAACAAATGGTTATACGCAGGCGTATTAATTTTGGGAAATATTCGTAACAAACGCAGATACTCAACATTCTTGGTAATTAGATTAATCATTGTAATAAATATAAAATACTGACTATAAAAAAAGACTAAACATGAAACCAACAGGAAAAACAAAATAAAATACGAGGACCATACAATGCAGAATAGAAATTAAATGAATTGTTGTTAAAAATAGAAATATTCCACTAATAATTGTTATAATTACATTAGAAAGTGGGAGGCGAAGGCAAACTATGATCAATACCTAACATAGCCGACGCCCAATGCGATTTACAATTAAGTAATTAATGTGTAATTAACGCGGCGACTGTTAGAGAACAACAGCCCCTCACCCAAACAAACTAATAGAATTAGGTGATGATCGAACGGGAACAAGAATGACAATGTGGTATCGAATAATCGTTAGATTCTAATAATAACTTAATATTAACCTCTAGAACGTTCCGCCATAAGCGGGGAATAAAGAAAGGCGGTTGGAAGTATTCATATTATGACAATAGTAGAGGTCATAGAGAATGAAGTGCTTTCTTCCGGAAAGGGAGAGGGAGGAATTTCGGAAATTGGACAGTCAAGGGCCGGAAAGGGCAGAAAAAATGCAATAATAAAAGAGAGAGAAGTATCCGCTTGGGAAACGAAGATGAGTGCCGTCTCCGGTCTACCGGTTGAAACACCGCAGATCCCAATTCACTCCCTAATTACGACCAACTTCTATCGCTAGCTGGTTTTACCCAAAAAACGGTAAAAAGACCCAAACGTTAATTACAGTTGATTTTCTGTTATCACTATTCTAAGAGTTAGGAAGGATTAACAGACGTTTTTATTTACATAAACAGTCAACTAATTATAATTCGATTTATAAATGAAATTAAATTTCATTTAATTCGTTTAATTAAATTTCATTCAAATTAAAGTCAGCTAATTATAATTCGATTATAAAATTTATAATTCTGCCTCTTTAAAGCTTGAAAAAGTGGAGGAGGACATTTGGAGGCGATGTAGGGATAGATTCGGAGGTTTGGTAGTTGAAAGAGAGAAGGGTATGGGATTGAAAAAGTTATTTAACTGATAGAACGTGGTAAGTAATATATGATTGGAAAGGAACGATACAATCCGATGGACTTCTGATTGTAACTGGTTACATTTAGCTAAAGTTCGTATCAGTTCCAAAATTATACTTATACTGGCGATTTCAAGAAAACTCAGTTTTGAATTCCGTTTGGAAACTGATAAAAATCTTACGAGAGAGAGAGTAGATAAATAAGCTTATTTACAACATAAAAATGAGGAATTTCGACCGGTGATAGACGTCGTCTTCGTCGAGAGGGAAACCCGAAATCGATAACATGTAATAAAAAATGTTTCCTACGGGAAATAAGCGGCGGATCCCCCTTAGCCGGGCTTAGTACGAAATGAACCAGGGCCAGTCGAAGGTGGGGGTCGCTGTACGGGCTTAATTCGCTGGAGGGGGCCCCGGGGGTGGCCGCTTGCCAGCCACACCCATATCCTCCCCAACGTTTACGCTTCGGCTCCACGGTTCTTCCCTAAAGAACCGAGATCAATGTACCGCTTCATAACCGAACGAGGGTTGTCTCCGGGACACGCCCGAGTCCGGAACCGTTAAGGGTGTGGTTAATTAGCCGAAGGCATTTAGCGAAAATAATACCGTCTTCCGACACTGTCATTTTTTTTTAACTGTATTTATTTACCCCGCAAATGTGCCTGATGCCGCTATGCGCGGAGACACTATCATTTAATTTGTAAACATTATTGGCAGTGTTTTTTCCTGGATCATCTGTATATTTATAATATTGAATGGAACTAATTAGGTTTTTTAACCACAAAGACTAAATAAATATAAACACCAGATTAAGAATTTTTACCAAAGTCTAGCTTGTGTTTTTCGAAATACTGGTCTGTGATCCTAGCCACAATATGGTCAGTTTAGGACCAAAAATAATCTCTGGGAGTGGACAATTAACCCGCACCACCGAATTTATACAATAGAATTTTGGATTTCTATTGCGGACAAAAATGTCTCCACGATTATAAGAGCGTGACGAGGGAACTAAATTAATATTTCTAAGAGATTTTCTCTCTCGCGCGCGCTTCAATACGTGACTAGCAGGCAAAGCGAAAATGCGGAGAAGGGGTGGTCCAGAGCTCGCTTTGGCCTCCCAGTGACAGTCATTAAGTATCAGACAGGGCGCCCGCGGCGCGTGACCGAGGACAGGGCTTGTTTCATCCCACCGAAGGAGGGTCGGTATTCCTTCTTATCCTTCTCGCGTTTTCTTTCCCGCAGAAATATTTCTGTCCTATTGTTTCAGTGAAACTGTTTCGTCTAAACCAGGGCGTTTTTTGCACATTAAGGTCATCACATTATTAAGGTTATAGACACTGCTTTACGATATGCGCATTGTCGGATTAGTTATTTTGGTTCTTAGGTATTAACGAGTTATGCAGGTCACTTATATATCTTAAACCAGGATTTGTAATTTGGAATAATATAATATTAATTGGTTAAAATGATTTATTGAATTGAAAATTTCAATTACAAATATCTATTCTCGCAAAAGACTAATGACAGGATGCTTCGTATATCTTTACTTTATAACTGTCCAAATGCTCCTACGATGAAAATAGTTTAAATAAAATAACGGGGTGGGGACTAGAAAATCGCAAAACTGTTTTTTTGAAACTAATACTTTCATTAACTGGAGTGATACGTTCTACGTATTAGTGCGGTTTCAATTATACTATAAAACTCTAGTTAAAATAAAAAATGCAGCACTAATACCGGAGAATGAGGGTCCCCTGGGATCGAAGCGTACCCTGTGCATCTCTTGAGAGGCGGTCATGAGGTCTGTGAAGAACCTGTGCCTGCGGAGTGCGAGCTCGTCCCTACCGACGGGAGTGACCGGAGGCTCAGCCATACCACCGCATTCGTCCTCGTCGTCCCGTCGCTGCCGCCGCCCCCGGCCGACTCCTCCTCCTTCTTCTCCTCGTTCGCTTTCTTCACGTCGACCACAAGCCCGCCCACCTCCCGCCCCTTTTCCTTCCGCCTCTTCAGCACCCCCACGCTGTCGCCCTCGTCGACGGGCGGCGACCCGCGGCACCCGCAACACTTCTTGAACATCTTCTGGTAGCCCTCGACCGGAGGGAAAAATAATAGAAACATTTCCCCGCCCGGTTTCCTAATCCACACTTCGTGTCTGATAAATCATAGAAGCTATTCGTACGACTACTGGCTATCATGACGAGAATTGTTGTACGTAAAGTGTATTTCATTTCTTCGACATCTTTTAATTAATTCAAACTCTAGTGGTATTTGTCTGATGTGTGACGAAATCGATATTTTGATATATTGGACTGAAACGCGTATTCGTTTCTATATTACGGTTATAACAAACCTATGTACATTGTACTGACGGTTGATTGCGCAAAACATCACCGATATATAATTCTATTTTAGATTTAACTGAGATCCACTTTGTTCAACGTAAAATTTACAAGTATTTAAATAGCCGGTCAGTGGTCGTGCTTTAATCCTCCCGATTCACGAGGGAGCTGATAAATGCAGTTGTCACTGAATTCAAATAAATTATTTGAAAAGAAATGTTATTAATTTCGTTGGTAGTATATAAAAGTTCACCTCAAGTTTTCTAGTGTAAAGGAAAGGACGAGACACGGAAATGGCAAACACTCGTCTCGGACCCATTTATTTATTAACAATATTACGGCGCCGATACTAAACCCGCACTACGTTCCCGTCGTGCAGTACCAGTTTACGTTCCGGACACATGAAAAATAAATTGCACGTCCTCTATTACAAAAGGCAGGACGCGTCTATCCAGAATTCATTTTTTAACCCATCGATCAAACGTTCCGCAAACTAGGATACTGATACTACGGCACTAAATAATAGAGGAACTCGCATTCAATATTACTTTATTTCATCCGTAACTAATTTCATGTTGTGGAATGAAACTAAAATTTCATGCGTAAAAGCCAGAAAGAATTTTGCCCAGAAAGACTCGTGTAGAGCTTACCTACTAAGATATTTTGTATATATATGCGGATGCGTTACATTGAGAAGAAAATATTCCATCAGAGGCCGTAGGCAAACGGAATAGAATGAATAAAAAAAATATATCGGAAATTGTCTTGTCTACTTGGCGCTGGGCAGATAAGTATATATTTACACCAATAAATTACACCGGCTTAGGGCGGAATTATACCGACCCGATTTCGAAGGGGTGTGGAGGAACCGCCGTTGGCGAGATAATCGGACGTGGTTGGGACCCACTTTGGGACTAGTACACCCCAAAGTGTACACTATCCCCTTTCCGTCCTCCCACTTCCCCTTTTTATGAAGAGGACACCGCCACCGGACGGAGTGTTTGCCGACCTGGAAATCAAGGGCTCCTCCCCTTGAAAACTGACTTTTGGCCCAAAAAGCGTTTTTCGTTTGGCCAAAAGTTGAGTGGACAAGAATGGATAAAAAAGTATGGTTTAGTTTTATAAAATACACTTTTTACTGAAATAGAATTATTTTTTCTTCTAACAGGACAATTTTCAATACTTTAGTTGATAATAATGTATACTAATATGAGAAAAACAAGAAAGGTGAAAAATGATATACGTGGTTAGAACGAAAAGACCCCCGTGAAAATATTTACAGAATATATCACTCCCGATAGTTATCACTGTAATCATAAACGACAATAAATACAATCGTAATCTTTATTAAACTATAAACAAGAACTTGATAACGAGTTGTTACTTTATCGATATAGGATAAACACTAACTGATAACAGATATCGGATAACTTTTAATGAGATTTTATTATTGACGTCATACATGATATATATAAAATATTAATCTAGGGCCATATAAGAGCATTAAGCTCGATCTAAACGAGTTTTAATAGGATAGGTTCAAAAGGTTATTCCTTTTTGCCCCTTTAGCTTATTAATAGTATCTTGTTTTGATAATCGACTTAATAAAATAATCACAACGTACAAATTACTTTACACTCGAAAGATTAACCCTTTGTGTTTCTGTTTTTACAATAACCACTTCCAAAACTTACCACTCCTAACGCCACAATCCTAGATTGAATATTCCGATTAGATGGGACTATGCACCGATCGAGAAGAAAATATTTCAATCGAAAAACGTAGAATTACTACATATTTTTTGTTTGTTTGTATTTTACAATAAAATAAAATATTAAACCAATCACGTCGATTCCATGCACGTCAAACAATGCAGGATATCAGGCAAGCCAAAATTCATCAATATATGAATTCGCACTTTTAATACTTGCGACCAATCAAACGCTTCGCATTGTGGTATTAATAATTTACCAGTGGAGCATATTTTATCTTGCAAAAAGGAATGTCAAGGTGCTCGGCGATTTCCTAAATTCACAGAAAATTGGTTTTAACTCGTTGAAATAATCTCTCATCCCACCTAACTTATCAAGCTTAAAATAATAAATCAGAACCACACGCAATTTCACAAAGAGACTAGAAATGACGCCTAATAATGATCGCGTACACGATAATGCAAACTCCAGGAAATGAAACGACAACGAAACGAACGTGTTGTGCCAAATAAAGACGATCTAAAGTACATCAGACACAAAGTATTCCAGTGCTATTATGAAAAAGTTAATATTCTTAGAAATAGTTAACAAATAATGAGTACGAGCATCCAAACCTGAATCTATTCTCCGGTAAATCCGCATGACCACTACTGTATCGTGGCCACCCAACAACTGACTAGAATGTAATGAGTCTCCGGACGTAAGTTATTTAGAAAATACCGGATACTGGCAACTATTACCGTACAATAACTAGAGTGAATATAGAACGTATACGCCCCATCATACAACCATGTTTGATTTAGACAGTTGTCAATCAATGTAATACGAGTTATTTTGTAACTGTCTGTCTTCCGGTAAGCCGACAAAAATATGATTGAAAATAGAACATTAACAATGCTTTTGCATTGCAAATAAAGTTAAAATCATCGAAAATTTACAACCCATCACAGGACCAGCAGCCCATGTCATTATTGCTCAAATAACCCACTATTAACGCCCATTATTAAAAATTATCGTTATAAAAAAAATTCATTCCAAATAATAATAAATATTCTTGCTCAGTTACGGGCCCTAGTCCAATTATGGAAGAGCTTATAAAGGTGAAGTATCTCATTTGCACTTGAGTGGTAAAAATGTCCCCGGATGATTAGTCGGACATTTCTGAATGGGAAGTTTCAGACTCGATCAACCGCGGGTGGCGGTCGGCTTATCTTTTAATTGGAAATCCCACCGGCCTGTCATTCACGAGGTGAGCGGTCCCTACCCTGCCCCCTACAAAAACCCGAAACGGCCACCACTTAAAGTCCCAGTTTGTAGTTTAAAAAAAAACACCCCCCCTAGGCAGAGTAAAACACGAGTCACTGGCACTCGAAATCTCGTTCTTATACGGACTTAAGGAGGCCACGGGTTTTTGCGAACAAAGATGCCAATTTTTTGTAGCAGAAACAACGTTGACCGTTTACTGTCAGCGGTGATTGAACTGTGTGTAACTCGGGGAAACGTGTAAATCAATGTAATAATCCCGAATGGCAGAGTACGTATTCGTGGGAAATTCGAGGTCAAAATGAACCCGTCTGGATTGAGGAATTAGAAAGCGAACCACGGTATTGAAGGCGTAGGTCACCTTTGAAAAATAGATCGGAGAGGAGTACCGGGTCACCGCCTATCCTCCAATTCTGCTCTCTGGGTTTCCCGCAAAGCCAAATGGATTCCCTGGGAACGGGGGTAGAAAGGAGTTAATGAAACGTTACCGGGCCCCGGAACTCGGCCCTATACATAATTCATAGAGACCTCTAAAGGAGGAACGGTCCCGACCGATTGAATACGACAGCAACGCTCTACAAATTGTTTCCCCTCGGATGACGACGCTTTTCGGAATTTTGCATACAATACCGGGTAAAAATACAAAATATATTCGTCTCGTGAGGACAAAATCCATTTAATTAATTATTAAGATTTTACAACACAAGTCTATAATTCAATCGGATATTGACAGTATTAGAAAACGGTTAAAACACGATAATAAGAAATACGACGTAAAGTTCTCTACAAAAGAGGCATCTTCCGAGGCATCATTGGAACCATCTAACATTCTCGCTCGACAGATACAAAGAAAAGTAAGCTCATATTTGGATTATTTGTTGGATCTAGCACGATAATAAAAAATAAGCAAGGGTGTTATCCTTGGAAACAAATCATTTAAAATATATACCTGAATTTATACCCGATCGGGCCCACGAATCTTGCTCTACACCGTGCTCTTCAAAGATGAAAGAAAAACCTTTTGTGTTAGCGGATGTTTCCATTTCGCATTGTATCCGTCAGAAAAACAGCCCTCGCAATAATCCTACCGCAGAACACTGGCTAATGAAAAAATGGGCATGCATCCCAGGAATAAACTGAGACGTTCGGATAGCCGGTAGTTAGACTCTCGATCCACATCAGTCTCTGGACCAAATTACCATTTGTAAAACCATTGTCTTTTCTGCTTCTCTCATACACTGGCCTTACACGGTTGCAGTTCATCGATTCTTAAAGCAAACTTTATAGGCAGACAAATGGAAATGAAGGTAATTCATTAGGACAATACGAAAAATACAATAGAGTTGTTTCAAACTACTTGAAATGAAAAATAAAGCTTTCGTCCCGAATGACAAAAACAGAATACGTGACGGTTACGACTGTTACAGAACTTGCCGATTTCACTGGGCTGGTTTTTATTTGTTCTGGAGGTTTCTAACTGTTAAAGATATGGGTAAACATTTGGTTGATCGTCATTCAAACTTGATAATTATTATTTATTTATTTTCTTGATATCTACTCCGAAAGTTGAGCCTCTGAAGTTCCAGCAGTGGCAAACCACTTGATGAAAACAGTAAACCACAAAGTTAAGAGACTACTACTTCAAAACCGTAATTATTTATCGACATTTAACAACAACAAAGGTGTCCATTTTGCTAAGCAAAACACGCTGGGAATAGTAAATTTGAAAACTGATTGCGAACAATTTTCAGCGACAATCAACAGAGAACCGGCCCAATGCTAACAATTACACGGTCGTTTAAACACCGACCGGTGGGATATTGGTAAATTCTATCGGTCGTTTAAAATTTATAACAACCGTGCAACTCGAGTAAGCGGTAAACGCTGTACGCCCGATGTTAATGTTGGATACCACCCCCGAGCTGCTTTTGTGGCCCAAGCCGACGCTAACAAAGGGCCGCTGTGGACAATGGAAACTGAATTATCAAATCGCATCACCGAAAGGGCTACTGTGATTCCGGTCCCTACTGGGTCGGTTTCCAAAATGTTATCTGCGAAATAACACGGTACCACCTTGTAAGAGAGTCACCCATGGACTTTTGAAGAAATTCCCTGGGCTCGATTCCCAAAGTTACCAATACAATTTTCCATTAATTACTAATTTGAATCTGAGATCGTGGGATCCTATCTAAATCTGAACAATTGTGTGAGAACAGTGGTAGCCTATTCATTTGACTTGCTAAATCAGATGCGGTGGCTAAGGGCAATATTATAAATAGCCCGGATTCAAGCTTGGATAGGTTAAGGAGTGTAGAGTTATATATACAGAATATCGTGGTAGTAGGTGGTTCTTGTCCTCGTTCCGATCACCCAACGAGCTGCACTACATCAATTACTACTTGAACGTGAAGCCTATAGAATATGAATTTTGTTTCCATTTATACCGCTTGTAACAGTGATAAAAGCCAACCTTTGAGTTCGATACCCTGGGTGTTTAGTTTAAGCTAGAATTAGGCCAAGATAAGCAACTGTTTTATTTACAAGTGTGTGAATTATTAGATGGTAATCAATTCTGAACAGTTAACCAAGAGGAGCGGATTTTTGGTTACGACCGATTACATGTTACAACGATTCTCCGCAAAAAGCGATCAAGTGAGTCAGAGAATTTTTAACTTGTAAAACTTTTTAGTGGCGCTATAACGACGCTATAAAAAAACGCAGAGATGTGAACATTTTCCCACGTATTTTATCGAGCCCAATTGTATATTTCCAAATATTTGATCGTCGCACCAATCGGCGCTAGGACTTCTGGATTCGACAGGCGAACAAACATCCCTTGGGAACTAATACGCAAAGGGAATGAAGGGTAAGGCAAAGCTGGTGACAGTGTTCAACGGTGGCGTAAAACGTTCCTGATGTAGAGGACGAGAGGCACAAATTTCCAGTAATTCCAAATTCGAATTCGAGAAACACACGAATCTCTAATAAATTCCGAATCGAATTCATTTACTCGGAGCTGATGGTGGGGGCTTTTAATTTCACAGATTTATTCGGGCACACCACGCACTTCCAATTTTTCATTCTGGACAGGCCTCCCCCAGTTGTGGAAATCATAAATGGGATGATTTGTGCCATTCATCTCTCGGCCATTCAGCACTATTTTCCTGGCATTTGTGCGAACGACCAAAAAAACGACTTCTCCACGATTGTCACCACTGCGTATACTTCCGAAGCCGTTTAAAGGGACGAATCCCGATTAATATGCCAGTAGGCAAGCCGAGCGGAAGAATGGGCTTCCGAGACAGAACCGTGTTTCAGTTAAACACGAATTCATAATACGTGATGTTTAAAATACGTTTGGGAATACACGTACAACAAATAGAAGTCATACAATACAGAAATACACTTGCTTTATAATTATCCCGTGTTTTTGGGTAACTGACTGTCATTTGCTTAAATAACAGATAATCAATAAATTCTGTTCGAAGGGTCTTACAATTCATCCAACTTTAAATCATAAGTGGTACCCTAGGAATGCGCTTGTAATACCGTCCAATTTCTAATAGCTGAACTTAACACTTTCACTACATTTATGAATAAGTAAATTAATATATATATATATATATATATATATATATATATATATATATATATATATATATGTAACTAATAATACCCAGGTCAATATATGCGAAATTATGACAAATATTTCATTAAAATCTGATGTTTAAAATCCTGAGGACTATACGCCCGAGACTCACGGAAGAGAAGCAAATTAACTAGCGGAGGATATTAAGGAGGACCCCACAGGACTTTCCGAATATTATTCAGAATATTAATGGCGAATAAAAAAATATAATGTAGTAAACATCAAGGCCCACTTTATTTTATATGGGCCACCGAATCTACCGAGTTTAATAGTTTTCCACTATTCTATAAGGGTACGGCGATAATGCGGAGGGATGCTGGAAACCTAGCTGAGGGTTACGCACCCGAACGCCCCCGCAGTTCACGACCCACTGACCCCCAAGGTATATCTTTTTTAACAGAAATATTTTATGTAATTATGAATTCAGTACACACACACGAGCAACGCGCGCACTTAATCTGAAAATCTAGGAATCTTAAAAATAAGTACAACTTCAAATTTAATTTACATTCAATGATGAATATTAAAGTACTTTATATCAATATTTAAAAAATATGTAAATGGTACATTTTATATATATATATATATATATATATATATACACACACACACACACACAAACACTCTTCTTCCTTGCAAAGAATTCCTAAAAAATTGCTTCCCTAAATATATTGCTTGCTCTCTATAGCCATCAAAAGGCAGCGCGAAGTGTGGATTAAGAAGTCCGAAAAAGTTAATAATAAATAAATTGTTTCCTAATAATTAGCACATTCCCACTAAGTCCTGGACCCACCACCAGTTAGGAAAACGTTCCCTCAGCCACTCGCGAACACCAAGCGGAAGTGGGGACGAACGCACGCATACACTCGCGGGGGTCAACTGACGCACTCCCACCGCCAACGCCGGAACAACCCGCCGGTCGCCGGCGAGACCAAGATGGGGTTACGCGTGAGAGAGAGAGAGAGAGAGAGAGGATGAGAGAGAGAGAGAGAGAGAGAGAGAGAGAGAGAGAGAGAGAGAGAGAGAGAGAGAGAGAGAGAGAGAGAGAGAGAGAGAGAGAGAGAGAGAGAGAGAGAGAGAGAGAGAGAGAGAGAGAGAGAGAGAGAGAGAGAGAGAGAGAGAGAGAGAGAGAGAGAGAGAGAGAGAGAGAGAGAGACGGAGAGAGAGAGAGAGAGAGAGAGAGAGAGAGAGAGAGAGAGAGAGAGAGAGAGAGAGAGAGAGAGAGAGAGAGAGAGAGAGAGAGAGAGAGAAACAGTGGTGGCACCTAGCGGGCTTCCCCCTTCCTACGGGGTTTCTACCCTCTCTTACCCCGATCTATACCACCCAACCGCTCATTCACCGGGAGAAAGCCACCCATTCCAGAAAGAAAAAGCAGATTCAAACCCTCTGCCTCTAATTCCTCGGTGCTCTGAGAATCTCTGAGGTGAGCCACACGGAAAAACACATTCTTTTTAAACCAACAGATCTCTCAACAATTAACTACAGGACATGTGAGACCGTCCCCGTGCGATTAGTGATATATTAATCATTAAAGTGACAGGCTCAGTTGCATTATTATAATTTGCTCTTAAAACAATTGAATGGTATAACATTATGATGATCGCCACTACTTAGCGACATAAAATGTATAATGTACATAACGAGATATAATGTAGTAAAGATGGTAATTACAACATAATATACACCACCCAGTGTATGGAAGGAAATCAATTGAAATTTTACATAAACATATCTGATTACTTCCCTACTAGTACTATAACTGAGTAAAATATTGCAAAATATTTGGAACAAACGATTATGTTGCAAAGTTCTTCCAAGATCGTAACGTAATTCAGTTAGCCGAAACCGAGTAGGTTTCTTAACTCTTCTCTCAAGCTCTAATCAAGGCTAAGAAGAGGATGATCAACATTAAAAGTCTTGATCAAACAATTTAGGCCGTAATGAATATCGTGGAAAATAGTAGACACTCAATGGGACCATTTGTAGAAAATTAAATTACCGAGACAAAACCCGGTATTTCCGATACCCTAATTAAAAACTACTAGGCCAATCGCTGAACTTGGATATTGTATGTTGTACAGGAATACACTAGATCTCAATGAAACGCGCTAGATTCTCTTGGGAAATTGGGAAAGAAACTTGGGCGAAGCGTACAACAACGCAGAAACTTGAACACAGCGAACCGCGACCACGCAAACGGATGGCAAATATTAAACGGAAGGCCACGAAAGAGGAAATCCTAATAATGCAAGACTCGAGTCTTAAAATATGACAGTCAGTCATCAAGGCAATGAGACGTGGGATACCGCTCGAATGAAAACGGCACAATTGGTTTCGGACAAACGGACGGATTCAAAATTGCTTCGACGAACTGAAATATCCAACGCGCCCATATCGACAATGTTGGGCGGATCGAATGGGAATAGGTTCATGTTTCATTCAGAAAATCTTCTATTTTGCCGCCTAGAAATTTTCTTCGGCAATGTATAAGATATTTGTTAGTTTCATCTGTTATATAGCGCAAATAGAATGCTGCGATCTAATATGCGTTTCAGAAGACTTTTGATCCGCTATGCTTTCCTTCGGTTTGGATAATTGCTCTTTGATTGAAACGGAAATTAATTTAAGTAGGTTCGACCATCAGGTACGAAAAGTTAATTATAGGATTCCTCACTTCTGTTAATATCGTGGCACTTGTGAAGCTTGCTTAGCGTTAGATGCCGGCGTGTAATTTCTCTGTACCCCCTAGGTAGGTATTCCCTATGATAGGCGGGTGGAGACGGAAAAATAGTACTAATAATAATAATTAGCTGAAGCAAGAAACGAATATTAAAACAAATTAATGCGCAGAAGTAAATAACATTAAGTTCGTAATTAATAGAAATAAACTGGGCACATCTTCCTCAAATCGATAACCGAAAGTTTGAAAACAATGGCGATATCGATTTAAATCGGTAAAAACAAAGTTAGGAACAAGTGGAAGCTATTTACGTGGATTTTTCAACAGAAGATCCGCCCGCCCACCAACCACTTAAAAAAATAACGACGTCCTCTCTTCATAGAGCCGAAGGGGGGTCATTGAGCTCGGAGCACTATTTCCAGAAGACACCGAGAACACTTGAACGACACAAGCGGATCGCTCGTCTGAGGTGTTTTGAAGGTACCCGTTCTCGCATTGTTTAGCTAATTCCCAGAAAGGGTTTTCTGCCAGATATTTGCGGATATAAGTGGATAAGGTTTTCCCTCTGCGAGGTTTCTCCCACAGTCAATACACAACACCTCTTACGGAGTGATAGCGATAGGGTTCTCTGCTTGTAAATGTGTAACTGGGCCCTTAAACGAAGATTCGCAAGGAGAAACCAATTGCAAGAATGAGTCCGCGATGGAGAAAAAATAAATTAGTTCAGGTCTTTATTTTCAAGAACTAGTGGCCAGGTAGTATGTTAACAAAACTTACAATCATGCCAGCCAGATGAGTCAACGAACTAAAAAAAGATTGTTTATTTCCACTATGTATTCCAAACGGTATAGAAAGATAAATTGCGGATGAAGCAACTGGATAGATCAGTTAGTTATCACGATAGGTCTCAACAACGATACTTCCATACAATCAGCATGTAAATTCTATTGTTGATTCTTGAACCTTATTCAAAGAAGTATCCACAATTCTTATAAAAGCCAGTTTTGCCGACATAAAATTACACAAAACTGTATTAATTAACGTAAAAACGAAATTTTTTGTGACTGTATCGCTTAAATAAACACTTTAACCTCCAGTGCAATTTGTGCCTTTAATTATTGAATGACCCTCCCTAGAAATAACAAGTACGAATCATGGTAGCACTAACTCCATCTAGGTAATGTCCTGCCAAGACTAACGAGATGTAACGGAATACTGACACTGTGTCTTGTACGGGGTGCACACTCATATTACATGGACTAACAAAGAGGAACTGGCAAATACTCGTCAACTTTAGATTATTAGATCACATTCCCGAGTAACCACCGCCATTAAACAGAGTTTATATTTTAGATAATACAATAAATTATGTAATTACGAAAATTATTTAATTGAGAAAATCCCAGACACCAAAGGATTTTTCCTCTTTATCTTCGGTTCATTTTTGCCCTTCGCTTATCGCCCTGTATTGTCGTTAGTGATACTTACTCCATTCCAAGTGTTTCGAATATCTCTCCTTCCAATTCTCTGAAGTTTTTCATACATCCTTTTATTAACTTCCCCAATCAGAAACTGGCGGAGGTCCCCTGTAATGCCTAATATATCGGTAATATTACTATTGCCAACTCTGTCACTAGCAACGCTGATGTAAATGTGGCCTGACTGAGGTCATCCGTCCAGGGCGTGGTCTGGGTAGATATCACTTTAAAACTACCAATAGGACAGACGGCTAGATTCGGCAGCGGGCAACGACCGATAGTAAGGGCGTTTTCAAGCTTCCGAAAATAAAGTCGGACGACGGTTCGGGCGGTAAATTATTTGGCGGGACAATGGCGGCAGGGCTCCAAAAGAAAAGGGAGATTCGTGGCGCAGCTACCCTTATGGGTGTGCCCCGGCCCCAGTATGGAAGACTATAACCCCGGACAGAGTTCCACCGCTCAGGTAAGTTATTTCATAACTCGTACAAATATCTAATTGCATTCAGGAAAAATGCGGGCCATCAGTGCATTGGATAAACATAATATTTATCCCTATGAAACTGTAACCAGAGGTTAGTGTTCTTTTATCTTAAAAAAATTTTTGTGAGATTATCGCTCTGAGGTATATTACGAGGTTTTTATGGATTTTTAGAGGCGACGATTCCTTCACGGTAAGTTGACAATACAAGATTATTGAAAAATATGCATCATCTTCAAAATTGAAACTGCGATTCATTACGAAATTGCTGATGTGGCGGCCGCATTGGTAGTTTAATCATCAATCGACTCCTGACCACTCAACAGAGTTCAGTCGACAAAAAAATGTATTTTTCACAGTTAGAAATGAAACGACATTGACGCGGTTGTAGGTTGGACGGCAGTAGCTGAAAATAATTCTGACAGGGGTGACGTAAAGGTATCTGTGATGCACTTATTGCAATATTTGAGAACTGTAGGAAAATGATTATTTCGCGTAGGGTTGGTCGCAAATTATCTTTTAGGAACAGTAGGTTGTTAACGCTGAAAATTACGACTGGGAAAAAAGTATTATTCTCTTTGTTTATGAAAGATTACTTCATCGAAATAGATGAAAATAAATAAAAAATGCCGTCATTTTTCCTCCATCGTGAATCATTTTACGGTAACGCCGATCGCCCAGGAGGTTAGGAACCTCCGCTAGGAGTTACGGGTGGGAAGGGAATTGGTGGGATCGAACCCTGGGGTGGACACGTGGAGGCCTGCGCTCTGCCGCCCCCACGCCATGATTTAGTAACGGAAGGGGATACATAAAAACGGGAGAAAGAAATAATAACTCAGGGCCATAGAGCGAGTCTGGAGATCTACGTCAATTGGAAAATTACTTTTCCAGGCGGTCGTATATGGGTGTTTGCTTGGAATATAAATAGATAAAATTATGGCTAAATAAAAAAACTCATAGAATAAAGTAATTCAAATATAAATCATTAGCTTTAGGTATTGCTTTGGATAAGGTCCGAAACACCTCTACAAAGCAAAAAGTAATTTTATCCTTTACATAACTCTAGTCAAAGTACAAAATTCTATAGAAAAAGTAGAAGAACAAAGGTACAAAATGGCAGGTATGCTTGATAACGATAGCCTGATAACAGATAGATGAAAAATAAGGGAGCTGTAAAACTAGGCATAAAGAAGTGCTTAATTAGTACGTACAGATTTATCTTTCAGAGCGCGTAAGAATTTGATACATGGAGAACTACAATCCACTTATTTAGACTTCTTTGAAATCCTCTGTATGCCGGTGAAAAAAATTGGAATGTCCGCGGCACCTACCCTCCCCTCTGTTTTACCATTAGCTGAAAGATCATTCTTCTTGACAATAAAAATATTGCGTTAATGTTATAACCCATTTTCAGTTCCCGATCTTAGGAATGTAAGCAATTTTAACGGAAAACCGACTATATTTTATTTAGGCTTCATTAGCTAAAATGTATGGGCTGGGCGGATAATCGTAGAATTCTGCGATCGACCTCGGGCCAAATTTTCTCGACCCGGCCATTGAGGACGGGAAGTATTTCGATTTAGCTCGGAACAGACCGCAGAATAATTTATGTATATTTCGTATACTTTCCCCAAAAAGCGGTTGACTGGGTTATCGTAGAAGGGCGGTTTATTGGAGAACTTTACTTCTCCGATGCGATAAAAACCACATATCGATAGGCTTCTATTCAACAGCTTGAATTCAATCCGGGGACCCTGAGTTAATTAAAGACGCGCTCATTTCAAATTCATACGTTCCCAATGCGATTGTGGAGGGTCCCTCAAAGGATTTATGCAAGATAATTCCTCAGTTTCGAAAAACTGATCCCCACGAAAAGTTCTGAAATTAAGCAGGTGCTCTAGATAAAAGTGGCAAAATGTCCATAAAAATCTGAACAGGTCCTAGGAAAAGGAATATCTGCAGGGAAAGCTGGTGGGAAAGGGTGGTAAAAGCAGAGCTTTATTTTTTTTAATTTATTTAAGCTACAGCGAACTTAACACGCTTATTAAGCGTAACGATTAAAGATAAGTTTTTAACTTTTTTCAATAGCGGGTGTCTATAAAGAAAGTGAGTGTGTGTTATTAAGTTTTCCAGTTTTGCTTTACAGGATTTTTTTTTAAACAATGTTTCTTGTTTTGTGTTTGACACTTGAAATTGGAGTATGATACTGTGATAGGTTCTTTGAAAAAGTTACATATGGGAGTGGAGGAATAGCCCTTTGATATTAGATATGATCCCCAACTCTTATTTTGTCATGTAGTATGTTCTTTACAAAAGAGTGTGGTGACAGTTATCTAATTGTGAATAATTTTGATCCATGGAGCATGTAACGGGTTTGATATTGTACCAATGGGAATTTTTCCTTCAATTGCACATGTCCATTTTAACTATAATTTTCAGTATTGAACATGCTGAAGTTTATATGTTGCTAAATACTTAAAACAAAACTACAAAGCACAATAGAAATTAACTGGTTTTCTAGTTTTCAATATGACCGGGGTGGAAACGTTTCGGTAGGGGAGATAAACGAAAACAATAATTCAAAACGGGAACCCGGGATAGTGACCGTAAATTGGGGAAAGCGTAACCGGTGCCGCGATTATATGAGATTAATATGAAATGATAACAATAAACAATGTCGGACATAATCGCGATCCTTTGCATTCATTCTTACTCCGTATAACGTAGGACGCTTAACTAAACAACAATACAATAGTAACATGGAGAAACCCTGTAGATGTAAAGAAACAAACGTGTAAACAACGTACCTTTTAAAAAATAAAAAAGCTTTTTTTACAACTTTTTTTAACGATATCAGTCCATTGGACACATATTTCATTTATATTTTTACACCTATGTGCATTGCTAAGAATTTATTTATTTTTTTGAATTAGTGGTAAAAGGCTTGAAGATTTCATTATATAATCATTTTTAGTGGTATAGGGCGACCAAACGATTTACCAAAAAATTAAGCTACAAAAGGAAATAAGTAGTTTTATATAATTACGAAGAAACATAATGAACATCAAACGGGATGGGGGAAATCTATTTTACTCACAGAATTAATTTATATCACAAATGTATGAAAATAAACATCTAAAGGGATGGAAATAATCACACAAAAAAACAAAAAATCATTTTTCTACAGGAGTGGAAAATTCAACATTGAAAAGCAGTTGGATAACAGGGTTCAAATATTTATGTGGAGGTGGTACTGTATATTTTGAGCTTATGCTCAATATGGCAATAGAGCTTATGCACGAAAATGGCAATAAACATATTTAATATGCTCTCAACTACTCTTAATAACTCCCCTTTATTATGAAATGAAAGGAGCATGTTAGGGGTCAATATTACTACATAAAATACGTTGAAATATTTGTAAACAAATTCTGATATATATTTGCATTTTATCAATAATGGACACTGCGCTTTAACCCATTTACGGTCATCCTGGATTCTTATTTATGCAGGATACAAAATGTATAGGACTCGCATAAGTGTGAAATGTCAAACCTTAAAGGATGTTACATCCTAAATAATTCGATGGCACATTCTTGGCACAAGAGCTCACAGGAATAGATAATGACATTAGAAAGGCATAAGGTCAAGTGAAAGTGATCCAGTACAGCTGAAAACCACTCTTTCAAAATCTCCCCTGCAACATCTCGTCCCTCTGTTTGACAACAATGTTACATTTTTACCATGTTGCATTTAATTGTTACTTTGAGTCAACTTTTTATGATGCTATAATGAAAACAAAATTCATCACAACAGTTGACAATGAGACAAATACAAGTATTATCAAGTAAGAAATTATTTAAGGAAAACATGAATGAAACCCATAACATAATATATCATATTGTTAAATCATAACTTATCTGTTCACAATTTTAGGTACTTTCAATAAAAATTAAATAATAAATACAGTATGTCCAATGCATTTTTCAGATCATGAAATGAACTTCTTTTTTATTTAAATAGCCCAACCTAAGTCCTATGTTACATTATTAATGCTATGATACTGAGTTTAGATTTTCATATATGATGAAAAAGTTTACTTTTATTTATTAAAAAAGTGAACTAAATTGTATTATTTAAAATATTTGTATGAAATAGGCTAATGATACTGTTTTATTCCAATACTATTGTTTCTAAACCCAAGTGCTGTGCAGAATTAAATATAACAGCCAAAAGTTGTAACTTGATCCATCCATGAGTAAAAAAAAAATAGTCAATATTAAATTATACTATAATATGATGTTTTCTATCTTCTATAAACTCAGAAATAAATATAAGATGTGTTTTAGATAAATTATGGGAGTGAAATAGTTTTTACATAAATAAATGAAGAAAGTTATATGTATCAGATTTATTCTTTCAACAAATTAAGATTCAGCATCTGGTACCTTATGTGCAATTATCATGAACCTTTCCCGCATTACTACAATTCCACATCATTTATCTTGAGATATACATGTAACAATTTCAGATCTCAATCTGTAGTCTGCATATCATGAGTTTATTTCCAGATGTGACTGGTTCATCCTATTTCTGAATAATATGAAAAGAATGTCTCAGTCTATAAAAGAATCACATAATTGAGGGTCCATAAAGAAGTATTATACTTCTTTGCTGAAATATAATACTTCAAAACCCTGACATATTTAAGAGGCACATTCCATGTTATTTTAAAAAATAAATAAATATTTGGGTCATAGAATATGGAAGTATCTAATAATGAAACATATGGATCAGCTACACAGTGAATAATATTTCAGAAATACATTATGATGGTTCAAGCTATGAACTATCACCTGAGAACACATTAAATGTGTTTAAATATAATTTAATTTGAGTGTTTACACTTACCATAACTTCCCTACCATACTTTCTTGTGCAATTAGATCAAGTAGAAACTATTCTAGAGATAAGAGTACTCTATTCTCAGTTGCCAAGGTGACAATAAAAGTTTGCTAATTCAATTACCTGATGTATGGATAATGAGTTTCATCAATACAAAAATAATTATGAACTCAGTTGACAAAAAGTAATCTTTATAATCATTCATAAGAATTATACATAAAGCTTTAATAAAAACCATTCAATAGAAAAACAGTATTATCTCATGTATGGATAGAAAGTTTCTATTTTATTCTTCTCATATTATTATTATACTTGTAGTAATAATCAGTGTAAAAAGAATAATGAACTGTGGTGATGACAAAGAATCTTTATATGCTATCATAAGATTCACAACATATTTTTCTAACTAACAAAATGCTTGAATACAAACCATTCAGTATAAAAATAAATAATACCTCAATGTAGACACAAAATTACAATGGTTCAAACCAAAATAAATTACCAAAAAATATTTAATTAAGTCAACTATTTCACCGCAATTACTTAATATAAAAATGTGGGGTAGAACAAATATTTTATATTCAAAAATATTACAGGTGATGGTTCTAAGGATATAGGCCTTAAAAGATTATTAGTACATCTCATTATGCTTCAAATATCTGAGTTTGGTAAATATAAACACATTTATTGCCCTTTTGTAGAATGTGAGAAAGTTATTCCATTCATTGCCAACTAATAACGCCAACAAGAACTTGTTTTTGTTGAGATATATTTAGTTTTCTTAGGCTTCAGGATTACACAAATATAAATATAATTAAACATGAATACTTTGATGTATTTTTTCTTAAGTACTCTCACTTCTTTGATGAATAATAATTGAGCATTTTAAGTATTCATCCAGGGATAATATATTATAAAATTTCCGTTTATCGTTTACAAGATATTTTTCAGAATCAAATTGGACAAATTTATTTTAAGTCTAATACCCTGGAACATAAAGCACTATCCTAAACATCCAACTCACCATGATCGGCGGAGAAACTAAATTCAAGGCCCATTATTCTAAAAGAAGAACGACATAATAAAAAAATATGAAATGTTTCATTCTGTACTGTCAATACTGGGAGTTACAGATGTAGTTAAGTTCGAACAAAACAAAACAATTATAGAAATATCGACATGTAGCTTTGTAATTCTGAACAAGAAATAGCATGGTTCGTACAGAGCGGATGTGGATACAGATTATATTCTCTATTGAATTCAATTATAAAACAATACCAACTTACCTATTAACTGCGGAGCCACGCCTGTCCGGTCGATATAGATCCCAAGCGTCGGCGGCGAAAGGCACTTGATAATTGGCTGGTCGTATTTATCTAATTGAACCGAAATCTGGCCGACTACAACGGGGTGATTTGCTAAAATAAAACCGAGGTTGGTCACGGAATAAACAAAAATGCCGCAATAAACTAACACTACTCTCGAGTTATTGGATGACGGATTGCGGCATCGAACAGTTCTACCAACGCTTGATGAAAATTCAAATTGTACAGTATCATATAATACCATACACAGGACACTAATAATCCTTTTATATTACTATAATACTCGGCCACAAACTCATTATTTCATTTAATAAAACGAGTCCTGCGAACATGTTCCATACGATTGGCCAACTATTACAAATAAAAATTAGATAATTTAGAATTACATCAGTATTGACTGAAAGTATGCATATTGCCTACGTTACAATTTAGCTTTAACTATGTTGTAACACGTCGTTAACTAATTACTAGTAAATTTATAATATCGTAAGTCAAAATAAGTATGTGTTCAGGTTGCCAGGCGACGTTCTGCTTTCTGTATCAAGGTTCCGCATTAATCCTAAGTGTCAGAAAGTTGTTTATAAAATATCTCACATCAATCGTCACATCAATTGAGGGAAACTTTCATTTATAGGTGTCTGGCCGAGGTTATTTAATTGTAATTTATTACCATTTCCATAAGATAGTTTATATAGAAAAAACGATAGGGTCATTATTTAAGACTCGATTATTTGAATTCTGAAATTAACGGCTTCAATAATGTAAATATTTTTATTAATATAAAAAAATTATTGTTTCTTGTATTATTAAAATTTAAGTTATTTGCAATTTAATTGAGAGTTTATTCCAACTGTTCCTGCCTAAATGTAGGTTTCAATTTTCAGAAGTTGGCGAATCTGCGGTGGTGTGGTTAATATTTACCTTCACTTTGAACTGTTTATTCTCCGAGGTACTTTTAATCACATTCATGTCTCAGCAATCGGTAACATGACTAAGGAAAATGAATTACTCACCCGTCACCTAGAACTGGAAACTGAAATCAAGGAGCTTAAACAACGCCTAAGAAAAAAGGAGAGCGACCTTTCTAATCTGAAAAAGTTACAGGTAAACAGTACTAAGTAATATTTTTTTGTGATAAAAATATGAAATAATGTTTTTCTTTCATATGAAACATTATATCTTTGTACCAATTATTTCAGAACGGCCACGGTTTGAGCAATGACGAAATCGTCAGGTACAGTCGTCAGATAATTGTCCCTCAAATAGGTGTCAGTGGTAAGTTCATTTATTTATGGTACACTTTTATCACTTAAATCACATTTTTATTTAATTGCTTTCAAAGCTTATATGCATTTTTATTTCAATAATATAACAATATATTGTTATTGCCTTATTGTAATATTAATAAACATAGAGAAATTGCTTCTGAGATCATGCTCGCTTAAGTATTATGTGTTGTACGTCATACTAGAGATTTATTTTATGTCCAACCCATAAATTTTATTTATGAAAAGTTATTCCAAGCTAAATAATTACTCATTACTCAGTTTTAGTGCATAAGACATTCGGATAATATCCTGTTTATTATTTTATGACTAATTTAATTATCAAATTTTTGTTGTCATTTAATTTTTCATATATTTTATCATTAAAGAGAACTAAAAATTAGAATTAATTTATTACATCTGAATCATTTTAATCAGTCAATCACATTTTAGTGCACAAAGCTTCTTTTAGCAGTGTAAGATTATTGCATGCTTGAAAGTTAATCCATTCCTTAATATCAACTGTTGGTTTTAAAATAAGTTCCCTTTTGGTTTCTGTAGTGTCTGCTTTGTTAAATCTTTTAGTTTTGTAAATATTTTTGGCTTCTCTGCCAAATTTGTGAAATAGCAGAATTTGGTAATGAAAATCTCCAATGAATATTGGTAAATGAAGTCTTTTATTGAAATTTAATTGGGTTGTACCCAGGAAAAATAAATAAAATCATTCATGCAATGTAGCATTTTTATTTTGAATCCTTGGCTCGGCATTGTCTTCTTCAATGGTTTCACGTCTGAATACCAAACAAGATTGCTAATATTCCAATTGGTAATCTTCTCCATTATCATTCATTTCCTGTATAAAGTTCAGTATGTAATACTAATCAATGGCATTGGAAACACATTTAGAATAATATATCAACATTTGAATTGTAGTATTGTACATATTTGAGACCTATTGAGTTACATATAGTAGCAATCAAATAATTATAAATAAAAAAGGCCATTTAATGTAAATATTATGAATATTTGAAATTATTATATCATTTATTTTTTGTTTAGGACAAGAAAAGCTTAAATCAAGCTCAGTGTTAATTGTTGGCTGTGGAGGTCTGGGTTGTCCAGCTGCACAATATTTAACTGGTTGTGGTATAGGTAATTTTTTTTCACCATTTCTTTATAAAGTTATATTAAGCTACTGTTATCCGTAATGCACTTGGTAAAAATATTTAAAGTGTCATTAAGTCTTTATTCTAATTAGAACAGGCATATAAATAATGTAAGTAATAATTATAAAAGTTTATTGAGATGTAAAAAACTATGCTATACTTACATCAATTACCTTTGCTATAGTTTTTAGATTCAATTTTTTTATTTGATATTTCCATAATTATATTTATATTTGTAAATTTAATTACAAATCAGGGAACAAAGAAAATATAAAAACATCCTTGGATGACCAAACATAAAATTTTGAGAAGTGGCATTAATAACAATATTTGTTACATTTCTTTATAGTTCAGTGTAGTGGATCGCAAGTATTCCATGGCAGCTACAGTTTCATATGTCTATACTTTATTTATTAATATTACACATATTTTTATGGTTTATGAATGGTTAAACAACACAACCAAAAATAAAAAACCAATATATGATTTTATATCCTTTTATAATTTTACATGCAGCCACTGGCTCCCATTATAGACATATTGCATCATAAAAATTATGACCTCCAGATGTTTATTTATAGCCAATCAATAAACTGATAAATCTGGGATTATACTGTGCATGTCAAGTAACCATGCAGACTACATTAAGCTTTTCTCAGAAATTTCCATTCCCAGAATTGATTGAAATTTATTGCACGAATTTATTATAATAATGCTTCAAAATGTGTGATATCAGTAACATTATTGACTTATGTATTAAAATGATATGCATATATATTCACATTAAGATATATGTTAATATTTTTAGGGTTACCTTATTAATACTTCAATGCTAGGTGGTTTATTGTTTAGGTCGCATAGGGTTGGTAGATTATGATGATGTTGAAACTAACAACCTCCATCGACAGCTTTTACATACTGAAGGAAGCACCGGATTATCAAAAGTTCAATCGGCAGCTGAGGCACTTAGAGGTATCAAGATGTATATTTCAGTTGACACAACTTATTTATTTTTCTAATCTTCTATTGTTCTAGATTTAGATAAGCCCTTTGTCATTACACAAGTATCTAGATATTTATTTATGAAGAACTGTGTGTTTATTTATATCAGTCATGTTAACAGTCACTACACTATTACTGTACAAAATAATATATTCAAGCAATTTGTGCGTGTTGTATTTAAAATTTTACAAGGTGGAATTAATTGTTAAATTATTTTGACAGTCAGGGGCTATTTTACAGGCTTTGTACAACATTTGTTAAATTGGGAAAAATTAAAATTACAGGCTGAACAGCTGTATTGAAGTGGTTGAGCATTGCACTCAGTTTGACAGTTCAAATGCCTTGGATATTATCAGGAATTATGACGTTGTGGTAGATGCAAGCGACAATGTCCCAACCAGGTATTTGGTGAATGATGCCTGCGTGCTGGCCGGTGGAGTGCCTCTTGTCTCAGGCAGTGCAGTACAGATGGAAGGACAGCTCACTGTATACAATTATAAAGGAGGTCCTTGTTATAGATGCCTCTATCCCAAACCACCACCTCCAATTGCAGTCTCAAACTGTGCTGATGCAGGTGTCTTAGGGCCAGGTTGTTTGAAACTCTACAAAATAAAAGTAGCATTAACTAAATTTGCTTCAGTGGTTTTCTTGTTTTTGGCTCATTTTGTAAATTTCCACTTTGGGATTTTTTCACTCATTATCGGGTACATGATATTTATTATTAACAAATGTTTATTGTTTTCTACACTAAAAATAGTGTCCTGATCCTTGATACAAAGCTGGTAATATTCTTTTATTGTTTGATCGATTTGAAGGTTCTGTCAAACAATAGTCTGGTCTAGAATGGTGTTAAGAATAGAAACGATTGAATGTCAAATAAAACATAGAGTTATTGATAATTAAGGGAAAATAATAATAATTAAGAGGGTTAGAATAAGGTCACTGTATTTTTATACTGACTCATTTAGTGTGAACCACTCTGGGTATTAGGACAAAACTTTTAATGTGTATATTTCACTGCTTTTGAACAGTACCTGGAGTGATTGGTGTAATGCAAGCTCTGCAAGTGGTGCACATTGTGCTAGACAATCATGACGGCATTCTTTCTTCTAAACTGTTGCTTTTTGATGGTACTGATTCACTCTTTAGGACTGTAAGACTAAGGAACAAGAAAGACGACTGTCCTGTATGTGGTACCAATCCAACCATCACAAGACTCATTGATTATGAACAATTCTGTGGAACTCCTGCTCATGACAAGGTAAATTGCTTATATTTATAATATTTAAATTTTATTATTCCAAATACATTGATTAGGTATACAATAGTAATTATTACTGTTCATTTTGTAATCACCTGACCATTATCAGTAACATGTTACAGCTGCCAGATCTTTAAAAATTATTAAAAACAAAAATTTACTTAAATTTTAATTTATTGAACATCTGACAAATATTATAATAGTTTTTGGTGCCATTTGTTTTGAAGATGCTAGCAGACTCCAGCGAAGAGGTAATAAATAAAAATAGGATGAATCCTTGTGTATTTTACTCTTGATGACAAATATAAATAGTACTCTATTACTATTCTCACTATGCTCTAACTCAAATATATCTTTTATATATATATATATATATATATATATATATATATATATATATATACACATATATATATCAAATACTTCATTTCAGGGTGATGGACTGAATCTATTGGAACCCACAGACCGAATAACTGCCAAAGAACTGTTCAACAAATTGGAAAAAGGATGTGGCGATATTCTTATAGATGTGAGATCACCAAAGGAATTTGAAATGTGCAGAATACCCCGATCTGTGAATGTACCTTTGCAATTGATCACTGATTCTAGGTACAGCCCCCACCTCCAGAAAACTGTACTAGAAGCCATGAAAACCGATCCTGACATTACAGGTAATTTTTATTCAAAGCCTATTTAAATTCAAATAATTTTTCACCCAAGTGAATGATGGCTAGCCTGGCATTTGCCATGGATGTTAGTAAGCTAGTCCATAAGTAGTAACAGTAAGTTGCTCCTGCAACCACAAAATTGTGTAACAGCAACAAGCCAATTGCGCTATGTAAGCACTGAGGAAAAAATCAGTGATCTCAATTTCATGATATATTAAGATGAAATTATTTTGTGTACATTTCAGTTTATTTAATCTGCCGAAGGGGTAACGATTCACAGCTAGCTGTAGAGGAATTGAAGAAAATGTTTCCTGAAATTTCTGATCACTTCAAGGATTTAAAAGGTGGCTTGCACAGTTGGGCTAAAAATGTGGATAATAGTTTTCCTGTCTATTAAGCTTTTTATAATTTATTTTGCTTTCACCCAAAGAAAGACATAAATTATTAATACAAATTAATATATAAAAATTTATTGTTAATAACTATGTATATGTTATGTGAGTTAATACATTTATTTTAAAGTCTATAAATTTCATGGGTTATCTGTATTGTAACTTTTTATTTATTGTACAATCAATCTTACAGCTATGGGAAAAATGGTATGTTTATTTTTGCCTTTGATTGTTACGATAAAAGAAATTACCCAGTGATGGCACTTTTTGACTCATTCTTATCTTTTACTTGTGCTGACCTTATACTTATCTGAGCGACAGTCTGAGAGTGGTGTTTCATATGCTTTCACATATGAGGCACTCTCTTTAGTCTCAGATGTGTAGGAAACAGCCACCATTGTCTCATTGCAACAATGGTAGCAACTTGCTCCAGGATTGGATGTTTCACTCAAAATATCTGTAACCCAGCCGGTTTTCAAACACAAACATTTCTGGTGGAAGCAGGTGCAGATTCAATGCACTATCACTATGGTACTGATCAATTTTCAATCCCAGTACCAACTTCAGGTGACAGGCATTATTTTCAGGACAATAATTAGGTTTTCACCTGCTATTATCTAAAAAAAACAATAAGATGACAGAAAATGTGAACAATGAATAATTAATAATCATTAAAGAACTGTGTACACAATAACAAAGCACAGTTTACCTCCCATAAAAAAAGAGTAGATCGTTAAGAGCAGTTTGCAGCACATCTACAGCACAATCTGTTTTGTTATGAGACTCTTGGTAAAGGGAAAAGAAATGTGCTAAGTTACTTCTTGGGTATAAAATAAAGTAAGAGTGTTTGAGAAATAAAATGGACTGCTTTCAATAATTTAAATAGTTGCCAGAAATGAGATATTAATTTTTATTTGCAGCCTGCAAAGAGAAACATCAGAAATAAACTCTTTTTGTGCTCAGTTAAATATTTCAGTCATTTTCTATTAAGTAAATCAAAACCACAATGTAACAAATTCCAAACATATCTAACAATAAATCATAATAACAGGCTATAAATTATACACAGAACAAAGGCAAATTGTCAAACAAACCCTACAGCAAACACTCAGTAACAATTCAGACAAACTATTAAAATTTATAATAAATATAAAACTAGTGAACAAAATACCCCAATATTAACCATTTATATAACTGAATAAATTAATCTAAATCTAACAAATATTTTGTCTTCTGTATTCATAATTTCAGTTTAATAAAATAAAATAACAAAAACAGAAGATAAATTGAATCATTTATAATATGGATATAAAATATGATACATTATATCTTTCTTTTTTACAAGTTTGTAATTGTTCTATTTCTTTAAAACTAATGTTCAATTAATCACAATGGCAGATGGTCACTTTTTAGACTTTTTTATTTCATTTTTTGAGCTCTTGTCATCTGGGCTAGGTGATTTTGTAATGTTAGGCATACTGACAGGCACCTTTGTGTAATGAACTTCTGGTAAGTCCCTCAGCTTAGCAGCTACCTGCTCTGCAGTCAGGTCCCGTTGGCTTTGAGCAAACATTTCATACCTACCACAGATTTCAATTTATAAAATAAATTTAGTAACAAAAACAGTTCTATAACAAATATTCCTCACCAATAAAATGTTGTTTCAATATTCTATTTTAACTATAAACTATCTGTAACATTATGTATACATAATGTGTAATTTAAATGTAAACCAAATTCAATCTCATATAAAAACTCTTCTGAGAGGAAGAGGACAGATCAAAGGATCCTTGCACTATATACAAGAAAAAACAAACAAACACTCTTCTGAGAGGACTAGCTGATAGAATAAATTAATTTAAGAAATAATTTTTTTGTAAAAATCTGTGAATGGTATTGAATCAAGCTGGCAGAGGAGCAGAGACAAAATTAGTATATACACAGCTACCAACTCAAACTTTATATATATATATATATATATATATATATATGATGTATACGTACCCAACCATGAACTTTTTTATGGTTGCTGATCTCAACAGCGGTGGGTAATACATTCCATGAAAAACCCAATGGGACATGTTATCATCAGTCATTTTCCCTGTTGGAGCTCCTAAAATAATCATATCAGAATATTAAAGCACAATACAAAAATACTGAAAAATATCTAAATGCAATTTTCTCTTCCAATAATGTAATGGTATATTTTCAATTATGCAATATGTAATAATTTAAACCTATTTACAAAACAAAAATGGTTTTTAAATTTTATATTTAAAATTGAAAAGAAAACTATTTTATTTCATTCCGAGTTTTTCATAAATAGCACAATTATATACAGCCTGCTTATAATTTCGTTGGTTAGGGCTAGTAATTACTACCAAAGAGTTCTGTGGTCCTATAAGAATGGAACACTCTATGTATAAGAATGGTTAAATTGAAATACAGTAACAAACAACTTACCATGCCAACCCATTGAGTAAGGAAAAGAGACATTAAATAAGTTATCATATTTGGTTGTAAGCAATTTCATAATGTGAGCAAGACTTAGCTTTTGATCTGAATCAAGGTCATAAAATCTTCTCACTTGTTTTTTGGGCAATATCATTGTTTCATATGGCCAAACTGCCCAGAATGGTACAACAACCACCCATTCACTGTTCTGTGCTACCACACGTTCCTTAGATAACAAAAAATATTTTCAACAACCAGTTTATTTTGACAGGTAGAAATATAATCTCAAGTTTATTTGAGTGAAAATATACACAACAGGGATACAACATCATGTATAAAATTGAATTTTTTAATAGCATACTAAATTGAGGAGTAATTAAGTGTTTATAACAAAAAAAAGAAACTATTATCTACATGTAATGTAAATATATGATTAAATAATATCACACTGCTTTTATAGAACCATTTCTTGCATTCATTTACATGTTTTTTTTCATTCAAAGAGATCATAACATAATGCTATTATTAAGCGACATCAACAGCTGAAGAATTTTGTGCTGAAACACATTTCAGTTTAAATGCTCTGTCGATAGGCCAGAAATTGGAAAAATAAATATCTATTAAGATTATATTTTTACCCAGAAAAAATTAAGTTATTTAAAAGAATACAACAAACATCAAACAAGAACATAAATATTCAAGAAATAATAGACTTAGTTTGTGTGTATTGTGAACTATAGATATATTTTTTCTATATACAGCATACAAATTAAATAAACTCATTCTAACTGTAGGCATTTCAGAAGGTATCTTCTTGTCAATTATATGCTTCACATAGTTTCCTATTTATGATATCAAAAGTAAACTGTATGGACCAATGAATAATTGCACATATTTTTTCTTCAGATCAAATTGCAATGTAATTAGGCATCTTGTTCCACATCAACATATAATACAAATTACCTTCTTATTAAATCAATTATAAAATTAATATAACAATCATAAATAAGGTACCATTTTTTCAAGCTCCCGCTGGACATAATCCATTAGTAGTGGACTGTTGTGTTCCTTATAATACTTGAGCTGGTTTCTGTCTTTAACCCGGGCTTCATTGGGTATGAAAGATGATGCCCATATCTGGCAATGAGGATGAGGATTTGAACAGCCCATAACAGCCCCTTTGTTCTCAAAGATTTGAACCCATTCATACTTTTCACCAAGTTCCACTGTCTGATCTATCCACCTTACTTACACAGAAAAACAAAATAAATGAAACTGGACTTAATATTAATTTGAATATTGAATTTAATTTAAAGATTTATAAAAGAGCAATATAAATTCTACAAAGCAATATGACATATGTTATTTATTTGAATATTGAAGTATTAATTCTTGACTAGTGTAAATATTAATCAGAAATTACCAAAAGAAATAATTACAAAATTGTTTTATAGGGTTTAAATGAGCCACTATGTGCATATTAAGTAAAATATATCCTAACTTAGTCTAAACATTCACTGTATGGATTTTTATAGCCACAGTGAAAATTTAACTCTCACCACTAGTGCATTAATTAAATCATCCATTCCCAAAAGCCTCGATAAAAAATTTATTTTACTCTTTCTGTCAGAAAATACTTACTTCTCTATCACATTATGTATCTCATCGATACTCATTGTTGGGATTGTTACATTTGATTTAGGGTGAAAGCAAAGTACCCTGCATGTGCCTCTAGCTCCACTCATTTTGAAAAGGGGGTCATTCCCTTTTTCATCTGGTATGGGCCCGTCTTCATTTAAAGCGGGGAAGTCATTTGTAAAGATGAATGTAGACTCATATTCAGGATTGACCTTACAACAACATTAAATATGTTCGTAACTTATACAGAAATTGCATTGGGTTCTCTACTTGTGTGGGCCCTTAGTCATACATACTCAGCAGGTCCAGTATAAAGAGTGGAGGGGGAGTTATCGTATGAATCTAGTATTCATTGTTAGGGTAAATTTATTATACTTATTATTATTCAGAGTTTAGAATTTAGAGGTGTACTATTCTGTATTAAAATGGTGCACCCTAATAATATTAATACCTAATACATAATACAGGCAAACACTACCTAAAAATAATTACTGTTGAATACGGTGTCACTAAATCGGACAGCATAGAATATTGAATGAAAACAAGAATTTTGAAACAAAAGAAATGTGGCTAATGGTTTTGTTAAAATATTCATTATTAATAACTTCATATGTTATTAATAATGAAGCACCAGGTAGCACCATACTGCCATGGCAGTATGCCATGACATACTTACCATGCCATTCGAACGAACAGCACCAGGACACAGAGGATTGGTTGGATCGCATTCTGGTATTTCATCCTGCTGTACAGGATCTTCCTGTTGGCCAGTCCAAGGTCTAAGAGCTCGATGGGGTGAAACTAAAATCCATTCATCTTTTAATGGATTGTACCTGGTATGCTGATGTTCTGTAATTTCAAAAGCATTCACCAATAGACCAATGATACAGTAAATGGTTAACAAAACCAGGATACATACAGTTCTTGATTCGAAATACAAATCAATATAACATGTTACGGGTGGATTGTTATTAGTTTGAAACTTGATGTTTACCTGTAGGGTTAAAAACCATTGTGGACCGTAACAAGAATTTATTTACGAGGAACTTTAGTGTACGGAAAATATTTTCAAAGTGCCATATTTATAATGATAACCGGATCATTAATCACGATAAGATAAATGAGCTTCAATAAACATACGGCAAACAAAACGTATTCAAGCGGTTGCATTCAAATCAGGTTATAACCTGTATGTGAAATGTCTAACAAAAAATTTAGTGAGTTTCAACGTTGTTCAAAGAAATTAATTCGTCAAGATATTCCTACATAACAAGGCTTTCTTCCCAATTTTTATTAAAGACTAAAGATACATAAACTATATAACATGTTATTGTTTTTAATATCATATGTGTATTTCTAATTTGGTCGAGTGTTACACAAACCAAGATAATAATTATAGTGTTCCTTATATATGTTTCTATTTCAGTGAAAATCCTCAGGGTCTTTTGGTCTAGTACCACAAGTTTTGTTTTCATGCAACTACGAATTTGAAAGGTTTAATAACGCGTAATTTCTATTCCAGGCTCATTGTAAATAAAACACCACCGAATTTCTTATTCGATATGTTATATTGCAACTTAACCCAAAACGGGTCTTAAAATTCCCCTCGTACTTTCAGCGTCCGTTGATATTTATCCTAGTTTGTTATGTAGCATTAAGGATAAAAAGACATTTTTTATCAGTTCATTGGAGATTCAAATTAAACTAAAGAAGTTATTGAATTTACGGAAGAATAATTTGTTCCAGATTCATGTTTCTTCAATTGGACGCAATGCTAAAATTATGTAAAATTGTAAGAGCCAAAGGGCCGTTACTGAAACTCAACGAATTCCAAATCGGGACTTGGAAAAGGAAGTATTGCCATATGTCGAAACGGTGGACTCGAGTGAGTTCAAAATTATTCATTTGGCTTAGGCACTCCAGTTTCGAGCCGCTCATGGAAGACCTGAAGGACATGAAAACAATCGATGAAGGTACGAAAACACAATGGCCATTACAAACTGCTCATTTTCAGCTGACCATTTTGAAACTACTTATTTTTAAATGCAATATCACATTTAACTAGTATTTGATATAAAGTAGTCACGCCTGGCGGCGTTTCATAAATTAAGTGTTAATTTAAATTTATTATACGATCAATGCACTGCATACTACGCCTAAGTGTATTGTCGTTTGTCAAACCCATACAATGTCAAACCTAAAGTAATGTGATTTTTAACCAATGCAGTTAAACGAAAACTCAGAGAATTGATGGGCGTGCAAGAAGGTTACAAACCGCTTCCTCCGAATCGCGGCAACCTTCAAAAGTATCTTCCTACAAATCAAGATGAATTGCCATCGCGCTCAATGAGGGTGAGTTTTTTATAATGTAAACAAATTTTAATAGCGACGGTATTAATAAATCAGGAAACAACGTTTTTTCTTTCTAAGATCATTTTTACTCGGCCATAATTTCTTCAAAAAGAAATCCTAGCTTAATGCTCGTATAAAACACGATGTACACAATCGCGATCATATACTATTGTATTATTTTTTTATACGGTTCGTATAATTAAGTCGGAGAAACGGTTTTTAACCGAGCTTTTATGTTAAATTTGTTGCAGGAAAGTTACGATACGGCGATAATACCATTGAGCACCAATATGACTCTTCAAGACAAGTACGCGGACATTCTAGGTACTGTAAGAATTGGAAGACTGTTGGAGGACATGGACCTGTTTGCAGGTAGAACTAAATTAAAGGCCAGTCAAAGAAAATCCACTGTAAAAAAGGGCTTAACATAAAGTATTTAAATGTAATTTTTTAATTTTTTTATTTCAGTATGGACTGTGTTGAAATATATAAAAAATCCCAAGCAGAAACCGGGCAGGCCAACGCCCTACGTAATCGTTACAGTTTTCGTGGATCGATTTAATTTCTCCGACCTCTTCGGAAAGGTAATTTCGTACAAAATGAACGTAAAACTGTACCCAACCAGATTACTTCTGTAACTACCAATGATCGAATGCGGATTCGCATGGGTTTATAGCAAGAATAAAGTTACCTAACTATTTGATGAATAATTGTTACGACTTAATTCGAATGTCTCGAATACTGTGACTTCCAAAACATTGGAAAATAATAAGATATTTTACTCCTGCTGACGGTAGTTTAGTATTAATCGCACTAATTGGCGAATATCAATCAAGTTTTAGCGATTCACCTTAGGATGACATCAAACATATCCTGTCAACGCTTCATTGCTAGGGTTTGGACATTCATAAAGGGCGACTGCAGGCTTTTTTCTCTTTAACGATTTTTGTCGGTTGAAAAAGATAATTATTTAATTTATGATTTATTTTAGTCAACTCATTTATCAACTGTCCGTACACAGCATTCATTGTATGTATCTAGAATCCCTTTGTTAACAGGTTACCAACGATTTGAGAATACACGGGCACGTGTCCTGGGTCGGTAAATCATCGGTAGAGACAACCGTTTGGGTTGATCAGAAACAGCAGGACAAGTGGGAGCATATGGTCGCTTCTTATTTTCTGATGGCGGCCCGAAATTCTACGAACACCGGGAGTGCTCCCGTCAACAGGCTGGAGCCCGCCGGGGATAAAGAGAAACTGAAACTGAGGCTAGCTCAAGGTTTTGTAATCATTTTCTGTCATTGTACGTCGTAGATCATCTGGCGTCCTAGAGAAATTTGGATTTCTAGGGAAGTCAGTAGCAACAATTAAGGTTGATTGCAGGAAACAAGGCCCTATTTTTAGAGATTCGCTTTTTGATAAAACTGTGTTTGATAAAACAAATTTTCACAAAATTGATAATGGTGTGACAAAAAACAAAAATGATAAAAAATGTTTTGTATAGGTCTTTCAATGAAATCTCCTTGCCCTTGTATACAACGTTTACCTTGTTCATATAACCAATGGAAGTCTCCATTAGTTCCCACCTAGCTTTAGGGAAAATAAAATGACATCCTTTCCACGACAAAGCACTCCTACACCTTTTAGTGATCATTTCTAAATGTTCAGCAGTGTTTCTTTTAACGGCGTTCTTGATGTGTCACAACAACGTATTCGCCTGATCTAATGCATTGGAAAAACATTTGTACCTTACAGTTAAATAAAAGATTAAGTATGAAAATGTGTACACGTTGCAGGGAGGGCGAAGAAAAGACGTGTCACCAGTGACGAATCCAGTCTAAAAAGTATTCCGGGAAAAGAGGAACAGAAAATAATTCACCAGCTTTTTCTCAGTTCCATTAATCTAGATAACGTTAGCAAGAGGGTACTTCCACCCAACACCATGTGGATAGAGGACACGAGGAAGAGTACATTGGTTTTCCCATATCCTGAGGTAACATCCACCTAGTTCATGATCACTTAGAACATAAAGCTTGAAACCAGGCTGTATCAAGTTTGCAGTGGTATTTTACATAGGACTTTTTTAAACCATGTTATTAACTGTCATATTTATGAGGATCCATGATCAAATGTGACTTTTCATATTGCATTAATTATATTAATTGCATTCAGATGAAGGAATATTTTAGGACAGAAATCACCACAATACTTATTTTGGAGGCACACTAATGAGACATGCAACTGAACTTGCTTGGATGATTGGTTATATTCATGGGTAAATCCATCTATTCATCTTTATGCCACTTATTTTAACTGTATTTTAACACACACATACATACACACTAGTGCATATAACACTATTATATGTATAATAGTGAAACCCATCAGTAACTATTGGGATTATTAATTTTCCTCATTCCCATTGTAATGAGCTAGCATAAATCCATAAAATAATTATTTCTTTATTGACCTTTAATTTGTGTTGGTTAATTACATCCATTGGTTTATAATCGATGTCTTTAAAAAGAACAGGAAATTTACTTACTATAAATTAACTCATTTTCTAATTTCAGAAAATTCAAGCCAACAATTATGAACATAAGCCACATAAGTTTTACAAAGCCTATAAAAATTGGTGCAATTTTGAAAATGTTAGGAAGTGTAAGTAAGGCTTTAATGAATTGTTGTAATTGATTTAAATAAATACTTTATTTAGTTTGTCTTTCTGGTATATATTAAGAAACATTTTTAATGTATTAATTTCAAATGGTAATGGTAATTTCAAAGGAACTCCTTTTAGGTGACTTTTACGGAGAATAACTTCATGGTTGTAGTTGTGGTGGCTAAAATTCATGATCTGAGAACTGATGTTCGAACTGTAACAAATACATTTTATTTCACCATGAGTCTTCCAGAAATAGTAACCCCAGTTATTCCATTCACATACCATGGTGAGCTTTTCTTCTATTTTAAATTTACTATTTTTTTATTAAATGAGTTTTCATAGAACAAAAAATAAAACATTACTGCTGGTTTTACAATGTTTGCTTTAAAAAAAAATTAAAATTTTACAGAAGCAATGATGTACTGTGATGCCAGAAGAATATTTTTTAATGCCATAAGCATTGAACAATAAAAACAATGAATTTAAGTTGAAACCAATCTTTAGTCAGCCAGATTATAATAGAAGGATTTTATCATAATTCATGCTGGTTTGTATGCAAGCATACATTAGCATACATGGATAAATATCTTATTTTTAATATAATGGAAGTATTAAATTTAAAATAACATTTTCTTAATGATTCTGTATTATGTTAGAACCATATAGTTATAAATATTTGTATTATAAATGTATTTAAATGATTAAAATGTAAATTGAAAGAATATCTTTTCAATATCAAATTTGATACTACTGAAGTATAACTCAACTAATAAATAGTTCTCAATCCAAAAATATGAATAAATAAATATACCCTATTTAAGCACATGATGACAACAAGCCAATTGTGCTATATAAGCACTGAGGAAAAAAAATATATATAATATTCATAATTTTAAATTATGTTATTCATATACTTACTTTGTTTTTGCTTCTTATGGAACATTACTCAGCTAACTTACATAAAACCGTATTCCAAATAATCAGATAATAAAATTGTTTTTTGTCTGGTACATGGGATACAGACCATGAGAAACTTACAAGAGATTCTTTATTTGGCACTTAAATCATTTAAACATTAACAGATAATACACTGAAAATAGGGTACAATAACATATATTATGCATTTAGTGAATTAACTGAAAACTATTTTGAGACTACAAACTTATTCTAACAGTGAAATATTTGTTTAAATTATACATGACTGGTACTTTCAGGGTATATGATGATGAGTAATTTAAAAATATATTTCTAACATATAAAAATGCATAGAAAACAATTATTTTTATTATTTTATTATCAATAAAATCAACAATCAGAACTGGCCAATCGTTTGTAGATAAGTACTTCTAATCTCTACCTTATACTAGTTGAAAAGGGCACTTTAGTTACCTATGTGAATGATTGATTTTCACTCCACCTCAGAGCAATTTACTACAATGAAAAATTGTTAAGTAAACAGGGAGCAGAGAGTCAAACAGTCGTGTGACAGTAACACAAATAAATGTTCTCCTTGGGTAGAGGTTTACTGAAATCAAATATGTTGTAATTGTGTTGTTTTAATTAATTTCCTGACTTGTGACACAAAAAATGATAATTTGGAATGACATATATATCTAAAAGTATGAAATAGAGGAAATCAAAAGAAAAATAAATTAACCACTATTTGTTAATATTAATAATAATGATAATAAAATTATTAATAAATATCATTATTATTAATAGTAATGATCAAACAAACTGAATAGGAATAGATTAACAAATAAATGTAATTTACTGTCCAGAAAAAAAAATTCTTAAAAACTGTCATATTTTAAACTAATGAGATATATTATTAATAATGAATTGGGAAATTAAAAATATAGTTTTATCTATAGTACAAAAATTACCAAAAAGGACTGAATTATATCCCTTTATTATTGGAGGTACCAAAATATCTTACTAAAAAAATATTCCTGGTGTAGTTTAGTATCCTAAACCCAAGGAGAATGACAGATACATTTTTATCAAATTAACAATAATTTTATACAGATATGTTTTAAGCCATCTTTTAACCAGAGGAACAGTGAGTGCAAGTGGACAAATTCTGTTAAATCTGTGGTGGGAATAAATCCTTTTACATATAAAACAAAAATTGTTTCATTCATCTGATACAATGTATTGGGCAATGAGAGGTTTATCACTTTATTAGCACTAGAATTGTTAGAACTAAGAATCAATTATATCTGGCCTTAAATAACTGAACTTTAATCATGTTTATACTTACAAAAAGTATACTTTTAAAAATTATTTAGATGAGAAAAATATTTATTATGCTTAGATTAGAGCTGACAATATTTGCATGTTAAATAGCTGTATTAAATAAATTATTTACCATTAGATGTCTTTTTCTGAGTTTAAAAATTTAATTTTCAATTTTTCAAAAAAGAGTACTTCTGGAAATAATGTAGAAAAGAATTACACCAATAATTTAAAGTATTTGCCCCTTGTTCATCATTCTAATTCCTCAATAGACAGACCAATTTTGAGGTGGTTGTTATTTGATCTACCTATGGCCCTAACCACCATTAACTTATTTTCTATCTTTTCATGCATACACTCTTAATCTTCGATTTATTAAACATCCTTGAAGTGTTCAGGTAAATAAAATTTAAAATCTTAAACCCAAGTGTTATCACATTACTGAGCATATTTGAGCACACTGTTCTTACCCTCAAAACTGTTCTTCCATTGAAGAAACAACAAGTTTTTAGTGTCCCCTAATGTGGCATTTTAAAGTTATATAGAATATTAAAATTAAATTGGAAGTTTGGGAGGATGAAGGATATATTTCATTTGTATAAAAGTATCATTTAAAAGGAGTTATTTCTAAGAGGAAAGTCTATTTCTTAGATCTTAAAGGGACATTATTGTCTATACCAGTAGTTTCCAAACAAATGTGCTTTGTGGCAATGAATTGAACTAATAGCGTAACAAGAAATTTATTACATTTTTAATTTATGTCACTAATCTATAAACGGCACCTGTGGATGCTAACACTAAGTGAGCCTGCATTTTAATATTACTACAGTTTGAGTTTATATTTAATTTAATCAAAATTTACAATAACTGAACATTTATTCTAGACATAACTAATGTCAATTTAATTCTACAAGTTTAAAAGACTTGAAAATAAGACTACAAGTACTAGGACAAGTCAGTCAAACAAAAATTAGCATACAAGTCAATGAAATAAATTATGATAAATCATAATCATAAAACATACAAGTGACTAGTCATCTCAGCTACTGGATACTTATAGTGTTTTGCAATATTTCACAATTTTAAGTTAATATTCAGTTAGAACACAATATAACAACAAGCATTTAGACTACACTAAATTTATATGAACACTCCTCTACCATGCAAACAACTCTCTTGTCCAAACTACATCTTCAAATCCCCAAATATATTTCATTTCAAACTGCTCTGAAAATGTCAAGTTTCAAATATTTTTCAGAGCCTCTTCCCAGCAATCATTATTTCTCCTTAAAGCAATATAACTTCTACATTATTTTCAAAGCTATTTAATATCACAGGTCGGGTAGTTTGGAAACCACTGGTGTTCACTAAATCTTATAAAATATATATCCATCAATACTGAAATTCATAGGATCTTTCAAGAAATTTTCAATACAAAGACAATTTTAGTGGGGAAGAAATATTATAAGCCTCCTCACTTTGAGATAATAATTTTGAAAATTTACACGGAAGCGTTGGGGTGTTGTAGAGCATGTTGAGGGGATCGTGTTGTACACCTGATGGCTGTGGTCGGGTCGGCAGTCTGTTTGAAAAAACGTCTACCACTTGCCAAATACCGCAGACAAGACACCGTCTGGCTTAAGCCGGTGTCGGTTCCTCTAGAAAAAAATCACTTTTTTGTCCACCAATCCGAGGCGGTATTTTTCATCTTTCAAAACAATCGATTGGCCACTCTACTCTGGGGGAGATGTCAAAAGGAACTGACTACAACTATGATGGTAATGAAAATCAAGCAGTCACACGCATTTTGTGCGCCTTCGATAATACTATAATAATATATTTCTTATTTATATTTATATATAATATGTATAGGTATATATCAGTATATAATTCTTGTCTTCATTAAATGCAAGCATTAAGTCGTCCATCAACAACAAGAGGGGCAGGAGAGAGCGATGCTAAATGAAAGCTAACCCTCTAGTTTTAATTTTTTAAAGACCCAATTTTCATTTGTAATTTGCTGGCCTGGAGAATTACAATATGTTGCTTTGTACTGCTCAGCTGTGGTCCCTTGAAGCGTAATATTATTAAGATAAAATAATCAAAACAAGTGATTCCAAAGATCACACACAGGGAAGTAGTGTCATATTATTTTGGTATATTTCTTAACCTAAAATTGGCTTAGGCAAATGAAAATAAATCTTATTATATCTCTGACCTTCCCCCCTTGTTAGAAAAAAATTACTTTTCAGGCTCTTTTTCAGGGAAGTTAGATGCTTCTGGCAGTTTTTTCACACTGCAGAATTGTTTTCCTTACACTCAGCAAAGTGTATTTAGAAAAAATGTTTCAAAAATATATTTTTGTTTCAAAAAATATATCTATCAGTGCAGCATTTGCATTGCTCCAACATAAAATTTATACATTGTTTCTCAAATATTCTGTACCATCTTGTTTCATTTAAAATACAATTATAATTTTTGATTATTATTAGAGATCTCCCCAATTACCTCTATGTATTTGTTTTAATGTCCCTCCTGCCTCCTACTTAATTGTTTTTATTTTTTAAGTTATAATTATTGTAATAATAATAATATATATATATATATGAGTTAGAGACAGTCTTCCTCACTTGAGTCTGAATTGTGGCAGAGCTGTTCATGCCACCAATCTCTGACTTCCAAAGTGACGCTTGACATCTTGTTAACAGTGTTCACTTTGCTGTTGTTGACTTCCCTCACTTGCTGAGAGACCCCAACACTTCTTTGATGATGTCCTTCTCCACCTTCAGTCACATGACACAAGTTCTTGTTTGGTGCTAACCAAAAGAACAAAAAAAATTTTCAATGAAGAAAGAACTATGCTCTTTTTGTTGTGTCAAGTTTATTGAAAAAATAATTGCATGATGTAAATTAAAAATAATGTAACTTTACCAGAACAGTAAATTGTTAGTGTTAAATTTTTTTTTCAGTTTAATAACAAAACTTATAAATATTTCTTTTATGATATCCAAGTTATGTTATAAACAAACCTGTAGACCTATTGTTTCTCTTCTTATTGTTTGTCCTTTCTTTGTCAGGTCTAGTTGAAGGATCAGAAAGTGTAGGAGCCAAGTACTTTCTTCCTGATCCACTTCCCACACTGTCTGATCTTGGAATGACAGTTGCTGCCTGTTTAATTTTAGCTCTTTGTCTTGGACCTTCTGCTTCCTTCAACAATAATAAATTACGATTTTATTTGATTAATTATTGCAATTATTATGCACATCAGAATTCATAGTAAAAAGACTTGGTATTGTTCTGTATTAGTACTAATAATTATGAAAATTGTAGCTTTAGCTTTAGTTACAAAAGTTATACAAACAGTTTAAATGATTTTTTGTTTTTAAACGAAATTTAAAAAATTATTAAAAGTTACAATAGAAAATATCAAACCTTTGTTTCAACTTCAGCATCTTTATCAACATTGCTCTCTTTTACTTTCTCTTCATTTGTGTCCTGTGGTACTGCCATCTCATTTGTAGCCCTCAATCCAGCTATAAGACTGTTCTGTTGTTTCTGTGAATACAAAAATTGAAATACCTTTTGTTTAATTAGTTACTATTTTACTTATATACATTAATCAAAATCTAAAAAAATTAAAGTAATGTGTCTGGATGATAATTGTTTATTAATACAACAAATAATAAAATGTTATTCGCAATACATCATTTGTATTCATTTACAGGCTTATGAAATTACAATAGGCACTTACACTTGTCGCCCTAATCTTTTTGAGACAGCCCTCTAGCCAAGAACGTATGGTCTGTTTTGCAACCTCTTCTTCTATAATATATTCAAACTCTTCTCTGGCCAGCAATTCTTCCAACTGTAAAGCTTTTCTTATGTCAACGGATCGATAAGACAACATACTGAAAACAAAGTTAACGTTGTTTAGATTGAATATTAATTTATTTATAATTAATTAAAATAAAACTATTAGAGATTTATGCCAACATTCTAATTATACGACCAATTCAATAAAAAATTATTACTTAAGAACATCATGGAATGTGACATCCTCGCCATTGTGAAGCCTTTCAAGTTCGTAGCACATATGCTTGAATAGAAGTCTATCTTTCTGAGGATCAACTTCAAGTCTGCCTCGCAGAAGTCTTAATATAAATCGCACCTATCCAAAAAAATTTATATTATTTTATGCTAAATTTTACTAAACACTGTAAGAAAATTAAGATCTATAAATTCTATTTACCCTTCTAACAGGTATTACTCCTCGCTGATGGATGTCCACAACATTCCAAGTATTCTGAAAATTCCTGATGTCAGCATATGACAATAATGCATCTTCTTCATTAGAATAGAACAATGAAAAGTTTTCCATGATAATAGCTGCAAATAAAGGCAATTCACAATTCATTTACACATGATAAAAAGATAAAAAGTATGAATTAAAAAAATCACTTTATGAAGGCTATTCATGAAATAAAACAATTACTACTGAAACTTGCCTACTAGTAGGTTTAGCACAATATAAGTAATGATGACATAAAAGGAACAAAAATAAATAAGTGAAGCCACAACATTTCCGCAGTCAGTCTCCCAGTAATTGTTTGCTGGTGTACAGAAAGGAGGCTGAATCATACAATCATGCATTATTTTGTTCCAATCCTCTCCAGTCACTATTCTAAACAGCATTGCCACTCCAGTAACTGGTGATTCAAAATTAGCCCGCCTGGAATCAGATATGAAACCAAAGAGAAGAATAACAAATCTAATTAATAAAATATATATGTTTCTATTTAATAATATCTATTCACATGCATATATTACCTCCCTATTCCTTCACCGTATTTTACAGTTCCAAACAATATGGTGCCAGCAAGAGCATAGAAAAAAACTAAAAGGAACATGCCAAAGATGATGAAGAAACTTTTACAAACAGAAACACCAACAGTTAGCATTAACATCTTCAGTGTTGCATGTTTCCCAGTAATTGTGAAGAATCTGAGGATAACAACTATAAATCCTATTGTGTATGATAAGTTGTTCTGAAAAATCATCATTTAATTAAATTGAGAGATGATAAAAATTATTTAATAATGAAGAAAAATATGCACTGCCTTACATGAAGGGTAAAATTGATGCATATCCAAATAACTCCTAGGACAGTGACAAGGAGATCATATCTGTTCCGACGAGACTGCCAATAACCACGTGGTGTGAATGCTATAACTTTCATGATAACTTCAACAGCAAACACAAGAGTCAGAACAGTACTTATTAAAGCCAGATAACCAGTGTAAGAGTTCTCTTCTCTCCACTATTTCCAACAAATTACATCAATTCATAAATTATGACATATTCAAATGATATTATTTGAACTGAAGTCAATGTAGAATGAATGTTTAATTTTAAAAAGTTCATTTAATAAATTCTGAGTAGAGAGCATACCGAACAAGTGAGGAGACTGCTGTTAATGAGAACCATAATGGCTATAAATCTTTTGAAATATATGTTCTGAGTGATATCATATATAAATGCTCTGAATCTCTTAGTGTCTGGTCTTGGTGGAAGGTGGAGGGGTTGAGCAATCTTCAATCTTTTCTTTAAATCACACCTATTCATAATTTATAATTAAAATATCGCAGACAAAAATTCATTTAAATATTATTATTTATTACATTGCCTATTGGTGATTAATTTATTATAAAATGGATAACATGGAGTATTTCCTCAAAGATGTCACAGAGAACTTTTATGTAACACTAATAGTCTTAAATAATTTCATAAGTTAAATATGAACACAAAAATAATCATTAATATAACTTACTTCCAGTTGATATATTCTAAATAGTAGCAGTAAATGTGTATTAGTAATAAATATAATTAAGGGAGAATGTGGAATATTTTTATTATTAATACCTTAAATTAAATTACAAATACAACAAAACATCATACCATCTCCTCTGATCAACTGTTAGAAGTGCAGTTCCCTTGTTTTCTGAGTAGTTTGCAATAACAACACCTACAAAAAGGGTGAGCCCAATCATGCACCCGAGGAAAATGTAAATATGAATGTAAATAGCATGAACCTGGAATAGAAAGAGAAAATGTAATATTCAAAAAATAATACTGTCGTGCAAACACAAATCTATAACATCCACTTGCAATCACTGAATTACACACAATCAATCTCTACACATGAGCCCAGGCGAGCAGGAAATAGGACATGTTGCTGTCAACTTAAACATACCTCATTGCATATCAGGCAGGGATGCATAAATAATTATATACCTTATTGCTTTTTTAGCAATTGGGCAAACATAAATAATTCAATATTTAACATAGCAGATTTGTAGAAAACTTTCTGATAGTTGACAAAAATAATACACATTCATATGCATTATTGCCAGATGGTAATATAAGCTTTATACCAGTATAATTCAAGTTTGAATATATTTTCAGTTCAAAAGATCTCAAAATAATCACAAACTATTTTAATTATTTCATGCAGATGAGTCACTTTACACTGCAAACCATGAGAAAATAAATTGAATCTTCTTTTTTTTCAATTTTACCTAATTGTACCTTTCACATTTTTTAATCTTTATTCCAGAATATTCATAATAACAAATGTTCACATTAATATTTGTAAATATGCTACTTTTAAAACATTATTCATTTCTCTTGAATTATCTAACTTTATCACCTTGTAGAAGTGCAATCCAATAATTCACCATTCATATTGTGAGTTATTGTGCCAACTACATGCATCCAGACATTTGCTACTACCATTTGCTGACACCAAATATTATTCTATATCCCTAATTTGGCTATTTACTGTTTAAGTAAATTACACAGAAATGTAGTCATAATTAAAAATCAAATAAATAAAGAAATTTGAAACTATGGGCAAAAATATAATATTATAAGTATATTGAATATGTTCAAGATAAAATTACATAGCACAATGAACACAGCTGAAATTAAATAGAAACTAAAATAACACCACAGAACACTTTATGCCATGCAAGTCAGTCACAACTTAGTTGCATTTAAATTGCAATGATGAGGATTAAGATACTTGTTTAAACATTTAGTAAATTTGACAACAAAGGCTTAGTTTCTGAGTTCATAGCTTAAACAGAAATAACATAGATCTAATTAAACCAGGTAAAAAAATTAACAACTCCAGTTAAGAAAACTAAATTCCATTAAAAATGCACTTAGTATAAAGAAAACTTAATTCCATAAAAAATGCAGTTAGAATAAAGAGAACTAAATTCCATTAAGAAATCCAGTTAGAATATGTTTTGGAAAATTATAGCCTATCAAGCTTAATAAAACTAAATTTACTAAAAATATATGAAAACATTTTATTATTTGTTTGCTCATTGAGTAGAAAAACTGTAATTAATGCTTCATAATTAGGTGGAGTGAAGTTTGTAAATCTGCTATTACAGAAGGTTAACCTGTATTGTGAATTACTAGAGTTAACAAGTACATCCTCCACTGCAAACATTTAGTGGACAGTTTAACAGTTTAGTGTTAGTACATTTTACACATTTCAACATGCAAAAACTAACTGTTTTAGATTAATATTTAATCTTTGATTTAATAAAGGAAGGGAGATTTATTCACATTATAGCATTCTGACAGTCCCTTTTCCTTGACACCCTATACTGAAACAGACTAAACACCGAACATTCCAACATGATTTGAGAACTGAAGCATGAACATGGATCATAGCTAGTATGCTAGCATGGGAAGATGCACTATTATGTATGCACATTTAACAATATTTCTAAAGTTACTGGAACAACATGCTCCATGGGAATTGGAGACAGAACAACAAACTAAATCAGAGCTACAGCCAGTCCATTATGTCACTTTATATACAAAAAATAATTGTCTTACAAATTATATACTTTGAATACATCTTATTTCAAATGGGCGTAAAATTTCATATGTCCTTTAAATTATACAGAATGAATATATAAGATAATTTAACGTTGATTATTTATATGGGAGTGCATGATTTTTTCTTTATCAATTCTGATGATGAAATCTAAAAATAACATCCAATGCCACACTAAAATAAATACCAGCTGTAGTCCTGAATAAGCATTATTTTTCTTTGTTAATACATAGCAGCGATGAAGGGGGAATCAGTAACGTTGAATTCTCCACGGAGTTGACTTACTGGTCCAAGCGCTTTGATAAGAATGTCTCTGACGTCAAGCCAACCCTTGAATGACAGCACTTCAAATAGTGCAAGCATGGCGTAGCCTATGTTATCAAAGTTGAATCTCCGTGGGTTCGCCCTAACACAATATATAGTAAAAAAAAGAAAACTCACACAAACACACAACAGTCATTCCAAAAGACAGGGTCATAAATTATTCATTAGTAAAAATATTTTGTCCCTGCAAAAATAAGTCCCAGAATTACATCATTACATTTTAAGTGATATTTGTTTGATAATTTTTTGTGCGTTCATAAGATAAAAAATTCATTTGCAAGCAAGCTGTTCATAACTCTTGTGCTGATAAACCAGAATATAGGTGGTTTGCTCTAATTTGCTCAATATAAAAAATGTGAAGATGTGTAGGAAGAAGAAAGAAATAATAATTTTATGAACAAAATTTTTTAAAGTTTTCATATCTAACCAAAATAGACCTAATATTATTCCTACTGGAAGCAATTTTCAAGTTCAATCAATGATTATTATTAATACTGTCAAGTATCTTTTACTCTGTAAACATGTTACAATTATAATTACCAAACTCTAGGAACCATCATTGAAGGGTAGTCCTCTCCAGGGTCAAGTTTCATTTTCATTTTAGTTACAAAAACTTTACGTTCAAAATAACCAACACAATCCTCTCTGTGTATTATCTTAGGATCATTGCATCTAGCCAAACGTCCTCCAAATAACTGGACACCATAGCTTGCAAACACAAACATTAGGACTATTAGAAGAATTGATACCTGTAATGAGAGTCAAAAATTAATTCTGTTAGCTATTTAATATTACTTTCATGTTTATAAAATACTGTCACAAATACTGAAAACAATAATGCTACTACTAATTACACTTCCATATTGTCTTAACAGAACTTAATCATAGGTTATTACAAAACATCAAAAACAACACACTTATATTCCATATTCTGCATACTGAAAATCTATTAAGTTTACCAGATATACCTATAGTTTAATAAAAGATCATTCTTTCCTTATTTCACATGTTTATACATTTTTATCTTACCAAGAGTATTTCTTTGAAACCCCTACAAAGTTCATCTACAACCTTCCGCATATGAGGTACAAGAGTGAAAATGCGTAGGGGCCTCACACATCTCAAAATCATAATGAGTTGAGCCCCTGAATTGGGTGGAACATTTTGAGGCATCCAGCACAAGAAAACAAGGCTTGTCTGTTAACATTAACAATAGCAGAAATCATCAAATTGATAAAAAAAAATGTTTTTCTGTTTCCTACAATAGCAGCTGGAATTGTGATTACAATTACGATTGTTTGATTTCATGACTTTGCACAGTTTAAAGGGAAATGTTTTGATCATCTCTGGGCAAGATCAAAATAGTCTATTGGAGTTCATTTTGTCTTAATCAATGTTTGAATATTCCCCTGTATATAGTCTACTTTCGGTACATTCTCAACTAATAAAATAAATCTTATAAATAAATAAATCTTATTTAATTCTACTGTAACAAATAAACTCAAAATTAATTTTGATCATACAATTGTTGGGATACAATATAACTCATAATTCTACAATACAATTTTCTTCTTGAAAGTTTTACTTACAACATAGATAAAGACATCAAGGATTGAAGCAACATCTTTCATGTAAGCCTTTGGAGTGAAGAAAATTCCATCAGCCAGAATCTTCAACGTAAGCTCAATACTCATAAATATAACAAAAACATATTCAGCTATTTGTAGGACAGGTGTGGACATGACACGGTACGTTGGAGTTTCAAACATCATTGAAATGCAGGAAAGGGTTGTAACACAAATCATAACCCAATCGAGGTATGTAACAAGACTCAAGAAGTTGCTAAAAAAGAAACAAAACTTTCATATTGTGTAGCAGCAAAGATTAATTTATATAACAAGGCAAACAAAAAATGGTAACAAATCTGTCAGCCATTTAAAATTGTATAAAAATTATAATATATTATAAAAATTAAAACATTATAAGAAACTACCATAGTTTCTATTTACATTCCAAAAAAATTATGGTTTTAATGTACCAGTTATCTAATGTTTTTTTCAATGTATTGTAATCAGTTCTTGTAATAGTTATTAAAGTATTATTACATTTTTAAGTTTTACATATGTACAGATGATAATACTGTAGTAACAAGTATACTATGCTAAAATAGTGTACTAACTGCAATCGTTTGTATTTCACTTTTCTCTCCTTGCCAGTAAGTGGGTCCCTGAGACGAGCATCATATCTTGCATAGACTATCATTTGACAAACCTTACGGAACTTGCTTTCCCTTGGTACCACAAACAGAGGAGTATCAAAAAGTGGATGATTTTCTCTCAAGTCTTCTTCACGCTGGTTCCTAAACAATTATTTTTCATCTGTGCTTTACAGTTGTTTGGCCCTATAGGAAAATGCATGCAATTTCAAACTTTGTTTATTTTCTACTCCCCACTGTACTATATTTCTCATTTTCCTATTATTCACCTTTATTTTCCCCCAGAAGAAGAACATAGCAATCATTTTCAAGAAAAGTACAGGTACACAGTCTAATGCCAAAAATATTTTTCCAAGGGATTTTAATACTTGAACTTTACATGGGTAAATTAACAAATTTTTTCAAAATGATTTTACCTCGAGAAACAATTTCAAAATCCATTTAAAAAACTTTCAAAATATCATAAAAACAACTTAACTAATAAACAAATTGAAAAAAAATTATAAACTTGAGATAATTAAATTAAATGTTCAAATAGCCCACTGTTGATTGTAAACCAATATGATAGACAATTATAATTTCAAAATTTTATTGGAATAGTTACAATTAACTACATTTTATTGTAACAATTCTGCCACTTTTCCCATCTAGAAATTGTTAAAAACTTATTCTTATTTATTGAACTTACTATAATCCCTTGTAAAAACATTTTTTCTATTAGATTGTTTCCCTAACTTTTATTTCCCAACCCAGGTTAATACAAAAACTATTTCATACAAAAATTTGTAAATGATTTCATTTGCTTTTCCAGGACCAAAATAAAGATGAGTGAAAGAAAACTTGTTAAATGTAAATGTTGATTCCTAAATTTGGGGATAAATTTGATGCATATTTAAGCACAAGTATATAAGAATGTTTCTGTACAGGTAAATCAAATATATATTTTAGGTTCAAGATTAAACTGTCTATTAGGTATTTAAATACCTTTTATTCTAAATACTGATTGTGAATTTATACAGACAAAATTTACCTCCTCATTTCTGCTTGTTGCCTTTTTGCTTGAAGAAGTTTAATATCAAGGTCATGAGGGCGGTTTCTAGACGAACTAACCCTGTTCATAGCTCCTATATCTCCATTCTCCATTAAGTGCTCATACGTCTGTTTCAGCTTGATGGAACCACTGCGAACACTCCTTCTAATTGACCTATGGTCCAAGAAATTTCACTACTAATTAATATACAATACTACGAGATGTAGTATTATATACAGTAATAGAGTATTGATAGATCACTTTAAGAGTAGTTATATTATAAAAATAATTTAGAACTGGAGCTCTTGTGATGCTACATTAAATGAATACATTTAAGAAAAAGGTATGAAAATAACTTTCTTCTAATAGTGTGGAAGATTCATACCACAGAGTATTTAACTGTTTTAGCCTTCATAGTGTTGTTTCATTTGGTCCTCTTCATATAAGTTCCACTTTTTTAACTCTAACTCATATAGAGTGTGGCAGAGGAAATGAATTAGGAGATACAGAGTTGCGTACCTTTTGAGAGTAAATAGTGGTATATGGCTATCTACATTACTCACTTTTTCTGATCGATTCTCAATTGTTTAACACTGCTGATTGTACCTTGGGGATGAAGGGCACCTTTCCCGGGAACTGGAATGACTGCTGAATCTCCCAGCATAAGGCGTTGATTGTTTGAGTCACTAATGGAATATCAAAATTATTTTGAGAAAACATTTTTGAATAAGTGTTCTAAGCAACACATGTATAGAGTATTTTTTAAGTAACATTTATATGAATATAAACATTTTGAAATATAAGAAGAACACACATTACATTACAACCTACTTTCATCAGTGCAAAAGGAAGGTAAACAAACTAAAAGTATGTTATAAAATGAATAATAAACAGAGAAGGCAAAGCAAATTGTGTCACACTGACAAAAAATGAGAAGAGAAGTGGAGTATAAGAATCCAACCTTAGTTTTAAATCCAAACTGACATTGATATACACCAATATGTATAAAGGCAGATAAAAAAAACAATTGAATAATTTCTTGCCTTGGAACTTTCTTAAGAAACCAACATGCATAAATATGACTAGTTCTTTAATATAACTTTAATTTGTCTCACGTTTCCAATTTTTTAATTCTCAAAATTATTACCCCTTTCACCTATACTGTTCCAACCTATCTATTATATTATTTTGTATGAGGAGACTAAAAATATATCTTATTACCTTTCCTCCTATCACTTGTAGATCTTGTCACCATATATATATTAACATGAAACACTTTGCCACTACTTGGAAAGCAGGATTAATCCAAAGAGGTAAACACTTAAGAAAAATTACCCAATAAAAGAAACTGAAAGAGGAACAATAATGAAAGAGATCCAAGCGCAACTACGACAGAAGCAAAATACAAACATATAACATCTAGAGGTGAAAAAAGAAAACAGGGAGACTAGAATACCACCCTTACTTAATAATATTAGAAATAGCTGCTTTACGAAGATCAGAACTAATATACCGAACTTTAGGCAGGTTACTAAGGAGCTTCACAGAACGCTGCTTCCTGTAAACTACTTTTGAATCGTATGTTTCATAAATCTTCTTTACTCCTTCGTTATCATCTTCCTCTTCAAGGACAAACTGCCTCATAAAACTTTCCCTCACCTGCATAATAAAAATTAATTATTTAAATTGAAATATTAATGTTTATTTCAATGATAGTAATTATTAACCAATTATTAATCAATACAGATTTTAATACATAATTAAAAGTTGTAATGACATTCACAATATTTAAATATATTATAAATATGTAATATTAATAAATTGTGTTATTAATTAGCAACCTATGATGTTATATATAATAATATATAATTAGCTGCATAGTATATTTTATGCTTAATAAACAAGTCACTCTTTAACTTTAAAACTTGTGACAACAGTGATTATGTTTAAAACTATGATAATGAAATCTGATCAAGTTCAGTAAAAATAAAATTAATGAATTACCTTAGGCATATTGAAATCAGAAGAAACCTTATGAAGAACTGTCATCTGTGGGCTGTCTGGGAACTTTTCAAAAACTCTCAAACGAAAAGGCAGTGTTTCCTTGATTTCAGCACTTTGCTCACGGAACTTCAGCTGCTTTAGTTTTTTTATATCTTCATCCAATTCCAGATTGTCCAAAATGACAGCCACAAACAAGCTCAGCACAATCTACAAATAATATCAAATAGATGAACACAATAATATTTGGTATATTAAAACTTTAAATGCAATATACACATTTCAGCAGTACACATTCTATTGCTATTTTTTATTAATTTATGGTCTTGTAAAAGTAAATGTAAAATATACTTCAATATTGCTAAATTAAATATTGTTGGTAAACAAAAACTTATGACAAGCTACAAATTACATGATAAAACAACATTTATCCCAGATATTCTAATGAATATAAATAATAAATACAGTTATTTTTAAACTTGCTTTTTTAAATTTTCTTTACGTTTATCATTTGGAATATAAAAATAAATAAAAAGCAACTTACCAAAGTAACAAACAAATGGTATAAGATGAAATATATAGCAACAAGTGGGGCCAATGTACTAGTGGTACGTAACATAGTTTCATCCATAACTTCCACCCAAGCTTCTTGAGTCAATATTTGAAACATAGACATAAATGCCTAAAACAATAAAAATTAAAATATCATTAATATTTTAGTTTGTAAATATAACTGACAGAGGATCAGAATGTAATGAAAGTAAATTAATATTAAATATCTAGATAAATTATTTCAACTATTGAAATTACCTCAGGAAAGCTCTCAAATTTTGTGAATTCAGAAAGAAAGCAAAATAGCTGCATTGATATGCTTGATGAGATTATCAATAAACACATTGTAAATATAATTAAACTCCCCAGTTTTTTCCCTGGGCCAAAAATCTTGTATACAAAATCCTCCAGTAATGGGGATGCTTTAATTAAACGGACAACTCTGAGAACCTAAAATGAACATATTTTAAATAATTTTACATAATATGATATTTTATCAGTAATAAGTCATTTCAATGTACAAGTTATCCCTGTTATATTAAAAAACTCATATATATATATATATATATATATATATATATATATAACAACAAAACCATTATAATTGATTATGTCTTTGAATATTTCATCAGCCATGTTACCTGAAAATATGTTAGACCAGACAAGTAGAGGGTAGGAATCAAGTGAAGAGTAGTGCCAATAGCAAGGAGAAGCTCAAACTTATGGTAAGAATGCTTGAAGTAGCCTCGAAAACCCAAACACCATATCTTGAAAATGGCTTCCAAGTCAAGGAATATAGTAAAGGCAACCTGAAAAGTTCAGTGCATTATTTTATTTGTAACTGTTACCAGTCTATAATTGCTGAGTAAATAATTCAACCAAAGTGGTCACAAAATACATTAAAACCTTACAATACCTCAATGTAATAATATTTTTCATAGAAGACATGCCTAGGCCTGCCATCATGTTTAAAATGCATGGTAGCAGTGACTATTCCATTAGCCAAGATGACTCCCATCATAAGCAGCCTGAATGATGCACTTCGTAAAATTGTTTGACATATGGGTGGTGCCAAACCACTGTACTTGTTCTCATCCAAAGTTACTAATTTCCATCCTTTATCATCCCCTATAAGAATCTGTAAACCAGTGACCTGTGTTTTAAGTCTGATATGATTTTTTAAAATTGTAATTAGATATATCTCTGTAACAATCATTTCACCTCATTTCTCATAATAACTCTTGACAAAAATAATAATGATAACTACTAATTGAAATGTATATTTTTTCTAATTGCAGAAGCAAGCTTAAATACAGAAAATATATAAAAACAAACATTATATTTAATACCTTATATAACCCAAATTCTATGTCAAAATTGCAGACATGAATTTAAAATTATACTGTAAATGATAAAGATGTAATAAATGAATTCCAGAAAAAAAACAGCACAAGGCTCACCTGAGAAGCAGACTTGTTTGTCATGTGACCACGGATACCCCACATCTGCTGGAACTGGACTCTGATCTCATTGAAGGTTTCAGTTATAACAGCAATGAAAACATTTTTTACAAGCCAGGCAAGAAAGAATATCATTGTGCTGAAGTAAAAAACGGCTCTCCAACCAGGTAAGCTGTCTATTGCTCTATACATTATAAAAACCCATCCTTCTTGTGAAGCAGCTTGATATACTGTGAATATGCTGGTTGCTAAACAAAAACCGCATTTATTATATTCATTTTTTTAAACAGGATTTATTTACCATGCCATTGTGCCTGATGCATGGTATTATATTCATTGTTATTATTTATACTGTATTATGCATTGTATTCATTGTTAGTTTTTGAAGTTGTGCTTAGGAGCCAACATGTGAACTAAAATTAAAAAAAAATATATATATATATATATATATATATATATATATATATACGAAAGCTCACCAAATTCATCAAACCCATTGAACCCCATAATGTACCGATCCAGTTCCAACTTCATACATTTCATACCTGGAGGACATTGATAACCAGAATCGGGATCTGTTGAGCAAAATGTGTCAGGAATGGCTAAACTATTGACTGTAACATGACTGAAATCAGATTAATTTTGATAGCACAATATTAATGACATTTTCTAAAATCAGCATCAGTGATAAAAGAAGTTACACCTCATAAAGTGTATGAAATATAAGTGTATATTTCTTTCCTCATATACTATATTTTCATTGACTAATGCAAAATATGTCATTATGTAACTTAACATTACTTATCCCAATATATTTCATTATTCACTTTGGATCAGTAGTGTTGAGGACACAATGATTTTTTAGTTCTCCAAAAAATTGGACACCCAGTAAACCATACAGTGACATGAAGAAGAGGAAGAAGAGTGTAACATTGTAAATTTGTTGGCTTGAACGCCTGTAAAAGAAAACACACCTGTATTTATAAAAACTGCACAATAATAGAACACAATGAAGAACTATGTAAAATATCACATACATACTTCAAAATCATCATTAGTACTTCAAATAACAGACTACATAATGATTATATAATACACTTAATTATAATTTTCCTCATAGAATTATAATCAACTAAAGTTATAGACCCAATCTATGAACATACTTGAAAATTTGGTTGATCCTTGATTTAGGCATGGAGAATTTCAAAAAAACTCTTATGAAGCGAATCATGATGAGAGGCCTTGGAGCTCTAAGAATTGAGAGATAGCTGAAGGGTGGGACTATACCAAGCATCTCGAACATCTGAAGGATTACTGACACCCAAAGGAAGAATACCATACTTGCATCGAACTGACACCAGTGATCTTTCAAATATGGTACTTCACCCTAAAAGGAAAAACAATAAAATCAACTACAACACTCTATTTGTGTCATATTACCACTAATTAATATTTGTACCATTTGTTTTTATCAGTGATAAAATTGTTGTAATAAGTTTCAAAGTATGCAAATAATACTAACATTAATCTATTACCTAATAACTATAATCTTTAATAATTTAATATCTACTTTCACAAATATTGACCCTTATTAGATTCAATAACTGAATGAAGTGATTATTTGTATTCATTTATGTGTTTGTCAACCTACCTTTAATATGCCTCGGATATGCATCTTGGCTATCATTTCAGCAGTGAAGAGAAAAGTAATAATGAGGTCACAACAAAACGTGATGTATTGAAGGGGAGGATAATGTTCGAAAGTTTTTGGGGTGTTCAGACTCACGGATACCAAGCTTATGAGGGCACAGGATCTCATTACCCTCCGCACCCATCTCTGAAAAATACTAATAATCAAATATCTGTATTTTTTACTATAGTCAATACAGAGTAAATAAATCAGTTATGTTTTAAATAAAAAAGACTAAATTATTACTTTCACTGAAGCCAGATATATATTTGTCAGAATATGTATAATAAAAATATTTTTTTCAAATAGAGATGTATGTCCATTATGTGCTGAATTGTACAATCTTATTAGAAGAAAATATTAACTTTACATATGAATTAGAATTTTTGTTTATCTGAACATTAACCATGTTATCTCCTATTATTCTAATTCAAATAGACTTCTTAAATAAAACAATGGCAATGTCATTGTGATATAAATAAAAGTATTACGTATTAAATCAGGAGAGGACTAATAAACAAAATCTATAAACTAAGTTTGGAACCTGCATACTGTTCATAATCCAGTTGATGTTAAATAAGTATAATATTTCTTTTCTTCATTTCTCTGTTAAATTCCAATGCATAGTCTTCTTAATTAAAAAAAAAATTGATTGGTTCACTGTAGAGGGCAGCACTTATTTTGCCAATGATAGTTGTAAATAAATACTGAAGATTATTTGAGATATATTGAATTTTGTTGTGAATGAAGGGACATTACTTCTAGAGACTCAAATGAGAATATAAAGTGAAAAATTATAAAATGTGAGGAATGTTGGCAAATTTGGTTTTTCAAACTAAAAAGGTAATAGGATTGAATCTAGTGACTCATAGAATGAATTGAACTTCCTTTTTGATTGGATCAAAATAAAATGCACAAGATGTAGCAAACAGCATCTGCATTGAAACATTAAACAGTTTGCCTGGCTTAAGCACAAATTTAAACAAACCTTTAATTTATGGAGCCGACAAATCAAATCACATTTGAAAAATGGTATGTTTTTTCTTATTTATTTATGACTAATTTCTAAGTAGATCTGTTAACATTAAAAAAGATGATAGGCACAAGGGGAAGATAATAATCAATACTCGCCTTATTGACCCACTCAATGTCGGCACTCTCATTCAACGATTCCTCGGGCCCGTAATCCGCGAGTATCTGATCGCCCTTCAAACTCTGTTTCCTTCCCAACATCATGATGTTCGATGTCGCCTTAAAAAAGTGGGCTGGACATTATTCAATGTCGAAATTACCGGGGTAATTCGGATGGGTGCCAGCCGGGATCTTGGCCCTTTTCTGCGGCAGTATTGTCGTCGTCGTCTCGGACTTTTCGATCTTGAGAAAACTGCGAAGTTCGTTGATTTTAATGCGGAAAGAGAGATTCGGGCGGAACATAGTAACGGGAGTTTTTGGGTTTGTTGCGATCTGCCGACGGGGCTCGGATTCCCAGTGACACACCCCCACCTTGGCCAACTTGCCCGAAATACACACCCAATATCGATCGGAAAAATGGCCTCGAATAAACACAGCCGGTATGTCCTTTTTTAAGCTCTACGACTGACAAAATAAAATCAATTTTAGAGATTCACTACTAATTTGTACTCTTTATTTAGTGATTATTACTAACCTGTGTCGGATTTTTCAAACGTGCTATGAGCATGAAATAAACCTCGTCCAAAATCACAAAACGAAACTGATGACTTAAAAGCTGATCTCCAATTAAAAGTTTATAAGTATTATATTCGCATCAGTATTAAAACTCATTGATATTTGTGTATATTTACATTAAATCGGCTTGGCAATTCTGCCGATTAGCTGCCGCACCTGCTTCGGTTAAACGCCTGCTCCGAGCTACACAGCGATTAAAAACGATTGTGGGAGAATTCAACATATTTATAAAATAGACAAAATGCACTATTTCGCAACAAGAAATGAATACTCGTATAGACATAATAATTTATTACCTCCATTATTTAAATACATTCCTTGTGTTAGTAGTATGTGCGAGTATGTTCAAATAGTTTAAGCGTATGCCGCTAGATGGCAATATCAAACGTGCTTGATTTGCGGCTCTACCTTGCGGTGATAATTTAAATTACAGTATAACCGCTGTTTGAAAAGTGCGTACTTTTTTATGCGAATAACTATTGTTAACATTATTTCTAAGTAAGACAACAAATTTATTATTTAACATTAACACATTTCTTATTTACTATTTGATTTTACTATTAACAGGGCAGCCAGGATAATCAGTATATTCGAAGTGTAGAAAGGTAATCGACTGAATCAAATATTTGAAATAATCGATCCTCAATAATCGACTTGTCCTTATCACAAGTCCAACATGGTGTCTCTGGTCGGTAGGTGTTTCAAGTCTTTGACTGGAAGGCGTTTGAACCCGTCAAAATGGTCGAATTCAGCGGCATTTTCAATCAAGAATATACGGCATTCTTCGCACTTCACCTTCCACTCAGATTCGCCACCTTCGGAGTTAGGTATGAATCAGGTTTTATTCTTCCCTGTGGTTATAGTACTGGGAGGTTATGATGTTTTTTAGATAAATTGATCTCAGTACATGTTTCGATATACAGCAGGAATACTAATTCTAAATACAGACTAGACGGATTCATTTTTGCAAGCTTTAAAGGTCTAGCGGAAATTTTGGTAGATAAAATAATGCAGTCTGGATTCATTAATTCTGCCTGATGAATTAGATAACACGTCGTTGAACCTTGGTTGCAAGGACATCACGGTGCCTGTTTAAACACCTAGTTTAAAGTCAGGTTTCTTTGTTGGTATTCAGCCCTACACTGAAGTATCTTAGGGATATCATAAAGTAAAATATTGGCCTAATAATACAAAATTGTAGAAGCCACTGATTTTTTAATAGGAAATATTTTTATTTATATTTTAAAGAGATCATTTCTTTATTCAGCCGTTTCATTGGATAGTTCATTTAACAAATGTAAAAAGTTTTTATAGTTAGATACAACAATATTATATATAGTTTGTGTGTGATATATTATTTCTGGTTGGGTCACTGGATGAGAAATATCTTGATTAAGGTCATATTCAAAACTGTTGGCTTAGTCTGATAAACGTCTCATGAGTGCATACATAATATGTACATGTAAAATGTATACACTCAGTTGAATATAAGAATTAGCATGATGAAATATTAATTTGGTTCTAAAATTATGGTGTTCATAGTAATAAATTCACACCAATATCAGGATCAAGGCTTAATAAATAGTTGTTGAATATTTACAAAAACTGTTCATGTAACTCTTTAAAACATGTGTAATACAAAGGTAGTCAAGAATATTCTGCACCAGTGCCATTACTCATGGTTTAAAAACATTAATATTTTTAAAGACAAAGAGAATGATTTATTCACATGTGCTTACCTGCTTGATTAATGGTAATTAAGAGCTCGCACTTTGTGTTTAGATAAATTTTACTTAATATGATTCTTTCAGGTGGGACAACAAAACTGAACATGTATCAGGCCATAGGCAATGCTTTGGATAGTGCTATGGAAATGGATCCTACTGCTGGTAAATTATACTTGATTTTCTAGCTAGCCTAGTGATTCATCCTATAGTAGCTTGATTGCTTCATACCCATTTATTTTTTATAGTGGTCTTTGGTGAAGATGTGGCATTTGGAGGGGTTTTCCGTTGCTCAGTTGGGCTTCAAGAGAAATATGGCAAAGACAGAGTATTCAACACTCCGCTCTGTGAACAAGGCATTGCAGGATTTGCCATTGGTGTAGCTGTTGCTGGTGCAACCGCTATTGCAGAAATTCAATTTGCTGATTATATTTTTCCGGCATTTGATCAGGTTTGTTGATTTACTGATTTTATATTTTATCTCCATAGTTATTTGTGAATTGAAATAAAAGGACTGTAAATGTTTTAGCTTCTCAACAACAAGTAAAATCTGAACACTTATTACATCATTTTTAATTTGTACCTTGTCATGTTTTCCTGTTATTGACATGATTATTACTTATTATATGATTATTATTGACCTCATTGAGTTTAAGAAGGCCTACTCATACGTTGAACTATGTGTAAACTACAGAGAATAATATTGTGATAATTCAGTACTTCATTGTCTCTCTTAACTATAATTAGAAATAATTAATTAGTTCTACTAATGCATAAAATCATCAAAACTTGTAGCAATTACCACATAGTTGAAAGGAGTACAACCTATTGTACTAAAATGCCGATGTGACAAAAAATGTGATATTTCAATGATATTGTTTTTTTTATATCTCTATAAAACAAATAATTTTAAGCTGCTAATTGTTTATCTCATTTTCAGATAGTTAATGAGGCTGCCAAATATAGGTATAGGTCTGGTGGTTTGTTTGACTGTGGAAAGTTAACAATTAGGGCTCCTTGTGGTGCTGTTGGTCATGGAGCAGTGTACCATTCTCAGAGTCCTGAAGCTTATTTTGCACACACTCCAGGTCTTAAGGTGGTGTACTGTATCTTACAAAGTTTGGTGTCTGAATTTTAATTATGACTACACTTTCTCCGTAACTGTCAAGTCCATTAATAAAAGTAATACTTCCATTTCTCAATTAGATAGTGATGTAAGCATCTTTTTTGAAGAGGGAGGCAGAGGAATAAAATGAGCACTTTGACAGTAACATTCTAAAAAATAATTGACTTTATGCCTTAATTTCAGATAGTTGTACCTAGGGGCCCAATTAAGGCCAAAGGCCTCTTATTATCTTGTATACAGGAAAATGATCCTTGCCTTTTTTTGGAACCAAAAGTTCTGTATAGAGCAGCTGTTGAAGAAGTGCCTACTTGTGCATACAACCTACCTTTAGGAAAAGCAGACATAATTGAAAAAGGTAGAAATTAATATTTTTATTCTTTATGTACAACAAATAAAGAAATAAAATTCTAGCAATCTAACAAAGTTGGTATAAATGAAATCAAGAATTATTGTGAAATTAACAATCATTTTATACAGGTAATGATGTGACTTTAATTGGATGGGGTACTCAGGTTCATGTTTTGTGTGAAGTTTCACAAATGGCCAAGGAGAAGCTAGGCTTATCATGTGAAGTGATTGATCTAGTTACTATTCTGCCTTGGGATAGGAATACTGTATGCGAGGTATATACCTTTTTGGCTGTTTTAATCTAAATGAAAATTATTTTGAGGAATGAAAAATGATATAATTATTTCAAATACTGGAATGTCTTAATTATGTGTGATTTTAATAAAATATGATACTGAATTCAAGTTTTGGTATTTTGTAATAATTAGTAAGTTTAACAGAATATATGCTAAATAAAAGATTGTAGTTTATAATTATGAAATTTTGTTAGTAAATTCTGCTTACTATAATCATCAATCTCATTTACTTGCATAAATTTACTCTTATATTTAAATGTATTTATTTCAATCTTTTTGAAGTCAGTAAAAAAGACTGGAAGGGTAATTATTGCTCACGAAGCACCACTTACTGGAGGTTTTGGGGCTGAACTAGCTGCATCTATTCAGGTATTTTTATGTATATTTTATTTTAAATAGATAAATTATAATGAAATTAAATAATACAGTCAGATTAATTTGAATTGTAATTAAATTTTAATTTAGAAGTACAAATAAATGTGTAGTTAAGAGCTGTAATAATTGACCTATATTTTTATAGTATGATAATGACATTTGAAAAAGTAAAATTTTTCTTGTACACATCATAAGAAAAGGGTAGTTCAAATTTATTAGTTTATAAATCAATCTTAATATAATTCCCGTCAACACAACAGTACATAACAACTCATTGCATAACTTGTGCTATTGTGCAGTTGGTAAGTAAAGTAGTAATGGTACTACTTCTTTGTTTCAGGAACAATGTTTCTTATACCTAGAAGCTCCAGTCGGCCGTGTCACAGGATTTGACACTCCATTTCCACATATATTTGAACCGTTTTATATTCCGGATAAATGGAGATGTTTTGATGCTATCAAGAATATTGTGAAATACTGACATTGAAATTTTCACAGTGGTATGTAGTTTATGTATTTAAGTTGCATAAAAAAAATGTTAACTGACATCAGTTTACATATATTTTCTGGCTGATCAAATCATATTTCTATTTAATGTATGATTAAGAAGTTAAGTGGTTTTGGGGAATTATTCAGCCTTGGATTGTTTATACACTTGATGAAATAGGAGAAAGTATTGCATGGATTTTTCAAAAGGACTCATGCCATCCTGGGCCTTGAGACGATTCACTACAAGGCATTAAGTGAATAGGCTGCTGTATGGTACAGCCGGTTGTATGCTTCCTGGCATTTGAATTAGGTGTTGGTTGTATTTTCAACAAGCTTGCAATGAATAGGATCACATCCAAATTCTTTTTTGGATCATTCTTTTTCATGGTCGGTTGAATTAAATTATTTAGTGGTTATCCTTGGATCCCAATGTGTAATTATGGGAGTCAGTTGAGTCAATAAAGTAGATCAGTTTTCAGATGAAATTAAATAGTTAGTTAAATGAAAATGATTGTATGAAAAGTCAATAAGAATATATTTGATAGTTTGGCACATATCTCCAAAAAATGTGTTATTTACTAATTTTTAAATGACAGTGCAAAATAAATTAAAACCTAAATGAATAAAAAACATTATTATGTATTAGATTCATGTTTAATTTTTTTGCTAACTAAGTTTAGTTACTTTATTAATAATTTAATTTATGGTTAATCTAATATATAGAACATCTCAGTAAGACTTTTATTAGTTATTCTGATGTTTTTTCTTATTTATACTTTCATTTAAAATATTTGAACAAGTACTGAGATTATAGTTAAATATAATATTAAAAAGTTTACCAGTATAATTGTAATTTAAATGATAGATTATATATTTGTAACAGTAATAATATAATATTATTGTCAATAGATTCTGTTCTCATAAGAACAAATAATTTAAATTTATTAAATAAAAAGTTGAATTGATTGTGAATGGAGGTAGAAACCTGCAGAATATAATTTAGAAAAATAAGTTTAAATTGTACAGGTAAAAAAGACTGTACCATTATCAGATATAGAAATAATGTTAATCATTATAAATACTCAAATTATTTTCTGTTTTGTTTTGAAAAGGAAATTAAAATCATTACAAATTGGTAAGATGAATTTAATTTAATTTTTCAGTTGCATGGGATTGTTATAAGCAGAAATGAGGTACGTAGTGATTGCCATGACAATAAAGTTACAGTGCTGGCTGCCTGGGGAGATTGTTGCACAAAACAGGGAGACCTACTTTTGCTGACGATGCATTTGACCAACAAACAATACTGTTATGCAGTGAAAGTGACATTCACTGCAGTCGTTCTTGTTCATGTTACAAAACCACTACCACCCTTTACTAAGTTTTCCACCTCAGCATTTGTTGCAATTACTAAAAAAACTTATGTGCCATTTTTTATTCAATGAAATGTTTGATCTGATAATGTAAGTCATTGGGGGTTTTGTGGGTTGTTTTGAAATGTGAAATTATATTTTTTCATGTTTTATAAATAAAATGTTTTATTAATATTTATTGTGCTTGTTTTTATTACTATTACCATTTAAATTTTGACTTTATGTTGTTTCTTAAGAAATAATATATATTTTTTGGTAACTAAAGATTTTTTTCACTCTTAATTTACTACATTGGAATCTCATAGTGGAATTCTGAGGCATGATAGGAAGTAACATAATAAGAATATTTCAGTTAATCCTTCATTGTCAAAATGTTTAAAATTAAATTTTTCCTATCTGTAATTGAGAGCATAAAATATTCATAATTATTACATTAGTTTATTTTAAAATACTTTAACAATTCCTTAAATATTGTAAATAATTAATTTGTTTATTTTTATGGTAATATATGTGGTATAAATTAATGTTTAAATATATATCTAAATAGGACAACTTTGGTGACTCCGATTGGCATGAATTTGAACTGAATTAATTTTCTCAGAAGATTAAATTACAACCTCAGGCTGACTGCTGGTTGGGCAACTATTGCAAGCTCACTTTACAAAAATTTATTCACCCATCGGCTTTGCAAATCTGTGTGTCCTTCACGACAACCCACACCTATTTAGAGAGTGAAAGTGTGCAATTTTTTAATGGAATTTTAGCATTCATGACCAAACTACCTCCATATCATTTAATGGCTGCCTGTACCAGGTGTTTAATATCGGGAGTGTATTGATAATAAATAATAATGCAGTGCTATTAGGTCCTTGGCACAAATGTTATTTTATTTAAGCCATTTGGAGTGACTTTTTCTATTCTACACTGTTTTATAATTTTTTATTGATTTTTCCCTTTATTGTTATTTTGATGATGATGATGAATGAATTTTCTATTGGCTAGTATTGGACATAGGCATTTAGCAGGTAGACAAAATGTCTGAGCCTATGAATGTAATTTAGTAATATCACACTGGTTTGCATCTGGGCTTGGACTCCCGGAAGTTGGAAAAACTGATTAAAACTTAAGATATTTTTCTTGAATCCTGTGATGTATTATAAAATAAGAAAGTGGCGTAAATTCTGCTGTGATATCCGAATTTCCAGATCATCTGGTTTCCAATGTCGTATAGCGGCCGTGACAATTGCTGACCAAATTTCATTCAACGGCCAACAAACTCTTGTCTCTGCTCAGATTTCTGTCCTTAGTAGTTACGTAAGACAGTCGGCAGGGACGTGGGGTATTTAGCATATTATGTGAATATCGGTTAGACTTTAGGTATTAGCTAGGGCATACCTAAATCTTGTTTTTGTAATACTGTTGAATCGCTGGCAGCCTCAGCACATATTACTAATAGGTCCCACGGTTTTCAGGAAGTTGATGAATGGTTAGGGGTTCGTTCTCAAACACAAGTTTTAGGGACGCCGTTGTGAAGTCGAATGTATCATTGAGCCTTAAAAGAGACCTAAAGCACTGCCAGAAATATATAATATGAATTTATTAAAAGTAGTAAAGTAAAAGCACTGGCAACGAGTTGCGAGGCCCTTGAGTCCCTTGATCCACGCAGGGGCCAACGTATATTTACCATCATTCTTCCTATCTGCTTGGTCTTATGCTAGTCAGATTCGGTCTCTCGCTATCTTCAGTAGCGTGACATGATGTTTCATAGGTACCCGATATACCCAAGTCCGATACAATATTACTGACGAAGGAGAGAAGCTGAAACAGGTGTCGCTTAAGACCAATTAGAATAGAGACAAGAAATCGCAGGAGTGATGATTTTACAAATCGTCTGGGTACCCAATTATCTTTAATATAATTAAATATTAAAATTCCTTTAATATTTATTTAATACAAGAATAGAGTGACACATTCCGGCTCGCGGACCTTACACGCTTTAATTACTCATATTTCTGAAATATTTATATTCTACAATATTAAGGTAGGTAAAATATTGGGGCTCAAAGTATAATTAAAATAGGAACAATATTATTTATCCCCAGGATACAATTTACATACCACATCAGTCGCGACAAGGACAGTCCTATGCAGTTACCACGTGTTAGCTTAAAAGAGTGTCCGCGGAAAATCGAGTACCTACGAAACATCCATTATCGAATGGAGTTTCAATCTTCTAAATTGAATTTGTGGCCAACGATCAGAGGCCGTTTGAAGGAATATTGGGCTCTATTTTTAGATTTAGAGGCACACACACAGATACACAAGAGTGGGGCCCTTTCTCTTTCATTTAAATGTCAGTCAGTCAGCCACCGGCCGCATGATTCTTTATTAGCGGGGTGTGGTCCACCTCGGACCAAGCTGAGTGTCTCGCTATCTCGCTTTCAAAGAGGCTGACCAAATGCTCCCACCATTACTATAAATGCCAACGGACTGTAATAATTTGTCCAAAAACATAAAAGCCAGTGTAGTCTACAAAAAGACACAGATGCCTGAGTCTGCCTACGTGAATTAGTTCGGTTTGTTACCAGTGTCGTTTCTCAGCTTTACACTGCATTGATTCCTTAAGTTCCCGATATTTCATTATTTATTTGATAGATTCTTGGTAGTTGAAAACAGTCCTCAAATTTATTTAAATATAACCTGAACTTTATATACAAATAGTGTATATAAAGACATACTAGGCCTCTTTATATAACTTACTCATACCGTAATTTGATCTTCTCTGTCTCCCTCTCCCTCTCCCTCTCACTCACCCCAACCCTCTCCCTCTCCCATTCCCTCTCCCTCTTCCTGTCTCTATCCCTGTCACTATCCCTCTCCCTATCCCTCACCCTCACCCTATCCCTCTCCCTATCTCTTCCCCACGTGTCAGACACCTAACAACGGTACAACACAACTGGCTCAGACTTTCCTCTCCGGTTGCACAATGGGCCCGGCCGGGCGGCGCAGGAGTCAGCCCCGCGTCCTTGGCAAGGATATCGTCTGGCGCTATTCTCGCTCTCTCTCCCTCCCTCTGTCTCGCTCTCTCTCTCTCTCTCTCTCACTGCCACCCTCTCACTCTCTCTTTAACCCAACTAAGGTGATTGCAACTTTCGTTTTTCAAAATTTTACACCAGCAAAAAATCGTCGTAAACGCTAAACACGAGTCACTCACCGATATCAAATATCCGATGTTAGTATCAAAAGCCGGTTTAATTGAGACTTGTGGTTGGCTCCTCTATATTGTATATTGCAGCTAGTACATTATTAGTTCCTGGCAGCAAAAAAAATGTATCCGCCAGGTCACGAATTGAATACATAAAACATCAATAAATCGGAAATATCCGGAAATAACAGGAGATATCCGAAAAGATCGGGAAATATACAGAGATATCCGGAAAGATCGGGAAATATACGGAGATATCCGGAGAGATCGGGAAATATACGGAGATATCCGGAGAGATCGGGAAATATACGGAGATATCCGGAGAGATCGGGAAATATACGGAGATATCCGGAGAGATCGGGAAATATACGGAGATATCCGGAGAGATCGGGTTATACGGAAAGAATCGGAGATATCCGGAAACATCCAGTTATATCCGGAAATATCCGGAGATATCCACGTCGTCCGGCCCCTCCGCCGGCCTGCCTCTGCCCATTACGCCTCCGACTTCGACTCGCCCTCACTCTCCCACTGACTGACTCTCCTGCAACCTTTTCCGGGGGTCCTTTTACAAACACTCAGGCTCCTCTTCCTCCAGGCTTGTGCCACTTTTGACCGATTACAAGATTAAGTAAGAAGTGTGAGCTTTGTTTTCAAAGAATTAGAGAAGAGAGCTGGGATTTCGAAAACCTGCGCTTTAAAGATTAAATAATTATTTCTGTAGCCCGGATTGAGTTTTCTGAAAAACAAAGTGAACTGAAAGATATTTTCGGAACTTTCCGGATAATTGCCGAAATGCTGAAATGGTATAAGAATCGAGGAGTAAGTGTAACTCTTATATTAGAAACCTTATGAACGATGGCGGGAATCCGAAACCTGCCTTGCTTGGGAATGAATGAGATACTTTTCTAAAAAAATTATTACGAAAATATTACCGAATTCACTACCATTTTTAATGAATATCTTTCATTAATGTAGAGTATCAAGATGTAAACTGGAGCCCGAACTGTTTTTTCACTTTCCATGGGCATAGTACTAACAGCATATCCTGAAAGGTATGTGAAAGTCAAACTGGGTAGCCCCCATTAAAAACATATTGGATGCGGGCGAACGTCCTTGCACGGCGTAGTGTAATTACAGACGGGTTAGCCCAATCCGCCCCTCGCTCTTTCTCTTATCCTTTTATTCCTCGCGCCGTTTCTTTGTCCCTCTATCAATCCGCCGGCCGCGTTACAGTTAGTTCTAAGCCAAAACTTTTTATAAAAAAACATGCGTGTGCGTCATTATACCTGTTTGTTTGATTATACACATCTTCAAAAGTGGAAGAACTCAAAAATATGCTTTCATAACTGTAATCGAGTGTAAAATAATAGATCTCTATCGTTGAACAAAAGTGTATCGAGTTAACTTGATGAATTAAGGGCCACAAAAGAGCTGTCGTACCACTAATCATTCACGCTTTTCGTTAATGGTATCGTTTCTGAATGTATTTTTTTTTTAGTTTTCACTATTATGAAATAAGTGTGCTCCACTACAAATATACGAGGTTGTTATTATGTATGTATATAAACGGGGGACAGTAGTTTCGATTTAATAAAACGGGGATCTCTTATCCCGTTTCCCTTTGCCAGGACCGGGACAGTGACTCATCGAGGAAGAGTTGCCCTGGTAAGCGATACAGATCGGTTGTCGACTCGGTAGTCCTCCCCCGCGCTCCAAATGAAGGCCGCTTCGAGTAACGGCTTCCGCGTCGCCGCCTCTACCCGACTGCTCCGATAACAGTTTTATTTTAATCGTGTTACACTGCGAAATTCTAATTCCAGCGGCCTTTCTTTCTATTATTAGATTGTTCCGGCACTGGGTCGTAATACCCTTTTAACAGGCGGATTCCAACGGTAAACTACTTTCAGGCTCCGTGCTATTCATTCCTTCAGTTCACCTAGGTACAGGCGAATACCTAAAACTCCCTTCTTATGACCATGTTTCGTACATTTTTCCCACGCGTTATTATTTTATATTTTGAGATGGGACATGGATACGGTGCTTTGCTGGAAAACGAGGAAAAGTAACTAACGAAGATTTGTGGGGAGATAACGCGGCACGAATGAGGCCGCGATGGAGAAGAGCAAATAATTTCAGAGGTTAAGGAGCTAGTCGCCCGGATGTATTGAAAGCAAAACCTTCACCCATTCCAATCCGAAGAGAGAGTTAACGAAAAAACCTTTATATTTTCAGATTTTACAGGGTAGACTGCAACGATTCTGAGTATTATCCTGTGAAATTACCGCTTCCTTTTCCTACGCCGCACATGACTATTGATAAGAGTATTTTCCTATTTGGCTTCCCGTCCATTTTCAGAGATTTTTTTCGCTCTTTAGACTAATAATAACTTCGACAATGTTATTACTAAAAAACCTTGCAGCTGACGTTTTAAAGTTGCGCATTCAAATGAAGAAGTTGTAAATCTAAATAAAGCAATAAAATAGCGGCCCAAATATTGTCTCGGGTGATATCGTACTCTAGATATAAGAGGTGAAAAAAGCCGCGGGCAATCTGGAAAACGAGCCTCAAATACTGTCCAAACGGCAAATAGTCCACTACCCGGTTTGCCGACACAGGAAGAGCGTGTTAATGGTCCTTCGGTGCACCCGTGCATTAAGCGAAACGTCCTTATTGAATTGGAGAGGCGATTCAATTCAATATATTAGACGGGACGAGTAGGCACTAGATATACGGGTAGAGATGGGTTTGTGTACCTGTGTGAGTGCAGCGTCCCGGTTTACATAAGCATAGAAAGTAGTGGAATCGTAACTTCTCGTCGAGGCTTTGTTGTTATTTAAAACGAGCCGACTTTTGCGGTTGGATGAAAAACGATTGCAACACGTTTCTCTGCCGGGAGACTGCGAATTGGACTCGAAATGGAACTAACGAACCGGTTCACGATTCACCTCTGACGTCGGCTTTGATAACAATCAATTTAATATATTAAATCAAGCACACCACGGCTTTCTTGTAAAAGGACGCGATCAGACGGACGAAGAATCGTGGAATGAAATTAACTATATATAATAATATAAATAAATTATTTCCGATATTTAGGATTATGATATGGTTATAATTGATTTTATTTACTCAACAGATTGATAGTTGACAGCAATCCCTTAAGTACCGCCTGACGATTTCAGGATTGGAAAAACTGGGTTTATATCAAATTCGAATAGATCTGAAGTGAAAAAGTCAGTCCTGAATATTCCTTTAAACTTGTATTTCCACTAAAAGTTATTATCTCCGGGTTTTGTTTCTGCCGGTGGAGAGCGAGTGGAACCTACTTAAAAACGTTTTTCTAGATATTAATTATATTACAATTTATACTGTTCATTATTATAAACACCATCTGATCTGTGCAAGAGTTGGGTGCAAGCGAATCGGGTCAATTTCCGAAATTTGTACAATATTTTTGTCCCAAGAGTCCGTAACCGCCTATAGATTTCGGTGCCGTTATTTGAGCTTTGATTCATGATGTACGAACAGCTCGGTCTTTCGAAATGTTCCTTTCGGCCGACTGTAATTTCGTCGTCTAATTGTGTGTCATCAAGGAATACGACGACGCTGCGTTTACCGTAAGTATTAGGTGACGATCGTAATTTTGGGCAAATTTCCGTAACAATGTGCGTGACGGGAAAAGAAAACGGGTGGAGGAGGGGATTTGGAAGTTGTGATTTATTGTGCCCGGTAATTGGCAAGTAATTGCGTGGTAGGGTTTCTGCTGTATTTAATTGAGACTTCGTAAATCTCGCTTCTCGATGAAAACACATCTCGCTTGAAAATGTCAAATTTTATCTTATTGAAATATTTGAAAATAACTCCTTTGACCCTCAGAATGATCCTTGGACGTACAACATTTTTAGGGCTCGGACAATACGCAGGAAGGGGTTTTTCTCAGCCATCCACTACCTCAGGACAAGTGGGTTAAGGTTTCCCCTGTCTGAGGTTTCTCCCACCGTCAGTAGACATGGAAAGACCCCCATGGGGGTGCTTTGTTCGGAAGACAGTTTGAGAGCGAACTGATTTCATTTTCTGTTAGCAATAAAGATATAATTTACAAAATGTGGAAAATAAAGGCCAGCACGTTATTTAGTCATAGAAGCAAGGTTTTTCCTTTCGAAACTACCAAGTCAAATCCGCGCAAATACAAGGAGCCAGTTACCCCAGATGCCTGTTATTCGACACGCGGGAGGACAGCAAGCGATTCGATTTAAGTAGAAGAATTCTGAGAGTGCGAATTGAGAATGTCGGGTGGGGGGGAGAATCACCCCGGGGGGAAAGGTCAGTCTTCGCTGGCGATGAGAAACAGAGAGCCTTGTTAACCAGACGTTGGCGGGTTAGAGGCGGCACCGTTGATTTATAACCGGCACGAAACCTCTTCCCTTCCGCCGGCTTCCGATCGGCACGAACCGAATTCGCAGAAAGCTAAACCATAAATTTGGGACGGATTTGAACGGCGGCGGCCGGGGACTGTTCGACCGGCCGACATACGAGCGGAGACCCAATGTCGAAGGAGATCCGGTTTTTCCCCCAGTTGCAATACGTCGTCCAGTGTCGCAACCTGAATGAAATCGATGATCGGCCGATTTAACCTACCGATGGGCTACGGTTTCAGCGGGCTAGCCCGTTCCGCAATGCAGTTACGGAAGAGCGGTGCAATCGGATAATTCTACTTTAACACTACGATCCCGCTATTTTCATGTATGAAACGCACAATCGATTGGAAGCAGTAACTACCGATTCAACATACTCCGACGTTTACTCGTCCAGTAATTTGCACATTCAAAAGATAATTTGAGCTTTAAACCATTCGAAGGTTCGATTAAAATATAGAGTAACATAGGAACATGGGATACACAGGTTTTGCAATAATCAAAGTGGCAAAAACAAGCCTGTCAATGTCGAGTTAATTAACACAATATTTTATAATTTACTACATTGGGCTGTTAGTTCAGTGTAGCGCTACATTGGTTCCTTGGGGTATCAGTTTAGTGCTAGTTTGGCCCCGGAGATCAATAATCTTATCATATGCAGAAATAATTTAAGCAATAAATTAGCTTCTTTTTCCGTTCATGCACCTTATTATAGTTTTAATTTAATGATTAATATCTACTTCCTCCATTTATATGATTAATGCCGCATGAATTCTGACAGTAATTAGAAGTGCTAATCGACCGTACGTTGTAACAAACTTGTGTTTTTTTGTTTTGCAGGCACGTTTTTCGATAAACAGTCCTTACCAATAAAGTTTTCATTGATTTATAATAAAGTTTTAATCCTAGAAATTTATTATCACTCTCTGCATTATTCATATCGTTTTGAATGTAAAACACCTTATCAAAACCGGATTATCAATTCTAATTTGATTGTAATACGGTAAAATTGGCAGTATAAAAATTCAAAATTTCTATAGCACTCAGCTAAAGCCTTAATCAAACTGGCAGGAACTTAGTTAACTACCTGTGGGTTGATTGCTCCCCGAATAGAAGGGAACAAGCTTTCGCTTGATATAATTTTCTGGATGAATTTTTTCCATCGCCTTATAAGAATCCAGTTATTTAACTTTTACGGCCTGCAAGGACTACCAGAAGACCTTGCATTGGGCGTTTGGGCCTGTATTCTCCATCTATTTTTCCCTCCGTTCTGTGCTTAATTATAGCTGCCCCGTGTTTGTTTTTAATAGCCAATCCCTTTTCGCTTTTTTGGTACCTTTCGACAATTTAGTATGCAAATCAGGTAAAGTAATAAAAAGCAATTTGGATTCAATTTTTATTCGTATGTTACTTTTCATTTTTCTTTCGTTTACAAAGATAACTACTGTAGCACTGTACGCACCGGTGATTCCAAAACGCAGCATCCATTACTCTTTGGTTTGAATCGTACGTACTTTGAAGGTTCTGCTATTCGAACAAACATTAAAACAATTCTGTTACTTAAAATTTTTATATTCTGTCTCTTTGGATATGATTAATATCCTCATAATTATTATGAGGATTAATACGATATTGATAATATGGGGGAGTGGCGAACTGTTTGCTTTAATCGATTATATTAGTAATCGAATTTGAGTTTATAAATGTAATTCACGAATGGATAACAAAATACCGTCTATAAAAAAAAGTCCAATTTTACCACAAATTCGAAATTCTATTGCATATGCATTGTAGGTGTTCATGCAACATTTTCAATTTCCGTATCAACTTCTGGCCCCTGGGACCAAATAGGGAGAGAAAAGGTTCCGAGCGGGGCCGTTGTATAATTCATTGAATAAAAATCTGTAGGGTTCGTACCAGGACTAGATATTGGTAGGGTGGGAGGATCCTTTAAAGGTTAAGGTGAATGCTTAAATGTCGGCCGCATATTTGCCTCCTGTAACTATGTGAATTCCTGTTGGTGCTTCAAAGCACTACCGGCCTCTTTTTAGAGCCAAAGGTAACTTTGATATTTGGAACAGTTAACTCCGTTACAATCTCCCCACGATCCAGGTTTATCTGTTTCTAAATACGGTATCTATTTTTACTCAACTAGTGGGAATTATTAATACTTATTTATGTAAACTATCTACAACTAACATATCGTTTCGTGCCTTGATATTCCGAAACACATGATACTTACAGCCTGCATCCTATGGCTCGATTGACTTTCAATTGGAATTCAACTTTCAAATCCGAAAATCTGTAGATGTTTTTATTGAATTAGACATGGAGATTGATGTTTTTTAAATGAACGGGCGATTGATTTTATGAATTGGTAGCCCGAAATTTATATTTCAGAGCCGGTGGCTCATTCTCGAAACGAAAAAAGCGGTTTTGAAAATAAAACGAGTACTTTCAAAAAAATGTTATCGCTCATTTTTTGACTTTCTTATTATTCTGTCTTTTTTTATTTCTTTCTCGAGACAACCGACACCAGCAGCGGTTCTCCAGTTCAAGGACGACAACAGAAGGGCGTGTCGCTGAAAGAACTGGAAAACAGAGCTGAGACAGATATTATAATAAATAAATATTTACCTCCGGCCCGTATATTATAATAATACCCTTGTGTCAGCATATTCTGTGTCACCATGGAGAATTTAAAACAACGTCGATTTGGTTACTGAGAAATTTATTCCCAGTTGTTAGTTTTCGTGGTTCGAATATTAAATTCTACAATAAAACAGGTGGCGGTCTGATGCACTTCATTATACAAAGTACCAGGTGCCCAGTCAACCTTTTAAAACTAGGTTGTCTGAAAAGTATTTCTTTCAAAATATCTCGAATTAAACTGGTTTTATTCATTTTTATTGTTGTCAATATTAGAACGGAAAATGTTCCTACCAAAAATGTCCTTACGTTTTAGTACAGAATGAATATTTAAAGATATTTTATTTGTCTGTTCACTGTACTCGACAACGATTTCTTTCGGTTGAGTAGAGTAACAAGGTAACCCAAATAATTAGAGGGGTGTTTAGATCTATAGATTTACAGGTATTTTATGAGAGTATCAATAAGAAAGTAATAATCAATAATTTCATAAAACAATAAAATAATTAGTTATTTACAAAATATGAAAACAGAGATCATGGTATGTATTCTGAACATAGTGAAAGTTTGAGTGGAATGGTTTAAAAAAACAGTTAAGTATCCATCCATATATATATATATATATATATATATATATATATATATATATCAAACCCATCTATAATTAAAGTACAGTGAAAGGTCAAACAGGATTGTTGACACCGGCAAATAATATGCTTAGGTGCGTTACGAATCTGCGCCTGCTCGACCGCTACTAAAAATGGCGAAGTGCCGAAACCGGTAAAGCTGGAAACAAATCAACTATTGGAGACCGATCGCCAAAATGTGAGTATTCTAAACATTCGCGTACCACCAAACAAGATGTTAGAGGAAACAAGTAATTAATAGAACAATCTCTTTATGTAATAAATATTACATGGCAAGAATCATAGAGAAGATTATCTTTTTAAAGAAGTTATCGTTGAACAGTGAAGACAAACCCTTTAGTAAGTGCAATCAATAAATTCAGTAATTCAGTACAGGACTCCAGTAATTCCAACCTTCCACTGTTCTTTTTTTCGTTATTTCGTCGTCTTCCCATCGCCGGCAGCGCGTTGCCTACTTTCGAGACACCTGCCCGGAAAGTCTTTTTTCCATGACATTTTCCACCGTACCGGGTTGAAAAAGATGATCCTAATGTCCCTCGCATTATCGCCAAGGTATTCCGGTTCTTTTTGCCACTCTGCAATTGTGTCGGCACTTCGCGTGCTTTTCCTCATTCCACAGAGAAATGAACCGAGAAGTGGAAAAACAAATGCAGTTTCGGAAAGGGAAGTTGAAATATTTAAGGTCCGGAACCTTGTTGGGGAAAGCTCAATAAGAACTCATCAATTCTGCTCCTTTAACTTTGTACTATACAGTCATCCAATATTTGTAAGATATAGTCTGACATAAAACAATACTAAAAAAGTGGCATTTACTCAATTTTTAATCATTCCAAATCAAACGTTTCTTAATCTTATGGGCCCATTAAAGGCCAAAACTGGGCCTTAAATCCAATATGAATTTAACAAATGTTTTATAAGAAGATAAATATCTGAATTTTATTTATATTCTGGCTTATTCTGTCGGCTTCTGTCCTAGTAAATCTTACAGGAAGCCGTCCTCCAACTGTTAGGCAGGTCTTGAGATTTTTGACACAGATAGCTGTTACTATCCTCCATCTCCAGAGCTACCCATTAATTATTAAGCTACGATTGCATCGTACCCATTGGTATCGGCTGCGATCACCGATTTTACCGGTCGGAGCACGATCTTGCCATTTGCAGAATCCCCAGTCACCAGAATCCATTGTTCGCAGAAAGGGGATGACACACGGGGTAGAAAAGAATCGGGTTAGGACACGAGACGCGGACGTACTATGAGCTGGACTTCGGATATGGCTGTGACTCATAGTTAATACGAATATTGCCACCAGTTTTATGAGCCGACAGGTCATACGTAGACTCGGAGATCAGTTTTGAAAATTTTTTATGCAACTGACATAGTACTCAGCCTGACACCTTATATATACAAACCCTTATATATATCAACCGTTCTTCTTGTGACGTTCGTTTCCTATGGGCATTTCACTACATCCATTTTCACAGGATGAAAAATTGCCAAATCGACCTAATATTTCTCACGTTTTACAATTTTGTATTCTAGAGTAAAGTAAAAATATTTATTTTGGTGATTTCCATGTGGTGGAACAAATAACCAATCGTGCTTAGTACAAGCCGAGGTTGTCAGGTAAATAGAATTTATGTTAATTATATTTAATGAAATTGTTCCATGTTACATTAATAACCGGAAAGTAGCATTATTACTCATACGTGGCCAATACTATTGTAGCTTTCTTTTATATTTTCAATGCAGTATTCTACAGTATGCCTTGATTTACTTTTTCTCCTATTACACCAATGCAACACATTTGTCTGTATGGTTAGTACAACGCGAGGGATAAGAATCTCAATTTGTACTCCAGTTGCGCGGACTGGTAAATGCTCGCACCAATTGCTTATATATAACCTAACGACCCATCGACTCACGGAAATGGATCGCCGCATTTGATGTAAGCGTCTGCTGGGTAATAAGGGTGGAGCCTCACCGGCTTTATTGGCCCACAGATCGTGAGGCCGCGCACTTTCTGTACCGAGCGGTTCGTACTTTCCAATGAACTGGAGACCGATAGACTCGGGTCACACCGTTACCTGCTCAACTTTCAATGAGACTTGAAATCCACATACAAGGCTCAAACGTATAGAAACGAAACGACTTTTGTCGTTCTGCTCGGTAGGCTCCTCGACAACAGATCACAACTATTATTTACAAACAAATTAATAATTTACGACTAATTACGCTATAAAGTGTTGCCATAGGAGCGTCTCGGGCTCAAAGAGCGTCCTGACACCTGGCTGGTCTAATAAGCGAAACGACAGTAAGTATTTCTTGGTAACTAGCCAAATTTGTTCCTGGTGTCCTTAACCGAAAGGACGCGAACCGATGAGCACGGGCTTTAGAAGAGCCTGTCGTTTCGCTTTCGGAATTTATATCTGCCGAAACTTCAAGGACGGTGTATCTAATCCTAACATGCGTAACAGAGGATTATCGGACAAAACCCGTTATAATACGGTTTATGTGTTAATTTAAAATTGACAGTTTTTTTAACCAATTCATTAAAATGAAATACTAAAAAGCAAGGTATCATCATAACGGTGTATATGATATTGGAAAACGAACATGTTGAATAATTAGATGCTTAAAATATGTCACGTGAATTTCCGGGCACGATTTTCTCTTTTCGCGTGTATAAAAAATTATATACTGCAAATGAGTCTGAGTATAGTACACGTTGTAATACGGATGCACAGAATGTAGTATATAAAAAAATCATACTCGCAATAACAAATATGCTCTAGAGAGATGAAAGGAACTGAAAAAACCGATTTAAATTTGTATACATTGGGAAGATTGTTCTAGTATATGTTGGTGTTGTTTTATTTAATTTGCTCTACATAGAGGTGTTGTAGTCTATTAGATTGGATGGCTGTTGGAGGCTGTTGCCTGTGTGTGCTAGTGGGTCATGCGCTAACGGAGCCAACCGCGCTCGTGATTCACAACACGCTCGCTCTTCCCTCCTTCTTTCTCCCAGGAGTGTCCTCTAATCGTCCTTGTCACGTCCGCGTCCTCCCCCGCCTCTCCCAGACGCCCCGCTATTCACAGTACAAAGTGGTCAGGGGTTGGGGGTGGGGGGAGTGCAAAACTATTACATAACGTTCGCAGTACGCCTCTTTCTCTTTTCAACTCTACACATTTTTTTGTCCCTTTTTCTCCGCTCTTCCATTTTATCCGGTCTTTTTTTAACCCCCTTCTTCAAGCGTGTATTGACGAACGAAGTCGGGTGCGGAAAGGGAGGAGGCGTCGTCCTTGGCCGCGGCCTTGGGGTCGGTTCGCGAAACGGGCCCCTCTTTATTTTCATCTTCCTACTTTTTATTTTACCCTCCCCGGTTCGAAATGGCGAACCGGAACTGGCCACCTGGTAAACAGCGTCCCTCCCATATGCCAAGGCCTATTGCTTACTATCTGCATCAATTTCAATTGCCGTTTTTTTTCAATTGTTGTTTTGACCTTCGGCATTGCATTTTGGAAAAACCCAATAACCTTTTCCCGTGTTTTACTTTAAAACTCTCCTCAATCCTGTGAAATGGTAGGTAACTGTAACACGTGCAGTCTTGCATTCGGAATACCTGACAATCACCACCTGACAACTCTTTTGTTAGTGCGAACAGTTAAATATCAGGTTTACTGTACAAATGCGCGCGCGGTACAAAACTTGGGAGTGTGAAAGGTCCGGTTAAATGGATAAGATTGATAGATTAGCTACATTATGGTAGTCCATTTTCATCAGTGTTTACATTCCTGATGAGGATGATTCCGTAACATAAAGTAAATGGCGTATACAATACGACCATTTCAAATTTGTTTTAAGTTATGCTAGGATTTTAAAAAACCTATAAGAAAAACCAGTGAAAATAATCCTTACAAATACAATAATTATAGTCGAACAAAAGTTTCGAATCTCCTTAAATGACTACAATCGTGTTCTGGCTATATCTGAATGCTTAAACAGAGTTGTAAAATCTAGGCTTAATTGGCCATCCTGTTGGGGGCCGTATTGCGATTGCCCAGGTCGTAATCGCCGCCGATCGTTCTATTCGAGATGAAAACAACGTTTGCCTAATACTAATTTATACGCAGTAATTACAAAATAGAATGCTCCGATGTTTAATGATGAGCTTTCAATTAGTGGCCGGCGGTGGTACAAGGTTATGGGCGATCCATTATGGATTGGCCGGTGAGCTTTATTCAGGCAAAGGCTCCGGACCTGAATTCAAATTGCTGTTTATGAATGTCAGATTCCAATTAATTAAGTGTTCACACACGGGGAGTTGTTAGAATCGATTATTTACACTGGATTAAAACGTAATGTCATTCGCAGAAAAGGGCGAAAAATAATGTGGTTTAAAAAGGAAGTTTCCGAAGTGAAAGCAAAGAATGAAGTATTTCTGAGGACTAGACTGCTTTTAGCTAAATTAAATTTTGGCCAATCTTTGATATCTTTCTGTACTACAACTACATTTACATCTAGCATTACATCAGTGTGATAACCAACAATATAATGGAACCACAATGTATTAGATACCATCACTATCGAGATGTGGTAATTTTGAAAACCAAACCATTTTAAAAGGTACAAATAATGCAGGTCATGTACCCCAAATTAACCTTACAGTTCTAATAGCTTTTAATCTATGTAAGTAGAATTCATATATTTTTTTTTAGTTTCTCAATCCGATATGTCCCATAGAGTGATGCTGGTGCCACTTACACGGACATACTGATAAACACAAGGTAAGTTTTCCGGTACTTTTCTGTCTCAGTAACTGGTCTACGTTGAATAATAAGGTAGGTAGGATAATTTAAAAGCCGCAGTACCAAATCATCGCCCTACTCAAAATCAAAAATATATTGCTTGTCACATGGTTGCGGTTTCTACATTAGATCATAAAATGTCATTCGTGGAAACATATTTTCCTACACAAAGGCAACTTTTTATTTGAGTATATGCATCACTTGATGTACACCCAAAAACAAATCTGTAAAAAATAAATCGACGAAAGTCATCAGAATATTCGACCGCGGTGTGCGTTCCAAATGCGTCGTTGCGCGGGCCGGACAGTTACGAGGTGGGTCTTGTAATATGTCTTATGATATGTTGTTGCAAGGATAGCGAAGACGCGAGTTTAAATCAGCGCATTAACAAAATTTAGATATTTACTAATATTCTTCGTGAAAGGCGCAAATACTTACTAGGAGTAGTAAGAGGTTAAGCAGTGAATATGCAAAAATTGAACTTATCGTTATTTCATCGCCTCGGAGCGAGCGGATTGCAGGAATAGGATTCGCACCGTCTTCTTGGCACCGACGTACGGCTTTTCAAGTTTATTGCACCATTTTATTTCTTTTTAGCCCCTCGAAAAGCAATATCCGCTAAATTTTTTCTCTTTGGTACGAATTATTTTATATAATCCGGCCGAAAAATGCGGATTTCAAAATTGATCAGGACGGAAGGATGTCGCCGCCGACGACAAGGACGACCGGTTCTCTCGATGCATTTCCTAAGGGGCAAAAAAGAAAGGGGCCTTTAGGCTTTAGTTTATAATGGTTTTTTTTAACGGTTACAAAATTTATATATCCTTATATATACTCCCCCGGAACGCAATATTTCGCCGGTTCGGTCACATTTCATGTCCCCGGCCGCTAATTAGTTTATGCATATTTCATGAGCCAGACCAGTTTAGGCGGCTGGTAAGCGCTGAAATCGTGATTCCATTGCAAGATACGGTTTAGAATATACTAAATAGGAATTCAAATGGTAGTTATGATACTAAGTATATCAAGCCCAACTGTTTGGCATCTTAAGGGAGCAAAGATCATAATGTAATAACTATTGTCACGATTTTTTGTCCAAGCTGAAGATAGATCGGTTTCGGCTATAGTCGTATTGTATAAAGTACAGGAATGATTTTGTTAATTATTTATATACAGTAGTATATATCTACACACGCCCACACTAGCACAAACCCACTAGAATGGGCTTACTGATTAAAATATTTTGAAATGGTGATGTTCGTTTTAAATTATATTCTGTCCTAGATTCATACATGGATAATTATAAACAGAAAACTTTTCTGAAGTGTATTTCTGGCGCCACAGAGAGTATTCTTCCCTTCGTGGATTCATGTCGTGCAATCGTAATGCGAAGACATTTATATAATTAGAAGCACTTTCTATAATGAAATATTTCATAATAGTACTGGTAAAAATAAGAATGACGATTATTATAATTCCCTGTAATAAAGCAGAGAAACTAATAGGCAGAGCTCGCTGCATATTCGAATGTCTAAATGATGCTTGAAGACTCTACGACCTGCATTGGTTGAGCTTCGTCCCAATAAATCATCAGCATGAAATTTAAATATCATCTAACATTTACTTTCTTACAAAACAAATATTTAATGTTTATAAAGTATAAAAAACTGTTAGTATGTGTACTTTGTCAAGTGTGCAGTTTCTCAGGTGGAGAAAACGACGGCAAGAATGTAGAGGAGATAAATTAGTTAGGCCTTATTTTTTAAAGAACCAACTACCAGGCAGTTTTAGATCTAAACTTTCACTGAAAAAAACTAAAAACCTAAAAAAAATGTCACCAATGAAGGTAAAATCTACACAATGTGGTCGGCAAATTATGTAGTCAGAGAAACACGTTTTTCTTTCAAAACTAATAAATCAAATCACCTGAAAGTGATATACAATCAAGAAATCCACCATCGTCATTCTGTCGATCTTCTCTTTCCGTTCGTTTATTTGGCCATACGAGAAATTGTAAACAGATACAAAACAGGATCCGGAGCATTTTCAAGATGCTCTGGCCATAAGCATTCCCACACTGAGTGCACACACTGGGGATTTCTTCTTAAGTATAAGAAGGTATCCAATATTCTGCGAGTGTATCAGATATTATATTAATTTAAAATATCTGCGGGGGGTCCGAGAGGGCTTGGAATACCATTGAAACTATTTGATCTTAAGCTTAATTGTTTGGGGACGTCAGTAGCATTCCGTCAGTAATACGGCGAGGTACAATAACAATGCAATGAGAGAGTTTAACACTGAGTGTCTCACTAAGTTACTAAACGAATAATTCCCTCGGTGGACGGGATGCGTAACCGGTCTAGCATACAGCCAGATAGAAGAATTGACATTCCAAACCGCCAATGAAATACTATAAATTGTTCTAATAATTTGTTTATATTCAGTAAATATCCCGGCGGACATTGGTGCAGCAACGTGTGAAAGTGAGTGTTCCAGTTGTCTCTGGCCGCGCAAGGTCTCGGCACCGACTGCCCTGATCGACTTTTAAAAGAATGCGCCACCGCCCAGTTCACAGCCCGCTCTGTCCCAATTCTCCCCTTTCGTATGTCGCTCGTATCAACTTTTTTTCTGCTTGTACGCTCATTATTCCCAATTATTGTGGTCGTTTGAGCGGCTTTGGGATGAGGGGGGCGGCGTTCGTGATACGGGTATTTCGTTACACTGGGGTTCTGTTATTTTCGGTCCGCGTTTCGATATCGGATGGTGTAAAAAAAGGTGGCCCCCTGCTCTGGCCATAAGCATTTCCACACTGAGTGGACACACTGGGGATTTCTTCTTAAGTATAAGAACAAAACCCTAAATTTTCTTATTTCCCCATACATATTTTTCTAATATAAGAAATTATCGTTTACGCAATGGAGGCGGATCGAGCGTTTTTCACGACTCATTTAGCCATTTGTACGCGAAACGCCATGATACGCCTCCCGCGCTATTAGCTACAAAATCGTAAAGTATAATCGAAGGGAAATTTTTCGCAATCGTTTTATTTATGGAAGCCCACTTAGCGCATATCTGTGCCACTTTCCACATTATTGGATTAACAGTACCGGTAACAAGATAACATGAACTTTACTGCTATTGCATCAGTATGCATCCTGCAGGTTAGGCGCAGGAATACTTCGGCCGGGTGGCCAAGGAGCGTTTGGGCCCGAGTCCAAAGCAATTACCAATCTTTTAATTAGCCAATCGTACGCGGTGAATGTGTTTTTCTCTCTCTTTTATTTAGATATGCGTCGGAGTCTTGAGATACGGCGGCACTTTTGAAAAGGACGGGGAAATATGTGTCGAAATGTAATGTGCTGCAGGTGAGGGAGAGTGGAAGAGAGAGAGAGAGAGAGAGAGAGAGAGAGAGAGAGAGAGAGAGAGAGGGACGGAGAAGTGAGTGCACTCGGAACTCACACTGGGACGGCTTGCTCTGTAAACACAAGTGTATACGGCCAACACACTCCTGGAGAGAACGTCCTTGGTCCTTTCACCCGTCCTTGTCACGATGTTGGCCAATTCACGCACACATGCCCGCGCTCACACTCGCGCGCGATCGCTCGCTCCACGCTGAGACATGATCCAATAACTGAACTCCTCTAGAACGGTTTTCTTCAAGTTGGTTAATTTTTTCCATGCTTCCATGCTTACTCGGCTTATGTAACATCACTCGCATCGATGTGTGAGTCAATATCGTACAATTTATTTATATACTTTGCAGTTATATTCAATGAACCCATTTCCAATTTCAAATGCATCATTACCAGCACAAACTGTTTTAATCTATCCTCGCTCGTTCTGCGCCATAATAAAGTCCACACGTAAAATTTAAATATATTGCATAATGAAGAAGCTTATCTATCTGTATAGCCTTAATGTATAGGATTCACATTCTATAGGATTCTGTTACTGGGTTCGGGAAAGTTTTAACATCATAAGTCTTCTATTTCTTCCACTAGTGCAGGGGCAGTGCGGATAGTATACCCACCACCGAAATGCGTGTATGTCTCACATATTTACTTAGAGAATGCTTCTGAAAGACCTGCCTACACGGCCTGTCTAACAGAAGAATTGTACGGCGAGCGGAGAAATAATGTAAGGATGATAACATTCATGTATTAAAACGTACGAGATACATAATTTATTGCTATGTTGGGAATGGTAATTTTCAGCCCTAGCATCACGACGTTTGCGACCCATCTACTTCATCAATTTGATGGAACAAACTCATTTAACAGTGGTGGTGTCGCCGAAACGAGTTTCAAAACTTTTAAGCTCTCTAAGTTTACACCGGCACATACAGATGTGGGAGGGAGAGACGGCTCCCTATTTTCTCCTGTATTGCGGTAAAGATAAGAGTATGCCCGGTATTCGAGTCATGTCCATCGAGGGGGACTCGGGTCAATAGGTCTCGTATCGCCGTGTTAGTCTGTGTTTACGTGTAAGTTCGTCTCCGTGTCCGTGTCCGTTCCTGCCTGTGTCCCCCCTAGGAAGGTGAAAGCCCGCCGCTATGTACGGGCACGGGTGTTTCCCCACGGACCGCGTTCCTTTAGCGGCTCACCGTTTAGACGACGGCGAAACTTCGCTCGGCCTTTTAATCGATTATGCCGCCTCAATAACCGAGCGGATCCCGCCGATATTTTAGGATTCTCCACGCAATCCCAGCATTCTTTGGCTCCTCTCTCCCGGAAGGAAGAGACCGTTGCACCAAGGAGTTCAGGGGCTAGTTCTGATTAGCAGGCACAGCTCAAATATAATAGGGAATAAGCATAAATTAAATTTTAAAGAATAAACATAAACAGATCAATTCAAACAGAGTGCGCCAAAAGGAACTAATATATAGTTTAATATGGCTGGGAAAATAATAGTACAAATTATATACGAAAAAATAACCTATATAACTAAAAAGCAAAACTTAAAAAAAGAGCACACACACGAAATCATACAAATTTAAGCCAGCTCAAAAGATTCTTAATAGTCGTTGTGTAATCTTTTTATATGTCGGATAAATATAAGTCATTCTACCGATCGGTTTTGTTTAAAGAAATAATGGCCGCTATTGACGTGTGGGATATCTATTATAATTTTGCAAAAAGGCTGTGTTTGTTTATTGTTTTAAACCGGAGTCTACAGGCGACACAGTATAGTTCAAAATGGATATTCATGGACGACAGGAAGGAGAGTGAGATAAGTTATGCTTGGACAATATTAATTATTGAATATTATACTCCAATTACTACTGGGGATGTTTAAAAATAAAAGGAGTACTGAAATTATGAATGGAACTAATGATCAGAAAATATAGTGCATGGGGCAATAAATGATGTGCGACAGTATTCCGACCTTCTCGCTTCTCAAGACATCTCTATTAATGTTGAAGGAATTACTTACATCTCATTGAAATGAATTAGTAAATTTTCTGTTGTAATATTATTCTTTAACATGCAGAGGGTAATTTACTTTATTAAGTAATCAGATCTAGTCTATTCCTGCTATAAGGATTGGAAAGGAGTTTGGTGAGGAGATAGCTGCTTAAATAAAGTAAGAAGCAGACGTTCTGCGGCTGGAATATTGCGATAGTCAAAAATATAACTATGTTCTGTGATTTAGAGGAATGAGCACACTGAAGGGTAAAATTAAAAGGTACTAAGTTATGAGAATGTTGCCTTTGATTTATTGCCAACTCCGACCTTCACCCACTCACTTTGCTAACAGGTCTATTTCTGCTTCTTAATTTTTCTCTGAATCTCGGGTGAACGTTAGGACAAAGAAACTGAACAACTCAATCCGAGTTCAGGCACTTTGAAGTCGGTGTTCACGTTATGTAATTGTATAGTTCATATAGTATTTAATAAGACAAGATAAAAGTACCGATAAAGCGGAATGGATCAATTCCACCGGGAGGATATTGTCGTTCGGTCATAGCGCCGCTGGAGGTGATTTTAAGCTCGTAAAAAGTGAAAGGCCAACGCGATCAGTCCGATCGGTGTTTTTTCCTCTCAAGTTTCCTTGCGAAATTCAGTTGAAAAATGTATACTTGCCGCTTCGGGAATGCTGAAACGATCACATCTGCAGAAAGGTTGTGGGGGAGGAGGTTTAATGAGATCTCGATTCCGCATTATGATTGTCAAAATGTCAGTATTCCGTTCTCAGTGCCGCTAAAATTTAAGCACTTCCACTGTTATATTTAGCTAAGAAAATAATAAGCTCGGACTATTGTATAATGTGTCAAGACTAGACGTTTGTTAAATTCACTCACGAATATGATATATATTGTATATATATATATATATATATATATATATATATATATATATATATACATGTATGTATACATATATATGAGCATATTAAACCAGTTCCCATAAATTAAAAGTCCACGTATCAATTCAATTAGGCCATACATTATTAAACGTAATTTTCAAATAAAATATTATTCAATATTCTTATCTTTATTGTTAAAATTACAACACCAATATAGAAAATTTAGATAATGTTATAGTAATATTGGTTCAGAAAACAGTGCAGATTAAAAATGAGCGCTTCGGAAGTGGAAAAGAAGAAAAAGAGCGCTTTAGTCAGCAGTGCCATCTGCCGGCCAGTTCTTAAACTGATTCCAAGGTGTAATTTTTGTTCTATTTCATCTCTACGTGTAAGATGTAATTTAACTTTGAATCCGCCTTAAATGGGACATTTTTGTCAGCCAATTCGTCTAAAGGTACGTACAAAAAACTAATTATTACTTAATTAAAAATATTAATGTACTCTAATTTATCTAATAGTTTTAATCTAATCGTTAATAATGACATAACCTCATTGGTGATACCTGTTTGGATATATTATTTAGTTCCTCACAATTAAATATTCAAATGAACATAACCATATATGCGTGGGCAATAGGCTCATAACAAAATTGTATCACTTAGGAAAATCTATTATGAAATACATTTTATTATTTTTTACCTGCTGGGCAAATAATCACTTACTGTGTGAGAAGTAGTTATAAGGTTTATCAAATCGTAAAACCACATTAATACCTTCATTAATTGAATTAACAAGGACCAGTCAACATTTTTAAGTCATCATGTTTATACTGTTTAACAGGAAAATAACTTAATTTTTGTTAGTTTTACATTTCTTTCATTTATGTGTGGAGATGGTTCTAACTATGTTTGTTCATTTCTACTCTAATGGTAACTTTGCTGTCAAGAGAATTTCCATGAATTGATTCCTTTTAAATACTCATATTTTTGTGAAAGTTATACTAAACCTAGCCCAATAAGTGGATTTTGGAAAGTTTCTACATTCAAAGTTTATTAATAGGAACTGTTCAATAATGATTAAACATAAGGGTCTGGTTAGGGTGCCACTGATTTGGCTTAAACCCTAATTCAAAAAAGTAATTCATAATAATTAATAATAACAGATAATGCTTCAAAAATAACTATCAGCCATACAGAATAGTATAGCTAATTTTAAGGAATATATCAAGAAACCCTTGATGATTTTTCACTCAAAGTACTGGCTTGTTTTGGTACAGCAACTCCAAGTTTAATAGTATTAATGTAAATACTATTAAAATTCATGATTTGGAAAAAAATACCATGCATAATTTGAAAACACTATTTCAAACTTCAAAATTCTATGTTGTGCTTCTTCCACTGATGTAAAAATGATCTGTATATATTACATACCTACATGTACACATCATTATCATTAGCAGATTCTTCAGTGAGGCACATTCTATAAGTACTGATGATTTTGCTTTTAATATCCTGGTCTTTAGCCACCAAAGTTAGTTTAATATTTCAAAATTGTGTAACATTTTACACTTTCTGAGGTGTTGACAAGGAACTTGCGCAGTTCATGAAATGCAAATATTTCAGTACAGTTCCTGTATTATATAGGAGCTAAATATGCAGGATTAACAATGCAGATATGTTTTACAAATTAGGACACACATTGAAGAACAATAAATCCTTATCATGTTCTCGAGATTCCCCTAGCTAGTATTATTTTAAAATAAAGATTCATTGGGAATAATAAAATAAAGTTAATAAAACACGAAACAACAAAGGTAAATGTAAAGTCGAAACTTAATATAACCTGTAACTAATAAAATTACATTCTTCGATTCAAGATTCTATAAATAAAACCTTGTTGGGGATGTGAAAATAGAAGGTTATGGAAGGAGTCAATGTTAAAGAACTCAGCAAAATTTCTTTCTTATAACCTTCTTAATAGCATCGTTCGTTACATGTTGTGAACTGTACAGATAAGTACGTATTTCATGAAATGCGGAGCAAAGTCACAGGATTTATAAATTGATGAATTCGCTCCTCTATAAACTTTGTTACATGCACATATGTTCGCATATTTGGTCCTAAGCTAGTTACGGTTTCATGTGCCGCCATCAGGACTAACGCCATTCATTCAGTCAATAATGCATTGAGGCATTTCAATATATCGAAACTCCAACTTCGCGGTTACTAACCGCGTAAAATAGTGTGGACGGTGACAAAAAGCTGTAACTGGTCCAGTTTAGGGCCATATAAGCCAGAGGAGATAGAAGAAGTCAAGAATGATGACATTTTAAATTCTAACGGCCTTAAATTTCAGGAGTACGTTAAAATTTTTAAACTTAAACAGAAATCATGTTTCCGAAGGTGGCTGCAATTCATTAGGACGTGACTAAAGTTATTTTTCTATCGAAATTACTGTTCTTTACGCTTAATAATATTCTCATAGAGTTGTTAATAGTGTGCGTGTGCGTATGTAATATAACAGACGAACCCCTACGAATTTCATAATGCGATATGGCACGTTTTTTTAAATGATGTTTATTACAAATGGGTCAGTGCCACTGACCTCCGTCGGAAGCGTCCCGAATGTAATCGCGCGATAACAATCCGGCTCGATTTGCCCGAATGCAATCTCTCATCGCATCGTTCTCACATTAGAGCATACATTAGGCCGATTACACGATGTAGGGGTGGTGGAAAAATTGGCCTAACGATGTTCAACATGGAGTCAAATCCCAGAGCATTTAGAAGTTCTTAGTGCACGGATTGGCTACGGGAAGGATCAGATATATTTGTACGGCGAAAATAAACAGACGTTTCTACTGGACAGATAAACAGATTTTCCCCGAACGGTAGGACAAATTCGATACCGCATTTGTGGGGGGTGGTTAATGGAAAGATAAACTGTGATTAGTCAGTTTCATAACTGATGCTAAAATTGGAAAAAGAGACGATTATTTGTACAATATTCGGTTTCCTTTGCCTCTTGTGCAACTCATTTTTAAATAGTCTGCGGGTGAGTTTTGGGCTATTTTCCTCTTGATGCTGTAATGAAGTGAATTTGAAAGTTGAAATTTTATCTGGAGTTTTATTTTATTTAGTGTGGGTGAGAAATATTATGACCTGTTGCGTCGTAAGGGAAGCGCCTGACTTCTCCAAGACGTAATATGGTTTCATTTCCACGGATAAGTCGAAACACGAGCTGCTGAGTCAAATCAATCGCGTTTTTTTATTATCCCGTTTAACACTAGTTTATCAGAACAATTTCCGGTCTGCCAGTTTCGCTGACTCCTCTCTATCCGCGTAGAAGATAATAGGGTATTCGTCGCAGACATGATAATGTAATCCAAGCACGGAATTATTGGGGAAGGAAAAAATAAGGAGATAGGAAAAATGAAAGTGTATGAGAGGAATATTGCGAATGTCAGTGTTCCTGAATTGTCCTAAAGCACAGACTTTCCTTTTCACACTACGCTACTCATTGCCATTCATCGATATTATAAAATTGCGAGAAATGCCTGGCAGCTGAAGTATGTGTTTTATAGTAAATTCACATTTAAAAAATATAGGAATTTATAACAGAAATGATTTCTGCCCTTATTATCCTTTTCAAAAGTATCATCCAACTTGAAATTAGGTTTGATTTAGTTCTGTGCCGTATAATAATACTGTGTAGACAGATCTAAGGAGGACAGACCCGGGGCTTAAGCTGGGCGCAAGCCCAACGCCGCATAGACCGACGCACTCCGGAGCCTTGAAATTCGCTAGGCGATACTTACGAAATTCACTGAATTAATTTTCAATTCCAACTAAATTCTTACCGGTTTAAAACAATGAGAGACGGTTCAGTGCGGTTTACGCTCGTTTGATTTTCTTCCCGCCTCACTTTATTGTGCTTCGTCCATAGTATTAGTACAGGTTTCTTACAGTAATGAAAATTACGTACGCATAGATAACAATTTCGTTCGTTTTTTGAGCCAATTAGAGATGGGACAGGTCAATTACAGTTAAATCGAGGGTTTCAGCCGTCTGAAAACGCTCAAAAGTACATTGAAAAGCCTGTCCTGAGTGCAGGTCTCGGACCTTGTATAACGGAATATTAATCGAGAGTCCTTCACCGGTAACAATACACACTAAACACCTTGCACTTGAACAAATTTTCATGACATGGAGCCATTGATTGTTGCTCTGATTGGTGATGACTTCATGTCAAACACAAAACCAACGTCAAACGTTCCGGTACATCACCTGATGTAACAATTAATATTTTAACTTTTTATTTTCTTTTTAAATTCAAAATTATAACCAAATAATCCGTAAAAGCTATATTCAGCCTAAATGAAAAATCCGGCGCAATACTATGCCTTGGTTACTACGAATTATCTTCAATGATGGGTCATATATAGAAGACGCGATTATTAAAAAAATTTGTTTGCACTGTTATAAACAAGTTATCGGACAAGTGACAATTGTGTAAATAAGAAGCTCTGCATTTGGTATATTTTATTTAATAATTGCAAGGGATGTACACAAACTTTTGTTTTTGACAAACAATCTTTCTGTTATTCTAAATTGAGAACGAAATTTCAATATCAGTCTATTGGTTTGTTAATAAATACTCAATAATAATTCCCCAAACACTTGATTTGTTAAAGCGCTATTGCTGGTAGATAGGCATTTTTCATGGACCCGTAGTTTTCGTTGCCAATTATTGAGATGTAATCTATATATAAAAAGGATTAATAAAAATATCCGTTGGTGGCAATTAAAATGTTAGTGAATAGTACTTAATTTACCTTAGTCTGTCCAGACACATGTCGGTACTGGTTTATAATGGAATATACGTTCATTCTACGTTTTGTTTTGCTCACAAGCTATGTTAGTGTATTTTACGTGTGTGGCACGAAACAATTGTTCCAATCTGGCCCAGGGAAGGGAAGTTAAACGGTTGGACACACCTAGTTCATACCAGGTCCAATGCTTTTTCCAGTAGGTGGTTGTCTTCTTCGCTTACTACGCAGCCGGACCCTTGACTCGTATGACGTCAGTATGAGGTAAAGTACTGTTGATTTCGATGGCCCACTAATAGTGAGAGGTAATGGGGAAGGGTTATCAGCCAGCCTTGGGCTTTCGAGGAAGGTCGGATCCCCGGTCCACTGTCAAAAACCATCCTCGTCCTTGACACCCCGTCAGCGAAAGGTCCTCATTTTGAGTCCTTTCAGAGATGCGCGAAAATTAGGCGACCCAATTACTCCAAGAATGATGGCGCCGACGAATGTTCAGAACATACAGTTATACTTTTGACAGAGTTACTGGCTAGAAACGTAATCTAATCTATACGAACGAAGAATAAGTAAGAAGTGAAAATTTGGTGATTTATAATAGTAATTATTATATATATTTCATTATCGCTATTATCTGTCTTGCCTATTTGGTCCAATGTTAGAGTGGTTTCGGCTTCTCGCCAGCGTCGTTTGCATTCCGTATTTAAATTATCGTGGCACTTACATAATATCGGTTACTGCTGGGGTCTGCATTCTCACTATTATGTGCTTCATTAATTTACTGAGAGAATACTAGAAAGTATGGTATTTCAAACCTTCGTAGACCACTTCACAGGTATCTTAAATGATATAATTTATACAGTCAATTCATGTAGATTGTCTTTCATACTTTTTTTTACGAAATTGAATAAGCACTAAATAATCCTTGACAAAATTGCGAACATGATAAATGTTTCACTAGAAACCCAGTAGAAATCGTGGGCACGTTTCCGAAAACTGGGACCGCTCTTATCTTTCCTCCAAGATAACAGCAATACTGACGTTCTCGTTCGCTCCAATCCCTCTCATCGTTCCTCATACATTTTTCACGTTTCCGTTGAATAGTTCGTGCGGTCTCTCGGTCGCAATCAAACCCCAAGTATCGATTGTGTCGCTGATAAAACGCTACGGTTTCGTGTCGGCAGATTAAACAATATCCGTGATGCTACGGCATTACGTTAATCTTTTGCGTTCGAAGTAAGCCTGAGCGACGATAAAACGGTCCGCCGATAGCGTGAAGGTCGGATCGGGTTCTCTAGAGAAAAACCAGTGTAGAACCCCTGTAAGTCGGTCTACATATTTTCATTAGTATCCGTCAAATGATTCCTCAATTTCGTTCAATAGGAAAAATTAAGGTACATTTGCGTTCACACAAATACGTGTAACGAAACGAAAGAAATATGAATTATGTAACGGCCTGTTTACAAAGGCCTTATGTTGGATAGAGAATGCAAACAATCTGCCCTTATCTGAGCAAACAAGAGCTTCCACAGAACAGGCTGACTGAACGAGAAATATCAATAATTCAACTGATTCGATATTTTAAAGGAAAAATGTTCCATTATTGTTATTTTTTTTCATTATAGTTGACATCATCAATTGCCTAATTCTACGCAATTACCAAACGTTCCATTTAGCACATACGAGTAGTCAGTCTTCCATGTATTGTGTAATATATTTAAATTTAGTAAATTTTATTTTAGATAGGTATAAACACAGAAACAATAGTCTTAATGAGTTCGGTTACAATACCCATTTTTTATATAGGCCTGTGTATTTTGTAAAATCTAACATTTAAAATATTGGAGCTCCATACATCCATCATTCTTCGTTAACATAATGATATAGTAGCACAGTAAACAATCTTATTGCAATTATACTTCGAGTATTACATTTTGCAGATGGGAGAGTAGACAATAAGCTATTCGAATATTTTTTCAAAGCATTTAATTTTATCTGTTCTTCCATAAACCCGAAAGAAATATTGAAAACTTTAGTTTACACCACATATGAATAAACCTTGTCGAGAGCATTAAAACGGCGCCGTGCACAATCGTTCTGAATTCACGGTTACCGAGATAAGATGAGTCCTACGTGACGGCACATTCAGAAATATTGCATCAATTTTTTAACCATTGAATTGAACTCAATGCTGTTTAAAAATAAGCCAAAACGATGCAAATAAGGCAGCACGTAATTTTGAGGATATAACGATTTCAATTGGGGCCTATTTTTGTATAGCGGTTGGCGTAAAGTCTGCCCATACTATACACTAAGTTAAGACGACCCGTAGTCAAAAAAATTACCGGCAATTATGTTAAATGTTAGGCTGTCACAAGTGCGCAAGAACCCGTGTCAAGGACCCCCCAACCCGTGAAGCAGCTTTCGCCAGGGGCTAAGTATCATTATAATATCCGATAAATGTTCGCCAAGTTGGAAATTATAAAAGAGCTTATTATTATAACTTTAATACTTGCGACACCTTTACAAATTATTAAGGTTTGCACACCACTGTTCAAACATTTGACGCGTTATTTTTCAAAAGCGGCACTCCTTATTAAATAAGGATACACGACGAACCTGATAGATAAAATATTATTAACCTTAAACTTTCGAAATTGTGCATAACAGCTATAATTTCATAATTGCGCATAACAAGTTATGATACGAGGGAAATATTAATTCACCTTTGGAGAAAAAAAATCCTCATTTGTTTTTATTTACGTAGGTGCACATTGAGCTTAATTCAAATATTGTTTTAGCATACATGTTTTACATACTGCTGCTTTTATGAAAATAATACCGGATGAAAATCCAAAATCATCTGGATTAACAGTAATAATTTCAGTCCTCGAATGTAGGAAAGAGCATGTCTCCTCTCTCTTGTTTCATATTAAAGTAGATAGGTTCCATTATGTCGGTATGGTCAAACAGTATTCTGTTAGTCATTAAGGAGGTCCTTGGGCTATCAGTGGAGTATTTTCCAAGCATTGTCACTTAACAGTTCAGTTGAATGTGACTCGGCAATAACATTGTATTAAACATAAGTATTTTAGTATGAAAGAAAAAGACTCTCTGATTCAGAAAAATACGTCAGAATTTCCTCATTTGGTTCGATAACAACTCCGAGAACAGATATTTTTTAACTTAAAATATATGATTGACGCAAACAGTGAGGAATTAATATTAGAGTCTTCTGGCTATAAATCGAGCAAATGAATGGGGAAATTAACATTTTAATGGGCTACACAAATTTACGACTTTTTTGCGCTGAATAGCTTTCAGATGTTATGAAACGTTCATGTCGTTGAACGTTTATTGAACGTATTCGCAGTATATTAACGTCGAATATGTAGGACATGTTGATATAAACATATATTTACGATTATGACCGAGAGAGAAAGTTGATGGAGTTGAGTCAATTAGGGTTTGTTACTCGTCAAGTACCTTTTTTTATGGGGCTTTTTTCTTCAGCGCTGATACAGCGGAAAGCGATCATTGGACGGAGAATTGAATTTTATTGAAATTTCTGCAATTTCTGAAACTTTACAGGCTCAGGATGTGTCTTTCGATTTTAATTAACATCTAAACATAAGCATTACAGCTTATGTATCATACTAAAAAACAAATATTGGAGCTCAATATGCTACCCAATAAATCCTGAAACACTACTTTCTTCATTCGAACGAAATTGAGATGAAGATATTACCCTAGCTATGACCACGCGAATGTTAATTTGTTTAAAATTTCGTACATAACATATTTGTAGATTATATTATTCTGCACGGTCTACTCCATATTGGTGTATGGTGTTTGAACAGACAAACACAAGAAGCGGAAAAACATTCTAATACATTTCTTTTAATCTCCCTTGGTTAATATAATCTCTCTGTGCCATTAATCAACGTTAATAAAAATCAATACTATTATTGTATGAAGGCCCAGGAACGGATTTATATTTAATGTTTACGTTTCATTAGTATAGATGTGTGAGCGGCCATAGGCGGTAGCTTAGAACACACCAAACAGAATGGAATTCATGTAAAAAGATCACCTTTTAAATTTTTCATGGGTTAGGTAACATCAGCAAGCGATTCTCGTTTCATTCACGCCGCCGTACTGTCAGAGAAGAATCTGCTTGCAACTCCTTTAATAACCAATTTTTGCTTTTAAAATCGTTAAGGCAATATGGGTGGTCCCGAACCCGGAAACAATATGAGAGACGGATAAAATTTAAAAAAATGTTCACTCCCACCTTAGATGCCATTCTATGTTTATTGTTTCACTCCGTATACTAGTGTTAATGGAATGCGGTCACTCCTTGTGTACTGAGGCGATTTGCGATCGTGTTCCAGTCGGATAATGGGTGCTACTTCGGTTGTACATTATTATCGACGGCCTTAAACCCATTGCAGCGGGGTTTCGGTATTTCTGACGCTAACGAGACCGTTGTATATCATTATTGACAATGCCGTAGGTCGCCGTTCGGACGTACAGGTCATAAGGGCGACATACACGAGGTCGGACTCTCTACTGGAAAAACGGGGCCAACAAAATGGAAAGAGGAATAATTAGAACGTATAGAAGGCGTATAATTAGAACATATAAAATAATTATTCGGTAATAGAAGTCAGAATGAGAATAGAGCACTAGTATCAACAGGGGAGTGAGGGCTGACCGAGATTAAGAGATTTTAGGATGTTACAATAAACTGTCACCTACAGTTTTCTAATGAGCCACACTGAAATATTATTTTAATTTCCGATTTATGTGTTTACCGCATTCTGTTAGATAAGTAGGAGATTATGAACACTTTGGAGGTTTATTGACATTATGCTAGAATGGACGCTATCTATGGATTATGATCTTGGAGGTTGCGTTACTGTGTGTGAATGGTGAGTGTTCATTTTTGTTATATTCCCCTAGCCTTCCTAAAATTAAGTTAGGCAGGTAGCAAAATATCGAAAAAGGTTTATCAGAGGGGTGTGGGTGAAACGAGAAAAAGGACTAAAAGAGGGAAACATTTAGATAAAATTGTCCCTGGAAAAATCTCCCCGGAAAAGGAGTGGGAAGGGATCTAGTAAGAAATCGAGTGCATGATATGCAAAACACAAACAGACCTGTCAGAAAAAACAATCGGACAAATAAAACAAGAAATTACTCAAGAGCCTAGTTGTGTTTCAAGCAATGTCTAGTCAAACTCATACTAAACAGTGTAGTCACGTTGATTGTATAAGAATGCTTCATCGCCAGCCGACCCGTCTATATTACTACTGGAATGCTACTGGCGATTGAAGCAGAAATCAGTCTAGTTTTCAGACTATATACGATGTCCTGGACAAATTGTGTTCAAAATATGGAAACGATTGTTGAGTTAATTGTTATGCGGGAAATCGTTTGAGTGATTGAAGGAATGGAAAGAGAATAAATGGAATTCGAGAAGGAAAGCGACGGTCGATAAATGGTTAGAGAGGGCAAGGTAAGACAGGTTGTTTATTGGCGGCTCTGACCTCAGCCTTTTATTCGAATTTAGTTCAAAGACCCAATTATAATAGGGCGACCGGTTTCGCAACTATTACACACCTCTTGTACATTTAGACATTCCCCAATATTAAATTGTGATAAGTATTGTATACAGTGAATTTATGGAGGCACGTCGTAACAAAATTGTTCCACCATGACAAAGAGATTATTAAACTGAATCTATCGAAACGAGATAGAATAGAATGACAATTAACTTTGTATTTTAATTAATACAGTATCTTACGAATTATAATACATGATCGAATCGGAACATTGTTTCACTGTATTCAAGCCTTTCCATGTGAATATAAATAAATAAATATATACACATATATGTATATATATATATATATATATATATATGACAGATGGGAAAAAATGAAGGAAGTATGTTTTGCCAAATAGTCATTTGAAACCCATTTTCACCTAATTTAGGATGCTCTCGTTGCGAATTAAAGATGAAAATAAATACTCTTAATTTCATTTATTGTAGTTGTAGTACTATGATTAAAATTTGAGGGCACCGCCCTTCTACGGCTCTTACTCTAAGCCTCGCTTTTCCATTCATATTTATGATAATGAAAGAGGTTCATACACTGAAGTTTATTATATTTTACAAAGAATAAACAATTTTAAAGGGATAAACCTATGAGGAGGTAAATATGAATAGTATGTCTGGAAACATAGGAAGTGCACTCGTTTCGTGGATCTTATCTGAATAGAAAAATTCCAACACTCGTGCATGCTATTTTTTCCTTTTATTCGTAATTAAATGTCTTTTACTATTTGGTTGAACGTTGTGAAAACTCTGCGTCAATACGGTTCGCTTGTAAATTACATCATATAGGTCGTTAAACATCGGACCTGTAAAGTGTAGGGGAGCAGTTTATGGTGTTAACCTTTCTGTGCCGAGGGTAGCTGAGGGCGTATGCGGTCTGGGTGGGCTAAAAGTGTTTTGACTGGAGTTCAACCCCCCCACTGCAGTCTGCCCGAGATCAATACATGGCGTCTAGTGATTCCAGTCTGTACCCACGATACCGGTACCTAGTCTAGTTTTTAGACTCCCAGTTTGTAACATCGTCGGAGCTGAAGTGGAGAAACAGGGTAGAAATCAAAAGCCATGACCGGGCGTTCGACAATCAAATTCACGACTTATTGCCACAAGAGCTATTACAAAAGTTATGGGCACTTAAACACAAGCAGAGGGTCGGGTAAATTCCCAAGGGTTGAACAGGAATAGAAGGATGATAAATTGTATTTAAAAATTTGGCTGTATTTAAAAATAAGGACATTTTTTTATATAGCTATTGTATGTTATACTCAGAAAATACGTTAGCATTTCTAATAAATAATTCAGTACTAACATATATCCAGTTATCCCTTCATCAATAATCTAACATAAACACGAACAAACGTGTTCGATATTAGTTTCCTTTAGAAAACGGCGTTTTACTCTTCCTATACATGCGGTAATATTGTTTCCTATGCTTCGATGTACTGAAATGAACGTTACAAATCGATTCTAGTTTTCCTAAATAACCTCAAATCAGTATCGTCCGCTTCATTTTTTATTCTGGACATTTGCTAACCTCTGTGTAAAATTTGAAGTGGAATTCAGACTCTGAAGGATTGACATTAAATGTGTAATCTTTGAAAATATTTTATCTTCTAGTTATACAAATAATTAGATCAAATAATACTTTTATTTTCTAATTTAAGTTATATTCCTAAAACAAACCTTGTTGAACCCGATTTCGGCACCGCGTATCGGAGGCCGTGCTTTTCATAACCGGCAAGGCGGCGAGTGCTTTATGGCTGTGCACAGTGCGTTTGTCTGCGCAGTTCAGGCTCTGAACTTGGCACTAATGGCCGGGATGAGATTTATCGCCGGCGGAACGATGGGTCGGCCGATTTTTCTAGCTAGGCCTACCCCATCTGCCCCTACAGCTCCAGCTGCCCTCGTGTAAGCCACTCTGACCTGTAGAACCCAGCTCACAATGGGTGCCCACCAAAGCACGGAGGTCGTGTAATTTTAACGCTTACCTTTCGGCTTTCCATTTACCCAGTAGTTAATAGGAATTCTGATTTATTTATAAATCGTGTAAATACAGATCATTTCATTGAACGCCACGACGTGGCGGGAAAGGAATAGGATGCTCTGAAGGGAGGAAAAGTGAACCCAACGAAGATTCGCGGGTAGAATTAAACGTATTGGTTTTGCCTTATGATAGGTTTCAGATAGCAGCTGTAGACATTGTAACATTTTTTTTCTTTGCTCGATTTGCGTGCATACTCATTTATTTAAAACACTTCCAGTGGGCCTTGCAGATGTTCTCTCCTCGCTTATCTTAGCCGAACTGTCTTTATTTAAATGAATGCAATAAAGTACTTATTTATACCGTCCTATGAATACTCATAACAACGATCCTGATACTAGGGATTAGTTTCCCTGATTTTATAAAAATTTCATTCTCTCTTCAGGTTGGTTTATGAGAAAGTTTTGCTTTCAATACTGCCTGGCGAATAGTTCATTAATCTTTACTTCTGAACTAATTTAGTCCATCTTCATCATGGTGATTGTTGAATGAAGAGGCTTTTCGTCGTCATAGATTTGAATAAGTTCAAGTCTCTTTCCTACCTGAGTGGGATCGACCCTACAATTTTATGCTTTACCGGTCTTAAGCGAGACCGCTATAGATGTTTATCAGAGTAAATAATTTAATCTAGCAGGTGCTCTTTTTCTAACTCTCTCATTTAAACACTCGCTATCGGTACTGCAGTATCTAGACAATACACGCAGTTATGGTGAAACTGACATCAGAATGCAACTCAGAAAATATTCCTACACTCAAATTATTTCAGCATATGTATAGAACAAAAGATATAGTTATACATTGTAGAATGCAATGAATAGCAATAACAATCGTGCTTATTATAATGCAATTGCCCTTTTTGTTGGAAAATTAAATCATAACACTTATACGTTGTACAGAGCTATTTCTACATCCAAATTTTTTAGTTTTCTAGTCACATTTGTCCATATCGCGGATATTGAACCCGGTGAATATAATAAAACGCAGTTTAAAAATAAATCCCTACTCCGGGTTCTGTCCAAGGCTTCAAAGCGTACTGAAAATGTGCTAATAATAGCGGGTCCTTTAGTTATTTTTAATCATAAATAATTGTTCTCTTGCAGTTATTTTGGTCAATATAGATTGGAAGACACAAAGAAACCAAGCAACAGTAGTTCAGAATAAATCAATGCCATTATGACGTTGGAAACGACGGAACAGATAATATGTGTTACTGTGCATCCCTTGATTTTTAATTGCCTTTTATCTGGTTACCGTAACGATAGGAAATAATAGAGAAAGTAATAAGAATGTAAAAAGAATGTTTGATTTCTTTCCTTTCAGTTTTCTTCGCTTTTAAAACAGTATATAGAGTAAAAAATAATTATAAATGGCATTATTAGATATGAATAGGTAAGACCTTCAAAATACAGGAATTTCATTTTCAATTGGTGGGCGTTGTCTTGGCCACAAAACGCCCATGGACTGCACCGTGTTTTATCATTCATAAAACATATAAATGTACCTATATTTCTGAAAAATTTACGTACATTATATGATATAAAGAAGAAAATAGATAAATTCAAATGTTTCATAAATTAAGCTACTGCATATACTGTTTGTGTTTATATTATATATAGCTCTTATCGTCACAATAGAACCAGACAATAGTGCAATTAACTGTGGGTTTACTGAGGTATGAAGAGATCCAGTTACTGTGTGATTTAATTATCGCAACTTCCTCTTTCAAGTTATTAAACACGTCTTTACTGATCAATAGCTCTTAATAGGTAGTTAGCCAAGTTAGGCCTTTCTCTAGTTGCGGTATGCCTTCATTCATATGCCACTTGGCTAGTTTAATTTTTATCCAACTATAAGGGAATCGACGAAAAAACGAAAGGAAACTTATATAGATTTAAGATGTTTCTCTATTCAAATGTACTATTTAAATTGCATTGTTGAAGGCGTATATATACAGTAGAACCCCATTAATCCAATAAAATAATTATATTTCTTTCTGTTCTATTTATTAACCTATTCCGATTAATAGTGTCCAATATATATTGAAAATGTAAAGTACATTCATAATGTGAAATAACCAAACTTTCAAAAATTCAGCAAGACACAAAACAGCAAAAAATGTAAAACCCATTTACGTTTGATCCCTCAAAAAAATGTGAGGTAAAATGGAATGTACGTTGCGTGTCACCTTGTCAGAAGTCAATATTATTGCTGCATGGCAGTTAAAACTTTTCGGGCTTAGTAGAAAGAACCTTTTGAACTCAAGTTTAGTAGTAGGAAAGTCAGAAACTATGTTGTCGACCATACCTCTTTCTGTGTATACCTTTAGAGCTTTATACCATGTTAAATTCTTTCATTAATATACGGAGGTTTTCAGCTGGATGCTTCTTATCATTCATTCTAGTACACCTTATTTTAATATGGCTCTTTATAACCCCAGTTATTAGACCTGGATACGTCCAGCGCACTTTGTTTAAATCGCAAATTTTCTTCGTTGTCACCACTTTTTTCTTTTACATTTAAAATAATATTATTTACAGCTTTGCTTATTCTTTCATCATCACGTATTTCCTTTTGCAATGTAATATTAAATGAGTGTTGCGTACTTGAGACAATCGATGAACCCCCGCAGGCAATAGTATCGTGCTCCCCTTTAGTACTTTACTTTGTTTCGTACTTTTATTATTTTTTTGGGAGTCCGTGAGTTTTTTAAATGCCACCACTCGCGCGATTATATACTTGTGCTCACTCATGCGGTCCTAAGCCAAACAGGTTTCATCTTCTCGACGTAGTTAAAGTATAGTTAGCAATTTAAACACTTAAATGACTTGCTTATAAACATTATGGAATGCTTGTGTTGACGTTGTGTAACCGAAATCTTAAGATTAAATGTGACGGAAAATCGCTATATTGACTTTCTGTAACCAACTTGTAGATCTGTATTTTTCATTTTGTGTCGTTAATATACTCAGTGCTGACAATAAAATTACGAATCATTTTTCGTTTGGTCGCTATGGACCCCTTGGCTCGAGTTTGATAACGAAATGATAAATATTTACTTATTTTTTCTTCTGTTTTCTTTATTTTATTCTATATCCTTATTTTGATATGAGATTTTCCGTTGTCCCTCGCTTGCTTCGTCTAGGGCTGTATGGAATCTAGTTTCTCTTCGAAGTCTAGTATCACAGTAAAGGCATACTGCAGAATAATACCATCGTTGACCGCAAACTACTTATTGTAGACGCAGACCAAATTCCGGATCTTCACATATCCGCTATGATTATTATAAATTACGTATTTTAAATAAAAATTGATCCGTATTACTGCAGATTAATTCTGTTGACACTATGTCTCATGACATGGGAAGGATCACGGAGGATCCTGTCTGAAATATTTATCTTTTAAAATTTATCTATGATTTGATGGAGCGTTGTGTCCCTCAGTATATAACTGTAACATACGGGAGTATTTTTTTACGAATATTATGCAAATGAATAAATACCCAATTTGAGAAATTTTACATTCTTGGCGCATAATACGCATATTTGATAATTTCTATTGGTCAATAAATGGAAAAATATCCGGGGGCGACTTTATATACCGTAGCGTACGAGGAGTGAGTAAAATGTTACCAACGTTAGCGCGTGCGCCCGAGTGTGTGGATCAGCTGTGTTGGGGGCGCGTGTAGTAGTGTGGGAGACCCCCACCCCGGGGGCCCTAGCCCCCCTCCACTATCTCTGTCTCTCTCCCACTCGCTGTTCGGCCCTATCGCTCCCTCCTCCTTCAGACCCCTGCCCCCTCCTCCCTCCTCCTCGCCCTGCTAGCTCCTCGTCTCCTCCGTCCTGTACTCCCGTTCTTCGTGGCCGGAACGCACGGGAACCCCCTATAGTTTTTTCTCTCTCTCTTTCTCGGCTCGCACTCAAGTTTAATTTTTTTTCTCCGTTCCCCTCCCTTTTTGTTTTCGTTCGAGCTTTTAAAAACAATTCGAAACCCGACAAAAATAATCGTAACGCGTTCTCGACAAAAAGAAAATTTTCAAATAAAAAACGTTTTTTCCGAAACTCGGTCGACCGGTTAGTCCGTCCGCACGCAGACAACGTGACAGTAACCTCTCTCCCCTTCACGAATTTGGTGTGTGACAATCGTCTTTATTCTTTTTTTCGTACCTGAGAATCAGATTTGGTGCTCTAAAATGGATTCGACTACCAAGACTAGTGATGTCTCGGACAACGGCTCTGGAATTGAGGACACTCCTCGTACCATACAAATAATGCAGGTAAGATTTGGAAGATATTTAATTCATCGTGCCTATGGGATTATAAAGCTTAGGAACTGGGCCCATAATACTACGTGTATTTTCGGCCGGCGTCGAAAATAGCCGTGTGGCGATGAGTGCGGTTCACGAGTGAAGATAGAGAGAAGTCCTTTTTATAATAATCTAGTCGGAAATTGAAGCTTATTTAAATCAGAATTTTTCTCTCATTTTACTAGACTTTTATTTTTAACTACTATTTCTAGTCTTAATTTTAGCCCTACTAATAATTGACTGCTTGGCCTTCAATTCTTTTTGCTAATCTTACACTAAAAGAATTCAGATTTCGTCAGATAATTAAGAATAGTAGGCTGGTGTGAGTACATTATTTGATGTGTGAATACCATGCTATGTTTTGCTGGCTTATACTAATCCTGACTGATGGTAATTGGGTAATCCTCCATATTCGTAATCTCTGCAATTATTATTTACTATGAATTTTTAAATAAATATTACATACATTGGCAATATGTATATTTGTACATGTATGCAGTGTTAGTACGCCTTACAAATGCATTTTAAAATATATGCATTACAAATTGATTCACCTATTATTAAAAGTCTTACCTGTCAACTAACGAGTAGGATAAATAATTGTAGAGGTACCGTATTTCACTGATTTTCATCATATAACTATTTATCATAGGATGTACTAGTATCTCTAATGAAATAAGTAAAAGTATGATAGTATTTTAAATAAAAAGAAAGAGGTCATTCTTTCCGATCTTATAGAAATTTAAATTATTATATCAAAAGCTTCCTAGATGAAATTCCCCTACGGAAGAATCTATCTAGAAGAATGGTGAAAGAATACAACCAATGCAATAGGCAAAGAGGAAGAGGAAATAACATAGTATTAATAATTCAATATGAAAGGGCGGATGGAATAAACCTATCTCATATATGTAGTTATAAAGTTAAGCGTGATGCAACATCAAAATGTTCAATCTAGTATAGTATAACGGAAGATAAAGTAGGAGATCGATAATATCGAGTTGGTCTATTTATATATTAAGTTCGATATTTGTATTAGGATCTTTCTTTTCGGCCCATTCGGTCAACAAAGAATTGGCATAACTCCGTTAGTTTTTAAAAGGGAAAAATTTTATCAGTGAGATTTTGACATACGAGTTCAGAACCACCATGACCACGTGTCACAAAGGCAGCTTCCCCCACCCTTCCAACGCTGTCTTCTAATGAATATACCTTTTCAAGTTGTTCGAACACCTTTTACTTATTTAATTTTTATTTTTCGGCTTTATATCGGGGTATAGACAACGAAAACGATACCTAAAATACCCAGCGAAAGTTTCCAGTTTAATATTTACTCAAAACGAAGGTTTCGTTAAGATAACGAAAACGGGTTCTTATTTCGTTTGCTTTACAAGGCCCACGTCGTGCCTAGAATGATAATGTGGCGGCCCTCTCGTTTAGTCCTAAACCGAATTTACTATTCCATCACCCAACACCAGTATAAACAATTAATGACAAAGGAGGTGCATTGAAGCGACTTGATTACGTATAATACCGTCACACGTCAATAGCATAGAACAGCCTAGAACTAAACAATGACATAGGAAGCAATTATCCAGAATAAATATTATATTGACTTGAATTCAATAGATTGCGGTTCGTATATATTCATTAATTCAATAAGAATAAACCTCGCAACCATTAAATTTAAAAATATTCTGCGTTAAAAGATAATTTGTTTTAAGTGTCAGATATTGTAAATTTATAGCTGTCGACGAGGCACTTGTTTATTCGCAAGTTCTACTTCAATTAATTCATTAACCGTTAAGGAGACAATAATTGAACTCATATTTCGTTTAGCTAAAAGCGGAATCATATTTTAGACACGTTGATCGTGTAGGTAAAGAACAGTTATTTACCCATTGATCGATTTGAATTTCATTGTCATTTGTTAATGGTATTATTTTCTGAGTCCATCTGGCGATCAAAAGCATCCTCGTTTTCCATTCCGCGACCTTGTCCACCTTGACGCGTTAATTTCAACTGTGGGAAACCCGTGTTTCCTTCGCGCTATTAATGGTATTGCAGCCGGTTTTTCATCTGCATGAGATAAATTGGAACGTCGCCCAACACAAGATAATTCGGCGGGGCGTGGTCTACTTACGGCTCCGGGAACGTTCGAGAACATTCTTCTCAATCGTACAAAATTTCCACACGGTTTTATAGCTCCGCTCCCGCATATAAAAAAAGTTAAACGCTAAGTTCGAAAAAATCAAGTCTCATCGGGAACTTTCCAATCTGAAGTTTTTGTAATTGCAAAATTTAAATGTGTGAAATTTAATCGGCGATGTAATTGCGAAATACTCTTTCACTCGATCATTCAGTCTCAAGAAACAGGTTTAGGGAAATGTATTAATCTATTTTTGTGGCTTAATCTATCTATTAAGCTAGAAGGCCCAGTCATTCTTCCCAATCATCCAGCTGGTGACACGTGGAGCTCGTGGATTATCAATATATTGAACGTGAATTTCCCCCCTCGGTTTCAAATAACTTCTGTGTTTTAAAACAACGTTGTGATATTTCTTTAAGTGGAGATTGTATTTAATGGACGGAATGTATATACAATCGACGCGTATACGCACCGCTGTAATCGTTCTAGCATATATTACTGCAGGATTGCAGTACTATTCTATGAGGCAACTCAACACGTAGTGGCTTTATAAGTCTTCATTATACCTCTAAATCACTGTTTTCTTAATACAGTTTTTTTTAAGCACACATTACTCATCTGACTGATTATCAAACATTACCGTAAATCATAAAATTAATAATCCGTTCCATGGCTTGAGACTGCACGAGGGGCCACCGCAGTCCTTCCCGCGGCACCAAGGTTTTTTTTATACGCCGAACTAAATAATGCAGTCGTCTTTTTTATTCGAACTTCAAAAGGATGATTAACGCTATGAGAATAAAACCTCTTATTCTTCATTTTATTGTTTCTTATCACGTTTTATCCCGTTTTATTAGATTTGGACATCTATGCACAAACTCCCGCGTTCGGGGACTAATCAAGGGTTTGATTATCGCCAGTGGAATTGAAACTTTTCAATCAACCAATCTGATGTGGCACTTATCGATAAGGAATTAATTTGTTATCTTATCAGGAATACAACTAAATTCAATTGCGTGATTCCTTTCCCTGAAATGAGCGACTAAAAATGTTAAGCAACAAGGAATATGTTGTACTTTTTGTCTGCACGGACTATTGTCCAATGAAATTTTAAATTAATGCTTGGATTTGTAGCTGTACTGGAGCACGATGAAAAAGTTTACCTTCAGTAGATGTAAGTTACTCCCTCCAACAAAGGGTTCCATATGGCATTAATATGCAGATTTGTATATTACGTTAATTGAAATGTACGTTTCAGCTCTCCCAGTTTTGAATGAAACTTCCTCTTTGTGTTGAGAAGATTGTTGCAGCGAACATAAATAGATTTAAATTTTCTACTGTAACATTTTCTCATTGAGCTCGCTATATATAGCTCTAGAGGTGTTCTTTCTGCTTGACCTAGAAACGTAATCAATCAAACGCCACAGTGTAAAACAGAGTTGCATGTTGAACGATTCTTAATGGAGTCTAAATAGCGCAAATATTACATCGTTTCCATCCTTGCTGGTTGAAACTTAGTTGACTCCCTCGAAAGAAATTGATAGACCTTATGCCATTCATTAACTATGTGTTTTAATTTTGTGTATTTTATGAAGTCGTCGATCGAATTCTATAAACGGGGTTCCATATCCAATGGTGGATATTAAATATAGAAAGACGGAATCCAAAGACGAGCGTTAACGAGAATGCTAGTAGGCTGCTGTTTAAACTTTTTTGGAACGTCTAAGAATAATTTTATGTGTAGGACAGAGGTGAATTTAATAATAATATCTACTTCACGGTTATTTCACTTTTTACAATTTTTTATACGTGTGATAACGGACTTTACTTATGGGTCAACCTCAAATGTCGTTTGAAGGATAATACTTCCGTTTTTAAAATAAATTTTCTCATTTTATTGTTTTCTTCCCAATTTGAATATCAGGGGTTCAAAGTAATGAGTTCGGCCCAGTAGGATGATGAAAACGCCTAGAAGCAATGGTCTAATTTAACCGAACTGACGTGGTGGCATTTCTTGTGTCAAATCTATCTCTAAATATTTTCGGGGTCTAGTCTAGATAATATCCAAATGCATTTATTACCTCAATCATATTTTTATCAATTTCCCTCGGGGAAAATACCGGCCATATGGCGTGTTAGAGGAGGCCTTGAGTCCACTAAACGCTAATGACCTGGCAATGTTGCCACACTTAAACAGACGATGAGACTCGAAATAGCACACGCGGCCGACTAGAAGAGAGATAATTCTTTACCATTGTATGAAAGGGTGAGGACTCTCTTGGAGCCTGCAAATGAATTCAGCTCCATGTAGTCAAGTCGTGGAAAGCTGCGGGAGCCAACATACGCCTCCGATCGGGGACCGCTTTAACCGTTGGCTTTTTTAACTCTTGAAGCCAACTCCGGCCGTAGGAAGGGGCCTAGGCAACGCTCGACCAATATAAAATGCTTAAAAAACATGTACACCGGCGTTATATAAATTAAGAACGTTCGCGTATGAAAGCTTTCGTAAACCGTGCCAGCTGCATTTTATCCAACTGAATGGATCCGTTCGGCTGAGAATGCCAGTAATGTTGCTTTTTCTCCGATTGTTTAAAATAAGATACCTGTCGGTTCGTGTTCAAAACAAAAGTTAAGAGTTGCGTTTTTTGCATACCGATGACGCATTGATCCGTTGAATATACTTATGATCTCAGACCGTAAATTGCTGGTTCTATTCCAGCTACCGTATACGCCCTGTCCTAGATTGAAGATACCGCGTAGTGGGCGGCTTTGGCCTCCGTCGGTGACAGTGGATGCATGAACTTAAAAATGTATACGTTGACCGTGTTACTATTATTATAAAAAAAAGTTAATGTCGGATTCAAGAGCAATTTATTTATTTTTTTAAAGCCAATATTAATTTGTATTCCGCTGCTCCATCCGGGAATTAGGCCAGTATGGATTGACCATAAAAATTGAGTTTGAATTTAATATAAAATGAAGAAATGATATAAATTAACGTAATTTTATTATTGGTAGTTTTTGTGGAAAATAACGGCTGGCGCTAGAACAGCGTTATGAATAAATTTAAATCACTATCGTCCGTTCTTTTTCCCCTTGATAAAATACAAGCTTGATTAAAATTTAATGCGGAAATATTTTAAGGAATTTGGCGTACGAAAATAGAGAAATAAGCGCTATATCCCCCACCTCCTTCCGAACCGAGCGGACTATTTAGAGAAATGGTTGGCTCTAACTTTGGACCTTTGCTAAGAATTTCATCTTCCGAATCGAATCTGAAACGATGCCCGGACAGTAAATCGATTCAATTCGTGACCCTTGCGTAGTCAAAACTTCCATATTTGGCACGTTACTGAGCATGAGGATTTCTGCACATCCCAACCTTTTATCGGCCCAGGATAAAATACCTGTTTCACACGGGGAAATACAGTTTTAATGGGCCATATCAAAATTGTGAGGGAAAATACGAACTTCCTGAAGAGTAAAATATGTGAAATGACAAAAGACTGAAACCTTATCTACACCTGCAATGCTGTCGTATAAATGTTGTACAAATAATTCCTTGCATACAACGGAAAACTAAGCTTAGAAATTATTCTTTATATAGCATTATTTATTACATAGTAACAAAATATTATGCCTGATATTATTTAGAAAAAATATTTTTTTAGCTACTAGCTGAGGATGGGCATTTAAAATCAATAGCTAATACAATTAGGGTAAAGGGGGGTTGAACATTATAATCTGTAACATAACAGGCTTGGAATATACATCAACAGCCTTGTAAGTGCTTCACTAAACACAGAATAATAACAAACTATTAACTTTCAGGTGACATAATAAAACTGTAATCATTTTCTTGATTTTTTTATTGCCTTGGGTGATTCCATTAATTATTATTCTTGATTTTTTAAATCGTTCGTTGAATTGTTAAAACTAATTTACATTATTGGAAACAATAATTTCCCACAAACACTGGCTGGAGGCACTCAACCGATAAGAATCTGTCTTTATGCAAAAGGGGACATCGAGTTTAATCTCCTTGCTCGAAGATAAATACCGCGACTGACGAGCAGGACTTTGAAATCAAAATATCGGGGTCTGGGATATTGCGAACTAGGTAAGGCCAGGAGGCGGTCCCGTGGGCCCGTCTTGACGTCAGCCAAAGCCTTTTAAAGGCGTCGGGCTTATTCTCCTTTTGTTTTTTTTTGTATTAAAATGGCGTGGGCTTCGCAGATTACGTGCGATGTGTGGGGAGGGGAAGCAATGGGCGGGCGTAGCGTAGGCGGTAGGTATATTTCGGGACCGCGAGCGATGGTAGTTTTCGGGCCGGTAATTGACATTGCAGTAATTCTAACTAACAGGATTACAAATCGATTCAGCTCTCGGTTGTCCCCGCACTATGTATGTGGTTTAGGACACGGTTCTACCCATATCTCTGTGACAGCTCCTTTGTCAGTGGGTAGTGCGAAATCGTTTCGAAGAAAGAAGAAGAAATGTATTTATATAAGTTAATTCTTTTAGACGTGAGCGCAAGGTGGTTCATTTATACAACGCAATGATTTAGATAGTCCCACTTAATTATTTTCTAAAGCTTATTATTTTATTGGTTTATCTATCGCGTCCTATCGTCTCCTGGGAAACGAAATGTCTTTAAATTGTAATATATGTTACTAAGTAAAAGCTTCATTACAATAAATTATTGCAGAGTTTTCGAACAATTACTTTTTATACAGTATAACTCCAATTGTTATACTCCAACTGCTATAATCCAATTGAGAATTCGATACAATATTCAATGGGTGATAAGCGCTTGAAATTAAACAATGGAGTTTTTTATTTTATTATAACAATATTATTTCTCGTTACAAGAACAATGGAAAAGTAATAATATTTTACCATCGTAAATAATTGATTGTTTGACACTTTATGGGTGATTTAACTTTTCAAAATTGCAATAAAACCTAAAAAAAGAAAGTTTTTCTTCGATAATTTGATATTCGCCTCAGATTACTTTGATTTCTTCTAGCCTATATCTATGATATTATCAGTGCCAGATTACCAAATAGGTAGAGTAGGTATTTGTCAGTGAGGCCCGAATATTTTAGGAGATGAAAAATAATATTGAATGTATTTGAGCTTAAAAGAGAATTTCTTAAATCGCGGCCTTCACACTCAAAGGTACCTATAGACCTTGTCTGGAGTTGAAATCAATCCGAATGCAAAACTCCGCATTTAGTCCACTGGAGTAACGGGGCGGTGAAGGAAATTTCCCAACGGGCGTGGGCTCAACGGCTTCTGTCGCGTTCAATTGAAAAAAATACTGGCCAAGGATAAAACGTGGGAGGGCCCATGAATGAAAATTATAACGTTAACTCCGTACAGTAATTATTGTGCACGAACGGGACCAATATAATCTCCAACCGACCGTGGGCACTCGCGGTGCCGAATAATAAGCTGTTTCCGTAGGGCGGTTTTGTCTGTTGAAATTTTGAGTTTTTTATATTCATCCGCCGTGGAGATTTTGTCAGTTTTTTACGTCACAATGCGGTGACTACTAAAACAGGTCGTACACGTTTTTAGGTCAAATCAAAATCTTTTCTTCGATTGATTTCGGTTTCGATTAGATCAATGTTGATGACAAACTTGAGTATTTTCCGAACCTTTAGACACCTATTGTTGAAGTTATTAATTTATGAATAATTTAGATCGTTTAATCTCAGTTGTAAATTGATTAACCTTTGAACAACACTTTTATCAGATAAAACAGGGAGACAGTTCATTACTTTATAACCGAATTCCGAACCTTTCATGCGATCATCAATCATGATTGATCCACAGAGAACGGGAACGCTGACATAAGCGACGCAGAATCAAGTTAGAGAAAGAATTCCGTAACTCTGTGACTTATATCGAATTAATGCCCGATACTCCCGATAACCTAATACTGAAATAAAGTTGGAGTTTGCCTCTCGCTCAACTCGAGTCTGTCCTTACTGATGTTAATTCAGAATAGTCAATCTTATTTGCCTTGTCCCAGAACTGAATTTAGCAACAGAATGTTCTTTATAGGATTATATGTAAAGCTATTTGTTTAATGTTTTTATTAATATAATTATTCAAATAAATATTCTACGAAGGCACTATCATTACTCGTTTTTAACTTTGGTATTAAACAAAGTCAGTAATTCGAAAATCGAAGCATTGTGAATCCAAGTTTATTATTATTCTATGAAAACTACAAATTTAATTATCATGTATAGGTAACTCAACAAGGAAATTCTTATATGTTCCTTTTCCACATCTAAATACTATAAATATTAGTGTATGGTTTACTGTGGTAAAAGCCAGCTCGTTATGCCGGTATAGTAAGGGATTTTTTGTTTTTCATAAGGACATGTAACTGTGCCTAAGTGCCCGCGTGTCCACGCTCATGTTCGTGCGTGGGACTTCGTCTGCCTGTTAAGTCCCGCGTTGTCCGGGCCATGTCGCAAGCTGTTTCGCAGTTATTGTGTCAGAATGTTGAATAATACTTGATCCCCGAGCAACTGAAATCATTTCATTCGACCTGAAAACACGAAATTATAGATAACGAAACAGAAAAAAGGTATAGGAGCCACTTAGTCCTTGACGTTTCTTATAAAACTGGTGCGTCACGTTTATCATATTTTCTATGTCAAAATATCAAATCCGAGCCACAATATACACTGACACAAGCAATTTTGATTACCGTAGTTTTTTCTGTACCTGTTATCTAAAGTAGGTTTCCGAATAATGTCATTTTTTTATTAGTTGAAAAGCACTGCACACAACACTGCATGAAGTTCAAAAATTAAGAACATCTTTCAGTCCTATTGATATAACTCAGGCCAATTGTCGAAATGTGTTAAATTAATTTTGATGTTTTTTATTAATGAATCATTCATTATTAAGAATATACTCCTAAAGTTGTAGTTTAAACAAACCTGTAATATCTTTCATAAAATTCGGTGTAAATATTCATTATAAGGCCTACCGTAGATCTTCTTTCAGTAGAAATTTCCAGCTGCACATGGGTTCTCTTCGCTATCCTTCAGTGCACAACGGCGCCCTTTTAGTTTACCTGAATATCCGCCGTTACCTGAAAACAGCTGCAGACCTGTCCCCAGTCTAAACACATACTACACACACACGCGCACATACGAATTCACAAGTAGCCTGAAAGACGTATGTAGGTTAAGTTCTGAAAAGCTGCTGGTTAGTGGATCCCGTGAACCCGAATATAATACGTTTCTATTGACAAATTCTATGGTAGGGGCTTGGGTCTTCCTCGCCTTTTAGTTCCCCGTCGGTACACGAATAATTCCGGTCGTTCGTTCTTGTTTCTTTTTTCGTCTGCCCTTGCTTGGGCTGACAATATTCCGCGGACTTTATTCGACCTTGTGTGTTAATTTTTAATTTTCCACTGTCCCGGCCAGTAAAAGAGACCGGTCAGTTCTAGAACGGGCTTTGAGCTCAATATTTTATCGGGTTATGTACATAATGGACTATCTGAATGTTCATAATTAGGAAATTTTCACGGGGTTGTAGATATTTTCCTGATTCATTCAATTTTTTCGGTTGTCGGATGTTCAAATCAAAGAATTAGAAGACAACAAATTTGTAAGACATTCTTACTTGGGGAACTAAGTTCTGGAATAAACTTCTGGGGGACTAGATATATATTATGTGGATATATATACTGTGGATAGATAGTAATAGGAAACAGGAGCGTGAAAATACTTCTCTCTTGTCTAAAAAGTTGGAGTTCCATTTCATGTGGCTAAGGCTTCAATTAGATGTCACCCAACGGCCCCTCATTAATCGGCAGTTACAGGAATATAAAACTCACTTTATTATTAAAAGAGCAGGCCTATTGTTGTAAGACACAGTCTGATAATTTTCGTAACCCAGAGCTCCCCTTGCCGCTTCTTTAATAAATCACTTCCTTCATTATAAGCGTTCTTTAATGAGTGAGGGCAGTAGTTTTGATGCTTGGTTTTGATTACAACAGTCGATTGAGTGCTTGAAGAACGATTCTCTTAAGAAGCCTAATTCCGGACCGCGAATTAGCGAAACTCTTGTCTTTCTGTAACATTTTAATCTTTATAGTTCATTATCCGAACTATATGAAAAGTAATTAATAACTACATAATCCGTTAGATTCAAAACAATGAATAATTAATGGTACTTTATCTGTGTTTGAATACAGAAACGAACTCAATATTTCATTATTTATAAAATAATGTGTTTATCGCTAAAGTGGTCCGAAATTTTCCAACGTAATATTGTTCCGAAGGTCATTCCTATTCAAAATTGTTCCCTTACATAACGGTTTTATCTTCAAATGGTGTTTAACCTTCGTCTAGTGTAATTTCGGGTTTCAATGGACCCATGATACGTATAGTAATTTGTTATAGGGAATTTTAATTTTTAGGCCGTTGGTTATTTTCATAGAAAAATTCCCAGTGGATCTCGCAAATTTAAGTCTGCCCTGATTGAAGATATGTTGTAATTTTTCAGTCTTTTAATGAACCAGGACAATTAGCACTGAATAATAAATACAAACTTGTGGATTTTAAGGCTGTACGAAATATTAACACAAAAAAATAGTTTCTGCATATAGGTTAATTTAAAAAAAATTTTTATTTCGACTACGGCCATAATAATATATAAAATAATTTTATATTTTCTATATATAACAATGTTAATTATAATGTAATAATGTTATATAACATTAAATTCATCTATACAATTTATTAAATTATTAAAATTATTGATTTACTTTTAATGATTAAAACGATTTTGATTTCAATTTATTCCTTGATTCATTTCAAAATTGTATGTGGCCATTCGTAAAACAAATTAACATTAGTAATATCTACCCAACCGGAAAAACCTAATCACTCGGCATCCTTTGGATAAAGCCGTTTCCTTATGAAAGAGAAACAGGTAGACTTTCATTTACAGATACATACACGGGTATTAGTTTATTATATACTTCCGGTCCCAGAACCCGACACAGTTTCAATTTTTCACACTGCTAACGTACGGGGGGGGGATAAACTAAAAAAAAATGCCATTAGATACTCCGGACCGTGGTGAAGGTGTGAGAGGCGTAAGGTGGATTAGGCCAGGAAGGAAAAGTATTTCCTGGGTTAAGGACCTGCAGCGGTAGTGAGACAGGATTTCTTTTAATCGCCAGTGCACGTATACATTAGGCGAACCTACCAATATAATAGACCGAAGGGAACAAGGAAGTTAATTTTTTTGAGGACACTCGAGATTGAATTATTATTTTATTATTCCGGGACGCAGTTAAAATCAATATGTTTGTATTAAAGAATCGTTTCTTCGTACCGTTCCCGATTAATAGGCATTTTGTAAAACGTCGAGCCGTTAGAACGGGCCCCATCCGGTGCCAGAGGCCCTTCAGGACTTGGAGATTTGAACCGGTTCCAAATTACCCTGCCCCCCAGGTCACCCGCGGCGCCAGCCGAGTGGATGGGCCAATCTTTCCGACTTGATCCCGCAAAACCTGTTCGCCGGTTGTCCTATCGGAGATCATTAGAGATCACCTGCCAACTTCGGGGCGTCAAAATGTGTTCAGTTGGTATACAAGCAGGTTGGGCGGCGTATTAAATCTCTAATTAGAGCACGTCTTGTAAACAGAACAGACGGGTCAAGAGGTCCTGCTACTATTTTACAACAAATAGTAAAACAATATAGATATGTTATAAGCAAAAAATATATGGTTATATTCGAAGGAAGTAGGACTAACTTGAACTTACCTGTTTTCAACACTCGTTCATTTCGCTTTCTAGTTCTAATTTTACTTCGGCCACTAATGAACTGCGTAAACCATACCGAATACAAGGTGTAAAGAGGGCACGCTACCATTATTAAAATCCACACAAGTGTGGCTGAACGAAGACTAATAATTGTGGACTATACATAATTACTAGAAGAATAATATAATTTGCTTGCCTTGTTACCATAGAAGAAATTATAATTGAATTACTATAACTGAATTCCTTGTTATGATTATACTTGAAATCGAAAAGTGTCTGTCGTTAGCAATGATTGACCTAAATGTTTCATAAAAATATTATTGATTAGGCGATGCCTTCTTTGTTCTGGGCTTAGGCAGGTTTCATATCCCGGCCATCTTCAATAGCATTCAGTAATACAAGGTTTCATAGGTATACTTGGTAGCTGATTAGTTAGTATGAATACTAGAAACGTGTAGTAGTAGGAAGCACAGTTATGTTGGAAATCAGCCCGTGGTAAGATGGCCAATTCCATCGACGTTTAAGTAAAGTAGGATTGATGACTTGTTCTGAGATATTTTATCTCCGGTGGCCGCAAACGCTACGGACGTGTTGGATTATTTCCAAAATATCTCACAAAATATTTGGCTGGTCGTTATTTTAACGCGATTTCGTCGAGGTGTTTCGGTATTTCACTAAACCAGTAGTTAATACAGAGAAGTCCAATATGGGATATACTCAAGTGGATGGAGAGCATTGTTTAAAGAACTGGCGACAAAGCATCGTTAGCTTGATGTTTAGTACTGATAAAAACCGAAATGAAAATAATGCGTGCTTCGATTTCATAACGTCTCTCGGAGTTTCGTGGCACGAAACTCGTTGGGGCCGTATCTATGATAGTCTCAAAACGTAACGAGCAGCGATAGGTGCAGTTGATGAGGTTGCAGCAGCAAGGTTTTCAGGTGGGGCGCCGACGATTGCAGCGGTTCGCTGCACGACCTCGAACTATCGGGACCGCTCGGTGTAATAACGGGGTCTGAGTCTCTCATAAAAAAGCAGGAGATTGCACGGGATGAGCCGTTTTAACCGGGCGGTGATTTCTCAAGCTTCGTCCTTCGCATCTGGGTCACCGGGAGTTGGCCGTTCAGAGCTTTCAGTCACCTTCTCCGTACCAACCTCTTATAGTCCATGGGGTAGGACCTTGTCTAAAAATCAAGAGTGCTGGCTTCGGTCATTCAACTTAGCGACATTGCAGGTAGTTAGATTACAACCAATTAAAATAATATTGAAGAGATACGATGTCTTTTAAGGCGAAGGTTTCACATTCGTTCTTCTTGTGGCCCGCAGGAACACTAGCGCTTGTGTGACTATTGAAACTCTAGGTCTTGTTTTAATTTATTCGTATAAGGTAAAGTTGCTGCACTCATTATTTTCTGCGGATATCATAGAAAGTGGGTTGTTATTACGCCTTCTATCCTGTCTTCTTCCTGCCCTTCTCTATTCTGGATTCGGATGCTAATGGGAACTTCGGCTAATACAAACGAAACTGGAACCTTACAGCGAATAATCAGTTTGTCTTTATGAATGTTACGAGAAGTACTTTCTTGGCTAGATGGAAACATTAAACTCGACAATCATTATGTCAAACCCTTATCTGATGATGGCATGGGTGTGTACATTTACAGCGGAATGAATAGTTGAAACATAATATTTCATAATATATCATGTTAAAAATATAAATTGGATCCGTGAAATGAGATCGGGGCCGGAAATAGGCGGGGTTGAGGAAGACATGTCGTTCTGTTAGGGACTGATTCTATAGATTACCCTACAAATCTACCGTACAAAACGAGAAAGCGGATGTGAATCATGGGAACGATCGTCGATTCATACTCTTGTAGTCCTCCTCTATAACGTAGATTATATGTTATATTATATTATAACTGGCCGTGATGACAATATGGTCTATCCTCCGACAAGGAAATAAGCATGGTTTATATGAAATGTTCATAATGACGAAGCTAACATTCGGAATTTCTTAATAATATATCGTTTTTTTGAGACTTGTTCATCTTATCTCATAAATATATAGTACTATGTTAAGGTGTCAAAAAGGTCAAACATTAGTACTACCATAACAATTATTTTTTTCTCTGGAACTTTTAACTGTTTTAACACGAGATTTCGGTTCAGTTCCCATGATGTTGCTTAAAATAATTTAGCAACGGGAATAAAATTAAAATCGCTGGGAGCTTCATCGGTGATTGATTCACGCAGACCATTTTAATTGTGACGAAACAAGAACCGCAAGATTCTTATCAAGATAATTTAACACATTTATTACGTCGGTAACACATAAACCAATAATACGATTTCTGATTTATCGACTGGCTGAAGTTAGTGCGCCAGTAGAGTCTAAAGGACAGATCGTTGGTAAGCTGAACTATTCTGAACATTCATGGCACCCAAATCAGACCTAATTTAATAACGCTCCACATTCACTAGTACTACGTCACTCCGTCTAGTTACTGAAATGAAAGAATGTGATGGCATAGATCAATTCATTTCATCATAGCACAAGATTCATTTACATTTAATTGCACGTTTGCCAATACTACCTCTACATTTCTGGTATGATGAGATGACCGATTATCATTTGACATGTCGATTAATACAGCCAGTACCGCGTTCGTATTACTACTGAAACCGCGGTTACATTGGCCAAATCAGCACGCTAAATTGAGATGATTGAGATTTGCTTAGTGGTTAGGAATACAGCGCCGTATCATATCGGTTAGCGTTTGTTGGCGCGGAACTGATGTCACAGGCTCATTGATCTTATTGCAATTAGCCGATTGTAATTAACTCGAACGTAGACAATCTCAAAGCAAGATAAAAGTCGATGTACGACACTGTCTACGCGACGCCGCCTATCGACCGAATTCCTCGTCCTTCCGATTGCGACGGCTTCCCTGTTCGATTCAGTGCACCAGGCGATCCGGCACGTCCCCGTTCGTCGTTACGTGCTCTCTGAGTCCTCGATAACGGAATCCACGGTGGAAGGAATTCAGTGGTCATCAACCGCAGGAAAAATTTGATTTTACAGACAGTATAGTCAGCGATTTTTTAAATCGTGGAGTCACATTTACTAGTAAGAGCTTATTTCTCTTCACGTCTATTTAACGGTTTCGGCGATGGTGTAAAATTGCCAAATGGGCAAATTCCCTGTTACCCAAACCCTCCCAATAGTTAAAGTTAAGCTCGCTATTCCCATGCACGATTCCGAAATTATTAGGAACATCTGATGTACTGAAGGGTATCGGAAGGATCACGAATTAAACCGAGAGAGATGTTACTCCAGATTCTTCTTATCGGGGGGGGGATATAGAAGCCGGGCAGACCGGAGCCAGTGACTCTCACTCGGAGTGACTGGGTCAGGGACACTGACTGGGGCACGACACGCGGCATACTGACACGTACGGCACGCTCGTACACAGGGGCAACCAAGATACCCCGCGCTTGCATCCCGGTCCTCTAGCTTATTGCGTCAGCCGGGGAGGACGGTAGGCTCTTCGGGTTGCGCCAACCTCTTGCAAAGACGGGTGACTTAACTCGGGTCAGGACATAAATCGGTATTCGGGCGCTCCATCTTCTTTGCATTCTGGGTTCGACAGGCTCGCGGTTTCGTACGGATAGACGTCCTAGACATTTACAGAAATGATCGATTACACGGAGGAGGATAAAACAATTTTGTATACACTAGCGAACCCGATGGTCCGGATTATCCGTATAGAATTGAAATATTGTCGTATGACAGGTCACCGCACATCCGTTCGATCTGAACACAAACATCTAAATAATCAGATAAATTTTCTTAATGACCTGTTCGGTATTTGAGTAAATGTTTCCAGACACTTAATCTTGTTCTTACTTAGGCCGTAAACAGATAGTAAACAATTACGCGAAAAATAGATCATTCTGTATGTAGATTTTATTTAAAACAGCATATGACACAATAAAAAAATGTATACGAATTCAAACAATGGATAGGGTTGATTAGTAATGTGTTTGAAGCAGGTGTAATTTCTCATTGAAAATATTCCACATCCTATATATGAAGACTAAAATTTTGTCACGCACTGTACGGACGAATTACGCCGGTATCTGCTCTCCCATATTGTCACCGTAAAATATTCATTGGCCATCAATGCTCGACCTAGACTTTACTGTTTCGGGTATAATCGAACATTTTATACGACCCACTGAATAAATACAGCTATAGCTGAACTGTGATATGAATTCTAATAATTAACAGAGTTGGAAATTATTTGGGTTGTATTGGTAATTTTATCAGATTATTATATCATAAGGAAAGAAAAACTAATTTCTGGTTTTCTACTCAAACTGTTGAGTAACGGTACAATTCCTGTGTATAGTACAATGGATATTTTAGCCCAGCGGAAAAAAATTACGAAGAAACATAGCGGGTATTGTTAATTAAGAAGATAACCCGTTCTACGTCGATTACTGACTTATCAATTGGCTAAAAATTGCGGCGAGTAGGTGGGTCATTTAAATGTTTCCATATTTTCTGCTTAAACGTTTTATTCTATGTAGGGTCGTTAGATAATGGCGTACAACTAGAACAGGCACATATACGGAATTTGAACATACGATTTACTAGACACGTATGGCACTCGATTTATTTCACATAGAAATATGTTTGGCAAGTTGGACATTAAAAAAAGGCGACCTATCTAAAAACAGCTCGTTTATAGCCGTATAGGTCTGACTATCAGAATTCCTTGTTGGCTGTCTATGTGATATAGTTTTTAACTTTTTGGAAAACACTTATGGCATCTGAAATTTGCAGGCTAACGAAATGAACCTGTTTGTATCATTACCACCATTTAGCGTAATAAGATTAACGAATTACTTCGTTTTCATACAATTCATAATTTATAGTTTTATGTTTAAATAAAGCCTCAAGAATTAATAATAATCCGCATGAATAATAATCCAGAACACGTTTTCACCGTCGCTGGTGCATAAAATATATTGAAATTAATTTTTAATTGTTTTGGAATATTTTATATATCTCAATATACGAATCACATATATGTCAAATAGTGTCCTAATAGCACTGCTTCAAACTGACCATATTAGGTCTTCTAAAGAAAAAGTTGATTCACAGAAGTCTATTCCAAGCGCAGATCAGATTCCTACGCGATTCCCTATTTCATATAATTGCCAACGAAATACCATTATGTAATTTGTAATCGTTTTGGTTGGTATTTCCTTTAAATGTAATTACTGAACTCTTGCGAAATCTTTACTCTTCATGCGATATGATGTTAACATTTGTGAACGTTTGAAATAAATGGACGGAAAAATAAAATAAAATCATTGACTCAATACGTCCCTGGTGAAAGGTTATTGTTCAAAAAACTGGAATTCATGTGTTATTAAACGTGCGTTCATTAAAAAAATTTAGAACGTTCATTTATCAGAAGTCAAAGTGAAAGGCGAGTCTTTTGAAGTTCAAACAAATCGCATTAATACGGCGGCCAAAGTTCCTTAATCGCAACATAATTTATCTTCAGTGCTTATATTATCACAATTAACATATATGAAAAATTTAATAATTTGCAAATGTTAGAATTACTTCGTTAATTAAATCTAAACCTGTTACATGGCAGGCATAAGAACATTTTTTAGAAAATGCATACATTTCAACATTAATTATTACAATATTTAGGTTGGGATGAAAAACCGGTTGGGTATAAAAAACGGTTAATGAAGTTAATTGTCTAATGTCATTTGGTTTTTCAGAACAATTTAAATTTAATTTGAAAGGTTTAAGGTAAAATTAGAGTTTATTTTAAAGGTGATGGTGACTGATCATGAGCTAGTCTGTTTATGATTCAGGGCCTAAGACTCTGTAGCCAAATTTATTGAGAGTGTCAACTCTCAATATGCTGTAGGTATGCTTTCTTTAAAGGTAGGAACGAATTGCCGATGCGTGTCTGTAGTTGATTCTAAGACTTGATTTTGCCACACTTACTTGCGGGATTAGATTAGAAGCCGACATTTAAAAATGGTATGCTATAGGATACTTTGGGTATGATTCGAGAGAAAATATGCCTATGAAAATATGCCAAGTATTAATCAGGCTGCAGATACAATTTCGGAATGTAATAACCGAAACTTTAAAATATTTCACGAGTTTATTGTGGGGGAAGAAACCCTAATTTCTGTCTGTAAATCGAAATAACTGGAATGCTATTTCGAGTCAAGGCGGTTCATCTATTCCGCGTTGTTTTTCAATCAATTGCGTCGTAAGTTTCTCATGTGGGACGGAACGCGGAACTCCATTATGCCAGGGGTCGATTGTCAGTTGTTCCTCTCCAGATCGATTGTATCATCGACCCCGATCTCTATCTCCGTTTCTCTCGCTCGTTTTACAGTGTATACCTCTGTCTCCGTCTGGTGCTTTGTACCGGCATTAAAAGTGACTGGACTGCGGCGTCAGGAGGAAGCTCCACCTCTCGGGTCAATCACTCATCATTCCCATTGTCACGCTCCGTTTATCGCCCTCCTCTCTCCCTCGCAGTCACCGATTGTTCCCCATAACAGTGGGGATCTATGTTATGTTTCACATGACTACTGAAGATGGCTTTAAACGTTCTGAATTAATCCAGAAAATGAAAAAAAAAACAATTTTTAAATAACGAAAATAAAATACAACCGACATTCTTTCTTACTAAAACTTTTTAATTTTAACGTTTTAATTTCATATTCCTTTGGGTCCTCATTAGACCTTCTCTCTCGCTGATTTGGTTCTGTACTAGGCCTGTTTCAACTGCTAAGAGACAGTAGACCGGCAGAACGGATTTTTCTCTGTCTCTCTGAAAGAGGCGGGGAGAGCTATATTTAACGCGTGGATTTATAGTACCCGTAAATTAAGTTATTTTTATGCCGGAATCGCGGACACACCTTTTGAGGACTGGAACCGATCCGTTAAGATGACGTCCCCCATAACCTTATACCGATGGCTGTAGTTTATTACGTCTTTTTATTATTCATTATGACCCTTGTCTGGAATCGAAGTGTGTCGAGGGGATGATATCAATTCGTCCTGGCCCTATAGGGGGATCTGTTGGCCCTCGTAGCGTCAACCTACTCCCACCCACCCACCATCCACCCGGTTTTGTTTTAATAATTCTAAAAGCTTAAGGAAGCCCACTAATCGGACCGTCCCAGATTCTCGAGTCCGCCTGTGGGGTTATCCCCACTCTGGTGCTAATGACCGTTTATCTTTCGCTTTAAAATTAGGTCCGCGGTAGAAACGGTACTTACACACTTCCTCTCGTGTTTCCAAGACGGTCCAATTCTCTTCCTGACATAAAATTAAAAGTTGGAAGTAAGTTGTGCATGAAATTATTTTTGTATCATTGGTTATAACTCAGTATGCCTGAAACAAAGGTTTCTGTTTTCGAAACAATAGAAATACTATTATAAACACTCTGGGAACTGAATAAGGAGGATACCAGGTCTTTGATTGTGTAGAAACGATCGTATAGCTGGTATTTAAAACTGAAAGATGATGTCAACATACTGAGCTAAGATGTTAAATTATTTTCTTCCTCCCATATTTGATATCTTTACGGGTATTACTTGCAACATATTGTAATCTTCTAATGTGTAGCATGATGCTCTATTCATTTATATCATTCTGACAAATGTTCGTTCTGAATAAATTATAGGAACTAAAAATATGTCGATGCGGAACATAGTGGTGGACCATATGTACAATGGCAAATTGCAAACCCGATGGCGCAGTTTCGTATGGCAGTCAATCGATTTTCGCTCCACTCACAGTTCCTTCATATTTAAATCGCTTTCGACATTTCGTTCTCATGTACATATTTGGGTAACGCGATACAAATATCACGCATATCATTATTATATTTAAGCTTCTCCCAGGAAGAGTGCGAAACTCACGGTCGAACTGTTTTACCTTGATGTGTCATCCCGTTATCAGACTTCCTCGTCTGGAGACGTGGAGAGTCTCTAAGTGCGGCCAACATGCCGCGTTGATCGACAGCTCGGGCGAGTCCTGAAACAGGATCCGAACGCGACACTGACCTCAAAACAACCAGGTCCTTCTCCTTGGTCGGTGAGAGCGATCGCGCCTATCGCTCCACGAAGCAAGGTCTAATTCCGTTCGTTTGCCAATGCTCAAATCCTATTAATCGGATCTCTTTTGCTTTACTAACTCGAATCTCCGAGGCCCATAATGCAGCAAGGACATTATGATTTTTAATCGACCCGATCTGTTGCACGATTCCGCAGTGTAATCAAAATATAATTTCAAATTACCCTCGATAAAAGGTACCGTTTTTGTAGTAGAACAAGAACTGCTTTCTCGGTATAAGCAGTGAAGGAGTAAAGCCGCCTCTTTCGCAGTAGTGATATGCCCAGTATATGAGGATAAAAAAGCCAAAAAAAAATAGAATAGTATCATATTACAGGTAAAAATGAATGTCGCGATGATGATTTTCTAGGTACAGTTATATAGTTTTTAGCCTAAAAAATGAACGAACAAATATACAAAGAAATTTGTATGCTTCTTAAAATTCTGGGTCCATTCGTCACATCTTTTCACACAATACATACTAATGATCCGCCGCAAGCTGTAACTCTCACCTCACATTCCTTTTTGAGGTCCCTATCATCTAGTATAAATATATGAACGTCCGGGAATTCGTTTATTTGCATTCAAAAGCCTATATTCTTGCATATTTCACGCCAAGCGAATTTCAGCGTATGGATATTGGCACGCTACATGCAAGGATCGTGTATGGAAATTACAATAGTCGTAAATGTCATCGACCCCACTTGGACTATTGTTCAACGCGCATTCCATAGTACTCAAATTTAAATATGATTCCATTTTATGAAGAGTAGTTCTAAGAAAATAAGGTAGTTTTTCTACAATTAAACGATCAGCAGTGTTTATTTCAGCTTTCGAAAGACCTGTGTATTCGCGTGTTAGCAACGACCTTCGACGTGATATCGTTTAAACGTGTATAGAGCCTGAAACGAGATTATTGCAGCTACCCAACTGAAGTTGGAACATATCTTCATATTGTATTCTGCTATGCGCCTATACCCTTATGAAAGTTTCGGGGCAAGGTCTCTTGACTTCTTTAGCAGGCCGTTTTCTCTCTGAAACGATCGCATTTTGCCTTTCCGAACGTGGCCTTCGGTTTTGTAGATGCCATGTCGTTATTTAATCGAAATCTGTGAAACTGCAGCTGATCTATTCTCTCAGGAAGACTTTAGAATCTACAATACTGATGGGATTTGTCGCTCAGCTTACGTATAATAAAGCTTCTTGTCATAGGGAGCATTCTCCTTTTGGTATTCATGGTATAAAGCTCCGCGCTGTCTATTTGCAGTAATCTTTATACTCAAAGCGTATTAACTGAATTTCGTAATGATACTAATTTATTTTCAATTTTATCCAGTATAATACCTTTGTTGTGAACAAACATGTCTTCGATTTTAGAGGAACAGAAATCGGATGTGATCAAATACGTGACTTTTCTGCATAACCGAAATCCTGAATATTGAATTTGAACTTACTATGTTGATCTACGGATAGTGCGCTCATATAAAGGTTGTCCACTGTGATCTTAATGGTACATAAATGTTTATGTAGCTTCTATTACACTCAGAGTAAGCCTCAGGTGATCCTCTCCGTATGGTTTCGTTAAAACCTCTCATCATCGCTTAATGTATGTTTATGAGTACACGAAAACAGGTGTCTCTCATGGCCACATTAGAGACCACTAGGCTAGGACAGTTAATTTAATGTTAAACACACGAATTTTGATACTGCCTCGGTGTTAGGAATACTGTAAATGTCGACTATCTCCTTCGGGCTATTCTCGACCTTTTATTCTCGACCGTTACGGTTTTTCTGGCGACACGAAGGCTTAGAATTTATAACTGATCAGTGATTAAGTAAGAGGAATATTTTATTTCATTTCCATGGTCCCTGTGTTAAAAAATAGGTAATTTCAAATCACAAGAAGAAAAAGGTTAACAACATTGAAGCATAATAAAACTTAGTGAAATGCTTGATACCGTTATTAGACTACATACAAAAATTAGAAACCGAATTTGAAGGATACTCACTATTTAATCTGCCATGTTATATATCAGAGGACTAATTCAATAGAATCCTACTAACTTATATTTGTAATTTAATTAATGTACAAAAACGGCTTATGAAGTCCAATATTTTCGACTTTATTCAGTTAACTTTCTCTTCATATGTATAAAGGCAAACTAATTAGAGTTAATTAGCCAATAAGCTATTACGCTAATTCAATGGAACGCAGATAAGAGTGTTTAATTTTATTTTCCGTGTTATTTAGTGGGCATATTATTCACAAGGTGTTATTAGTGTTTGCGCAGAAACATTTGTTTATTCCACGCTTGTTCTGTTTTTGTACAAACACTCATGCATAGTCATTCTAATGGCTCGGTTCATTTACCACGGCATTATACAGAGATAAATTGCGCCATAGCGGAACTGTTAAAAGCAAAATCCGAATGTCCATGTTGACTATTAGTGTATTTTGGAGCATTCGAAAAAAGAAAACAGTTCTGCCGGTTCAAGTCCTTGTGCTAAGTGGGACAGTTAAGGCCGGACTGTAGGACGTCCAGTTAGCCGCTCAGGTTGCCCTGCCCTCCTAGTTTATAATCACAGTAATCCAACTAGCTCAACCCAATTAACTCATAGTTTTTGGGTATGATTACAATTTTCGGAGCAACGAATTTCAAATTTAACAAACCGCCAAAGACATAACTATGGGAAGACTGAAATTATTATAACTAACTTGAAAACAACTTATGTTTCCACACTTGGATTTTACTATTGCATGAATTTTATTAATAATTTTATTTTATTATTTTTTTATTTTATTAACTTATTTGACGAATTAATCAAATTAATTGTTATTTCTGTAGAAATTACATGTATAGTTTTGATTCTATATTCACAAAGTATAATGAAACGTAAATCGAGTTAAGATATTCGGAACGTACACAGATTTCCACAAATATTTCCTAAGCCAAAGCATCAGAATAATGGTACTAGCACTGCAGGTATTGTTTGAGGCCTTCGTGAACGACATTTGGAAGGAAAAGAGAAGAAAAAAAGAAGAATTGTAATGTAACTGTTGGTTGGATAGTCGCCGAATTCGTGACCGTGATGAGCACGGGAAAGGGTAATGTTTCAGGCGTCTCGCGTTGCGTAAGTCGCTGAAAGAGAGGGTGTCTTAATGAAAGTTGTAAAGTCAGTTTTTTTTTTCAGTCTCGGCTTCTTTCAGTTCGACCAGAATCCCTTGACCCCTTTTATATGCAGGTGTATCACTCTCCCTCTCACTGGCACGGTGTTTCTCCTTCTCTCCTACAAATAATTCTTAGGAATTGGTGTTATAATAATAACTTTGTGTCGAATTTATGTTCCTGAAAGATCAGTTATAGAACTCCATTGCCAACACAAAGAACGGAAGAAAGAATTGTGAATTTCGATGTCCAAAGTTCTGATCCCTTTAACAAAAAAACTTGAGGTTGATACATGAAAGAAATAATTAGAAATAAAATCACAAACAAATTATATGGTCGACTAATCGGCCATACATCCAAACTGAGCGAGGTCGAGAATACTAGCCCAAACATAACTACACCAAAATATAACTCCATTTTGTGAACACAACAACAATCACTGGTGGGAATTCTTCAGTGTAGCCACAAAACTCACGGTATAAGAACGGCAGGGAAATTAGGACGGAGGATAAGATATAGGATATAAAGGATATTTTATTATTTACTTTATTTCATTGTAAAGAAACTTTTTTTCCAGTGGTTGGCTTTTAAATCATTTCTCTGTATTAAAACGGTGGTTACGGTTTTGGCCCCTTTCGAATTTTCTCGTAGGCGGAACAGTACTGATTGGTGGGACTAGGCTTGGCTTTGCCGTCAACAATCAAGAGCACTATAAAAGCGCTTGTTCACTCCTTACCATACAATGTCCGCCGATTGCATTTAATATTAATTGAGGAAATGACCTTGCCTCCTCACGCCCTTTAAGGTGGCCGACTGGATCCTGTTACTAAGAAATCAAAAAATATTTTTGTCGTCACCGTAAAAATAATAATCTGGCTTACCGTATAATGAGCTATTGAAAATCCTTATTGAATTAATTATGTATTCATTAAGGTAGGCGTTTTACTATGTACGAGTATACGAGTACATAAAGGGTTCCCACCTCTTCAAACGTTGATGGAAATACATTAATTACAGGAAATGTAATTATAGAATTATATTATTTCAATTAAATCCCAATTTTTTTGGCACACACGGCGCGTTTGGGAATCGTAATATTACATTAAATACGGCACATAATTCTAACAGTAGCCTTCTGATTTATAATCCTAGGAACAATAAATAGTTTATATGTAGGTTCGTGATGTTTCTGTCTCCTCTCGCTAGTTTGGTCTTTTGCTAGACCGGTTTCGGCTGCTCGCTATCTTCAGTACCGGTGTTAGTCACATTGGATGTTTTTTGGGCATCCTCACTGCACTGTCACTTCCACATGTACTGTGGACAGTACAACATCCAAAGTGCTAACAGTGTCTAACACCGCTACTGAAGATAGCGAGCAGCCGAAACCGGTTTAGTAAAAGACCAAACCAGCGAGAGGAGACAGAAACATCACGAGCCTACAGTATTCCAACCCCTCGCAGACCACAAAACAGGTATATCAAATTAATAAATAGTTTATACTATTTAACTTATGTACAAATTTTATAATGAATATTAAGAATTCGAGTTGAACTAATAACAAAATAGTTGTGAAGGAATGAAATGGCGAATCTTCCGACGATTCATCAGTTCTTCATACATTGCTGGTTCGAAATGGCTTTCGCATTTAAACGTTCGAATTACAGTGCCTACGTGCCTCTCGGACCGTGCTGTTACTGAGCTTTTAAGAAAATTGACTATTCGTCGTTTCTGCTATAAGTCACTTCTGTACGTAGGTAAGTTGGTTCGTGGTGTTTTATAGCGGTGTCTTTAAACGTTTTCTATTCATTGGCCTTGATAATAGGAATCATCCCGGAACGCATCGAACCGATGATTATACGAACGATAACAATCTCGGAGCGTCCTCAAAAACAATTTTGCGCCGCTAATTATGGCTGAAACGAATGGGACAATAGAGCCATGGATCAATCGCCTTTCAATAGGGCTGATACCGTGGCTTAGCTTTATGGTCGGTAAGGTGAAGTAAGCGCGTCGGCCCGACCCTTTGATTTTGACACGAAGTGATGACAGGTCTCTAGGCGTTGACTCAATTTGAAGAGTCTTTAATTGATAATTTGTTTCTGCTCACCATTTAATATCCTTGATGTATTGGATCGCGTATAAATGATAGGTTAACGCAATCAGTTACACTGTGAAATTATACTCAAAATTCGTACTCAGTTTCTTGAGAGAGCAAACAGTGAATTTCGCTTTGTACTGGCGATTTATTTCGGTACAGTTTATCGGTTTCGTGTGTTACTTTCTGCAAGAATTCAGCCGAATAGCGAGCTATACGTGTCGTGAAATTGTCCCCGGAATTAGGAAAAACCCCGACTAACCCAAAGGCTCAAAATGTCCCGAACATCCCCTCGCTCGGACACTGCTGCCCGCCCGTGTAGCAGTTCATGAGCGGCGCATGCGTAATATATGCGAAGAGATTAAACAATGCGTGGAACAGTTCCAATCCGGTTTTCCAACAGAGCCCGGGGGATTCCAAGACAGGGGAGGCGTGACGCGTGCCAACGAGCTCTCCACGTAACAGAAGGGAGCTCAACCCGCCCGATCACTCCGCTTAGAATGCGAACCCTAACGCCTGCCGACCGATTTCTCGGCTTTGCATACGATTAGACCGAGGCAGGTATGCATCTGCCGCTGACGCCGCGCGAATATTGACGAACTGAGTCAGTTGGACGGCCAGGGTCTGTAAGCCAAATTCACAAATTGTCCCAACCTCCACGGTCGAGAATTTCTGTCGATATGCTTTACAGAAATTTTCGATCTTCGAATTTCCGGCTATGGAAAACATGTAACGCCTTATTATCTAATCGAATGTTTTACCCGTGGTCGGTATCGCCATAAGAAAAAAAGTGTCGGTTGCTTATGCATCTCAGTCTCTCGTTTATTATTACTCTAGCGATGTCTTATCTGTATGGATATTTTAATTGTTTCCAATGCAGCCACTACACTTGTTTGACTGTCAAAACCGTACAATGACAAAATAATCGGAGTCAGGAAACGATCGGGGGAAATAGAAATGACCTAAAACAAGTAACAGACTCTTAAATACTAACAAATATATAGCTATAATGCGAAATCTACGATTGAATTTACATTTATTTATTAAGCTAAAACGAATCCATGGAAACTTATAAATAAATGAAAAAATGATACCATTGTATAGACTTCCGTATGACCGAAAACAGTTTTTCTCGTACTTCTGTTTTTATATTTGTGGGTTTACCGCTTGTGCTAATGGACCATGAGGCAAATCACAGTTATATCCGCTGATCCGCTTCGTCCCGCTGTTGTTTTGGTCCGCCCTCAGCCGATGCTGACCCCGCCAGCGGGGTTTATTAGCTCGTGCGTGTACAGGGGCCCGATTCAGTGCAATGAACTTTATACCGCCCCGATCGGTCTTATCGCAGCCTTCGCCTCACCGATAATTATCGGCCAATCTTTCCGATTCATCGACTACCGCCCCCCCCCCTCCGTCCTGTACAACTCTGCATTATAAACGCATCGGTTTAAATTATTCGAACGAGTTAAAGTGCGATGTAAAATCACAAACTCTCTTCTGTCAAGTAATTCTCAAGCAAAACAGTATTCGCAAGTCTATTAATGTTGTGTTGAGACCGAAAATATGAGAATTATATTTAAAATAGTGTAGAAAGGAAAATTTAGTCCGTTAAATTATAGGAAAGTCCATTGTACCTGCCCTTCCCCCCGTATCTCAACCTATATTGTGCATTGTCGTAATAACAACTACAATCTAATTCTACTGGTGTAGTATTATGTGACGAAAACAGACTATATCCGGCAATAAAAATGTATAGAATAAAGTAGTAGTTGACTAAAATTACGTGTTATTGAAGGTGTGCCGGTATGGAAGGAAATGTTTTATAGGAAATTCTTGAAGCTCTCGACAAAAACGTTCTTGCTTGCTTGAATTAAAAAATACTATATAAAAACCGCAATTTTCTTGCTAATTTTCAAACTAACGTCATCTATTCGAAAAAAGCTACACCAATTTAATTAATACTCAAGCGTTCCAGAGAAAAACAAGCTCAGACTTTAATTTCCTACAAGGCTACAGAGTTTGATTCTTCAATCCTAGGAAACACCTTATAAAAACATATTAAAGTTATTTTCAAACTGTTTTTGTTTTTTGTGTTTAACAAGTTTTATTAGATGAGGGAAATCTACGCAAGTTTTATTGTCTACGAAGTAGTTAGTATTCGAACTGCGTTTTCCGGGATCACGCCACCAACCTCCTTGTATAGAGGCCATCTTAAATTATTCCTGTTTTTTTTGTCAGATTTCATATTATTTGTTCATTAGAAATTTAAATCCAAGTTTAAATAACCTAGGAGGAGCTCAGAGGTCGCATTAAAGTTGATGGCCTTGATTCGCATTACTTTTGCCCCTTCTTAAATATACAATATAATTAATCGCTCCTATGAAGTGTTTATTTATGGATAGTGAAAAAGAAGGTTAACTAACTTAATTAACTAACAGCTGAATTTTTCGCCAAATTGATATTTTAAGTTCAACCTTTTCACCTACGATTATTACATAGAAAGCCCTCAAAATTAACTAGATTAAGTTTTTTACTTGCCGCCGTATTTCAAACTAATACGATTTATCAGAGAGCAATTCAGCTCAGATAAGATCAGGTTCAAGATCGCGATTCACTCGCGTAACAACCGGACAACGTAACAAATCCAAAAATAATTTTCACCGCGTTATATAATTGTGAGTTCATTTTTAACAACACAAGAACAATGATTAAGTCGTCCGTAAACGATGAAAATATAGGAACGAATGTTGCACATTATCAAAGGGATATTGGTACTTAAAGAAAATGGTGTTTACGGGAAGCAGATTCAAACGTAGTATTTTTTGACATGAAAAATCATGAAACCTGTAATTAGTTTAAGGAAGATAATAAAAATTCATGATGGAATTTATCATACCTATGCAGTTGCCTTATATTATTTTAACGTTAAGAATATGTATGTTGGATAGATGAACTTAAATCAAATACCCATTCTTTATAATCTGATCGTAATTTTTTTTTTCAGGTAAGACATTCTTTCGGATGACATTGCTTATGGTTTTGGGATTTATTTTGAGTCTGGTACAGTGAATTATAAGGTAAGCTGAAATATATTCATTAACTACTTTATTATTATTTATTGTTGGCTGTCACATATCCTTTCTTAGCTCAGTGGTTTGGGCGACGGCCATTACAATTAAAAAGTTCATAAGGTCACTCAGTATACAGAGTCTCTGTCCCTAACAAGTTCGGTAGTCCCTGATCTCTTGACCAATCTCCGACAATTATGCCTTTCTAATGGGCCGTATTCGGTGTGTATTGCTTAGGCATTAAAAGGCTGCGATTTGTGCTCCAGCGCCGCATCACCTTATCTGGTACGGCGCTAAAAGCGAAACGGTAATTGCACTGTACAAGCATTTTTAGCCAGTAATTTCGCAGTAGTGTCTCCTAATGGGGACACTACAAATATAATAACGAGCTTACCGGGGGAAAATCATTCGAAAAAAAATGTATACAACGTCCTCTAAAGAATGTATACAAATTATGAAATGAATTAAATGAAATTGAAATTTCAATTTTTAGAACTGTTAAAATGAATTATTGGACTGTTTCGAATAAACGCCACTTTATATTATAAAGGAATAAATTCCCTGAATTGCACTGATTTTCACTTTAAAAGACTAGACCTCATTGTAACTTCATAGTACCTACGTGAGAGTATTTAAAACACATTTTTCATTGTTTGAACGAATCAACGGAACATTTTATACATTGTAGGCGTGTGTATTAAGGGTGTCCCCTTGTCTTCTTATAAAAACACCGCAGAAAAGCCAACAAACATTCTCTACGTCGTATGTCCCATATTTCAAAACTTTTTTCGACAATATCCTAAGCAAACCCCCAACTAAAACATAAGTGTTCCCGGAATGTAATTCTATAGGGGTGGTATAGAGAGGTGCAGGCGATAAACACATAAAAAAGTATCGTAGCTCGTTACAAAGTCGCTTTCTAGTCCGTCAGGAGTTACGGTGGCGTGAATGCCGCCTATTTTTGGGCCTAGTCCAACCGATGTCGGGGGCCAAATTTTCGTTTATTCCCGTCAGAGGCTTCGTAAGCCCCTAGGGGCCCTCGTGGTAAACAGTAAAAACTGCCACTCAGGTATTTACCCGAAGAAAAATGATGAGTTCTATATTTGTTTAATCATTTTTTTCGTAGTTGTCCATAGAATTATGTTATACGTTTATGTATATGTGTGTGTACACTTTATGTAACCCGTTTGTGGATAATTCATTAATAGCATGGCCTATTGGGCAAATTATAATAATCCACCAAACGGTATCGGACGAAAAACATTGATCCCATGTTCTGAGTGTTGTACCCTTCGGTTAATTACTCTTTCTCTAAGATATTTCAATGAAATAGTCCTAAAATATTAAATTTAAAATATTAAATTCTGTTCCCAACATGGAAGAAAGATTTCAGCGAAATCGGCCTACTGGCCCAGTTTTTATGAACGGTCTTCGCTTTAACCACAGAAATGGTACTTCGACGAAGGAACCGTTTTGATCTTGTAGTTATAAATACATAAACACATTTGAGGAAACCAACGTTTTGAAAAACAAATGGAGAATTACGTACTTCTTATTAGACGACAGGATAAATGTGACAAGCTACCATTTGTGGTTACCGTCTTACTTTATAAATTGGAAGAATAGGTGATTTTCTTTTCATGGCTAACCAGGGGCATCGATCGACCCATATCTCGGTGAGTTGAAGGTCGGCCTTAGTATTGCGTACTTCACTGACACCGGAGGGTTTCACTCGGGCTTATCAGCTTTACTAGGTTTGTAACCAGATAACGTTGACTTGTCTCCCGGACCGGTGGTAAGTCAATACGTGTTATAGCGTTGGTCCGGCCACGTGACCTCAGAAACCTAGCAAAGAAGTGATTTTCGTTTGCCGGGTTGAACGCTTCATGCTTACGTGTTCAATCGGTTTTATATTTGGGTTGAAGTAAAGAGGTAATTTCCTGCCCGGTACGGTGCCCAGTGCCCTGAGATGCAATTTATTATGTGGACAAAGTGGATCAAGATATTGATCAAAGTATTTACAGTGGTGTGGATCGTTTTTTATAAACAGTTAACTGAGGACATTTAGCTACGCTCCTATTCTCTATAATATTGCCACCGCGGTGTTTTCCGAATATAAAACGTCCACAGCAACTAAATTCATAATGATGGAAATAAAAAAAAAACTGTCAACGACCTGTAATTACTCTGAATTAATCTTATCGGAAAGTCAAAAGAATACAAATTATAATAAATCTGTCTAATATAATTAACAAATAAACATTTCCATCTGCCCCAGTTTTTTTCAGTGCGTCGCTAGGTTGGTTTTCGACTTTTCAGGTGCAGTCTCCTAAATAAACTAATATAGTTTCATAAATATAGTATATATTAAATTATTTTTCTCGAGCTCAATGCACTGAAAAAATAGTTATAAAAAATAATAATGAATCAGCGGCTCATTTACTGCAGGGGCGACATAGGGTTTTAGGTTCATGTATTCCTTGTAGGCAGTAATATAGATCATTGGATGCCTTTGCACGCCGATAGGCCGGTCGGAACCGAAACAGAATACATCGGTGGCCAGTCGCCGAGAGTTGCGTACCCCAAATGAGCGAGTTGGGCCGTTCAGTTAAAATTCCCAAATTGGTAGCCGTGTAGAAACATTGGGCGGCCAATTGGAGCGAGGCCAATTGGTCATTGAAGGGGAGAGAAAAAACAGAAAAAAGCGTAAAGAACGCTCATGACGCGTCGGGTCGCGGCCACTCCCACGCACACGTTCCTACAAACTCAGCTGATAAAACATGAACCGGTTCTTGTCCCGTGCAGTCGATTGTTGTTTCAGACATGAACATTTGTTTCATTATAATTTCTCAGACTCCTCCATAACTCACCCTTAATTTTCCCTCTACTTTTATCCTTAGAATTTATTCCTAATCATTGGAAACATATTTTTGGTACGTAACTCCTTTTTTTAAGAAATCTTCAATTTTATTTTCCTGTATCTGATTTGGCATCGGGAGCACCTGCACTCCCCAGACACTTTCACTGCGCCACCACCTGTTACACTAATGAACCATTCTATATATGATAGTTCCTGGATAGTGTTTCAAAACAAACATTAATTTGTAATTTGATGTTTTAAAAATTCTTAATCCTCTCTGGACAACACTTTAATCTTCCCTTATCCGGGCGGTAGACTATGAGTCCGGTATTGCTGGAAACAGAGTTAATAATTGCATCCAATTTGTGAGATCTTGACCCTGGCTCTAATTAATTGGTGTACGATAGTGGGACGGACCCAGCCGTCAGGCTCTGATGAAGATTACGGTTAAATTTCCCCCCTGCTAAGTCAGACAGTGAGGCCAATGCTCCACTACATCTATTCGTTGGTTTAAGCATATTACGAATATAAAAATCCACAACATTTAGCGGCTCGTCCATGCCTTCTTCGGATGAATTTGATTCGAGCAAGAAAACTTTCGAAAATCCGACTAGGGCCTCGTAGAGAGAAAATGTTATCTGGAATTAAAGTGCCATGTATTGACAATTCGCAAACAGTTCGGAAATAATTGGGTGTTTTTGCGAACCTATCTGGAATGGAACTATTCCTCAGTGTCTTACAGTTTTGGTCCTATGGTATACCTTCAGTGATGAGTCTTCGCTTATCGGATATCGATTAAAGATCCTATCTGCAGGGCCACTGCATTGTTACGTTTCTTTTGTTGTATAAATTTAAGTTGGGCATGTGTATTGTACATGTAATTCTTGGAAATAACCAAAATCTATTGTACGGGAAGTTTATTTCATAATTTTTTTATCATGGGTAATTTGGCCATCTTCATTGCTTACAATACATTTTAGTTTTGACATTTTTAACAAATACCGACTTTATTCACTCCGACTCTTTCAGTTTAATTAAGAGATATCGTAATTAATTAAGAAGATGATATAAATTGTTTTTCTTTCTTCCAATTTATCCCGGCCATTTATAAACCGGTTGAGCTTGGAATAAGTTATTTATAAGAGGTGCAAGCGATAAACAATGCTGCCAACACCGCACTACGAAAATAACCCCGGCGGTAATTGCAAGTCTGACGGTAAATATGCTCCCATCTCTGTGCGGGAAGCAACCTCCTATAGGTCCAGAGAAGTGTTATTAAGTTTAACAATAAAAACTTGTGGAAGCGAACCAACTTCCGAAACTATGACATTATTCAAAAGTTTGATGGGTGGGGAAGGGTCAGTTTATATCTTTGTTCTTGAAAGGTAAATCCCGATCAGTTTAGCCGCGTGCTTGAAACCTTAAAGCTTGAGTCACCTCCTGAAGTTGTTCTCAAGTAGATTCCGACTAAGGCGATTTCAATGAAAATTCCGGTAGAACTTTCTTTATCTAAAATTGTAGAAGTATTTACAGGTTTATTAAAGGTACTGTTTCTTACATAACATAAAGTTATATATGCGTAACCAAGATTGGTAAATCATGTCTTCATATACAATATATACCGTCATTTATCTCATTCTCTTTCGTACTCTGTTGATTAACGTAAAACGTTCATGAACGTAGGATTGCTTCTGGGCAATTTTGAAATTATTAAAACAGCATATTTATCGTCAGGACGTTTGTCATATCGTAACGAACTTTCTGATCGCTGGAATGTGATTCAGAGACGTCCAAGCGTTACCCACTCTTCGAATGGTTGACCGCAAATGTGGTCGGGAAATGGATAAGCGGGAGTACCTTCGCAGGAAGCTACTTCCTCAACTTTCGTTTTGTACAACGCCTTGTGTGAAATGGTGTGGCCTTTCGTCAGGCGGATCATGCTTGTATGATAGGAGCAGAGTTTCATGTTCAAAAAAAAATCCTAAAAAAGTCCGGAAACGGGAGCCACGAAAGCCTTTCGCTCGGTGCAACGCCATTAGTCTCGAACACCAGGCCAGCCGTTGTTCTCTTCGCATTAGACTGGGGGCGCGTGTGAGGAGGCTACGTCCGACGTATGACTTCCCCAAAGGAAAATTTCCCGGCCATGTGAAATTGTTTTCGATGCGGTTCGCAAACGTTGCCGCCCGTGTTCCCACATCTGAGTGCCCCCGTCCCATGAGAACCCTCTCAATGGCATTGCCTCAATTTACCAACGTCTCGTTCCATTTGCACATCCGTCGACGTAATCATTGGTACTTACTATTTATATATGCGACGCCGTCGTAACGTATCTTAAAATATAGATATTATGGAAGTTATATAGGTAAATGCTAATACAGAATAGGGAACGGATATACATCGGTTTTAAAAGGCGTTGAAGATTATACACTTGGAACGGACTAACGAAAATGTAATAGTGGAGTGACTTTAATTTCCCATTATGATTTTATTTTACCGCGAAAAATTATACGCCCCTAAGCATAAATATTCTGATACCTGTCTCGTAGTCTGCGAGGGTCATCAATCACACGTGAAGAATAACAAATACGCAGAAAATCGATATGAAATTAAGTATTCATTCCTTTTGCCCCAGTTATCTTATGTCCTATATTAATGAAATTGATGAATGGAATGAATGTAACAATATCCTAAGTTAAATTACCGCTCTGGCAGACACGCGGAGTCACAGACATAAACTATGATCTGAATTTTATATACACCTTGATAAAATCTCGGGCTCAAATATCTTATGCATAAGCATTCTTTGCGCGACTTTTTTGGCCACTCATCTAGATAAAATTCAAGTGCTCCAATATTTTCTCTCGCTGTCACCGACTGTGAATGGAGATCGCGGTCCTCCTCCGAATTATTTCAGGCCTTTGTCGATCGGAATTAATTCCGGACTTAATTTCGACATTCGTCTCAAAAAGCGATCAGCGTAACCGGCCCGAGTTCAGTTGGCTTGAAGGTTGCATACCTGAGGGTTGTGAAGCGGCCCCGGTATTGCGCTACGTGTCGCTGCATTGTTTATCATTTTTAAAATGTTAGTTGGCGACCTTGTCACTATTTTTTTTTCTTTCTTTCACTCTCCCCCATCTCTTCAATTCTGTTTCCTAACGCGTCCGTGGGATCGTCAGCATTGAATCGAACCGTGGTAAATATCGAAAGGTTCCCCTCCGGCAGGATGGCTCAATGGGGCCGGCCGAAAATGCGAAACTGAATTCTTTCGGACATGATGATGAATAACGAGTTCTGAACGTATCTCCGGCCGCAGGCATATTAGGAAACGGTGGAATGTTGATCTCGTTAACATTTTATGGTGGCAAGCTTCGAGGTTTGTACCCTGTTTGTCATCATCGTCAGCCTCTCTCACTCAAATATAACATTCTTTTCGTTGCATCAGCTTAGCATGGGCATTTATTGAAGTGTAGTAGGGAAGTCCTTGTGATAGAGCGAGTCGAGTTGCACATTTAAACCAGCTATTTCTAATTTGAATTTCCTTTAATTGCACCAAGCTTTAAGTTAGTAATCAAAGGGGAACATTGGTGCGCGGAATATTCAGTGCCGTATCCCTTTTGTTGTGATTAAAACAGTTTCAGATTTGCTCGCCATTCAATGACAAATACTTTGACTATTGCTGGCTGGCGGAGCCTCGCTGCCAGGACCTCTAACTAAATTTATCAGAACGGTGTGAAAAAATATTTGGCATCGTTTCGTTATTTATTCCCGCCGCAGGGTTACCAAAACAATGTTTCCACAAAAAATCGTACGTGTGTACAATTTTATCATGCAGATATTATTCTTGCTGTCGCTAAGAATCACAGTTTACCAAATGCTTTTATATGCAAACATGATTAATTTAAACCCGCTCTAACAATTTAACAGTTATGATATATCGTGTCCGAAAAAATAACTCGACAGACAAGATAAAAAAAGCCATCCAGTGGTGGCACTTTTTTACTTGGAATTTACTGGTTAGTTTCGGTACCACAAGTAGGTAGTGTTGTTTAAGCCGTCGTGAGAGTTGTAATGGATGGGTAATAGAGGACAGTGACTTAACGAGGAAATTATGGTGAGTAGTAAGGGGCGAATGGAACATGAGGAACGGGGATATTCTCCGTCAATTGTTGGTATGTTGAGGTCGTGGTGAATTATTTGATTAGAGATTTACCAGGGAGCATTAAGGATAGTACGAAGGATTCTATATTGGAATATTTGAATGCGAGCGGTGTTGGATGCCTTGGTGGAACCCCACACATTACAATTGTAACTCTTAATTTTGTACAGCTAGAAAACGAACGAGAAAACTAGGATTGGTGTAGTATTTTTTCAGGTCCCAAGAAATGGATTAAAATGCGAACACATTTATGGAACCATAAAAATACAAACGAATGTTTTAAATCAATGTTGGAAAAATGTTAGCTACTTTACTCGACTTTCATTACTCTATTTTATAATCTATATATAGAATACTCTAAATATATTCAAACTTCGAAATATAATTTCAATGTCATTAAATAAATTCCACTCGACTGGGAGAAAATTTAGCCTCCGCTTCAGAACATGAACAACTGTTGAAAGTAAAAAATTCAGACTCCATGTTTGTCTAAGCCCTTATCCCAAACTGCTCAACGGGTTTCGAGAGGCTCCTTTCAGAGGAAAAATATCCCGATAGTGTTAAAAAGTTCGAAGAGTCAGCTGTAAGTAAAATCGATCATTGTTCCAAGTGAAACGTTCGCGTTGCCTACCCCTCGCTTTCACCGCAGACGGAGTTTCCGCGTTCTCCGCCGATCGTTCTGGAACTTAAAGATATTTTCCCTCTCCAGAACGTGCTAGGGGAAAGAAGAGAGCCTATGTCACGAATCAGACAAATATCGTAATATTATGAATTGAGACAACTGGGTTTCTTTGAACTCTTTCAATTGTCGCAACTGTATAAAATAATAAGCGACATTTTTATTTATGTGATATAATTAAATCACGTTGCCTCTTGATAGTAGACGCAAATTCGATTTAAAATGCGCAAATGTTTCACTGGCTTAATCCTTATGAGAACACATTTTTGATTATTAATTCTGTGCTTTCCAAGTTCCATAAGGGAGTCAATTAAGATTTCGAATACTTTCACTTGTAAAGTTTTATATCTCAGTTCCCCGACTTTGTCAATACTAGGCTACACTAGTCCCTAAGTTTGTGCGTTGATCAGGATATGCAGTCATGTTATATTATCCGAAAAACACACGGCGATATTCTGTCTCACCATTATCAGTATCATTCCACACACAATTCGAAACGATTCGTTGGTTGCTGTCTAGCACACTATTCCCGACCGGTGCCTCTCTAATCAACTAACTGGATGTTATTGAAGATGTGGAGTAAACAAAACCGGTCTAGCCAATAAGACCATTGTGTGGAAACAGAAGATGACAAAACCTGGTATCCCAAACCCTTGCGGGAAATGTAACTGCTGCCATAAAATATGAAAGAAATTCATTAGGTGAAAAGATTGAACAAGAAATTCAATTTAGACAGTGTTAATAATGCTAGCTCTGATTTAACTGCAGTCGATTCTTATGTAGGGAAATATATTCCAGGATCATTTTTTTGTCCACAGGGGAAAATCCAATCAAGTATCTCAATTCACTTCAAGTGCGCCACTTCTCGGGAAAACCTTTTTGCATAATCTGTAAGACAATGGTGCTCTGACTTAACAATGCGGACGGCGGCTGTGTTCTAATCGAGCGGTCGGTCAACAGTAATTACTGGGTCAACTGGCGAAGCGCCCAGCCCTTTCCAGTCGTATTCCCAACGTGTATTTGCACTTTAGCGTCCTATCTGGACTCTTACTTCCGTTTATCCGCCGAAACGGTCTTCCGTATTGAATTGGCATTGTTTGTTTCTGTACAAAACCGTTGTTGACTGCCGGTCACCTCGGTTTCTAATTGTCTGCAACCATTATCGGATCCGAAAAACGCTAGAATACGACTACTCTGGTAGGTGGTCAGCATATAAAAACATCAGAAAACAACATATCAGAATGCAGACAATAAACGATAAATTATTATGACTTTACACACATTATGACACCCCAAACAGAATAAAAAACCAATAAACGAATAAAGAAATCATTGCTTCCTTATATACGCGCAATCCGGGCACCGCAACGCGTAGGTTCGTGAAAGTAAAATAATCCGGATAATTGAAAATACCAAGTGCTCCTGGGCGTAGTGTCTAGCGTTGGCAAACAAAGGGGTCGTACACGCGTTGGCGCGAATAGGCGGTGATCATGACTCGAATACTAATTTGGTCCGGTTTTTAAACCGCTCTGAATCCGCATGGCGCTCCGCGAATCTGACTCCCCAATAATCGGATCCGTACCCTTCCTTTTTCCTTTCCGCTCCGGTCCTTTTGTATGAACTCCGATCGCAGTTGCATTTTGAACTGGAAACGATAACGTCAACTACTACGACTACGTATTTATTTTCCGTGTACTCGCAATTTTGTGGAACACGATTGGATAAGGTGAAAACTACCGTAATACCTTTCAACACCTACTTGAACCCGCCAGTCAGGAATTTTTTTCAAATCCATGTTCGTTATTAGTTTTAACCGGTTTCGACTTCTAGTAGTATCCGTTAACTCTGTATCCGTGAACGTTAATTGCAAATCTACAAAACGTAGCTATTACAAATGTACTTTAATATAGCATTTTTCATTCTTTATAATAAAAGGATTGCATTTTAGTTCTAATGAGTACGTTGCTCCGGAGTAGAATTAGTTCATCGGGTTATCATATTAACAGTATTAGTGCATCTGGTTCTTATCGCAAGTCAATTTTTTTAATGCTTATCAATTCAACCCGGTTTTCCTCGGTGATTTTCCTACGCAACATTCTCGTCGAGCCAAATTCAGTTTGACAGCATGATTTATTTATGACTTCAATTTTGACTCCATAAGTCACTTACTGGCATCAGAAATTGTGTTACCAGACAACACTAATTAAGAACACTTGCAGTAATTTAGTGTGTAAATGTAAGCACTAACATGGAGTGTAATGAATAATAAGAATTGTTTTAACTGAAGTCGCATACCATATGCATCGTTTTAATATAATAAAATTCACAAGATATACAATGGTGCTATATTGGTTGGTGCTAACTCGTATTTGCAATCTTCATGGACTGGACCAGATTCGGCCCCTGTCATATATGAGGGACTTTTTAACGTACTTGACCCATAACGCGTAACTTTTGCAGCCGATCAGCAGAATGATTTTATGATAGTATACTTAAACTGACTTTTTTGTTCTTCGATGTTTTTCTTCACCAGAATCACCAGGTATCATCGTCATGGTACATGTACCATTCATGCCCGAATATGAACTAATAACAACTATTTATTATATATTCATACTGTCAGATAGGCGACGTTGGTTGCGAGATGTAGCGTCCTTGCACCGGGACTCGGTTTTCTGAAATCGAAACCTGAATAATCGTACTCCAATTTACCGTCTCCAATTCCCAAATTGGACAATTGAGGCGTGCCCCCTACTCAATTGGACCGAAAACAATGGGTCCATTTGTCTGCAGCGGTAACTACAATATCCTTAACGGTTCGAGGGTGATCCCACATCCCCACCCCACGAATCATCCTGGCCGGTCACGAATGATCGGACAGAGGAGATGAACCAGAATAACGGTGGATGACGCTGGATATATGGCGTCTATAAATCGGCGGTGACGATCTTCGATTGCAAATTTAACATTAATCAGCAATATTACTGAATAGATTTGCTTGCTCCTACACCGTCGTAAAATCATAAAAGGAATACCACTTCACTACTTCAAAGTATAGACAATGTTTTTAAACCGATGAATCATTCAAGCATGTGTACATATGTGTGCATGATGTAAGACCTCGCTAAGAATGTAATGAACTCCTAGCGAGCCTCATCTCACGGATGAAACAATGAGGATTAGGTTCGTTTTAGACAACGATTGTGGACGTTGTTTGGAATATTTGAAATTCTACGCTATAGCGTTTGAGCGCGTATACAGGAGATACAGATCAATCGAGTTACAAATCTGATGGTCAATGCACCCTCCGGTACTTGTTACTTTCACTTTTCAAAAATCTTCAAAACTGGTCGTCACCGTATTATGTTATCTTTTGAACCATCTTCCTTCCTTAATTCAACTACTTTCAATTCAAATTTTTTAGACCGCCTATTTCCTCTGGGTGGCCATTGTATAATAGTAATAAATGTGTTTCTTGTATCCTTTCAGATTTTTGAACAAGAACCGAAACGAAACAGTGAATCAATAACAATATTCTGAATCATTATAAACCCCTCTGTAATCATTTCAAACATTGACACTTGAAATATTGAACTTAGCAATATGTATATATAGTATATATACATAGTACACATAGTATACATGGTATACATGGTATATATAGTATAAATACTGAAAATATGTTTATAGTTTAAATTTTACATATAGGATTATATAGGATTTTTAATTAGTAGCTGCGTTGTATATACGCGTTAAATAGACAATTCAGAATAACTTCCTGACTGATTGTGGCGCGTTGTATAACTCCTATAGCTAGTTACAATTTTCAAGCCGTGCCTGCAATTAATAACGAAGTGATAAAATGGCAGTTTCTAAATGTTATCGCATAGTGTTTCCAAGTATTTCATTACCGTCATAATGCAGACATATTTCATTCACTATATTTCAAATGAGGTGATAATTATCGCAACGGACTTTTGATCGGAAGAATGTGATGCCAGAATGATTGCGGATGATTTTTTTTATACTTTTCGGCTGCTTTTCCGTCCGGCTTTTAGGGAGTTGGGCAAGATCGGAGAAGCTTCTCTAAACCGTTTTGTCATTATCGCAGTAGAGCGTTCCATCCCGGGACGGGTCCATTAGACGCGATGAATGCCGCTTACATAACCCCCGGGCTCAAAATATACCCCTCATTTTGGACTCCATTAGTCCAGAGGTAGTTTCAGCCAGCCGACGGCTTCGTCCATAATTTTACCAGTGGCATCGCTTCTGAGAAATACCGGTTAAAATCTGTGAAATGAAAAGTCGCTCTGTTTGGGTCGGTTTAAAAATCGCCGAAACCGCCTGGGCGTCTCCGGGCCGTTATAGTTTAAACGGTCGGCCGCTAGAGTGGGCAATAATGCTCGCCGACCACGATCCCTCCGAGCCAATTTGAAACTGATTTCGCCCACTGATTGCAACAGTTCCTGATATTTTAAATTCAGTTCCATTCCTTTCCTTATATTCCATGAAATTAATACGACTGCGTATATTTCAATTCGGACATATTTAAGCGTGCGTATTTGTACAGAGGAATTGTACATTGCGGATAAACACTTTTATTGTATATTTTAACATTTAATTATTAATATATTAATTTGTAAATGCATGCTGAGTTTAATTTAACGGCTCATGTCCGGATTTTATTTTAATTTTAAAATTGCAATATATTCTTCGGCATTAAATGGTTACGAGTGAACCATTATCAGGAATGAACAAAAAGTGAAATGAACACAACTAAACAGGGCGTTATAATAAATTAATTCAATATTCACTTTGTACTATTGAGTACGTCTGTGACGTATTCCTCAAATACGGCAAAACGAATGATCAAGGAGTTCAGAAAACTGAATGAAGCGGACACTTTTAAATGTAATGGATTATATAAGTCAATTAAAATAAGATATTAGTGATCTCAGATATTTACTGTATTTCCAATAAACCATGCATATCTATCAGCTCCAAAGTAATACCCTTTTCATCGTATTTTGCGAAAGATAAAAGTAATTTCGCCATATATTAAAGTAACCAGAAGATATCATATCTCCGCCGAGGAACATACCATTTATGCTCATCCCAGATATATTAATAGCTGGTTTTCGCATGGATTCCTGGCAGCCTATCGGATGGGCGAGCTTGTGGCCACTTATCAGTCGGGGTCGTGCTCCTATCGGAAATAAGATTAGTACCGTAGAGGAACGGGATGACCCCGGGAGTGCCGGGTGATACCGCCTCTACACGTGAGCTTATCACTGGGGCACCGGCCTCACTGCCGCTCTTATCGGCACCCGCTATCCGCTCCTCAATGGGGGAGACGTCCAGTCAATGAGACAAACCGCCCACCTCCACTCCCTCTCTCTCTCTCTCTCTCTCTTACAGCCGCTCGAGAACCGGCCACTCGCACATTAACGGTACGATTTGAATTGTGTATTTTTAAGTGCATAGAATCAATTGATTTATGAGGAAATTCTGCGGTAAACGAAAATGGCATGAACCAGTTCATACAATGAGTAATAGTGATATTCCACCATACTAATATTCGACAGTGTAATGTACTGACCTCTAATTCACGAGAAAGAAAAAACCTCTCTAAATGTAAATTACGATACTCCTTTGTGGAACATTGCCACTTTACCGTTTATTACTTTCGTCCAATGGGGAAACTTTATTGCCCACTATTTTTCTGAATCAAGCTTTTATTGTGAGCGCGTTTTACTGTTACGGTTTTTTTAAAAACACTTAACGGCCTTTTGTCAGTCGATGAAATTGGGATTCAAATTCGTTTCGTCCCAAATGGAAGTTGACGCTCCCGTAAAAGGTGGCCGAGTTAGCCGACAGTCTACCGCCGTTACATCAAATGCCAAGACTGGCCGGGAGGAAACCTATTCAATATTTTTCAATATATTTCAATATTGGAATCTCCGTTTGATTATTATGGTTCTGAGCATTTAATGAGCATTTAAGGAAGGCCAACCCGAAGGAATATAATTATAACAATTTCCATTCTCAGAAGTATCCTTATTAGTGGAATGAAGTGATCCATTTAGGATTTTCCGGTCTTGCTCTATTGTTGAAATGCTGCAGCGAAAAACGGTGAAATCTTGTTCGGTCTAATTGGGAAAACGGTTTCGGCGGTGAAATTCACAAGTTGTCCCCGACAATTTTCTCGGTGTTTTAAGTCAAACCTTCTTTATTTTCACTGCGCCAATAAAAAGAAGGGCCGTCGATATAAATTTGTTCCCATTCATTGCCACCGCTGTGCAGACAAGTTGGAAAACACGCAGGCTCTCGTTACGTAAGGAGCCCGATCGTCAGTTCCATTTGCATTCACACCTGTGTCTGTTTGCCAGCGTCGTTTAAGAGGCTGGAGCAACAGGAAAAATAGCGTACCCTGCAGCATACGGAATGACTCCTCCGCTACGTAATCCGTAAATCTAAGTGTTGGAATAAATGCCTATGTTATGCTTACTTTTTATTGCTTATTTACTTGTTAATAGCACAATTCGAATTTACATCGGTTGGTAGTCGATAAAGACGCTGTCAAAACGATCGTACCTTAAGATCAAATGAACAAGGGAAAAAAGGAAAATAGAGAGTGTTGATACCCGTGATTATTGGATAACCCTGGAAATATAAGGTCCAAATACACAAGTAATAATGAATGGCATGAGATGTATCACCTAGCACTGACGCACTAATCCACAAGCACATATAGTATAATTGTGCACCCACAATTTTGTTGTTTACAACAATTCTATTCTTCATAACTTATTCCATGGCTTTGGGGATGAATATACGTGTTTGGATGGGAATCTGTTAGCACTAAGTGACAGGTTTTTATATGTGGGAATAAACTCGACTAACTGGAGTCTGTCGCCCATCACTCTCGCCCGGTCCAATGTGGATTATAGACGCGATAATCGTGGCGTTTCCCGATGGAGTTAATTCGTCAGAGGCGGACAATTTAAGTGTTTGACGGCGGGCAAAGTTGAGCAACTGGAAGCTATGTCGACGGCTGCCCGCCTTGTGCAACGATTGATCGCCCCCGCCGCATTCTTCTCTTTTGCGTTACCGCCCGTAGGCAAAAATCTATTTTAGGACTCGCAGCCTCACTGCGGATTTAAAGCTCTGATCGTTAAGACCGAAATAGCCTGTACAACCCAAAAACATGACTGGAATCTGAAAAATGTTCAGATGCCATCGAATGCAGGAGGGCAATATTTTCTTTTTAGAAATTCGGAACTTCTCCCTGTTATTGTTTTATCTGTCGTCAGCAATAAAATAAAGGACCACTTGAAACAGGTTTATGAACTAGAAAGGGCATATTTCGGCATAGAATCAGCGAATGGAGTTTAAAGTTGTTCTTGCTGTCAAAACATTCGAAATAAGATTTGTCTTTGTGAATGGCTCAAATTTAGTCGCGTAACTTAAGGGCTGCTAAGCGAAGGGTTCTTGCCAGGAATTGTTTCTGTTTCACAACGGCTAGAAAGGCGGGATGATGAAGCCGGCTCCCTCGGAATGCGGTCAAACGCAAGGAGCATCGGCCTCCTCCACTTTCCCGTCTCCTACAACTGGGTTGAGCTTATTAAACCGACGCTAAATAGTATTCTAGGCCTTATTAGGGAGTCACTTCAGTTACGCTACTTGACGCCATTGGTCACGACTGCTATTTAATCGCATAAAGTGGACGGACAGAACCCTTGCTATCCTTCGAAATTTTAAATTAAAAAAACGCGATGCACATATTTTCAAGTTTATAGGATGTAATAATTTCAATAATTACATTCCTTGTTACATTTAATTCTGGAATAACTCAGGACTACTAGCCAGCTGCCGTGTTAATGAATTTTTTTCTGAACCTATTCCGTATTATTTTATTTTTGGTAAATAATTTTTCAGCCAAAATTTTATAATTTTGAAATACATCATATACCTCTTGGGATAATATACAATGTATACCTAGGATATTGTTTCCTTGGAAGGGTAAAAACTGTTTCTGGTATCCAGATTTTTTGCTTTTCAGTATTTCAAAATGGAAGCTAGAATCGTACTGATTTTTTGCCAAAACTATGGCATTTTTTCCGGGAGAGTCGTTTTGTTTCTTCGACTAAGACATAACCCTTGAAACGGGTTAGCGTGTGGGCCAAAACAAAATTCGGAACACAATCAATCTACTGTTTCTGAGCAAATAGCTGTACCAACTATATAGGCCGCTTATAATTGTATCGTTCAGACAGTTCCACAAGGAGCTATTTGCAGGTCTAGCTTAGGAACAAATGGGTGGCTAGAGGGGAAAAGGGATATAGAACACAACACTCTACAACTAATACGATGAACGTTTAGTTGAATAGATCAGGGGGAAACGAATATTTTTTTATCATCTTATATAGCACAATTGACAGCGTGTGGTCACTTATGCTCCCGAATATTTAATTTTTAAAGTGAAAAACTGGCAGGTAAGTACCTGGGCAGCAACTGCGGTTTGTAATGGCGCAACAGCTGCCACAATACGTTTGACCAATGTGTTTATTCGGGGGTCGTTTCTTTCGGCCGCCGTCTGGTGTACCAGGGGATTTCGTGTCGGCGTGACGGCCCCGTGAAATCCGAGGGGGAGCGCTTTTGACGCAAGCCGTTGACACACACCGGCTTTCTTATCGGGTCCGGGCCCGCTTCTCGTCGTTTTAAGCCTTCAGCGTAAAGTGCAGACAAAACGGTGTATCCCTCGGCCGCTCCACTTGCGTCAGCTGAGCGTAATACGGCCCCGCTCCAAACGTTTCCCAGCAAATGCGGAGCAGACCGCTCGGATAGACAAATGACCGTAGCCCCACATTTTTCCTCGGCAATCCATCTAATGGCGCAGTCTTACAAAGACTGGAAGCATTGCATGGAATTGCAACGAATGAACATTGCTTAATTTGGCATAAATTACCGATCGGTTAAGAATTTAATGTATAATAACTTCTATTATTCCCTATTTTATAACGTGAATTTATCCTTATATTATATTATTCAAATTAGTAAATGTGTGAAAATTCGGCCCACTAATCGAATAAAATACATAATACATATTACGGTGCATTAAGAAATAATATTTAATACTTGTATGAAAAACATTCCACAAATATAATTTTAAAGTAATTCCTGGTAAACACTGGTTAACATGATTATACTGGATTAGTTTGTGAGTGCCAAAACTTAAGTCTACCTTTTAGTGTCCTATTTTTTGGTAACGTAAAATACAAGTGGACCTGATATATTACCACCTGGTTATATATCACCTACATGCAAGCAGAAAAGTTAACTACATTCATTACAAACCGTTAATTACCGTGACCGCTTATTACTCCCACAAATAAAGGCTTAGGCTGGGTTCAAGCATGTTTTGAGTTCAAGTACCGACACAAGCACTACATTAGTACACTGTTCTAAACTCGACCTTAGGAATCTTTGTTCCATATTGGCCGTGATTCATGTAGGCTTAAACACAGAGATTAAAGTCACGCCGGTGAGAGTTTCGAGGAGCCCCATTGTGCCAAAACGCATTTTTCTTCTCAGAGCCTCTGACTTATGAGTAAGCGTATTTGGCCAATTCAGAAAAATGAGCCAAGAGTCGAGATTGGCGAGCAAAAGAAATCTAATGCGTTATGTGCCAAGTGGCCGAGCGAAAATATCAAGAATTAAAACGATTGCCTGTGTCCGCCTTTGTCTCATCCTCGCCGGTGAACTTAATACTTATTAGAAGGGCAGCCGACAGTGAAAGTAAAAGGGGGCCGATAGGGGAAAGGGAAAGAGAGAGGTTTTGAACTATTGACCGGGTCATGTCCACCAGACCATTCGACACTTACTCTTACTCATACAGAATACGGCATGACACATCGCAATATTAGCTGATGTAATATATCATATGTATGCAAAGACTTTCATACAGACGTACTAACAGTTTTGTAGCAATAATATTTAATGTCGACAAGCCAAACTCAGAACAAAACATGGAAAGGGATGGTCTTCAATTAAAATAGAATTTGTTGATTGGAGATAGAGGATTGTAAGAACGATAGGATTTAGGTATTTATTCTTCTTGGAACATTAATCATAATGTTACTGGAAATGTAATAAGGCTATATTAGTTATATTAATAATTAACATTACAGAATATTATTCCATACTATTAAATTGTACCTATATTAATTTCAGAAGCAATATTGAAGTGTAAAGATAATTATCTTGTCGCGATTTTGGATACAACAGTTTCAACTAACCTATGTGTTAAAGATTCTAAATATAATAGTAGTATAATAAATAGTTTAGGACCACATAAGATCACAAGTATGGTGTATATATTTTCTGTGCACTGTTTTAGTTCTGGTGCCTTACCCGTTTCTTCACCAATGTCCGTGTGAGATATCGTCATAGTCAGCGGTGATGTGTCGGGATGTGTACTAGCCGGCTAACGTCTTTTAATAACTGTCGTTTTAAGGAAATTAAAATTAGTCTGCGTTTTCACAACGGGGACATTGTGAACTCGGAACCTCGCCTTTGAATTCTGGAAGGGACGGCAGCGGAAAATCAAATCGTGTTTCGTGACGACAATCGGAACAATTGTAATCAATTGATCAATCGTGACAGTTCATTGGATCATAACGGTTTGCATTTTCGCGAGAGCACAATGTCACAACCGATAGACGATTTCTTCATACCCGCCTATGTCAGTTGGCAAAGAGGAACGTATTTCTAATAATAATTAAAAACAGATTAGAAACTGAAATATTATTTAAATCCTTTCGATCAATGTAATATTTCCAACTTCTTAATAATAATTGGTTTGGGCTAAGGGGTCGCAGAAGGTGAAGGAATGGGGTAATCATTTAGAAAGCCGATTCTGAATCTTACCTGTAACAAATAATTTGGAAAACTCACAAGGCCCAAGACATGTTGGCTTATTAGACGAAGTTTTCTTTATTTATCGGCTAAGTAACTAAATACCTAAGAAAATATTGTGATTACGTTTAAACTAATGTTGCTTCTTTTAGTATTTTTTCTACGTCCCCTTGAAGAAGGTAATTTAGTTAGCGTTCAAATCAATATACATTTCCAAGAACACATGGAATGAACACGGTTAATAATATTTACTGCCGAAAATTTTGTAACCTAAAACTAATTGGAAGATAGCATATTTAATACTGTTTTCACGCCACGTTTGGAGGTAATATCCAATCCTTATCTTAGCCTATAACATTGTCTCACACTGTGATAATTCTTCTTTGCCAAGAAAATACATTAGAATCTGCCTTTTTGCCCCCGCTTGTTGCTTAACGACGTTAAACATCTAAATTTGATCAGTGTTAACGAAATTTAAACGTCCATTAACAATGTGGAAAATGACTGTGGATTTGTAAATGATTTGTTTCACTATTCTGTTTGCGTTTGCGAAACTATATAAGGGATTATAAAACTGACGAGTTCGTAATTAATTTTTTAAATTGTAAAATGCAATAAATTCTTATTTAAGCGTCCAATTACCGTATTACTAATACTGAACCTTGGCTAAAAATTTGGATTCATGCTGAAAAACGAACTTGCCGGTGCCTGATCGGCAGAGAAGGCCGTGTTAGCGGTAAAGTGTATAATCTTTTTTAAAATTCTAACTTTTTTACTGGCAAAACGACTGACGCGAGGTCTCCGCCCGTATCTTGGGACGTGACATTACCCCTTCTTCTTAAAACATTAACTTTCGAACACGCCACATTTTTCCCACCATTGATGCACCGATGTGGTCTACGCCCGCAATCGTATGAGTGGATTCGGAGAAGATATAAGAGCGGTCTCGTTTCAATTTCTCGAGAAACATTCAATTTAGAAACAACTGGAAACATTCTCAAGCTCTGACCTCGTTGCGGTGCTTTAGACTGATGTGGTTTAAGTAAGTTGAATACAACTAATAGAACACTTCGAGAAAGGGATAAATATTTGGTGAAATTTCGCAATTATTTATTAAAAATAGAATCTAAATCAAAGTCATCGTTTAGATCAGGTGCTCAAAGATGAAGCCATGTATTGCGGGTCTGGCATTAAGCGCCCAAATGATGAGATGGATATGAAAACAGCCTAATGAGAAATATTTTAGATACAATTTCAGTGCACTCTTTTTAACCGATATCATTATTTTTAAGGACATGAATAGCGGAAATTGTGGAGTCGACTCCACATAAATACGAATAAATTCGCATCATATGCTTGAATTAAATTGAATCGAATGGTTTAATTGGCCGCTGGTCAGCATTTATTGCAACGAAAAGTACTAATGGATACTCCGCTGGCTGCCGGTGATTGCTGCCTTACTTTAACAAACACGGATATTTAAGGTGCTAATGACGAGAATAGGTGTACTGGCAGAACTAACAAATGAGTAGGTAAGGTAAAACACGATTAAATCATAACGATCTACTACAACAATATTGAAAGTGGTGGATATTAGGAATATAATTAGGAGATAGGAACACATTCGATTGGCACACGCCTGAACCAGGAAGCCGATTTCGGTTCTGATCGAAGATACAGCCTTTCTCTCAGCTTGTCAAAACTTTCTTTTTTTCCTTTCGGGTTCGAAGGTAAGCAGCCGCTTAAATTTCTCAATTGCCCGGTCAAAGCCCGAGGGAAAAGGCCTAACTCTAGACAAGAGCTATTACCAATGGCCGAGGGCCGGTGTTACGCAAAGAAGGTTAATTAAGATGATCTCGAAGCGTTCTCAGTCATGTGCGTCCTCTGTACCTCTTAAAAATGGGACCCCTTCACCGTGACAATAGCCCCGGGCTAAATAAATTATTACCTCGGCGTTCCATAATTATTCTTTCGAACAACGTGGAATATCGAGTGTGTTTAAATTATATTTTCCGATCAGAAACGTAAAAGGGATGCTCTCGTAATCCTACCATAAGGGGTTCTCTCGTTAAGCGTACACGCTGGGCCATACAGCTTAACATTTCGAAATTGCACGTTACTGCCTCGATTACAGGTACACGCCTACCTGATATGTTAGAAAAATAAAGTTTCTAAATATAAACTGCACATAGTGGTATTATTCGTTTACACCTTAAATTTTTGAGCTCAATGTACTTAGTCGTTAATACCTAATAAACGGATCTTAAATTTAAACAAGGCCAGTCATCCATTTTGAACTTTTATTATTCTGCTGACACAAAAAACTGCTCACACGACGTTTTTCTGGGGAGTGATCTATAGAATTAAACAATATGTAATAGTGCTGCATTCTGGTGGAGTGCCTAAAATATAACTCATCTCAGATGTAATTAATGCCTGTAATAACGTTATTCAATAATTGTAACATTTTTATATGTGCACTTTTTTATGCGGGTAACTTTATTCTGTTTGAATGTCACTACGGAGTAGTCCGCTGTGTTGCCCGATTCAGATAAATGGGTGGACGGGTGTAGGTGGAAACTTTGCAAATGGAAACCAGCTATTTTTCCGCTTTATAAATAAAACTACGAGCTCAGTGGCGAGAGTGACTTATTGGCCGAGTGAGTCATTGACACAACAGGAGCCGACCCACCTTCCTTTCCACGGTGGCGCAATACGGCTTTTCTCCAACCGCCCGTGTTTTGTGTTCAGGAATTTCCAAATCGTTTCAATTATTTACGGCCTTGGGCGCCTGAAAACGTGTAACAGTCTTCAGTTTAATGACCGTCCTCGAATTTCTACAATTACGACTTTTTTTGTCATTTTCAAGAACAGGAGATATGTGCTACCCAAACGCTTCTAGGGAATTTGCAAAACCAGTCCGATAGTCTTATAATGGGCTTAACCCTAAGAACAACAATAGTCAGTGTATATTTAAAGTTTGAGATCACAGATTGGATTGGTTGAATTACTATGAGTATACTTATCATTCCATTGCCAACTTGATGGCCGGTTACTACATGAATTATTTATGATTCAATGATAATGATAACATTATTATTTTATGGTTCCCAACAATTTTTACTTTTAATAAGGAAAAATTCCTGAACCAGTCAGAAAGTGTAAACAATATATATATATATATATATATATATATATATATATATATATATATATGCATATTAGTTACTTAGGTTGGAAACATAATGGGAATTTGACTAGATTTGCGAAGTTTATTTTCGTCAACGCATTTTAGTCACTCAAATAAAATTGATTGATAATATGTTTGGTTTCATACCTTTTAAATTGTATACCTTTTTGTACATGTTATATTCAACCTAATTTGCCATATGTTCTAAATTTTTTTTCTTTATTTGTACAATCAATTATAACATAATTATATGTACAAGTGTTGAGTGTATGTTTCTCACTTGAATGGCTCGACAAATGTTCTAAAATAACGTGCATTGTTTTGTATGTGTGTGTTACTTTTTAATGATGACACCTTTTGGGAAAAAAGAGGTTGTGCGTATCGGAGGTTTATCAGAAGCAGAATGGCGCTTCACATAGTACCGTCGAGACTAATTGAACACTTAGTTATCTATCCTAAAGAGTAATTGGGCTAAATTAGCGCAAAATAGAGTAATGCAGGTGATAAAAGTAATTCCATTATTACTTTCTCTTGTATTTCGTAACTCTTGTGCGTCCACTGAGCTAAGTAAACTCGGACTTTTATTTCTCCCGCCTTTATAAGTAATATTGCCGAAAAATTATTGGGTGCTCTGATAAAAAAATATGAGTACTATTCGATGGGGATATGTTTAGGAATAAACTTAATGAATATAACGTTTTTCTAACGGTGAACCGTTAAGGGGTTCCATGTTAATTATTTTTATTATTCGAAACTCTAATGACAAATTGTTCCACCATTGAATAATACTTGTCTTTTGCTAAATCCATTTAATAATGGGACAGCGATTAAATCCTTTAGACTAACTTTAATTTCCTTGATGAAGTAGGAGAAGCATTTCAACAGGATTTATAGATTGTGTGGTTCTGCATTTACAGTACTGTGAGTAAACCAACTATTAATAGCTCTGCTGGATATCTAACTGTACTTAAGACTTGTAGGGAGTCATTCTCAGGGCCTCTTTAGAAATGGTGAATAACTTTTTTCTTTTTATGAATATCATTACTACTTTCCTCCTGTAACATTATTACAGGGAAATGTTGATTGGATTAAAAATAAAATGTATATCAAGTGGACTATAATTAATATTGGAATACAGAAATTCATCTACAATAACGTAGGTTAATGAATGTGTATGCATTTGAATCGTATTGTGCACTCAAAAGTGAAATTGAAAATCGGAAAAACTTTTACATTTAGGGTAACCAACAGGTACACTATCAGTGCTGCAATTTGTGCTGCAATTGTAGCGCGGATAACTGATAATAACTCAATTGCAGATAAAACGAAATTTCAAATAGTTCAGTCCTGTCCATGATAGAGACAATTCCATTTAATTTCTGTAAGAAAAATGTATCTTTGCATTTGGGATCATGAAGTTTTCGATTAATCTACTGATCTTATGACCGAACGTAACGAAACATAAACCGAGCTGTTTTCTTATTTTAAGGTATTTATTTGTTGGGGTCCAGTAGGGTTTCGAGTACGATCGAACGATAAGGTTGAATAGAATTATCCACCTGGCAAGGAAATAGACGTTCAAAATAAAAGAATATTCTGACATACGATTTTATCTCCGTCGTTATTTGCACTCCGTCAGTAATGTGATCTAGACAGCCCATCGTATTGTCAAATTTGTACCGATAAGAATGCCGGTTGCCAAACACCGCTGTCGTTTAATTTTTCTCGAAATGCTCGCCCACAACGATGGGCAACAAAAGATAATTCGTACCTAAATTATGTCGCGACTCGGGACAAAATTTGAGTAACTCGTAGGATAATCCAATCGGGCCAATGCGCTCGGCGATGAAGTGAAAGTGCATCCTCGTGGCAACTTAACATTTGGTTTGGGCGGTATTTAGCAAGAAAACGGGCCTCGTCATGCCCGGGGCCGAAAGCGGTTATGGGTGTGTGCAACGATTCCCGCTGAGTAAACTCGACCGGCGGTTTTTTTCTTCGTTCGAGAACAGATATAAATCGGCTTCGGTGAAAGTAAGTAGATCCACAACCGCGAACAACTAACATTTGGCACTCGGGGCGTGTTGTGCAAGTCGTATGCACATAATTGAGCGCCGGGTTAACGCGGGCCGCCCCGTCCCGACACCAGTCATCTTCCTCCTTTCATAATCACCAGTGCGGTCACATCTCACCGGTATATTTACGATACATATATTCCGAATATATACAGTGTTTCATTTCCGATCTGCAAATTGATCTCCGATCCTTCGCTCCGTCGTCTTATTTCACCGCGTTGGTAGCTGATAAGGAACTGGCATTGAGATGATGGGATTATGCGGGAATGAACGACCTAAGTTAGAGAGTACTCTTTTCAATCAGTTTGTAATCGAAGTTGGTCCGCCACTGAATAATGAAACCCCCGCTTAGTTGATAATGTCCCCGCTTATGTCATAATGTAATTATTAGCGAAAATTTGATATCTCGTGATGTCACGAGAATACGTGAGATTAGACGTATAAATATTTCTGTACGAAATTGACGTATATCGTTTTGTTATTTTACAAAACACTTATTTCCTTTAAGTTTATAAGGGACATCGTTTACAGTATACCCCTGTGGGTAACGCATGTGTAACTATAAAAAAACATAACAGTTTTTCCCACAAGAAAAACAATAGGAAATCTGTATTTAAAAATATCTAACTAATAGCAATTATAGCATTCCAGCTTAATGAATAAACTCCTTCAATGAAATTGTACATTAATAATACATAAATCTTGTATGAATATTTACTTTCATTTTTGCTTATGAGTATTATTTACAAGAAATTGCTTGTTCAAAGGGTTTTCGGATAACTTCCTTTTTCGTATATCGGTTTTGTTTCGTCAAATTCAATAATATTACTCTACAGGTGGGAAGGCTCGTGTTTGTAAAATCAAGCTCGTCTTAGAAGTAAAGTATAATAGTAGAGTATAAGTAAAGTACTTTGAAACAGTTTGTATAATTAGCCTGTAAACCCTAAGGGGCGCTAACCCCTTCATTTCGCGTCTCGTTTTTGCTGCTTGCCATATTTGCAATTATGGAAGAGTTTCATCTCGATATAAGAAAAACCATTAACGAGTGTCTCCTAATAGTCGTTATCTTTTTCTGTATTCTTTCGTACATTGAACTACACCTTTTACCGGTCTACTTTATCACTCGATGAAAATATTTATACAAAATTCCGATTGTATAGAAATTTGATAGAAAATAATGTCCTAGAGTTTAATTGTTTACTGCAGAATAAAACGCGGCTTAATTCCTTTTTATTGAATCCTGTCACATTATTGCAATGCAGTTTGCTCACCATTCCGCTCTGGGAAATAAGAAATAAAATGTTAGTAGCATTTGTTGGGTCAAATGTTGGAAGTTTGTACATTCTTAAAGTGTAAGCACTAGGATTTGTACCTGAGGCGCGATTGTCTTTCTCCTCTCGTGACTAGAGTGATTATAATTTTCTTTGCGAATTTATTCAGCTTACCATATAAATATCGTATTTGAAATATCTGCCGCGTCATAGACTCTGTTATCCGCTAATAAATTGGATCACCTTTAAATAAATTCGTTTTATTGAACGGAATCCAAAAATGACTCTCCGGAACTTGGCAGTTTTATACTGTAGGTAAATAGGTCGAAGTACTGAAAGAGACGATCGATTTGTCGGCCAATTAAACCCGATGGCGCTTATTGGAAGGCAGGTAGTTTTCCCAGTCATCGTTGGGTTACATAAGTTTTGAAGAAAATTGCCGACAGGACGCGGACATGTTCTGACGCCCGCCACGTTCCAGGAACCTCCGCCTGTCGCTTCCCAATCACAGTATTTAACTCCGACCTTAGCCCAGGAAGAAGTATAATAGTCTCGGTGCGACACTATGCTCTTAGACGCTCTCGAAGTTGGCTCCGATTGCTCGCCTCTTCGCCTTTTTTGAAAAGCGATTACGCCGACACGCACGAACACAGCCTCGCAATAAACGCGGACGTTGTGGAATCGGGTATGAGAACAATTTACCATGAGAATACCGCGAGAAGTTCTCTCGGAGAAGTAGGTACGACCCAAGAAAAAAACGTATTCGTCTTCGGTTCTGCGGAAAGGATTTTGCGAAAATTTACCTCATATATTCTTTTCTCATGCTCTTCAAATATAAATGCGGTCATAATTCCTTTGCGTTTTCATTCCTGGCATACATTATTGTTACCTTTCTTTTTGAATTAGTTGCAAATTGTGCGGGAGATATGCTTAGAAATGCAATATATAGAAACACGTCTGTCTTAGAGCGCAAGATAAAGAGGTACCCATCGCTTAAATATTTCAGCTGATTGAGACGGCAGATTCCCTCAAAATTCGTTCCAAAGGATTTTCGATACCAAATATTGGTCGAAATCTGGTTCATCTCACATATAAGGGGATCCTTTATTTAATTTTCGTTAATCATTTGTGTCGATATGTAAACCTAAGAGTTCTTTTTACCGAACAAAGGCATGTAACCTGAATACAAATAGGGAGGGTTTTACCCAAAGACGAAAACCCATTACTTCAGCGCTCAGCTGTGAAGACGCGCAGGTATTTGGTAAACATAGGTGTAATACAAAATAGAATTAGGGAGGAAATATTCTCAACGCAATGATAAATGAGAAAATACGTTTTTAGCACAGTATGTAATTATGAAGCTATATCCAAGAGACTATAATTTATGAATAGTGCGAGGCGCTATTTCCATTCAGTTGGTTTGCTTAAACTAGATCATCATGGTCAGTAGCATTTCGGTGGTAATTACTGCTGTCAGTGGTCATATTGAGTACCAATAAAGCATACGGTCGGAACATGATAATTACTTTGTAGTGGCATTTGGGTTTCAGATGTCATTCTTTTCAGTCGATGGGTATTCGTTCACCTGGCGTATTAGCCTTGTCAAACACGAACCGGCGCAGCTAAAACCAAATTGTTAACTACAGGAAATGAAGAGAAACACATAACAAGGAAATACAAGAAAAATTATCTTAATACTCGCCCTTGAAGTTTTGTTAGTGTTTCCGTTAGAGTCTGGCGAGGGCACAACTAGAGCACCAACCGTTAGTACTTAAAGCGGAGAAAATCATAAACCGGATCGGACCGAACAGGTGACAACAGACACAAAAATCATACAGATGATTACGCAAAATAAATTCTGAATTACCTTATAGATACTGATTATCTCGTTTTTACTGTTGGCCGGGCCGAATGCACCAAAAGAGCGGTGGTTTGTAGAAAATAACGGCAATTTCACCGGAAAGCCTGAGACAAATCAAAAACAGAACATGGCGATATCAAAATATCGGGGCGGAGACAGTGAGCCCACGGGGGTCGATAACAATTGACCCGGTTCATCGAACCCGGTACAAAGGGACAACGCCGCTCGCCCATTGAAATCCGCACGCCGATGTGTCGCCATACGGTACCGCCGTTTGCTTCCGCCCCATCTATTTTTTTCCCAGTAATATCGAGCCCAATTTCCCGTTCCGCCCGACGAATTCGTTTTTATTTTTTTACAATCACTACTCCTCCGTGTGACCCGATTCCCGTGTACTATCTGGTAGTGGACGAGTCGAATCTCCGTACATGAGTGTAGCGGGAGGAGTTAAGCACTTTGCTCGCCCGTCTTGATAGACGGGTATTACCAGACCGTAATAGTTGTTTTCTTTCTTGTTTTCTACCCAAATATATATAATATTATTTAGTTGTAATGGAACATGAAATAGTGCTCCCCCACGCTCATTGTATAGTCAGCCACATCGGGCACCACCATGTACCTGTTGGCATTCATTGGACAATCCGTTGGAATCAGTTCAAATGTTGTCGCATCGTGAAAGTTTTACTATTACCGCAGACCTGTCTGAGGCACCGACGCTACGAGCAGTTAGGTAAAAATGGTTTTATTATACACTGAGTTGTCGCATATTATTAGAAATAGAGGAGTCTTTTTTATCTGAATTCGGGTATTGCACAAGGGTTCCTCAACTGACATTTCTATACGCGCGCTGGTTACGGTACCTGATTATCATTTGATAATCGGAGTGCCTTACGCAAGATTTTTCGCGGTGTGTTAAACACGGGAGTAACACGGGGGTTTATTTTGTGGCTCCCCCATAGCGACGAGACACCGACTAGCGCTATCGAGCCGTTTTAAAATTTAAAGCACGGAAAGGTGTGTTTGAATTAAGTGGTGAGATAAAAGAAGGATGGTGGTTGTTGGGCGCCCACATTGGGCTGCCGGCTATCTCTCCCCCCTCCCCCCTATCCCCCCGCATTAACACCTGTCCCGCCTATTAACGTGTAAGTGACACACGTCTAGTAGTATCGATCCCGAACCCGTTTCTAGAGCTGCCTAGATTACGGTTAGATTCATTTTTTCATCATTATCGCAGTCAACTTTCTCTTAGGAATCTAAAGCGCCCGTTAATTTCTCTGGCCTTAGGACACATCTGGTTGATAAATTTTAATTTTAATTGAATCATTACTCTAGTAATTGTGCTATCTACGCTCATTCTTGTGAAATATGATTCATGTTTACTTTTATAAGTTACAAAACAATTATGACACTATTAAATTTTCATACTTGTCTGGATGGCGTTATTACAAAGACGTGAGGGTCCTTAATGTGCTGCTTTCTTAAATTTCTTTATGAGTTCAAACTAACCTGGGGCGGGAGGAGAAGTCCTGGCGGCTGCATAGTTAAAACCGTGTACGCCCACTTAAGTTATGAGGAGAATTAAGTCCTTGTTGCGTGTGATGAATATCCATTATAGTTGCATCCCCAGAGCGGGTCCCTCCAACGTGACCGACACGTGGGTTCCAGGACGCGGTTCGGAACAACGTGACTCAGGTAACAGAACGTGACGCTGGATTAGCTCCAGCGAATTCCTCCCTTTGCAAAAGAAGCGCATCTCGGATAAATATAAAAATCTTTCACTCGCTGAAAACATCGGTTCTATTTGAAGTTGAGCATGTTTAAAATAATATTATTATGTTTTATAGTTGACTCACTTAAAAACTATGTCAACCTTAATGATGGCCAATTTTGCTCGAAAGAGAAACATGACTAAATTTCGTTGACGGCAGAGATGGCCATGTTTTGAATGTTATAATTGAATGGTATAATTGATTACGACTTTTGTAATTTGAGTTTTATGACACCATCCTTTTTATTGGCTGTCCGACAACCGTCTGGACCCAGATTGCATTGATTGCACTGCGGCCCAACATTTTGCAAGCTGTTGTGGATTTTGTTTGAATTAATCTGTTTAAATATCTTATGTGCAGCCTAGCGGCACTTGGAGAGTGCACATTCATAGCACGCTGTTATTAACGGTCGTTTACCCCTGGCCCCCGCTCACCGTATCAACTCCATTATGTAGTTTGCCCTCTGGCTTCCTCTACCCTGTAGTCAACGTTAATGTTAGTGGCACTAATGCACAATATATGATTGTTGTCTTCCTTATAGAGTCTTAGATAAGAAAGGTACTTCTTTTTTAACTTTTCTCACTGTTTAGGTTGAAGTCACGAGTTACAACGTTTACCTTCAGTTTTTATTAATTCCGCGCGACAAATTTCATTTCAACATTGGACAATCCATTAAAATATTAGGATAATTAATTTTATCGTAATAATTGTTTTTTTTTTAGACGAACCTTTGGCCGCATTATTACCGAGGAATTATGGCAGAAAGTCACAATTGAAAAAATGTCTTGCTAAAAACCACTATCAATTCTATAAAAACTCAGATACACCGTTATGGAAACATTGGCATGTACACTCCCGTTTTATAATAACTGGATTGCCGTAATTGGACAATCGTAGTTAATTAACTGTCCCTGAGTTAATTGAAAATAGATTTTTAAAAAGTAGAGTTTTTGTTGTTCGTCCAATTATTAAGTATACTTGTTGTTGCTTGTGATTGCGAAATGAATTCTAAATAAGAATGAAATGTACATCGGCCAATGGATCTTCTTGACATGCAAATGTCTACAAGATATCGTAATAGAATAGATCGATGATATTATTATATGTTTATAACGAGTACGTATTTTATATATTTGAGTTAGTATGATCGGTGAACCCATTTATGTTCTCCTTTAAGGTATGGAATTGAAAGGAAGGAAGGTTGCGGGGGCGCGATTTAAAAAATATTTGCACCGGCGCCGGATTTGTCCCTGAACAACGACAGGAGCGTCAGGCTGGTCGGCTCCAGGGCGTATCGATTGACGCCATAGTTTAAACAGTTAACCCGGTGTCGGACTCACATACTAATAAATATACAAGCCCCGCTGGATCGATCTAATGCTAGAATTTTTTTTTTTTATTTCCTCTCCCGGTTGGCATGTGTGAAAGTTCTGCTCTCAATACTGCCTGGTGACCGGTTCATTGACCTTTCATCTTGAATCGATTAGTTCCTCCTCATCGTGGGCCCATTCCCACCGACGTTTTCTCCCCGCGAATCCTCATCAGCGACGCTCCTCCTCATTTCTTTGCAAAGCACATCACCCTCGTCTCGCGTCGCGGAGGCGCCCGCGTCATCTGCCAACGGCGTAGGGATCCTTGCGGAGGTAAAACCCCGGTCAACCCGTCCGGGGACCGCTGATCGCTGGGAAAAGCCCTTCCTGCGAATTGTTTGAGTGCTTCTGTAACAATAAGATCTAGGGCTGAAAAGATCTAGGGCATTCGGACGCCCACTGCTGTCAAGAGGTCTCTTCCAGCTTCATCCTAGACCAGGAAGTCCAGCAGCACGTGATTCCATTATTCATCCTCTCCGCAGGCGCACTCCGAGTGGTCCAACGGCCTCCCCCCCCCCTCGTACAGATGAACAATGACCGAACCAGCGTGACCTGGTACCAGGAACAACAAGCTCATGCTGAACTCGGGTGGTTTGTCGCTCTATCTCTAATCCTGGAAACCGATTAAAGTTCAAATGATTCGAGAGTTATATTAAAAATTACGATAGAGAAGTCCTTTATATCAAATAAACCGATTACAAAGACCCGCCATTGGGCTTATTGTGGGCACGTATAGTTTTATGCAAGTAATGTCCATTGCCTTGCTCTACGCGTTTAATTTTATCAAAGAATACAATGAAATGTAAGGTAAAAAAAATTTCCTCACGGGAGAATGGTGTCGCTGAAGCACGTTTTCAGGTGGTGTTGTGGAAGAAATGTGACCTGCCAATTGTGAAGGGAAGCACATTCATCACCATTACGTGTATAAAGTATTCCTGGAAAAAATTATATTTTATGTAGAAAAAACGTATTTATTCGCAAGCTGTTCGATTTATATTAAAGTTTGTAGTTGTAGTAAGAGTTGTAGTTATTTTAATGTTTAATCATGAAACCATAAGGCTATAGTTGACTAATGTATAATGATCTATTCATAAAATATATATATTCATAAAAATATATTCCGTATTTAATTCCGGTTGTCAGTGCAACGTGTTACCGTGACAAATTTCTCATAAGACTGGAATTTTATGTACAAATAATTCATTTAAATAAAATCTATTAACACTTACTGAAATCACTAAATATGACAGGAAATTGTGCGACTTGGACTTACATCGCTTTCTGTTTCAGTCTGGGTAATTTAAAATACTGGATTGTATAGCTCCAAATAAGTGGACACTGTAAAAATTGTTTCCGTTGGGCCGGTTCCAACACTCCAGTACGGCCGTGGATATCGCGCATGCGATCGGACATAAAAAGTGTTAGCCGGTTTTTCTTTTTTTTCAATTAATCGGGCAATAAAGGATCGAAAAACAATCACGTGGGAGGTGGAAAATCAGTCCACCGCGTACGAGTTTCTTGTCGTGCCCGGTCTGTTGTAAAGTTCAAGGCCGCTAATAACAAAACCGAAAGTTGAATTGGCCTGTAGCCCTTTCGCATTGTTCAAGTGGTACAAGCTTATAACACCCCGATTAAATTATTTTTTATTTTTAAGTCACGACTACAATTACAACATAATTTAAAATATGTTTAGTGCGATTTGATAACACTTAAGGCGAATTCTGAACTCCATTGTCATTGAATACAAAAAAAAATCTAGATCACTCTTAACACATGTATTTTTACAATTTTACGAACCTTTTCTGTATATCGGGCCGGTAGCCAAGTAGATGCTTTGAAATCATCTTAAAGTATCACCCTTTATCTCGCGGACGCGTCTAGTTTCCTTAACCGAATTTTGGGCCTTTGACCGAGTATCGGTAAGGGATTCTCACCCCCCAAGGAAAGGGTATAGGGATCAGTTTAAGTGTAGAGCGTTAAAATTGGGGAAGTGGGGGTGAAGACCTGGCGGCGCCAGAGTAATTGTCGGCCTTCCCATGGCCGCGGTATCGACTGCACCACACGGACCCCCTGGCCCCCTTCTTACTGCAACAACCCTCTGAATTAGAATTACAATGTAAATAATTTTCCTGTCTACCGAATCGGTCTATCCGTTAAGGGCCATTTTGAATTAATAGTTTATAGCTTCGCATTCAAGTTTAATTCATTTGTCACGTGATGTCGCCTCCAAGATATGATCAAGTAGCGCATATATAACTCTGGAAAAGGAATTAAACTAGTCTAATTGTGTAAGCATAATTATGTACATTCTGCGTGCAATACACTGATATAGCTATGTAAATACAATTTGTTTTATTTAACCTCTCCTCTGAATTTCTCATATCGTTTAAATTGGGAAATTGGAGGATATTTACTAAAGTCACACATCTATGGGTCGGATATCTTTATCTTCTACCATAACAGAGCCGATTTTTATCAATGTGGCTAACTTTCAATCTCAGTCGAGCAAAACGTCACCAGATGTTTTAGGGTATTCGAAAGTCTAAATCGTTATACCCCACAGATTCCAGAAAGGGAGTAGGCGTTTCCCTTTGACCAATCGGCACGGTGGGTGTACTAAAAAAAAATTACAAAAAAGCCTATACTGATAGTATTCGTCAATTTATAGAATTAGTACACTTCTTTCTAAACCAGTTTGGTTTCTTCTATAGTTTCATTTATTATGCGCAATTCGTATCTGTTTAAAAGTTTCCAAGGATTTTAATTTTAGAGCAGAACAAAAGCAAAAGACCGGTGAGGAAAACCTTAACCAAGTTGCGAAGTAACAATTAATAGCGCAATAGTATTGTATTATTTTTTTAAGTCTCTTTTATAAAAGAGTAGTCAAACAATAATTACGGAGATTAGGGTAGGTTGGCTTTTACAATACCAAAAGGACTTTGTGCTACCAATCTTTTACCAAAATGACATTGGTACATGATGATTTTAGAAGATCGATTAATCTAAAATATCGTAAATATTATTAAATGTATTTGAATATCACATTAAGTTTTATTTCTGCAAGGAAATATTCTCGATCTGTACCAATTGTGCTATTCTGTATCTTAATAGTTCAGTTACGACAACATACGCGGACTCAAGCCAGTAAATTTAAAATACGTCTCCCGGATTTAACTAACCAAGGGTAAAAGAAAGAAAATGTTTAAAGATCTCAAGGAAAGCGCAATAAACAACCCGCCCCCCGGACATAAACCGGGCTGAAAGTGAGTTAGGGTCGTTCAACGACCTTTGGCTGGCCGGCCGCCGACCCACTTTCAAAACGCAGACTCGTCTGCTGCCCGTCTGTTTTCTGCGGGGTGGGGGGGCGAGAGAACCGCGGGAGAAAGGAAAATAGAAAGATATGGGTGCCGATCCGAGGCAGGCAGAGAGAGAGAGAGGGAGAGAGAAACAGAGATACAGAAGGTAATTGGAAATTTACTGTGACGTAAATGGCCACGGAAAAAATATCATGGAAAGAATAAGAGCTCTGACAAATTTTGGAAATGTCAGAATCTCAATAAATAGTAATTTATATATATCACTCAAGAATTAGAAAAGTTATTAAATTAAAATCATCGACGGATGAAAAATTAGATCCCATAAGCGCTCTATTTTGATGTTAATACTCCAGCTAATTCTTTGTACACAATAATAATTCATATTATATATGTTCAAGGATGAAACGTAAAATAGCGAGAAGCATAGCTTGAAAAATTATTTTATAATTTAGCGTTCAATATTAATTAATGAATTAATTTTTCGACATTTATATGCTGCTGAAAAACTGAAATTGTATAAACGCGATACCATTGAGCATATTCACTCGTCAATCCTGTGAAATATTGTTTCAAATGACCGATATATTTCTGCGGGTTCTTTAATACAGCCGCTGAATCGATTTCAAGTCCGTGCGTGAAGTTGTATTACTCCATAAAAACTTCTAGAGTGAAAGGCAATCGTTTGGAGAGTGGAAGACATTTAAACATTTTATTCCGAAACGGGAATAATGAAATTTGAAATATAAAAACATTGTTAATTTTAAAAAGGTTTTTTTACTTCACGTGCGTCCAAAATGCCCATACCCGGTTCAGTTTTCCAGTAGTAGCAAACACTTTAATTTCAACCTCTTTTTAATGCATTTCACAAATGAATATGCATATATCATATAGTGTTTTTTTACAGGCACATCTTTCCACCACATTCCGTTTACACTGCATATTCCATAACTTTTATTATAACTAAGGTAATTGCAGGTCTTTCATATTAGTAACGTTGGAAACGGTTCATCTCTGTACTCAAATACTCTGTACTCTTTGTAGCGATCGTCCTAATTGTGATATCCATCAACGTCTAAATGATCTAACTTTTCCACGTCTCCTCTCTACGAAAAAATGTCTCCTATCCATATTATATAAGCGTTGCCAAATTAAAAAATAGATCTGCGGCCCCTTTCTAGGACGTGATCTTTAAATGAGTGGTATAAGTAAATTGTGAATTTAATCAATTTTAAAATAAAAGGATAAAATTCAGTCCCCCATAGTGTTACTTTATTTATTATGCGATCACAAATCTGTGCCCAGCTTTGATCTAATATTTAATCAATCTATCTACCTATCTTTATATATATATATATATATATATATATATATATATATATATATTGTTTTAAGGGTTTTCGAACCATGGCAAGGGGAGTGCATTCAAGTCGTTTATGTAGCAGTTAGGCTGTTGTTATGCGCAATGGTTGGTTAGGTTTAGTGATCGCTACCAGAGAGCGTGGCGATCTAACTCCATGATATAATCGCTTCTGCACAGTTCTGGTTCCACCCCGAATTTAAATGTTCACTTTTCTTTAAATTTACATTTAGGATATTTTAAAAATATGCAAATATTGAATTATACACACATGTGGCCGTTCTATATTTATAGGCATGCATACACATTGGACTACCGTATTCAATTTATGTACAATATTATAATAATAATAATACTGACCCATTATGTGCTGATAGGCCTGTTTCCTTCTCAGTTTCACATTATCGTAATTTGGCAATGTAATCGGAACGTATCGCTTTTCATTCCGCCGCTCGAAAATTACCTTTCTGCACATGTCATTTGTCCATACATCCGCAGACGGAGAACGAAATATATAACCGTACTCTCCGTGGCGTTTGTTCGTAACCGTTTGGTCCGGCGGTGAGAGGCAACAGATGGCTGGCTCTCGGTCCCGATGAAAGTGTGTCTAAAGCCGGTCTCGGGAAAGGTCGATGAACGACCCTAACTCGCTTTCGTAGGCCGGCAATCGACCCCTTCACTCTCACCTACGGACCCGGGGCACCAACACCTACTGCCCCGCCAAGCTCGGATACCACTCTAGGCTTGAAAAATAATGGACTAAATACGGGGGCTAGCTTTTCGTGAATCCAGTCTCTAGAAATTATAAATAACAGTACACTATCTGAATCTTACACCATTCGTGATATACGGGACGCCAATTGGTACGCCAATGTAGTTGTTTAGGAGCATATTGCCATCACTAGTTTTGCGCTAGACCGGTTCGGGATTATTAACCCCCCCCCACCCCTATTCCGTCAGTAACAAAGTTTAATATATTTATTCTCACATCGGCTGCCGATACTTCAATCGATACTTTAATTTTTCTACTGAACCGATGATCCTAGTAGTTTCTTAATTAGAATACTCTTAATCAAAGTAGCATTCGATTTATTGGTAACCCCAATAGGGCACTTGTGTGTTAAAATAAATGTGTTTTAAATGCAACATAAATATATATATGGTGTTTAATAATTACACACACCTGCAGTCACTGGACTCATTTATCGATTACGACGAAGGCATCACTGGTGAACCAAGAGAGACAACATTTTACCCCAATGTTATATTCATTGGAAACACTTGCTGGTGTACCGATAAAACATTCAACGTGGGAGTGAGCCCCTATTGTAATGCGTAGGTACTTAAAATTGTATTGTTTTACGATCTGAAGTCACAATGCTTTTAGTATTTCTGGTAATAACTGCTGAATTAATTGCTCGTTTACTGTGATTCTGTACTGGTGGGCGGCAAGTGCCAACCCGCCAAGTGCTTCCTTAGAAATATGCGGTCTGCGGGTGAAAATTGTTCTCCTAACTCAAAAATCATGATTCGATTACTTTTCCTTTTGAATTTCTAATATCTCCGTGGGAACTTCGTTTTGAGTAATTTGTTTTTATTTTTTCATGTTATTACTCATTGAATTTCTCGTACGGTACGCAATTTTTTGTTTGGTATTGTTATTAACTTTGATTTAACCATTTTCGTCCCCGAATACTATTTGCACCTGATAAAACGAAATGATATAATTAATCTATTAAAATGTCAATATAACAAGTATACTTAAATAAACGGGGTTGTCGCAGTATGAAAGGTATAAAGCGGAAAATATGCTAATGGTACTAACGGTAAAACTAACCGAATTGGTGTTCTCAATTTAAGTGTCACACTCGAAATTTAGCATCTTAATGAATTATTATATCGAAAATTACAGAACGGATCGAACTCTGCAATTACGATAATCGTATGCTTATTAATTACTGAAATTTAATTTTTTTGCGGATGTGGTAGGACGGTCACTCTTGGCGATCGACGTCTTTGCCAAGACCCCTTATCTAAGTTATATACTGTCACTGGAGAAGGTTCATAGGGGTCAATGCTTAGTGTTCTTTTGAAATCATTTTATACAAAACCAAACAATTGTGCCGAGGAAACGGTGCGTTGCGCAACTGATAAATCTCCTGGATCTGTTCAATTATAAGATTGTGAAACAATTCGGTGGAGTTGCGTGGCGGAGTTTTTTGTTTCAAAATCTCGCCCGTGTGTGCGTCCGGCACGTGCACGCGGGTGCGAAGGAAAGAGGCTGAGGGCGGCGGGACACGTCCCGATAATTTGAGGGAATTTTATCGGCGTGCGGACTTCCGGTCGACCGCCTTGTTGCCGATAGCGGGAAACCGGACATCTTTAATTTAGCGACCCGGATTTGCTTTGGTTCTAGACTAACACAGTATCATTGATTTATTGGCCATAAATTGAAATGGCCTACGGGAGCAACTTTATTGAAATCGTTTTCCAATTTTATTTTCATAGTTCATTGCAAAATACGTTTTCATCCATAATAAATTAATGCACAATGCATGTACCGTGTCTAGATAACCGCAATAAAAAGAATACACTTGAGCAACCGGGACTCGTTGACAACCCTTTTCAACACGTGCGTAGAACCTTGGGCATTTCCACATCTTTCCATTTTGTTTTTAATTTTGATGGGAAGGTTGGCCTGGTTAGGTTCATCCAGAAAGGAGGCGGAAATCCCATATAGGCCAATCTCGCAAATAGGTCCACGAAAAATTGACTGATGTAGCCGGCTTAAGTACGGGATTAAAAAAGAGTGCTCTACCGAAGATGCCCTAAATTTAGTTGTAAGCTCCTCCACGTTGCTTCTAAATAAGAGGCGGCTATATTTATAACATTTACTGCTGCCAACCAGACAAGAGAATGAACTAAGAACAAACTACAACAAATTAATTCCTTGATTCCAACATTACAATTATTTAATCTACCTGGTCTCATGTGTGGACATGATTTCTCTCCGATTGAACGGGGAAATACCAAATTATGTTTAGTATAATATATACTAAATCATAGTTTATATATTTTTTTATTGAACTGTTTATTCGTGTAAAAAGAATTCTTTAAATTTTTCTTTTCTCTAAAGCTTTTTAATGTTGGACATACCCAAAGGGAATAAGGAACGGGAAGAAATTAGTTTAACGGATGATTGCGAATGTGCTCGAAGTACTATTATTTTTTAGTATGATCACATGTATCACTAGCTGGATCATTCTAGGCAGAGTAGATTTCTGGGCCTGTGGTGTTTAAGCCGCCGAGGGGGGATAGTGGATGGGAACGGAGGAAAGAGATTCGACGAGAGGATTGGGATAAACGGAAAGACGGAAAGAGATTTTATGACTTGGTTGACTGTAGGTATGTTGAGGTCGCGGTGAAGAGTGTGATTGGAAACATAGCAGGGAGTATTGAGGACGGTTCCAAGGATTTTCGATTGGAATCTCTGGATACGAGCAGCGTTGGACATCTTAGAGGATCCCCATAGTTCGATATCGTATGTCCACGTCAGTTTTAATATAGCTTTGTATATTGTCAATTGGTTGGCTATATTAAATTTTGAAGTCCTTTTCAGTAGAGGTTTCAACAGTTCAAATTGTGATTTAAATCTATTCTTTTCAGACGGGTATGAAGATTACATTATTTTGACGAATGAGTAAATGATTTATGTTCATTTACCCTACCACTGTTTCCCAATAATTTTCGTGCTGTATAAAACGCCAATCCTTGAATTGAGATTATTCAGTTGTAAACTTACAAAAAGTAGCTGTTTCATTTTCACGGAAGCATTGTAAAACTTACATTTAAAATGTTACGTTGTCAGTATTCCCAGGTAATAAATATATTAATGAATTCCTGAACAAATTATCCGTCTATGACCTAACGGGCATCCATCATACTGACAGAACAATTAAAACAGGAGTACACTCCGTGGATTCTGTACTGGTCATTGTATTGACACCACTCGGTCTCGTTATGCAGTGTTTCCCATCGTATTTTGATCGAGCTCCTTTCACAAAAATTTAAGAACAAAGGGAAGAAAGTGAATTCGATAATTCAAGAACTTTAAGATCACTGTCCCGTTATTCCCTGTGGCTGCTTTTTTGGTTGGAAGAAAACTCTGAAAAGTGGCTCCTGAATAATGAAATCTCGACGTCTTTTAAAAGACTTACTAAGAGTACTTCTAATATTTCGTTACAGTTATCTGAATACCTATGCGACTGTTAATTTAAGTTGAACAAACTAAGGTTATTAAAATAGATTTTCCATTGCGAGAAATTAACACCGGAAGCTGACGAAGAAAGGGCTGGTTTTATCAAACGCGATTAACCGAACACGTGGATGAACCGAGATCGCTTGGCCTGTTAAACGGGGCGACCTCTCGGCCGAATGACATTATTCGGGGTTATCTGATCTCCTCCCCCGAAGATCAGGTTTAATTTAAACCGGATGAATATCACTGTGCGTTTAAAACGTTCTAAAGAGATACAGTTATCGAGTGTCGTTGAAGTCATCGTTATGATAAAATACTGCACTAATCAGAACGAGTAGAAGATTCATTTCCTGAAACTGCAATTAAATGACTGCAACGATCGGTCCAAAATTAAAATCTAATTTAAATATGTAACATGTTTAAAATTATACGTTTATTTTACGAGGCGATCAAAACAAAAATTAAATTCATGAGAAGTAGCGTAGTAGGTTCCTGCTCATCCTGCTCATGGAATGAGCAGGCAAGCTGCAAGCTAGTTACAAATTAGTTTCTTTTTCTATTAGTTTGAATAGTAGCTTGAATTAGTATGAATAAACCTTATACATGAGGAGACGTCTCTCCGGCTCCAGTGCCATGCATCGTTTGAGCCGAATTTCGTCGCATGACAGTTTTGTCGACACGAGTTCTGATGACGTCTCCGTTGGAATGACGTCAGAGATGGGTTGGCACCCGGGCTCTAGTGCAGTAGGGCGCTGACGTCACTCTGGGGAGCTCCTGAGTTAAGCGTTATCTCCGCATCTGAATCCCTCGTTTCCCAAGTGACAGTTGTCCAGGGGTGGTGATTTATGTAACACGGCCGTTACCGAATACTTGATTGCACGTGTTTGTCTCACCATGTACATTTATCGAGACAGGTTTTGACGACTTGAGCGTGATAAACACGCTTGCGTTCGTGATTATCTTTAGATGTTGTTTATTTTGCACTTTATCTGAAACGGATGTATGTTTTTCTAAATAAAGCACAAATTTGTATAAATGTGTACTTCGGTCTAGGATAAAACCAACGAAGCGAGAGCGATTAGAAAATGACACGAATGGCAGTACTTCTTTTTTCTGTGTTCCGGTCCGAACATTTTCTGACCTGATTGTTCTTGTTTGTCTAACATTGATTGGACTGTAGAATATTTTCCGCTCAACATTAATTTGTTGCAATTTGTTTAGGATGAGTGCGTTTTGAAACTTGGAGGATAAAAATCACGAGTAATTTATTTGTCCCGTATCGCGGCCAGTAATTTTCTATCGATTGCATGGGGGTGAGAGGGCTGAGCGGCTCGTTATCTTGTTTGCGAACGACACACAGCCTGCCCCAATAATAACAACAACAAAGGCGGTTCGCCAGACTTCCTCGCGAGCGCCCTGTGGTCGGCCGATATGAGCGCGGTTGACTTTTTATATGACGTAAAACAATATTCATTCACTCTCACAGATTTTATTTAAATTTCCATGTTAAAATGAATGGCTGTAATTTGTTTTGCAAGTAGCATGATTTAACGTGTGGATTTTGAAGTCTCAGGTCAGAAAACTAATCTATCTGTCATATGCAGACCGATAAGGAATGAAGGGATCATTCATCGTCGGTCTGTTAGTTCTTCTCCATCAGCTATTATGACTGAATGGTTTAAGCGTTAATTTGTATCGGGAATTTAATTCCAGGGGAATGAGTATGGCTGTCGGCCGCCAGATGTGGACACCTGCCCCGGCCACCCCTCGCCATATCGGCGCTTCCCTTTCCATTATTCATCCTTTATTATTGCTCTATTATTCTAATTTATTCATATCTGGGTTATGCCCCACCCGCGTACTCCCTCGTATTTATTATTCAGTACCAATATACACCCAGTGCTCCGTGTCCTGAACACGTTCCGTTTTCCCGTTACGTTCGTTTGCACAGCCCGTTTTTAAAGGTCTTTTGAAGTTCGACGGGTGCCAAATAAACCCTTCATAACATCTACAATCTGCAGCTTTATTAAACACATCACTAGTCTGAATGATTACCATTTATGCTTGCCCTACCTCTCACACTGTATCGAAATACAACCGCTATCCTGCTGTGTTGATTACGGAAATCCTTAACGTACCTACTATAGCAGAAAATATAATCAAACTATGGTATAAAATAAAAAAAGTTTTATTTACTCAATTTACGCGTATTAACTATGGCCCTGTCGGAAATAAAAATGTGCTTAAACATTTAAATGGAATTATTTTTTGTAATTATACGTGTTACAATTATTGTAATCTATGTGAATCTTGGCGAGAATTACATTTGTTCCTGTGCACAAATAAATCTGTCCAACTCATTAATTTAGTCAGGAGAACTAGAATTGAATCAACGCTATAATTTACATTTATCAGTGTATTTTGATTTAACTGGTTTATTTTACTTTTATTTAAACCTGGATCTAAAACGATTTTGCGTGTTTTTGACCCATTCTAGACTTTGTGTAGTTCTGCGTATATTCTGAAATAAAATATATTAAGCCTTTCAGAATCACCGTTGGTTGGGTGGAATTTTGAAATTCGAATAGTGCAACTTATTGCATTCGCAAAACAAGGGGTTGGCATATTATCCGATCATTAACAAGCTAATAACTCCGTTATTATTGATCGATAAAGCATAATTATCTGTATACTCGTGAGTTAACTATTGATAGGTTCCTTGGATCCAATAGCCGTTTTAACAGCATTGCCGGTAATTGGGTTCACTGATTCGAAACGCTCCAATTCTAATGGAGGTTCGGAAGAAAAGAGCTGTGTAAAAACATTGGGCTCAACTAAGAACACAAACCGAGTATGAAATTTACACTTTAATAATTGTTCCTTTGCGCAACTCTACCAGGAAATGCGCCTCCGTTCAGGACCACAGATCTAATGTGCATTAATTAACCATTGCGCATTTCTTATTAGTGCGTCTCCAGAAACAAACTCTCTTTCGTTATCACTCCCCGTCCACAAACAGACGTGTTTGTCGTGTCCTAATTGGAAAAGACTCACACTTGTAACATCAGTATTGACTATTCCGTATCACGCGCACTGACATCATGCCTAAGAATGACATAAAAATTATACCAAACTGCACTGTGGTGTTATGGTAGCACGCCTGCTACTGATAGAATTCTACTGATTGTGAAAATTCCCGACGGCGATACACTGCGTACAGTTCAGTACTTCAACGGCGTCCATTACGCCCCGTTCCACAACATATTATTAAAACAACGCTCTTATGATGGTGAACCGTCTTGGGCAGGAAGCGACAACTAAATCATTTCACCACTTCTCGCCGCCCATAGACACAGACAGATGGCCGTTTGATAAAATGCCCCAGTCCAGACGCCCAATCGTGGGATTCAATTATTCGTTCAATCGCTGCGAGATGTTAAAAAGTGTAGCGCTCTCAGCTTGGAGAGGCCGGAGAAGTGCGGCAAGTGGGCAGAAGACGTGTCGCAAGAGGTGGGTTGCACAACTGGCCGCCGGTAGACAAGTTGCTCAACGCCCCTCCACCGCCGCAGGAGAAATAATCCGCGGTCAGCCCGGTTTAAAATGCCCCGGCTCCAGTAGCCTCTGAGCTTAACTTTCTTACTTTTGCTATCTATTTCTTATAATTCTAGTAATGAAACTCCCCGGGCACGCTTTCACCCTATATCTGAAATTTTTTATCTCGAGGTCGAGATTACACGCCTTAGTTTTAATTAATTTTTGAGTGCTTCGAGACTGGGGATTACAAAGTCACGACAGGACGCTGTTAAAACCGATCGAAACCAAATCGTGCACACGGTTGCCCTATACGTAAAATAATATTCGCGTCTACGCATTCTTCTACTGAAGAAAGGTGGGAATTTTATGTACAAAAAAAGGCGAACATAAATGCAAAGGAAGGTTCTTCCTGTTAGTTTCTTCGATGCCCTGATACAGCCGAATCTTTTCCAAGCTGTTTTTATCACCCAGGGCTGTTTTTATTATAGAGACCGTGGAATATTTTCAACTTTTCGGAACATATCCCTCGCGTGACATAGTTCTCTATGGTCGTGGAATAAGTTCGCTGATAGGAATACGCGAACGATTTTATTGATCGTCGGACAATTATGAACCGCAAATAGTGACGGTTTAATTCGCGGGCCGATCGTTGAATTGCGTAGTAGGGAGTCGGTCCGCAGAAGAGAAGGGGACCTTGAGAAGGTCGAATCGCCACAACGAGCGCCATCCATAGCGTGGCCCCATCCACTGACTGTAATGAATAACGGATACTAATTCCACCTTCGCAGCTACACCTATACGCAATAAACAGATATAAAAGCGCTCCCGATCAACGTTCACTAACACGAATAAATATTTTCTGGGACCAAACTTAGATTTTCACCGATGGCTCCTCGTAGTGCATGTGGTATGATTATTCGGCTGAGATTTTGAAGCATACATTGAGATGTACATGTTGTCGTGTGGAAATGCTGAACGTGACTTAGCTGGCTGGATTTATTTTAAAGCCTGGCCTCACGGAATATGTATTAGATCACTCATCGGTGTCGAAACCACAGATGCGCTGTTGGATGAGATGGATGTCGGCCCAGTTGGGAAGACTGTGGTTACTACAGTGCCCGAGACCTGTACCTTATCGTTACATTTTAAGATAGGTGAGGCCATTCAGATCTCTGACAAATGGCAGAAAGGTCCGGACTATTTCCGCTGGGTCCAGTTCAGTTGGGAATCAAAAGAGATAAAAAGTTCAAAGTGGACGGAAGGTCGTGCCCGGGGCGGTGTCTTAATTTAGCTCACGGAACTGGGCCCGGGGCTCGGTAGGTACCACGCCCCACAGATAAACAACACCAGGATACGGACAGGAGCTCTGTCGGGCCTTGGGCATTAAACGAGCGCACAGGTCGCTTTTCAAGCACTTGCCTTTGTCGCTTATTCGTGGACGTTTAAATGCCGAGCAAAGCGTAAACAACTCGCATAACGCAGAGTGCCCCTGGGATATTATAACCTTAAAACATTGAAATTCGTGCAGCCGTGATATCGTTTGTGATAAACGGTCGCTCATCGAGATAAATTCTGAGATGGCACGTAGTGTTCCGGCTGGCATGTTCCTGCTAGTTGACTTACCTGTGTTCGTCGTTTCGTCGGCCTTTTTCGCAATAGGCGGCGTTCCACCCGACGTCAGAAAATGTCACGCGAGCGCTTTCCCTTTGACGGTATCCTGGACACTACCTTGCGCTGCGCATCTCGTCTGTCGCCCTTAACTCCCTCTGCGAGGTTCCCTCCGGATGACCCGGACGCCCCTACGAGGCGAAACGTGCGTTACCAGGAAGCGAGGAGGAGTGTCGTGAAGATTCGCGAGAGGACGGTGGGCCAACGTAGAGGAATGATTCAGTTCTGAGCGAGAGGTTGACGAACCAGTCCCAGGCGGTATTGAGAGCAGGAGTTTTGCTGTCGGAGAATAGATGCCGGCCAGAATGGAGAATCAAAAAAAAATGTCGCCCTTAACTTGTTTCATCTTCGTCACCTCGCGCGTTGTTCCCTCGCCGAGTTTGCCATCGAATTAGTCTGCCATAATCGAATAGCATTCCTCATGTTCAGCCTCGCTAAGCTCATCGAGGGCAACCTTTCTTCAACGAGCCTACCAGTGCCGGTCTAACACAGGTGTGTCAAATTTATTTCTGCTACGGGTTGCCTTAAATTTTCTCATATACTATACATCAATTCTAGATTCGGTATCACAAGTGGGATCATTAAAATTCGTATTTAATTATCATTTAAATTTGTATTAGGCTCAACAGAATACGAGTAATTAGAATTTGGTACGTTAATAATTGTTATATTATTTTTTTTATTTAAAAATTATTCTACATACTTCTAAGTATAATTCATTTCTTTTCCCGGATACCTGTCGGCGTTTACCCCTTACTGGTTTTTTAATATCAGGATTCGAAGACTGGGAGCATACAATTTTCAGCATGTTCAAGACGTTTGTCTGTTAGTAACTCGCTATTTCTCCAGTTTCCCGTTTACTTAAACATTTAGTATCTGGGAATCGCAGGGTAAAATTCCGAAGTAGCTAGGATTATATATGTCGCCGGGTTATTCGGCCTAGTGCCGAAAACGTACGGATCATCTTTTAAATTAAAAAAAAATTAAATTAAGAATTATTTACCTGCGCAAGACATCGGGCAGTAAACTATAAGGTAAAATTGTTACTAATAAATTTTATGACTACAGTGATTTATCCTAACTGATTCCGACTTAGTGGATATTTCGAGTTCCCTCAGACCGACATTTAATTATTCTTAATGAGTGTCGACCGCAGTCGATGTCGTCTTCCGCCGGCACGAGATAAAAATCCCCACTCTGTGATCGGCCGAATCGGTTTATTTACAGGAGAATTATTATTCCCGTTATCGAGTGCCATATCGGCACTCGGCCAGGATAAGATTAGCTGCGTGGAGCCGGCTGTGAGTGCGGACCCCTGGTTGTTAGTCAAGCCGAGATGTGTTATAGCATGTGTTTGATCTACCTGGTGGGGTCGTGTCTCGGAATATTGGCGGTGGCGAATCGCGAAAGCGGAGCGCTCTTGCTGGCCTACAAGCTGGCAAAGAAGCCCTGGTTGATGCTGAAGATTTTGGCCCGGCTGTCGCCTCCGGGCCTCTGGTATCCGCCCATCACTTTCTCCCAGTTCTACGGTCCCCCGTCCGCCGTTTCTCATCCACTGGCCCGTCTCTTCTTTGAAACAGTCCACCGCGTCTTCTTCTTCCCAATATATCTCCTCTACTTCTTCATTTTTTATTTGCTCACTTTCGGGTTCATAGCGGTATTCTACGGGTGGTGTGCTGTGCGCATGGCGGTTAAAAAGGCTTTGGGGAACGACTTCTGACAGACTTTTGCGGTACCGATAGTGCGCCATTTATGTTTTGATATTAACATCGATATTTTTGAGTGTTAATTTTTACAAATATTTATATTACGATTATTTTATTCTGTAAAATATATTTATTAATTTTTGTATTTATTTGATTATATTATTTGGAACAACGCCTACCGGTTATTAATATTTATTCGTTTTATGTAGTAATGTGATTTGGCATGAAATAACGATGAAAACGATATCATATTTTCTTGTATAACGTTTCTTCTATACTTTCTCTCTATGGCTAAAACAACTCTGGAAGTCAGAATTAGGTCTTGTATAAGACAATGCAACCTTTATATTATTATTCGGAGTGAACTTAAATTAAATTAGGCCAAAAATATAACACAGTGTAATGTTTTGCTGTGTTTATCTTTTTACAAATTTATTTGTATTACTATTCTCACATTTTATGTGAAATATATTTATTGGCTTTTATTATTATTGGTTTTCCTTACTCATTCACTCTAAATATTGCATAGTTTATACCGTAACGCGGCATGAGGCTAAGGGATAATTACCCAGATAATTCAAACATATTTTTAAGTAATGTATTCATCCCCATATTTACGTCCTGACTATCAATTTTGTAGCAGTAATCCATTTGTTCGGTTTTGATTAACATATTCTTTTACTGCCTATTTGAGTCACATATTCGAGAACTTATTAGTTTTTTATTATGTCTGGCACCTACAGCCTTTATTAACATTATATTTGGCTGACCTGAGAAGGAATGTTTTTTTCATACAATCGTAAGTCTGTCGAATGCGGAATATATATATTTCGGAAGGGGAATTCTGGCTAATCAGACTGCATTATCTTAACTGGTTTATCTCGAATAAATTTATTGAGAGCTCCCACACCGCTTTTATATCTCCCGTAGCGGTGTGTAAACATTTTTATTTTATTTTTCGGCGGAGCTAACTCCCTCCCAAAGGCGAAAGTGAAAACCCGGGGGCCTTGAAATTGAGACGAGGCTAGTTCGTGTACAGTCAGGATCCGATACAACAATAAAGGTCAAGTACACGCTCGGAAAAAATTAAAAACAAAGACTTGTCGGGTTGTATTACCCAAATAGTTAAATTTTTAATTAACGTAAATGCTCATACACCCTGGAAATATTTAAAAACCGTTGTCTTCTGACATTAAACGTGGCACTTATTACCAATTGTACCGTGTTCAGAGGTACTTACATATTGTTCTTTGCCAACAGGAAAACAACCTGACTTATTTATTTTTTCAAATACCTTAATGCAAGTGTATTGTACTATATAACTGCTATCAAAGCGGGTTTTTTTTTAACTTAATAGAAGAATTATAGGAAAATATACCAGTGGACGAACAAGATGTCAAGCAATTTTGTAAGCCGACATATAACTCTTGATACGGACCTTTTGTAACTATTCTAAATTGTACTTGTCAATAGTATATAATTATATACAGTAATCCGTGCCAGCTTACGAACTGCGTTTCGGTCAACATTATGTAGAAATCACTTGGTAGGAAGATATGAATTGCTATTCGACAACAACAATTTACAAAGAGTCGCCTTTCTTTCAATCGTCGTTCATTCGGAACCATTCTGACCTTCAGGCCTGAATATCAACCTCTTTAACAACTTTATCGACCGCAATATCAACAATTTTCGTTAGCGATCTCGCGGTAATTCATAGTCTTATTTCTATTTTAAAGTCGCTCAGCCTCTCTTACCTTTCCTACACAGCCATCTCCTTGCATCCCCTTATTGCACTTACCTTTTTCTAGGAATCCGAATCCACACCATCAATTCCGGATTGTGTTTTACTAATAGTTTCCTGCAGCCCATTTCTGGGCTCAGTTTCTCAAAACTGAGTGTTGAAAAGTAAATGTAAAAATTACTGCTTATTATCCACCAATATATGGGACAGAATAAACATTATTTATGAAAGTTTAATACTGTCCTATCTAAATAATTATGAGCAGTAGAAACATAACATTCAGAGTGTAACTTTCACTACAGAAAAATTATGTTACATGTTGTGTGTTGTACATATGTGTGTGTGTGTATTCATATATTTATAATATACTATTTTTTTTAATTCTAAAGATAATCAGCCGCATATAAGAGCGTTTATTTTTAACGATGAATGAGTATTTCATATTGTTCTTATGAATGCAACACTAAGTGAAGTCTCACATAAGTGTTTCCTCGAAAAATGAATGACTTTTTAAACGTTTCTCATTGAGTGGACATTCTGACTCAGTATCTTCAATTATTAATTTCCACTATTTTGTTTCAGGTAATAATCGAACAATCTACGCAGAAAAAAGAATACGTGAAAAATATCGTAAGTTACTAAATCGTTTCCGTTCCTTGTTTCTTATTTGCCTTCATCTTGAAGCACGTCGTTCATTTCTAATTTTGTCACCATTTGGAATCATCCTTGAAGTGAAGACAAATTTTTTCAACAATTTAATATTTTCAACACAAAATTACAATAAAAAATTATATGCGTGTACATATATTTCATAAATGGAAATTACATACAATATTTAAAAAAATTTTTACTTCCACCAATTAGAGTCTATCAGATGCTTAGTGCTATTACGCCATACTGTAAACATGTACGCTTGTCCATGTGGACTCCTTGATGTCTAACCATATCCACATTAGGTAGGGAACTTACTCCATATTAGATCCAAATCACGGCCTACGATGGGAATTATACGAGCGAAAACAATGCACCAGAATGTACTCCTGCAGGCCGAGAAGGCCTAATGAATTAATTCGAAATTAAAGATTTGAAGGAATTGAATTTAATAGTAATATTCGTTCATATGAGCTTGTTTTTCTCAAGTTTTTTTTATATTTTTTGTATTAAAGTTTTTAATTTAGTTTGTACTTATAATAAGTGTACCAGCACTTGATATAAATTCTGATTAAACCGGAAGTGCGTAAGCCTTCTGTAAAACAAAGAGAGAAAAGAAGAAGAAAAACTTTAACACTTCCCAAGTTATACGCCTAGGTAAGAAACTGTGCCTAGGTGACCCACTGTCCGCTATCTGTCCTTTTGTTTTCTAAATTGAACGCACTTCCAAATATTAGACGGCCGCAAGTCAACATTCCCTAGACCCTATTGTATTTTGCGTTACACCGGTTCGAGATACAATTGTATTAAAGATAAGGGGTGACAAACCTAAGGAGGTGGTGTTTCCCCCCAACCTCTTATCACCGAGGAAAGCTACGAAATAATTGGTTAGAAATCGCTTGGACTTATTCGATAAGGCGTTCGAAGGAACAATGCTGTCGCTCTCCTATGGCCCATTCGGGACGCCCGACGGTAGAGTCGGGTAGCAGTAGGCTATAATTATTTGATTTACACGGACGAAGGAGGAGTTTTCTTCCCCGCGTCTAAGCTTATAATAGTTGAATCTTAACCAAGACACCCATTGCATTATTGCATTTCCTGGCTACCAAAATGCAACTGGAAACGCAATACTCTGTAATCTGTTCCAGTAATGTTCGTTAACTTCAAATTAATTGAGTGGAACAAACAACGAACCACCTACCCCACAAGATATCTGTCCCCAAAAAACACAATACGTCTTGGGAAAATTGCAGTATAATAAATACAACGTTGTGCTTGTTATTGATCATTACTAAAAAGAAATTGAAACTAGTTCCATTTAAGTGGTCCACTTTTAAATTTGTAGACAGATAAAAAGTCGATTCCCCCGAGTTTTTTCCTATCTTCAAGCACAAAATTCTATAATATTCTTGTGGCCCAAGTTATTCTCCGTCTGTTAAGTGTAAGATATCTTATACTAAGTTCCGATACTCCGATACTTGACTGAGGATAATATAAAATGTTGGCCAAATTTAATTGAATTCACGATGCTAACAGTGAGGCTGTGTAAAGCCATTAGGATGTGGGCCCCGTTTTATAACAATAATCAGATTAGGGAAATTCAAAATGGAAGCGCCTAAAATGTTGTGGTCGGAGGGGGGGGAGCAGCTAAAGCAACACAAAAATTACCCAATAATAGCTTACCCCTTTAAGTTTGTGCTTGCGAATATTCATTTCGCGGAAACATCAATTTCAACACTGACATTATTTACTGCTGTGAAACCTTAGGGTGGGAGAACAAATATAGAACTCGAGCAGATAAAGTTACGTTTTAGTAATCAAATGCTTTCTAAGTTCATCTTGCGCAAGGCAGCGAGATATCCTTTAGTCCTTTAATCTCGACCGAGGATTTCTAACCTTTATGGACCCATCTCAGAAAGAACGCTGCAGATCTCCTCTCAAAAATTTCCACACATAATTATTATACAAAAATATGAAATTTAAATTTATTTTCTGCATAAATAACATGTACATTTTAGTTCTTTATTCAAATTCTGATTCATTGAATTTTTGTATGACCTCCGCAAATCAACCCACTACTGCGATCCATTTTAATATTATTTTTCCATTGTTACCGATACGACACAATTATGACTAGAAATGTTTTAGTGTATTCTAAGAACCTAATTTTTCATGCCTTAATTTAATGTAATCGAATTATTAATATTTTTATAACCTCAATTGGTTATGTTTATAATAAGTGATTAATAGGTTTCACATAAACTTCAAATTCCGCAAATAGTTTGGTCCTATATGGATAAAAAAAATCGTACAATAATAACGCTTCCCCAGGTTAATAAACCATCCGCGGGTTTACACAATTTGTAAAATTCTGAGTTGACGTTTGGTCATATTTTGAGGGTGGCTCATCAGTTGTTTTAGACCAACAGGTTGACCTCGTTACGAGTCCACTGACCGGACGGCAAGCCAATTTTATTTCTATATTATTTAGTCGAAGAATAAAGCTTCGGCAATGAGTCAAAGCTCTTAACGAAACCTCTAAATCTACATTTGGAAAGCATCCTAGATTTTGTTTTTTGGAATGGATTTTCTTTTCAAGTCGAACAGTAAGCGCATTTGTAGAACCTGTTAGATAACGTTTTATGTAAAAAAAATAATATGTAGAACAGTGTAATTTGATTGTAACGGATTTGATGAGCGGCCACAGCCGAAATCTAGGACGCGCCAAGGAGAATGTAATTAATAATAAAAAATGAAATCGCCCATTAGCATTAGCAGTGATATTTTGATGCGCCGACAAAAAAATAATAATCGACTAATGGAACTTAAATAGTAAAAAAAATAGTCACTCTAGTCAACTCGGCTTTTATCTTATTTATTTTCATTGGTAATAGTTCACATCCATGGAGGTTCAAATACCTTTTCTCCAACAGGCTTAAAACAAGGTTCTACACATAAATATTTGCATATTTGTATAAAAATGTATTCCCTAGTATACATTTTTTTCTAATCTACCGTGAAGTGTATAGATATCGGTCTAGAGCCATGGCACGTTCGTAGGGCCAGTATCAGGACCGGATGAGGCGGCCTACATATGGGCTGCGTTGACCATTGTTGGCCGGGTACGGTTACAAATACAGATCCTGTATTTGAGAGGGACTGGTCGTCCTCATCGGCAGTCCTGTCTTGTTGGAACAGATTGAGACCAGTGAAAGTCAATTGATCGGCGTTCGTTTCGGAATGTGCCCAACCGACCGCTCGTATTTTCCCATCCGGTTCGATACCGTTTTTATCTTCGGTGTTATCATTGCGCTTCCGATTGATAATTTACTTAGTTATGCCATGAAAACGTTTCTAGATTTCTGAATTCAACAAAATACAAATATTAAAATATTTCCAGAATTTCCGTAACACGTTATTTTCGTGTATTTGGCACTGTAGTTTCGAATATTCTTAAAGTAATAGTACAGCGACACTTCCGATGTTCGATCATGTGTTTTTGACATTCTAGCGCAAAGGTAAGACTCAATTTCGAAATACATTATTATTTTCTTTTTATCGAATCTAAGACCCTTCTCCCAATTTTCTATTTTCATTGCAATAAGTTTTCTCGATCGCGGAACGAATACTATACATGATTATCATTATTCTCCGGTTGATATGGTAACCTCATAACCGCGTTTCTAGTTATCGTGAAAAGTAGTTTAGTTTCTATAGTTTTTTTAATATTATATACCATTTATACAAGAATAACAGATATACTTCAGATTAAGTTTTTGATTTACTAAAAGAATGAGTATGAAAGTTATGTACGTTATATGAATAATATTATATGTATTATGAAGAACTTTATTATTCAAAATATGTTTTAGATATAGAAAATAAATACTACTTATTAATCAAGAAATGGATAACATAATATGATATTAGCTAACGATAACCAGTTCTTCATATTCTTTTTCACGTACCCATATCATACGGGTAACGGATTAAATCGCCTATTATTTTCAGATACAGTATACATTAGAAACGATCATCGATTAAAGTTATGACTGAAATGGATGATATTATGGACGAATAGGATCTTGTTCGTCCATAATCAGGTCAATTTTAGGAGAATGGAATCGAGAGTGAACATTAAAAAGCGAGTCGTGGACTTGGCAATTGTGTTTTGAGAATGCAGGTCACGGGCACCTCTACCCTACACGCATTCCCACTCCATCCAGGACATCGCCATGCATAGCTCTTTTACAACTTTTTTACATTTGAATATGTCAAATTTTACCTCATTTTAGTTTCTCGAATACCTACCAATTACCGAAAATGTTTATTTCTTTAAATTTATTCGTTGGATTTGGTACAATAAAACACAAGGTTCGCAGGTCTTTCCACGTTTTTCTTTACAGGAATTAACGGGGTATTTCAGGTGAATACCTCCTTAGGTTAAACACTCCTAACGGGAAATAATTAGTTGATTCTTTACCTGGAGTAATGGAACATGAATTAGTTCGTTAACAGAAAAGTGATTTCTGAATATAAACTTTCCATCCAGTGACAGGCGTTGCTCTTCTTGAATTGGGTGTTACAGTTGGGTTAATGGATTAGTACAGGGTAGACACAGTTTCAACGATTTATTTTTTGAAACTAAAAAGAGGTGCAACTTAGCATTATTGCATTCCATTTCATAATCCACTCGCTTTCAATGCATTACTGCTTCACTTTAAAGATAGTGCAGTCCCGTGTGCAGTGAAAGTATTTACGGTTTGATACTGCCCCGTATTCAAGAAACTTTTTCATATCATTTCGTATTTATTATCCCGGCTGTCTGGAAAATGTCCCCAGTGAGTGGCATTACCGGATCGCGTTTCGCGGCCGCGTTTTTCTTGGCGTCTCGCCGGAGAAAGAAGTTCGAGAAAACTCGGTCGGCTGTGAGGAAACGCGTCGGGAAATCGGCAGGTCCGACGTGAACGCAGAGCCCCGAGCGAAATCAATTACCCCGCTTCCGATCTTATGTAACGCCCAGCCTAAGCCCACATTAAATTACAGCCAGGATATTATCACTCTTGAGGTATTCAGTCCCCACTTGCCCTATGGCCCGACGCTAGACGGATAGGAGATAAAGGGACAATAATAAGTAAGAATAAGAATTGATTAACCCGATTGATTTTCCGTCATCCTAAGCAATAGTCCTGGCCAACACTGTTACTCACTAACGAATCTATTATGTTGAAGTATAATAATGTGTGAACACAGGGTGTAAGAGATTCGAATATCTAGCTACTCGATCGCCACGATTACACTTATAACCTCAGAAAAATTGGCGTTTTTCAGTCATCTTTTTCTAGTGTAGTGTGGTGTAGGAGACACTGGGCGAATATAACTTGGGAAATATGGTAAGGGGGAAGGTTTACAGAAAGTGACAGGTTGTCGAAAGCGATCGGCCTTGAAAGGCAACTGCCTACGGCCACCCGTATATACCTGGCGACGCGAAATAAGACAGATAATTGCTAAGGGCGCTGTCATAATTGAGGGTAATTTACATTGCCAGTAGGGCTATCTGAGCAGAAACAAATCTATTAATAGGATCAGTGTTTTTGTGTAGTCTTAATTCTACTTAGCTTTCACTTATACTAGCATTTCTTAAGGCCGGAATATTATTACTATAATGTAAAGAATTAGACCGGTTGAGGATTCTCGCCATTTTCAGTAGCGTTCCGTTTGTGAATTGGTGAGGTAGGTGTTTACGCATGTTGGTTACCGGCACCCTGTCTGCAATTTTACGTATTACAATTATTTATGAAATGTTGGGGCTACAAGCTAGTATTTATACTGTTTTGTATCTTGTTTTGAAATGTTAATATTTTCCCGATTTCGAAAATTTTGGATTGGTAGTTCAATTTTAAAAATCCAAAAACAACTGACTCATCCTCTCGTTGAGTCATATTTGTTAGTGTGACTGGGTGAAAGTAACTGAAACGTTCACATTCGCGGTTGGCATTCCTTTCAGCTGACTTTTTCAGTACCTTTAACATTCAATTTCTGTCGATTGGGAAATTTAAATATGTTAATAATAGTTGCCTCAAAAAAATTAAGTGAAAACAGTAATTTCAATGTACGAAATTCCAGGATTAGAACATCCATATTTTTTCGTCTAAATAGTTACTATTTAGAACTGTAACTAACTGGAAAAGAGTTATTGTTCTACTATTGTACTAACTGGTATTAATTGTCCATTTGAAGGATCTCACCAACTTGGCTTTGTGAAAGCCGTTAATTATTAATTAGAATAAGGTACGCCTACCATTTGACATATATTCCAAAAGCCAGTATCGGGACACTTGCTTATTTAGGGAGCTATTCTAGGATTAAAGACTTATACTTCATGAATTGATAATATCAAGCTGTTGATAAGAATATAATATGTAATAACGAGGGGAATCAGAAAGCCCTGATAAATCATTAAATAATTAGTGTAAATGTTGCTAGTTATGTGTCGTCGTAATTCACAATATTGTACATCTATGGGTTGAAAATCTTGACGGAGGATCCGGGTTTCGCTGACCGAAATAGCACTGTTTTCTGGAAAACAGTCTAAGGGCGAGGAAGGGAAAAACCACTTAACGATCTCAAAACAGGATATTTGTCCTATTGAACAGGGAACTGTTAATATAATAATTCTTGGAAACATTTCGGGCTTCCGCAGATGTCAACAAACGAGGAATATCATCGTTTTCAATCGTTGTTACAACTGATTGGTAATATATAATTTCGGAATTTGAACTGCGCACATTTGAAGCGGATCGGTGGGCCCTGGAATGTTCAACGTTAAGTACCGATAAATATGTCTCAATTATAAATAATATTCTGGTTATTTCTCCATCATAGTATGGTGCAACCTTAGCTAGTAATTTTCGGATCTATCGATTATTTCTAGAAGATAATGACTACTACAGTTGAGAGCTCGTGGACAGGTGATTTTTCTGGAATAAATATCTCAATTAAAAAATAACATTTTGTTCCATTATTATTGCTTTTTCATTTTTTCTGAAGTTCGGGATTAAGCCTTAGGACTGTACAGTACAAAATTATTAATATTTTGAACTGATATTCTGAACCTATTGAACTTCCCTAGTGAATAATAGTTTCTAAGATTTTACCGGTGTTATAAGTAGCAGGTAGATCTCTGCGGTTGCTGCAATATCTTGGGGTTCCTGCATCGAAATATGAATCCGTTTGTTCTTTATCCTTTTGCGTTTTATAGGAGCTTCGGTGGTCGTTTCGGCTAGCCGGTTGTGGCTTCTCGATGAATATTCAGTGAGCTTTTACGCGGGCGGAATTTGCATGTAGGCTCCGACCCCACTGCTTCTCTCTTTACATATCGTTTTTGCCATGAACGCCATTGTTTTAAACTAAAAATGTATGCTCTCCCGGTTCAATTCTGTTTACTTATAAGTTAACCGTTATATAGATGCTTGCAGAAATTTTATTTTTGTAGGTTAAATTCTCTATAGCCTATAGGTTATTGTAATAATAAATATATTAGCTACATTACTAGAGGTTCTACAGTCAAATGTACTAATCCATAGTTGTATGCAATGTATGCGGTTTTTCTATACAGATTTGGATGTCCAACATTTGGAATCAGATAGTGAACGATAAGCTCGCTTTGTTTGATCATATGGGTTTCGACTTAAAGCCTTCAATTTGTTCCTACGTAGGTTGAAATGGTTTGAATTAGACATCCATAAAAGGATGAGTAAGAGTTATAAATTATCAGCCATATCTTTAAGTTAGGGCGATTAAGATTATTTTAATCCAAAGTGCTGTCTTTATGTTGCAGACATTTGGCAAACTAAAGATTATGTTGTTTACTCGCAAAAATCGAAACAAAAAATTGCTTGTAGTTGACCATGATTTCGACTGTTAAGTCGAGGTAAGACTTTCTGTTATCTGAATTCTTGGATAGATTCTTCGTCAAATTATAGGTTCGAAATATTTCGGCAGCGGTTTGAAATGTGCCAATCGACGCTCCAACTGAGGTGTTCCCTTCACTTTTTGGTGGACTGGCCTAAGGTATTCTATATTATTGGCTCCAGAAAAAACACTTTCATAATAATCTTTAAAAAAAAACAAATGAAAAAGGTAAAAACAGAAAAAAGGGGGAATCGAGAACGAGTTTCTTTTCGCAAGAAAGGAGAAGAAAACCAGCTGAGCTGAGTTCAGAACGGGTTTGGTGAGGAGCAACCGGTTTTCGGCCGTCCGAACATCTCTTCCCTTGAGCTCTCCACGGACCGGTTTGACGCTTCCTGTAAAACAAACCTATTTTCTGAAACTTTTTATAAATCTATCATTTTCCTCATTGTTTGTTTCACGAATCGAATTATAATTATACATTATAATCACCTATTCCCAAATAAATCTTTTGATCGTTTGATCAGTATGTTTATGCATTGCTACTGAGATCGAAATTAATTCAGTTTACCCTAGTACTGAGAGACGATAAAAAAGTTGTACAAAACAGCCCGCAAAATTTGGTACAAAAACAATCAAAACCGTGCACTGTAGAAACGTTTGATCCTCTGTCAACTACCCTGGAGCCAAAATTTCACTTACCCGAGCTGTTAAGTCTAGTGTTTTTTCCTGATTATGAATCTAATAATTGTAAGGATGTATTTTATCAATGGTTCAGTTTAAAATCGGAAATGTTCTTACATAGAAATAATATACATTGTATTCCCATATTTCAATTATTATCCCATTCGAGCAAATTTGGGATTCAGTCAGGCCAAATGCCAAATGGTTGCTTGACATGTATCCGACGTTGAAAAATTCATCGAAGGCGGAAATAACTGAAAAAGGCTTTCGAAAAAGACAATACTGTCCGCGAGAGTTCGATAGTTAGCGGTGAAATTCCTGTGAAGTTCCTGTTTTGTAACGGATCTTTTCGTTGCCAAACTGTGAACTGCCGGGCCCGACCGTATCTTCGAGTCCGCGGCGTTTACCCAGTTCGGTGCTGCCCACTTCGTGGAGCTAGTCAACCCTGGAATAGGAATCTGCTGCCAACAGGATATCGGGGATCGCCTTCTGTTGCGTACAGCCCAGGAAATGACCGCGTTCTATTTACCCTCGCAAGTCTACATAATGCTTCTAGGATTTGGTATATAGTCGCCAGTGTTTTCTGTCTCCACCCAGCTGTTTAATTCTAACCCAGACCGCCTTCGGCTTCTCGCCAATGGGTTCTTATTTAAATTACGCTGTTTATTCTGCCAAAACTTTGAACTTCCTTTACATATACATGTTTTCTTCAGATAAGTCAGTAATTGAATTAAAATTCGTCAGGATATTTGTTTTAAGATAATTGTTTCGAAATCCTTGTGAGGTCGTCTGTTATATCATAAACGAAACGTCCCCTTCTCAGACACTGTAGTATGAGAAAAAACAGAAATTCATATATTTAATTTCTGCCCAAACTCGCCTGTCTGCCTTAACTAGACTGGCTTCGGTCTAACACCGACTTTCGTATTACACTGAGGTATTTACGCGTGTCGACTGCCGATGAAACATTGTTAGCACTAACGCTATACTTAATCAGAGCTCGAGTCATAAATGTTCTCTTGCGTGGGCGTTTCGTTCATCATTGCGGACAACCTTCTTCGGTTTTCATATTATTTACGTTTTTCGTTTCTTAACATCTGCTATGTAGGCATTTTACACTTATACGAGTTATTGAACTATTGCATATACCTGCCAGATTCAAGACTGGGGAATTAACCTTAAAAGTGAAAATGTATATTGTCAAATCTATGAGATAGGTGATAACACAAACTTGGACAGGCATTGGGTCGAATATAATCTGGTTCAATATTGACTGTTTAGAATGGATATAAGGATAAATTAAAATAATTGAAGCCATAATTTCTCCCTCCGCTCCTACGTTGCTTCGGGACATTTTTATGTGCAAACTTTGTCTCGGACTCCTGCAATAAACACAGTCGACGTAACTACAAGCCCCTGAGCGTAACATAGTGTCTAGAAGAGCTGTTACGTAACGAAATGATGCCCGGATGAACGGGTAACCGACGGACAAGTAGAAGAAGAAGAAGGTAAACAGAATGCCAACGGAGTGGGCCTAACGGGGCTAGGGGGAGGGGGCCGAACGAGAAACCTTGACATTTGGTTGATGTATACACACACACACGCGCATTTTCATGCTCGCCCCATGAAACTCACACCTAACTGGTTGTTGTGAAGGTCGCTCACATAGGCACCACACCCTCCTCGACCGCAGAGAAATTTTTTTTTTTTAATGGGCATTTGGATTCAGCTTCTGTTCCACTGGAAGGGGGCTAACCCTCTGAAATTTCACAATTTTAAATGCTTGAAGATCCCAAAAATGTGAAATATTAAGGCTCGCATTTAGACAATACGCAAATGGAACTGTTGGGAATGTGTAGTGAAGGCAGCTACCGACATTGAAATGAACACCGAGATAGGAGTGGAGCAATGCTATTGCAGAGACCATGGCCGGAAGGTAAAAGGATAGTCCGATTAGTCGGAAATAACAGGATAAAAAGGATAAAATATTGCGCGAAAAATTAGATTTGGAAGTAACATTAAATCTGGAAGTGCCGCAATCACCGTCTGGTCCGGTTCGGGGAATCCATAAAATTACCGATACCCAAGAAATTAACTGGATGGGGATCACTTTGTGTTACCGTTAAAATAAGTGAATTGAGGCAGATGTATCTTAAGCCCTTAGTGAAAGATTACTACCCTTAAACCAGATCTTCTTGGCGTAACCATCTTAGAATTATATTATGTCAATATTGGGGCGTAATTGTTAATCATATTATCGAGTAATTTAATTAAATACCACTTATTATAGGTACAATGTACTGTTTTTTGTCGCTATCAGGTTGAGTGAGCATATAGCCAGCGGAGTGTTGTAAGAGTTCAAAATGGTATCATTACAGCGATTAATGTCCACATTCCGCGTAACGAAAATATTTAATTTCTTTCGATAACCGAGATGGATTGATATTATTCCACCATTCATTCATATGACATGGGTCAACTTCAATGCGATCGGTTCTCTCAATGATGTGATATTAAACCGCGCTGAAACCCTTCCGGTGAATGATTACGGAATGCATTATAGGAGCTAAAAGCCTATGTTCTCTAAGCCCTTATAGTTGTATAGTAAGTAAATTTTAATGAGGGGCAAAGCCGAACTTTATTAGGGTTCAGAGTCCAACAGGTTTCCGTTGAGTGATAATAACATCGGCCATTCAGAAGATAGATTACCACCCGCTATTTTCTCCAGGGCTCTGTTCTGTAATGAGACCCTTAGACATGAAAGGTGGCCGTAGTTGAAACAATCCGCGGAACATTAATCGACCTAAATTATTTTGGGGTTAATCTTAATAAGGGAACAAAAGTAGCACGAAGGAAAACTGAAGCTTTAAAGGAGTGCGCTTAAAGGAAGAGATGTTATTAATCGGACGCCGAACCTTTCATTTAAAAGGAGTGGCTCATTTCTATTATTATAACATTTTCTAATTATGAATTTTCGGGAAATGTGTTAGTTATATTGGCCGTTATATATTAAATAATTATATACCTTTTTATGAACACTTCGTCGTAAAATGTGCTACCAATAAGGTTAACATGGCTTTAGGATTACCATTTATATTGGGACAAGGTAATAGTGAAACTTTCGGACTTGATTGTAAACCAGGTTTGTTAGGTCACCAGTTCAATTGGCGACCCGGGTCTTTTTCAAAGTGTTAAACTGCAGCACACCGACCCATTGGAACACATATTTGCATAACCCGATGAGATATCAAGTGAGAAGGAGCGTAGGGGGGAGAGGGAGAGAGAGAGAGAGAGAGAGAGAGAGAGAGAGAGAGAGAGAGAGAGAGAGAGAGAGAGAGAGAGAGAGAGAGAGAGAGAGAGAGAGAGAGAGAGAGAGAGAGAGAGAGAGAGAGAGAGAGAGAGAGAGAGAGAGAGAGAGAGAGAGAGAGAGAGAGAGAGAGAGAGAGAGAAAGAGAGAAGGGGAATGAGAGCGAATGAGAGGGGGATATCACGTGATAGAGCACATGATATAATCGGCTATAACTGAAGGTGCGAGAGAAACCGAAACCGGTCTTTCGACTTGTGGAATAAGGCAGTCTATAAATAGGAACGCCAGTTCGAAATTTTATATTTAAACGGCGACAGACTTTATTCAAATATAAAACGGAGTCAGCTTTTTTCTTCTCGTTTCAAAACAAGCCGTGAATTTTGTAAAATCGAAATTAGGTTTTCCCTTTGACAAGGACATTTGTCACGGAAATCAGTTCACCCGTTTTCAAAGTCCTTGTTATCAAGCAAAAAATGTATTGTCGAAATAGTAATAGAAATAAATATTTTTTAGCAATATTTCAGTTTATCATTTCTTCTGCGGTTTTCGCAGAGTGAAATTAAATCAAATAGTAAGACAGGAGAAATTGCACACATTAATCACCCTCACAAAAAACTTTCAATATTGCCGAATACCCACATAAATGTACAACAAGTGGGTTGTTCGATAACCCATCAATTATCAATATTTTTCTTGTCCGTTCGGAGAAATTATGTTGATAATTAAATTATTTATGTGACCATCAACAAAGCTGTTATTTCAATTATTTTACCTATTCGTTGTTAGCAAACGTTCAATAACGAAAAGCGAAATGCCATTTCTTCTGGAATGGAGACAATAAAAACAAGTCTGCCGCCAACTCGTCTTTTGAAACACAAAAGTCCAGTTATGCCCGGAATTTTCCAAATAGCTGGGACTAATTGTCCGAGCTATTATTTTTCTTGATGTTCATTAGGATTTGTTTTTTTTCCGTTGGACATATTTCGCGTGAAATCGGTTGTCTGCGTGCACGCTCGTCGTATGGGTTATGTTATTAAAGAAAGCTCTCCCTGGATTTGATTAGCACAGGTGAACGTTTAGTTACATACGTGTTAACTTATCTTATGACCTATATTAGACTAACATTAAATGCCAAAGATACCAATTTTATAACTCCCCAGTCATAATAGAAATGTACCATCGTTGTCTCAATAATTTGAATTATATATCTCTAGCCACTAAGCAAACTATCTTTATTTCTTTGAATATATACAGGATATTTGTTACAATATATACACATATGATGAGGCCTTTGAGTATTTGTATACAGCAGTATCGGGGCATACGGCCAACCCAAAATATGAGCCACTGTCCCCCTCTGTATTCCAAAATATACAAGAGCTAGAATCGATCGTATTCCTTTTCGTACTTATATAACCGAAAAGTATATGCAATAAATTGTTATTTTATTTTTAGCTGCCATCATTCGGAAGAGTATTTTAAGTGCTTTTCCTTTATTTACCGCGCAATGATCCTTAATTCGCCGTTATACGCGAATTTTTTTTTAAGTTAGTCTCACTCTTTAGTAAAATATCGGCTGACCAAAATATGATCGAACATTTGTTGTGCGTAATTCAAGCTGTAAAAAAATCTGGAATTATATTTCTTTTGAATATAAACTTAAATACTTTACTCTCGGATCTTTTGCTCTCGGAAATTCTGCTTTTTCACATCTTTCCTTTTTTCTGCCCCTCGGTCATCGTAAATTAATACATTTGAGGGATTTAATGAAACCCATGTGATCATATGAGGGCCTGTTATCACAAATAATTGTGGAGATAAAATACCGTTTTATTGTCGCTAAAATATGATTCAGGAGCGGGTATCTAATCGACCGGTGGATCGAGTTGAATTAAACAAGTGTTGTTCGGCCGAATGTTATTCAATTATCTGGCTGGGAATGTCAAATGGTAAATAAATTTCGTGTTCCCAATCGGTTAACGAATTCTTGGCCGATATTCGAAATCGGAGTTGCGCCATTCCGGCCGGTTCAACGCTCCTGTGGCCGATCCAAGGTTATTTTGTGTAAACTATTTTCACTATTTTATTGAAATAAAGTTTGAACAAACAAGATCCCAACAATGGTTTCCCCGTCCCCGGTAATTAAAAGTTTTCAAGAATGTTTCGTTTATTAAATAATGGTCTGTACATTTCTAGGATGCAAGTAATATTTAAATACCCTTAAATTAGTTGTCAAGCACATAAAACTACACCTTTTATAATGTATCATGACACTTACAGTACCCGAGGGCGCCTTTTGCAAACATTTAATTTTAATAATTTTAAATTTAATGGACTATACTATTATTGTATGAAATAAGAAATAAACCTATGATGAAGAGAAATAAATTGGTTCAGAATTAACGGTTAAGGAACTGCTCACCAGGCATTTTTGAGAGCAAAACTTTCACCTATGCCAGAAGAGAGAATGAACTAAAAAATACTGTATTAAATACGATGGTTATAATATGAATTACATAAAAATGGTTATAATTCAGGTAAAACTCGATAATTCGTAAGTCAAAATCCCCTCGTCCCGCTTTCCTGTGGGCCAGTCGGCCTCGACAGTAGTCGGTCGACCGATTTCAGTTTTGGTACGAAACGATGCAGCTTTGAAAGTGAATCGGGTTTTATGCTAATCGACGATCCCTTCGCTTTTGTTCCGATTTCTAATTGACCCTTATCTGGCCGGTTCATCCTATGAATTTATTTTAAATTTCAAAAGCCGCACCGGAAGTTGATGGTCCTCGGGTGATTGCCACGAATTTTCCCAGAAATTCCTCCACACGATCTAAATTCGTACATAGAAAAATTGTAGCACTAATAATTTGTTTTAGATTGTTAATGGACTATAAACTCGATTGTATAATTATAGGCTTTTGATATTAAATGGGCCGCCCGGTTACACAACATAATTTTCTGTTTCAGCCCTACCCAGAATTTTCGTGTCAAGGGGACGAAATAACAGTTTTGAAAATATTTGATGGTTTTGAAACCTATGATAGTTATTCCCATATTGGTGTTAAAGATAGTTAGAGGCAATGTCACTCCTATATGTGTATATGCACGTTTGTTTTTAAATATCGATGAGAAGACGAATGGGGTTGTTACAAATATCTTGTTAAATTCAAATCAACCATACAGTGATACATTTCACTGTGGGGTGTGAGGGACGAAGTCCCTCAACACACTCGTCAATAACTGATACTCAAATTTAGAGCGTTATACGTAAACATCGCAGAATGTATGGCCTCCTTCCAAAATAACAATTACATGAGATTCATTTATTAATTGTGAGTTAAATCTTGAATTGTTTGTTCAAAACGGTTGGTAGAAACCCGCCGCTGTTTCGCAACAATGTTTTTCATTGTTCACTAATGGAAGACAAAAATGTTTTTATATAACCAGTCCCAATCTCAGTAACTAAAAGTAGCGTTAGTAAATAACTTTTAATTTAATGCGGGGCGCCGTCGCCCGTCCGTAATTGCGGCAGCGACTTAGGATAATATTTTGTCTTGAATTGTAACAACTATTGGGGGAAAGTTGCTAATTGGAAAATAATAAACACAGTGTTCTGCCTGATTGGTCCGGGAATTGGCTTCAGCCGAGATATTTGTTTAAACAGTTGTAATTTTTAATAATAACAATTTATTTACACCAAATTTTATTATTTTAAAAATCAATAACGCGTGTCATATATGGGTGGTTGACCTCCCTATGTAACTTAGGGTTATAATTTAAAGCAATTATTTCATAAATATATAGGTATTCGTGGGTTCCTCGCCAGCGTAAGTAGAAATCCGTGACACATTGAGCATGTCTGTTTTCCAGCAGTTTTGACAAATAACTCTACATTTAAGGGTTAAGTTGTCCTACCGCATCATTAATCCAGGAATAGGTCCAATTAAAAAATACGAACAATCGGGGAAGGGAGGGCGGAGAAATTAAAATGAAACAAATTACTAATTACGGCCGCTTCAAAGTGTTTTGTAACTTATTATCATGGTATTATAATTGAGCGGTCGGCGTCGGGTATTGTAAAAAGAGAGAGGGGAACATGGGCACAGCATGGACATGGCATAAGTATGTCATCGAACTTCAGTGGGGTTGAGGACATTAACAAGAAATTTCTCGCGCGCACGCACACGCACACGCCCACCTCCACGTGATCCAGTCGTGAAATGGAGCAGCTGTTTTTAGTTGCATTTACTCGGTTTCACAATTGGCCCCCAATCAGAAAGTTTTGACTGGGCAGCCTATTATTAGTTTGATCCAGCTCGTATTTCGAATAACAAGCTTACAGTATAATTTTTGAGTGAAACGAAAAATGAGCGGAACTGTTAAAATTTGACCAAACACTAATTTATAATATTTATATAGAAGAACCAGCAGTGTAACGCTGGATGCGTAATAAACCATCTGGTTCCTGGACGTACAGGCTGTACCGTGAAGAAGCTTTTATCAGAACTGTTAGTCAAATTCAACTCGGCAGTCAATGATGGCTACGATGTTTCAATGTATTATTCTAATTCAGCTGAACTCAATGTTACCTATACCCAATGTTTTACTCTTTAGACTGAGATGATCGTTGGGGAAACTCAAAGTTACGAAATGATATTCCATGGCGTTAGGCGACAAGCCATCAAGTAAACGAGTCAATCAAGGAATAATTAACAGATTTTTCAATGAAGAAAAAGAGTTTTTGTAAGCGGTGAATCGTTTTTAAAATTTGCATTTATTTCAGTAGGAAAACAAGGTGGGGTCTATCCGGTAAATATTGTTATTTAATTTCACTGATAAAAACAAAAGCTCGACGATAATGTCATAAAATTTACTGTGGGATTTATAAATTTACTTTTAATCAAACCGTGGAAGATAACTCGTCGATGTTGTTGAGTTAGTTAAGCTCCACCACGCCCACCACACACATTTGCTTAATTAAAGGATTTTTTAAATGAAAATTCTTTAATTTATTATAAGATGTGAACAATTATTGTGCCCACACTGCAAATATTCTGTACAGACCGCGTCTTCTCATTCTGTTTGAAACAATTGTGTACTGAAATCGAATAGGTTTCAAAATAACGGTTGGAGCGTAACATGGCTTTTGAACAATTGGTCGTGGGCCGAGACCCGAACGCTCGCAATTGCAATCGTCTCACTCCAATGAAATTGACAAGCCATAAAGTGCAAGAATGAAAGAACATTTGCTCCGACTGTTTAACACTTTGGAAGGTCCGCGGTCCCCTTTCACTACCCTATGACATTACCATGGACACAACGCCATCTTTCCAATCGAATTCTGTATCATTCCCGCTCGTCTCTCGAACAAACGTTACTTGAATCGAAATTGGTAATTCTACGGAAAGTATATCATACCACAATCTTGAGAATAATTTGTTTTGTAGCCTCCCCCGATACTGCTTATGAGATATATCTCAATAATGAATTTCGAATTGTCGTCCTAAAATACAATAATTTGAATTGAATTATTTGAGTAGTCGTGCGCTTTAATGTGGCATTTTCGACGCCTTTTCTTTTAATAAAAAAAGATCATACTGTGCGAAGAATGTCAACTAGTCCTAATCTAGAATATAATTAAGTATACTTACGGGGAATCTGCGAGAGCTCCATGACATCAGTAGCGTGATCTGCTCCCTCATCTCGCTTGTTCCGTCTTAACCTTAGACTCATTTCAGCTTCAGCAATGTCATCGTGATTGGCATTCCGTTAGTAATTACAGTCCCGGCCGCCGATGAATCGTAGTGTTGGCGCTATCGCTTCACTCTTAATACCGTGCTGTTTCCTGGATTCTTTGCATCTTCTCAGATTTGTATCGTATTTTTGGTCATATTCTAATTACGATAAAAAGACAAACAAATTGTAGACACTGGTAGTACAGAAAACCGAACCCGCCCTCTGCTAATGTTGTAGGGATTTGGTCTTGCGCTAGACCGGCTTCGAATTTTCGCCATTAGGAGAAGGCTACTTATCTAGAAATTTACTATAGTCTAAATTCCAACGTAAACAGGGAGACTCGTCGGTAACTGAAGTACTTTATTTTATTACTGACGGACTATACTCACAAGGAAGAGAAGCAGAAGCCGGAAAGTGGAAAGAGGAAAATATTCATTGTTGACAAAAAGTGTTACTCTAAGAAAGCTGATGATAGTAATTATGAAGAAATAACTCAATTCTTAATAATAAAATACCATCCAGTAAGAATAGACTTCAATTTTATTTTTCAGCTTGGGTTACATGTTTAACAGTAGCCATGCGATTTACTTATGAAGGAAAATTAAAAAAAACGACTAATTATTTTTGCACTAGCGGTTATCCGCTGTCGTTATAGAAGGTTCTTCGCAAGCGTCCATGAAACAAAGTGAACCTTGGCTCAGTACTCTGACTCCTGGGCTCAAACTGGGTCACGGTTTGTTCTCCATTTTTTCATTTATGTAACGCGTGGAACAAAAAGAAGGTTTATTATTTTTTATTTTCCGTTCCTACATCCGCTGACTTTTGATTTTTGCGAGCCACAAAAGATTTCTTCAGGGAATCAATTTGGTGCATGTGGTATTCTCCTCTCTGATATTGATTGAACACAACCTATAATTTTGGCTTGTAACTTTAATCTTCTGTGGGTCTCGAATCGGGTACTCGGTGTGGAAAACAACCGCTGGCAACATTGGGCCTGGATATAGATGATGATGGTTGAATGAATAATTAAATCTGGAAACGCGACATTAAATAGGCAAGAGGAAGGCTGGAGGTCACAACCGAACGTAGTCCTCTTGGTCCCCCCCCCCACACTATTTTACAATGATAAAAAACTTAATGAACTACTTTATGAAATATCTAAACCAATTCGAATGGTTACCTCTCAAAACTAGTAATTTTTAATAATTTGTCTTAACAAACTCACATTTCTATTTCGACGTTAACAAAGATACAGTATCACTTTTACGATTTTATGCCATCGGTGATTTAGTCCTGTGCTATACCGGTTTTGACCTCGTTGACCAGTGTTTACCTTATTCTTGTCTACAGTATTAGTCTACAGTGTTGTCTACAGGCTTAGTCTTGTAACATTCCGACATTTCCCAATAGAAATACTAGCGAATTGTTTACTCCGCAGTTCATAATACTGCACTTCTCCAGTACCGCAAACTCAAATCTACTTAGCTTTGAGTTAAGGTTCAATCTTCTGGTCTGTAGGATTCTGGAATGGGTAATATCGGGGTGTACGGTCGGGTGCATTGTACGGGGTCAGTGTGGCATTGTGAGTCCGGGAGGTCATCGCCTCATTAGCACCACAATAGCCCCGACCCCACCACATAAACCATCCCATTTTATGACCGGCCCATCATCCCGAACATATATTCCCCCCAACTCAGTACAGTTCATACCGTCGCAAAGCTTGTAGTATTTATGGCCCACTTATTTCATCCCTTGTTAGTAGTTATAAGATTTTGATCTTAGGTTAACCTTTTAACCACGACATCCGAACCTTTGTTATCATGTACGACCGGGGACATAATTTGCAATATCGCTTATTTTTTTATAACTATAGCACCATATAGTCGAATTAGAGTCAAACGCACAGTAAATCTCAGACCTTTATACGCTAATATACATGGCTGTTGTAATATATAGAAAGGCATTCAAGTTTAGATATTTGACAGTATTATCTGAAATCGGAGATCATTCATAACATAGGAGGACACCTCTGATTAAAAATCTTATACTGGAACCATATAAAAAAACGCATATTGAAAATGGAAACATGTTCTTCTCCCGTTGTCGTGGAAACCATAAAATTTAGTTTCCCTTCCCCCCGCCACCACTATAATTAAACTGCAACACTTTGTCGCTCGACATTTAATTAACAACGCTACATCGTATTCAATAATTGTAATCAAAAATTGATTGGAGTAAAAATTGATTTAATTTGTAAGTTAATTTGATAAAACCGGTGGTGCGTATTACGGGAGAACGAAAAATCAAAGGAATCTATGTGTAGCCCGCCAGTAATAAAGATAGGGAATCCATCAATGTTAATCTTATTAATAATAAGAATGCGGCATATTGAGACGATAAAGGAGTTGATACATACCACGTCACTGGCGTAGGATTTTTCCTAGTCAAAGAATTTATTCATATTATTGGACCGTTACTGCCTGTCGTTTTCATTAGGATTTCTTTTTACATTCCTCCGGTTTCCGCTTCTCGCCGTTATCGGGTAAATACTGAGTTACCTCTGGGAGTTGGCTACCGATGAGGCATCTCGGCACTATTGGCACTGCACCAAATGGGCGAGGGGAGCTGGAAAATCCAAGAATGATGATATTCCAAACCCTCATCGTCATCCGAGGTACCGCACGAAATTACCTACACAAAACACATATATGTATACAATATATTTCGGTGGTTATAATATTATTGTCCTTTGTCAATTATTGCTTTGGAGGAAATCATTGTTCTGGTTTCCTTAAAGGTTGTAGTTTTTTTCAACAAAACCTATCGATTGCTACAGCACAATATATAATCTCGTCTGTATATTAATTATTTATATATTTTCCTCCTTCCGAGGTAAAGTTTAATAATAATTTTACCCTTTAATAATAGTTTCAACCGGTTCTCACTCTCGTCACTCGACGCATTAAATCGTCTGTAAATCGAGAAACTAACCGTAATTTAAAACTCAAACCCCCGTTATAGAGTCTGTCTTTGTTGGCCGGGCCCAACCCGCCGTCTCGTATTCCGTTTTACAATCCGAATCCGAGTGCGGCGTTTCCTCCTTGTGTTACACCCGTTGTTGAGTCTGTAGTCATCCCAAGGACGTCGCGCCTCGTTTTACGGAGCGCTCGTCGCCGCATTCGAACAATTATCTTCCAACTTAGTCTGTGGAGGGGAAATGAATTCAGGATTCGTTCAGAATTACCGCTTTTGTAACATCAGGATAAGAACGGAACGGATTTTCATTTCAGGATTGAAATCTGAAACGACAAATCAATGCTGGATTTTTAACTCATGTCATTACATCTTGTCATTTTCGTCCTAGTTGGAGTATAAACTGTGTATATTTCTTAACCATAAATACTCCTTACGCAACCATAAGTACCTAATATATTCGATAATTTTTTCTATAGCTGTATTCTAACGTAGATGATTCTAGTATTCTCGAATATCACGTACGAAAATAAGTACATTTAAAAGCTTCCGCACACTTCATTCTCACCGCTGATTTCTCCGCGCGAATCTTAAGGATACTTTTCCTTGTTTCAAGTGAAGCACGCTATCCCTGTCCTGGTCTCTCAGAAATGTAATATGAACGAAGCGATAGGCTTTAGGTTAAGAAACTAATTCTGGTAGTGGGAAGACACGTTAATTCGTTTCATTGCGCCTTCCTTCGTATCGCAATTTAATCAAGTTTTTACTTCACTGCCGGAACGCTTGAACCCGGATTAAAAGAGCCTTGCCTTCTTTCTCAGGCAAGGACGTTTCAAGACTCAACTGCGTAATTCACGAGTCACGACACAATACAGTTCTGCAAAGCTCGCACATTCTCTTTCTCTACATTGGTCGGCTTTTCCTTTACAAACTCCGGACCTGTTTTCCGGGAAATTCTACCCACTATTTGTTTTCCATTGACACTAGAAAGCGACACAACAAAAGGGTTTTTTTACACTCGGGTAACGACGTTGTTATCAGCCCTTTTTGAATCATCTCGAATCTTTCACCGTTCCATTTTCGGATGTCACTGATAGTAACGATATTTCCTTTTCCGGGGGGATCGAATACCTGATCTAATAAACCCTGCCGCGGTTTTCTTACCGTTACTTCCTATTCCAAGCGCTGCTTCTGCCTCTCTAAAATCTCAACAGATTTATATTGTAGATATTTCTTTTAGGTGAAAATATTCAGACCTGAGGTGATAGATTTAACCTCCGTTTTGCCTCAAATTTCCTCCAGTAACTAAACACCGTAGTAGATAGACAGTAACCTAGTGTAGATAAGCCTAGTATATCTACTACCTAGTATTACGTAGGTATGTAATAGTACTACGTAGTATTATAAGTTACCAATAGAACACTAAACGTTTATTACATTTCTCTAGGGGTGTGGACAAATAAAAATGTGTGTAATAGCTGAGAAACTTGCGGGTATATATTATCGGGAGGTTGATTTATCCATCAGAGCAAAATGGCAATCTGGCTTAGGTAAATAAAAAAAAGATTGAGGAATAATTTAGTTTTGATAACTGATCACAGGGCTTTAATCTCAGGCCAATAAAATAGGACAAGGAATGTGAATATCTGCGAATAATGAGGAGATAACCTAATTCCCTTCGAAACGGTATATGAAAACAAATATACGGAAAATTATATGAAATTAATAATAATTTGGTCTTATCTATATATTCCATTTCAATATGATCTGAATGGCGAATACTCCATTTTATGCGATCCCACAATACTTCACAATGCAGTCGAACAAGCACCGATAATTTTCTGTTTCTTTTCAACAATTTCTTAATAAGCGTTTTGCGGCTTTCGAACAAACCGCGAATCAACTTGTGTACACAGCGATAGGAATCGGCGTTCTGCTGGTTTCCGTTGAATTTGTATAACACGATTCTGCGTCTGTCTCGGAACTTCTTTTTTCAGGTACTATAATATTCAAGTGACACGATAATAATTCTTCGGGAAGAAGCTCCATTTAACTAGAGTATTATTAATAAATTAGGACGAAAATTATATGGGATCTCATTGAAAATTTTTAAAAATAACTTAAATTCGGTGAAATCCTTTACCTATCTGTAAATTTGACATTTTAGTGGTCCTTAGTGTCGTCCTCGAGTCAACTACTCTCAGGATCCTGCCGGCTTACAATGGTGTCGAGCTCCCAGATTCAGGAGGCTTGCCAGAAGCAAAACCAGATTTATCACCGGTTCATTTAAATTAGTCTTGAAACAACTTTCTCCTTCGCGGGTATTTTTTTCGCCGATACTCCTTCTTCGCGTTTCGTCCCGATGGGACAAGGTCGCGCGCCTCCTCGTCGCCTCGGAGAGACGGCGGCTCGCACGCACACAGCGTCGCGTTTTTTCCCTTTCATTTTTTCACTTTCCCCGCTCCCGTTGGGACCGGGAAAGTTTCGCGACAGAAAAGAAATCGAGGAATCCCAATATAATAAAAAGGTGGGCGGGAGTATTGTGCGAGTGCCGGAGGGCCCAGAATTCATTTTTTCCTCACTCTCTCTCTATCTATCTCTCTTTCTCCATCGCTCCCTCGGCGTCCGGTTCCAGCTTTGGTCACGGACCCAACTCTGACGCAACGCCTGGCGGACGTAACAGCGTTCACTTTACGACATTGTAGCGACGGTTCATTGTACGTACATTTTTCCTGCCTTCTTGATCGGCATCGCCGCGCGAGACGACGTGATCCCGAATATTTTCAATCGTTCAAACCGTCCGCATTTACCGATCGACCAACGTTGAACGATTCCATGCCGCGTCTTGTATTTATTTGTATAACATAACTACATGACATTCTACGGCGAAACTCTGTTCTGCTAGAGGAAGCATGATTATTAACTTCCTTGCGACAGACTGATATTGTTCTAGGACAGTTGCCAACCAACCAAACCGTCTAATGTGTGCAAATACATTTTCCTCTGGTTTCTTGGTACCTTGATCTGCTTATATATAATTGTAGAACTTCACTAGGAAAGTGCAGCATAGAGTTGATGTTTTACTTAAGCTTAGCTTAGAAATGTATTCTACCAGACAACTATGATGCACCATTTCTAGTGAGCCAGCTGTTTATATTAGTTTCAACGGGTATATTGGAGGAATAGTAGCAGCAGTGTATTGGAACATGCAAATCGGTATAAACGAAATATTTTACACTTGCAAAACTCATTTGGGAACGTTGTAATTTAAAGATATATAACCCGTGTACCTTAGCAGGACTCCTTTCTCTTCTATATCTCTTTTTAATATGATGTAGTATGGGCTGTGCAACCTTGCCAAGGACGATATCGACGGCGGGATATCGCTCCCTCTCACTCTATCGCCCGGGCTCCCTTTCTCCCTCGGTCTTCGCTCAACCTACCTCTTTCTCGTTGTGAATTCAACTGTTTGACATTCACTGCATTCCTCCCGACTGTAATAACCCTTTTCCATTCCGATCTTAGCCCTTCGCCATTTAATTTACGCTCTTCCTGCTGGTTTTGCTTTCGACTCCCTTACTGGATACAAATAATCCAACGTACGAGATTTTGGATTACTGAAATTGTGTACGGTGCGACTATGAGTGACATTGAGAGTTGTTTTTGCTTAAATTTAGCATTTATACTGTCAATTTGCGCTGACTTCACATGTGAGTATGCAGGAGGTCGGTAGCACGTTTCTGTTGCAACTCCATGTGACTTGCGGTATTACTGCCCCCTTCGCCATTACCCACCAACTAAAAATTAACGGGAGTTAATTATTACATTATTACTGTTGCCTATCTCGTAAATTAATTCGAAACACTAATTGAACTTGAAGTGGACACTAGTAGGCTAGTTTAGAGCATGAGTGGGGCATCCATCATTCTGCGATTGTTGCAGAGCATTTTAATTATTATATTTTGTAATATATTGCTGCCTTTTGATACATTTCTATTGTCCTGCAATAGATTTCTGTTGTCAGGCTCAAAAATAATAAATTGGCACCTTGGTTTGTATGTATCGTTTGATTTCACATAATTAAGTAACAAAATTTGGAGCGTTGCCAAACTGAACAAGGGGCGAGAGGAACATGAATGTAGGAGTTGTTTGAATATTTTCCATAAATATTTACTACCTTTCTGGATGGAAGAATTATGCTGAATCTCCTGGCGCGTCTCGAGTTTCACTCCTCGCCGGCGTCCACTTTTGCATGGAAAACTGATAAAAAGAGAACAGGATTTGGTGAGGGTAGATTAATGCATTTTGTGACGGATTGATGTAGGCGGATTTTCCCAGTCATGATAATGTAACTGAAAGTCTACTAGAGAGGCTCCCTTCCACTTTCAAATATTATTTTCTGGGAACGTATATATTTCTTAGCTGTTCACATTCTTGAACACAGTCAAAACAGTGAGTAGTTGACGGCCGATAGTCTGTTCTATTTTCCTTGCACTTAGTTCTAGGTCAATAGCACCTGAATTTCGTAAAAATATTTTATCTCTTAAAATTCTTATCGTCGTCAGGTAAGCTGGAAGCTTTTTATCGTTCGTATCTTAGATCTGGAGCTGGATTGGTAGTATTGGCGTTCCGCCATCGAGTGAATAGAACCTTGAAGATTGAAGCGGCTAAGCACGATTATTAATCAATAATTCTGGCGAAAAGCCGAAATTCCGGACTTTTCCAAGGGCGGACTTACAAACCCCAGGTCTCGGATAAAAACATTATCCACACCCGGACCTTATTTAACCATTATTATCTTATTCAATTTTATTGTATTTTTATTCTTCCTAGTCTGGAGAGCGTAGACTGCTACCTGTAATTTCTCAACTACTGGACAATTAAATAGTTCCTGCGTTTTCCAATATACTGTCAGAAATTAAACACATTTCAGCGTAATCTTTTTACGCTATTATTAATAGCTGTGTTAAAAGCTATTTTAAGATTTTATTTTTCGGGAATAAAACTGATCGTTTAACATGAACAGGTCAAAGCTTTTATCCGTACTGGAGCCTAAACGGCGTCCCACGCTTCGCCCACAATCCGTTTTCCGCCCACGCGGCTCCAATGGGGTTTTTCGCCGAAGGGTATATACAAAAGAATGGAAATCTGGGAAAGCAGAAGAAACGGAGCGACAATTGAACATATTGAACATCATAATTTGGTTCTGAGGTGAAACTTTAAAATTTCGTGACTGAAAAAACAAATATTACAAAAGGGCGTAATAAGGTATATAAAGCTGAATAAAGACAAAAACCCCGCACATGTGTGCATAATAAATTTAAAAAAGTATTGAAAAACAAATATTTTAATACAAATTTATTAACTCCAGAGAATATTGGTCTATTCTTCCTTTTAGTAATTTATTCATTCCTTTTTAATACAAATCATAATATTGTTAAGTACTCTTAATCATTTCTGAGTATTTAATGTTTTATTACCAATGCTTGTAAGGAATATGACTATGAAAAATAATTTCAACAAAGCTAATTAGAATTCTTTTTTCTGAATTGCAGGTAAGATGGCTAATAAGCTAATATCTGTGGCAATTCACGCTCTAATAATTCGAAAGGTAAACGAACACTACAAGTTAAATTTTTCTCTTACGAATTTTGAATGAAATAAAAGTTCGTAGAAATATTTCCTAATGTAACGATCACTACTGAATAGGGTGCGTGAAGGCACCCTCCTTTACTTCGTCCTTTCAGGTTATACCGAATTCATAACGCAATTTTTCAATTTTTATTTGATCCTAGTATTTATTTTTGGGTAGAATTGAAAGAAGCTTCTTGTTATTTAACATGAGATAAAAGTATAAGATTAAAAAATTGAATTAAACTACTTTCCGTAAAATGTTCCTTTAAATAAACAATGCATATATACGATTACAGGAATTTAAATAGCCTTTCTCATTGACTACAAAAGATTCTAATTTGAACCTACATGGAAATACAAGAAGATAGTGGTAGTATAATACTATGTAAATAAGGGTTGATGTTAATTTTTAATTTACTCTCAGTAAACGTAATTAAAACCAAAAGAGGTCCGCCAATGATACATTCAGTTCAAATGATATAATTCGTGCTAACTTTGAAAACGAAAGCGAATGGGAAGAGATAACAAGGGGCGTCGAGTTACCTCACTATCCGTTTAAAACCATTTTCCAACCGATTGCTCCAAAGCGTTAACACATCGGTTGCACGCGGGACCCTTCTTGGTTTTCGTGACGACATGAAAACCGTTACATAAAGTCCGCTCGTTTGACCCACTGTTCACACACAAACAAACACCCATATTATTTACGGTGAACCCCAGGTTTGGACAATACCAAAAGGAGGGTGAGTCAAAAGATGATGCTTACTTCTTCCTAGTTTCTATTAACAAATATAATCTGGTAGAACAGATTCGTTCAACGATGTATATTCTCAACTAACTATAAACATTTCTGATAAAAAAGATAAAATACTAAAGTTAAAAAAGATAAAATACTTCTCATGGCGTAACTAAAACGGTCGTAGATTATTTTCTCCTAAACGGCAATATATTTTAACAGACTGTAAGGATGTTACACTTGTCTTTCTTTGAATCTTACTGAAACGGATTCACGGATTCGCAGCTGGTGGAAGGAATTCGGGAGCAATGTGTAACTGGTGTCAGTTGCTGTTGGCTGTTGCGTGGTGCGCTGCTAAAATAGCAACTAGCTCCCGTATAAACAGCGTTATGCAACGGAAACTCTGCGTTGAGTCACAGTCACTTAGGGATTTCCCTCTTGCAGAAGTCCTCTCCCTGGCTGTTCAAAAACAATCCTGTTTACGACGGTCCGAATTAATATCGAATTTATATTCAACCCTGCAATTAAGCGCTTGGCAGGAGAGGAAAAAAAGAAACAGAGAAACTAAGACGTAATTGGATACTGCGAGTTTCATCCGATCATTTTAAGGCCAGTTGGAGCCAAGTGTTATTCTCTCATGGAGGCCGAACTATTTTAGGCGTCTAATGAATTTGATAGTAGGAAGGCATAATACTCTAGTTTTTGAGCGACCGAAGATAACACGGTAGCACGTCGCTTTGAAGATAATGGTACGAATTTAAGTATTAGTTCTCGTCACAATGGAAAACTGACGAGTAAACAGAGATAAAAGATAATTATTTAAACTACTTCTATCAGTTATTGTAATGAGAGGAGTGATTGGCCTGTTCCGTTGCCTTGTCTTTTTGAAGGTACTTCATCATTCTTACCTAAATATTGACCGTTCAAAATGAAATAAGATGACATATTTATCGTGTGGCATAATCAACTGTTCAATTGCAGAAGTTATCATGGTTTATCGGAAAACAAAAAAGTTCTGGTTTTTTGTATTTCGAATAACTTGCGGTTGAACCTTTCCAATTGTCCATCGAAAATATAATTTTATTGGTGAGTCAGAATCGTTTTGTCCTTCCTTCCATATTTCGGAGTTTCCTTCTTTATGAGACTAGCAAATCATATTTAATTTCGGCTTTAAAGTTTTAGAAATTAAGACTCGGTCTTTTGTTACTAAATTGGCGTTAACGGACATTATGGGCGACGCTCCTAATCCTGAGATACGCCGGCGTAACGATGGGTATAACCGATCGATCCAAGTCCTACGAGAATAGCGACGCGGAAACAACGATGGCGCAACAATAGACTGCGCGGCCGTAGAAGAAAAGCGTTTAAAGTTTCATAAGATTACGAAATATGAAATTGAAATAACCGGGCAGGTAAAAAGGCACGGGGGAGAAGAAAAAAAAGAACGAAGAAAACAACGGCGGCGACAGTCCAGTTACTTAAGTTTCAGCCTCCATCACGCCCGTTGGTTTGAGGTTGAATTTCGTTGCGATACGAAGGCAGGGTTTCGCAAAAGAAAAACAGATATTGCCCGCGGAGGAATGAAGACGTTTAAGAGACCTCGCGTTCCCCGCGGCGGACGCAACAATGAAACATTCCCGGGGTTGAATTTTACGTTACGACCGGTTAACACGAGCTATGCCTTCAAGGATCTCCCCGCCGCTTTGGTCGCTTCCTCCACTCTGCTATCTCCGGTGCCCTACTCCACAATTTCTGCCCGTTCATTTATACCTAGACCGAATATCCAGCCGAAGAGCCGACCCGAAGTTCTGTGAAGCCCCAAATACAAGTTGTTCCTAGAGACACGCTCTTATTATCTTCCCGATAGTTATTTATTTGTTTATTCTCTCTTCTGGTGAGATGTCTCATGTGCGAAATGTCTGACGTCCGGTTCTTTTAATTCTGATCTAATTAATTCTTCATCATGGGTTGATTCTTGCCGTTGGTTTCTCCCCGCGAATTTTCGTTTGGTAAACATTTTTTCTCGTTTACGAGCAAAGCACCCTATCCCTGTCCCTCCCTCCTCGACATCACAGCGATCCGTTATTGGGACGACACTAGCAATAGATAAAATCGCGCTAAACCGCAGTTAAAATGACCCCCAAATGTTTGCACTCTCAATAGGTAAGGTATCTTGCGGAAAGAACTAGAATAATTTATTGCATTATTTGAACGAAGCCTATGCACATAGAAAACATTTATATTCCTTTTGTTACTAACTAAATTCCTGTGATATCGCGTATTATTAGGTTCATCATATTGTCTCAAATTTTTTGTCTCAAATGTATTGTCTCAAATATTTTGTCGTACTCAAAACCCAGCGAAAAAATATCAAATAGAATGACACCGGCCTTGAATAAGCCTGCGTTACACCACGGTACAATCGTGCGATAAGATATAATTGTTCTGTTGTGGGCATTGTATGTTGATATTTAAAGTTTCCTCCTATGTATGTCTTGTAGGAATGCGTTATTTTATTTTAAACGAATCTGCAAATGAGTGCACAATATTTGAATGATTTTTGCTCATCGAATATTTTAATAGCGAGAGGGGTTTAGTACATAAATTCCGCCAGTTAGCTGAGGCAACACTTAAAACTGCAATTGTAACATAGTAATTGAGAACACGACCATAAAGATGTGGGTTTACGTTTACCAATTAAATCACAATTTGCCGGAAGTGGTTTACGATTTATAAATAAACGGATAAGTAAAAAATGTGTACTAGAACTTATTAGAATGGCAAAATCATATCTCTACAGTAAGGTCAATTCTGTATAAGCAATAAGGCTTTCCGTTTTATGGATGAAAATGTTTCTGTTGTCATTACACTTACTAAATCTTATGTAGTATATTAGGGCTTAATGTGAACACTATTGAAAATGTATTTTACCAATTCAGCAACACTTAAATATTAGTAGTTACATCTGCTTTTTAAACTAATCTAAACAGAAATACATTATCAATGAAAGATTATAAATTATAAAGTACAAATATCTTCTGAGGCTACTAGTACCGTTCTGCGTATTTTTAGAATTTGAACAACCGAATTTGTTCTTATTCATTTTAACGACGTTTCAGTGTCCCATTTCGAAGACGCTCCATACAGAAGAGAAAAGCATTTCCAGCAAGTCATTTCATCGGGTCGTAAATTTGCTTTTGTTTTCGTCCGAACGGCTAACGAATTTACTTTAGATTGACTCAATGCCGAGACCGCGTGTGGGAATTCGATATTGAGGTAATGGGCTCGTAACACGCCCCAGACTGTAACCGTTAGGTGGGCTGTGTAAGTAGAAAGTCATACGATATTTGCATAAGGATATACTAACCGGTGAAGGACAAACTCAGCCCGGGAGTATTTCAGTTACCGTTGAAGTTAGCAGTTGAAGACGGCGTTAACGGTTCTCCTCTTTGGCCGTAGCCGGGCCTTCTTTTCCAATTATTCCAACAATAATTCACGATCGGAGAACAATGGCCGTTCATTAAAATGAATGCTGTGCATACGGTAATTGAAAAAAGAGCAACACAGCTGGCGCTATACTTTTTTAAAATTAAAACAATACATTAATGACGCGTTATTTAATTACACGCCTTTTTATTCTTTAAGTCACTTAATAATCTACGTACGTGTTTTACCGTGGTATCTCATCGTACCATGGCTTTCTGTTCTATTTCACGTTACACGCTCTTATATAACAAGAATTATCTAGCTGTTTGGATATTTCTTGAGTCTGCTATGGTATTGGTATTCGTCCTGTTATGTTTTAGAGTATTGCTCTTCTCTTCCTTACGTGTATGTCATAGACTTTTTTCACGTTTTCCTACTTTGTCCATACTTTGTTGATAGCAAGTTGTGATCAAAATGAAGGCCAAACCTTTTGGTTTTTTGTTGGAGTGAAACCCAAATTTTTGTTCTCAGTGAATTTTACAGCTCCGTGCCGCATGTGTCTTCATCTTCTATTTCTCGTCAGTTTGCATGTCGGTTGTCGGACCACGTTTTCTAATAGGCGTAGCAATTTCTCAGCCGAACCATTCGAAGAGCTGGAAGAGCTGTGTCGTAAGCGAAAGCCGCCAACTTGACTCCTTTCGGTCGGCTGGACATTATTATGTCTGCGGTGTACAGTTTGAATGGGGCCTGCGGCTATCCTTGGGCTCGCCAATCGGATCTACTGCTCGCAGGTCACTATGCCGTGTGAATGTATGGTCTTCGTCGATTAGTCATTATTCATGCAAGATAACAGAATGGGATTCTAATTTCGTGCATAATTGAAATGGAGAGATGGTAATTAACTAGAAATCGGTATTCATAATGGCAACAAATATTAATGAGTACAAATTTCGACTGACTCGAAACTATTCCTCGAAATATATCACGTGGAGTTAAAGGGGTTAAAGCATAAATAGTAAAATACCGTAGCACGTACATTAGCTATAAAACAGAAACCATAGATAAAACTTTTAACGATTGTTTCTCTACGCTCAAGTCCAACACTATTAATCTTTTGTCTTTGATATCACGGCGGATTATTGGTAACTAACGGGCGAAAGTGTCTCCACGATATCACCAACTTAAATTATAGTAACACCATTTTCCCATTGTATCCTACATTCTCTGAATTCTACATTGTTGAAAACCTTTTTTAAATAAAATACGCTAATTAATTTTTGTAAATTTATATATATATATATATATATATATATATATATATATATAGTGACATTAGGCGAGAGGAAATTTAAAAAAACACTGTATCAGTGGCGGGGACAGTGGTCAAACATCCGTGCGGAACTGGATGGCTTGTTCACCGACAAACCATCGCCGCCACTTCCCGTTCCCTGAAAATAGATCAAGGCCCGATAAGACAAAGCTATTTTACTTTTCAATTCTGGAAAGTTAACCAAATCACCACGGACACATATTATATTGGCAAACTGGACAATTAAAAATTTTAATTCACGTACACGGTCGTTTTAATTGAAATATAATGCAAAATTCCTCATAATCCAGGATCTCTCAAGATATGCCTGTAGGAAGCTATCTGCCAATGATGGAAGTGTTTCGATTGAGTAAAAGAATGTATCTTAAAATAAAATAACTTTTTTTAAGATACTCACTACGAGATAAAGTGTCATCATTTAACAAAATATTCCGTCGGTAAAGATATTTTTAATATATCGCACTTAAGAAAAAACGATTTCTTTTAACGTTATCACGCTTGCATTGATGCCATCGTCAGTAGCATTGTATCGGTGCAGTTCACTGACCTCAGTAGCAGTGCACATAAATTAAAATCAAAAACTCTCATTTAAAATAAAAACACACGAAGGCCTGCGAGCCGATTTATGCAAATATAAATGTAATTATTGTAAGTTTAAAAAATGTTCATTACATCAGTTAACTACGGAGCCTACTGACGATGAAGAATCAGAAACCGCTCTAATGTACGGTCAAATCAAAGTGGGGACAAACGGTGACTAGGAAGATGATATTAAAATATTTTTTAAGCATAAGTGAAATAAGCGACAGTGCAAGCGTGCCAAATTGACTCTAGTAAAAGACCAAACCAGCGAGAGGAGAAATCTACGGTATTCCTGGATTCATTTCGAATCCATCGATCGATGGATGTCCAACAGGTGGGAGATATAATACTTTTCTTGCGGGTGCACGTCATCAAATTTGCGACGAGGGACACGTGTTCCCATATGTATGTTAGTCCGTACCAAATGTTTGTGAATTGGCCAATTGGTGATGCCTGGGAGGCGGTGATGAGTGTAGGGGCAAAGATCTATCTATCTCCATAGACCGGATAAACCAGTAACTGACCCGTCGGAACCTGCACCTCAGTCTAGTGATTCTAAATGATAATTTGATATAAAATCATGATTGCGTTTTAAATATACACATCTAGATCAACTTATGATTCAAATGATTCTCCCAAAGTTAGTATTCAGGTACATTAATTTTGCTATTCAGGAGTCAGTATTAATATTAGAAGTAATCATGTCACATCCTCAAAAAGCACGTCTGCCGGCGAGAAGCCGAATTCAGTAGACAATTTAACAGGGCAATATATTGCCCGTAAAAGACCTATCTGAAGAATTCCCTTACTTAATATTATCAAGGAATGAATTAATAATGAGAGACTAGCGGAACCTATATAAAATGTTCTTTATTTACAGTTATTAGAGGAGGAGATAAAAAAACACTCAAATGTTATAACGGGAACACTGCATAGGTGAATCACCGCCGTCGTTTTGCATTCTTCGGGTTTAAGGATACTGCCTCTCGAACGGGGTTCCATGGCGTCATAGTTCGGACTAAATATAGGTACCGCTCAGGGGCGTTGTTTAATTACAATATTCATTCACTCGATTCGGTCCTCAATGATTTTAGCCCGTCTTATAGTATAAAGCGAATCGGTCATCGAATTTAAAGCAGTGGAACCAACTGTTTTGGAATTACAGAACAGAAAACAGTAGTCGACATTTGTGAAACTACTGTTTCACAGGCACAAGGTTAAAAATTGTGCCTGTCTTGGTGGATGGCGTTGTTGAATAAATTAAAAGTACGAAAGTAAAATCAATCTCCTTGTTTATCATATACTAGGTATTTTCACATTTATATATATTTTGTATCAAATATATGCGTGTATTTCACTTTACACACACACGCGTACATTTTATTCTTTAAATACATTTAATATTTTCAATTAAATGCATACAGATTTGTCAATTAGAGTAATTTGTGTAAACGGTTTAGTATTAAACCGTCTCCACCTATATAATATTCATATAAAACGGAACCTTCAGAAATCCAAGTGTACAGTCTCAAGAGTTCATTGTCAGGTACATTATGTACCGAGTGGTTTAAGCATATTTAGTCAAACGAATTAATTTTTTGAGACTTAAAAGTTCCGCAAAAAAGTCTGTCTACTCGGTCTACAGACATGTATCCTACAGATTCATGCGCTATTTATCTCAAATTTGTCAATCCTCCTCCCGTTTTTGTGTACTTCAAGGAGGCAGTAATAATTTTTCTTCGTGTTTTTTCTTTGTTTACTTCCCATCCACAGCAGTTCTTCTCTAAAACGATTCTCCACGGTCACATCATCGAGCTATTCGACTTGACGATTTGGCAAAAAAAAACCGTCTGACGACTACCTTAAGAGCACAAAAATAAACCTCAAGAAGGGCTGAGGCTCAGACAAAATGTGAACGGCAGCAACTGTAACGAAAAACCCTTACCGGAGATGCAGCATTGGACAGAAGCGTCCTGAATAAAGGGACGGCGAAGCTTTGGAACGGTATTGAGAGAGGAATGCAGTCGGGCGGCCGAGTGAGCTTCATGGCGCAATCGGTGAATGTCTCTTCTGAGGATTGCGATCTCTGGTGGGATGCTGGCCGAGGACGCTCTATTTCTCATCTGTCTGCGCCAACCTGATATTCTTTTTTTTTTAATTTATTCACTCATCTGGTTGGCATCGATAAAAGTTTTACATTGAACTCATGCTAAAAGAATGTAGGATTCTGATATTCTGGAAGTAATTGTAACACCTTGTCTTTAACTGATTTCTTTGGATGTGCTTCTTGTCAGAAAGCTGACTTACCAATGTCGTTGTTAGGTGCAAAAAAAGTACATGGTAAAGTACTGACTGGGGGTGGTACTTATAATTCAGAGTGAAAAGGTACCCTTCTTTACCCTTCTTTCAAGAATATGGCTATTTTTTTCTCATTTGCATTAACATCAATATATCAAAATAATCCCCAAAAATTTAAGAAAATGAACAAGATTGAAATATTGCACATTGGAAGTAGAAAACTAAATATTTCATCTAGATTCTGCATTATCCATGTTGTTTACAGGAACAGATAGGAAGTACTGATAGTTCAAAACAAAATCACATGATGCAATAATCTGACCCTCAGTTTCAAAATGTTCGGCTAATAGAATTATAAAGAATAAAAACAAATTCGTGAGTTTGTTTTCATTCATATTTCACTATACTCCCATTAATATGGTATTAGTCGGAGCGAACTATTGTTTTCGTGTACCCGGGCCATTAAGGTTAATAATACGACAAATGTCGAAGGCTGTAACAAACAAGACAAGAAATTCTTGCTGGATTACCGCGCAGATGATAGTTTCAACAACCGACCAACATCACCGTAACGTCTGTTTCCTTCCCAATTGATTTAATGCCACTCTTGACGTGTATGTTTTTTGAAGTACAACTTTTTTACTTAATTGGTAAAAATGTTCGCGAATTAAGTTCATTAACTTCAAATGAGAACATGCAGAGAACAAGATGTTTCAGGATAGCATCAAAGGAAGAATTTCGCGAAACTCTTCTTCTTCTCAATGCTTCGAGAACATCATTAATTAGTTTAGTTACTAAAGAAAATACTGTATTGAGAGCTTAAAATAGTTCTGGATCAATAGAGCAATGCCCCTGTCCCGTTTTATTTCCGTTCCTCCCACGTCTCGTTCCCTTGCCGAACATTGTGCATATAAAACCATCATATTTTAAGAGTTATAAAATTCGAAAGAGGTTATGATGAGGTTAAGTTTACAGTTAGTTAGCGAAAACAGAATTCGTTTATTGTTTCTCAACAAACATCAAAACAAAACAAAATTCTCTGGTTTACAGACGAACTTTTCGGCGAACGTTAAAACACGTAAATGGCTAGCCAAATTGTAAACATTATAAACGGAATATACTTCTCAAAATTATTCCATTGCATGGATTCTTATGCATTCCGTTTTGCTTAATCCTATTGCGCAATACTTCATCACTGAATTAGGCCGAAATTCACCGGAAATGGTTTAAGCGCCAACAATTATTTTGGACAAACTTTGACTTAACTACAAATTTTATTTGACAACCCGTTCGCTGAAAGCACAAAGCCCCAAGGTGTGCAGGAAGTAAGCCTCGTATGCATGGTATAGTTATTTAGTATCTGGGGGCTGCTTTGTTGGTGCGACTAGGTAAGGCTGTTGCAAAACGCATTGGACGTGTTAATGCATATCGTTTCGCATGGGAAAACTCGCTGTGGAACTCGTACACCGCTCAGCCGGGGAAAATAACCATTACTTCCAACTAAAACGGGCCAGATGAGTTTTAACCTAGAAAGCAAAAGATAAGCACTACATTAAGATTTGTATACATTCTTTCTACAAACGAGTCCATTATATATATCATGGATTAAAAAAACGACCTTAGTTATCCAATTATGGAAACTCGATTGGATGTTAACTATTTGCAGAATATGGGATGACTTTTCGCAAAGCATGATAATATTTGTATGGTATTTTAATGCGTCTTGGGGTTATATCGTACCCTTGCCGAATTTCCTCAAAATTTAACCCAACGTGAATTTACACAAATTAGTGCATAATCGCTGGTATAGCTGTACGAACAGGCCCTAGGATTAATTGCGATAACACGGCTGCTCCGAACTGAGTCCCCTGTAAAATTACTTCGAATTCATCGGTATGAATCGGAACGTAACGGGAATTATTTAAGACAGCACGACCGGTAGGAAGAGAGTGGATAGGGGAGGATCGAGGCCAGGTTGAAAGTGACGAAAGTGGCCTGAAAACACAATTGGGGGTTCCAGCTGATCTGGCCGCTGGCCAATATCCAACGGCTCATCGGCTTCTGAATACACAGTGGTGGCTTCCATTCAACAAATGATTCATAAACGGCTCGGATTTTGAAATTATAGTAGACCCCCACCGTAGGGACGAATAAAAAGGTGTCTGTCTAAAATTATATGGAATATTTATGTTACTTTCATGCTGTTTGGATCATCGATATGGCATTTCTCAGTTTCGTTTCTGAAAAAGATTCCGAAATTTCCATAATTATTCCAATGAGTTGTTGTCCTAATACCTTTTTTAAATTAGTTCATTGTTTCATTTATTTATCCTTTAATTTTCTCCATCTCACTTATGGTCGCAGGGCAGAAAATTACAGCAGGGAGGAAATACTAGTAGCAGTTTCGATTCGATCGTCTCTGGCCGTTCTCATATTTAAATTATCAATGCAGGTTTTGGCCTAAACCTTTGCTCCGGCCTGCACAACTCATAACCTTGTATACATATCCGATTTCGGCATTTCTTCACTGCCCAACGAAATAAACAGATGTTACATGACCTTTAGGATTAGGGTGGTCTGTCATCACGCTAGGCGACGGAGACTCGTAAAATAAACTAAAAGTTGCTTCCACTACCAAGTAGTTATGCTGCTTGTTCTAGTAGCTACTCTTCAATTCAATTCAAATTTGTAATTGAAGGAAAATTCGTTCCACCACTTTATCAAAACATTTCGAACCCAGGTGGTACCATAATAATAGTAAGCCATAATCTTTCATTAAAAAATTCCAAGCAGCAAAAAAATAAAATTTATACTAAAAACGTTTTCTAATATGAAGTAGATTAATACCAAGAAATAGAGGACGAAAAAACTGCTCACCACCACCTTGATTAGCCTGTTACACGAAGAAAAAAATTATTTATTTTTTAGTTAGAACACATTTCTGGAGTTATATCAGGATTATAGGTTACAATTTTATTATAAACCCCTTTCATTTATATTCCATTCATCTGAGGATGTCCTGCTTTATTTTTTCCTGATGTAATCAAAGAAATATAAGCGAGTATAAGTTTTATCATATTTACGGTCATCTAAATAAATATATATATATATATATATAATGTCAATAAAATATATTCAACTTATTTTTTATGTCGAACGATGGTTCTGACCGCGGGTTCCAGTTAGAGAACGGGGTGGAGGGTGGTGTGGCGTCGTAGGGTTTTTGAATGGGGAAGCCATTGTTGAATGAAGCCAGAGGGAGGTTTATTGATCGCGTTTCCCGACTGACGTCATTGGGGGGCGGTGGGGTTGGGGCCTTGCTGACGTCATTAGGGCCCGGGACAAATACCCCCCTTCCCCGGTCTCCGGAAAACCCACGCATTTCGCATTTCCAATTTGGACCCTGAACCTTCACCCCCTTCCCCACTCTTTGTCGTCGGGAAATCGTGTGGGCGGTCGTCTCCTCCCATATAAACCCCCCCCCAACCAAACCGACGTAGAACCGCATAATCTGTTTAAAGGGAAACAACGAAAGGCTTCAGTTTCAGTGGGACTCCATTATTTCTGGGGCCGAAATGCGCCGCCGGAAATTCCTGTCAGCGTTGAAGATCAAAACTCAAAGAAATAGGCGCTTGTATTTCGTTCTCCTTTTTGAGAATTAATTTTGAGAAGATATTTATTTGGAGTGCGAAAGCTCGGAACATCATCAGATCAGGAATGTAATATGTTACTCTTATTTCTTGTTTCGCCCAATGATCGTAATATAAGGTATATAAGGATTGTTATATTTACATTGTGACAGACTGTTTAGCGATACCAAATTTAGTTGGGACTTGCCTAATACTTTGTTTTAAACGTGATTAAGAAAGGGTTTAGAAGAGGACTGTTAGCATAGGTGTGGGTTACTCCTGGGGCAGAGTACATTTCCGGCATTTCCTTCCATGTGCCTTATCGGGGTCTAAGCTACGTTTGATCTGTCAGTCACAATCTACCGAGATAAATATTTGTTCGCTCCGGGACAGGTTCTCTATGCACTTAGGGCGCAATATCAGATGATTTCCTTTTTTGTATCTCTTCACCCATATAAGGTGGGTATATCCTGTTTTAATATATGTTTCAGGACTAAATCGTAAATGAATATTGTAGATAAGGCTCTGTAGTGGATTCCATTTAAGATGAGTCTCCGACGGAAACGGTTGCGAAATGTTGAGCAAGAACAAGGATGCTGGGTGGTTTGGGGCGCGATGAGATGAGGGTCGATATCGTCCCACTCCCAACGGCTCTGTCCAGACCCTTCTATCACAGAATGGAATAAAGTAATTCTTTAGGCGGAAAACGTATTTGTCATCCGCAAAAGTACTATTTATTGGCAGATGTATAAACATTATAATTTAGGAAATCTCCGGGAATATACCTTATCAGATTTTAACCCTTCCTGAAGAAGTGTATAGTCTTACTGGAACGACATAATATGCGTCATTCTTAGGAAATAAACTGTAGGAAAACAGCCCCGGTTGCTCCAATTTTCTAATCTGATAAATTTATTATTTTGCTCATTTATGTGTGCTGTATATAAATTGTATACCGTGTAATTCGTCTATGAAATCTTACAAGATTTTAATGCCACTGATTTCCAAACGGAAGGATACTTTAGTGGCTTAAAAATTTCTCCACGCTGTAGGGCACGTTTTCAACTACTAGTTGAATGTAATTATGATTAGTAAATAAAAAGGAAAGAGAGCAAATTTAATGGTATAGAAAAAATACACGAACATCTTATGTTGCGCATGAAAATTTTGTCCTTTCTTACTGAGATTTTTTTAAAGAACTACTTATTTGCGCATGTGTAACGCCAACAATTTGTAAAGCATAATAATTAAATGTTGCTATCTTCTTAATCATAAAAAATACCTCACATATTAAATGAGAACTCCCTGAAAGCAGGATATGAATATCTTTATCGGTTTGACAAACTGTTATTGAGGATCACCTCTGATTTAAAATAACATTTTTTTTCTGCCTACCTCTTTTAGCATGGTCTTCAACCAAGGAATGTTCAGTGATATTACCGTATAAAATTTATTTCTATTAATATTAAGTTTAAAATGTAATTAGAACCCGCGCAGAAAACATTAGTAGAATTTGTAGTTTTTGTAGTATCTGTAGCCACGCCTAATTCGTAAGCGGGCATTCAAATGAGACCAGTGCCAGGGGGTATAATCTCTTTAACCATTACCTCCTGAGGAGATGTATATACTCAAAAGACCGAGTATAATTTGGCAAAGTGACCTCTATCTGTAGGTTAATCACCCGTCTATAATATAACAGATTTATAAGAATTTATGACATGATAGTGTTAAGGTTTATGCCAAATATATTAATAAGAGAAATCGATACCTTCAGCTGTTCTTTGGACCACACCTGTTGTCCTCTCCTGCAACGAATTAGTTGTTATAGAATTAAATATAATTCTAACTACATTCTAAGTTTGTTAGTGACTGACGTTCATCGTTTAATTATCTAACTGCCTTCAGACATCAGTCAATCAAAATTTACCTTATTCGGAGTTAAAATTAGGCCACGTTTAAAATGGCCAATTGTTCTTGTTCTTGTAAGGTATTTTGAATTTAAAAATATTTAGGACTGAAACATTAATTTTTCATAGTAAATTCTCTGATTGCTCTCAAAGCTTTCAGATTGGTTCGGGTATACAGGCACTTCGGATTGACCAGTGTTATCGCATGGTCATTAATACCTGTATTTTTTGAAAAGTAATAACTGGCAATTGCTGGTTTAAAGTATGGGTGGAATCGGGAGCCTGAAACGTGCCGTATTAATGATAATGAAAAATGATAATAAATTCGACGACAGAGCGTGTAAATTGTGAAAGTTCGGATGTATAAACGAATTTTACGAGCGGTGAAATATTTGTTTCGGGCTTTAAAAACAAGAACGCCACGTATCTGAAGGCCCAGTAATTAGTCTGGAGCTTAATAATAATTGAGGTTTTTTCTTGTTTTAAGCGGGTCATAAGTTCGTAAATGCATTTAATTAAAATTGAATGTAGACAGTAGAAATTTTGTATAATCTGAAAAATCAGTTTTCATCGACACCGATGGTAATGAATCCTAATCACTAACTTTAAAACCAGGACTCCAGACAAAACAGTTATGAAGTTACTGTTTACTAACTTTACCACCACAGCACATAATTTTTGAATACTCGTCAAAAAGTGAATTCTCCATCTCCGTATATGGCAACGAGGTGCTGATATATTCTCTCTCAGGTATTACAAGTAAATTATTATGAAGGATATTAACAATAAATAATTACAATAACATCATATTTCGGATTAATGAAATGGGTAGACTAAAATTTAGTAATGATATAATCGGACCAATTTAAAAACTGAAAATAGGAAAAAGGAATAATAATGATATTAAAATAAAGAAGCCAAGTATAAAGATAAACGGCATTGGGTTTATTAAGAGTAATCCATTTTGGTTTCGCTTCTCCAGGGGTTTCAGGCAGACAAGGCTTCCACGTTTCTCGCAAATAGACTAGGCATGTCATTCATTTCTATCACGGGCGGACTTTTTGTTACGTCAAGATGCGATTTCGCCCACCGTCTTAATAAGCCCCATTTATTAAATTCGAATTCGAAAACGTCTTAAGTAAATGTCCGTTTGTATTTTCGTTATTTAATTTCTAACCGAATGTAAATGGCATTACAAAAACAGCTGTTCTTTTTTTGACACACCTTAAACCGTCAAGAAAATGATAAATATAAGTTTTGATATTTTTCTTTATATATCTCACGAGTTTTAAACTTAATATAAAATATAATGAAACATTAAATGAAATAAATAACGAATAAATTAAATCAATCAATTCTGTAATTAAATTATACGATACCGATATATAAATACTTAATGACAAATTGGCAAACAATCTAATGTGAAAAATATTATACCTGATAACAATTTCACGAATTTAAATTATGACAATCAATGTTTTTGGATATTAAAATCCAACAATAATTTGTTATAAGCCTTTCTATTCCCAAAATCATTGTTTTTCTGATGTAATGTCTCAAAAGTTTCCCGGAATCGGTTTCTTCGCGACGTCTTTGACGTTGATGAAGGTAAACCAGCATTCTCTCGACTTTCGATTGCGCTTACAGTTCGAAAAATGTAGTAATTACTACAGGAAATGAATTATTATTTTATTTCTTATAATTGGCTTCATCTTGATGATTCCTTATCCCGGGAAATTTCCGCGAAGTAATGCACCAAACTTTTGGCTTGCTGCTGTAATATTAATGATAATCTTGAAAAGTGACAGACATTGCATGAATTCTGTATTCGGAACGGATGTATTTCAATGGATTTTTCTTTAAATAGTATAATTAATAAATATTCCCGTAAATATACAGTAAAACACGAAATGTTATATTATTTTCCTCGAACCCATTCGCATACTTATGCCAAGTAGAAACATAGCAAGATGTAGGAAATTGGGGGTAGGAATTTTTTTGTTCTATATTTGTAAAAATATCATTCTAGTAAAGATAAAAAACGATTTGTGGAGTATCGAAAGGTGGTTAGCGAAATGTGAACATATACTTTATATTTGTGAAAATAAATAAAATATTTAATAAAATATAAATTTAGCATGACCTAATTTTGAAAAGGATATTTTATTTGTTTGTGCATACGTTATTTTCCCAGTTAATTAATTATAGTATAATTAAGCATTATAATATAGATTTCGTTTTAGATTGTCTTTACTAACTGGTTTAAACGTTGATTAGTTTTTTATATTCAATTTTATATGATTTGTTTCTACTTTTGTGCACTTTCTTTAATTCCCTGGAGAAAAATATAACGAGAGTGATGATATAACAAATACTATAATTTTTCTGTCGACTGTAGTATAGAACAAAAGAATGATTTTCTCATAAACACAGAACTGAAGACAGTTCATGGATTGATGTTCCGAAAAGTCACTTTCGGCGTCAGAATTAAACTTGTATCACTGTAAAGATGGCGGTCTACTTCAAGTACTTAAATGGAGAGCTCTGTTACCTCTCTTTGCCGCTGAGTCACGACCATGTGGGTTGTGACGTCTGGACTACTCCCCTACGCTCAGTGCCTTGGGCGGCATACGTTTTGAAATTCTGACCTTTCTCCAAGTAGAAACGTATCGGGTAATATACATGTTTTCAGAAACAACGCGATGCTTCCAGTTATCCGCCGGTCTGAAATATATACGAGGACAGCGGTTAATGTCTCACGGTTAAGTTTAACGTCAACATACCACCTATGAACATGGTGCGCTACCTTGGGCTATATTTAGACGGGAGTCTAACTCAGGATCCATACTCGAGGCTTAGATGGATTGGCTTAAATAGAAAGTACTCCTAGGAAATAAAACGTTGTGCCGAACGTCGAAAATAAAACATTTAAACTGGCGTACGGCTTATACCCGGCTAGAATGAACGCACTAACCAAATAAATTATTAGCTCAGTCGTTCGTTTTTAGGAACCTGCCGCCACGCAGTATTGATAGCAAAACTCACATTAATGCAGACCAGATCATATAAGGAACAAAAAACTTTCCCGCTGTATACTTGTTGACGATCACCCACTTACCCACTTGGTAACTTTAAAAGAGGAAGGAAATAAATTGCGTGTTGAAAGTCAGTTGAAAGGTCAGTTTATCATCGCTGAAACTTAAACCTATGATCACTCTTTCTTGGATGGAATCCGCATCCATAACCGTATTGGGAACGGAAGGTTTTGTTCTGGGTTTTCACTGCGGGTTTTAACAGCTTTCAGCATTAGAGTTTAAATTTTACTTTTAAATACTCCCCGTGAAAGGACAGATGTCGGAGCAGACCGCGTAAGAAAGAGAAAGGTAGCCGGGTGTGCGATGAAAGGTACAAAAGCCGAACGGTTGACTTCAAACCTCTATTTCTGTCTGTATAAGCGAGGGGCCATTATGGGAGTCCGCTACATTCTGCCCTAGGGCTACAGAGCAAATGCCCTTGTTCGATTCCACCGCCTTGGTTATTCCCGTCGGGATCCCCACTGGATATCCCACCAGATATATTACCGATTAAAGAAAAACCTTAGCTCCTACGATGCTTAGATCTGCGAGACACATGTTTTAAAATGTATTAGCATAGATGATTAGTGATAAAATTAGCAATATATTGATACAACAAACACAAGTTACTTAATAGTTCATCATATGGACATATTTAGTTGTTAGATAATAATAATATAATATAATTGATCCGATAGGAGCGTAGGAGCAGACAAGTACTCTAGGTCAAACAACCTTACTTACGATATGCATAGATCCAATCTGGTGGTCACTGGTATGCTCAGGAAGTCGAAAATGAAATAAAATCCCCGGGAATTTAATTATTCACGCTAATTTACATCCTTTCCTTGCAAATGGGAGTTTGGGGAAAGTTATAATCGGAGAGCATAGAAACTACAGCCCGGGTTCAAGAGCCCAATTAAGCTTTTCTCGGTTTATGATACTCGTTTATTTTCTGTTGTAGGCGACCTATTTGTTAACTCTATAGCTATTTATTTTAAGAATCGTGCGAAGTTAAAAAAATAATATTCAAATGAAGATCGACTAGTCTATATTCAGAGTAGGTTTGAAAACGAGACGACCAGACGCTCTGTGGCAAATCTTATGTAACGGCTGGATCGGTCGACGTGAGTCGAGGGCTGACGTAACGACCGATTGTGATCTTCACTCAGAGTCAGTGTGTGAGCGTCCGTGTTTGTATATATACGTCTGTGTGCGTTGTGTGGCCTAGTGACTGAAAGTGAACGCAAGAGAAAGGGAAGGAGGACATTGGCATCATCTCCTCTTCCTTGGAGCCTTCGTCTTCGCCTTCTAGCAACATTTTACAACCGCATTTTAGGCCAGGATTTTGCGTTCAGGAAATCTTAACAGATCAATTCTGCCGCTTATGGTTGAACACATAATTCTCGTCTCTTCTCTGATGAAATTAAATAATAGTCCAGAACAACTAATGTATATAAACCACTATACCGACTTTCTGTCTTACTTGTCGTCTATTCAGTTTTAAATTTAAGTACCTGTTAGGTGGTATATCTGAAAACTTGGAATACCATAAATTTCCTGCGAATTCTTCTTTCTTCGCGTAGCATTCTGTCGTTAATACGTGAAACACACCCGCATGTGGGTGAAGTAAAACTGATAGTAACACTAAAGTAACGGCGCAGACAGGATGCAGACGAAAATTGGCGTTATTCAGTTATCAGATACCTACTCAATACGGATGTAAATCAGCACTGACAGTAACAGTGCAGATGGGATGCGTATTCAAGGCAGAATAAGGCCCGAATTAATTAAAAACTGAATTTCTAAAGTAGTTTTTCCTAAGTTACATTGTTTTACATGGTAAATTGTAGAGGACTACTGATAAAGGATTACTGAGAGGCTTGTGCTGTCTTTAGTATGTTTAGAATTCAGATACCGACGTATTAGGAACTTTCAGTCGTTTTAAATTAACGACTTTTTTATTAGTAAAAAATAAATATTTACTAACTCAATAATCAACTCCTATGTCAAAATATGATTTCACCGCGTGGTGATTTATGTTTATTATTAATTTGAATGAATATTTTCTGAACGGGAGCACAGGTTTTTCTTAGGACGCTCCATGAATACGTAATAATCGCTCTTCTATGTACTCTGAACGTTCACTTTTCCACTCTTCCCTCTTGTTCTATTCCCCTTTCGGAACGCAAGCACTTTCTTTCAGGAACAATATATGTTTCTTTATTATCTAGAGTATATTAATGAATTTCAATTCAATAATTTCGCAGAACTATCTCCGGCCTAATAATGAACATTCCCGCCGTAATTGCTCTTAAATGCCTATTGTATTCCGGAAGCGGATCACTGAGATGTCTTAATTAATTTTCTTAACTCATTTCAAATTCGCTACATAGAGGAAACAGATACTAGGTATTACGCAACATTGTCGTAGTGTCGTATGTTTAAAAACTTTGTGGACCTAAGTTTCATAGTTCAGAAATATGAAAACAGCCTGAAGCAGTGAAAAGGAAATGAGAACGGGAATTTATTTCAACAAAATTAAGGTTTCAACTGAACAAGTTTTATTCTTTTTTTTCCGTAAAAACAAATTCTGGACAATTCTATAAACAAAAAGATGACGAACCCAAATTGGGCCAATAGGAGGTCAGGGTCGGGGTCACGTGACCCCCTCTCCCACCATCTACCGGTAGGTTACAGAACGCCGAGTTTCAACCGTTTGTTCCTGTCGTTAGGCTGTTGCTCGTCGGCCGTTCTTGTGTCAGCGTGTACGGTGATAGTGCAATCTCAGTAGCGGCGGAGGCGATGGTCTCTAAAACGGCCAAGCGTCGTATCAAATGGCATAGGATCGCGAGGGAGGATGCGCCCATATTGAAGGTAGCGAAAATTCATCTGGACTCTGATTCCGGCCGCACTCTGATTTTTTCGGTGCAGTTCTTTTTCTATATCTAACAATCTCTGGCTTGGTTTTTTTTAAATTCAGTGTCGCTAGTGGGGAAAACGTTGGACGGTTTAACATAACCTGAACGCCGAACACGTGGTTAGGACCGGCCCAATATGGTAGCCGTAAAATCCCCTCTGACGTTAGGTTCGTCTCTTACACCGGTAAAATTTTCTGTCTCGAATTTCTTTCTACGATCTTCAGTCATCTGTACTTTCAATGTTATACTTTCTGTGCTTGAAGCTGAATGGTTAACAAAATAATCTACATGTAAAGGGTTTATATCCCGGGTTGTATCGGATGTTTTTGTCAGTATTATAGATTTTAAACCCACAATTTTTTTTCTAAACGCCTACTTCATTTTGAAACATTTATTGTGTTGTTACTCATTTCGAGTAATGGAATAATTAGTCACTCTTTTGTTTCGAGAGGTTGATTACAATTAATGGATGGAACAATCACATTTTCCATTGAAAATAAAATATTCGCTACCAATAAAATACTCAAATTTTATGATTTTTGCAACTGATGAAAGTATACAGACAGACACAAAAAGTTTTATAGTGATGTATATTCGTATTTTTGAAATTTCATTCCTATTAATTTATGAAATCATCTGTAGAAAACAAAAATGAAAGCGTTCCTATTATATTTTTCAGCATGAGAATAATATAATTAATGGCAATGTCAAGAAACTTGATGGGATACAGAAAACTATTAAATCCTTGGTGACAACATGAGGTTCATAGATAACTGAATGCAATTACATCCATATCATATACATGCATAGGTATCCATATCTAAATGTATTGTGTTCCACAATGGCAGGTGCCAGGTTCAGGATAGAAATTAATTTATATATCAGACATTGACTAAAGGAAACTGTGGTGTCAATTTAATTGATTATGTGAAACAATAATCATTTAATTTTTCAGAATTCACTGCAAACATTTTATTAGAAGTATGTTACTGTTAACATTTTTTTGTATACAGGATTTTTTTATAGCATTATAATTATAGAAGTAATTAATATTACTCTTTAGAGTGTATTCTTTTGATTCATTTCCTTTTGTGTTTACTAATTGTTAATACATTTTGAATTATTTACGAAGTGTTTCTTGAGAACAGTTTCCTGACATTTTAGCAACTCTGATTAATTTATAACATTAAAATAAAATATCGTTCCCACGCTAGATCTATGATGAAAATTTTGTTTACATTACTTTTCGAAATTAAGAGTTCATTGGTTAAGTGTTTATTGTTGGATACCGCCTGAATGCATAAGAGGACGTGGTTCGGTAGAATCGAGGCAACGAAATCGTTAAAATAGGTTCATTTAATTAATTCTTCTCTGATGAAAAATATTTGTTACAATAATCGAGGGATTTTCTCAATTTGAGAGTCGCCGAACGGTGTGTGCCCTACAAGATGCCAATTTTCTGTACTAACTTTGACAAAATACTTGCATCTATCAAAATACACGTAATGTTGTTGCGTAAATTGTTAGGTTATCGTTTAGCGAATATTTCGGTTTGTGGAATGGTCGCACCATTCCATTGGTGTAATTGGTACACCAAATTAAAGATAACATTTCGTTTTATAAAGAAAGGCGGAAAGGGAAGGATGTAAGGTATTTCCGCCTCCCTTATAATTTTCAACTTAGCGCTTTTTTATCAGCGAAATGTCTTAATCTTTCTCTGTCGAGAGGGAATGGTTTTAACTCCCAGCGCATAGAACATATAATTTTCGTAGAGGGGCATCCAGGATGCAATAGGGTTTGTCGGGCAGGATGGAAATTAAAAACACTTTAGGCTTTTGTAGGCGATTGTGAAAGTAGACAGTCTAATATGTCTGTCGGCGTTTCCTCCTTTCAAAAACTTGTGGACTATTCTGTTTCAGTATAATCTATAAGAAATCTACAACACTTGTTGCAAAGATGAATTTCATTCACTCCCAGCTATCTCGGTAATAATTTGTATTTGTTCACCTAAAATGAATGATCAGTTGAAATATTCGGAGCAATAAAAAATATATTTAACTGATCTAATTGACATTTACGTGCGTTATTATATAGTTTATTAAAACGAGTTGTATATATCGTTTGTCTGTAAAGAAATTGAGTATGATGCACTTTTGCAGAAAGAAGAACCCAGACTTGCTTATATTAAAGGATTCGGAAATGTATCGGGTTTACTAATCTTCAAACCGTATTTGGATATCCTGCTACTAGGTTGAGAAATTGTAAAAACCTTGATTTTTCGCGCGTGCGCATGCAATAAAAAATTGAAAGGAAAGTCTGTCCGGCATTATTGACTCAGTAGCTTTGTTGAAAGAAATATTGTGTCTTGAAAGAAATAAACGCACCCCCATCGGTTTTGCGGATAGGTGCTGGAAAATGTTGAATGGGACCCAGGTTTAATCCTCGACGTGAGGGGTACAGGATTATTTAGTATAAAGGACTGAACCTAAGGAAGTATAATTGCAGTGTTTTATTATTAGAGTCAGATTTAGATCTATACTTGGGTCTAAACTTGTATAGAACAACTGGGAACCAGATACTACAACTTACGAACAAATTCATAATTTACAACTGTATTTTTATATTAGTCCTACGGAATGGATTTGTGGGGATCCACCAACCGTTTTTTATGACAAAATTCAGTAACATTTCTAATGTACTCACAATAAAACACCCCTCATGCATTAACACTTAAAATTAATTTCGTTTTTTTTTTCAGGTAATGGATCACCTAACAGTGGCGGATATCTGTAATCAGTACACTATTGCATTTTAAATTCGGATTTCGTGAGTACAAAATGAAAGTTTGGTGTGTGGTATTATTGCTCTTTTGTGGTATATTATTGTACCGGCACAGCTCGGCGGATTACCGAGATTGAAATGTGGACTTAAATTTCTTATTGATACTAATTTTGTCAGTAGCAGTAAGAGTTTTGGACGTATTGTAGGGGTCTATCCCTTTTACTTCGAGTAATTAAAAAAAATTAGAATTATGTCCATGTGCGCTCTATTTGCGATGTTATGGAATTAGTTTCAAAGAGTCGCACTCTTTCTGACCTTATAAAACGTCGGTGTTTATAAAAGCACTGCGCGATTATTTTTCAGGGACCATTTTTAAATACCTAACTCGGCGAAATTGTTTGAATAGATCATTTCAATTTTGTTTCGTACGTTTTGTTACTGAAGACAAAAAATATATGTCACATTTCCATAGTATATAAACTAGATAGATAAAAAAAGTAAACAAGGAAATATCCCTTTCCAACTTCCAGGAATTGTTAAAACGACCCACGTCCGTTATCTTACCTTTTACTAGGTCGCTCTTAATTAACAGGGTAGTTTATCTTTTCTCAGAATTGTTATTTCGTGTGTCGCTGGATTTTAGTGAGATTGAAAATTCAGGGCCGGTCCTCAACAGGTGAACCTACTTTCTTCGACTTAACAACCTGTAGAGTCTGCATGTGGTGCAATTACTAAAAAACAAAACAGCTCGGAATCGCTACATCTTTAACAATATTAACTACATTTTCCTTCGATTAATATTACTTGTCAGTTGTGCCGGTGTTTGAAAGAAATCACCACTCCGATGTACCTCCACCGGGAATGTTTTACCGTATGTTTGTACACAGCGTTTTCCCGCCGCAAAACCCTACGACAAAGTCGTAGCCGTGCCAATCGGGAGATGTAGAAGGGATATGCGCAAGGTTTTCATTTTTTTTATTCCTTTATAAAGCAATCTCTCAGTTCTTTTTCTTGATTACCGGCGTTGTGAAAACCGGTGTTTTGATATGGGATGGTGTAAGAGGAGCGAAGCGGGCCGAGTGGCCCCGTGGCGTCCTTGTCATGCACGCGTGAAAAGCTCCAACGCCGTTAGGAATTCGATGCCCAACCTCCTGCATTAAACCAGTTTCATATTGAGTGTACTTTAAATTCAATATCATTAGTACAGAGGGATGAGCGAAAAGTATTGTGTCTTTCTTAAGCGATTCAACCGAAGAAACTCTTTAAGCAGATAATTTAAAAAATTTATCCTTCACTGACATCCCTAATAAAATTAAAATAGCGGTGTTTCTGGGTCATCAGGAACTTCGGTCCGACCGAGAAATAATGAGCCTTACGAATGCTTAAATCCGACTATTCAATACTAAAGAGTGATCGAAATTCTATGCGCTGTCAAACCGTGTTGATGACCTACTAAATTTGTACTATTATCCCCGCTCGATTGACGACAACGATAATATGTACCCCCGTTCAAATGTTCACATCCCGTTGAACTACTTTGGCAAATTAAGGAGCCGTCAATTATACGATTTAGTAGCTTCATTTGATTTAAAGATTTACCTTCTACATCACATTCGTATATTCATATGTCATTACTTCGTTTATGGGTTGAACGGTGACGGTTTATTTAGAAGGGGGCGCGGGGCCGTGTTAATTCAGCTGGGCCGGTTATCGAACGGCGTTCCCATTCATGAACCCGCCCCCGCCTACGTGTTGCCATAGGTTAGTGTAAGTGCCTCGGCCAGGGCGAGCCCGAAAATAATAGTTCCTACTTTATATTAGGATCTACAGCTAGAAACCTACAATATGCTTGAATTGCTACAATATGCGTTCGTAGAATGATTACATAGTCTCCATTGTTTTATTAAAAGTTCTAGTATACGGTTTATTAAAAATATCTTCTCATCAATAATGCTGGGTTTATATATGGACCAATAATAAAAACATTATGAATCCCACTATAAGATGGAAATAGTTATCATTGTTCCTATGAGTTGAATAATGATACAAATATTTGGTTAGAATGTTTTTATTACGTGAAGTATCGAAAAAATAAATCAGGTTCTCTATTTTTCTTACATATTCAAATGAAAGTATGTTAAGTATAATGGAGTATGCACATAGCCATCAAGAGTAAACTTAATAAGTAATAGTTATTTCCTAACTGCTATCGCCTCTCCTGTGATGAATTTCTGCTAAATCCAGGGTAATACATTAAAAATGTTAAAACAGTTGAAACATTAATGAGAGAAATATAAATAAAATACTGTATCGGATATGCACTACTGCGTTCTGTAAACCAGCAAGCCAAGTATGCCCTGGCTCGATAAACCCTATAAAAAATACGGGATACTAATTTGGTTTGTGGTGTCTGATCTGTTGGATGAAATATGATATCAATTGTTTTTATATCTTTTGTGATATTGTGTTTTCCTCATTAATAATTTACTAGTCAAAACTGTCGACATGCAAAATGATGTTCGTTACCGCTTAAGAAGAACGAAATTTTAGTTTGACGTATTAACGTCAATTAATAAACCGTCCGATCCATAAATTAATAATCTAAATGACTGCTGAATGCGTGGTGGACATATACCCTAGCTTTACGCCTGTGCGTCGACCAACTATATCTCTGAACGTGCTTTGAATCCTTCCTGCTTTCAGTTCGCCACATGAATACATTTTTTGTGCAACACCATTTCGCAAACGGTATTTTTACCGTCTTATCTGCTGTTGTAATTATTAAGGCTTGATTTCCTTCCGCCGGGCAAAAGTTGTTTACAAATATCCTGTCGGTCGACGCTTTAATGAAAGTCAGTTTTAGAGGGCGCTCCGAGCGTTCATCGACATTCTTTCCCGCCAGGGTGTTTCAGCAATGGAACGTTACAATAAAAGGTTTCTTTCGCGGCCGAGTATCCATTTCGTCGCCACTTGAAACTGCCGCTAAACAACCGTAAGCGCTCGAGTGAGCTGGACGACACACGTCACACAAACACAATATCATAAATTTTGAATCTTTAACATATAATCGAATAAACATACATATACATTTGCTTTATTAAGTGCCCGGATAACAAGACAAATACAACAATTATTATAAACAGCATAATTTAAATAAGAAACCGGGAATGCAATCAATACAAGAGGCACTGAGTGTGTTTGAAATCAGTTGTTTTGAATAGAAGACAATAGTTATAATTTTCAGCCTTTGTCATGTAAAGGCAGCCTGAGTCAATTAAATGTTCATGGCCTTATTGCAGTGAGCATCTTAATACTATATAAAATTAATTCATTTATATATAAATAATTATTGTCGAATTGATTATTATTATTTATAAACGTCGTTTCTATTTGACGAATTTTTCCCTTCCTGTATGATAAATATTAATAGCATAAGGTATAGTATATGGTTTGATATAACGGAGTAGATTAATTTTATTCCGAAGAGTTATCTTTTCTCGGTGGTCATACTCGATGTTTGAAACATGGTATAACAATTTTGCGGTAGAATGTTATTTATAACGGCAATAAATCCGCCGACGGCCAGCTTAGTTCAACATTCTAACCGATCTTTTATGGAGTCATAAGGAGTTTGTCGCAGATTTGGTGTTACTCGCGGTAACTGAGACATTTGCAATCTGTCTAGGTTTGTCTAAGAAAAATAAACCGCGGTTATCTAGTGTATTCTATTTTATGTGAGCAAAGTTTATTATCTGTTCGTTCATTCGACGGTACTAAATGGGCATTCAATGAAATAAAGTGTAGGCCGTTTTATTTGACATAAGAGAGCGAAAGAGAGGTTTGTTATACTGCACGAGGCTACGAGCTAACGTTCCCAGGGACTATTTTGTTTTCAGAAACTTGTTTCCTGTTGAACAACACCGACAGAGGATGTTCCCTGTTGTTCGCTACAGTCAGATTCAACTAATTACCGCCCCTCCTTTGTTCACGGAGGTTTTGTATTGCCGCTTAGAACGCACTTTATCAATGCCTTTTTGAGCAGCCTAGGCCGAAGATGACATTCTTTGAAATTAAGAACTTTACCTTTCAGTCTTTGAGCTTTTAGACCGGGAGTGTAGTTATTCAATAGTATTCGTTCTACTTGCCCAGTAATGTAATCGCTGGATACAGATTACCTGTAGAATCGGGCAGAGGTTAGCTCGGTGTGAACCAGCCACCGTTAAATAGCGAGGGTCTATTGAATGGGCCGAGAGTGAAAGTGAAGAGCAGAAGAGCAGACTAACGACAAAAAGAAGAACTCGGGGGGGATGTTTCGCAACGTTCGATCTCCTTATCTGCAAATTTCTGTTGCTGAGTCGACCGCAAATCGGCAGACCGAAGAAAACAATTTTCTGAGTGTCCTCAGCAGTTCGTAGGTTCGGGAGGTCATCGTCGGACGTTCCTTTCTTCCGGTTCCCCTTTGTTTAGATATTGTGAACTATGGTGTTTAATCCGATGTAACGAAGAATCATTACTATCGCCACATTGATAAATTGAAGACCCTGGTTTCCTGAAGATTTCTTTGAATAAATGGATTGAATGTAAAAATTTATTGTCTTAATTACCCGATTACTTAAGTATCCGATCGATGAATGTGTCGTAATATTACTATACAGAAAATTAAATTACGGTCTAGATGGGTCAGATATATAAATTTCTGTCCCGCTTTGAGATGTCAATGAGAAAACAATTATTGAAAATTTCATAACGTTACCAAAAATCGTATAGATATTTTTTCCATTTCTTGTTTTCACACATATTCCATCTCCTGCAGACACATATACATTATCTCTTTCGCTCTGCTAATGCTGATTTGGATATCGTTTTTACAGTTTTGTCGATAGTTCTATGCGATATGGATATTCCGGATGTTAGTATCGAACAAATCAATGAATCGTTCGTATCTCAAAGACGGATAGAAATGTGAGACTCCCGATGTGGGGGTTCGAAAACCCCGAATATAACCTGGTGGCGATCCGCCTTATCTGTATCTTTCGGATAACCTACTGAAGACGGGGCGTTACGGAAATAGGACCGGATCGACGTAGGAGGCCTCTATAAATAAGAGGACCGTCCGGTCGGCTCCAGTATCGCTTACTGGAGGCGACGGTAGTAATGACGTAGACTGTAAACTAAACCGTATCGACAGTGGCAGTGGGGGTTGTGGTGGGGGTTTAGGTTGGGGGCGGTGGTGGGGATATTGCGGGATTGGCGGAGGCGGCAGTACCTTTCACTGCTCTCGGCGTGTTGTTGCCCCGGCGACTTGATCATTACGCTGTCGCCCCCTCGGCGGTCTCTCCCCTCTCCACTCTGTTCCCTCTCCCCTAGCGCCTATCCCCCCTCTCTTTTCATTCCCCTCCCTTTCGTTTTGCTAGAACTTTCCATAGGTGCGGTGTCAGTCGGCGGTGTTGAACGGGAGTCGAGTGTCGTTATACCTGCGGGACCGTCATTACAAGTTCGTTCGCCGAGAATCCGATTTTATTTCCGTGATTGTAACATCGGTGAACAATATGTGAGATAAGCGACGGCCGGTCGTTTTATCGCTCTTCTCTTTCATCCGTTCGGAAGAAAAAAGAACCTGTTGTGTCGGTGGAGTATTATTTTCATTTTGGACCGGTTGTGATATGTTCTGTGCTCACCCATGACCGTCATGGAACCATACGGTTTACCGGACTACTACACAGTAAGTGTGAGTTACTATGGTGTAAATTGAAAGTATTATTCCTTCGACATTTTAAAACATTCTATCATTCGTGTACGCCGACTATCGGTCGATTCCGTCAATAATGACGTTTGTTCGTGAGCGTTATGTCAGTGCTACCGAGTTGGGATTTGGCGGGATAAAAAGTTTACTATTTCCCAGACCCTCCGAGCTGCTACTCTCCCGCGCGACCAACGTAAATGACCGGGATAACATCCGACGAACGCGATTTGTAAAACATATGTTAACACCGAGGGCGAAAACCGGGGCTCATCGAGCACTAGGAATAGCCTCCAGGCCAACCGAGGTTCCTTCCCGTTTTCAGCATTGTTTATCTCCTCCTTCTTGTTTATTATTACCCCGCACTATCATCTACGAACGGGTGTAGTCGCTCCGACAGCCGCTGCCGTGCTGAAGAGTGCGATCGATTGCAGTGTGTAATACTCACTTCCAGAGGAAGTTTCGGAAATAACTTCTGCGAATGTAAATCGAAATAGAAAACTACCCGTGCCGAAGGAACGTCCTTCGGGTTTTTCTCGCGATCTGTTGTCGGCGAGCGTACGTATGTCACTGCGCGGTATTCTGAAAGTGTCGTTGGTTAACGCCGTTTCGAAGAACTCTCTGCTGTCAGTTTTGGTTTTCGATGATGATTTTGAGGGCGATGTTTCCACTCCATTCTTGCCTCCCGCGTTCGTAATTGGGGTCTTAAAAAAGTGAAAGGCGTACGAATCCTAGTTTCGTTTCGCATTTTGATTTGACATTTCCTCGAAAATGAGTCGAGTAAAGCTAAAGGTTGTTTTGAATGCGATCAACGTTATCAGCAAACCAGTACATGACAGGATCGAAATTGATGCCAGCGCTACCAGTTCGATTCCATTAGGCGGGAATCCCATAGCGTACGGGATTCATGCATTTAGAAATAACGTTGCCACAAGGTCGTTACCAGTATTAGTAAGGCTTTCGTCTAGAGCAGAGACTAGGAATTTAAACCTTGGGCTCGTGTCATGTATTATATCTTCAAAATTTATATTACAAGATTGAACCTTACTTATAACGGCGAAAGGACGTCGCGGCGCCCTTTTTTCTGTCCCTCGTGAAACGAGAAAGGACGACGATGAATCAGATAATTGGACGGATAAAGTGAAAGAAACTATCGAAGAGAGGTTGTGTAATAAGTGTGGAGGTGTCGCAACGCCGTCGGTGTCGGTCCACCTAACGGGGGAGAGCCCGCACATACCGAGAGGGAGAGGCGCCTCTCACCGAACGATCTGTTTTTATTAAAAAGAGTTTTAAGCAAAGTTAATTGACATACGGAACTAAACCCTGACGGAGAATAGAACTTCTATACGTTTAGAGATAATTTTCTCTGTAAATCCATGACGCGATCCGACGCAATAGAAAACGGTAATAACGGTATAATAAAAGTAGTCATTTTCAAAAAAATGTTACCCTTAATATGCTTAATAATGCTGACGTCTATATTTACATGCAATCGACATTTTTTATTGATAGAAAGAATCGTCATAATTAAACCAGGCCAAAGTTATTTTAGAAAAAAGACCGGCTCAAGATTTGATATTAAATTAAATTCACACGCAAAACGGGCACAGTCGTTAATTGCGCTATTTGAACTATGTAAAAAAATAGTTATATTCTTTCAATATGTTTAATCGGACAGCCTTGTCTTGGTCAAATCAGTGATAGTGAAATTTTTATAACATTTAATCTCCGAATTTCAATCTGTACTCGATCTTCGTACAGGCCAGTACCGACATATTTTTGGATGTAAGCGTTTATGGATGTTCGGTTTTTGTTTATGACAGCCCAAACCGATTATATTTGTTTTTCACGCCGTAACGTCGCGGTTTCGGAAACGGGGAATTGCAGAAAGTAGTATGATAGATTGTCACGATTATTTGAGTGGGATGACATTAATGAGTAAGAATGTGGAATAAATCGGAATTACTATTATTAAAAATAATAATATTAATAAAAATTAAAGAATAATCGTCGTGAGCGAGTAAATCCTTTTTCGTAATTTACGTTTGTTTTCCGCGAAGCGCCGTGAAACCGTGGGTATACTACTCCCGCTATACAGTGACAGACCTAGCCGGCAAGAAACGTTGACGGGCTAATATAATAGCCATATTCGCGAGTAGCGTAATAAATGATATACCTACTTTTGTTGAGCTGCTTCTCAATCGTCGGCCCTTGAAAATACGACAGGAAAGTAGGGAAATATTCATGAAGCGGACGGGGGGATCAAAATATTTATAACATTATGTAACATAATGGACGCAATCTGGACTTAACTTCATTAGGAAAGAGTCCGGACTCACGGTCACGGACCATGGGGTATCGGCTTCTTGAAATTCTGATTGCGTTCTTGAAAAATGAACGGAATATTTCCCGGATTGGATTCAGAAAAACTGACGTATCTCGTAACTGGGTCGGTATTGCGCCATTTTGGAATTGCAGTGGGAACTATGACCGTGGCCACATCATGTAGGAGACATTTTTAAGTTTAACGTTCGGATATTGGCCCTTATATAAAATATATTAAATTAAATTATTTTTTACCGTTTACCATACACGACTATATGAGGCGCAAATTTTGGCCTCTACGTTTATCGCAATGCGACCAATTTGTTTTCCACTCTCGGTCTTAAATATCAGGTGAAATCAAAGTGAAATCTCTCGTTCTGAAATTGTAGCATTTTATCGTAAAATGTTCGTATCCGGTATCAATTGTGCCAAAAGTCCACAATTGTAAGGTTAAGGTCAGGTACAAGGATTCTAGTCGGGAACTAGACTAGTCCCAATTGACGGTGTCGTGCAATTGACAAGTGAGACTGCATTATTTACATGCAAGGCTGAAGGTAAAGGTCGACAAATTTGTTTTGTGTCGCTTTTCAAAAACATTCCTGTATTGTATGTTTATGGGTACATAAATACCCGTGTATATGCTACGAATGAATTTAATATTATAAGAAAACTAATAGTTGTTTCTGGCAGTTCAAATACTTTTTTTAGTAAATTCAAATATGAAAGAAGGAGGTTTTTTGCTATTGGACAAATAACATAGATGCCTATACTTACCATTTATTTTAAAGCGGCCTGGTACACAGCCCTATGCTGGAGGCCCAATATGTAATAATGCGGTCGCATTCTAAGAAACATTTCCGTTAAATTTCAAGAAATAAACACGTTACGAGGTATGTAGAACATGCGTTGACTACTTTCGTGTTGATGCCTTTTGATGTAAACATATATTCAACAAAAAAAAAGTGAAAGTACTATCATTATATTATGTGGGGTGTCATATTATTCACAGGGGAGTTGGAAGCAATACGACCGGTTGTCTTCTGGTCCGTGGCATTTGTCATCCTGTATCACTTCAACAGTTCTACCTACAGTGTGTGGAACGGGATAAATTAGACCCAAATTTCAGAATTTTATTTATTACAAATTTTTAACCTTTAAAGTTTTTTCTATTGCATATATATATATATATATATATATATATATATATATATATATTTGAATTTTGAAAGGTTTCTGGTTTGTTTCAGTGCGGTACACTGGAAGTGGGAGCCGAGTGCAGGAGGCGAGTACCTACGATGGAGAGTCTGGGAGGAGGCGGAGGTGGTGGCGGTGGAGGAGGACAACAGAGGCTGGCGGTGCTCAGCTACGAGCAAGTGCGGCGGCTCAACGACGTCATGAACGAAGTGGTCAGCGTTCACGGTAGAGGGAACTTCCCCACCCTGGAGGTCAAACTGAGGGATCTGGTCACCGTCGTCAGGAGCAAACTGGAAGGGGATACGAGCACCGGGGGTGCCGGGCTCAAGGTCAGGGACATCAGACTGAATGGAGGAGCCGCCTCTCACGTTCTGGCCACCGAGTCAAACCCTTACAACGACTTGGACCTCATATTCGGAGTGGAGCTGTCTGGAGGCAGGAACTTCGATAGGGTCAAGACCGCTGTCCTCAGTTCCCTGTTCGACTTGCTGCCTGAAGGAGTGAGTCGCAAGAGGATAACCACCTGCTCCATGAAGGAGGCCTACGTAGGCAAAATGGTCAAAGTTAACCATGACGGAGATAGGTGGTCGCTCATCTCATTAGGCAACTCCCGAGGGCACAGAAACGTCGAGTTAAAATTCGTCGACAGCATGAGACGACCGTTCGAGTTCTCGGTCGACTCTTTCCAGATCGTGCTGGACTCCCTCCTATTGTTCTACGAGTGTAGTGAATTGGCCATAGGAGAGAACTTCTACCCGACCGTCGTCGGCGAGTCGGTGTACGGCGACTTCCAGGAAGCGCTGTACCACTTGCACAAGAAGCTGATAGCCACGAGGCACCCCGAAGAAATCAGAGGAGGCGGGCTTCTCAAGTACTGCAACCTCTTGGTGAGGTCCTACAGGCCGGCAGATCCTGACTACATCAAGACCCTGGAACGGTACATGTGCTCGCGGTTTTTCATCGACTTCCCGGACATAGGGCAACAGAGAGCCAAACTCGAAAACTACCTGTGGAACCATTTCGTAGGACCCGAAGAGGAGACCCTCAAATACCAGTACCTGATAGCTCTGCACAACGTGGTGGAAGAGAGCACAGTGTGCCTAATGGGCCACGAGAGAAGGCAGACTCTCGGGCTGATAGAGGAGTTGGCCTGCCGAGTTTTGTGCTACGAGCATAACCGGTATCAGCAGCAGCAGATGACAGCGGTGGTGGCGGCGGTGGCCCACCATCAGCAGCAGCAGCAGCAACAACAACAGCAGACGAGCGGAGGTCTCCAGGCACCGCCCCCGCCCTCACCCCCGGCTACCACCACTACAATCATTTACGCCGGGGGCTACTACTACGCTCCTCTCCTCCCGGCGCCCACCCCGTGCACTTGCTCCTCCTACATGGCGTGCACCTCATAACCGGACACCAAACCCCCATCCATCCTCCATCCGCTTCGTCCCACCCTTCGCCCATCTCCCATCGGACCTTCTTAGTCTTCTCTAACTTCTATAATCTTATTACTATTTACTTCTACTACTACGGAGTCTACGCTCATTCCAGCGTACGGGTATGTCCCTTCCCTGTCCTCGGCAGGCTGTGAACCGCGCTCGACCGCCCCGCCCCGCCCAGCCCTCGTCCCACCTTCCTTTTCCCCTTCTTACTTCTTTCCTTAATAAACCCCTAGAGTAATATCCCGTTTCCTACTCTCATCCGTGTAACATCTTTACTCCCACTAGCGATTATTGTACGCGTGTTGTTCTCTCGTAGTACGCGGTTTTCATTCCATATAATATAAAAGGAAAAATCGCTAAAAAAAATTGTAAACTATAAACGAATATAAGAGCAATACGAAACTGTGTGGTCACGCCCGATCCTCCGTTTCGCCGGTGAAGTGAATTTAACTTTCGGGAAAACATAAAAACAAAAAAAAATTTTTAATTACTGTGCAAAGTCGGTCGGCTTCTTTTTGTAACGGAAATATAAATCAAACTCCAAAATGGGCCTACGATCTGTGTGTGTATATGTGCGCGGGTTTTGTCATCCACTTTTGGTGGTATCGTGCACGACTAAAAAAATTTTTAAAAATTAAAAAAAAGAGGAAAAAACGAAAGGGATATAAAAATCTTGCAAAACCTGTTACGAGAGCCAATTGTCGGACGATTCATTTAGTATAAGTTGTATTAATTAGTATTTTTGGGGTTGGGAGCGATCGCTGGTTTGGAACGGCCGTGGCGACAGGACAGAAAATTAGGGCTCGTTCATGGAGACTGACATCTAAAAGAAAGTGCGAGTGATGTTATTGGTTTACATTTGATGTTGCTTTAGTTCGAATGTTTTTTTAAAAAGAAACAATAAATATCATATATCGACTTTTATATTTTAACGTGTTTGAAACAACTTTAGAAATAGTATTGTAGCCAATTAAAATACGTCATCCTCTCTCCTGGGTAGTGTAAGAAACAATCGAATTTTATCCGAAATTATATATAAAGGGCGTACCCCCACACACCTTCGTAGAGGTCAGTTGATGATCCTTTCTTAATTGTAATGTCGAAATGTAAACCAATATAGAATTAGTGTCTGCCAAATCGTGAAAAAGCGATTTTTCTTTCGGACACGATAACATTATAAAAACTGAGGAAGAGAAAGAAAGAGAGAGAGAGAGAATTCAACAACGCATTAGGGGAAAGAGTAATAAAAAGAGATTTCTTTTTTAAATAATTTGCGTTGGGGTCAACAGTGAGTGTTTAAAATGTTTGGGAGACTTAGTTCCCAGGTGCGGAATTTTATTTGTAAAAAAATTATGTAAAAAATCAAAAAACAGATGGGAATAGATATTCATTTTGACGAAATCTGGAGTTGATTCTGAGATAAAAAAACATCGCCTTTTTTTAACGAGTCGCTTACAACGCTTTCATAAATTTTCATTTCCATTACACCTCCTTTGGTATCTTCCATTGCCTCAATTTGTCCTTTTTGACCTTTAAATCTTTATTTTGCCTCTTTTTATAAATAACTGCTGTATCTTTATAATTAAGCAACTGTAAGTGATTTGATATTTTTGGCATTAAAACAGTTGAACACACACTCCACCAGCTATTTTTTTTTTAATTTTCGAGATTTTTTAACTAGTATTTATAATCCAATACATTGATGCAGTACGGTATATTGTCACTTTTCTTGTCATTTTCAATATTTCAGTTACTGGATATTTCCTTTACATTAATATTTTATATTTGAGTGTGTATATTTCACTTTTGTAGAAAAAATCAATTTTTCATAGGAGGTGTGAATTTCTGAAGGACATCTTGTGCAATGTCCTCACTTTGTATGTTTAAATATTTGTTACTGTTACATATTCTGCCTCATTTTCATTTGATTTATCAACAATGCAGTGTTTTCTTTACATACCAGGCTGGTTTACTCATTGTTCATGATATTCTTTTATCCATTGAATTTATATACTATGAAATGAATATATATGAAATGTTAAAGATGATATAAAAATATTTTTAAAAATGTTTGTTTCTGATGCTTCTGTCAGGCCCTACCATTACCAGTATGTTGAATTATCATGACTGCCCAAACACATTTCATTACATTTGGCCTAATATGAACATCAGACTGGTATAAAAGAATGCATATATAAAAATATAATTGTATTATATATATATATATATATATATATATATATATATATATATATATATATGTATATAATGATGTTGACAAGGGAAACAACAGGAAATGATGGCATGTCTGGACAGGCTTGTTTCCTATTGCAGAGATAATATGATGTGCAGTATTAATTGTTTAATAACTTTGAAAGAGGCGTATGATTAAAAATAATAATAGTGCCAATTAATGAAGCATTCACATTTTACAGGTTAAGAATCTTATTGTGTATATTCAGTGAGGTATGGCTGCGCAAGCCTGTTCTCAGCTTTAACTCTGAACCAATATAAACCAACACACACACGCACATATATATATATATATATATATATATATATATATATATATATATATATATATATATATATATGGTGTGTAGTTTGTGCATGTGCGCATCTGAGAAATATTTGATTATATAATATTATGCTTATCTCCTGTATTATTGTATTGAGCATTATATTTTAAATTATACTGTTTGGTGTTGGTTTAGTCCTTAGGTTTTTACTTGACTTTGTAATGTTATAAAATCATGATTAGATCTCATGGTTTCTTCATAAGACTGTCTTCTGTGTAAACTTAAAAAAATTATATATGAAACTGCGAATTAAAAATTATTGTTTATGTATTGTAAAAAGAAAATGTCAATGGCCAAATTATTCAAAAAAATGATGTTTTTTCAAATATGTTAAATTCTGTTTTAAAGAATCAAGAACTATCATTTTTTATATTCTCGTCACAGAGGTCTTATTTTGTAACTTCCTATCTTCCTTAACCGAAATGAAACATTCTCTTATGTTCTCTATTAAAAATCATGAAATATTTATTATACTCAACTTCTAATACAGGCATAAATAAATATAAATAAATTTATGTATAAATAGGAAATGATAGAATTAAATTTTAGAACGTGTGAAAAAATGTATAGTTATATTAGATTTAATTTTTTTATTTAAGCTGGTGGCTAATTACCCATTTATTATTTTATTGTGTTTGTCAACAATATGATGTCATTATCTCTGCAATGGGAATTCAAACATATTTAAATTAGATAAAACTGATTGTGTCATATTTTTATAAATGACAGAAATAAAGATTTATTTGTATATATTCAAAACATCTGTTCACACTGTTTATTAATTATAGCAATAGGACTGATTTAAACAGAATGGTGAAATTAAAAGTTCGGCAATGGTAGATTGAATTGATTTCAAAAATATGATTCATTCCCTAAGTTTCAGTTTGTAAATATCTTATGGTTGTCGTGTCGAGAGAGAAAGAGAGAAAAATATTATTGGTGCATTTTTAAATGTAAAAAAATCTTAAAAAAACTCTAAAGCATGGGTTATATTTTTATAGACAGCAGTAATGTTTTGCTACCAACTTTGAATATCTTATAACCTGAGCACTGTTAGGTACAACTAGTACAACTATGTTATAGCCTTAAATGATTACAAATGAAAACTCAATTTTCAATTATAAATAACAGAATAAATTCTGCATTCATTTTAAACTGGTCTGGAAAAGTTGTACTTTACACAACACTCCATTTGAGAAGATAAAAACGTCAGTTTCATTTTTTGTTTTTTTATCATGAATCTTTTATTAATTGAAAGTGTTACTACAGGGCATAGAACTAATCAAGTGTTTGGGAAACCTCGTTTGAAGCCGTGATCTTTGATTACTTATATTTGTTTTTATCATACATTTGATATATATATATATATATATATATATATATATATATATATATATAACATTTTAAAAGATGCTCATCATTTCCTATATTTCAGCATGTAATTACTGTAATAAATAAGAAAATAAACAGAACTGTAATCTCCAATATATTTGTACTGTTTTCATTATATTTCATTTTCCATAGATTCGCTTCCCAGTTATAAGCCATTCAGAATAGTCCCTATGTTAACATTTATTAATGTTTAAATGTTTCCTTTAATTTCATTTTTATTTTAAATAAGTACTCGCTCCACTGTGATGGTGGGGCGAAGAAGGCAGCTCTGGGCACGAACTGCTACGTTAAAATATACTACAAGTTAAATACCAACAAACCAATCGCGAATTATCTTTATTTAAGAATCTAATCGAATATTAACATTTTTGCATAAGTATAAGTTCCATTCTGAGGAACGAGAGTCACTCCAAAGTAAGACACACACCTATATCTAGAAGTCTGGTGATGAGATTGGCTTTGATGATGAATGAAAGAGCCCGTCGTTGAGGAATGCATAATCTTAGAAATAACAATGATGAGCCTCTCAGTTATCCTATTCCCAATAAACCCATAAGTCATTGCATCCCAAAAGGACCACTAACACAAAGAAATTGCTATCCTTCTTACAAGTGATGTCTTCTTACACTTAACAGTGAAGTGTTTAAATTACCTCTTCTGAAGGTAAGTTAAAATTTAGGCTCCTATCTTCTTTTACTTGCAACACACGCAGTTTTAGATATTTAGTGAATAAGTGAGCTAGTCCAGTGGAGAAGCAACATAAATGCTATGTTCGTATTACAGTGATATTCTGTGGCCAACTGGCACAGGTGAATTTGAGAATAACAAATAGGGCAGAGTTATTTATTAAGAAGTGGCAGTTTATAAACTTTTATACAGCATTATGCTGTGTTATTTTATTTAATTTGCCTGAATTGCACATGACGTTGAACATATGTATTCCATTTAAATTGAAGCTGCAGATTTTTGTGACTCATTTTTCTACATTTTTTTATTTGAATACATTCAGGTAGTTTTGATTTTTCCATTAAGCTTTCATTTTGCTTTTGAAATTAAATAACATCAAGGTCATTTTGCATACAGTGCCTTAAATAAACACATTTAATAGTGAAAATACTTTTAGGAACCATTTCAGTGCCTAAGACTTATTATGAATAAACCCATTAGTGCAATGTTTCAAATAAATTTGATGTGTGATGATTATTGATCAAACTAGTTACTATTACATACTGAATCAAAAAAGAGCTGAACATAACTGAAGTACAATATTTTTCTTAATCATCTTTTTTAATCAATTTGAGTAATATCTTTTTTTGATATTGTGAATTTTACATCATGACACATCAAATTTATTTGGAATATTGCGATAATGGGAGTATTCAAAATGAGTCTTAATTATTCATATTCTTTCTAAAAGTATTTTCAAAATTAATTGTGCTTATTTAAGGCACTTTACGCAAAATAACCTTGATGTCACTTAATTTTGAAAATACTTTTAGAGAGGAATGTCAATTGTTAAGACCCACTATGAATACTCCCCTTATTGCAATAGCCAAATAAATTTGATGTGTGATGACTATTGATACATACTGACTCAAAAACACTTGAAAAAATAAAAACAATATTTAAAAGAATGTAAATATTAAAAAGAACTAATGTAGTTATTCTATAAAATAACAGAAAAATTAAGTTTGTGGAATTTATTTAAATTCCGTTATCATTCTTTCCAATTATAAATACTGTAAAAGATTTCAATCAATAATAAAGAAAAATGTAGTTTATACTGGTGTACTACAAGTTTATGAATGAATATAATACATTATATATATATATATATATATATATATATATATATATATATATATATATATATATATAAGATTATATAATTTAACATGTATATTAGTACAAAACATTTGGTTTTGTCATTAACTGAAATTTCTGACTATTAAATTAGAAAAAATAAAAAATATGATTCTATTTTAAATGCAACATTTTTTTGTGTTAACATTTTATTTCTTTTTAAAGGATTAGGCATTGTATTGTTTGGAATAACATGATTTAGAAAGTGTCAGTTCCAAAAAATAATATACACTCCATAATTTTTAAATTTATAAGTACTAACTATATATATTTAACACAGAAATGTAAATGGAGCAGTCTCAGTTGAAGTGCTGTATAGCAAAAATTTCATAATATAATTCTTGTATTCGTATTAAACTTAGCGGCAATTTTAGGCACCATATAAACTCAAATATTAAATAACGTGATACAAATTTTACAATGATACATTCGATATAAAAAAAATACTTGCGTAAATATTTAGAATAAAATTGAACATTAACCAGAAGTTATAAACATTCGACGAGCTTCTGTAAGTTTCAATAAACCAAGCGTTACTGGTCAATATGGCGATGTTTGTGTGAATACGTGTTCGTCTGAGAACATTACTACTTACGTTAGGCTAGGTCTGTTCTCGAAAAATTGTTCTAATTTGTTAATTGTTGGAGGATATAAGATTGTCTGAACGTAAGATATATCATATTTCAGGAAACTTACGTTGATAATTATTTAACTTCATGCCGTCGCCGAATGACGATAAAGGAACGAAGAGGGAAAATGAAGGTAATTTGTCTTGTAATTCACCCTACATTATTGTTTTTGTGAACAGAATAATATTATTTATTTGTTTGTAGTAAGTTTATCGTATCTTGTGCATTAACGCAACACGTTGTGATCACTGTTATTACATCGATAAAATGTATGGTTCTATTCAACTAATCTTTCTATTTTGTATATATTAACCTTGTTCAGTAATAATAAGTACTTTTTGGATGAGTTTAAAACCTGATTTTCATTCCACAATTTCATTAACGGATATTACTGGTAGCCTCCAGTGCATTTCAAATGTACAAACGCTTGAACCCAATGAAGTATTCATTCAACTTTTACCATATTTATCATTTTACATATAACTGGATATATGTATATAAAGACACATCGACATCTCTTTTAACAAAAATTTATTTTATTTATTATGTATTTTTAATATGTAATGTAATATAGAAAGAATTAATGTTAAAAGTAGGTGTTTTTCCCTATGGATAAACATGCTCTGAATAATTAATAATTACAAATAAAGCAGTGTATTAAAATATTTGCCCACCATTTGCAATATTCATTGAAGTAGCATAGCATAGCTCCTTTTTGAAAAAGCTCAAGTCAACTTTTTGGCTGTCTTTTCAGTCTTCTTCAACTCATTTAATTGAAATCTGTATTCCACTTCTGTATTTACTTATTATTTTTAAACATATGTGAACAAAATTAAAAACATGTTTGGTGTTTATTCCCATAATAACAGTGACATTTCAAGTCACTCTTTAATATTCAATAAAACTTTTCATTTTTGACTGTTTGTAATCATTTTTACCTTATTATTATTGAGAGTCCTCATATATAGGCCTTCCTTATTATCTTTCTCAACTATTAGTGTTTTTTAATTTCTATATTCATTTTATCCTCATAATTATAATTTGTCATATAAAATAACAGGTCAAAAGCGAGCCCAGTCGAATCATATGAAAGTTAGACAAATATTTGATTGTAGGTTCAATATATCATAGTAGTTGATACATATAAGGATTATGTATATACATCTTCACAGTTTAATGTAATAATATCTTTACTACAAAAAACTACATTATTAAGGTATTTATACCTAGAAATTCAATTTTTACCCTTATATTTATGAATTGTTTAATGTAGGTAGCTCAAGGGAGGACCGACGTAAGAAGCGGAAGTCAAGATGGGGTGGAGACGAAATGGACAAAACATTTATTATTGGAATGCCCACTATGTTACCAACAAACTTGAGCAAAGAACAGGAGCAGGCATATATATGTAAGTTCAACTACATTAATGTTATCAATGGTGTAGAATAAGAACTGAAATATATGTATAGCTTCAGTTTAAAAAGAAAATATTAATTTCTCATATTTGTTTATTTTCAGACTACTTGTAAATATGTTTCAGTTTTCACTTATTAGATAAAATAGTTCTAATTATATAATAGGATTTCATTAATACTGTATCATTAAGTATTTTAGGGTTTCTCAGATGTTATTTCAGATGGAAGAATATTATGCATTTAAACTAATTGCCCTAATATCTTTTTGTGTGTGTTCTTATTGCTTGGAACATTTCTAATATATCACTCTAGCAGGAGAAAATGTTATGTAAGTATTGCAACCTGTAAATCAGTGCAGGAAGGAATCGTTTTTTACTTGTATTGATGTAGTACAACTACTATGTTCAATTGTACAATTGTGCATTGAAACTATTATCTTTGCTGATATTTTGGTAGTTTACTTAATTTTATACATAAAATAAATATATTGTTCCCGTTAAATTATTTCACTGGATTTTTGTGTCTCAGATAATTTGTCATTTTCATTTCAAATTTTTAGTTCTTATATAAATACCATCTGTCAATGAATTGATGAAACATCTAGACACATTTTGGGCTAGAAAATTTGATAAATGAGCACCAGAGTGTATTATATTTTCTTGTGGATGCATCAGTGGATTTCTGACTTCAGTTATTTTAGCTATATATGGGCATCCTCTTTTAATAGATACAACACTTAATTTTGCAGCTTACTCGTATAGAAAATATCATGCAATTGTTTGCAATGATTTGTATTGTGACAATTGCATACGGTAAGATCAAACTGTGTCTGTTAGCACTTTGACATAATTAAATGTTGTGTACCTTTTCATACAAAGTGCTACAATATTCAACAATATAGGTTGCCATTTTTAATTAATTTGTTACAATTATATGTGTTATAAATTTATTTATCCCACCGGTGAATGAAAGAAAAATAATAACATAGCAAGGAAATATGCTAATGTGTACATCTCGTTAGTGAAGCAGACACTGATTAGAATGTGCAACAAAAAATAAAACAAAACCATAATTCAAAATTTATTTAATTTTTCATTTCCAGTTAAAATTTGAATAATTACAGAATTCTGCTCTTACAAAATTTTATTGCCATATTAAAAACTAGTTAACATTGTAATTTAATAATTTGTGTTACTCTGGTATTAATTAATTATATTTCCTTATATGTATAACATTTCTGTTGGTAAGTAATAATTATATAAATCATTTACAGTTTTAATTAAGTTTGGAATGATTTTAATCTCTAAACTAATGTTTCTTATTATATTTTAACTTTACATTTTAGGTTGTGTAAGGATTTATTTAGGATTAAGGAAAGGGTATATTGTTACAAGCAAAAAATTATCTAAACGATTTGTGCAGGGTACAATAATTTATTTGTTTATATATCCACTGAAGCTAATACATTTAATTTGTGTTTGATTAGAAACTGTTGTCGGAAATCATTATCAGGGATGCAAATAATTGACTTCAAATGAGCAATAGTAAAATTTATGACCTTCTTGTACAGTCATATTATTAGACTTCAATATAGATTTCCTTCAGGAATTTTTAAAGTACCATAGGCTCTATGGTACCTGCTTCTTTGTTTGCAATGTTTATACTTTTAAGGGTTTTTAGAAAAAATCATTAACTAAATCCACATGTTCAGAGCTACTTTGTTTTATTATCCTAACTTATTTTGCATCCCTGGTCCAATTTTTATTTCTATTTTATTATTTTAATTGCAAAATAAATTTAAAAAAAGAAAGTCTTGTACATTTCTGCCTGGATTTGTTGTTCTAACTGTTTGGGGACTTTCCCCACCTAATCTCTGTCCAATTTCAGTACAGCTGCAGATCGAGGAAGTGAGCAGAAAACTTCGCACTGGTGACTTAGGCATTCCTGCAAACCCGGAAGAAAGGTCTGATCCGTATAAAGTGCTTAATCTGTTTTTGATTAAATAAAAAAATACCTTTAGGTTTTGCACGTACATGAAACATTCTACATCAATTGGCAGCGTCTTATCGTGTTCAGTAAACAAAATCTGTGTTCGGAGAATCAGTGTTGACCCTATGTGGACAAACTTCTACAAAAAAATGTGGTATCACAATAATTTATCACAATTTTAATAATAGTGTAATGGGAATTTGTTTTGGTACGAAAGCTCATAATTTTTAAACCTTCCCTATACTATATATTTATATAGGTTACTAATATAAGTTAAGAGATAACTTGTTTCAATTTTTCTAAATTATGTTAACTGGATTGGACATTCCTAATTATAAATTTTATATTTCCTAATTATATAAATTGTGAAATCAATTTTAAAAGTTGAAATGTATTCTCCTGGATCTGGAAAGAGTTTTTTAGCTGTTAAACATCCAGTTTCTATACGTTAAAGCAGATTTTTTGTCATGAATTTCTCTGGTTCCTTAATTTCATCCTTTTCTGGATAATTAACCTAACCTGTGTGTGGTCACAATCATAGAATATAATTATCTCATTTACGTCTAATTGGGAAGAAGATATTTTCATTTTTTTTTTAATTCCTCATTTTTATCATCATGGGTATTACTATGGGTATACTAGGGCAAAAAATATGAAATTGAAAAGCCTACAGGTAAGCTTTTAGTTTAATGGTATTTTCATTTAAAGTTCAAAGAAAAAATTCCTTTTCAGCTCTAGATGTGCTAATCATTATTTTTCTTCAGAATCTTTACAGCTTAATTTTGAAAATTTATTATTGGCATTTTGTCTAAAGTTAATAATTTAATTTTTTATTAATCCATCTTATTCTAATAATATAGGTTATTTTTCTAGGCCCACTTGCTCATCGGCAGTTTCTAAATGTTAGTAAAATTGTATCTCATAACATGCAACAGCTAATTTATTTTATCCCAATTGTAGCCAATAACTAGTTTGAATGAACCTATTTTTAATATTATTTTTCTCATTCAGCTAACTGGAGCTTAATGAATGGAGACTGATAATTTTCATCTAGATTTAAAGTTTCACTCATTTTCGTAATATGTAAGGAAGTAAAACACTCCTATTTAGTTATGTAGTTTTCAGTTGTTTGTTTAATTTTTCTGTTTAAAATAATAATTATTTTACAGTTTTAAGCATTTTAATTAACTAGATGCATTTTGATTTTACCTCCTTGTCATATTACATTCCTAGTTGAGTTAGTTGATTATATCTTATTTTATTATTTTTTCTTTTTAGAAATATGGAAATTTCAGGGCATTTGATTATTCATTCTAATTTCACTTTATACATTTCTGATTTGTTTTATTTAAATGATCATTAAAATAGTATGGTCTGTGAATACATTCTATTTATTTTTTTCAAAATAGACCCTGACTTAATTAGAAGTACTCTTGATGTCAGGCACACCTATGATGTCATAGGTTTTTTTATGTTTTGTTTAAGGAATTGCTTTTCTTTTAATCTGAAATTTTCCTACTTTGATTTCATGAACACAATTAATGATTTTTTATTAAACATTTTTATTTTATTTTCAAAGGAAACAAAGAATTAGCATCAAATTAATGCAATAATTTATTTTAATTGTATTTCCTTGTCTCTCTTTTATATTTTGGTCTCATAGAATGATAATAAGCTTATGATGATTGCAGGTCACCTTCTCCTGAGCCAATTTACAGCAGTGATGGGAAAAGGCTGAATACAAGAGAATTCAGAACAAGGAAAAATCTTGAAGAAGAAAGGCATAATTTGATACAGAAAATGCTGAAAATTAATCCTGATTTTAAACCACCTGCTGATTATAAGTAAGTTATTTTTTATTTCTTTTATTTACTTAAAAAATGTGTTAGTTCATTATAATTAAAGTTAAAAACGTTAATAAATGGGTATATGGAATGACTCATCTGATTTATTTTACAGGCCTCCTATAGTGAGAGTAAGTGACAAGGTAATGATACCTCAAGAAGAACATCCAGATATTAATTTTGTTGGTCTCTTGATTGGGCCTCGTGGTAACACATTAAAATGTAAATTTTCTTTCTATAATAATTAAATTAATTATATCACTTAACTCCTGAATTGAGAGAGAGTGAGGATGAGAGGCAGGGAGGGAGATCGCTCCCATCCAGAGATTCCAATCAAAAGTCCTTGAAACCATCCTTAATGCTCCATTATATGTTTTAAATAACACCATTCACCATAATCCCAACATCCTGACAGTTAATGAAATAATAAAATCCCTGGTCCTATGTTTCATTCCTTCCTATTGTTTCATTCCCACATAATTTCTCATCCTAATTCACTTGTTGTAACCCTCTCCCCTGTTACCCATCCATTATCCCCCCTATGACGGCAAACATGTGATCACTTGGTGGCTTCTTTATCGTGAGAAGCGAAAACAATTTAATAAACCACATTGTGCTAATAACTGTTTCTGAATTGTACAAAAAATAAAAGAAAAAAGGTACCACATTATATTGAAACGTTTGAAGAATAAAATATTGATGACCCCAACCAGTTACAGTTGACTATCTAAGTTTAGGATTTAGTTAAGAATCCTTTGTTAAGAATATACAGTATAAGAATGGGAGGTAATTTTGTGTTTATTCATTAATGTTCCTTTCAAATTGTTTTTTATAGCAATGGAAAGGGAGACTGGTGCTAAAATCATCATCCGAGGAAAAGGGTCAGTTAAAGAAGGTAAAGTGGGAAGGAAAGATGGACACCCATTGCCTGGTGAGGATGAACCTTTGCACGCTTATGTGACAGCAAATAATCCAGAATTTGTGAAGAAAGCTGTAGACAAGGTTGGAAACAAAAATATGAAATAATTATTGGCCAACTGTTATAATTGCTATTGACCTGCTGAGTCAAATAAGGAAATAGCAAATAGTTAATATAATATCAATCTTTTCAACTTAATTATTTGTTTAACAGATTAAGGAAATAATCAGACAAGGAGTAGAAGTGCCAGAAGGTCAAAATGACTTGAGAAGAATGCAATTGAGGGAACTAGCTTTACTGAATGGTACCCTTAGGGAAAATGATGGTCCTAGATGTTCAAATTGTGGTGCAGCTGATCACAAGTCATGGCTTGTAAGTATATTTTATGGTTTATGATAAACATAACTCAAATTTTCATGATATTTACATGATGTCTTACGTTATATAATGTATAAAATTAATGTAAAGAATTTAGAATGCAAAAAATGTTTAAATTTCCAAAATTATATGTTTATATTAGTAAGTACATTTTTAAACAACAGTAGTATTCCCTAGAAAAGCACAACATTCTTTTAATATTTTTATTAATTATATCACCAATATATTCAAATACAGAGGGTCCAAAAAAATATATCCACTGTTTAACAGTCCATAACTTGCAAACTAATTGACGGAGTTGTCTCATTTTTGGTGAAAGTGTAGCTTAAAGTTCAACTTAAAGATATCACTGTAGGTGTTCGAAATGGTCACCATTAACATCCACACACAAACGATGCCACCGAACTGCAGCACGAACTACTGAGTGCAACGTGTTCAGTTGGATATTTGCACATGAATGTACAATGGATTCTCGAAGTTCATCCAATATGCCAGAGGGGGTGGGTTTTGTCGATAAACGACATCCTTTAGTGTTCCCCACAGGAAAAAGTCCAGAGGAGTTAAGTCTGGGGAATGTGGTGCAATGAATCATTAAACGTGTCAGTGGCTCTGATACTCATTTCGCCATTGCTGTTGAACCTCATTAATGTTTTCGTACTTAAAATACCACTTCAAAACTGACTTCCTTTCATTGAATGTAAGCCTTGCGCCAGCCATGTTTACTCAAGTAACAAGGTACAACTAACAACAACGCAATATAGCGCTTGTATGGCGATTGCCTGAACTACAAACTATAACACTACCAAAAATGAGACAACTCTGTCAATTAGTTTGCAAGTTATGGACTTTTAAACAGTGGATACATTTTTTGGACCCCTCTGTAGAAATAGGATGTTGCTGTTTTATATTATCAAATGCATCAGTTGGTTATTGAAGAAACTTGTAGTAGTTTGTAGACTTTTGAAGTATTGTTTATGAGTTGATGTCATTATTTGCCAGATTTTAGGAATTCATTGCTAGAACTTAACTAGGTAAACAACTGAATTTTGGGTTCAATCCATTGAGTCAAATTTTTAGAATTGCAAAAAAAGTAAAATGTGTTTAATAATATGTCCAATAGGAACATAACAGGAAACCATAATTGTGCCTTATATCAGTACTGAGAAAAAATAAATAACATTCTATAACAGTTATCAAAATTCAAATAACAGTAATTTTATGAAAAACTGAATTGTGTTTGACAGCTCTACCTAATTATGTTCTTATTTATTTATTATCTGTTAATAAAGGTACACATTATAATACAAAAATGTTTGGTGTATAATTTGCTAATTTTATTTTGAGCTCTATAACACTTACAAAAATTAAATTCTGACTGTCCAATGATCTGTTATTTTGTTATGTATATAATAATGAAATTTTAATTTCATAGATAGACTTATCCATCTATGTTGTGTTTTGTTAACTATTTTTATACAGCATATCAGTTTTATTGTAAAATATGTATTTATTTATTTATAGATATTTTCTTTTATTAGTGTCCAGATAAACCAAATGTGACGCATACTATAGTGTGTTCAGCATGTGGTGGAGCTGGCCATATTGCCAAGGATTGTCGTTCAAAAAGGCCAGGAGCCCCTCCTGTTAGTCAGAAGGACAAAGCCAAAATTGATGAAGAGGTAAATTCAACATGTTTATGTTAATGTATATATTCTATAGTGTATTTCTAGAGGAGAGGTGTTTATCATTATTAATGGTAATAAATCGTCATATCCAGAGGTTTTGGACTATTAGGTTAAGCTAAGAAGATGGGCCTTCATGCTGTTAGTATGAAAAAATCCATTCTTCTCTTTTTTTTTGTTGTTAGTTCTCGTATTTCTTGATATTTTTACACATGAATCATTTCTGAACACCATCCTGTCTGGATACTTGCATATTGTTGGGAATCTGAGGTCAAATAAAAGTAAATTCCCTTTGCTTTACTTCTTTAAATCAAAATTAACCCATATCAATTTTGCAGTATATGTCACTGATGGCAGAACTCGGAGAAGGTCCACCTCCAGATGAAAAGAACAAGATGAACAATGTGGGTATGGGCGGGATGATGATGAAGAGGTCTCCTGTGTGTTCTGTGAACATGTTTGATAAGCCAATGATGCCTAGGGCTTTGACGGGTCCACCACCTCCAGTACCAGCACACATGATTCCAAACACACTGCCACCACCACCACCATGGAGCAAGCCAGGAGGTGCACAAGATGGAATGGGACCACCTCCACCACCACCATGGCACCAAAGTGCACCTCCACCACCACACCCTCATGCTCACCCTCATCCTCATCCACATGCTCCTGTCATGCCACCCCCTATGATGGCCCCTGCTCCTGCCTGGATGGCTCCTCCTCCACCTCAGCAGCAGCAGCAACCCCCACCTGGTGCTCCTCCTCCACCACCACCTCCCTCTACCAACGTTCCTCCTCCTCCACCCCCCAATGCAGTGGCTCCTAATCCTCCTCCTATTCCTCCCTGGCAACAGGCTCCCCCTCCTCCACCCGCTGCTATGTTTTGGCCTCCCGCTGCAGGCTACATGCAGCAGCCACCTGTCCCTCCTCCACCCGCTCCTCCTCCAGGTACTACAGACATGTCTGCTCTACTCACTGCACCTCCACCTCCTCCACCTCAGTAATCTACTCCGTAAGTACATTCCTTTCCATTTACATATTCACCCGAAGGTATACATCTTGTTTTTATTTTTTTTGACTGTTGACATGTTGCACTTTCCAAGAAGAAAAATATTTCTTCTTTTACATATGCCATTAATGAATTTACTACTTAAATCTATATTTGGTTGATATACCTCTTCAGCACTTGTTATTCTCTCTTTTTCATGATATTATCATCCTAAGGTATATCTTCACTTCCCAACTCTTTTGTTAACCCTATATTTCGTGGTTATTCCATTTAAGGAGAGAAATGTTCCTTTCTATTCATTTCTCTTGTATCTTATAGTAAAATCGGTGCCTATACTCTTTCTTTTTCTCATATTTAAAGAATGGTTTAATGTGTAATTAGAAAAGTTAGTATTCATTTCATATTTATTTGTATCTATATTTAAAAGAAATAATTGTTCGTATTATTATTTTGTGAACATAATATTAGATAATGGATTATGCAATACTATCTTTTGTGCCTGAGTTCAACTTTCATAAGTAAAAGTTAATATTTTTCACATTGAAGGACAAAATTATTAAATTTCTTAGATTGTAAATGTAAAGATGTACAGTGATACTTAAATCAGAAACAGTGTTTCAGGATGGTCATATCTCTCCTCACATTCTTCATGGGGGCAATAAAGCCTAAAAAGTATAAATTTGGTGCCTGAGAGATAGATAGCCAGTTGAAACAATTGAAGGTTAGAAGTATGTAATTAAATTGTAGATAAAATTGTTTTAAGTGTATATTTGCAGGGTGAAAATAAGTGTAAAATGTATTTTGAGTAGACTTATTATTGAGTTATTGATAATACAACAGTTTTTTTTTTATTTTTTCAGTGTTCTTTTTATAATTTTTTACCAACTCCTGATACAACTTCAGCTTTGTATGCTTTATTTAACATAGTGATCAATAACATGTGAAACTAATTCTTTTACATCATCATATTCTAATTAAAATAATATAATAATTACATTACAAGAATAAGACTATGGTGTATAATCATTGTAGTCAAAAACCATTTAATAACTTTTTTGTTGTGTTGCTGATTTTGATATTGATTTTTGTTACTGATCCCAAAAAATGACAATCAAATTATAAATATTGGTTTGTATGTGTGTTATGAAACTCTTATCCCAAATGCCCATTTTCAACCTGAATATATTTTCTTATTTACCATTCATCTATTGAGTTAAATTTGTACACAGAAACCTCAAGACTTAAAATTCAAATTGTCTCTAGTTTTTAATTTTTTTGAAGAAATGAACATTAACAATTATAAAATTCTATTCAGTTTTAATATGTAATACATTAAGTTTATCTGAGGTGAGTACAAATATGTAAGAATTGGTTGAATAAGCTCCAAGAATCTGCGAACCCCCAGTGATGTGTAAGTTTACCAAATGTTGAACAGCAACTTCCTGTACTTTCCTTCCAGTCTTCCTATTCTTTAATAACCCAGATACAGCTATGTCTTTCCGATAGATCATAACATGGCCAGTCACATCAATTATAGCTACATATGACATATCTGCAAGTCAAAATAACAATATAATAATTTATCAAATTTGTAATTCATATTTTATAATCAGCTGGGTAGATTGTTTCTAAAATCTGATGAATAATTCCATACATGACATTTTTCAATAATGGTCAAGTATTCTATAATTTTCATTGGTCTGTAAACTCATTTCATTGGCTTTCATCATTATATTGTTATTAAATTATTACCTGGAGGTGCAACAGTAAATTTCTTTTGCTGTTTGGAGGCTAGGATGTAACCAAATGCAAAAAATGTCCCAACATGCTTACAGGACCAATTCTCTTCGCAGTTTTCATCTAAATCAGGTTGCCATATGCAACCATCAACATCACTTCTCATACAGAAGGCACTAGATTTATGCGGATCCAAAGGTAAATTAAACAACCACTGCTGTCCACCCAACATTATCTAAAATACAAATAGGTATTTTACAATGGTTTGAATCTGTCAGTACATAAGAAAAAAAAACAAATGGCTACACATTTATTTAATTAAGCTACATACACTCTCATTTAACATGGTGTCATATTAATTTCAACATTAAAGAAAAAATAATAACATATTTACATTATTATATTTATCAAAACTCATTTTATTAAAACCTAAAATTAATAGAACAACAGTTTTCATATACCTTGTGGGAGCACGTCAAGTTTTTAAGGTCAATTCTAGCAAGAATTCGGGATTCATTTTCAAAAGCATCACAATCCTCAAGCTGAGAAGAATTAAGCATTGTTGTTGAGCCCTCACCATCCTATACCATAAAACACATTGTCAAATATACACGAAGAATTCCTTATGTGTTAGCATAACACATAATATTTGTGTATGTTTAAAGAGAATCAAATTTTTAAATGCACTCCATGTGATACAATAAAAAACAATACATTTTATTGTACAAACAGTAAAAAATACACTTTATGTGATAAAGCAAATTTTGTGTAAAAATCAAAGATATGAATCCACTAAGTTGCAAAAGATAAACATTGAATATATCAAAAGGCAGATTATAACCATATATTTAACTAATTAATTTGTACATAAATATATATTTTTGTGATTGACAAGACCAAAAGGAGTGATATGGATAGATCTAAATTATAATCTACATAAAACATCATTATAATTAGGCAATAAAATCCACATATGGAACGTTGTTTAATGAAAATTGAATATGAAAAGCACAATCATGTCTAAATAAAATTATATTGTCCATGTATTTAGTCAAAATAGAACAAAGTTTTACGATACTTCAGTTTCTGAACACAGGTGTGCGAGCCTATTATGTATCTCGGTTACAACAGCATCATTGATAATTTCCTTCCCAGATTTGTCACTTGGTATTAGAGTCTGCCACATCCCACCGTCGACCATTTTCTGCATTACAATTTCTAATCTATAATTATTTTCAATTACATGAATTATAAAACTATGTATATCTACATACGTCACAAGATTACACCAATGGACCACAGCAATAATTTTTCTTAACATGGGACATTATGTTTGGATATTTATTATCAGTATTTTGAAATCACTTTAAAGGTCATTCCAATACTTATTGCTAGTTCAATCTGAAAATATGATAGTCTATTGTCAGTGCTTCATAAAAAAATAAAAGGGACTGTTCACAAATCTTCCATAAGTAAATTCTTAAAATATTAATATAAACTTACTTATCGTTTTCATGAGTCCAAGTTGTTAGTTCTGCCTGTACACTTTGAAAGAGTTTTCCATTGAGGAGAATAACACCTTTGCAAATTACCAATAGCTCACTCTCTGTACTTTTGACACTGATATCCGATTTAATTGTTTTCTCAGGTAAAATGAACCAAACATTAATGTCATCAAATCCCTGCTTCCAATAGTATTTTGGTTGTTCAGAATATTCTGCAAACAAATATCTGCTAAATGAACACAAAATGCTATTAATTTATTAATACAGAACAATTTAAAACAATTCGTGAGCATAAATAGGTATTGTTACTAAATAACACATTATTATACTGATTATAGGAATAATCATACATATCCTTTAAATATAAATAGTTTGCTATGTTAATGGATTAATAAATTAATTTCATTTTACCCTCTTCAGTTTTCTCAATAGGCCCAGTAGGAATTTCAAAGGAGGCATCAGTAGCAATATAAATTGCTTTTCCACCCGGTTCCACATAAGAATACTCTACACTACCTGGTCCTTTTAATTTTTGTATGCTATTCAATTTCCAAATTCCTCCAACCTCTGTAAGAAATAATTTAGGAGGTTTATTATAATGAACCAATGTAAGTATTGAAATTTAAAAAATGTAATTTCATATAATAAAAGGTAGTTCGAGTTATTCTATCTCAATACCTTCTACTATTCTGACAATACGAAGGAGAGTATGAAACTTTGATCTATTTTTTGAATTTCTAATAGATGTTTTCTCTGAATTTGCAATAGATCCAAGCACACAAACTAGCTCTCTGGTTGGTAATTGACCAACCAACTTGCAGTCTATGACTTTGAAACCTCTGTCATCTCCCAATAATTTCTCATGGTGCAATACCTAAAACGAAAAATATCAACCTGGATGATAACATATGACCAATGATACCAATAACAAACCCAAACACATGAGGGAAATATTACTATCACAACATTTGGGTCTAATAATAAGTATTCAACCTTAAAAATTATACCATTATATTCAGTAGTAAAGACTGTTAGAAATCAGGTCACCAGAACACTGATATCCCTCCACATTACTTAGGTCCAAAACCTAAATAACATCTTTTCATATTTATTTATCGATCCAGAATAAATAAAATTCAAGAGTAATAAAAAATCTAAAACCTTCCACACTGAGGGTGTTGATCTCAAGGATGTATTGAGAATGTAAAGTTTTGTCGCACCATCACACACAACTGCTATGTCTGCTGAAGGAAAGCAAATTGAAATGTTGAAATCGCCAAGAACTCTCTCGTCTGAAGGTACTTCCCAAACTTCTCCCATATTTTTCAACTGCCATAACTATAAGATGAAAATGAAATAAACTCATTATTAACTCCTGTAATATAAACCTGTCACTTTATCCACAACACAATAACATGAAATTTAAATATAGTTTTATGCACAAATCAATAAATATGCATTCACAAATCGGTAAAGAAAATTTTGAACTCGAAAACAAGCACATTTATAATGGTATGGTATTCAATTGTACCAATGATGGCTGAACATGGACAACTCAGTATTCCCACAACCCAAATGTCCAAGATGTACATTTAAATATTTCCTTTCTATATGAACTATTCTCTTATAACTATACATGGAAATTGATACACTTAAAAATAATATTGATACAAGTTACTTCTTCAGTAATTCCACAATATATTATCTTCCTCAAATGATTAATAAAATAAATATTCCCAGCATTCCATATGTCACCATGTAAATGATTGTGAAGTGTAAATTCTTTCTGGTGCAGAAATGAATATTGATCATCACTGCTTTCCGCTATATCTACTCCTATAACAAAGATTTAGCCATTAATATGAATATAAAAAATCAACTCAAAGAAAAGTTTGAGAAATGTAGAGATGATCTGTGATACAGCATTTAATAAATTCACGATCTCAGTGCAAATGTTAATAATAAATGCAACGAATTTAATTTTTTAGATGCTACACGATTCTAATTACAGTAACAGTTTCTAACTACAGTAACGCTATTGGAAATAAACTTTAGTCGTGTTATAACAATATATATATAACATGCCGAAAGAAACAATCTTAAATATAACAAGAAGGGGGAGGGGTCTTACCGGGGATATCCCTGTTTTGGACGGCGACTGGAGAAAGCGACAACTTGTAGCCATCGAAATTGGGATCCAGTAAATTTCTATCGGGACGAAGCTCACCAACTTTTTCAAAGGGACCCATGACTTCAAATTATGTCGGCGAGAAGGTTGCACTGGGGTTTACTCGGCGTTGTCTTGGAAGTAGGCCTTGTTTTCAATGGTTTACGTCTCCAATGGGTGGCGATTTGTCTGAGCAACGTTAAACTGACCGCGGGAGATGTTCAAAAACACGTTCCAGAGCGGTTTCCTCTCGATTTTGTACAGCATCGGGAGTAAACCGCTCCAGATTTGGGACAAGAAAGTGAGGAATGGTCACATAAAGCGTATCACCGACAACGACATTCAGTCGCTAGTGTTGGAGATTGTAGGCACCAATGTTAGCACCGCTTACCTCACTTGCCCGGCCGATCCTCGGAAAACTCTGGGAATTAAACTCCCGTTTCTTGTAATGATTATAAAAAACCTCAAGAAATATTTTACCTTTGAAGTTCAAGTGAGTAGTACTTATTATTATGCCATTATTTGCACAAGAAATATGACTTGGCTAAAACATAATCTTTCTCTAAGCCTGAATTCTCAGTGGTCGAACAGACAATTTTGTTACATACCCTGATATACTCAGTGACCCATTAGGTCTAAAGTGTGTATGCTAACACAGTACAAGAGTGATATAGAATATAGTTTTGACATTTTAGTATTCGTAAATTAAATTGGTTTGTAAGTGTTTTATTCAAGGAGTTTTCATATTGCAGGTCCTAGATGACAAAAATGTCAGGAGGCGTTTTAGAGCCAGTAACTACCAGTCAACGACTAGAGTGAAACCCTTCATCTGTACTATGCCAATGAGACTCGATGAAGGGTGGAATCAAATACAGTTCAATTTAGCTGATTTCACTCGGAGAGCCTATGGTACTAATTATGTGGAAACACTTCGGGTCCAAATCCACGCCAATTGCCGTATCAGACGAGTGTATTTCTCTGACAGACTCTATGCAGAGGATGAACTCCCAGCTGAATTTAAATTGTTTCTGCCAATCCAAAACAAGAACAAACAGTAGAGAAAAATCAGTTTTTACAGTTAAAAGTTGAATTGCCTCAGATTGGGAAATTCAATTAATTTATTCTGTGAAACATTTTTTCGCTTAATAATACTGTCTCTGCTGGTAAATGTATTGAGGTGATAAACTTCTCTCCACAAGAGAAAAATTGTCGTACAGCACTTTTAAATGTTTACATTAAGAAAATAAGTTTTATACATTCTCTAATGAAACCAAGTATTTTTATATATTTGTAATTATATGTCCATTTGAAAAGAACTCAAGTTTTGATTTTATGGTTAGTCTCAATTTTTTTTTATTAAGTGCTTTACAGAATTGTATCTTGTGACGGTAGTGGTTCTCATACTGATTACACCCTATTCTTAACCTTATCATAAATACAAGCCATATAGGTACAATTATTATGTTTGTTAACAATGCATTTTATATCATTTTTCTTATAAAAATTGTTTATTTTCTTTTTGTCTTGCAAAATTATTTCACATATCTTCATATTACCTTCTAGTTATTAATAAATAAGTTGAAAATGAATTTTGTTTCAATTATCAGTCTTCACACCTCACTTAACATTACGTTTCTATTGCTAATGAAAATGTTTATTGTTATTAATTAATTTTGTCATTTGGTTACATAGCAATAATGTTATAGGAATATACTATTAAATCTTTTTGTTTTTTCCTGATCACCCATGATTAATGTACAATTTTAAATTAATTTCTACCCATTAAATCTGTTAAAGTAGTGATTGAATTAATAACCTGTAATTTATTAGGGTATTAACATGAATGAATTTATCTACCAAACAAGTGCCTTTGAAAAGAATGAATATAAGTGCATAGCGGCCAATGTTGCCAATTGCAAATAATAATGAAAATTGGGGAAAAATTGAATATGAAAGTTGTTTACCTTATTAGCCACCATTTTAGATCATATGGCGCCATATGATTTCAAATTCCACAACATGTTTCAGCAGATTTCTGGTCTTCGTTGTATAAATATGTTTTATAGTTATTAAAGATGAGTCTAAAACTAGAAGTGTCGAATCACTTAAACGATGGTGGTACATTTTCCTGTGATTAAGTTAACTTTTATTTTAGTTAGACAGATCAGTAGGCCGTTAGCGAATCGTATTACAGCATACGCTAAACGCAATTCTTTTTTCAGACACCATATTTGCATTCCTCCCGCCCAGTGTAAGTATTCTAGTATTTTGATCTAATCCATTAGAACTGTAACAAAACTTCAATTATTTTAGTGGGGCAGCTTAAACCTGTGCGCCTCATTACACACCTAACTCGGAAAAAATCTGAATCATCGATCTTTCCTCATTTTATGCTCACACGAAGAGAAAATATTTAATCATAATTACAGTTATCAAATGCGAAAATTTTGCACAAAAACGACTTTTGAACGTCGATTTTTTTGACTTGGTTTAGTTCGAGATAGTGATGTTCGTTCTAATTGAATATTTAGGAAGCAACCGCCACCGTAAGTCAAACAGTAAAAGAACATGACGTATATAACCTCCCTTACTGGTTAGAACTATTTCTACTGTAATGTAGGAGGTTGAATTAGGAAAGTAGTAAACGAAAGAAAAGTGCTTCGTTTAAACGAAGATGGTGGCCGCTTTCCCGCTGGCAAAATTGGGCACTCTCTTGTTGAGGCAAGCGAGCAAGCCAATCGCCAATTACGCGAAAGAACAGGCCAAGAAAAGCCAATTTTTCAGGACTTACATTTGCATGCCTCCGGCTCAGTGTAAGTGAATCATATCCATTGCACTTTTTTGCCGTTCTCAATAACAGCGTCCTATTGTGCTCCAGTTCATTAACCCAGGCAAAACTATTGGTCTTAATATGTAAAGGATATTTGAAAATAACAGAGCCATTTCTTCTGTATATTTTATTATTACACTGCCAAGTTCAATTTAATTTTATTATATTATATGTGCTTTTAAATGATTGCGCATTTTTAAATATTGTATTGTGTTTTTTAAATATTGTGTGATTAAACTTGACCAAAACATCTTAACTTTAGTTTTTGTTACACACGCACAAACCCAGCTTTGAATTATTCCTGAGATAGATTCATATTCAAGTCAGACGGGAAAAATTATTTCTTGGCTGCTTAGTCTGTGATGTTCTCCCCGGATCAATTATAGCCAAGCAGGAGAATATTTAAATAATGGAGAAAATAATTAACAGAATTAAATTAATGCAGGTTGTTAAGATTGACTGAAAAGATGTAAAATCCCAATGTCTAATTTTTAATTTATTAAAAGATTTTAACTATAATTATTAATTGCCGGAAGGGAAATCAACCATTTGATTTGAGAAGTCACTTTTTGGTTGTACTTCCATTTTTTTAACTTATGACATTCTGTTATGGAGAAAATTACAATTTCCACTTAACTCAGTCTGGTATTTTCAGGAAGGTAGGAAATGTCAGGAAATGTGTTGTATAAGAAGCATTGGGTAGTGGGGAAGTTTGTAAATTTGAAGAATGTATGATTGGATCGGGAGGATGTCAGTATTTAGTCAAATAGACAAAAACTGGCTGGTCCGTTTTTTTTTCTTAGATCATTGCCAATTAACCAGAGTGGTCTGAGAAATAATATTAAATATTCATTACTTTACTGAATAATGGACTGTAAATATTGAGACTAAACTGCCATAGGCAAAGAGTACAGTTCTAGACTGTTGGACTAAATAGGTTTTGTTATGTAGGTGTTAATTAATGTATTTAAAACGATTTTAGATTTATCAAGAGGTTTATAGTCTTCATCATTTGTGTCTGTTGTGGAGTCATCTCTCAAGATACATCTCATAATACACTTTGAAATGGGAATTGGTGTAAGGAAACTATAGGTCATTAGATACTTGTAGTTCTTTACAAAAAAACATGTGGAGTTGCAAATTATGACACCAGGATATTATATCAAAACAGAGTGGCATTCTCACAAACACATTAAACACTGTATTTTTGAATGTCTAATTTGAAAATGTTTAATTTCTGTTTGTTCCCCACATTAATTGTTTTCTTATACTTAATTTATTTACCTGTTGTTTAATGAATTTTTCTTTTTTTTAATATAGCAATTTTTTAAATCCATGCTGTCTTCAATTTAACTTTTAACTGTTTGCAGTTTATAACTGGTGTGAGGTTAAAATGAAAATGTGGGTGATGAATCTCGGGAAACCAGTGAACATACCAGAATTAAATGAAACAATGGCAATTGAACTTGGTGCAAATCTGTTGGGAGAGTCAATTATATTCTGCATAGCGGCAGCTTTAGTTTTCATGGAGTTTTCAAGGCAGTCACGCAAAGAAGCGGCCAAAGAAGAGGCAAGAAGAGAAGAGATAGATACATTAGGTTTCACAATTCAAGAGCTCTATTTTCAGACAGAGAAGCAAGACACTCAGATAAGAGAGCTAACACGAACATTAATGGACTTGGAAAGTAGGGTGGTACAGAAGCCATGGAAGCATTCACCTTCTCAACCTCCCGATGAACCTAGCCCTCCTGTCATCACCACAGACCCTTCTTCGAGACAGCCAACAGTCAACCCTAATAGTGGTCTCATTACTAATGCACTTCAGTATGTAACTGCTGATATAATGCAATATAAATTACACAACTGGTAAATATTTTAGGACATTTTGTGTTGTATATAATTCCTTTTCTTAATTCCTTTCAGGACCTTTACTGTCAGTTGGAAAGTATTTTTGTCCTTATATTATTGTACTTATGTTGCATTATTCAATAAAATAGTCTACAATGTTTTTGTTGAAAAAGTGATCATAATTAAAATGTAAAATAATTATAGACTGTATGAAAAAGTTTTAGATAATTTTATCTGTTATATCCACTTTTCCTTTTTGAACTTTATGTAGAATGGGTTGTTTGTTACTCTTAGTCTAGTTTGTTATGTGTGTGAAGTAGTACATACACATTAGTAACACAAAATATACTGGAACAATATTCTGTGTTCAATGTTCTGAAAGATTTATTTGTACACACACACCAACACGCATGTGGTGTGTGTGTGTGTGAAAGACCTGACTGACTCAAACTGAAAATTTATGTTTGTGCCCAGTGTAGAAAAGTGTAAACTTTTCTTTTTAATTAATATTGAATATATCATTCAAAGGCCTATTATTTAATTTTTAACATCTTCCTTTCAATATCCTCTCTCTGTGTATATCTGAACACAAAAACAAACTTCTGAAATGTTTTAAAATATTTCTTATCAAAAAGCAAAAGGGATGTGATAAAGGGATCATTTCTCAGTTTTAACAAGTATTCAGTCAGACTGGTATATTTAAGGGATGTGGAACAGTAATATAGCTCCAATCAATAATTTTTTTTATTTACATACATAAACTTAAAATTCAAGTTACAATATCACTAAGAAAGAGACAAATTACAATCACACTTGGGTGCTTTAATAATAAATATAGAAAACAACCCTCACAAGCCCTTGACCAAAGGTCAGAGCAAAAAGAAGGGTACTTGATGGAAAGTTTCTTCTGGGAAGTATTTCTTTTGTTTAGATGTTGATTGTAAACAAGTTAATTTCCACAAAAGCCCTTCTTGTATTTGTTATGTTTCTATTGCATTATAATTTTATGCTTTTTATTGATACGCCAAAACTATATTTTTGATATTTTCAGGATGCTGTAGAGGGAATGTGTTCAGATAGTTTAGACATTTGCTGCTAGATTTGTGGCTCTACATTAAGAGGGCACTTAATTAAATGCATAGCTACTGTTTGAAAAGGAGAATTTTGTTTATTCACATAATTATTATTAACATTCTTTCTTGGTAAGACTTTGAATTTATTATTATTATCAGAGATGATAGGGCAATCCAGGACCTAAGCAGAGACCTCTAAAAACTCTACTTCCAGAATTTTGGGGCTATTTTTTTAATGTTAACAAAATGCCTTTAGTCTCATTCGAATTCCTCATTTTTTGTTGGTGGTGTACCTATGTCCCTGACGGCTACTATGTGGTTTCTCATTGAGTAATTTGACTCCCCGTGAAGCCGATTTTTGTGGTAGTTATTGCCTGGAACAAGTTATTGTCTACTCTTAATTCTTAACTGTCTCAGTATTACTCAAAGAATCGGGAATTTGGATTTTTTGATAGTATACAATTATTGTACAAAAAATAAGGCTAAATGCTGTCAACGATTTCTTAAGCGATGTTCACAGTAATTTAAAAAAGTGTTATACATGGAGATTGCACCATTTCATTCCTCTGGATCCACGCGCATTCATCCATTAAAACAAAAAAACCTTTATAATTTAGTACCGTCCAGTTAACGAATATAGGATCGTGCCAACTAGCAGGAGGTTCCCGTTAACATTACCAAAGTTAAATGGAGGCCGTTTAACTTCGAACCTACATAAATATTTTTAATTGAATGCAGTACATTTTATTAGAGATAAAAAACCGTACAAATTATTAATACTTGGACGAATATAAACGATATTATATATTTATAGAAACTATAATGGCATGAGTGAAGTCTGATTCACTGTGAAGCGGGAATAGTCACTGTGTGATAAATATTCTTACCAGATGGGACATTCATTCCTCCTGGTTTTACTGAGGGGATGACACCCTCTCTTGTCACATAAAAATAGTTCAGGAGGGAAACAATTGGACCGGTTCTAGCGTTTTGGAGTACATGCCTTAATAAGAACTGGAGATGCGGGGGCAAGTTACTTTTTGTCTGGAAGAGGACCAGTTTAAGACCTGCTGATGAAATAGGGACATTAAATGTGTGTGTGTGTGTGTGTGTGTGCGTGCGTTGTGTGATTCATAATTTATTCAACCATTCACATGGTCGAAGTGAAGTGTTCTATATAGTAGTTCAACGTAGTTTTGACTATCGGATGCATTTCATGAACGATAGCATTGTGAACAATTTCGAACGATTTCATCTTTTAATCGTAAGTACCTAGACTCAAACAGGAACTTTTAATCAATTTCGGAGTTTATTAATTTCATTTTCAATAATAAAAAGATGTACTAAACAGACAACGCAGTAGTAGAGGTTAACTGAAATTCTACCGTCGTGTTGTAAAAATAGGGATGGCGGTTATCGTTTGAGTTGGTCCCTTTTTGAGTCTAACAAGGAGCCTCCCTTTTTAAAGGGTCCGCCTTAACGCAATCCCCTCCCTACTTGTATATCGGCATTTTTTAGATCGGCCGATGATTAATAGCTGTCAACTGGTAACCGGTCTCCCCCAACAATACTCTGGTCACCACCTTTCCCCTAAATACTTTTATTAATTCCGAAGTAAAGCTCAAGGCTTAAAAAATATATATGTTAAAATCTTAAGCGGGCGCGCACTCCTTCGTCGAAACTCAGCCATAGGGTTTTCGAAGTACTGGTAGTCCGGAGGCGTATCGCGCTCCCGTTCGCACGCCTATTTACCATATTTAGACTAGTTTTAGAATTATATTTTTGTTGCAACTTTCTTTTGGGCATCGGTAAAGTAACACGACATTTGTGGAAACAACCGCGACCGAGAATAACGCCGCCGATATTAGTGCGTCTTTGTCTTACCGACTTTTTTTAAGGTTATAAACCTGGACCGACCCTAGTAGATAGGGTTGTGTTTACGTCCGTAGATATACATACAGATCGTCGCCTCCAACTCTCGTCCGGTAATATTTTGTTACATTGTATGTTATAGCTAATAATGTTGTGAGATTAGTCTCTATTTATGTTCTAAACTTTTTAAGGAGGTTACAATCCGATGATTTCTACAAATCATCACCAGGCGCATCCCCAATCCAGATCTTCATCTGGAGGTAAGAATATGTATCAGTAAAACATAATACACTTCCCTGTACTCTTGCATGTAGCATTTGGTCGATTTTTGTTTAGATTTGAGTGGTTTAGTTTTTGTTGATGAGTGTGAATTCTGTAACAGGAATTGTATCAATGTATTTCTTTTGAGTTTTAAACACCTAATAAGATCTATTGAGGCTCTCTTTAAATACCTGCCACTGAAGTATATGTTAATAGTTGACATTATTTGATAAATATGCCTTTCCTGACTTTTGTATATCATGTGTTTCTTTACGTTCATTACATGGAATTTTGTGACATTGCAATGAATTATTGTTAACAATAATTATTTTTTAATTTATCACCAAACTGGCTTATTAACCGTAGCAATCATGTCTTTTCAGTGAAGAGAAAAATGTGTTTCTAAAGATAATAACAAACTATGTAGAATATGATTTGAGTAGCAGAATTTTCCGTTTTCATCTTTCTTTCATCAATGTGTGTGAAATACTAAAATATATAATTGATCTTCGGAATGGTAATAATTCATGGCCAAACCTTTTCATATGTTTTACTTTATTTTAAATATAATCCAGGAATTATGATATATAGTGACTGGTATTCAAACATTTTTAAGGTTTAATATATATTTCTGATATTTTTAAACAGCTTAATGAACTAGATAGACCTCTATATCTATATAATCATATGCACCTAAAAATCATGTTACAACTTAGAAAATGTAGTATTTAATTATAATGTTTATGATGGTAGACAATGATATTATTAAGTTTATTCATAATCACTGTATCTATCGAGGGGTACTGTATATTTTCGGAATTGAAATGAAAAATAAGTGATTGTAAAAAATGAATGTTATTTTGAAGATTGTCCCATAATGATAATAAGTTAGGTTCATGAAAATGGCTGTAGTTGAGGTATTTTTTCATTGTAAATGAAAATAAACTGTTACCCTATTTATAATCGTCACCTGTTAATACGTGAACAATTTTTGAAATGTACATTTGTTCATTTTAAATAGTTCAGAGGGCTAGGTAATTATGAATCATCATTTCAGGTAGGAATTATTGATTATGCCTAATTTTTGAAGTCCAAGTTTGTGTTGAAATTGTTTATGTATAGTTACATAGTTTAATCCATTGTATATGTTTCTATGTACTTCCTAATGCTTTGTTGTTAAAAAGTTAAGTCTTCCTTGTAAGGTATTTTCGAATAGGAAAGGCCTGTGGTCTTGAATTAATAAATTATGTCTTTATTAAATATAACAGATTAAATAAAGATCTTTTGGGAAACTGATGACACATTTAACTAATGGGGAATAATGTACATAACCTTTATCAAAAACTGCCATCATTGTGGAATTTACTTTGTATTTGTATTTTTGTTTCTAGGCCCTGTTAATAATTGTTGCTTATAGGAAAAGGTTGACCTTTTAATGAAAGGTGTTTCCCTGAACTTCCATTTCTTTTATATCCCAGTATTCGTCATAGTTTTTTGGGTAAAAAAGATTAATATTAAATAACCTTTTAGACAAAACATTCTCACTTCTAACTGCTAATGCACTTTGGTGCTCTTTTAAGTTTTTTTATTTATTGCAGTGTTGAAATTTAAAAAATAAATATTTGTTTGCTATTTGCAGAACTGGAAAGTTTCAGTTTTTTAATATAGAAAGAGAGTGAAAAGAGAAGGGGAGAAAGAAAGAGCTGAGAGAGAGACAGAGAGAGAAAGAGAGAGAGAGAGAGAAAGAGAAGGAAATGAAATGAAATTCTTATTCAAAATGGACTCAGATTTAACTATCAGATATTTAACTAACAGATTACCGGATTAGTTTTTATTGGTTGATAATATTTTATCTTAAGTTATTATTTATGTCATCAACAGATTTTCTAAATCTACCAGTACAGCGGTCAAATTTTTGTTTTTATGCTAGGAGGATTCTGGCAGTTATTGATCTACATGCATATCCTGTTCGAAGTAAGAACTGTTACTTCGACAATGTACAAGCCAATAGTAATTGACGACCTGACGCCTTTTTTTGGCCCTGATGGATGTATAGAAGGTAGGCTTGTGGCTGATATAAAGAAAAAACAGTGACAGTGTCAATTACTGTTACTTTAAAAAGATTAAATAAAATATATGGTGTAAATATAATATTTACCATGAAATAATCACAATGGGAATTTTCTGTCCCCTCTTTCCATTTTGATGGTCTTGAACTAGACAGTTTCAGCATCTCACTAGCATCAATAGTATTCAATCAATAATGTAGTGAGGTACTTGCTAAGATAGTGTGAGGACAATAACAGTGCATTGATAATGCTGCTGGTTGCTTAATCTAACATGAATATAGTGAATACCTTACTATATTTTTGATGGAGCACTACTAAGAACGGTGAAACGCTTAACCTGGCCTAGCCTTCAAACCAAATAGAGGCAAGTAGGGACAGATAGAAACAAACAAATTATTTAAATTAATTAACTATGGCATATTTATTTCTTCCTTCGGAGAGAATTAGAGCTATTTATTTGCCATTCATTGGCAGTATGTACAATGAGTGTAAAGTCTGTTTATGTTGACCATATCAGTCTATTTATATCCCTGTTTCTCTACAATTTCATTTGATTATTGTTTTTATTTTTTTAAGTATAATTATACACAATGATGATTTGCAATAACTTTTTATATATTTATTATAAAGTACAGATTTATAATTATTACATTCATCTGCTTACATTGCATAATAAAAATAATAACAGGTAATGAATGGGAAATTTTATATTTTTCTTTTGTAAAAAATAACAGGCATATTAATTACACTTCAGCTTCCTTTACAGAAAACTTTTACTCCTTACTTGTTGCTTATATCAATTTAAATAGTTGTATTTTATGTTAATTTAAGATTATTTTAATGTTTATTACCGAAGTAATGATTAGAATATTGAAACATAACTTTTATAATTGTTTACCTAATGTTTCAAAAGGGTGTTAAAACAGTGCATCAATCCCAAATAATCTTTGTACTGAAATGTGCTAACTTGTTTCCTAGTTAGTATAAACATTTTTGTAATGTTAAATTTTAATTTGCTTACTGATCTTATAAATGATTTGATACTTTCAAGTTTTTCAGTCATTATGTTCCATATTGAGTGTAATTTCATTTCCTAATTTTCATTTTTTGCTTTTTTATTAAGTTGACTACAATACCATTAGATAATTGTTTATATCTTATTTTATTATTAGGACCAAATTTATTAATATTCTTCATTTGTCAAATTTGTGTTTCAAGATAAATGAGTCAACAGAAAAATTAATGAAAATATTAAAATAAATCTTGTTGGCTCAAACTGGTTTTTCGATTGTATTTTAATATAGATGGGAAATTGTTTCTTTTATTTAAATGTACAAGGATTTGGAAAATCCCCAGAATAGTTTTAGAATAGTTTTCTAAATAGGTCTTGGGAATAGTGATAAAATCATGAGGTTTTACAGTAATTCTTTCTTCCTAATAAGTAAATTAGAAATTTTTATGTAACATAAATAATTGTGAGGCCAATTGTAATTGAGGGTTGATGGAATTTGTTTTTATTTAGGAAGATGTCTTGGTCTAATTTTTGTTTAGTCTTAAAATGTGTATACAGGTTGTTATTGTGCTTATGAAAATACTATTTTGGTGGCTGAAATTATGTATAGTTTCTGAATTTATGTACAGTTTGGTTCTGCTTGTGTGGTTTTCAATAAATACTTTAGAAAAATGTTGTCTTATACATTGCTTAGTTAAGTCAATTGTTTATAAAACTGTGAGATCATTTTTTCTAGTTTTCAGCGGTTCAGTCGTATATTCATTCAGGAAATAATTTTCCACTAGATAATATTTTTAATGTATTAGGTAAATATCAAATGAAAGAATTTTCTTCAATTCTTCCAAGAAGATAAATGAAAAGTGTTTTTACCATTATTCTATAAAATCCAAATGTCGTGTAGCAAAAATGACTTAAAATTGTGTGTTTGTGTGTCTGTCTGGAGTATGTGAATTTATAAATGTGTATTTGAGTGTATATACATTGTATTTTTATTTTTTTAAATATACTAGTGTATATTTCGAATCACTAGTTAATTTCCATATACTAGTTAATTTTTCTTAATTGTATAATTAATTTGCATGGTCTTTGAGGAACATACTTTATTGTAGAAAAGTATCGTTCTGTTGCCTAACTGATAATATTAATTTATTTTAAGAATATCAAATATAAACACTGTTTTTTCTGGGTAATTAGTTCTGTTTATGGGATATACAAAACTTAATTTTTGTTAGTTTTTCCAATTCCTGATTGCCTGTCTTTATGGAACTATGAAGGTTTATACCAACCAGGCTTTTAATGGCAGTATATATTATATTATATTTGTTTCCCACAATCTGAATTCAATGTTGAATCTTTTCTTCAATCTATCCATTTCTTCTTATGAACAAATGTAAAATATTTGTCAGTTAATTTTTTATTGTTGTTTTATCATGATTTAATACCTCTTCTTTTATAAGTCAAAGACAAGGTTCGCATGGTGGAAAAGTAAATATAACTCAAGATTAGTGTTTCATAACTACTAGGAACAGTTATTAGAATCTATCATTAACTGCTACCAGAATGTTTGAACATTTGAGTGTGCAGTTCCTTTATGAATTTGGCTTCCACCAATTCTCAATAAATGAGGCCTCACTATTTTTTTACTTATATTACTTAATTTATTAATTTGATGAATATTCATTAATAATATCTTCTGCTAGTACATGTTTTTTCCTCAACAAGTTATAGATAACCACGAATCAAGTTCCTAAGCTTCCTTGTTGAGGAAATAAATATGACAATGTAAATTAAAACAATATTTTTAAGCTACCTGCTTAAAGGTGAATTAATATAATTTATTATGGCTTATGATTCTATAAATGTTGGTTTATATTGACACAATATTTGTTTTGGAGACATTGTATAATTAGTTTACCTATACTTGACATTTATATTAATTTACTTCACTTATAGAAATTATTTATGAGTTATTACATAGCATAATATTTTATCCTCCTTTTGTTTATTATTTTTTTAGGGCATCTTGAAGCAGTCCCTTCAACACCAATCATAATCCAAAAGATGCAAGATAATACAATCACTTCATCTGGTGATTTTGGTAAATATTCTTTTTTTATCTCAATCAGCACGTAGTATTAAATATTTAAGTTTACATTAAGGAGATAATAATATAATAAAATGACATTCTTTTTCAATCAAATTTAGTGTTAACTAAATTATTCTAAGACTTTATACAGTGTATAATTGATATTTCATTTTTTCTATGGACACAAGTATGCAACTTCATTGTCTTTAAATCCAAAGCTTTACATATTTCTTGTTAATATTTATATCTCTTACTCACCACAATATCACTGAAACAACATGGAGTTTCTGTATTTTACTGTCTGCTGGAACTCCGAATCCTTTAAATCTATTATCAGTTAGTTTAATATACCTGTTTTGTGGTCTGCGAGGAGTTGGAATACTGTAGGTTCATGATGTTTCTGTCTCCTCTCACTGGTTTGGTCTTTTGCTAGACCGGTTTCGGCTGCTCGCCATCTTCAGTAGCGGTGTTAGTCACTTTGGCACTTTGGATGTTTTTGGGCATCCTCACTGCACTGTCACTGTCACTTGTACTGTGGTGGTTGTCTGTTTGTCATGTATATATATGTGTGTGTGTGTGTGTGTGTGTGTGTGTGTGTGTGTGTGTGTCTTGTTATTGTAGTTTTAGGGGAACCTACAGTATTATCAGTTAGCTATTATTCTCTTAACCCTTTCACTGTTCTGAATATACATGTGTACTAGATCAATTTTTTTGTAGTATGTCTCAGCCATACCATGGCTATATCCGCCAGTTCCAAAAGTACCCATTCTTTACATTTGTTCTGTACCTGTTTGACTCTCTTGCTATGTAAAAGGGATATTCACAGTATTTTGTTCTTTCCTCCCTTCTGTGGAAAAAAAACACAAAATGTGGATATGTTGTATCCAAAAAATATGTTTTAGAAAAGAACGGATATAGGTGTGAAAAATATGAAGTTCCACTCTCGTTTACTTCTGCATAGGAAAGGATTAAAAATCATTCAGTATACATTTTTTTACAGGAAATATCATCACAAAACTTGAAGATGGTAGCACATCTTCTTCTGACCACGTAGCTGGTAAAGAGAAGACACCAATGTGTCTTGTAAATGAACTGGCTAGATACAATAAGGTAAGAATACATATTTTTGCAAATATATTTTTCTGTCAATTATTTGGACTGCCAAGATACAGCCTGCATATTTGTTATTTAATTTGTTGAAATGAGTATAATAATTAATTTGTATATTTGTATGTTGACATTTATGAGTAATAAAATGCTCATTTATAACATATATTTAGCAATTTCTTATCATATAGTTGCCTTTGAGATATAGGATAACACATTATTTTAAAAAAATGGTTGTTGTAAGCTTAAAAAGAATCCAAATTTCTAATGGTGACCTTGGTGATTCAAACGTAGAGCGTGTATCTAGACAAAAATGTCTAACGTGGATTTGTTATTGTAATTACTTATATTTCTTTTCCCAGATTGAACATCAGTATAGACTAACAAGTGAAGAAGGCCCTCCTCATAAAAAAAAATTCACCGTGACATTGAAACTTGGTTCCGAAGAATATACGGCAGATGGACCAAGCATAAAAAAGGCCCAACATTCAGCTGCAGGAATAGCACTTCAGTCAACTGCATATAAACATCCGCCTCCGAAGTTAACAAGAAATGTCCGCCAAGGCAAAGGTGGTACGTATTTACTCATTTTAGATCCTTTCTTCAACTTTTGGGTGGCTATTGATCCCAGTCTGTGCAGCACATTATAAAATATTGTTTTCTGTTTTATAAAAAAAATTATAAAAAAAGGGTCGATTTTTATTTAAAAATGGCAGATGATTATTAACTTCATGATGCTCATGGCTTAATGCAGAAGTTATATTTCATTATTTTTAATATTATTTCACTAACCTTTCATGTATACTTTCAAACCCAATGAGTCAAATGCAACCAGTACACCCCGGTTTGATTAATCCTACTTTAAGAAAAAAAGGATTGTATTAATACGGGATAGCAATAACTGTTATTTACCATATATATTTGCATATTTAAGTAAGAGTATATTTATATGAATATCGAAATCACTATACAAAGTATATTATGGTTGTATAAATAATATTGATACTCTGGTTTCAGGGAATATAACACCAACAGTAGAATTAAATGCATTAGCTATGAAAAGAGGAGAGCCGACGATTTATACTATTGTTGAAATGCCTCAGTACACCCATTATGGTAATGCATATAATTACCATCATAGAGGCATGTATTCCCAGGTATAGATAAAATTGTATTTGGACATTTTTTGGATTTACAATTATCAATTGTTAATTAATTAACATATATATATATATATATATATATATATATATATATATATATCAGATTTGAAGGTAGTGTAAGGGGATTACAAAGGTTTGGAATCATCACTCTTGCAATATTCTGTCTAGCTTATTTGGTTGTATGCAAGACTAGTTTTGGCTTCTCGTCATTATCAATAAAATATTGTCACTCTTTCAGTCTTCTGGCACAGGGGACACCAGAGATGCACTGGCGTATGTGACCAGTGCTCCTCAGCCCTAGTTCAAATAAACTGCACCCTATGCACTTCTGTACATGCTCCATGCAAGTACAATGGTATTAATAATACACATTTCAAAGCTACCATCCTCAAGAAGATATGATTTCAATAGCGGATATGTTACATAGAATGGAATGAAAAAAATGTATTCTTAGCATTTTGGTTCTATGTACATCAGTGAGTGGGCAGAAAAAAATGCGAGAGTGATGATAATCCAATATATTAAATGATTTCTTAATAACTGGTGCAAGTTCTGCTCTCAACCTCTATGCTAAGCTAGGTTAAAATAAAATTTAATGCATATACTATAGTTTTTACGACCCTGGGAAATAAAATTAAGTAAAACAGAATATGCTAAAAGCGATAAATATGTTGGCATTACATCTTTATTAGTGACAAAAATTACAATATCAGCTGTCATAGAATAATAGAAAATAACTATGCAAAATCATTTAAAATTTTTAAAACGTTTGGTTTTTTAATAGCTTCTTATATACTACATTACAAAAAAAATTTGCAATTGCAGTGTGCTCATTATATCTATTGAATATGTGTGAGCACATATACACTAGCCTATGGGTAACTATAGCTATAGCTTGACACATTTGACAGTTCATATTATTAATTATTTGAGAAGCAGAATCTTTAAGGAAATAGTTTAATTTTTAGTTTTATAAGTGGTCTTATTAGATTTTATTTTATACCTGTAGATATATGCAATTTATTTTCTTTATTTTAATGTTATTATTTTACTCCCAGTCTCATAACAATGGATACTCCCAGCATAAATGGAAATCCGAAAGTGGCATGCGAGACCAGGTGAGCTGCTTTTTTTACAGGATGTTTTTAAAGATAGTTCCAACTTAAAGAAAAATGTTAATTTTTCTGAGTATTTATAAGATCATTCATCTTATTAAGTATTTAATAAAATGTACGTATCTATCTTTATGTAATCTGAAAATATCTAAACAAAAATGTTAGCAGTTTCTTGAACTGTTTAAAATGCTTTGCTTTTGACTTCATATGGAACATAAAAATGATAAATTCTGTTGTTAATTTTTATATGTTTCACCTGTTTGACAATGACCTATGTTTGAGTCATAGAATTCATGTTTACATTCCTTAATTTTGAGATTATTGTCTGTAAAACATTCTTTTCATTATGTGTGTGCTCATGTATTTCTAGCGCTACTATGGTGGCAAAGGTTTATATAAAGTGACAGTTAAGGTAGGGGAAAGGGAGTTTAGTGGAGAAGGGGTATCTGCCCAGGCTGCAAGACATGATGCAGCTGCAAAAGCTCTTCATGCGTTAAGGAATCTTCCAATGGAAAGTAATGTCACTCAGCATAGTGGGACTTGTAAGTGGAACATTATATATATATCAAGTATTTGGCTTTGGAATGAAATTATAATAACAATATAATATAAAGAAAAATGAAAATTAACTGTGTATATCTAATTATAGTTTCTTGGTCAATGACATGTTAATAGGTGAAGGTGGAATTATCGACCCCGATTCATCCTCTGAATTGAAATCACCAATTTCATTAGTGCATGAAATTGCACTCAAACGAAATTTATCAGTATTATTTGAAGTAGTCAGTGAAAAGGGGCCTCCACATATGAGAACTTTTATAACTAGATGTGTTGTGGGAGACAACAAATTTGAAACTACTGGAGATGGTAATGGAAAAAAAGTTAGTATTAAATTTATGCCAGTATTCTAAAACCAGATTAAGCTAATAAGTAAGTTTAAAGTGTTATTATTGTTTATTGCTATTGTTCATCTATTCTTGAAAATATATATTATTGAAAAAAAGATGAAATGTACATTGTTTCATAAGAATTCCTTTTATGGTTGAAATGAACTTGGTTGTTTTTGTGTCACTACATTCTCGTTTTAAGATTTTACTATTGTCATTTTATTGAGTTATATTTATGAACATTATGTGCAACCTTGTTTTGTTTATGGTTTTTCAAAAAAACTTTCAAAAGCACCTAAATTGTTTGACTATTCTTTCCCAAACAAATTAATTAACATTTTATTGTCTTTAACAGATTTCAAAGAAAAGGGCTGCAGAACAAATGTTAGAAAAACTTCGAACTTTACCCCCCACAACAACAGTTACAGCAGCTGGCTGTGTTGGAACATTAGCCCGAATGAAAAGGAAAACAAATACAGCAAAAAAAAAATCAAGAAATCTTATAAAAGATACAGTTGTAACAACACCAGCAAGTCAGGTAAACTATTTATTTATAATTTATCCTGTAGTTTAAATGTAAACTGTATTAATTAATTTAATGCTAATTTAATAAGTTTATGTTCCATAATTGATTAATGCTTGTGTTGATGCATTTTTTCATGCAATCAAATTTCAGGAATTGACTACTTTAAAATTAACTTCAATAATTTACAGGATTCCAAATATGAACCTGACAGCCCTGAAGACATCAATCCAATTTCACGCCTTATTCAAATTCAACAGGCGAAAAAAGAAAAAGAGCCTGTTTACACATTACGGGAAGAACGGGGGCTTCCCAGAAGAAGGGAATTCCTAATGGATGTAATCTTTAAAATGTTTATTGACTTCTATAGTTGTAGACAAATCATTAATTGCCTTGGTTTATAATAACATTTCAAGAACAAGAGTTTTCCTTCTGTTACATACAACTTGTGAACAAAAATATTTTTCAGGTTACAGTTGGTGAACATTCATTCACTGGAGCAGGGCCAAACAAAAAAATGGCCAAGCGAAATGCAGCTGAAGGGCTCCTCAGACTCTTGGGTTACTTGAGCCCAACAGTTTCTAGAACTGGTCATCCAGTGCCACCGCAGACAATGGTTCATAAGGTTCATTTTGTATTTTAATGTAAAATTTATAGCAGTAAAAATTTTATTAAATTGACTGATAGTGAATCGATTATACAATCGAATCTTGGACTAAAAGTGTGAATGTGTTTATCAAGGCAGTTGATACCTTCACACAATTTAGTTTTAGTATGAACCCTTATAAGACACTGAGCTATATTTCAAAATATTGCAACATTTTCACTTTTATAAATCAAGTAATTTTCCACTTTAATTAAAATTACTAAATTGAATTAAATGTCTTCCTAAAGTGTATTTAATTTTATATATATATATATATATATATATATATATATATATATATATATATATGTACACGTGTGTTTTATTACAGGTAAGATTTTCTGATGAAAAAACAGTTAATGGAAATACAACAGCAAACAGTAATGTTGGTGGTATTCATGGAAGGCAGATTGCCCCCGGCCTTTTGTTAGTCCCAGAAAATAAACCAGCAAATGGAGCACACAAGCACTCAGGTGTGTTGCTCCTTTACTATTGTCTTCAATTATATTTGTTCTTTAAATTAATAAAAATATTTAAATTGTTATTTTCCATCTGTACATTGTAAAATGTTTACTGTATATTTTGTCGATTTCGTTAGAATAGTAGTCATCAGAAAATAAGGACATAATTTTTTTAATCAATTGTAGTTTTTTTTAAATACAAAAACTGCAACTGAATCTGTAATCTTTTTTTATTATAATTAGTTATTGGCTAATATTTTACAGGAGTAAACCTGAAAGCTAGTGCAACAATTGCTCAAGAATACTTGAGTGAGGGAAATTCCCCTACAGCCGATGCCCTAGCAGGACATAACAATAGGGCAAAAGGAACACAAGCCATTCGACCAAAAGACCAGTTGCATTATTTGGCTAAGGTTTCTAATTTCCACATACAATTTTCAGATTTTCCGAAAGTAAGTAACACCTTATTTTGAAGTAACATCTTTGTATTTTTTATAGACTTTATAATACCTTGTATAAAATGTCCAGTATAATTTATCATAAAGAATCATTACAAATAAATAGTACAGTCAATTTATATTCTGTACCAGAATGCAGTAGTGTTCTTGTTCTTTGTACATAGAACAAAACAAAAACATGTAAAATTAATTAAAAATACATGCTGTGTTAATTCTTTTACATATATTTTGTTTATTTCTAAATTCTAGGGGAACCATAGTGAATTCCTTAGCCTTGTAACATTAGCGACCGACCCACCTCATGTTTGCCATGGTGCAGGTCCTACAATAGATATTTCACAAGATCAAGTGAGTTAATGAGTTAGTTTATAGTTTAATAATTCAAAGATCTGTTGAAAATGTTATATGTCCCTTGTTTTATAAAGCTATTATATAAAAGATGTATTCGTGAATTTCTTCAATTATTCAACTTTTTTTTATATTTAAAATTGCCAAAAGGTAATCTTTATTGAAGGAATTGTTTTCAGATATATTTGTAATGTTAATATTTTCCAACTTTCTAGGCTGCACTTAATGCTTTACGATCATTATCAAAGATGGGCCTGGATTCAATATCTGCTACAACAAGGAAGGAACAACAAATTCCTCCTCCGGGACCAACACCTGAAGGGTAAATAGTTCATTTTCACCTGAAATTCAGATTTTCTGTTAAATATAAAGCATTAGATTGTTTTGTGAGAGCAGACCAAAAAAGTATGTGTTTGTGGAAAATTTGTTTGTACTGTATTAATTTGGATTATACACTGAATTTAGTTTTTACTGGTACAAAAATATCAAAATACTCTTTAATGAGTTTCTGGTGGAGGTACAATATTAAAATATCAAATTTGTCGTTTTTTTGTTCTTGTAAAAAATGATTAATTAAAATATAGACCCAGGCACATAATGGGGAAACCATTATTGCACCTAATATAAATATTTAATTTATTATTCTTGTTTCTTGAGTTAACTTATATTTCCTTACATGTGAATAAGTTCCAAAATAAATGTTTGTTTATATTTTATAAATTTCAATTATCTAATGTCACCTTCATTATTTGTTTCAGGAATTTTATTGGTTTGGCAAATACATTGTCAAAAGATGACAGTTTTGTCAATGGGAAATAATTAAGCAAACTTTTTTACATTAACACAAAGCAAAAAATATTATTTTTCATCTTTTAAGCTATATTATTATGTTTTAAATTTGTAATTAATTTTAATGTGTGTAGTTCTTGTATTTTTTAAAAAAAGGGTCTGATTAGGAACTTTATGTCTGGGTCCACTTATAGCAAATAAAGATGTAGAACATTTGTTATATTCTTCTTCATAATTTTTCAAAAACATTTGTTACAAGTGGGCCTCATTTATTGAAATACTTGAGCAATATTATTAAAAAAATTGTTTTGTTTTTTACTATTTTTTGTTATAAACAGTCTCTCATAAATGCACTTACAACATAGTGACCTTCTTAGCCATGTTCCTTTCGAATATGTTTATTGTTTTTAATATATTTATTGTTTGGACAAATCTCTTTCAATATAATTTTAAATATTATACTTTCAATATATTTTTTCTTGTAGATATGTTGAACATGTATTCATTGACCTCATTGTTGAACATGGCTACAAATGTATTACTAGGTCGTACATTATAAAATTGTATATTACAGTTTACTTTATACTTTTAAGAGAACTAGTATGATTGTCAATCTATTAGTGATGTATTTGTTAACACAACATTACACTTTCTTCTGTATAGTGTTCGTTAACTGACGATTAATGTGTATGTAATTTACTATATTTATTGTGCTTACATAAACATTACGAAGCAGTTCACTGTGTTAGATTAGATCCTGGATCCTTATTGATCTACTCTGTGTAAGATTTTTCTGACATAGTGAAAATATTTAGATCATAGGAAAGAGATTGCAACACATTTTTTAAAAATATCATTGTGTTAAAATGAAAGATGTTTGGAGTGTTAATCAATACCTTAGGTAGAAGTATTGTGTTGCAGGTGCATTGCTGGAGACAAAGCAATGTGATCATTCTGCATAGTTAAAAAAGCTTGTAGAATTAGAAATGTTACTTTGTAGAGAACTAGTTATTGTCATGTAAAAAAATGTTGTAAAAATGATGCAATGAAAAAGAATGTAATATTATTTGATTTATTGTTCTTTGAAATTAATAAAATCACCAATGTAAGTACATTATTTTTTCACCCTTAAAGATTCATTTTTAATACTTACCATTTGTCACATTTTTGTTATTCTTTTCATGTTGAATTCTAAAATTTCTTAATAAATAAAAACATGTAAGGTAAACAAATGATAATAACAGCAAAATTACAACAGGTTTCAGTTACATTTGAACTTTATTGGTTTTTATGTTTTATTAAGATAATAAAAATTGATTATCCACAAATAATGTCTAAAATATGATTGCACTATAATACCAAAATAAATGAGATTTTATCTGCCAATGTCCTAAGTTCAACTGATAAAAAATGCAGGGGATTGTAGTTAGTATCACATATTTATGACGGGTAAACGTGTCACTGACCTTTAACGAAAATATTTTTTGTCACGTTATTTATTCGAGGAAAAGAGCAAGAGATTTTATAACGAAACATTTTATTGGACGAATTTAGTACTCATTAATATCCAGATACCAACCCGTAAAGATTTGTAGAAAAAAGTATCACAGCGACTCTAATCCAAAGCGGTGATATGGGTAGGGGGGCGTGTGAGTCATGAAATATAATTGTGTAAGGGCTGTTAAAAGTAAATATGGGTGAAAACATTTTTTTTCAGAACGTCTGTCGCATATGTACTGATGAGACGAGTGGAATATCAATATACAGCGAGGAAGGAAAAAAAAATAGTTTAGAAGAAAAAATAAGGAAGTTCTTGTCAATAACTGTGAGTACATACACTTCGATTGAGTGTTATGTTTTGGATACGTTTTTTAAATCTAAATAAGTAATACTACCCAGTTTACTTAATGTTCGTTATTGGCTATATTGTTATGATTGGCGTGTTTTAAGTACATAATTTCTTTTTACTACGTTAGTTAAACCTGTTTCATTCATTCCTAACCTTAAAGAACTACATTTGCCTCCTAACTTCCTTGGGAAGATTGTCAATAATTTCACATTTGATTCAGTTGTAGTTTATAAATTATTTTATTTTTAATATTCAGCCTTGCCTTGTCAGTTCTACAGAAGAACTTGCAGAGATGTGATTCCCTCCGGTGATGTTTTGATTCATTCATCACATTATAAATGTGGATAACTATTATCATCAGTTTATAAATCACCAATATCCTATCAATTGTAGGTTACTGAAGAAGATATTCTTCCGAAAATGGTTTGTACACTTTGTACTAATAAGCTTGATAGTATGGACCAGTTTGCTTCGATGGCTGCCAAGATGCAAACAAAACTTATGGAATGTTTGAACATGCAATTTTCTGAAGACTTTAATCACGGTGAGGAGGATGGTAAACAGAAAGAGAGAATGGCTCAGTGGCAATCACAGTTTATAAATGGTGAACAATCCTGTGTTGAATCTGACAAAAAAGATACCCTCAGTGATGATACACAAGATGATGCCCAAGGAAGCCTATTGCACTCTATATTAACAAAAGTAGGTTTATTTAACTGTATACTATAGCTTGTTGGTACACTTAAGTAGATCTGCGTATATATTGACATAACTGTCCATTATGCATGTTATAATAATATATATTAATGGTATTTACTTTATGAATGCAAATTTACATAAAAATAGTTTCTGTTACTGAAAATACATTTAAAGTTAATTATAATAAATAGCCTGATTTAGTATAAGATTTAAAAAACATCTCATTGTTTTATTAATGCATCTATTAACTTATGCATTGATTATATTAACAGCATTGATATTTGTTTATAAATTAAGTAATATTTATTTGAAGAATTGTTTTTTGCATTTAGTTTTCTCATTGTGATTGTCTGATTTATAATATTTTAACTTTATTAGGGTCAAGGTCAAGCTACTTTAGATGTTGATGTCACAGAATTAGAAGTTAGGGTGGATCCAATGTTATTCCTTTGTGATCCTGATGATGAGGGTCAGTCCAATGATGGAAGCATTTCATTCAGTCCAATTCCTTCTTCCCTCTTCAGTTCATCCACTTCTGATGAGTCAACAGGTAACTCTTCTGAGTAAGTGTCTTCCTCATTATTAGAGTTATTTGGAAACACAATTAAAAAGTTCATAACTGGCCATAAGCTGCCAATTGTACTGTAAACAACAATAAAAGCAAGAAAATCTAAATTGCTATTAATATACTTTGTTTGGAGTAGTGCATTGTTCTTATTGTAACTTAAGAACAAAATTATTGGGTATAAATGATGATCATCAGTTAAAATCCAGAACATGGATTCTTTCAAGAGTTAACATAATAAAATATATAGCAATCTATTGCATTTGCCACACATTTTAGAAATAGTTTTAGTGATATATGGTTGTGTCAAAAGTTTGAAAATATGTTTTGAGCTTCATTTATTAATTTTATAAAGAATAAAAACAAAATTTCTAAAGAAAAAACTATTTTAATTTTCAGTCAAGAAAGAGTAATGCCCAAACAGGGAATAAAAGGCAAGCCATACCAATGTGGCTTATGCCCTAGGAGCTTCTACTCAGATCTAAGCCTCCAGAATCACATGTGGAATCATGTTCCTCTTGCCCATAAGATGGCTGTCAGTTCAGATCATAACAGGTGATTCAATATATTTTAATTTATAAACTGAGATACTTCCAGATTAACTTCTTAGCTACCTTTAGTATCTTGGGGCAAGATACATTTGTTTAAAGCCTGGCATTTTAAGAAATAAATTTATCAGAGCCAGTTTTTATGCTAAATTTGTTATTTAATAAAGTATGTTACATTGAAGAAATTATGATTATAATTTTGTGAATGTAGTTTACAAATGTCTGCATTTTCATTAGTAACAACATGCAAATAGGTGTGAAGAAATAAAAAAATACTTAAATATCTAAGAGAATATTATTGATTAGGTCCCCCTGGAACCTTGGGCATTACTCTGGCTTAATGCTATCATGTTGTTCGGTCCTGTTTATGATATATTGTTTTTGGTAATATTTTACATATTTAGTATATATGGGTTATAACAAAATGAAATGCGTAGGTTAAAATTTGTTGACTATAAATATGTAAAATGTGATCCAATTTGTAGATCAGTGAATTTTAATTTCCTGTAGGGATTCAGGTTGTGTTGGAGGAAATGCAGATGGTGGAGGTTTGACTACTATTCAACCTCTCCCAGTACAGTGGAAATGTCCCATCTGTAACAAACAGATATCTAAGAACAATCTTAAAGTTCACCTAGAGACTCATGCTGTTAGGGGTAAACATTTGTGTGACATTTGTGGCCGAGCGTAAGTATTAATATTACTGGATAGGCCACGAAAGTTTTCTCTGCCAGTTTTAACTTCCTATGCCATAACGTAATTTAGATAGTAGAAATTTGCCAAATAAAAGGGTCAATTGCAATTAATAATATAATTGAACCCGTGTTAATTTTTTGTACTATGGATTTCTAATTTTTTATCAGCTGTAATTTAATAGAGTTCTTTCAAATTTAATCATTTAGGTTAATTTCTACAATTTTTCTTAAAAGCAGTTGTTTGGTAGGAAGGAACGAACTAACTACTGAATTGAAATCAGTCTAGAGGTCTGGTTTTAATTGAGATTTTAATTTCAAATTCAAATGATTAATTTAAGAAAACATGTTTCTTGCTTGGAGCTCAAATGGTAAAGCTCTGTATGCAAAGATTGTGGATTCAAGTCCCACCCTTTTCTAATGCAAATTTTAACAGTTATTAAAATGTCATCAAAGAAATTTTAAAATAAATTCCATTGAATATATTTTGTAAAAGTTAGAATAATGTACCCAAAAATATACTTAATGTATGTTGTGTGATACTAATATTGCATTCTATTTTTTTAAATTTTTAAATCCACTTTACTTCTCATTGATATTTGCTTAGATTCCAAACACATACAAACTTATACAGGCATAAGATGTATCATACTGGATCCCAGTGCCTGTGTCAAGTTTGTGGGAGAGTTTATCCAACAAGAAGTACTTTGAGAGCTCATCAAATCACCCACAGCAATCTTCGCCCTCATAAATGTTCACTCTGTGACAAAACATTTAAACGTAATCAAGACCTGAAGGTGAGTATTTTATTAAAATATCATCCTATCATCATAATTCTTTATTTGTTTTTTTATTCAAATCACATTTCGCTCATTGTATATAAGGGGATATAAATTTATGTCAAAGTTGGTGATTATTAATTCCTTTTTAAATATTTTTCACATACCATCTTGATTTATTTCTTATTCATCACTTGCGAATTCTACCTCTTTATCTTGTTCCAGTTTCATATCAACCAGCATACTGGTGAGCGTCCATATAGATGTCCTTATTGTCCAAAGGCATTTGCAAGTTCAGGAAATTGTTTTTCACATCGCAAGAGAATGCATGCTAAACAATTGGCAAGAGATAAAATTAAGCTACTCTCAGCTCGTCATTAGGTAGAACGTATATGGTGCAAATGTTTTACACATAAATATTTTCTAGGTAATTCCCTCCTTGCCTTTCAGTATTTAAATATTTATCTTTTTTATTGTTTTTTTGTAGGAATAAGTGAGTGAAACATTCTGAGGGAAACTTCTGTATATATAAAAAGTTAACATTATTCCAAAACTGCAAATGTTGTTTAATTTCAAGTGATTTTTTAGTATTTAGTTTTGTTGTTATGTATATAAATTCAGAATGCAGTTAACATTTCAACAAAACATTAAGATTATTATGGAATTAAAGTAATTTACATTTCAAAAGGTATAAAATGAAAATGGTTATGGAAGAACATAATTCAATTTACCTATTAAGAAGGTAAAATTTGAGAGGCAAAAGATGAGTTGCATTTATAAAAGATAAAAAGCACTTTTTCTGTGGCAATGAAATATTTTTCTATAAAATGAATATTATGATTACAAATTTAACCATAAAATCTTGTTATACTGTTTTATATTTAGTTGTTCTAGTTATTTGTTATTGTTATTTATAATTATTACTTAATGTAATGCCCACTTCAACAATACCTGGTATCTTCTATCCTGTAGTAGTGAACTTTATATTAACAATTCTGCATTCTTTACAGAAAAGGAATCATCACCTTTAATTCCTTTTAAAATGTATTGTTTGTTTCAAAGAGAATAATATTTTCAGTTTTTTTTTTTTAACTAACTTCTACTGTTATTGTTATGATTCTTATCTTTCAGCTCATTTTGTTTTATAAATATTCTAGAAAAAGAATTTAGAAAAAAAATATTTATATGGGTTTGTTAATTTTAGTTCCTTCTTTTTAAATGAAAAATGGATTTTGAACATTTAAGTACAATCATTTTTAAGATTATTTAATAAATCTTAAACTGTAGATGAATATACATTTCTCATATGTGAAGGGGATTTTTACAAAAAAATTGTCTGAAAAAATATTGAGCACCACTCAAGCTATTGAAATAAAAAAGAAATATTTAATTCTTACTTTTTGAAATTACAAAATGTTTATTTAATTTCACTGAACGTAACTATTTGGGCAGATATTTTGCATTTTTTAATTGGGCTCAAAAACAATGTATACACTTGCCTAATTTTTTTCCCTGCTTGTATAGCGCAATTGTGCTAATGCTGCTATGTGCTTAACAGTTGCCTGATTCAGCTACAGTTTAAGAATTAAGAGAGGGGCAGTTGGGATTAAGATTTTATTTATTTCTATTTTTGTTGCACAATTTTAAAAATATAAGTGGTGATATATTTATAATTACAGGAAATGTTACCTTAGTACAGTACACCTTGGCAGTGAACACTAAAATAAATAAATGTGCCAACTTCATTCATGCCATAATAAAGCCAGTGTTTAAAGTGTCATGCCTGCAATCACTAAACATCCGTTAGAATTCTTTGTAAGCAAGTCTTATCACTGTTCATGCTTTTCATCATGGGGGAGCAATGTTCCATTAAGATATGTAACATGTTTTACAGATATTTCTTTCATGTGGGCATGACATGTTTTAAACATACATACCTGTATTGCAATCATTAAATTTACATTTGTAGGCCTTTAAGTGGAACAATTTTTCTTTTGAAAGAATTTAATAAATCTAATTTAAAAATTTTGTCTTTACTAAGTGGGAACTGATTTTACAGTATATAGTACATTTTTCTTTCTGTTTAAAAAAATCTTTTATGTGTACACCCCCACATACATTACATTATTTATTAATCCCTCATGGTTCATTTATATCTATCCAAGTATGATATAAAAGTATATCTTATCTAACTTATTTATTCATCTGTTATTTATTTTCTATTTTGGATATACTCATTTTTAAGTTTAACAGCTCTTTATATTTCCTTATTAAAATTATCACTTTTATATTAACATTTTCCTCATTGAATGTTTGAACTTAACGGCCTCTGTTTTCATTTGATTCAAAACTATTGTATTCATTGTAAGGGGTTGTAAATCATCCCCATTGTCACATAGTGATTATAAGACTGTAGTGTATTTTTACATTTTGTTGCATGATTTATGGATAATTTATTTGAATGTGATGTCAGCATAGATAACAATTTACAAATGTATTTGTTGATTATTTGTTGACACATTTTACCTGCATTTCATATTTTATACCAAGTACTTACTATAAGTACAAAATAATTTATATATTATATAAATTATATATATATATATATATATATATATATATATATATATATATATATACAAACACACTTACAGATATGTCTTAGTGTTATAGAAAAGTTGAGTAAGTGTAAAATATGCTTACAAAAGTAAGGGTATTAGTAGTAATGTGTAATAATTGTTTGTTGACCAAAGATTGTCAATGCAGAACTCTAGTCAATATAATAGATGTTGCTTATGTGTTATCATTTTGAATTAAATCAGTCACAGTCTAGTCTGATGTATTCCAGTGTCTCTTTAAAATATAAATTCATTATTTATTAATTGTCAGTTAAAAAACTGTGTACCTTCTCATTTGACTGAATCCCAAAGAATTAGCATTGACCTACATAACAGCCATCTACTTACCACTCACCTAACACTTAACTTACATTTTCCTAAGGAAAGATTGTTAATATGGTTGTTAATTAAGGTTGTAAGAAGTAAAACTTGGTTCGTAGCAGTATTTTAGGTATGTAAAAATATGTTCTAATAAGTAATGAAACATGTAACACTTTATTAAAATTAATGGTTGTTATTGCTTAGAAAAACTAGAAAGTTCAGGGTAATTGATGAATTTTAGATGTTAGTTAATTTTTGTCTAATATTCTAGACTTAGATATTACTTTTGTCTTGTTTGGTTATTGTTTTGAACTTTGATACTTGATCTAAATTTTTGAAATGTCCTCCATATGTGGACACTAAAAAAAATTCGGAAGTAATTACACTTACCTAATTTGAAATTACCTCTATTTAATTTGTATAAATTTATCTCACATTTATATTATTATAATTAAAATTCTGTCATGTAAAATGTTTGAATATGACTAGAAAAATAAATGTTTAAATATATTACCAAAATAAACTACTATTTTTCCCTTATCATATTCTATTATTAGAAATGGAGCGAATTAATTTAGAAAAAATTATAGGATTATCTGATCCACCAATTGGTTTCACTTTATTCTTTGTGTTAGAAAAAATATTGATAATTGATTTTAAATTATTTGTTTTTTAACTAAAAATATTGCTAAAACAATGTCAGAAATATAGTTACTGTCTAATAAAAAGTTATTTTATACATATTTAATTTGGGTGATGTGTAGTAGAATATTGTCTATTAGGTTTCACCATCTTTATGAAAGGTATGATTGTCTGTCACCTCTTGCTTATTCAGTTCATTGATAGTCTGCTTTTGGCATAACTCCTCCATCATCAGTACCTACTATGTTATTTTGTTCCATAGTCCATATCACCACATATTTACATTTTTTTTAAATTTAAAAGAGTTACATTTTGTTAGGTTATAATAATGAAATAATTATAGATTATTTAAGCACTATTCATGTCCAATTATGAAATTTGAATGTAGTAAAATTAATTGATTGTGAAATATAAATCTTTTTGTTGTTTTAATGATCAGACTCTAAAGGTGCACCTTTGCCAACTTACTTTTTGTCTGGCCCTTCAAATGGTGATCGGAAACAACAAGAAGCAGTCGATTTGAATATTTATGTTTCTTTAATCATGAATAGAAGAACTGTAAATATTATTTGTATTGTGTATGTTAGAAATGAACTTAAAAATTGTTATATCCGGTTATATATTTTATGGTGACTCATATTCTTGTAATTTACCATATACCATATATTTAACTACATGAATTAACAGTTATAATACGAAAGTAGTTTGGCACTAGTTCAGAAGCAGTTGGAGAAACATATATTTTTAAATCTGTTAAACTGAGGTGTGGGTAAATGGGGGATACCTAAGGGGCAGTGACCTGGTGGGACAAGCCCAGAATAAGGCTGATTTGAAAAATTATTTTGAAAAACACTTTTTTGGAATATGTAATATTATCGTAAATGAGGCAATATTACAATAATTTCTTCGTGTACATATTCTGATGTACCATTTTGTGGATACAGAGTCACATGTAAATAGTCGTATTTTAGATTATTTCTTGGGCGGCTTATAGAATTCTATCTATTATATATATATTATCCGTATTTATTATTCATATATATAATTCACTTAATTCCATGCATTACATTATGGTAATTCCAATTCATGAATAACTGTGTGGTTATAAACACTAGATTTATGTATAGTTATTTTTAAAAATTGTGTATGCAGAAATTATCATCCATACTCCACATTTTTTTTATTGTTTCTTTTTCTTCAAATAATCCTATGTGTTCCATATTAAGTTAGCATTTAAAATATTTAAGGCAACTTTGAAATTAATGTTGATGTTATTGTTAATTGCAGAGTTAGTACTTGAGTGTTATGAACGTTTTTTTCTTATCACATGTACTGTTTGATGACGTGATAGTTTAAGCTACATTCGAAAAATGTATATACTATTAACGAAATCTGAAAAGCTTTCTGCTCGCGGATATATGAAAGCGTGAATATTTTACTACCATCGGAAAATGTGCACTTCTAATACAGTGAAACGCTTTCAAATAAAGTACTGACAAATTCTTGTAACGTGTACTTGAATAATGACTTCAAAAACGTTCGTCAGGGTTGAAAAATAAAATCGGGCCTCGAGGAATTGGCTTAGTGTATACTCGCACTCGAAAGATGTATTCCAATGGCCCATGCAGATCATCCATTTCTGAAGTTCTACGCCAAGGACCAATATAAACTCTATTTAGCCTTTATGTTAGCTTGCGACATGATTTTCTCCGCCCTATGATGAAAGGACACTGCCGCCTAGTCCGTGGGATGGACGAGAGGTTCATTTAATAGATCGATATCGGTCAAATACAGAGTCAGGTTGTAGAAATCTGTTGACCCTAGAACAACGTTTGCCAGCTAAATTGTAGTCAATTTCGGCTCACGCTGTAGCCGAACACTGCTATTGTATTGCCGTTTTCATTTCTAGAACAATTATTTTAATATTTTCGAAAATGGTTGTTCAGGATAGGCCAAATAGGATACAAAAGAGCTATTACTAATATGCCTGTACCTATTAGCCAAAAGATGGCCAGCCAGTGAAATCAGGCCCAAAAATACGTGATTAAACTAGTTGTAAGGGAATGAGTCGTATTTAAATTATGCTAGGAAGTGAGAAAAAGCCAAGTAACTTTTTATCTTCGAGAAGTTGCAATGCAACTATGATTTTAGAATTGGTTTAGGGTCCTCTGACCATTCTACAAGTTCTTGTTAAAATAGTAAGGGTAGACAGATATTCCTAAATCTGGACTGAAAGCCAGAATAAATTAAGAAAAAAATACCCACTTCCGTCCAGTAATTTAAAAATGTCTGTTTGCGGAGTAAATAAGTAGCGACTAAATATGCCATTATAAATTAGAATAAGTGATTCATAATGTGAAATATATATGCATAGATAATAATGCGGTGTTGTTAAAATCGTTCATTCACTTAGTGACGGTGTAAATTGATAAAACTCACAGACCGTCGTCAATGACTGCAAAGACAATGCGGTGAGATTCACTGCAGGCATCCGCATGATTTTTCAAACTATGGACATTGTTGAATGTCCTTATTTATAAATATTTGCAAGAGTAAATATGACGCCTTATGTTAACTTTCGCCATTTCAGAGCAGATTTATGAAAGTAATTGGTAGCATTATGGCAAACACTCCAGTAACGAATTTTTGAATATTTTTTACTATCCATACAAGAAAGATTTGTAACAATTTTAGTTAGACTTTCAATATAACTTTAGGTTTTCTCGCCTTAAAATATCTAGCTTAGATTACTATAGAAAATTCGAATTTTAGTAACAGTATTTGTACCTTATACAGGTATTTCGCTGGAGGGAGTAATTGAGTATGAAGTTGGCGGCATAACAAGGATCATTATATTAGTTATAAAATAGGAGATTTCAGGAAGTAATCGTAAGGAAATGGGATAAAAAACTTTTCTTTCGCTTTTATCCAGTGGGTTCAACTTATAACGTAATGGGTCACAGACTTGGTGGGGGTCTGGGCGCAGGTTCGCTAGGCCCAAGGTTAACCCGCTCGCAATTTTCAGTCAGTAGGTTACGTGTTCGCAGTTCGTGCTTTCAGTCAGCCGACGGGATTTGAACACGACGTTCTTCTTTAAAGGGAATAAAATCGGCATGAAAGGCTGTTAGGGACAAAGAGCGAATGATAACGAAGGTGAGAACATGACCGACTCCAGAATCCAGGGCCCCAGTGCTACTCCCGATCTCCCCTTTCAGAATGGGATCGTCCAGCCATTGCTCACCGGTGAGTCCTTTTTTTCCCGGTTTTTGTCACCTGTTGGGATATTCGAATGTCAAGATAGTTCGAACACAGCGGTCAATTTCTTCAACCGGGAAATAGTTTGACCTGTCCCATTTTTGTTTTTTAGGCCGTCATTTCGCTATTGAGGATATTTTGTTTGCCTCCAGTGTTTGACATATTACCTAATGAATGAAATAGTACATTACATTGGTTCTGGACCATAACTGTATGCTCTGTCGTTAATTTCCTTGCTTGTTTTAGATCTCTATCAGATCACTATGGCTTATGCCTACTGGAATTCGGGAAGGGTAAAGGATATGGCAGTCTTTGATTTATTCTTTAGACAGAATCCATTTGGTGGTGAATTTACAATATTTGCTGGTCTTGGGGAGTGCCTTAAATTTCTTCAGAATTTTCACTATTCAGATAGTGGTGAGTCAGGAATGCTAAAGGTTTAATTTGTGAATGGTTGTTTATCAATTTAAGACACGCTTCATCATAATTCCAGATATCGAGTATTTAAAACAAACATTACCCCCATCAATAGAAGATGAGTTTTTTGTCTTTCTGAAGCAGCTTACGACCAATGATGTTACTGTTTATGCACTTGAAGAAGGATCTGTTACATTCCCAAGGTATTTGTTTTATTGTGTTATTCATATATCAATCAACCTTATTTTTTTCATTTTTATCTGATTTCGAATAAATTATATATTTTCATATTGATTTATGATAGGCACTAACAATAAACTAATTTAGTTTATATTTATACCTATATAGCAAAATACTAAATAAGCAAACTCCTAAATATGTGCGTATGTTATGGATGAAATTAAAAAACTTTATTTGTAGTATTGTTCTTTCTTACAGCATAGGTGATTTTTAGCTAAATATTGTAAGAATTCATTATCTTTGACTCTGTATTAAATCATTTAATTAGAAATGCATATTTATGCATTATAATTATGAATATTTAAATTAAATTGTTTATAAATATTCTTTTTCATCAAAATTGGGTATAATTTTATTGTTTCAGAGTTCCCCTTCTCAGAGTAGAGGGACCTCTCATTGTCGTTCAGATTTTGGAAACTACACTGTTAACATTGGTGAACTATGCAAGGTGAGATCAACAACGTACACTGATAAAAAAAAATTAGTTCAAAAATTCAAATTAATATGATTTACATTAAAGAAAATATAGCTAACTTTATTTATATGAAGATGGTTCATTTTTAGTTTGATGGCTACAAATGCAGCAAGATATAGATTAGCAGCTGGCAAAAATGTTCGTCTTCTGGAGTTTGGATTGAGGAGGGCACAGGGTCCTGATGGTGGCCTATCAGCTTCTAAATATTCATATATAGGTAAGTTTATTTCATTTGTAATTTATGCATATATTTCTATAACTGTGTTGCCCCTTTTTTAAACATATGCATGTTTTTTATTCTTGGAATACTACAGGTTTTAACAAAAAATATAACATTTCATTTTAAAATTATAGGTAATTTACTGATAAGTTTAACAGAAGTAAGGAGTATTTCCCAAAGAATTGGTTTAATTTTTGGCTTTGCATGAGGCATTTTTCTATCTATATTCTCATTTTATTTTTAGATTTTTCAGAACTTCGTCCAAGTGTAGAATTTATATTAAAAATGTTTTTGTGTAACAGAATTGATGCTTTCGTGGAATCAGATATAAAATTTTTAACAATAATTTACATATATGTATAAAAAGTTCATGAATTTTTTTTTATGATAATTTAAATTTTACTCAAGTTGTAACCTTATTAAATTTTATAAATGTAACATTTATATAATTTGTTGTAATATTTTAGTTCAAGTAGAATTGTTCATGTACAATCTAAATGTGTAATATTCAAATATTTTAAAGTTGCAATTTTAATATTATAGTATAAATGATTTAACAAAAGTACTAGAGATAAATTTATATATTAATTATAATACATAAATTGATATTAATATATAATAGGTCTATGTAATGAAAATCAGAAGTTTTTCTTTTTTATTCCTTACCGCTTATATATGATATATTTAAAAATATATAAATTCATTGTCACCATATTATATTTTAAAGATATGTTAACTTTTATTGGATTTTGTTTCCTAATCTAATACCCAACTAAACAGATTTCATGAAGGATAAAAGGAGATTTTATCTTAGATCTGCCCCTTGACCTGTCTTTCGTTTTAAATATGAATATCTTTTGTATTAGTCATCCTCTGCCACCTTTGTTAATTTCCTTTCAAAGTTATTCATTTTTTGATTGTAAGGAATGAGTAATAATTATTCACAGTGAATATTTTTCAACGTGAATTAAAATATATCCAAGCTCCAACATTTTTCTAGATTACAGGATATTAAGATTTGGGATTTAAGAATGCAATTCTGACTGACCTGACCTTGACATGAATTATACATTGGCCTGGTTGATCTTGGTATATCACATATATTTTTTAATATCTAATTTGTGTATTGGATGTTAGGACAAAATAATGTAAATTGGGCAATTTATACACAGATTATTTGTACCAACCATTTGATATTTTGGAGTTTTGTGTTTCATGGATCAAGAAAGTTATGCTTCTATTTGTTCTGTATGAAGTAGTAATTATATTTAATCGTCTTATTTTTAATGTCTTGAGTGAGGAGAAGTATTATAAGTTTCCTATTAGTAAAAATATTCATTTCTACTTGTCTAATTATTATTTGGATTAAAGCAATCCAGGAGGCGTATTAAAATTTTGATTTGTACTTTTACGTCATATCTTCAGAATTTTGGTACACTAAATAAAAAGAAATTATGGATCTGGCAAATTTCAGGCATCTGCACTGCAGGGTTTTACTTTTTTTACAGCGGGGAAAAAAAGAGGTTATAGCATGGGGATTGCATAGTTTTGTGAGTAATTATCTTTGTATCGCACTACGCCTGGTGCAAGGTTTGGTGCAGGTTTGGGTTTATTGATCACCGAATTGGTGGTGAGGGCGGTACTGGTACTGGTTAGTGCCTGGAACCTTCAGACTTCACTATTGAGGAGGAGTGAAAAATGTCTCAAACAAACTACTGTATAAAATTAGCAAAGAATATAGTTTGACTAAACCACTGCAGACAAATATCTGTGCACCTCTCACTTTAGAAAACTTATTTAAGTTTTCAAATGTAATTAAGTTGATTGATAATAAACCTTTACCATTACATTAACGATAAGGATAAATATATTAAACTTTGTTCTTTTCTTATCTTTGTACATAGTAATTGAAATGAAACTTGCTTTTTCTAACAATTATGATTAAATGATCATCATTCATCATACAATATTTCTAACAAATGATTAAATAATCTCAAACTTTATGACAATATCCACACATATTTTGCTGTTATTAAATTAGAAGCTGATAATAAGATAATTAATAGAAGTTTAAGTTGAAGATTTAAAGTTTTATCAAGATCTAGTGCATACATTTATAATGCAAAGTAAACATTTTCAATCTGTAATATATAAATGGCGAAAAGAAAAAAGTATTGCAAAATATAAATTGATAAATTTTTGTATTAACCTTGTTATTTTATAATTTCTTCTAAGCATGATATTTAAGTGCGAATTGTATGATAATTCATGTACTTGATCAATATAATTGAATTATATATATATATATATATATATATATATATATATATATATTAAATTTCTTAAATTATTATGTTTTAGGTGGTTTTGATGGCACAAGCAATGTACTAGCTGGTAAGATGTTCCACATACCTGTGAAGGGCACTCATGCACATGCCTATATAACTTCCTTTAGCAACTTTGCTGACCTTCAAACTAAGGTATACAGATGCCATCAACCCATTGATTCTGTTAAATAACAAAATTAACATGAAAAGATCAGTATTTTCTTTTATAAATGAGAATTATTTTTAAGAATAAAATATTCCTAACTGGATAGTGATAAAAGCATTTGACACTGCTTGTATTTGAAACTTCATTCCTTAAAATTATATTTTCTGAAACATTTCCAATCCAGTAGTTTTTTATTATATTGGATTTATAGTTGCCCAAATATAGCAGACCCATATTTCCTGACAGAACACCGTTGCATGTTTTAAAAAATATTTTCTTTGCCTCTCTGATTTGGTCAACTCATATAGGGTAGTTTCAGGTGTCATTCACATGCCATTCTTTGAAATATTCCACACTCATATTAGCAAAACAACAAAATAGTAAAATTGAAAAACCGTTAACCTGAATGTAATAAGGGTCAAAATGGCAAGGGCCAGTTTTTACTTATTTAGTCAACAGTTCAGATTATTCCAGTGAATAGTCGAATAATGGAATACTAATGGAGGTAATCATGAATTTAAATGAATAAACATTGGCATAATTTAGCAGTATTCAGTACGGGAAATAACAAAATATCATCTCAGTATATATTTTATTGTATTAGAGCACATATACTTGAACTATACAATTTAATTCAGCCAATTGAGTTGCTGGACAAACCATTTATTTTTACTAATATTTATTCCAAAATTAACCTAATTTTTTGTTTTCAGGCACTTGTGGACAGGAACACTGGTGAAGAGAAAGACATGTTGAACCTGAGCCTTCAGTGGAGACGCCCGCTGTCAGAATTATTGGACATTCTTACAGATGAAGCTTCAAATGGGGAATTGGCTGCTCTCATTTCCTTTGCCATTGCTTTCCCTGATGGGTTCATAGCCTTGGTTGATACTTATGATGTCAAAAGGTTGGTAATTAAGAGTTTCAAGTTCTGCCAGTATTGACTTGAAAGTACTAGGTTTTCTAATTATAAATTAGTATAAGATAGTTATTTTATGGTGTATATAGAAGTTTAGTTGGGTTACCTGGTCACCCACATGCCTCACAGTCACAGAGTGGAATCTTCCCATAGCTCATATTGGTGTTATCTAATCTCTTGACTGCCTTTATGACAGCACTAATTCAAAATGCTTTAAACAAATTGCATAACTTAAATTAAGTGCAATCTAATTAATAATGGATGAAGGTTATGCATAGGACAATGTTTTTTTAATATTTTATTTACATGTAAAATGTGTTACTTGGAGAAAGTTTATTAAATGACACTGCATTTTGTGGTAAATTTTTCAACTTGTACAGATTATGAAAATAACTGAAGCGATATAAGGTCTAGTGTAATTTGTTGTAGGTCTGGTCTGCTGAACTTCTGTGCTGTTGCCATGGCACTAAATGACTTGGGATACAAAGCAATAGGAGTCAGAATCGACAGTGGTGACCTGGCCTATCTTTCAAACAAAGCACGAGAGGTTTTCATAAAAATTGCAAACAAGTAAGTGTAGTTCATACACTTTTAAACTAGAGCATAATATATCTTTCAATACCTTTTACATGTCTTTTCAGTCAGTCAATTAGTTTATGGTTTTATTTAGCATTTATTATTTATTTAATATGATATGTGCAGAAAAATAAATGGAAAATTTGTTATTATTGGACATTTACATTTCAGGTATAATCTTCCTTGGTTTGCCAATCTTCAGATTATGGCATCAAATGATATTAATGAAGAAACAATATTGAGCCTGAATGAACAAAACCACAAAATTGATTGTTTTGCTATAGGAACACATTTAGGTAATGCAATGTTAAAATTTAATGAATGTTATTAATTTTATCTTGTTTATTTTAATATTAAATATTGTTATTTTATATTGACTAAATATTGATATTTTGTTTGTATTATTTTCATGTCCAGTTACTTGTCAGAGACAACCAGCACTGGGCTGTGTATTTAAACTTGTTGAGATTAATGGAACTCCTAGGATCAAACTTAGTCAGGATGTAGTTAAAATAACAATGCCTGGACGAAAAGATGCCTATAGACTTTATGGAGCAGATGGTAAAGTTGGTTTTTATTTACTGATTATGTTTATGTTATAAGTTTTCTCAGTAATGCACAAAAAGTACCATGGTTCAAGAATTTCAGACATATTAATTTCAGACATTCGCATATATGAATTTTTTTGTTTCATTTGTTAATTTATTATATGGCATTTACAATTTTGAAGAAAATGTTCTAGTTAAATGCAGTGTAATGGCATTATTCAAATTTCCATTCTAAATTCATATTTTAATTACTATTGACATAGAAAGTTGTGATTCCCTCTTGCTCCCCAGTTCTTTTTATATATATATATATATATATATATATATATATATATACACCACAATTTTCCTAATATGTGTGCAGTAGTATTTAAGAATATATAATTTAATGAGATCTTTATCATTCTTTTAGGTCATGCTTTGATTGATCTCCTACAGCGTGCAGTTGAAAATCCACCTGAAGTTGGTGCCAGAGTATTGTGCAGACATCCATTTCAAGAATCTAAGAGGGCATACGTTATACCAACCAGGGTTGAACCTTTGTACAAAGTTTGTACTATATTTATGTTTGTGTATTTTGTTTTGTGTTAAACTGTAAATGTTGAAAAATTCTTATATTTTGTGACAGCACTCCAACGTTTGTTTAATTTCAATGTCTAAGACTAGAATTCCCAGTGTTAAGGGATATTTTTTCACAAATCCCAACCCCTTTGGGGTTCTAAACACAAAAATATTAACTTAAAAAAAGGAAGTATTATAATCGCTCAGCTGCTAGGCCCATTTGTCTAAATGCAGTCTGTAGGTTACATAGAAAGTCAACAGAAAATGTCATGGAAATTTCTTGATAAATGGAAAAATGATTTTGGCCTTTTTTATCATTATTTGTATGTTGAAGGTATATTGGTCAGGTGGTAAGATTAGCGATCCACTTCCAAGCCTTGAAGAGGTGAGGCACAGGGTTCAGACTTCCCTGCAAACACTCAGACAGGATCACAAAAGAAATCTTAACCCAACTCCGTATAAGGTACAGGTAATGCACTTATAACAAGTTTAATGATGACCTTATATCCCTTTTAGAATTTATGAAAGAAATTTGGATGTGATTCCTGGATGCACAGAATTGGATAAATTTCTGTTTCATAATTTTATTGAGGTATGGGATTATTTGAATTTAATTTGTGGAAATGTGAAATTGGCATACATTAATTAATATGTGTTAGACCCTACCCATCTTTGTCTTATTTCTAAATGTATATAGGAAGGTATATAATGTAGTATAACATAGTTCTTCATCTCCAAGTGAGTGGAAACGCAGAATAATGTAGACACAACTTCAACATAAAGTAAATTATAGGTGTTACAGGCTGAAAATAAATGATACATCAATTAAAATTTCATGTTACAAAAATTTTCTTTAATCTCTTGAGTTAAAAATATTGTAGTTTTATTTCTGATACTACTATGTGTAACTTTAAACCCGGAGGTTGGCTGTTTGCTGATCTAATTCACCATGCATTGGTCTTGGTATGGTAACATAATTTATGGAGTGAGATGAAACATTCTGTTGTAGCTGTCAACCATCCAGTTAAACCATAATCACTAACAGGCCATAGCAGCCTAAATGTGGTATATAAGTAGCAATAAAACGTTATTCATTATACCAATGTTTCAGGTGGCTGTGAGTGATGATTTGTACAACTTCATACATGATTTGTGGCTTGAAAATGCACCTATAGGTGAACTTTCTTGAGTATCTCCCCTTGTCGACAACTAAGCCTCCACAATTAACCACATCTAAGTTGTTCGACTAGTACCATGATGAAAATAGCAGAAATACCTGCTAATTTTTAGATTGCATCCTGTGATGACAAACCTACTGCAGCATATTTCTTCTTTTAAAAGACCCTACCTTCAAGTATCTATCCATCTTGATTGCTCAAATCGAATGCCCAAATTTGGCTGAATTGATTTTTTAGTTTTGATGTTTTTTTTTGTATATTTACATGCATAACATATGCAGTGATGAAAACATTAATTATGATGAAATATTTTACAAGCAAACATATAGTCTGTTATATATGCAAAGCATATTTTTACTTATTGGACATTGTGCAGTGGGTCTACTTACGTTATGGGTAATTGCAATGTGTTACCTCGATAAACCTGCCCAGTAAAAGCGCTTTATATTCAAAGCACACCCATAATCCCATATTATTATGTACTCTTCCTGTTTATTATTGTGGATAACAAAGTTATTTTAAACAGTAAGAGTTACTTGTATTGCAATAAAACATATTTTGATGTTATGTTTGACATGCAATATCATAACTTTGAATCTTTATAGTATTTTGTCATAGGTTTAAAATTATAGAGGAAACACTTGATATATACATTATATAATTGCTATCATAGATTCATTATTTGGCAACATTTTTCTGATTTAATGTAAAAATGTGATTACCATTCTAACACTAATCGGTCATTGAAGAATTTTACCTTGAAATGCATGTAAATTGAAAACATGTGGCTGTTTCTTCTTATTGCTGAGGTAAATGTCATGCAGACTAATTATAGTAATTATTAAAAATATAATTTACAGTATCATAAACTTCATGAGCTTGTTTTTAATGTTCTACTGATTCACTATGCGAATATTGAAATTATTACTCATTCTCAAGAATGGGAATAAAGTATTTTTTGTCATTTTATATGGCGATATTATTTTTGCTTCTTTAAAATTATTATTTGGAGTATTCTAAATGGTACAAGGTTTTGAATTTTAGTTTTAAAGGTGGATTTCAGAAAGATGGCAGTGTTATGAGAATAATGTTACAAAACCATTTTATACCAAACCCTCACAAATGAATTATTTTGATCTGCTTTAAGGGGCAAACGTGACAATAAAAATGTATTCTACTGCACAGTGGATGATTTGGTAACGTAAATTCCCAGCAAGGCAGTTGCATTTGTGTTTTCCAGTATCAATGTGAAACATTTCCATTTTTATGAATATAATTAGAAGTATTTGGAAAGGTGTACACATTTGGAAGCTAATGAGGTAACGTTTTTATCCACCTTGAATATGTTTAAACAATATTTATGTTTAAGAAGTCATATTTAAATGTAACTAAGATTTAGTACCTGTTTGTCATGTTACCAAGCGGCTTTTAATTAAGTCTATGCCTTTAAAAAAATTTTAAATTGATAAGATATAAACTTGTTACTATAATATTTTTATATGTTATTGCCTATGTTTGGGTTCTTATTGCTTTGAAGTCATCATAAAAATATTGTAGATAAATTTTTTTTTCTTCTCTTGCTTCATTATTGGATCTTGTTTATTCATACTGTTTGTTTTTAATGCTGTCATAGTTTATAATGTAGTTAACATATAAAAGACACCATTATAATTGAGGGAAGGTAGATATATAAGCTAAATATGTTGAAATAATAAGTTGAAATACTGTACTGGCTTTTTCCATAATTCTACACAGAATATTTGGAGTCTACACAACATGCATGTAGGTGCTTTGATTATAATATTATGGGTATGCAATAACTTATTGTCAGATAGAATTTAAGAAGTTGTAAACAAGGAATTTTGGGACTGAAATATGTGAAAATGTTTAGTACAGTTCAAGTGTCATTTATATTAATAATATTTGAAGTAGGTAAATTTCTACATAGCTCTGATTCATAGTTCATTTACAGCATATTTCTTTAGTTAAATAATTCCACTCTAATGAATCTTATGAAACCCAAGGTCCAATTGTTGAGAATTGAAGGGGAATATGTGTATAGTATACTATCATCTAGGTTTTAGAAATATAAATTGTCTTGTATTATTGTTAAAGAATAATTTTTTTATAGCTTCAAACTAAATAAATTTTTAATTAATGCATCACATTACATCTGGTCGAGTGCCTATGCAAATACATGTCACATTTATTTTTTAAAACACAATGTAGGCAATCAAAATGGAGGAAAAAATAATTTTAGGAAAACATTTATTATATACAAGTTAAAACTTTGTATAAATTAGGAATGAGTGAGTGTACATGCGCTTTATATAGTTATTTTTATAGTTTTGTATGGACAATTATAAAATTTAAAAAAACTGTTGGAATGGATTAAAAATGCAAGAAATGTGATTGTGTTGAAGTTACAAACAGGAATAATTTAACTAATAGTTCGCTATTGATTTAATATAAATCTTGACCAGACTGAATTCAATCCTGACTAGCATTTCAAAGGGCTCATTAATTGTATACTGGCATTGAAGATCCAAATCAGTTAAATCATATTAAGCGTTATGTTAGTTGATAACAACTGAAGAGTGCCTGCCTGGCATTGTTCCTACCACGAGCAATCTTTAGGAGCACACTGAAATTCGCTCAAGTATTAAAGCATAAATGAAAAAAAATTGTTTATTAATTGATTTTTAAAAAGTTTAGCATGCTGTGCATGGTGTGTGGTAGTTAATAAAAAAATAGAGTATAAAAAATGTTCTACCACAATTTTTATAGAAAAAATGAACAGTTACTACTAAGCCGAATAATTCAATCAATATAACAGTTAATCATAATAATCTGGGTATTTGTTTTATTTTGCTTGTTTTCTGAGCAGGGTTCAGTGCAATTAAGATTTGAATAAAAGTAAATTTTGTTCTATACTTAATCCAGTGCAATGGTTTGCAAAAGATAGAATAAACTTATTTAGTATTATGAAGTTGCTCCACCAACTTGTGGATAAACATATGTATGTAAAATAAACATTCCTGGATTGCTTTCAAATCCTGCACTCAGATTATACCCAGAGAGCTGGCTATGTAGACAAGTTGTTAAATAAATATAATTGTTATTTGAAACCGTTTTTATACATCAATTATACCCTTTCTCATTTTATTTTATTTTACCTGTTTTGTTAAATTATTCAGCTACTTTAATTTCTGTTTCACTTACAAAATAAAGAAATAAAAATTATTATTTTTAATTATGACATCATATTCTCCCTGATTTTGCTTTTTTTATTTTTTTTCATAGTTGTTCTTAACTAGGGTTTTGTAGTAGTTTTTGTAAAGAGTGAATAAATAATTAGAATTTCAATTTTTATCCCTAATTTTCAACCTTCCTATAAATTTTTTGCCTTGTTGGATCTTATCCCAAATACAGGATAAAACCGTACTCCCAAATCAGTTTCTTATATAATTCATTACTTTATACACCTATCCAATTTAATCCCTTCTTTAAACATGTGAATAATAATGCACAAAGGTTTCTCTACCTTTGCCACTCTACATTACAATAGCACCTATGCCTTGTGGACTTGAAACACACTAGCAGTGTGTTTTACACCCTTCGACAAATTTGGAAGTGAGTCTTGGATGGTATGGGATTTTAGAATTAAATTTGTGGAAATCTGAAAATTGGCATATTATTGATAAATGTTAGATCCTATCCAGACAGATAGGTTCATTGCTAAATGTATCGACAACAGAGGTGCTTGGGATAATGTAAATACACCTTGAACATGGAAAATGTGGTATTGCCACATGGTTGCATGTTGCCATCAGAATGGTTTATTGTCATGCTGTGCAATTGGTAAAGCGTCTAAAGGTGCTTCCTGTGTGGCAGTCAAGCGCTGTTTTATGTGAAAAGGTGCAGTTTCAAAAATGTCGTAAGCCTGTGAAATCTTGTCAATGATGTGGAGTGGCATCGGTTGTACCAGTGCGAAAAGTTCCCAATAAACGTTTAATTGTAGTGAAATATTCATGTAATGAATCCTATACAGAAATATAGTAAGGCCCGCAACCTGGTCCTTTTTGAAAATGAAGAATATGTACATAAAACAATAAAATACTATAAGGAATAAAGACGATTTGTAAATCGGTAATAAATGACCTTAACGGACGGGGTCTTCCCTCGGCGTGAGGTTTGGCTGGCGACCTTGACCGTGGGTCGAGGAGTTGCCCCCACATCGCCACTCGGTTCCAGTACCGAACCTCTGTGTACTTTCCGCAAATCACATCGTAGATCCTCTGTTCAAAAAATCAATTTAAGCCGTACAAAAATACATTCTTGCAACATAAATCCTCAGGCGTAATTTTTATGCGGTGGCGGGCCTAAACGTCCTTCCATCGATACATTATTCATTGCCATATTTATAAAGACAATTCAGGCATAGAAAAGTTTTTAAGAAATTAAAAAGCGCGTATATATAGTATATATATATATATATATATATATATATATATATATATATATTTATTACAAATGTATATTTGAAGGGATTGTAACATCTAAGCAGTATTCCTTGTTTCAATGCATTTCTTTATAATACAACTTCATAACACGGTTGTGTAACGTTATTCATATTAATTCGAAAAATTAAAAACAATATGTTCAAAAATTTATTAATCAAAATTTCTTGATTATTGTTTTATTGAACCCATATATAGTACTCATAACAACTTCAACTTATCCCGTTAATAGTGCGGTGTTGGACTTGTAGATTTAGTATTTTATTGAACTTAAAATGAATTTATACGTAGGAAATATTGCCTGAAAACCATTGTTTATGAACAGATTTAATACATATTTTAATTGTTAGATGTAAAAGAATGATAGTAACTTTTTCTGTTAGGGAACCTTTTTGTAGTTTTTTCCGTTAAAACTCAGTTTTATTATTCTGTGTAATTAATTGTGATTAAGTGTATGCAATAAGTTTATTTATTTTCAAATATCCGAAGCATTAATAAAAATATCGTACCTCAAAAATCCAGTCTTTTCAGCGCCTCAAGACCAAACATTTAAAGGGGTAGATTCTTAGTGGGGACAGTAGCCCTGAGGTGGGAACTGTTAAAGCATTAGTACTTATGAAGAGCGTTTAGTGCTATATGTTAATGTATAAACTTTCTATAGGTAGTATACAATAAATTAAATATAGAGCACTGGCGTTGCTGAACCGCTACATCAGTGTATAGTTAGAACTTGATGATGAGAGTATGAGCAAGGTTGTTATGTGACAATTAACAAATAAGAGTGCATATTCTGTTAGAAGATAATTTGCCGTTGCGGGAAAATAAGAGCACTTACTTTTTATCATTTAAACTACTTTATAGATAACATTTTTCTTCTTAGTGTATGTAGAAGCAAATGTATACTCTTATCATATACGAACAATTTCATAGTATGGCTGCTACCTGAGGAAGACGATTCTAGGGGATGGTAGTCCTGAATAAAAAAAGCACAAAATAACCGTATTATCGAGTTATTTGCAGGAGTAGGGACGATTTTCCAAAGTTAAATATTGAGTACAATCTACTATATTACAATTTCTCCCATTGTCTGTAGGCTATCGAAATTGAATCGTTTACAAGAAAAGAAGAAACAATCAGGAGGAAGTGGAAGTAATAATTGCGTTGAAGACAATCTATGTTGTTCTATATATAACAATCTATAGAGAATAATACTCTCTCTAGTCCCGGATACTCAAACATAATTCAACCTGCCGTTCAAATCATATTTTCAATTGATTGAAAAGTTAGTGTTCGCTGCCGGGAATCGATCCGGTGACCAGTCCCTCCGCTCAAATAAATATAAAAATAAAGTTGACGTTACATTACCTCCGAGTAAATATCGGTTTTTCAAGTCCGCAATCGAACCCTTAATGTTCTGTCCTCGCAGACGACACGGGGCTACGCTCATCAACTCTCGCATATGAAATCAGCAATTGAATTAACTTGAATGAATTAAAATGAATTATTATTACTATTATTAAAAACGCGATAACGACCTAGACCATGCTTCGGCACCGTCGAAAGCGGGGTTAGTATCCCTCTCCCGACATACTAACGACAAATACATCACGGAGACGGTACCACCTCCTCGGCCGGCCGGCATTCATACTTCATATTCCCAGCCCACCTACCTACGCAAAAATACATTCCTCTCTCCACTCCGCTTCGAAACCTTTTTTGACACGTAAGATAGTACGAATACGTAAAGGACCATGATGAAAATCGTCAAGTCCTGTCGTTACTAAATTGAATACGATCGTCAAGGACCCTTTCCCGACGTCCTCTCGGTTATTAACGAAGGAACCTCGTATATTTACGGAATGTTTCCAGTTACGGGTACGGGGATTCAGACCTCGCTAACTCGACGTGGGAGTCGCAGGTACGATATGTACGACGATGCAGGTACAATATGCAGGTGAAATATTATCGTTGGAAAATGATAATGAGGCCTTGACGGGATCGAGATGCAGGCACCGGCCTTGCGCTTTGTGTTTCCAGCCTGGTGAAGCCGCCCAGCATCGGCGTCCACCCATTCCCATTTGTACCCAAGTTGTTGGGAAAAAAAACGAAACGAAAAAATGGGAAGTGGAAAATGGACGAACCGGAAGAAATGCTCACCGAAGATTTGTTTTGTACCGGCCTTCTTTCGCTTGACCCGTCACGTTCTAAGACATGAAACACTTCCTTAGACAACAACATTGTCAATGCTTACTGTCATGTTTAGTGGTTTTATGCCCGACTGATCAAGAATTATACACTATCTATGTGTTATCATTCGTTGTTAAAATAAAACTTATTTCTGAATAAGTTTTTTATTATTATTATCTGAATGATTTTTTTATTCATTCGATTACTTAGACTTTTGCCTGAGACACACGGTTATATTGTATCAGGCGAAATTGGCCCGCAGTCCTATGGGGTGCTTTGTACAGTATAAAGCGTGTGGACCACCGGAATATAGAGGCCGCGCTCTAAATCCCTTCTTCTTTAGTGTGTGATATTCATAGAAAACAGACTTCACGGGTGGTCAGAGCCGAATGCCTAGGAACAGGATTGAATGAATAATAACAAAAATTGAATACTGGCAGAATGCTAATGACGATGCCGAGAAGCCGATGTTTCAAACCTTCGCCCACCACCCACTTCTGCAAATTCTTTAAAATAAATTATACACAGTAACGCAAACTAGAATTGCAATTAATATAAACCACATTATTTATAAAAATACAGTTGAAGTGTATTTGAGCGGTATGATAATCGGGGACAAGCCTTATTATTATTTATATTGTGTAATTAGGGATTACGTGGCGAGAGGTGACATTGAGTATTTTATATAAACGACAGGGAAATAAAATTCAAAATGTAACTATGTTTGAGTCGTAGTTACCCGTTGTTTACGAGATGCTAAATCGGCAGTCGATATGCCGAATAAGTTCCTCAGTATATCGCTAAAGGGACACCACTGGCGGTAGCGAAACGCCGAAATCAGTCTAGTTTAATAGGGCCGTAAAAGCGAGCGGAGATTACGAAATTCAAAATAAACATTTTGCGATAAAATTTTGCATAAACTTGAAACTAGGCGGCACGGATAAAGAAATAGAAACGCTTTGTTGTGTCCCCACAAGGCTTAACGGACTTATTCTTTTTTATGAAACCGTACTATTATTAACTAACGGATTTGTGCTTTGGTCTGAGGAAGACCCCATACATACATCGTTAATATATTTATTCTTAATAGCAACATTGCCACATATTTATAAAATTATATTTCTTTTCCTTAAATCATCTTTTCTGTCTCTTTCACCTTTTTTCTTTGGGGACTCTGCAGTAATTGGCTACTGGAGGAGCCAACGGATTGGAGTGGTCTTTTAGTTTGTCAGTTATTCTCCGCAGGGGACTCCTATAGTTTTACTGGGTGTTGAATCAAGAAATCCTACGGGTCCTGGTGGCCCGTAACTGCTCGTAGTTAATGTGAGCTAGGGCCGCGGAGTTGTACATCAGTACACCTTTAGTTGTCCCCGCCGGCCGGGTGCCAGGAAGACGCGTTTTTATTCTTTCAAATCTGTTTCGCCTTATAACTCTATGCGTCTAATTACCAAGAAAACTAAAATAAAAAACTGGCTGTAATACGACTTTTGAAATGGTTAATTTTAAAAATATTGTTTTAGAAACAAAACCCATTTAAACGCGCCTAAAATATCTGTCGAATCGAGGTTCCTATTGGCCAAAATATCGATGGGAAGTTATAGGTGGAGAAGTGCGGCGACCTCCCAATTCATCAGTTTTAGCCGCGGCTCTCGTCGATAACCACCGTGTCTGGAAGGAGGGAGAGAAAGACTTGTGTAGGAGGTGAGGGGGGTGGAGGGAGGGGCTTTCTCGCCTATAAAAGCCGGAGCCCGACGCCAGCCGCTCAGTCAGCTGCCGCCCAACTCTTGGACATCAACGATGGCGCTCGCAATCGTTCTCGTCGCACTATTCCTCACCGTCGCCGCCGACAACCAATCCGGTAAGTAACCAACCTGAGACCGTATCCACTCCTTATGCCCCTTAAAAAAAAAACATCATTTTTCAAAATGTTCGAACCCCAATATCAGTCATGAGATAATACTCATATTTACTTGAAGCATGTCCAGAGCCGGCGACCGTTCCGAGAATTGAAATGTTGCGTCTTGAATTGTATTCAACGACCGTGTTCATCTCAGGACGCAGACTATTGCTGATTAGGTTATTTGTTGTCTAAAGGGCGCTTAAAATGGACATATTTGTTTACGTACCCATAACGTTACCGCAGGTTAACTGGTCTTAGCCGGGTGACTCAATCTTCCTGGATCTACTCGTTAGGAACTATATCATCAGCGTATCAAGCTACTCATCCTTGTCAAGATGTTTTTTACGTTCGTACATGCCTTCCTTCGGTTATATTTGGTTGGAGCATTTCGGGAGGTAAATAAAAACCCTCCGATATAGCTCATCTCCTCGTTCTTAAACTCTGGACGTCCTGCGTGCTGTACAAGTGGTTATCTCCAAGCAGTGATTCGGGCTCGACTAGTCCCCATACCGGGTAGATCTCCTCGGACCGGTATCGTGGATATAAGACGTTCTATATGGATAGAACGAAAACTGGAATTATAATAAGCCATAGCGGAATAACGTTCCCAAATTTCTATATGACTTGTTGAGAATAGAAAAGTGAAGAAAACAAAATTTCTAATTTGGACGAATATGTAGCCTCCACGATGAAGATCGAGCCTTCTTCAAGCTTTTATGTGAGTCCTTGATTCCTGAATAAAAAGTTCGACAAATTTGTTCCGGATCTAATTTAATTCCCGTAACAAAAACTGCAGTAAAATATGACATTACAGGTTAACCCGACCGAGTTCCCTCAATTCAGTGTCTTCGAAACGTGTGGCAGAGGTTACAAGAGGTTAAATCTTCGCCAACTTTTCTTATCCTTCCGCATATTAGTTGTATTAGTTCTACTTATTAGTCTTTCTTATAATGTATTTTTAGAGCCATTCCGTCCTTATTCACTTATTTGTTGACTGTCGTTTGTGGCTTAAATAAGACCGTGTTTATGCCCCTCTACTCATTATTCGTCCCTTGCCACGGGAGGAAAAACTGATACTCATTACCCAATTACCGTACACCTCCAGTACGATTTGCTAACAACGGCCCTGCTCAGCTTCCCAAACCGTTTAAATATGGCTTTGCTCGTGTCAATTAATTGTCCGTATTTCATGGTTTATTCGTTGATTGACTTCTTCATCGTGCAATAAATCTGACTAAATGAATCAAAAGAAGAAAGCTATCATTTTCGGTTTTAAAGTAAGTGCAAGTAGAACAATACTTATCTTTCAGAAATTATAAACTAACAGTTGTTAGTTGTAGTTCGACCCCGTGTCGTAAGCTGATAGTATATATAAAGTACAATAATAGTATACATTAAGTACAATAAAGTATAAAACTGGGACCCATGCTGAACGATGTTTCCATATTATTTTGTCCGAGAAGAAACAATTTGAGATAACTAGAAATGCATTCTCGGACGATCGATTAATTAGTATCGTGCAATGGCCCTAAACGAACGATGGTGATAATGGTGCATTTTTATGAGGAGTAGATTGGCGTATTGGATTTACTTATTTATATCCATTACATATAATGGAAAATAATTCAATTTCTATTGTCCGAAAGTATTGTATATAGTACATTGCTCGGAACGGGATGTCACACCGAAGAATTGCTGTCGTTTTTCTTTAAAATAGCACGTTTTTGTCGAGCTTAAGTTTTAATCAAGAGCGCATGAAAGGGTTGTGGCCATTGCTTGACTGAGAAAACTGCCGGCGAAACATATAAACGAATTATTATTTCAATTTACTTCATTTTTCTTTAATTCAGGATAAAGTCATAAGTAAGTCATCAAGTATACAACCTAAACTTAGAAGGCCCTTCCAGTTGTGGGGAGCATTACTACACTATTACTATATGTTAGATAGAGATTGTGAAAGTGCGATGGTGGAGTGTGTAGGGACTATGAGACTGTATGCACCACGAGATAGTTTGTCCTATACCTCACTGCGTGTGAGGTATATCGGACTGTTATTGATTATGGCGAGGAGCCAGGACTGTCACACAGTAAATGCTAACAGTAGCAATAGTTCTTTGAATATTGAGCGAGACTTTGCATTTTGCTCAGTTGTCTTGAGCTAGGCCGTTTTCAGCTTCTCGCTCTCGTCCCTAGCATTCTATTAGTAGTATGGGAGGATACGTGTATCTGCCGATTAGGAACCTATAAGCATTGCTGCTGACAGTCATTTCAATCAGTACAGTGAGGTTTTCCAGCAGCGTAGGGAGCTCAGGCCTCTAGGTTGTACGAATTCAAACAGAAAATCGTATACATCATTTGTACAGAAGGCAGCATTCTGTTGTCAGGTTGTCGCGCATTCAGATCAGATCGTCTGGCAAGTACGAACAAAAAATTGAGAAATGTCAGTCCAACTTTATTCTTTCTTAGTCGGGTGTATTAACAGTCAAAAGCATTAATCAGGCGTACTATCCTCTGTAGTTTCAAAAGCTCCCCCGTTAAAAAATGTACGCATTTTCGGTACGAATAAATAAACTTCAACGACATTGTCATTCGTAATAACATTGGAACATTCTAATGTAATTTTTTTAGTAGGAATACCACAGTAATTCGTGTACACGTAACAATCAGCAAACGATAGTCCTTTATACCGATACTCGGTGGGGCTATCGATTTTTGTTAGAATATTGGTGGGAAATCAGAATTTCTCACGCGAGTAACTGTCTGTAACCTGACATATAATATCATTAATTGCTATATATTTTAATTAATATTTCGATATTTCTAACCCCCGTTTAACGAATAAACGCATATTTGCGGGTATTCAAAATTTCTCACGCGCTGAGTTCAGAAAACTAAATGGAAAGTTGCCGAAGTAGAGAAATGGGCATTTTTCGCCGTTGACCGTGAACAAATAAAGGAGGAGGGCGAAGGCAAAATAAAGAGTCTACGAAGATGCTGAGGCCTGCTTCAAAGTTCAAAGGATGTCCCTGAACCTTATGCTGATCTTCGCTGTTTGATAACACAAAGCCGGCGCACTACTACTTTACCTTTTCTTCCCTTCTGTCGCGTTGTCCTGCACCATCTGCATTCGCTCGCCGGGCCATCTCTATCCTCCCCCTACATTCTACCATACGCTGTAATATTTATAAGGATTCTACGATCGCATTCTACATTTCTGTGTCTGATAAGAATGTTTCTTATTATTATTATTAATCACATTGTCACAATTTAAATGTCGAGGCTGCAAGTGTTGAGGGAACAGTACTCGCTATATATAATATAACATCACAGTTGGTTGTTATAGCCGTGTTTATTTATGAACACATTCAACTTTCATTTTCGTTCTTTATGCGTGTGTAGATTGCCGAAGTGTCTCACTTGCCTACTGTCTTCATTATATGTCGTTTGCCGCCTCACCAGCTATTGAGAGCGTGTGTGAGCGAGTGAAATTAGTTTCTTAATCTTGGTGATTACACAACAATAAATAAATAAAGAATAAATAAAGAGCATCGTGTCTGTTATGTGGGCTTCAGGATATAAGGGTTTGTCGTAATAGGGTATTTAAATAGATAAATAAACAACAAACCACGATATTAGATACGAAACCACTTATGGCATATATGGATATGAAACCAAGAGCGAATAAGAGTGGAATGCATCGGCCATTATTTTAATTAATAAACTTCGTACAGTTCTGAAACTTCTGATGAGCTCTTGCTTTTCGAATGCACACTAACGGAAGCCTATTAATTGTGTCCGTTGTTCAGTTTTACAGCGCATTGAATCTATTTAGCGATATCTATAGGGGGGTCTCGTCCAGTAGAAAGCCGGCCCATCGGCGAAAGCCGCTAATTTGACCCCCTTCGGCTTTTCAGTCGTCGGTTACAGTATTACACGAACGTTGATTTGGACAATGGAGTCAATAAATTTAATCAAGGCCTGTAAGTTATTTGTCAATGAAACCCCAGCGATCTCAGTGATACAAACACAACACAAACAGCCAAACCAGCGATGATGAAAATAATTAGGAATTAAAAAAAAACAACCCAGTATTGATTTATTATGAACTAAAAGTTCGGGGATTTAACTGAGTAAAGTTCACTTGTTTTCTTTTCTGGGCCGAATGCAATTATATTCTTTGTGTCCGGGCGGCCTCCTACTCATGTGGTCAGTACATCAGGCTGGGGTTTTATTTTGCAAACGGGCTCATGGCTCTACCCACTTGGTCTCAACCATCGGGCCATAACCCTCCCACGCCCCCCTCCTCACTTCTCATCGGCCCAACCCTATCCATACCACCTACAGGCCGGCCGATTTTACCGTGATTATTCCACCCGATACTGCACACAGCCCTTTATCCACGGTCCCCGTGTTTAACATATCCTCTTCGACCGATTTGTTGTGAACCCGCGACTTCACCGCTCATAAACCCACTAGATAGGGTAAATAGCTCCATCTAATTTGGACCGAAATGTTTTTTCAATTTGCACAGTCGTTTACGATACAAAAATAAGACTCAATCTACAAAATTTAAATAATGCAGAATTGTTTCTCTCGTCAATATTACACGTTTCAAAGGACAGTTTAGAAATTTCAAAAAACGGGACTCGGCCTACCCGCCGTGCCATAAGCCCCCTCGGCCGTCCTCCTTCCCTCTTCCTTCTTCGCCCAACCTTATCCATGCCACCTTCGGGCCGAACCGATTCCCCGTCTTTATTCGATACGATACCGCCCAATCTTTCAGGCCTTTATCCAAAGCTGGTATTTAAGATATCCTCTTCGACCGATTGCGACAGAATGCGCAATCTTTTACCCTTTTTTTTCTTTTTAATTGTATCTTTAACGCTACATATTACTTATAGGTCATATTAATGCACACAAATATGGACTCCCGTTCTAAGAGAATTCGACTGCGATGTGGCCATGACCTACCTACTTGGCCTGTTACTTTCTAAGCGGCTATTCCCCGACGGAGGGTTTTAGTATCTGCTTAACAACTGCTCTTTAATTGAATCCGATATCCCATTGGTTCACGGATATATATATATATATATATATATATATATATATATATATATATATATTTATTTATTATATGAAGCCTTGTTAGAATGATATTTGAATGCCCTTAAGCGTTTGGTTTAATATCTGTATTTTCTAGTATTCAGTTTGGCTCGTTAATACATTTTATATTTCCCTCGATTTATTATTATTTATTCATTAACTCAAAAGTTTAGCATGCGTGATAGGAATACTCAGCGGTTTTCTATGTGTCTTCAGATATTTAGTTTTACATAAATTCAACTGATTAAATATATATTCAGTTTAATGATTTCATCTAAAGTTGTGACCTTGCACCTTTAGTGGTCATCATCCCAGTAAGATTATGAACAGTGATATTTCATAGGATGGATAAATCCCCACCATGGATGGACCCTTGCACCATTTTATTTAGTATAAAAATGATCAGATCGGCTAAACAGTGGTTAGTTAAACGGAAATATAGAAACGATGAATGAAATCCGGGCTGTGGACTGTTTTGTGCCAGGCAACATTCCTATTTCCTTTTTTCCTGTCGCTATAATAAACGCGGCCCTTTGTTCTACCGGTATGGAAGAGCCGAATGAAATTTAAAAAAATTAAAATAAGTCCCAACATCGTAGATTTCGTGTGTTTTTGTCTCCTCTCGCTGGTTTTATTACTAAAATAAACTATTTTCAATATACTTTGAATCAACAGGATAACATTTATGATCGTAAATACGCAATATCAGCTATGTTTCCTGTCATATATTTGGATGTCAGAACCTAATAGTTGTGACCAATTGTGTGATCAAATATATATTTGACCGGTAATCCGACAGACTTAAGCCGATTAACAAAATCCCTCCCAACCCAAATAAGACAAACAATATCCCCTGAAAACATAATAACAAGACACATATATATGCACGTTACAAACAGACAACCAGCAGTACAAATGACAGTAACAGTGCATTGAGGATGCCCAAAAAACATCCAAAGTGCCAAAGTGACTAACACTGCTACTGAAGATAGCGAGCAGCCGAAACCGGTCTAGCAAAAGACCGAACCAGCGAGAGGAGACAGAAACATATAAAATCTACAGTATTCCAAACCCTCGCAGACCACAAAACAGGTATTCTAAAATCCCAATATCTAAGAGTAAAAGAATAAAAGCAAAAATGGAGAAAACTTCACGGTGTTTAAGCGAGTGTTGAAAGTCGTGATGTACACATTAGCCAGTAACCCAACCCCCTACCGTAACCAATCTTCCATCTCTCTCCACTTCCTTTTGTATCTCACGCTCGCAGTTAAATATGTTTTTTGTATCGCTACAAATACAAATAAATTTATAATGAAGTTCTGTAACAAATATTTTCACCCGTGTTATTTCCACTTCTCTCTTATCTTGTTTGGTATGACATTATTCACGGACACCGGCAAACATTCACACATAAAAAATAATTGAGACATAATCATAAATTACCGCACTGAATTAAAAACAACAGGGGAATTTTGAAAGTAAAAAATTATGGAAAAATTTATAAAACTTTATCTATCAACACGATAGCGCTACCACAGTATAAGCCAATGACTAATACACATTTGTGTGATTTCACCGTAATGGAACACTCGCCGAAAACGGTATCACATTCATGCAACAATCAAATATACACATATTCATTATACAGAATAAAGGAGCAAGTTGAAATCTTTCCAATTAGACCCATGTTTATTATAATAGAACATTTGTGTACAACTTTATCACTGAAACATGTTCCTTGTAAGCATGTGTGTTAAACCTAAATTTACGAATACTAACATTAGGTTCCAGACAGATAGTCTCATACAGCTCAGTATGCCCTTTGTCACCGAATGTTGGGGGAACGCTAGCATAAATTGAGGGGGGAGCTGCTGTCTCGCAATCGGACACATCTAGAACCAGCCAAGGTTGCATAGGAATTATCGCATTTACATTTTTTCTTTTTTCTTAGTTTATTCTCTCTTCTGGGTGGCATTTATGGGGGGAGTTGGCCCCCTCCCAACAAGATAAATAAATAAAATATATAAATAAATAAAAATGTTATACGCGCTGTCGATGGAGGGAATGTTATCGAGGGAGGACCGGCCTCCAGTGGCCGCCTACTAATCGGGATAACAAAAAAAGAAGGAGAAGAAGGAAAAGGCGTAAGGAGGAATAATAATAAGGAGACGAATAAAGGGAACAAAAAACCTCGCCGAAACACAGTTCTTCGACCCCGCCACGATCCTGAAAAAGGAAGAGTGTAATAAAAAGCGGTAGAGGAAAAAAGGTTATCGGCGGATGCGGATCCGTTAACCCCCCGCCGATCCTATCGGGCCCACCATTGCCTCTCCTATTTCCAGATTTAACGCTTAAATAATCCCTACGGAATAGAACATGTTTATCGTCTCGCGCTTCCGCACCGTAACATTTAGCTGTACGGCTCAAGAAAGGACTTATACCCGTATGCCCGGACTTATGAAAATATGCCCGTAATTATTTTTCAGCAGATCAACAATTTTGACACTTGATCCTTGCAACGTCGGTTAATGCGAAGAGGATACATAGATCAGAGCTTGGTAAAGGACCGTTTTGGATAGGACAGCTTTTGTAGATTTAAATAATGTTATTGGGTAGTATTTATGACGGGGGAAGGGGGTCTGCTCTCTGTATCATATCGTGAGAGCTCTTATTGACGTTGCAAAATTTTATGATTTCACTCTCGGCCGATTGGACCATCAATCGTATTATTCGTTGGGGGCAATAAAATTACAATTAACTGGCCGGGCAATTATTACAGGCTAGATAGCCACTCTCTGATCAGTGCTTACTGCAATGTGCCAGCTATTTAATTTACACAGAAACACGCGTGGGAAACAGGAAAAATGTTAGCTCTCCAGTTCACACCACCAAGCTCACGGATGAACTGATTTAATTGTACGGACAAATGCGGGACACTTTCCGAAACTTGTCCCAGAGAGACATACACACCGTTTTATTCTCGTCCTTTTTTTCGGTTTGGTGTATTAATCTGTCGGTTGACAAGGGTCGTTTGGCACGGTGGAAAACTACCGATGAGGCAACAATGCGAGGCCGGCATTGTGTGCGGGCCCCTTGACACATTTAACGCCACTACGATATCAACATTGAACAATTTGTTTAACCACTTCCGACAACCTTAGGATCCGAAAAGGAAATACAAAGTACAATAATAAGGCCCGCTTCCGGTGACACCCCGGAATCGTTTTGGATTCTTCAATTCGTTAGCATAACAAGGCTAACAAGCGATAATATGCAACTTGACACATAACAACTGAGTTTTAGGTTTTAAAAATTCCATTAAACGTGGTATATTTACATTCTTCAAATTTATTTTGATGAACGTTCAAGTATTTTACTGGGCGCTTTAGTTTTACCGAATATCTTTTTTCAATATATACCTCGATAAATGTGACGCTGTGAGGCTTGGTAGCTCCAATCAGTTCAGGATAGCGTTAATATAATAATATAATATACAATTTGGGATTCATCTTTCGATGAAAAATTGGGATCACAAAATGCTTAGGATCGCATTAAAACATCTAACAAGACGACTTTCTTTTTCTAGGCAGTTTTATTTTATTAATAGTACGTGTCAGTAAATAAATGATTGGTGATTTAATTAATATTTCCAACAGACTCTCTGAAACCGGCAATTCAATACTACAAAGAGCTTAATTGTGAGCCGGTCACCAAATCCGGGGGCGGACCACCTGTCAGATTTGACTGCAGTAAGTACAATGCGTTATATATATTCATTTTTTTGTTACTAGTAAATTATACCTTGTATTAAATAATTTTCTAAATGTCATGCTATCTAAATATTATGCAATTAATTCCCACATAATTCAGTTGTAAATGTTTTGTGTCATTTTTAGACGAATTCATTTTAGACGAGTTCATTTGCCGAGTTAAACACTTCCAAATATGACTAGACATTTTACGCTCAGCCGAAACATATATTCTACATATAAACCTTTTTACAATAAGTAACTTCGGGGTTGTGCAACGAGAACTAACTTAAATATGAAGATAATGCGAAAAAACAGTCAAATTAAATTAAATTAAAATTTAATAAGGCACTAATCCAAGTTGAAATCAAAATATGCTCTTCACCTATCAACAACGAAAAGTTGCATTCGCTATAATACGTTCCTATGATAACGCGAAAAGAATTAGTGTGATATATAATAACGTGATAAACTATCACGTACTAAATTAATAATTCTGAACAAGAGATACAAACTCTGTACATTACTGGCCAGATAGCATGTAAAATAATAGTTTGGCTCTTTTGTTTGCACATTATCCATTGTTATTACCTATTATTATGATTAGGAGTTTATTTTAGTGTTTCCCACTTCTTAAAACTGTTCCAAGACTGCTGTGTATGCACACAGATTAACAGTTTTTTTTTATCAAATGCTTCTATTCTCCACCCTGGTTTTTCGCGCCATTTCGAACCTAAAACGTCTAGTTTCGTTAACGGACCAATTTATTTATCTGACAGAAATACTAAACGAGCTGAAAGACGACAAGTGCTATTATAACGGTAAAGACTATTCGGTGGGCGAAACCATAACAAAGGAAAGCCTCCAGAACAAGTGCATCGTCGAATGCCGTTGCGACAGGCATGCCAAGAAGTAAGTTTGCTATTACACTTGAACACTCATAATTCCTATATTCATTAAAAGAAATACATGATGATGGCATTATACATTAGAGGTTCCTTTCTAAATCAAGTAATCTGTAAACTTCAAGGGAAAATTGCACTTATCTCTGAATAATATTATAACCGGAAATGTTCAACATTGATTTTTCAGGGCTCATTTCACTTGTGTCAATATCGAATGCCCTTCGCTGTTCCATCCGACGTTCGAAGAAGGCTGCGTCGATCTCTACGACCACGACAGCTGCTGTCCGATTAAGAAACATTGCGGTGAGTCGAATTGGGCGATATATATTTTTGTTTGAAAGCTATTTATATCAATTTAAATATAGAAAGCAGTTTAAATGAAGGAATTTTCGTGTCGTTTCATAACGAACAGTTTTGAAAAAATTGTGAGCACAAAGGCTGGACGAATCATCTCTGCGAACATTTAATCACATAAAATTATTCACTACTGCGCTCTTTACAGACCACAAGGACCCCCCAGTCAAAACCTGCGAGTACAACGGCAAGACCTACAAGGCGGGACAAACGATCTATCCGAAGGGCTGCCAAACTTGCATCTGCGGTGAAGGCTGGAACGGTAACCTTTACACTTATGGATTAGTCTTCAAATCGAACTCGTTTCTGGAAGCTCAAGTTGTATTAGTTAAATTCCATAAATCGTATAAATTTGACTTAAATACTCGATTGAAACGCGGAAAAATCGTATGGGAATATGTATAGTAAGAGACTGAGGTAAATGTGTAAATGTTGCATATTCAATTTAATCGGAATAATAATTTACCCATGTCAATTGCCAATGAGTCGTCCTGTCGGCACAAGCTCAGCGATGTTATTATGATATTTTTTAATCGTTTATTATTAAGAAATTGCGTTATTTATTGGTATTTTTATGGGACCCACATTTTTCAGGCACATTATCGAAACCGTGGTGTAAAACCTCGCCTTGCGACATGTTCCTCCACTACGGCAACTGGCTAAGGCAAGGATGCGTACCAACCTACTACAAGCCCGACGATTGCTGTCCGATCCCTGAGTGGAGATGCCGTGAGTTTTAATGGAAATTCATACGCATGTTAAAATTGATTCAACAGACTATTATGTCGTTATTATAGAGCGATATGAAAACGTTAATATAAATAATGTGAATTTATTCTTAGCGCTTTTTACTTATTATTTTACTTAGCGCTTATTACTTTTTAACGGATAGATATTTTTTCTCTTTAGCCTCCGATAGCGACAGCATAGTGGATCCTCCAGAAAATGTGGACGTGGCGTCAACGAAAAATAAGGGTAAGCGCACTATGAATATCCTATTCAAGAAATAAAAGTTCGGCAAACATTTTTTCACAGGTGTTTTTGGGTTGTTATATTCGATGGCTTTCATTTTAGATCATTAATTTCAAAGTCGCTTTCAGTTTATGCGGATAATGCTCCATGGTGAACTACAGCATTGTTTATACGCATTATAATAGCTCACATTACTTTAAAAATAATAGCGAAACTGTTCTGAATCTTTTACGAAACTGTTCTTGTTGTACACCCGTATTTTGTTCTGACCTTTTCTGCTTTCGAATCCTTAATTTGAAAGAAGGAAATTTGGCCAATTCATCATTATAACTAATGCTGGAGGAAATCCTGACAGCAACAGCTTCAACTTTTATAACTCAGTTATTACCTTCGATGTTTACAATGTAAGTGCTAAAGTTGATTGGTAATCCACTAGGCGCCATTAGCACAGCGGTAAATACCCCTATGCAAATATTATAGTTTACAAGAGAGTGGGAACTCATCGCTCAATAAAATTCAAATCTGTGTGTTCCTCTTCTAGGAAAATTTACCTTGAATATTTTAACTACTGAATAGTAGAATTACCTCCTCTCCTTCTCCTACAGATTATTGGCGTACCTACACTAGTTAATGTAATTGAGCTCAACTTATATTATTTAATAATAAAAACGCGAGGAGGGTAATAGATCGAATTTTTATTTTTCAGACGAAATGTGTAAATTTGGAAAGCTAGAGTTGTCCGTGGGCCAAATGTTGTCACCGGCGAGAAATAATTGCGTCCAATGCAGCTGTCTCCTCCCGCCGCACGTCTCCTGTATCATGAACACCACGTGTCACGAAGCTCCAATCGGATTATAATCTCACTCCACAAATAAACTTTATTAGATCATCGATAATCAAATTACTAATGTAGACTAGCGTTATAGATATAACAATGTCGTAATTATATCATAGAACCAATCCTCTCCGTTCAATATAGTCGGGAACATCACTGTTGAATGTACATACATACAGCAATTTTCTTCTCGCTTCTTATTTCAAATAAAACAATATATTTTAAAAATTACAATCATCGTTATTATTTAATAATGACATGTCCTCCATTTCTAGTCTCATCAATGAATATATATTTCATGTACATTGCATACTTCAAAGTTTGAAGTTTTTAAATTTTAGTCTTAACTGGCAATTAACCGTTTCTTTTTGCTACAGTATTTCTTTAAAAATTAATTTAAGAAATTTAACGCAATACAGAGTTCTCCCGATTGGTAAAGAGTTAGCAGAAAAAAGGCTTCGCATTAAAACGTAGCGAAATACGTTACCACGCATACGGGTTCTTTCGTTTGAGCGGGCTAGAGCGAGCCATAATCTTTGTCGGGCGTGTAACGGTCCATCAATATGTGGTGGACGAGGCGGGTGAGGTCGCAGGTCTTGAAGATGTAGACCCTAGCGAAGAGGTCGCGGAGAAATGGGGAGGCGGCCAAGGTGTGGGCCATGATGAGGGGTGAACCTCTGCCTGCCGGTTCTCCCTTCTCTCTAAATACCGTCAGAAGGTTCCTCTCGAGATCGACATGTTTGTCCGCGTGCTCCGCCGGCAGAGCGTAGAAATGGAGAGCGGCCACCAGGACACTCAGCGCCGCTTCGTAAGACACCAGCGCCACCCACTTTATGTGACTCGTCATTTTAGAAGATATCTCTTCTTCTTCTTCCATCACCTCTCCCTCCATCGGATATTGGAATTCCCACCGCGACATCTCCTCCTCTTCTGCTCCCACTTCCTGCTCTTTGGCGGATTCTGCTTCCATTTCTTCGATTACGTCTCCTAGCGCGTACCGCATTACGTCCGTCAGCAGTTGAAGCTCGATCTGTTCGGCGACGATTAGGGACTCGTTGCGTTTTCTCTCTTCTTCCGTTTCATCCTCTTCGGCCAGGTACAACAGTTCGGGCCTGATCACGAATCCTGTTCCAGTAGCGAGGGCGAGCGCCTTTCCGAAACCCTCCACGGGGTCTTCCTCCTTGCAAAACGCCAGTAGTAACGCCGTGTAATTGGATTGATCCTCGTTAATTCGGTAGAGGTCGAACAGGAACCATTTGATGGAAGCGCATCTCAGATCGTCCTGCAATGTTTTCCCCAACTCCTTTTCGAACCATAGTGTCACTCTCCCGTAGTCCTCCCTGTTCACTACTTCGGCCCGCTCTGGATCGTAGGCCAAAAACGTCTGCCTGGCCTCCACGATTTGTTCGACTGTAGGGTACGGTACGTTGAGAGCGAACACTATGAAGTCTCTCCAGTCTATGAGTAAAGACTCACCGAAAGCGGAATCCAAGACGAATCTCAAATCCTTTCGTTCCAACTGCGACCAACTCTTTGGAATGTAGGAATAACCGTTCTCGTGTCCTAAATACTTCATATCCTCGAGGATGTCCAAGAAAGCCTCTTTGACGATCCCGATGGGAGCCACAGTTTTTAATTTAGCAAACAAGTTATTTAACTGTCTGACAGTAAATAAATAGTCGTCTTCGAGCTCTCGGAGAGCGGTCGGTGGAGGAACAGGTGGGTCAGCGAACATAAGCGACTTACCGTCCACTCGAAATTTCTCCTGTCCTAATAACAGCTCCGGTTGAATGGCTGTTTCTTCTTCTATGGCAGTTCTTAATAGAGTACATAGGGCCGCGATATTCGACATGTCGCGTCTGTAAACGTTAACGATGTCATTGTAAAAACCGTGAAAGTTAGTTTGTATAATATATTGAATTTCGGACATATCGTTTAGCGCTCTTTCCTTTATCAGTCTAATTCTAAAGAGAACACGGCGCATTTCGTTATCTACCGCAGTTTCCCATTCTAAGAACATTCTCTCACATGGATCTTGTGGTTCTGTCAACGAATTCTGTTCGGCAGGCGATCCCTTTTTCTTCGATCTTGGAACATCGGATTTTGACTTGTCCTTCTTCCCTTTCGTATGGATAGGTTTTAAAATAGGTCCGACGTTGCCCTTGATCTTCTTAGCGATGTCCACTATTTCTTCCAAAAGAGTGTTCACCACTTCGGTAAAGCTCGAATGTATCGCGCTTTTTAAATTAACGTCTACGTCCACATTAAGCAGTAATTCCATTACAGAGGAATGTGGGTACTGAGGAAAACCCCCTGTCGATGGCTTCTTGGTTTCAACAGAATCTGCTCTCGCATTTACGCCGGTCATTGTTTGTTTCTGTAATGAACTTTTCTTAGTATTCGATTGGTCCACTCCAAATGATTCCGCCGAAGGTTTTGAAAAATCCGAGATCTGAGACAACCTAGGAACTTCTATTTTACTTAACCTGTTCGGATCCAATTGGAGACCCAAACTCCCAAAGAAATAGTCGTGTAGTAATTGCAAGGTATCAACAAACCTATTGGTTTCTACTTGAATCATTAACAGAAAATTATTGGCCATCATTGTTAACTGTATAGCCAACCAATTCTGAGAGATTAGTTCTCTTCTCTTGGTTTCCGATCTATTCTTCTTATAGTCACTCATTTCCGATAATGTTTCCTGTAAGTCAAACACCTTGCAGTGTAATTCTGCTTTCACACGTTGCTTGTACCTCAATTCATCAGGAATATTATTCAAAATTTCTTGGAATTCAGTTACGTATTTCTGTCTGTTATCTGGGCGCTCTACGATTTCCTCCATTATCGTTCTAATATAATTCCTATACGGAATTACAATACTGTTTTGGACTCGGTACATAAAAAATATTTGTTTTAAACAGTCCAGATACACCGTCTCGATGTTTTCCCAAATCGACGCTAACAAAACTTGGAGTTCGTCTTGAATGGGCATGACACTGTAAACCCAGTGGGCATCTCCGGGGTAAGAAAGGGTCGATAATTGTGGGACGGGAGGTGTCTGAGGTATTTGTTCTTCCATCCCAATATCCTTATTTTCAACTATCGAAACATGCTTTACAGTCCACAGAGTTTTTTCTTCCGTTCTAACTTTCTTCGATGACCTTTCTTTCGAATCGTTAGTAATTTTAGAACTGGCTGACTTTTTGTCACCTGCGCTTTTTCCTTTCTTCGGCGTCAATGACTGTAAAATCTCTTGGCCGAACAGTTCAACTGATGGCACCCTTAGGTTTTCTGCTACGTCGGCCTGGCCAATTATCGTTCTGGCCAAATCTTTAAGAGTTGGAAGGTCAAGAGATTCATAAACGTAATTTCGGAATATATCATAACCCTTATAAAAACTATCGGGTTTGGAATCCTCCATGAGAATCGGTTGTTCAAAATGCGCATCACCTTCTAATTCTCCGTCTTTTTCTCCAGGAGTTTCGCCCATGGCTTTGGCGGGTATTTTCTGCTTCGCTGATTTGTTTGCTTCAGACTTAGTTTGTAAATTGATGTACATGTTAAAATATGGATAAAACACAGGGGTGGGGGGTGTTGTTGTCATTTTCGGGACTAGTTTAGACGATCTCAATTTCAATAATTCCTCGCTCAAATGTAAATTCGTCTCCTTAGCAATAAATAGTTTAATATCGCTACTGGCCGAACTGCAGACGACTGGAGGAAGATTTGCCGTCATAATAAATTCTAGAAGTTCTATCTGGGTACAGACTTTTGGGTAATTTAACAGCACCCAGCCATTTATACCACGCAGTGACTTAATATATTCAACAAGGCATTTGACTAGTAAGATATCGCTTACGGGTTGACCGAATGTTAGAGCCTTTACAGCCTCTTGCCCAAGTATTTCGGCGGCCGAACGGACCCTGGGAGCCGTCACGTCTACGACGCTCGGCACTTGAACTTCCATATCTTTAAATGCCCGCTTCTCCTTCTTTTGATTAGCAGTTCCCTTATTCCACTCAGATTTCTTTTCAGATTTTCCTTTGGATTCCGTCTTAGCACTAAGGCCATCTTTAGCAGCTTTTTTTTCAAGAAATGTTTTTATTTCCTCTGGATCCTCATATTTCACGTATTCTTCGATGCAATAGTTCGTAGCTGTAGGCATATCGATGAGTGCGATAGCGGGTTTGGCAAGTAAAACTTTTAATTTTTCAATGAGTGATTGATCATTTAGGTTGTTGAGGACTACCTTTATGGGATAATTCGGTATGTCGGCTGGTTGAGGTGGTGACGGGAGTGGATATTTGAATTCCAATAGCCTATGTACTATAAAACCTAATACGTTTTGTACCTCGTCAGAATCAATCTCACCCGTTTCGGGCCAATATTCATATAGCCAAGGTCCCAATAAACACAGATAATCTTGTAGATTTTGCTCGTTCACTTCATCCACCGCCTCTAAATCCAGACGAATAAGGTATTCGTAATCGCTTAGTTCTCTGTTTTCAATCGCACATGAATTAGATTCTGCAAGGGATTCTTCTTCCATTTCTTCTTGTTCACCGATTATGTTCACCTCCGGTCGCCTCAGGCTTCGTGCGAGTATCGTCTCCTCATCTTCAAACAAGAAGAGTGGGAGTGATTTGTAGAAGAGAGCCTTCCATTCATTCATCATCTTTCTTGAGACGGGGAACCCCTGTTCGGCCTCTGTCTCTGCTACCTTGATTGCCATGTCTGTGATATCCTCTATCAATTCATAGCATAGTTTATAGTGCCTCTCATATTTCTGCCTTAACTTTTCAGCAAACATCTTCCTATGTAGTAATTGAACTCTCAACCGCTCCATCTTTGCATCTTCATTTTCTTCTCGTCTTAGGACGACGTATGTTTCCTCAAAATAACCCGCGGATTCTTGGTGCTTTTCAGCTAACCTATGGAGAAGCCTCCTGTTTTCGACGAATATTTTATGTTGATGATGTATTTGGCTCAGTCGGAGACACATCTCTTTCTCAAACTGCGACTGCTTCGACAGTGTGGAACCTAATTCCTCGTGGAATTTTTTCTCTTGCGTTTCCAATATTGTAGACCATACTTCATTCATGAGCATATTATGCATTTTGCCCGTCAATACTTTATTCGCCTCCGCCTTCCGCCGCATTACTTTTAAAAGAGAAACGAAATCTTCCGGGTTGCATTTGATTATTTCTTCCTGTTTTCTCTGAGATAGGTTAATGGAAAAATCCCTGATTTCTTCGCGTGTCTTAAGAGCATCCATGTCGTTCCGTCCTGGTAGTGGGCCGCAAACATTCCTCCTCATTCCTTTTATCTCATCTCCCTCTTCTAGTTTTTGCAAGGCGTGTCTTCTCTTTTCTGTATCCTGCCTGCACCTTCTAAAAATTTTGTTCAATTTCTCGCGGTGGTCATTGATCATTTGCCACTTATTGTAGAGTGGCATTGCAAAAGGAGACTCATCATTTTGGTGCACTTTGAGACCCACCTTATTCAGTGTATCAGGGGCCTTAATCACTTTGAATTTATCTGTGTCCGGATCTCTTACCACTTGTTCAGCCTTCTTCTTTTGAACAAAGAACCAAGCCTCCCTGTTCTCCAAACATACGTACATTTCGAACAGTAGTTTGAGGCAAGCTGAATTCTTACCTTCAGCTATGTCATTCATCGTATGTTCGCTATGGTTCACTCCTAGTAGTTTTAGCCAGAAACACAACTGATTTAAATTTTTCATAGCACTTTCAGCGTTATTAGCAGTCACCAGCGTTTTACTGTAACCTTCGTTTACAACTTTGTAACTCTGCAATATTTTAAAGTATAGCTTACCATCGAAAAATTCTTGACCCAAATTCTCTACGTTACATTCTATTGAAGCTCCCAACCGCCGCCGTAGCCAATCCATCAAAACGTGAGACATTTTACTTCTTTAAATATTATATTTTATGGAATTTCAGAAGATCTCTCTTTTGAGATAAAGAAATCTCTTTTTTGACTATTTGTAAAACGCCCTTTTTCTAACATCTTCACATCACATCATAAGATTAATACAGGATTAACTATGGTCAGAAGTGCTTCAAAATCAATAACCTGAATATACATAATCATATGTTCACCATAAAAAACTGCTGTTCATTCTTCTGGCTGTGCCATAAATTCTTCTCGCCAAAAATATACAGGATTGGTTTGTTCCTTAATTGTTCCCGCTATGCTCCTCCCAAAATTTACGTTAATTAAAGCTGTTCTGTCCTGTTCGTCTCTGCGTGTTCTCTCCGCTACATGGTTTGAGTCGCCGGGGAGAACATTATATCCCAGGGAGTTGGTCCTTTCGCGGAATATATTGATTTATTATATTATACGAGAAGACTGGCCGCGCCATCCCGCTGGGCTTCTAATATCAATCGCTATTTGATACAAGATATGTACATATACACACGCGCTCGTTAACTAATAATTTAACAGGTTTGCTGGAAGAATCCAGTTGTACAATACGATAATTCATATTTCTAACTATACAGAAATAAACAGAGGTAGTTTGTAGTAATAGGACAAATTTATTACACTGTCTATGTCAATTTTAATATTCATTTTTCAAACGGACAATTTTCAGTTTCTGTGCAGCATCAAGGAACACTTTCTAATTAAATTAGTTTTCATAAGTCCAAGTTGGACAGAATAATTGAATACCACAACATCCGGATTTCGGAAGCAGTTAGATGTGGGCGAAAAAAGGGAATGTTTTAAGAGAACTAATAATTCGAAACAGTAAAGAAATAGTGAATAAAAGATGAAGTTATAACAAGTAGGGATTTGAACCCAGTTTAAGTGCTACTCATGCCAATTCGAGGAAACGTTATGATAATAAATGGTTTATATATTAAATTTGTCAAATTGTAATTTTGACTCATTGTTAAAGAAAATAATGTTCTTCATAAGAATTTTTTTATTTATAGAAAGCTGTAAAGATACCCCGTCGGTGGTAGTTATACATGAAAAATACGTATATCAGTTCGCATAAAGGTTTTTACAGAAAAAATATTAAAAAAATGCTCGCCTGTACAGGAGGAGCAGCGCACTCTCTCCCCAGCTGGCGGCTGCTCTTTGAAAGTTTAATATGACTGTGAAATATACCCAGGGTCCCTGTTTTTCAAAGTAAAATGTCTTTTTAAAACTTTTATTAATTGTAACAAATTATACAATGTTCTTAACAGTAGATTACATGAATAATGACCATTATTTTTTAAATTAAATATAAAAGGAATAAATTAGTGAACTTCAAAGTTGGTTTATTTTTTGCCCCTCTTCTGTTTTTTGTCTTTTGATGCACTTGGTCCTATAGGCTTTTCCTTTTTAGGTTTTTCTGTCTTTTTCTTAACCTGCAAGCATAATATTATTTACAACTAGAACAACTTTCTAAAACTTATTTATAAGTATAAAGATCTGATTCTTTTCATGTATTTCTATTAGTACGTGTAATAAAAAACCAAGATCAAAGTTATTTTAGCAATGCGAAGATACCCAATCAAGAATCTAAAATTCAAAAATGATTCTTATACATTATAACTGCACAAACCACAATCATTCCATCTGTTGTGATATCTTCTTCTTTATCTCCTTCTTCCAATTCTTCCTCTTCCCATTCATCTAAACCTACTCCACCCTTTCCCTTCTTGACTGGTGGTGCCATTGAAAATGGGGTCAACACAGGAGCTTTGTTGTATGCTCTAGTGAAAGCAGCTTTTACCTGGAGATAAAATAAAATGTCAATATGTGTGCCCAATTTCAGCACCCAATTCACTTTTCAGTAAATTCAACATAATGAATGAACTGGAGAGCAAAGGGTTGAGGAAACATTTTTTCGAAAAAAATGACACCAAACGACCTACAGGGAAACCCAGGAATAATGAAAATCAGGGGAAAGGCTGTAGGGTTTTTTTGGGACACAGCAAAGAAGAGAATATGCATAAAATAGAGAGTTCTGTACAACCAAATATGTTTGTAATGCTAGAAAAGAAAAACTTCAAAATTTGTTTTAACATAAAAAATGGATGAATAATGGTTACGAAAATCAAACTCGCTCCTCTAGTGGAGCTTCTAATGCTCTTATATTTGTTTATTATATTAACCTTGGAATCTATGGATGACATTGGATCTTTTGTTCCTGGCCAGTTGCTGAGCTCTGTCAAGGATTCAATGTCTTCTCTGAGGAGGTTATAATCACGAAGGATGGACAATGCAGATTCAATCCCTTCTGAACCCTCTTCTACCAGAGGTTGTAATATGTAATCTCTCAGAGGCTTTGCATAGTCCAAGTTAACAGCTGACTTGCTACCAGATATCCTTTTAAAAAAATTAAAATACATACATTTTAATCCATTAATTGTCATAAATTGACAACAAATATTTCAATATGATTTCTAATTAAATCTACACAAACATTTTTAGAATAATTTTCACATATTCCTTCTAATCCTAATCCTATACCTCATACTCTACATTACATTATATTACTGCCACTCTTATCTCAAGCATATGTTTTATCTTAGTTTGAATATTTGCTTATATAGTGCAATTGACAACTGACGCCCAGTTATGCACTTTGTGGTACAGAGTGAGTGGCTTATATTGTCTTCTATCTATCTGCACTTACTTACTAACCTACCTAATTAACCTGACTAACCTACAAACCAACAGCCATGGTATATGGATGGATTTATTGAGGCTCCTCAAATAAGATTTAATTTTCATTTGGACCCACTATTTGAATAATTTTAACTTAAAAAATCATACATTCCCCTTAAAAACATTTTATGTTCAAAGAAAACATAAAAAATACATGCATATTACATAAAACAGAGCATACAAAATTTCAAGAAATAAACTAGAAATTTTAAACTGTAATGGAAAAACACTAGAGGATTTGGAATTGTAATTTTCTCCTTAATGGTAATGTATGCAGAAACAAAAACCAGTTTAATTAGAAAAAGAGTGCAGATGATCTCTATTACTTGAGACGAGTGTGTGTTTGTAACTCCTGAGTAAAGCGATCAAGTTTGCCTCTGCGTGAGTTCTTACCAAACCAAGTAGGAAAATTTATCTGACTAGTTAAATGACCTTCAAGAACATCACCAGGAATCAAGGAACTGAAAACTGCCTGGAAAAAATAAACAGAAATAAATTATAACAAAGGGTAAATAAAGAAATATTCAAATTAGTAAAACTTCAGTTTAAAACATAAGGTGGGTCTGTTGATAGTTTGAAAAGTTTAAGGAACAAACTCATATTTTAATCTGAATAAATTCCACACAATAAATACAAAATATCTACACCTGTACAGGTAATAGGCTCCAAGCATTATTACTCCTTATTGCTGATTCCATGAGGTCACCAGTACATAAACTAGAAGCAGCTTTAGCAAAAAGTTCCATTTTTCCACGTTTTGTTGACCTACATAAAATATAATAACAATAATATAAACTGTAATGGTTTATATAATTCCATCTATAGTAATATCCTTAAAACCTATATACATGATGATGATGATGTATGTTTTCTGTATAGTGCAAATAGATTGAAATCTATGATCTGTTATGCACTTACCTATATATAATTGCATTTTACATTTTACATACTATTTTTTAAATTTACAGAAATGTATCCATAAGTAATATTAAATATATAGATATTTTAAATCTTAGTTCTATTGTATTAATTAATGCCATAACAATAATTTCTCTTTGCAAAATTATTAATTGAAATTACTGCATTACTTTTTCAAAATATATTATCCCATAACACTATAAAAGTGAATGCCAAAATAAATTCCTTACGCTGCTTTTGAATGTGGTGCTACAGACAAATAATTCTCATGGACAAACAGTGGTGCTACACTATAATCATGGAAAAATAGATCACTCTTATCATAGATGGACATGCTTTTGTGATCTTCTTCAGAAAAAACTTTCTTAAGTACATCCCAGGGGCCCTTCAAATAGAATTAAACATATTACAGTCATTGAGTAAACTATCGAAATCAACTACAGTTTTTTAGAAATTAATTCCTTAACTTAAAATAAGAAAACTTTACTATAAGTAATAATAATAATAATAATTACAGTGTAGTTACAGAGCAAGTCAGCAAGCAGATACAGAGGATCACAAGAATAAAAATTAATGTAGTTACTTACAGCATTAATAGTTTAACAAATAAAAGTAATTTTCTGCTAATTTCCAATACTATTTAAATTAAGGAATCAACTTTCAGACAGGTATCTTAAATGCAATCATTATTTTACCATCTAAATTGACTAGCTAAGAGTTGTAAATATGTTTTTATATAGTCATAAAGTACAATACAGAATAGGGAATATTTACCAGTTTTATATGTTTGCTAGCAGAAGCCATGTTACAGTTTCGATTGGCTGAGAGCATCGATAAATGATTCAAAATCAATCTAATATCTTGATTTGTACTGGATATTATTTCAACAAGAGTTTCAGTTTTGATTTTTAAATTTTCTTTAAAGCATATTGACATCATAGCACCCTAAAAAATAAAATCAATAGGCAACTGTAACACAGAAGAAACCAAAGAATATATGAATGCATATATTAAACCAAAAAGGCTTATATTTTATATTAGTTGATAGTCATTTATAGAATTAAGTCCATGGCCTAAATTCCAAAAGCAGTATAAACAAGGTGAACTTAATGTCATTCAATTCAATATGGAATGCTGCAATAATATTCCAATGTCAATCCATATAGTGAAAATGTGGACTTCCACAATTGCACTGTTGCAATAAAAATATGAGTCATATACATTGACAGTCATACGCATGCCAGTGCAGATTAGCTAATTAAGCTAATGTGCCGTTCTGTATATATCTGAAAAAAGTTGAAATCTCCCTGCCATTTTGACTACACTTAAGCTTTTCCACATTTCTACTCTTCCTGTTTGGACTCCAGTGGTTGACAGTTGGTTGGTGGGTCCACTGTATTTCAGGAATTCATACAATCCTGCAAAACGATCCCAGACCCTCCAGGTCAAAAGACACCTTGGCTGCCAACTTTTTTAGAAACTTTATAATTTCTTTAAATTTCCACTGAATATCTGTTGCAATGTACAAGAATAGTATGAAGAAGAAGTATGTAGGCTATATACACTTTAAAGCTATAAGAGTCACAAGCCCTTCTATGTTAGTAAGCAAATATTGGAGCTTACTGCTCACTTGAAATAGGTACAATACAGGCTTGAAAGTCCATAAATGTATTCATTTGCTCTTACATTCTACCATTTATTAAAGGTTATTTTAAAACATTTAGTTCAGTGAAATAAAACTGTATTAAACTATTTTCAGACTAAATTATTAAATAATGTAGATCATATATAATATGATTTAACTACATTTAAAAATTAAAAAACAAAAATTAAACAATATTTCTTCTTTTATCTACCTGTATCTGATTAATTTTGGGTTTGTAGAATCTGAGGTCAAAACAATAATTAGCCAAGCTTCTTATCTTTGGATGATTGCGATCGTTGCACATACAAATAATGGGTACTTTGGATGTCTTAATAAGTTGTATGAGTTCTTGCACTCCACCTCTATCCTCATTCCCTGCCATTCCATCTACTTCATCCATTACCAAAACATGCTGTTTACTGACTGCACCTCCTATTATTTGTAGCCATTATTAAACTTAAATGTGCATTAATTTGGAGATTCAGTTCATAATTGCTCCAGAACTAAATTTAATATAACTGATGTATTAATAGAAATATACATACAAGCTTGCACAGGAACAAAGTGAAATATTATTACCATTCATAAATGGAGAAAGGGATTTTGTAGAAAGCAGTTCTGAGACTTCGGCAGACAATAATTTTTTACTACGTGTATCAGAGGCATTAAATTCCACCATGTCTATTCCAAGTTCTTTACAAACTAAATGTGCTGTAGTTGTCTTACCTGAAACATTAACATTGCTAAACATACAATTTATATTTTAAAAAATACATTCGCACATATCAGGCCAAAATGAGTGCCTTTTTCTTTCTTTTGATTATATATAAAACAAAATCAATGATTATAAAAGCTATGTTAATACTGTGTTTTTAAAGTTTGTATGTGTGTTTGACAGTGTGTATGTGTTATAAAACTATCTTCAGCTGTTCTTAATATGTTGACACCTACCAACTCCTGGAGGACCTGACAATAAGGCAGCTTTAAAATAAGCCCCACTATCATCTTTTGCCCATGGACCTGTAATGAATAATAGGTTTAAATATCTAATACATAAGGAATTTCAACAATAAATATGCGAACCAAATTGTGTTTAATATACATTTGCACATTTAATGAAACATCAACAATTCTGTCAAACTTCTATTTACATATGTTTAACTCTATATTATTATATCCAAATTTGTACTTAATTCGATTCAAAAAGAAACAAATCACAGATGAAAAACAATTCAGAATACTCTATTACTAAAAAACCATTGATATATATTTTCAGTTTCAATATGACCTCAGTAAATAACAGTTAACAGAATGTAAATAAATATGGAAACTAAAATAGGATACAATAACAAGAAAAATAGTTACTTGGTTTGTTAAGCTTTTTGCTACTATTTTGATTTTTGTGCCATTCCTTTAACCATCTCACCAACTTGTTCACATTGCACTTTTCTCCCTGCTGTCCAATTATCTGTTTTAGAGTGGTTGGCTTATACTTGTCAACCCAAAGTTCAAACAATTCTCCTTTGGAATTTTTGCTTATAGCTATTTCATTCTTAACAGCTTTAACTGGGGAGCTTGACTTTTTAATTACTTTAGTCTTAGTCCCTTGCCCCTTGGAATCTATCACAGACTGCTGCTTTTCCACATCAAACATTTCACTCTTCCCTCTGCACCCTTCTTTCCTTTCTTTATGATCATTGCTTGCATATTCCTTACTTTGATCCTTTTTTCCTAGACAGATGATTTCTTCTTTACTTATCCTCTTGTCTTTTGAATGTTTAATAGGACTCATAGATTTATTTTTTGTAGCTGCTTTTTTATTATCTGTTTTGACATCACTCACATTTTGTTTTGTTTCTATGTCATCAATATCATTCTTTGTAATAACACTTTTTAATTTCTTTACAGCAGGCTCCACTGCACTCAATACTTCGGTTTGTGAGGGCCTACATTTCTACAATTTGAAATAACATCATGGTAAATTCATACATCAATTTATTTATTGTAGAAGATCATACGTACCCACACAAACATATTTAAAAGAAAATACAAGTTACTAGAAGCAAATCAGGTAACAGACTCTGCACACAATATTAATTTATAGTTCATAATAATAAATACTAGATAAGTACATAAATTAAATATTTTAACCTCATTTTTATTCTCCATATCTGTAGCAATTTGTTGTTTTAATTTTGATAAGGTTGGTTTATTTACGATGTCATAATTTGCACCCATTCCCAAAATGGCTTCTTCAAATTCTTTATCATTGCCAAATTCATTTATATATTCCTCTTCCTTAGGCTAGAAAAGAAATGATACATTTTTAAAAATGTACCGTATCCATTATTAATCAGTGTCTACTTTTTTGTAAAAAAAATAACTAAATGTAAAACTATTAGGTACATTATAGTTTTATCAAGAATATCTTTAATTGTCAGTCAAATAAGAATTGCAGGTTTACTAGAGGATTGCATTCTTTTATATTTACTGATTTTCAAAAAATAATTGACTGAAATTTTTAGAAAAGATACAAATTCAATTGTTTTTATATACTAGGTTTGAGACAATAAAAGACATGTATTTTATTTGAACTGCTTTTTACTCCAGAATTTTTATTTCATTTCGAGTCTTCCTACTAGATTAATTTATTTGAAAAATACTTACCAATTATATTTATTAAATAAATAAAAGTTTTTTGGTTGTTGGGAAAGTCATGATGTATTTTTCTCTATTTCAAAAAATGGCCTTCAAAAAGTTTAAAGAACAAAGATCAATCAATTATATATCGTCCATTTTTGCTTGATAACCTTTTGCCATCTTTCAGCAGGCTTCATAATAACTCATTCATTGAAGGATCAGTCTATGTTATAGAAAAACTGAACAAGGTTCTGATTCACTGCCTCATCAGAATCATACCATACAAGGAGTTTTGAAGAGTGTGAAACAGGTGCGAAGTTTGATGGTGCCAGGCCACAAGAGTATGCAGGGTGGGGCAACACATCCAATGCAAGCTTAAATTTTTTTTGACAGATGATCAAACTTGTATGCGGTCTGATGTTGTCATAGTAGAACATGATTTCTCTACAATTAAAGAGCTCTGGATGTTTCTGCATGATGGCTTCGTTCAAACTACTCAATTGACGACAGCAGACTTCTGAATTGATACGTTGGTTTGATGGTAAAAACTCTAAAAGCACAACACGTTTAAAGTCTCACCACACTGAGACCCTAATTCCCCTCTGATGAATGTCTGCTTTTGATGTCATTTGAGGAGGGCCATTATTCCAGGACCAAGACCGTTTGGCTTAACATTATTGTAAACAATCTACTTATCATCACCAGTTTTCAATCGTTTCAAAAAAAGAATAATTTTTTCATGTTCGATGACCACATATATGCTTATTCGTGCTGTCAAATGGGCTTCCATGAGTTTATAAGGGACACAAATATTGAGCATACTCACATATCCCAGCTTTTTACCGTGTTCATAAATGGGTGAATGATGTATGTCCAACACTTCTGCAATCTCTCATGCTGTGTAACACTGGTTTGACTCACTAAATCTCTTATTTTGTCGTCATCAACCAGGGTAGGTCTTCCTGACCGAGGTGGATCCAAGAGATAACCCTCTCGGAATTTCACAAACAATTGTTGGCACTGATGTTATTGTCAAGCGTTGTCACCATAAATGTCACACAACTATTCACTGGCTTGATGCACACTCTTTTCTTTGTGGAAGTAAAACAATAAAATATGATGGAAATGCAACTTTTGGTCTTCACCTTTTTGTCAAATCTTTATAAAATAAAAACGACTGAAACAATTTGTTTCTACATTAAGCTGAGTCAATCACTTATTAAATGACACAACAGTACAAGAGATGTGATGACTCTAGTACTTCCAAAAATGAATCCACCAGCTATTAAGAAAATGTGTCATAACATTCCCAACAACCCAATAGAAAAGAATGCATCAGGAATTTGTAGGTATTAACTAGAAGTTAAGTATAAAACAAAACATTAATAGATCTAAAACTATAAAATAACATAGCATTACAATAATACAACCTTCTGTAGGGGAGCTAGAACCCTTTTAACAGGCAATTTACCCAGCATTTCAGCAATTGATACTTTTGGTAATTCAACTTTCTTTTTATTTGGTGACTTGGTAGGTGATTTTGGAGACTTCTTCTGGGGGGATTTTTTAATATTTTTATTTGAACCTGGAAGTAAAATTACAAGAAATAATAAATAAATTATTCCACAACTTTTATAAATAGAGACAATGAGTAAACAATATAATTTAAAACAAATTGAAAAGTAGCCATTAAATATATGTCATAAAAATTATCAATACTATAATTTTGAATTTGATCTTCATTCAAATCAATTCCCTCAACCTGATGTATTGAATTGTTTTTTGCATGTATTTTTACTTACCCTTTGGGCTATCGGCTTTCTTAGGTAATTTAAAATTTGGTTCTTCTTCATCTGAATCCGACAAAACATATTTCCTTTGCCGCTTTTTACCCATATTTGCTTTCTCAACTGGCTTTTTGGTATCAGTTCCTTTGGGACTTTTCGTGAGGAAGTTTCTAATGTCCTGAACAATAAGAACATTTCAAAATTTCCAATAAACGTATTCATTACATTAAATGCTGTAATTTGGAAACTTACAACTTTTTCTTGTAACAATTTTTCTAGGGTTAGCAAGTAATAGCAAGGTAAGTGCATATGGCGCATTTTAAACCTAACTTAGTCTAAACACTTAAACTGATATGGGAATCGAAATCACACCACTAGCAGTTCCTATCATTTGAAGCATATGCCTTTAGCATCAAAATGCAGTGAAGAAATTAAATATTAAATCATACCATGATTTATTTATAGCTGAATTCTTCTTCAAAATGCTATTTTGTAATGACTTGACGAAGTTGCACAGAAAGGAACAATAAATGTTTTATTTAATACCATAAAGCAGTCCAGTATGGGATTTTAAAACCATTTCTGGTATATTCACACATCATATCCTATATATTCTTACATCACACTTCGCCTGTTACATTACGTCCGATAGGTTACGATTCATAAACTCGGTAATTCAACCGTGTGATAAAACTGCTGCTACTAAAGCACCGATTGTGAAATTTAATTCAAACACATTTTAATTCAACAATTATTCAATACAATGATTCCACTTCCCATCCGGCAACAGCTACCCGGTAACAAACATTGGCGCCAAAGGTGCCATTTTTCCCTAGAATTAAATGAAACTTAGAATGAAATTATAGCAACGAGAGAAAAAAGAAACAAGTTTTGCAACAACTGCAATTTCTTATCCATATTTAGTAGTCTATTTATATGGGTGTATCAGTTCTACTACACAAATATATCGAAATGAGAAATGTACATTTGTTCAGATAAATCTATTACGATACAATAAGTCCATGGACAAGCAGTACAAATACATTTAAAAAATGTCATACTTAGACATAACTATTATTTCAAAATATATTTCCTTATATTATACTATGATTTTCAAATAATTTGTTTTGATTATGTTGTAAACTTGTTTCTTGTCTGGACCGCGAGGTAAGGCTATTACATGTTTTCCTTCAACAGTTTGAAAGTTTGTTCGTACAATCTTTGCATAGTACTTGCATTATTCACCGTTTAATCTCCGTATATAGTGGAAAATGTCCACGGTAATCCTCAAACGTTTCTTTATATAGTTTATATATTTGTCTGTACAATCTAAATTAATATTGAATATTTGATAGTTACAGCAACAGAGTCAGGGCGACCAGAAAGACAGGAAAAGGAAGGAAAGCATTTTGGACCTTTCTAAATACCTTGATAAAGTAATAAGAGTAAAATTCTCGGGAGGGAGAGAAGCCGCTGGTGTACTGAAAGGATATGATCCTCTCCTTAATTTAGTACTGGATGACACAACTGAGTTTCTCAGAGGTTTGCATAATCTGCTAATTATAACATCTTTTAACACAACTATAACATCTCATACACGAAAATTCAGTTGTTTCCCAAATTAAAGCTACTAGTTATGAATATTGTATAGCAGAGAGACAGTGTAAAGAACTGTATAATGCAAAATTATAATCAAATTTAATATCGTTTCTTCACAATACCAATGACCAGTGTGGATGTTTAAATTCAAATGTGTATACAATTGTAAGAAAAACTTCAAAATAGGGATCTGTTATACTCACAATGTCTGTACATTACAATCAGCTATTGTAAAAGAATGATTACCTCTTGAAATGTTACAGTTGCACTCACATGTAGAAATTTAATGGTTCTTAGTGTGTTGCATCTCACAGGTCAGTTCTTATCACTCACTGCTTAAATTATATGTTGAATTTTGCTTAAACCTACTGAATGAAACTAAATTTGGTCCACACCTCCTACATATAAGAACAGAAATATGGTAGTCATGTTGTATATATAATAATATTATTATACACAAGTTACTATTGTGTATACTATTCATTGGTGCAAATCAGACAAATTAAGTAGTTAAAATGACTGCTTAAACCAATTGAAATGACTTTACCTTCATTGTTATTCATTGTTTAGATCCTGATGACCCATATAAGCTGACTGATGAAACAAGGATGTTAGGACTTGTAGTTTGTCGAGGGACAGCAGTAGTACTTATTTGCCCTGTTGATGGGATGGAACCAATACCTAATCCCTTTGTGCCTCAAGAATCATGATCTAACATTAACACTATTTCTTTATATACTTTACATGTGTAAATTAATTATTTCAAGACAGTACCTCTTTTAGTTAAATGTGTATTTGGTCTAAGGAGAGATGTGATTTTTTATCAAAATTTTATAAATTGTATTCATGTATTCTAATACAATTTTATTTGGAATACAGTACTGAATAGACCACATATTTATTTGGCACATAGAATCGTATTAATTATCAACAATTAAAAATAAATAAATAGTATAACAAAGTAATTATCAATTAATATATTCAAAATATTCTAAATAAAAATACTTTTGTGGCAAACTAATCAGTATCATTAAATTAAATTAGATGTGTTACTATCTGGATGAGAAAATAAAATTAATTTTTGTATTTCTTATGTGTTTATCTTACATTGAATTTCATTGTATTTTTACTGATTAAAAATTAAAAAAAGAATTACTGTTAATAATATGATGTACTTTCATCAAACTTTTTTCAGACAGAATGTTTTTAAAAAACCACCGAAATGATTATTCAGAATTTAAAGACACTTATGTGTCTGTTATTAACATTATCAATTAAAATTATTTAATGGTCCTTTTCTGATCAAGTTTCTCTGGCCAGTTCTTGTTGAAATCTTCTGAAATAGTGCTTCCAATATTTTCTGTTGTTATGATGAACTGATTTTTAGGAAAAAGAACTGCTTTATTTTTCATAGTTGTACCATTCCACTGGAATCCTTTAACGTCAGTAATGCTTACCGGACCCTCAGGCAAATTATCTTTAAATGTTGAGTGAAGAATTCCTATTTTCGGAATTTTATATTGTCCTAAAAATAGAATAATTAAATTCAAGCATACATGTTACTAAAAATAACATTAACAATATTGTGATGCATTCACTTTGTAACTAGAGGCCAGCACAGGGAGTTTGTTTATTTTAATTCATTGTATTTTAATTTTCTGTTATGTATATATTTTGAAACAAACACTTGTAGGTACATTCGACATATATAATATTCATTCCTTGCACTGTAATTTTCAGCCAAATTTTCTTAAGTTGAATAAAAGCCATATTTTGTTTTTGATTATAACAGCTTATTTCAGTTGTCTAACCCTATCTTTGTAAGTTAATTTTATTTATTAAGGAACCCCATTTAGTTTACCTGCACCAGTATATTTTCCTTTCTCAAAGGTTCCTTCAAAGCTGTAACTGTTCGGGAACATAATATTACCCACCACTAATGCATCTTTTTGCCATTCCCCTGCATAAATACATCCATCATCTGTACAGTACTTTCCCATACCTAAGAATGCGTGTAGCAAACATTTATTACACCAATTTTATGTAAAAAATCAAATACATTTGAGGTAGTGTTAACTGATATCTGTAGATTGTAGATGCACTTTTTTTGTTTCTTTTTATTTTACTAAGTCTTACCTGCTCTAAACACGATCTTTTTGGAAGATGCGGTAAATTGTCCGACATAGGCATCGCCGTTCCAAAATCTAAAGACGTCCGCGCCATGAAACAGCAATGCCTTGTCATAGTTTTTACTGCTGGCCATGTTTTCGTCAAGCCATAACCTGAATATACGCGCCTATGAAAGTCAATTCTTGCGAGTTCAAATTTATTACTCCAGCCACCGGAGCGAGATCATCTTAAGAATGCATTGTTACAGGCTAGCTCATTTCCAAATGGCAGTCAAAGCTAAGAGAGGACTAAAATAATCCCAGGACTAACCACACTAATGAATTATTGCTCAACTTTCGTAAAAACCTGTATAATTTTGAAAAAATAATTATGTATTTAATGTCCTGTTGAACGGTTTAGACTACAAATTTGTCATCTGTTTATTAAACAAGAAAATGAAAGCTCACAAGTTACAGAGTGATAAAACATACATGAATGGATTGGATGACTAACAAGAGGCCTTTCGCAGAAATAAGTGGCATTTCATTCTCCAAACTTTGAAAAAAGTTATATTATCAGATAAAGTTAGTATAGACTTTATCAGCCAAATATGGATAATTTTCATATAAAAATAGGTACATTTTAACACATTCGAGTTTCGCATGTTTAATGCACTCTGTAATTAAATCGATAGTAGTCATTGCCGTCATTACTTTAACAAGTCATCAGTGAAAATTGAGAAATCTGTAGGGAGAAAGAATCTGCCACATTAAATTTAAAAAAGAAGTATCCATCAAAAAGGAAATAACGGGTGCTTTAACATTGCAGTCTGTGATTTGACTTAATAAATCACAAAAGATTATTAAAAGTAAATCCGTCGTGTATAATGTCAGCCAGAAAGTTGTGAACTATAACCTTCACTATTGCTATCTTACAAAGGGTAAGACGCGTAGTACCTTGAGGAGAGGAGAGCTTCGGATCATTGGTGTTGAACCGCTGGATGTCCGAGATACTTCCTGTTTTTGGAAAATACCTGAATGAGTTCCAGTAGAATGGTTATTAACGAAATGCTTTAATTGTTGGAAACTTTGACACTGAATCAACAAATGATTTCTTAAATTCTAAACCATCAGAAAGTTTCTATTTCAATAGCTCTCCTTGAGAATTGCTTCCTAAATATATAAGCGCAGAAATAACTCCAATGCTTCAGGGAGTGTAGCTCAGATGGTAAGGTTCAGAATGGGATGGGTTTTGGCTAGAATTTCAAATAGTAACTGCTTAATGATCGAAATACCACTGTAGCACCAGAAAAAATTGGGTACCTATAGAATCAGTTTTCAATAATATTTCGTACTTATGGATGCTTTAAAACTATTCAATTTTAACTTCATGATTGAGTACCTGATTTGGCCTGTAATGGCTTAAGGGGCACAGTTGTTTACAATATGTACCCTATATCAACCTCCAATGAAAACAACGGAACTCCTTTTACTGTTAATTTACTTTTGTTTTTTTTGTGTTCCTTGCTGCATATATTAGTTTAATTTTCAGGATATTATAACATAAAACAATGCATTAGCAAATGAGCTGATTTTCTACTTCTATTTAGCTAATACATCCTGAGCTATATCTTAGTCTTGAATACAAATTAATGTAATAATTTTGTATAATACACACAAATATTAGGTTGTAATTTACAGAGATTCTAATTAATCAAACTATATTATGAACTATATAAAAATACAATTTAAATGGTTTATTAAAGTTCTTCTACAAATAAAAAAACATCAGAAAATTACAATTTTACAATTTTCTGAATTTAATTTGATTACCTCAGATATATAAAGCAATTTGATATTTCTAGACTGCCTTTTCATTAATATTTTACAAATAGCCCAATCACAGCCCATTTTCTTATATTACACAATTAAATTTTAAGAGTAAAAAATAAACCAAACAAGATAATTAAAGATAATTTAGATATTATAATAATTATTATAAATAACCGAGATAATTGAAGATAATTAAATAAAAACAGCAGATGCAAACAAAAAAGTAGCATCTTGATTGGATTGCTATGTTAAAATATTTTGAATTACACATTCTGTACTTCCAATTCTAATGGTGGAACAAGTTTCCAAGTATGACGTTTCTGGGATGTACACTGAACACTCATTTTATACTGTCCTGGGATAAAAAAAACCACACAGCTCCCAAGAGTAGCACTCCCAAACTGATCAACCTGGAAATAATAATAAAAAAGAATATGCAAATTTCTTAAAGTAAACTGGTATTAGATTCATACATAAATTATAGTATGCATGACTATGCAAAGATGTTATGTTTAAAGTTAGCCATAAATCATCAATAAACGTAGATAAACAAACCATAAATTATAACAAAACTAACATGAAAAGTTGAGAATTCATACGGCCTGAGAAAATTCATTATAAAATTTATAGGTACTTTAGGTTTTTCAAATAGAGTGTATTACAGTTCCAGTTGGGTAATATAAAACAGATAGATAATTTAATGATGAAACCAATAAAAGAATATCAATAGACCAGTCACCATGTGCCTAAATACAGTAATGTTCTGTGATTTTTTTCCTTTACTAAATTAAAGCTCTATGTCAATGATTGTAAAAGAACGACCAAAAAGTAAACATGAAACCTAAATTGAAAAGAATTCCTTCAATTGATTGTATCAAATAATTTTCCAAAACGGAAAAGAAATTATCAGACACATATTCAAATAGAGAATATTTTTAAATGGGCTAATCATACATAGAACAATTTCCAGATAATGAATTTTATGGTATTAAAGTAGATTTCCTTTTCCTAAACATTATATGCTTTGCGATATGTATCAATTAGGATGTTGAATTTTTTTGGTTCCTTATGGTTGTGCTTTTCATTTATTATAAAGAAAAAATGAATCCTTTAAGTATATATGTGTTATCTCACTATAAATATCATTTTTCTAAAATGGAAACATATTCACATACATATGAAGCCTTTATAAATACATTACTCACAAAAGGAACGTGAAGCTGGGAGGGACCTGAGAGAGCAAGACGGTTGTCCAACTGAAAATTGCTTGTTCCATTCTGATAGTCCTGGAAAAACTGGACACTGAGAACAAGGTCCTCCAGTGGCCAGGACAATGAGTTTTTTGCCAAAACACTCAACTGAACACATTCACCCAGTTCCACAGTTATTGGAGATCCAACACCATTAATGACTGTACCATTTACACTTATTTCTAGAATAAAAATGTCCATTGAAATATTAAGTTAAGTAATGATAATATAATGAATTTGATTATTTATCTGCAATAAGTACCATTTACATGTAATGCCTAAATATACAGAAAATAATACGTACATTAAACTTAAATTAACATGATTTTACCTTATATGTCTCTTAACCCTTTATTAGTTCTAAAGGTTTTCAAATATATTCTTTTTAAATAACATTATTCATAAATATCAATGCATATCATCAATGTTATCAAAATGATACTGACTGATCATTTGTAAGGTAGTAGCACAACAATATCTCTTAGTACAAAGAAATATTTTTGGATAAGTTTCTTACTTTAATGATATGAAATATATTTAAAGATAACAAACAGTTAATCAAATTTCATACCCCAAGTAATAGGGGACATTTTAACAATGTCAAGCATCTGCATTGATAGTGTTATACCCTGGAGAGAAGCCTTTCCTTTCCTACTGCCCATCTCCCAGTTAACTTCCACAAGGGAAGCAATGTGTTCACTACAAGTACTGTTCAGGTCTACAATCTCCTTTATTGAGTCCTCACACTGAAAATACTAAAAAGCAAAACAAAAAGAACTCAAAATGAATTCATTAAAAATAAGATACATTTACAAATAAAAAATAACTGAAAGTTTTCTTTTAAAATATTATTGTACATAATTTAATATATCTTCTATATTCATTTATGCATCTGATTTACATAAGAAACAAAATTTATAGTGCCCTAGGGTTTGGAATACTGTAGTTTTCATGATATTTCTCAATGCTATGCAAAAAACCAAACCAGCAAGAGGAGAGAGAAGATAAAGAAAACTAAAATTGAATGAGTCAAAATAAAATGGAAAGGTAAAAAATTACCGATGCAATTTTAGATAGAGGACATCTGTCAACTGGTATTGGAACCCTACAAGTTTCATTTTCCTCTATCAAAATACTTTTGGTAGTAGTATATTTAACTTCTACTTCTTGATTTGTCATATTCACAACGTCTAAGACCATGTAAAATTGTGAGCTCCTACAACAATATACAAAAAACAAATTAATTTGTTAACTATTGCAGAAAACTGAATTTATCTTCTTTCATTGAAATCTTCTGTTCGTAAGATGTTATATTGTTTTATTGATTTCTGGATAGCATATAATACTGTTGTTATTTATAAGCAGTACTAATAATAAATGAAGGTTATTTATTATATTCTACAAAACTAGTGAATTATAAACATTGTAATAGGATATAATAAAAAAATTCATTAATTTAACAAAATTTAATTAAATTGTGTTTGGAAATGATAAATTCCACAATGCTGCTATTATAAATCTTTAAACAATATCAGAACATACATTTCTGAAGGCAGGACATCCCAATTTGAAATCAATATTGAGTTTGTTATATCAACATTTATAGATATAACAGCAACTCTGCAATATCCACTGTCTAGACCAGGCTTTCCAGAATACCTCACCTTCACTCGACATTCTATGCCCTAAAAAGTAATGACATATGATGATACAATAAGGACATTTTAACCTTGATATGGAATTAGATCAATATTATTTGTATTCATATTAATTAAATTTATATTCATAATGATTTAGTATTGTTTAAAATGTAGCTTACACCAAAATTAAAATATTACAATTAGATATTTTCATATTTTATGGGTTAAGACAATCCAAATCTATGGGTGTAACACAAAATTATAATGCAAGTAAATTAAATGTAGTTACTACCTTCATATGTCGACCATGTTATTTGTTATAATAAGACCCTGGATATTACATTTTCAACATACCTTTGCTGTATTGTCAATATTCAATCTATTGAACTGAGAACTTAGAGAATTCAGACTGCTTGGACCCGACCTACAAAATTATGAGCTAAATATAATTAAATCCTGAACTGATTTTTTCTAATGAGTTTTGTTGGAGGTATTTTAGTCTTAGGCTCTGAGTTTCACTGAGAGTGACATCTTAAATGTAAACTTTGGAAAGCAATTCTTTAGGAATAAACATATGTAAATGTAAAACATCTAAAGCCATGCATCCAATTCAAAGGTATACAATAATGAATCAGATATAGAGAAGTGAACCAAATATTTTTCATATACATCACATTACAGTTTTCAGATGTAAGTATAAATACCTGAATGATGGTGTGGGACTTAAATGATCACATAACCCAGGTTTAAAATTAGTTAGAGAGGGGTATGAACTAGGACCAGAGAAAAGACTACTTCTTATACTGCCACCATCTAAAAAAAGTGGTTAAGTTATGATCTAAAATAATGGTTGTTTTGAATTTAAACACACTGAAAACAATTAAATTTATTTATAAGGCTAAGTTATGTGTATACATATATGACAACAAATGTGTACTCAGAAGAAATATACTATTTCTAAAACGCTTCTTCAAGTGTTATACATTTTGTAATAATAATAATAAAGTGAGAAATACTAAATTCACCAAAAAATGGTTAGTGATAAAGGAGTTTTAACAATATAAGTTGATACATAGACTCAAAATTTAGAATATTTTATTGATGAAATTTAGTAATACTACATAATGCCCTATTGAATCCATTGAATGATGCATGTCCAACTACTGTTCCGAATGGGGTTTGCTAAGTTTTTTTTGTATAGTTATTTCTATGTTCTCATTATGCAATATTTAAACTAACAGGCAAAAAACACTTGTAATGATTAATGAGTATCAGTACAGTACCAGGTGGAAAAGTGTTAACAAATGTTGCTACTGCAAACACTTTGAGCGGGAGAGTTACTGCCGAACCAACTTTAAGGGGAAGATAGTTATCTAGATTGCTTGTGTCACACTCAAGGACACCAGAATCTATCATGGTATCCACATTTATTTCCATTACTTCGACTTCAATTTTTCCCACATTTTCAATTAACAATTCACATTCAACACTGAAAAATACAAAGATGAAATTAGATTGTGCCTTACTTTAATGTAATTCAGAATAGACCTAAATTTGATGTCACTATACAGAAAGTTTTTCAATGTCTCATAGTGCAATAATTCACTTCATTCAGTTTTTTATGAATTTTCAAAAAGTTATACAAAAATGAATAATTCATGAATTATTAAATATTACTAGAAAAGCAAAATAGATTTGGTACCTCTCTCCTGCATAGAGGGAAACTGTTGAATGGTCACCATTTTGTTCCTTATTGCAAAAGTCAGGAATTTTCAAGCTCACCTATAACAGTGAAAATTATTAAACATGTATAAGAATAGTTGACTGATATGAACCAGGATACACTCCAAATTGGGAAGCTTACTTTTACCAGTGGTAGAGAAGGAATGACATCTACAGTTATTTGGGTATTTGGAATTTTTGGTAGTGATTTAAGCCTACAATTGCTTTTCACTCCCAGTGTGTGAGTTGAATAACCTATAGAAAAAATGGTTGTATAAATATTTTAATAACAATAACATCTACCCATAAAATATACCTATAACTGAACAATTGTAATAATATAAATAGATTAAAAATGTGATAGTTACACAATATTAAAATTACCTTGTACTGGTGTAAATTTTTTTTGACTCTATAAGATGATACATTAATAAATATATAAAATATAATTGCAGTTTATACCAGACACACTTATAACATCTATAAACATTTATTCTGTCATGATCATTACAAAGTTTTATCTCATCCTAAAACTGGGTTTACCTGTAATTTCTAGATCTCCTATTTCTTTTGGTGTACCAGATAGCATAACAGGAAATCTAACAACTTCAGGAGGAAGAGTAACAGTTAGAGGGAGGCTTTCAAAAACACAACCACTAGTCAACAATCTCTGAAAAAAATGTATTCATTTAATTTTTTAAGATAAATAAATGTGTAACATGTTCAATAATAAATATGGAAGTGGTGGTGGTGCTTAGATCATTGAGGAGGAGCTTCCCATTGATGAATTTGATTACAATACCAAATGCAAACTCCGTCTCTTTGAAAGGACAGATTATGCCTACTACAATATTTATTTTTCATGAATTCTCATTAAGAAATTTATAAATTGTTATGCAAATATTACATCAATTACAAGGTTTTTATGTAAAGCCTGAAGAAAAGTACATCTTTGAAACTAATACTACACAAACTGTAATTAATGCACATATTTTCTGATATTTACTTAATTAAACATTTTCTGAAAATGAATTCCAAATATTTATAGCATTTCACTATAAAAACTGAAATGGATAAACGATGTTTTAGAAGGCAATGTCAAAATATTACATCAACTGATAATACTTGAGCTGATCATCCATAAGGACAAGAAGAATAATGTAACCCAACAAATGGGTCTTTCCAAAATAATCTTAAATTTTCCCTAAGTTTTTCATAACAACAATATAAATGGAAACTTTAGAAAAAATTAATTTTTAAGTTCTAAAATAATAACAAAAGCAATAGTTTATTTCTATTTGGAAATAACCATACCATATTTGATACTTCCAACTCAATAGGAAGAAGATTAGTTAGTTCCAACTTTACTTCACATTGCTCTTCAGCAACCCAAATGTAATCTGCATTAAAACCATAGTATTTATATGATGGTATACAAAATATTAACTCATTTAAATAATCACTTATATTCCATCATTTTAATATTGCAATATCAAATAATATTACTTACTAAGTCTATTTTCCTTTTTACCATTTTTTCTTTCCATTGACCCAAAATTGAGTGGTGAGAACAAAAAAGGACCGTAATCTTCTTTTGCCTTTTCAATTTTTGATGGCTGCAAATGAGGTTTCAACTTCTGAACCACAAAGCTCCTGAAACGTAATTAGTGATGGTATAGTACTTACTTTTAAAATCTAGAAACATTATACAAAATGGTAACTGAAAATTAAATAAATCAAAATTTATTGTGCATTGTGATAAAAAATCGCTTTTTTATTGGATTATACACTATGTGAGTGAAGACATCTTTGTTCTTTCTTGGTAAGTAAATATGTTGTGAAAACTGATTTCTTCATGAAATGGTCACACATAAAATAACACAAAGCAGTCTTGATTTAGAAAAACTAATGGTGAATACTTTACAGTTCAAATTGAACTTCCATGATCTTCTAACCTAGAATTGTTTTAAAACAAAGTTGTCCATCAATTGTTATTTCAATGTTGTAATTTCATTGATATCCCTCGTTGTATCCCCGTTGATATCCCATGTTTAATTTGTAAAGAAAATATCCAGAATATATTCTATAAAATGTACACTGTTGCAAAGGAGGTTGAAGAATGAAATATTGAAAAACCTATGAAGCAAAAGGTTATGGTTAACTCTATGTGGCAAAGTGTCTTCCAGAATGTCTACATCTATGACAGTTCTGATGTTTTAATGTATACACACAAACAAAATATATTGTGATTTACAAACTTTCTACAGGGATAGCTACAATGAAGGAAGCGCTTTAAGTTATAAATGGGACATATTCAAGTGCAACAATACATATATGTGATAAAGTGATATGGTGCTTTAGAAATACATAATCCACACTTCTAAGTTACAGATCTCAAATGTAAACTGACCAGACCACTAAAGAGGTTTAGTTAAAAATCAATGGTGGACAGCTCTATCTTTTATCATCACACAAGAAAGAACTCAATATATAATTTTTCTGATTTCATACAACCAACTAACTCAGCAAGAGGTATGTGGACAAGGTTGGCAGGTGGAATGACTACTCCTGAATCCAAGACAAGGGAAACAGGAGAGCCTTCACACTGTTCGGTGAGTGCTTGGAGCTGGAGGGCGGACTCATGCCTTTCAGTGGGTGAGAGTTCACGCCACATTACTTGCAGCAGAAGTGTCATATGGCGTGTTGCGAGTCCACTCTGACCAACTCGCCTTGCTGCAGCGACAACATCCTGCAGAACTTGTTTCTGAAGACGTCCCCATCCATTTTCACCATCTATAATATAAAGTGAACACAATGGGTAGGTTTGAGACCATTGATTATAAGAGTAAATTATTGTTTCTGGAGTAAAAAATTAGTATATTGGGTGTTTAGGTTAAGATAGTTCATAAAACCTTAGACAACAAATAATCAGTAAAACAGAATAAGCGTATATTATAAATTGAATTATTTTTTCAATTCTAACAATGATTAAAATACCTGTCATCTGATTATAATATCTGTCATAAAATACTACCAAAATAATTGTTCACAAAAGTTTAAAATGTAAACTCTTGAAAAAGTTTGGTTGTTAAATAAAACATGTAAGATTCAGTCTAGTGTTAATCATATCATCAGTATTATATGTTTCACTACAAAAAGTAACAGTTTATTAATTTAACCCCTTATAAATAATTATAGAATGAAATAATTAATTGCCTTACAAGATGGGTAATCTGCAGGATCAAGAGTCAGTTTATGTCCAGGCAATGCCTGAAGCATGAGGTTATAGCACTGTAGCCAATTTGTTTGAGGATTGCGAACAGATACATATCTGGTAGCAGCAAGGCGTCGATAGAATGATGCTTTCCGTTGAAAACCAATTTTGGCATACAGCTCTGAAAGACTCATTAATCTCTGGATCTTAATAAAGAATTCTCAATTAGTATATACTGCTCGACACTAGTGTATGAATAATTAATTACTCATTTTAATTTTAGTAAGTAAATTATATCTATAATACAAGCAAGAAATTATTATTAATTATATTATTAAAACACTGAGATCAATTATTTAATTGGGGTTTAATTGTTCACATATTATTCAAAACCAACACATCTTCCACATTAAATTACAATATAGTTAATATTAATGAACATTACAAATATATATATTTTTGATTCAGTTGCAGCCTAACGAAAAAACCTACCTTATCTTCTTCTGGCAAAATAAGATTGATAAATATTATGTTCTGCAGGAAGTTTGATGCTTGTAATACAAGATTAAGTTCTACTGCAATCCTAGCAGCTTTGAAACATGCTTCTGTCTCTATAACACCAGCATTCTGGTACTAAAAGATAAACAATATAAAAACACCAAAAAGTCATAAAATGAAAATATATGTGTAATATTTAAAGATGTGTACCTAATACACAAAAATATATACATATATATATATATAGGTGTGTTTTAAGGCAAAAAGTAATCAGGTAGGTATCTGATCAAAAACTTTGTGTTTGAGAATGGGTAAATATGAATATAAATCAGAAATCTGAAGCACTAAAGTGGATTGTGTATTTTCAAGTATCAAGTATTGTGTAACTATTACAATCAACCTGTATACAATTAACCAGTAAGTGTTTAGTGAAAAACGGACTTGTTTTTCCACATTATTTTTACTGTAGTGGATGAGAAACTGATGCCAACCCACTTTATTTCAGATTTTCTTTTCGTGATCAACTCAAGATGTTGTCTGAGCTTATTAGTTAGGTGGTAACTTAGGCTACCAATGCTCTTGATGGGAAGAAACAGATAATTCCCAGCTGAGGAACAAACTAAAATTATATTTTTCTTCATGCTGAGGCATTTTAACAGGCACTGGATTTCTTTTGGATTCCCCTTTCCATGGATATATTAAATTATTACAATAGTTCAATAGTTAATCACAACTTCATTAGGACACCAATTATATGTCAAAATTCCTGAAATAATGTAGAAATTGTTTCTTTTTTTCTGGGTTAAATATCAAAATGCTATTTTTGAGAAGACTAAACTAAAATTTAAATATTAGATTTAGTGTTTAAATGTGTTTTAGGTGAAGAAAAGGATGTACAATCCTCAGATTCACTACTATATTTCAAGATAGGCTTAATTCTTACCTTACTGTAATGAATAATTGATTCACGATAACTTTTACAAATTTCTTCTGGAGTGAGCACATTAGTTGGTGGTATCAAACTCAGGGCAACAGGTTCTAAAATTTCTGTATTAAGGTTGTTCTTATTGATCTGATTTGTACTGTTACCAGACCTGTAAAAATTGTGTTGAAGCTATAAACATTAAAACATTACCAAGAAACGAAACTATTAATGAACAATATATATAGTATTACATGAGAGTTACTAATACTGTATACAATATGAAAATATAATTTTCTTAAGAAATTTTAAAAAACGAATCAAAAATAGATAAAAAACCGAAGTTTAGGCTGTACACCCTCTTGGAGTGATGAATTTCTCTGTACAGATTGTGACTTGTTTAGATTTGGGTATCTGACACATACTGATGCTGCACTCAACCCTTCACAAGCACCTACAAAAGTAAGTAATAAAAAAGCATTAATATTAGAAAAAAGTGTAATTCCCATCATATCTGAAATGGCAATTTGAATGTCTTCATATTCTGTCTTCACATAAAAAAATATAAGTACAATTCCCAAAAAGAACAACAGATATGATAACATTCACACATACATAAGACACATTTATATGAGGTAAAAATGCAAATCTAAATGCATTTAATTTTAAATCAGGGTCATCTACCTGGCAATTTAAATCATAAGACAAATAACATTTCCTGAATTACTTTTCTTAGAATAATATTGGTAGACTAACTTCCAAGCCAAAGCCAATCATTGATGGAGCGTAAAGTGTCTGCAGCAGCATGATAATGAGTAAGAGCATCAGCAGGAAGTCCTGCCTGTAGACAGAGGTCACCAAGATGTTTTGTCATCCTCCCAATGCTCCTTTTCCTATTGCTTCTTGACTCCATATCCAAGCCAACAAAATCTTTGCGCTCAAAAGGTGCCAACAGTAATGAAACGCGTTCTATCTATGCAGCAGAATTAAAATATTCAATGTATAAAAAAAACTGTTAATATAATTGAAAACACTAGGAGAAAATATATATATATAATCTTCAAGCAGGCTTACTTTTTCCCTACTACGCTCATGACGTTTTGACTCAAGGACCCAAAACAATGAGGAGAGGAACTCAGAAAGGATGTCTTCTAATGAACCACTCTCTTCACCATCAGTGGCATAAAACAAAGCTTGACTTTTGAAGTTTGAAGGGGTTGTAAATGTAGGTGTATTAGGACCATCATTGACTCCAAAAACTATACAACGTGAATCGTATAATGTCAACGTATACTTGACCTTCAAACTTTCATGTAGTCTGCATGTTTCATTGAGTTCAATTTGGGTTTTGCATTTTGCTGAAAAGTTGTGTATTTCTAATTAGTTAAAGTTCCTTAAAATACAAGAAATTACTTTATTTAGACAGTTGTCTTTTACATTAAGTGAATTTATTACCAACAGTAATTAATCCCAGTAGTCGCCTATGAGTTTGGAAATCTCCCCAGTCATTGTTACCAACTGGATATTCCTTTATAAAACGAGCCAAAATGTTTCGAGGAATGCCATTGCTGTCAATAATTTTAATATGGTTTACTTTGCTAATGCGATCAAATAGTTTCAAAAAACCTTTGCTACTCAACTCTTCACCTGTTAAACATAAAATATTTATGTATTCTTAACCAACCTTGAAGCAAATATGTGTACACTATATTATGTCAATAATAGTTCAAAATTTTTACAAACAACATTTATACCTAAATGTTTAACAAGAATAAGTAGAGAAGCATGATGGTGGGCAGTCTGCTCATAATCTGGATGGGACATGTTGGGGTCTTGGATGGGACTTGATAAAATCACACTTACAGACGATCTCATTTGTATAACTCCTAAAAGAAAACCCACCATAATAATGAAACACACAATACTGGGGTGATTGCTGATATTGTTTGATTATCATAAGTACACACCTTCTACTAAAGTGAAGTCATTATGAAAAAGTTATTAACAGTTGAAATCATTTTTACTTTTACAATCATAGAGACGGCCACAATATAAAGAAACGTCAAGTTGGAACTACGAAGAAAATTATCCCAATATTTAACAAAAACTTTGGTCTTTGCTGGCAATTCAAATCAAAACAGCTGACCTCTGCCTAGTAAATCTTGTCTCTGATATATCATATCCCCATTGATAAATCTATAAAAATCTAAAACATAAAACATTATAATTTCCCTAAATTCTCGCAATAAATTTGATTTAAAACGGCAGTAGAGAGTTCAAATTTTAACTTGGGTAATTATTCGGCGACTGAAAAGCATGGAATGTATAATACGAAGTAGAGAGGATGCGCGTAGTGGGAGCAAGTGATGCAGATAACTAGTTCTCTCGCCATAGTCCACCATTGACTTTAGTTATTCCATTGATCAATGTTTTGAGGCGTGTAGGCTGTATGTGTTATTTATATTATTTTTTAAATTTTTAATACTGCCTTAAAACTAAGTACTTCGGTACTCAACTAAGTCTGGTGATGTATTTAAGGTTATATATTTTAATATTCAGTGCTGTTATATCGGTGGGGATAAGGGAATCGTATGCAGAAGACGTGAGTATTTTCATGTTTCCTAACCTTTCTTAGGTCGCATATATGTTAAGAGCGATTAACCGAGGTAGCGGGACGTTTTTTCATTCCTGGGAGATGGTAAAGTAGAAAAATGCGATGCGTCGACGGATAATAAACCCCTGAGCCGAGATGGTCTTTATAGCGGTGCCGTTTCAGGCGCACCTGTGAGTTCACGTACTAAAATTTAGCCATCGGTCGAATAAATCTACGTGTAACCGGCCCAGTGGGATTCGTCCCTCAACAATTTTTTAAAAACTACCCGGACGCGACTGTCATTGTTTTTATTTACACCATCCCCTCGAAAGATTATTTTTTTCGTCACCGCTCACTCTGTATAATTTACAAATTTTAATTTCACACTGCACACTGTATTTTTTGTTTTGGCATTTCCAGCGATAGATTTGAGTAGATCCCGTAGTTCTCGTGCAGTTTGACATATAGACCCTTCCCCCTTTCCAATTGTTTTTTTGAAGTCTTATAAGTTGTGTTTTAATTTCAGTAAGGTCGGTGAAATATTTTTTCACCGACTTGTGGGCCGACTTCTTTTACCCAACTGTGTACCCAATTTTTTAGATCTACATAGACGACGATGAACTCGAGGGCTCGGGTAATCGTGAAATAAAGGACGATCTCGAATCAAGTGGTTCGGGTTTTGGGCCAGACGACGAAGACGGAGATGGATCAGGTGCCAGTGAGTTCACACAAAACCCCAAAACTACTTCACTTAGGGGCCGAATAAATTTTGCCTGTTTTCAGCTTTTTATTTTTCATTTTTATTTCACCGGATACATAAAACCATTTCTCTATACAAAGTTTTTCTTTAATTTGCCTGTATTAGGCATACGTTTAAATTGCTAAAAACTACTATAACAGTTGTGAACAAAAAATTTACAGAAAACAAGTATTACTGAGTAAGTTGTTTCATTATGGACATTACACACAAATGTACACATACATATATATATATACCTTTATATATATATATATATATATATATATATATATATATATATATATATATACACACATACAAATATGCACATATTCTTAATATATGATTTTAATTGTATTAGCTCATAAGAGAAATTCATTTAATTTATTAGAACAAGTAAAATTTATCTTTTATCTCCTAATTTCCTAAAAATGAATATTATTTGTGATTACAACTTGTTTAATTTCTTTTAAATATATCACTTTTCAATTTTAAATATTTATTGAATTAAATAACAAAAATAATATTTATGTATTAAGAAGAATACCCTCATAAATAATTTTTTCATCTGTGCAATTTTTCATTTTACATTACTTCATGACTGAAATTTTTTTATCTTTTGTTAATTATTGGCCCTTAAGTGAAGTTTTTGATGTGATTTATTTAAATAGTGAAAGTACTGCATCTGATTACTAACACAGTAAATTTAATTTTAAATATAAGAATTTATTTAACAAATATCAGTGTAATTCAATGGGGGTGTATTTAATTTCCAAATTACTGGGTGAAAAAAACATTGTTTCCTTTAAATCAACATTTCATTAATTGAAATAGTAATTTAAACTTTATATATTGTCTTACAAATAGATATTTGAATCATTTTAATTTTCATATTGATTTTCATTTATGAAATTCATCTTCACCTAACGATTTTCTTTAATATTACAGATTAATCAAAACTGTTTAAAATGTGAACAATTTAAATAATGTTAATGGCTTTATTAATATTGTTGTTGGTTAAAATGGGTGTCCAGTGCATTTGCATGGTAGATGATAAATTGGCATGCTGATTTTTTTATATTCATATATATTTGATATAAACAACAATTTTACCTGAATAATCAGATGAGATTTATATTTTTATTATATGAAATATAGAAATAATCTATTAATGAAACCATTTATAATTTAATAGTCTCTTAGAAAAATGAGTTTTCTATCCAATAAGCAACCAAAAAATCTTTTGGCTGAACACTTAATATGAATTGAGATCTTGGTTTAAACAGTTGATAAAATAGTATTAAAATGAATTATTTATTTGTTTTATTACATTCAAATTTTTATTATAAGGTTAAATTGTTTGAAATTGTGGAAATAATTTTTCACATTATAAGTTTTGATTAATATGAAGGTCATTTAAAGGGGAATAATAAATAAGTTTTAAACTGTGAACTATTGATCTCACTTGACCTATTGGTTTAGGGAAAAGTGTTCCTTTAAATGTAGTATTACAAAATTATTATGAATAAAAAATAAGTTTTTTTTTAATTGATGTACATGCTCCAAAGCAACTCAAGAGTTATCATACAACTTTATCAAATGTTAATTTATGACTAAGATTAAATTATCTCCTCCTGCATGGATTATTCTGTTTTATTAGTGCACAGTTAACAAGTTTTTTGGAATAGGATAACATTTTATTTTGTGTGTGTGTGTGTGTGTGTGTGTGTGTGTGTGTGTGTGTGTGTGTGTGTGTGTGTGTGCGTGTTTATATTTGATATATCTTGAAATATCCAGAAGGTGGCTTTAATATATTATAAAGTCGTTTTATTTCATTTAAATAAAACTTGATATGTTTTACTATATTTGTTATAAAAGGATTTCAATTAAATTTCAAAAATGTAATAAAAAGAGAAAACTAGTAAAGAAGTTAATTCATAAATAGGATTTTCATTAATAAATTTACATTAATTATAATTAACACTGAGCAATTATTATAAACTAAATGAATTACAGAAATATCTAGCACAAATATCTATCAGTTGTGTTAGAATGTGTAAAAAGTTCTAATTGTACTCACATGATATAAACAATTTGTATCCATAAATCTAATATGCATAGTTACTTTTAGTGTAATTTTTCTTTAACACATAGGAAAGCACTGTTGCACATGTAAGTATAGGTCTAGTAACTTTTTTTCATTTACAATAAGTGTAGTTTTGATACCACACTACTATTCAAACAAGAACTCCTCAAAATAAGAAAAGACTGAACTATAAAGTGCCTGTAAGAAATGACCCAATTGGAATGGCTGTACTCTTTAATTTATGTGAAGGTGTCTAGTATTTCTCCTAATTAACTCCAAATTGTTCACAATTCAAAGATTCTCTATCTTTTTTCCTGTGATTTTATTCCCAATTTTACTTCTATTTTTCTGGTGTTGCTATATATTTTGCATGCACATTTTAGTTTTGTCTGGATATTAGCTTATATTGTGTTTTAAACTATAAATAAATGATTTTAAAATATATTAATTGGTATAGTTTGAGCCTTATGTTTGAGGTATTTATGTTTTCAGTAAATGCAGTGTCTTGCTTTCATGAAATAGCTTTTTACAATGGACCATATCTTCAGTATATGTTCAAACCCATTTTCTTTTTGGTTGGCTTTTGCACTGGACTAGGAATCAGAATACTTAATGATGTTGTGTTTATATTAATAATATTAGACTACATACTACTTTCATTATTTCTGTTCAACAGAAAATCCTCATACTGAGGTGAATCTACAGGATAATTTAAAACCTCCCAAAGAACCTCCTGTGAATGAGGTACCCAGACCAAATGTAAGTTTACACATTTTTTTTAGTTTTTATAGTTTAGTTTTAGTTGTAATACAAATACTGTGGTAATATCAAGCAAATACTTTAAGAATAGTGTTGATTTTAATCAACATTAAGATAAACATTTTATGTATGCAATTCATTTAGTTAGTTTGAGAATTCTATTTCTGGTACAAAGCTATATTTATTATGAAATAACATTTTTCTTTGTTAAAGTATCTTCACCTAATTCAGATTAAAGCAGCAACAGAGACTCTTTTAAGCCACTACCTTATAAAATGTAGTTTAACCTACACATTTATCCCACATTTGTACCTTAACAGTTACAAACAAGGATCTTGGTCTTTCCATAGGGCTGTTCCTTCTTGGAGTTTCATTTTCAAAATAATATCCATTTCAGTAGTGACAGTGGAATGGGGCCATGAAAATCTTGGTTTTTAAAATTCATAATGTACAAATACTTAACATTTTTGTAAAATATAAATTGTTAAATACAGGAACTGTGTCATTTGGACACAGTTTTGTGTTTACTGTGAATACAGATGGTATCTATGTGGGAAACAACTAAATTAAATTAAATTTATAACAAAATCAATGACCATATATGAAATAATATGGAATCTAATTAGTATAATTTTGCAACTCAGTTTTAGTTGATATTTTAAGACATGTCTAACTTTCTTGGAATTGTTTGTGGGGAGGTTCAGATATAAACCTCAAACATATATTATCAAAACGTCAGATATATATTATCAAACAAGTGTTTCATATTTTTGAATGATGAATCATTTCTCAGAATTATGTTAATAATCTCCTACTCGAATAAACCTTTTATTATAAATAAAGTTTTACCTCATATGACTTTATATTTATAAGTGGCATGTATGTTAAATAAAGTAAGATTGATTTAACATTCATTAAATAAATATATTAGTAAATGGTATGCACAAATATTTTATTTTTTATAGTTTTGGTAATATATTAAGGAGGTTTTATTTTTTATCCGTGGCCTATATTTATTTATGGTTTATCTCCATAAATATTACTGTAATCCTTAAATGTGTGAGTCTAGTATCATTGAAACCTCTGACAGTGTACCCTGGATGTTTAGGCTAAGTAACATTAATAGATAGTTTAAGAACGGTTACTACTAGTACTACACATCATGTACTATTATAAGGTGACTCGTTATTAATCTAGTAAAAACAGTTTACTAACTGTTGGAAACAAATATATTGATGGTCAGTTTCCTTGCTATGCCTTATGTGTTTAAGAGGTTTTATAATAACACTTGTGAACCATTTCTGGGATTCAATGACTAAGAATTGTTTTTCCTTAAGGAAATAATACATTAATTGGTAATGGGTTAATTTTGTATTACTAATCATCATTTGAAGCTGTATCATTTTGAATGAACTTAAAAATCTTGTTCTGATTATTGATTGCATTAATGTAGTATTCATTCTTTAGTATTATGTACTTGTAAAATGAAAAATATATTTTTTTGTTTAGTTCTGAGTTAATATAAAACATCTGCATTATTGTTATTTTCAATCATTGTACATATTTCACAAAGGAATAGTTGAGCTTTTAAGAACTAATTAAGGTTTATTAAAATTATGTTGTTCATTTTGTTAACCAATACAATTTATGTAATATTTTTGTCTAGTTATATTTATATTAAATTAAGAGTGGCAATAGAAATAGAGATGGAGGTTTCTTTGTTAACTCTCAATAGATTTTGACTCAACCTTGGAAACACACCCAAAAAAACTTGTGGAAATTGTAGGATAAAGACTTATAAATTATTTCCTCCTTTATTAATGAGTATTAATATGTGTATTCAATTTAAGTATTTTAAATAGATAGTTTTTCTTTCATAAACAGAACTAAAACTGAAATAATTACCCGTCTTTTTCATCAGTTAATATTTTTATACACCCAATGAAACATGACTTTTTTTTATGACATTTTAAAATATTTTTAATTTTATGAATAATTGAAAGTACAGTATATTGTTTTCTTTTTAAAGATTGATACTGTGAATCCCAGTACTAATACTAATAAACGTGAAGAGGGAGTTCTGGATAACGAGAAATCAGAAGACGTCCACATTATGAATGCAAAACAAGACGAAAGGATGACTTCATTCTTTGCACAGCCAGGCATACTTGCTGGTAATTTCCTATTCTATTTTGTTTTTTATATTGATTGTAAATAAACTCAAATTGTTCAGTAGTATAGAAACTAGAGATATACTTCTAAATAATGTCAAGTTACAATTAAAAGGTAAAGTTTATATCATCATTTTATAGTTCAGTACATATTAAAATGTTAAGAATATTGTATTAAGAAATAATCACTGTCCTGTATAATTCATTGCCAAAACAAGTAAACCATTTTGCTATTTGATAGCTGTTATAGGCGGAGCTGTGGTAGGTCTATTGTGTGCCATCCTCGTAGTGATGTTCATAGTATACAGAATGCGCAAGAAAGACGAAGGGTCATATGCCCTCGATGAACCCAAGAGGTCACCAACATCCAACTCATACTCGAAGAATTCAAATAGAGAATTTTACGCCTGAGACCAGCGGGAGGAGGCGCAGCAGCAGCAGCAGCACCGTCACCACCACCACCATCACCATGGGCCTTCTGCCCTCTATAACAATGGTCCCCTCATACTGCTCCAAGATGATCAACAACTCCAGCCATCCACATCTCAGCTTTATCAGCCGCCTCCACCCCAACCGCCACCGCATCATCACTGCACTACACCCGGTTTGGATGATAAAAACAAATACAAATACTGATTGAATTGACTCAACTTGATAGTCATATATATTTATTCCGACCGAGATTCTCCCTCCTGTCCTGCCCCTACTGCCGCCATCCCAGGCTATGACTACTCTCAGGATATAAAATCTCTTAGGAAAAAATTAAATCTAATATAATTAGACAACTCTGATTAATTAGACGAAAGATTTTAAATGTCTCGATCCATTCCTATATTCAATTTTTTCCATTTTTCGTATCAATGAAAAAAGAACATTGCGAATATATTAATCTCTTTTAATTAATTTTGTTTTATTTTTCCTATTGTACTTGTAATTCACCATTATACTGTTTTATTAATTGGATAAGTTTTCCAGGTTGCCACCAGATGTTTCCACATTTGTAAAGCAGTTTAATGAACAATTCTGATTTTTATGTAGTTTCTTGGACTGCCTGTTTCATCTTGTCTTTTAACCTGTTGTAATGAGAATGAATCTCTTTCTTGTTATTTTAATGTACTTTGACTCCGGTACTAGTGCATTTGGTATCATGTTAGCGCACAGTTGCGCTTCATCTTGAGGACGTTTTCAATGTGTCCTCTCACGTTTTTGAGAACTTTTTAGACTTGAACATTTGAAGCGACGTAATTCCACAAATTTTGAAACTGTAAAGAGTTACTATTCTTGCATTTTTAACAATTGTGCTCTCTACCTTGTATAAGAGTAGTTTATAAGGGTTAGTGTAAATTTTTTCATCCATACCTGTACATTTTTTATTCCATTATTTGGTTTCACTCATTTATTGTTTTTTTGATTTGCATAACATGGCTAATTTAATGTTTAGATTATATATAATAAATATTGGCCAGTTATAATCAGATTTATTTAACCTTATATGCCGGTGGCGCACAGTATGTCTCCGTGCACAGCTTACATTATTTTTTAAGCATTAAAAGATGTATATATATATAGTTTCATTTCAGTTTTATAATAGTAATAATCCTACTGCAAATGACATCCAGTAATTGTAGGTACTATGTATAATGTACTAGGTATTGTTGAATGCAATATATGGGTCTTGATATTAACTTCTATTTTGTAAATAAGTGGTATAGTTCTAAATTATTAATAAATTATTATAATTATTTTATTATTATTATATTGTTATGTTATTTAATGCCATACTATCGAAGGTTTTAATTGGGATTGGCATGTGTTATTTATCATTAAATTCATTTGCTATTCAGCTCTTTATATCTCAGTGTTATTTTGTGTAATTGATCAGATGTTAACATTAGTATCATTGTTAGGACAATTAAATATGAACATGATATTTACTATATTGTTTTTATTTTGTGTCTTGTATTCCATATTAACATTATTACATCAACAAAAAAATATTGCATAATGCCATATTAATCCCTCCTATTATATGTAATGTTGCCATAAAACTAGTATCTATTTTGTATGAATAATTGTAGGTTATATTATTGATCACTTGAGTACCTATTCCATATTTTATTGTAAGAAAATGAAATTGTTCATTGTGCGCAAAACGCTACAATTAAGTTATTTGTACAATACATATTAAAAACTGGCATTTTACGACAAACATTAGTATATTTGTAGTTTGTTTAGTACTATTTTTAGTACATAAATTTCATATTATTTTTTATTAAGCTTCAATTTACTAATATTATTAACAAAATTTTTTATCCAAAATTTACTTAGAATTAATGAAAATTAACATTAAAAATTTTGTGAAGTAAATTATACAATACAGTGCTATTGTAACTACCAAAAGTTCTTTTCAAATCACGTGTAGAAATATATTATGTGTGGCATAATGATATATGATAAAAAGCATAATATATCTTGTGTAATTGTATATTAGTTAATTTTATTTACATACTTAACAAGTAATGTATCTGAAAATAAACTTTTTGTTATATTTCCTTTTTTTATTCAGCATGCTTTCCATTGAATTAAACACTAATATTTAAGTTATTGAAGACTAAACTAAGATATTTACTCATTCATGTTCTTTACTATCGTTGCTGGGGCCAGCTAGTTAACTGATGCTCAATTAATTGTAATTGTGTTCTGACACTTGAACAAACCCTTTAATCGCTCTCCACCTTTTTTCAAACAATTTATACTTGAGTGTTTAACTTATTGCTGAGCATCCACTTGACATGGTCGGACTGTTATAACAAATGGATAGCAGGAAGTTTATAAATGCATAACTATTTAAAATTTTGAGATGGTTAGAATGAAAAGACTTGTATGAAATTAACAATTGAAATGAATTATAAACATACATCTGCCATCAATATTATGTCTTATAGAATATGTATTCTGAGCTGAATTTGCCATGAGCAATACCAAATTTTTGTTTTCCCCTGCCGTACATTTTGGGCCCCAAAATTTATGTTTTGTTGAATCATATTTACTACTCGTTTTCCAATTTACAATCAATAAACTAAAACTAGCGTATATTTTTAAGCATCCAGCAGGCCAAACGGTATGGTCCATTCTCAGTAAACGTCACTGTGTACTAGATAACTTACGTCCACTTAAGATCGGTGAAACAGGAAATATATTATTGAAACGGATTATTTGCGTTAAAAGTACAGTGGGTTAAAAGGAAACATTACATTAAACGTATGTCAATAATTGTATCGATTACAAAGAATAATTTGATTGCGACCCGCATTCTGTAGACTGGGACTCCCAATGCGATTATTCAAGTGTGCTCCTGTTTTTTCTTTTTGTCGCATTTATGTAAACCGTATATTTATAAGGCATTTTTGACCGAAAATTAAATCCGTAAGGGTGATGGGCGGCGGCTATGTTGGTCATAGTGCCTACCTTGGAACTTGCCTAAATATGGTCATAGGCGAGGCTCTCCTGTAGAGGTTTAACCGCTTTGACTAATTGTTTATTCCGCCCCACTGAAGGAGTAGGGCCCCAACTACATTGCCATTATTTAACAACATGATTTGACTCCTACTCGTACCCCATTTAGGTGAGGCTCATTGTGTTCCTTTTTCCCACCGACCTTACAATACCGATAGCGTTGTACAGTGCACGACTTCGTAACTTATTGCGAACACGTTTTGAATTGTTTTTTCCAGATATATATCCGACGAATCCTTGGACGACTCGCAGCCCCAATGCCAGGGTTAGTAGAATTCATGGATCATTGAAAACATTAGGGCACCCGAAAATAATGTTATTCTTGTACAATAAATATAACATCGCCCTGTCCCTCTCTTGTGGGATTTGGAGTTGAGACTCTCGAAACACGATTAAACTAGTTAAGATAACAGGTGTGAGGAGATATGCAGATTAATGAGAACAGGGGAGATAAGGGTGTACATGGTACCCTATACACAGTCAACAATACCATTTTTACATTGCAAGTTGATTATATTACAATGAATTATTTTTGTGAAAATGTTAACTAGGTGGTTAATACAGTAGTAATATATTTATTACCATGAGCAATTGATTATATAGAAGTGCCTTTAGTTTTACATTTGACATAATTATGGGAAATACTTATTAACACTTTAAGAAATGTGTGTATGAAGGAAGTGTGCTGTTTCACAGCCCATGTTTATAATCTTACAGTGGTCTGGTTTTCTGTACATTTCATAAATAGTGTATTTGTTGCGGGGTTTTATTGAACTGTTAATTACGAAATTAATCAATACTTTGTATAATAAATATTCTGGTGGAGTTTAACTTCTGTATGTTTGTGTTTTGGTGTTGAAAAATGTCATTTAGAAGATTAGTTGATAAAAGTCCTTCACCAGGACTGATTCAATCATTGGACCATTCTAACCTTTACCTCCGTCGAATGTACAATTTGCATCAAAGACAAGGCTATGACAATTTTGACTATGATGATATAAATCAAAGCTCATGTTCACTCACTCCAGCTGAATCTAATCAGACTGTGAGTGAGCACAGAATTACCAGCGAGAAACCTAGGTAATTTTATATTTCTACAGAAATAAAAATTATGTGCTGAAAATACTTTGACATACTTTCACAAGCGATATTAGCAGTCAGTAATCAAAATATAAGAATTAAATAATATTGTGTGTGTGTGTATGTATGTATGTATATATATATACATACACACCACACACACATTATATTAAACATGAAGAAATCTATGGTTTTTATATTGTGTTTTTATATTTCTTTCTGTTGTGTATGTTTAAGTCATCTTTCTAGGTCCTCTGTCCCTTGAATTGTATTGTACTTGAAAAGTAAACAGTTTAGAGATGAATAATCAAACACATTTGTAAACTATACCTACTAAAATTACCTCAGTTCTTTATTTGACCTTGTTTTCTGTCCGTAGTTGATATGATTAATCTACATGAGGTAATTATTAATAACCAATATATTTCTAACCAAAGTTTTACAGTCTTATTTCTTGGCTTCCTCCAATTTTTCTTCCTTAAACTCTATTTAAGAATATAAGTTGAAGTAAACATTGAAATGCTATTGCTGAAGTGTTTGATTTAATAAAAGGTGTTTGTAACAAAAAACTACTGTTCAATACAAATGAATGTTTTTTCTCCAATAGCTTAAGCATGTCTTTGAGTAACATGTTCTGCTCCCGTTGTGGGGATGGGTTTGAACCCCATGAGAAGATTGTGAATTCAAATGGTGAACTATGGCATACTCAATGCTTTGTGTGAGTACAAATTTCTGTTTGTTAATAAGTTATCTTCCCTTTGTGATGATAAATGATGTGCCCATAGTGTAATGTTGATTCTAAAAGTGCTCATTTTCAGTTATAAATTTAAAATGATCAATGATTTGTAATAATTATTTAATCAACCTTCATTAATAGAAGTATAATAAACAGAGTTGTTTTGTCTCTAATTTGGATAGATTCTGATCAATCTGTGTGTACTTGACATGTTTTTGAATGTATTATTTTTTGTGTTATTTTAATTATAAATCACATATAATTTTTTAATAATAAATTACTAAATTTATTGTACAGGTGTGCTCAATGTTTTCGAACATTTCCAGATGGTACTTTTTATGAGTTTGAGGGAAGGAAATACTGTGAACATGATTTTCATGTTTTGTTTGCACCTTGTTGTGGCAAATGTGGTAAGGCCATATAATCTATCAAATTTAGCACCACATAAACAGTGTCATATGTACAATATTCATTACTACATGTATTTTAAATTTCATTTTAGTAATTATTTTTATTAAAAGCATTCACATAACTAGGTAAAAAAAATTAAAAAAATTGAAGAGTAAAATATATGAATAGTTCAACCACTTCTTTATGCATTACAACTTTTCAAATTTATATATAATTCTATCTATTGTAGTTCTATCTTCAGATAGATTCTCAGTTTCATCCACTAATGTGTTGCATTATTTGAAAATTTTATAAAATCATAATTTTTTGAACTTCTACTTATTTTCTTTTAATATATCAATATAACTAGTATTCTGTTTGGTGCAAAGATGTTCATGTTCTGATAAAATCAGCATTTAATGAACTTAACCATGTATTAGCCTGTTAAAATCATTGACATCATGCATAATTGTGTGGCAAATAAATAACGTTAAAATAAAAGGAACCGAACACAACTAGAAAAACAAATGCATTCGTTCAGAATATAAATTATGTAAGTGATATCAGTAAGCTCATAAAATTCTCTTTAATGAAGCTTAATGAGCTCTTTATGTACTGTACCATGTTGGGTGTTCCAAAAGGTTTTTTCATGTAAAGGATCTTGACATTTACAGGGTATTGTATTATTCTATAACACAGTTATTCTTAACTTCCTACTGTTATTTACTGTAGTAAATGTACCTTAATTTCATAGTTATATACTTTTCAATCTTTTAAAATTGATTTTATTAAATTTTATTCTGAAGCATGCTTTCCTTCGACAGGTGAATTTGTGATTGGGCGTGTTATAAAGGCAATGAATGCAAACTGGCATCCACAATGTTTCCGGTGTGAAAGTTGCAATAAAGAATTAGCTGAATTAGGTTTTGTCCGTCATCAGGGACAAGCGTTGTGCCATGAGTGTAGGGCAAATGCAAAGGCCACTGGAATCAACAAACACACATGCCACAAGTGCCAGTAAGTTATTGAGTGTTTTAAAATAAAAATTCGCTATAAGATTTACCAACCAGTAGTTGAATTTGTTTACTTAACATTTAATCAATACAGAAATAAAAGAATTAAAAGGTGAATGAAAGAAGGAATCTTCCTTAATAATCAGCTTTTGCTTCATGATTTATTTATATCACAATTCAATAGTTAATTATATTCTAAATGTTTAATTTAATATAAACAAAGTTTATAGAACAAATATAAAGTTAGAAAAAATGAATGTGTCTAAAATATATTTAATAGGATTAACAGATTTTGAATTGAAAGCATTTAAATATTAATGTTCTCATTTAAAAATATTTGACTGTTAATTTCTTATTCTTTTAATCATCAAAAGTGGTGTTCATTTATGATTTGTGAACTATGATCTTTTCAGTCACATTAAAAAAGCCTCTTCTTTTGTTTTGTTCAGTGGGCTAATAGATGATAGACCACTGCGTTTCAGAGGTGAGGTTTACCATCCATACCACTTTAATTGTACTAGCTGTAATGTTGAACTGAATGCTGATGCCAGAGAGGTGAAAAGCAGGCCAGGATATACTGCTAATGATATGGTATTTAACCCCTTCATTAATATAATAAATACGGATCGAGTGTATTAAAAATTAATTTCTTGCTGTAAAAATAATGGTCAGATAAGTTATTTTAGACTCAGGAGAGTATCCTGCTATTTTGCACAGAACTAATTTAGAATCCTTCAAGAATTATTTCTTTATAACAATTTCATCGTGTGTACGTGTGTATTCATATGATTGTTGTATTCATTTGAAGTAACTATCATAATATTTAACAACAGCAAAATGGATGGAATACCAATTGCAAAATATCCCACAGTTATCATTTTTTGGTTATATCTTTTGACATTTTTTTGCAGAATGAACTCTATTGCTTGAGGTGTCATGACAAAATGGGTATTCCGATATGTGGAGCATGCAGGCGTCCTATAGAAGAAAGGGTTGTCACAGCTCTTGGGAAGCATTGGCATGTTGAGGTGAATTTTCTTTCGATTCAAATTTTTTCTTACATTCAAATATCTTTGAGATCGATTATATAAATCAGGCAAATAATATTATGTGAGTTAAATAATTATTTAACCTAATATTTGATTATTAATTAGCATTCATTTCTCATTTTAATCAGCAAATGTGTATTTTTTTTAGCACTTTGTTTGTGCCAAATGTGAGAAGCCTTTCATGGGTCATAGACACTATGAGAAAAAGGGTTTGGCCTACTGTGAAACTCATTATCACCAACTTTTTGGGAATTTGTGCTTCATTTGTAATCAAGTAATCGCTGGAGATGGTGAGCTTCCTTCTGAATTAAATTTTTGCCTGCTATATTACTTATATTTTCGATTATTTTATTTTTATTTAAAAATAAAATAATTTTATATTTATATTACATTCCTTATATTTATAAGGAATATAAGCCTTAATTGATACCATAAAAATGATCTAGTTAATAATAAATTGAATTTAGTATAGGTTTTACGGAAATGAACCTTACCTAAAGAGAGGAATCATTCCTTACTTTACAAATTTTAATTGTTTTTAAACACACTTGTATGAAACAGGACTTATTTACTTTATTTGTTATTACTGTAACTCAGTTTGGAATTTTCATAATGGAGGATCAAATATAAATGAGTTAGTTTTTTTAGTTTTATTTATACCAGTTAGTGAAAACAATTTTTTAAAATTAAACATTATTTGCCTAACTCATGAATATCCTAGTTATGTGATTGTATCAACATCAATACTTGGTATTACTACATACAATGGTGGTTGATACCAGCTAAATATTTTTTTCAAAAAATCCATCAATTTTCCCAGCCTGTAAATTCTTGTTAAATAAGTCAGACCAAAATCAGAAATGAGCCAAAAGCACTTATATGAATAAAGATGGGGAATAATTTACTCTTTAAGGTATTTGGCCATTTTTTTTATTGTTTTGTATATTAATTTTCTGTTGATTTTGTAGTTTTCACTGCTTTAAACAAGGCATGGTGTGTTCACCACTTTGCTTGCTCTATTTGCGATCAGAAAATGACTCAGAAGACAAAGTTTTATGAGCTTGACTTGAAGCCTGTGTGCAAGAAATGCTATGATAAATTTCCTGGTGAGTTCAGAAGGCGGCTCCGTAAGGCTCATGAATATACACCCAAAAAATCACCGGCTAACTAGTATCAAATACTGCCAGAATGATGAAAGCTTAATTTGCGTGAAGTGTAATAAATATTTACACATAGCTAATTAAAAACAGCAGCAAGGAAAGTAATAAATATTATTGATAGAAATTATTTTGGAACTTGGTTGTTAATGTTAATCTGTTCACATCATTCAATACCTAAAATTATTCAAAATAGTTAATAACTTTGTGTATTATTGATAAAAAATATTTAACTATATAACATTGTTTTTTTATTTAATTTCTATATTCTGTTGGAATTAGTTTATTATGAAATTCATTATGACCAAGTTCATGTTTTTCTTATTAGTGGCTTAGCATTGGATAATGGTTAATTCAGTAATTATTAATTGAAATTTGCTTAGTAATAAATGTACTAGTGCCTTTTTATGCCTTTCCTGAGTTTACATCTAAAAATGTGTGATGAAGATTGTGTATGAAATTAAAATGACTTAGAAAATATATATTATTTTGTTGGATATAGGAATTATATTTTTCAATGTAAATTATTACTGTATGTTATTTATAAAAACATTCAACATTTATTTCATATTAAATAGAAAATATTAACTTGCAATAATTTATACCAGTCTATATAAGTACATTTTTACCTGTCACCTTTCAGCAATTCAATGAAATTCAACTGATAATATTTATCTAAGGGATGGATACAAATGATAGTAATATCAATTATTTATGAATAAATGCATACAGTACAGATAAACTTATTAGAACTAACTAAAGGTATTTTCATAATAAATCACAAAAATAACAATAGAAACTTATTTTGAAGTCTTCTCATTATCCTGTTGGTGAGATGAATTCCAAGAATTTTTCATCTATTAGATCTTGATAAGCAAGTTCATCACCATTATATAAATCCACATATAAATTACCCTTGGCACGCCTCTGAAAGGAATATATACAATTTGTGTTAATATGATGTATTGAATTAATTTTGAATTTAACACTAAATGAAACGCAAGCATATATGCACATATGCTTTTTGTTGATATTGTTTAAGCAAACTCATTTCTATTGAGATGATCTGTTATATCTATTTGTTTGTTTGTCACAAATCATAGAATCTCAAATTTTGACCATTAGTATCAAAATGAAGTTATAAACTAATTATAAGCATTAGTCTACCAAGAATAAGAAACTGAAATAGTTACAATGACCTAAACCTCCCCAACAAATACAAAAACAAAAAAATTATTATGATCTTGAATTTTCAAGTGAATTAAACAACTTCAAGTTGTATGTTGGGAAATATATTAACATCGTAACTACACCTTTATCAGTTTTTATTGAAACATTTTTTCAAGAATTCCAGGACTTAAACAATATTATCATAGAACCCTATCATAATTTAAGCATTCTTTTTAGTGCAAAACTAGTTTCTGTACTTTTAGTATTAAGATTCAATTCTATTAATTAGAAAATAAAATGATACTATTTTGTATGCGTTTCAAAAGCTGCATTTGATCCACCTTTTCGAGGGTGATAACAGAGTAAAAATATAGAACTAAGAATAAAATCATACAACAAAAAATTCATACATGAAACACCACCAAACTGTTACTGATACCTCCTCCTTTTGGAAAAAGTTTGTAAATCCAAAAAGTGTATGCTATTTTTTATAAGCACTAACTTTTAGCAAACAAAGAGACCTTTACTCCATCCTGCAATAAGAAATGAATGTAAACTTCAGGTATATTTTATTAGAATAGTTCAAACTACCTTGATTCTTGCTATAAGAGTTTGGGAATGAAGATAGCTAGATAACAGTTCTATAGTTTCCTTGTGTTGATCCTTATTTGCAAGTTTCACATTGTTCAATATGCACATTATCGCTTGCACTGCAACTGAACACCACTCTTGTTTTAACTGATGAACACTAAATAATTAACAAAAAACAATTTTGTACTGTATGTAGTTTCATACATTGGTAATTAGTAAAATAATAGTAATGATACAATTAAAGCTTGAGCTTTTTCATAATATACATATATAAATATTTTGACATTAAAATAATATATTGGAAATTAGTAAATTATTGTCAGATCCCTTCAAAGGGGCTGTAGTCACCATGATAATAAACATAACTTTTAAATATAACTCTTTATATTCATTAACACAACCAGTCCGCTGGATTGCACCAACAACCTATAATGACTACATCCCCAAAGTGACCGCAGTATTAAATTACACACAAGTTAAATTGTGACATGTAAAGCTTGGAGGGTAAATTACTTTTAAAACATCAGACATTTATTAATGTAAAGGTATAAATAAAACTTACTCTTGAACTAGAATCATTTCAACATTTCCATAATCCACATATTGCACAAGGAGTCTGTCATCACAATCTTGAAGTACAATTCCACGGTACCATTTCTCATCCTCGGAATACTTTACACAGCAGGCTTGGTCTATTCATAAATTAGCAAAACTTGTGAGTTGTTAAGGCTGTGATTGAATAATTATAAAACCTTAAAAAATTAACATGAAATTTTCAACCACAGGTTGAGAAGTTCTCAAAGAAATAATGATCAACCTAAAGTGGCCACCTTTAAGGTAGGCAATAAAAAATTAGATTGTAATGGGCAGTATTTATTATTTAGTATTAACATTTTAATCTCCTTTATAAATGGAAGAAGATCAAACTCATAACTGAAAATTTTTGCGCTAAATCAGTATTGATTCCTAGAGGCATCATTTAAAACCAGATTGCCAAAAATAGCTGGAATTTATCTGTACGCTAACCTCAGTATAGAATATTGTCTACCACTAAGTGTTGTGGAAAACAATTGTTCTCACATGTGACTCAATTTATTTAAGTAATAAATCATTAGCAGTAAAACATTATCAGAAAATTTGGAGAAAATATGATGAATAGATAATAGCCAGCCAGTCCAATATCAAACACACTTCACAGAACAAGCTTCATAAACTTACATAAGTATGGCTTTTCCAATATTGGTTGACTAGGGGCCTCTTCTTGCATTATTTTCATCAACTCTTCAAACTGTTGCTTCATTTCATCTAACTATAGTAAACAATACAAATACAAAAAAATCTATAATAACATGTAAATGGCCTCCTTTATATAAATTGGTTAAACAGTAAGTAGTGTAATTGTAGGTTATACAAAACTTACAATGACATGATTGGAGCTTTCAATAGTCATCAAAATTTTGGTAGCAGACAAAATAGCAGTCATTTCAACATTAAGATTACTCACATCCTCTGGTATTTCAATATTCTTATAGTTGCCTTTGAAGTTCTACAACAAAGGGGAATATAAATTATTCAAAATTTATAAACTAAAATAATAATTTTAAAAATGCATAAATAAGAATTCATATATAATTTTTAGGTTGTCTAAGCTATACATAATGTAAAATTTACAATTAAATTTTATTATTAAGGCTTTGTTAAGAGCCCCATTGCCAATTCAATCTTATAGCCAATAAATGTGCATTGACTAAGTTTTAACTACAATATTAAAAGTTAAATAGTTTAAAATATCAATTGAAGAGCAGACCTGCAGTGATCCGGAATATCCATTAATAATGTCCAGCCAATAAAGGGTTTTTTCTGGATTTTCAATTTCACATTCTTCTGAACTGTCCTGAGATAGTGAATATATGATCTTATCAGACTCAATTATCACTTCTTGTGAGTGGTCATCCTCCAAGTCAGATACTGCATGAGCTGTATCTTTCATTTCAATAAATTTCACATGACCTTCTTCAACAAGCTTCAGAATGAAATCTTTACCAGTTGGTAAGTTCAGTGATTGTATCTGAAATACAATTTTTGTTGTTATTATACTAAAATAATTTCATAAATAACTTAACTATAAAAATAAGTTGTAGATTTTGTGTGTTTCTGTCTCCTCTCGCTGGTTTGCACTTTTGCTAGTTTCGGCTGACATCTACGGTATCCAACCAAAACAACAGGTATTCTAAAAATAAGTTGCTTAATTCTGACATAAAAGTATTTTTCAATATAGAACATTTCAGGGAAAGAATATGTAAAACAATATTATATTCAACATAAAACTCTTTTAGAAAATCAATATTAGCTTAATTTTTAAATGTAAATAACAGCATTTTATATAAATTAAAAAATATTTCAAACTAATTTTCTGAATTACCCCATAACTATCCCCTTCTTCATTTGGCAATACGCACAAGGATATATGACAGTGATGATCCACAAGTGAGGTATGTATGTAATCCAGTAATTTGATAGTCCATTTCCCATCAGGAGTCGTCTAAATCAAAATGAGTTACCAGAATAATAATATATATTGTACAGTTTTATATTTAAACCAATTAAATCACATTAAGATTATCAAAAAATAGTCATGATATGAGAAGTAAAACATGTTAACATATTTTAATAATTCAAGAAAAAATAAAAATACGATATAGCTTACTATTTTAATTTTATAATAACATACATGAAATACAACCTTTATAACAACTTGGTCAGCCACAATTTGTTAATTAATTAATTAACAAAATATAATTTCCCCCCTTTAAATATAAACTCAGCTATAGTTCAATGGTTAAAAAATATCTCTTCCTTCACTGACTATTTGAATAAACATCAAACAAAGAGGGAAGGTCAAATGTATAAACTGATATGTGAAGCATGGTGGGGGAAAACACATTATTCCTCACTCCACTCAATCCAGTCTAAGAGAACCACATGTTCAGTTCATATTGACAAAAAGTCAACACGTTTCACTCTATTTTTGGGCTACTCTAGTGTACACAGAAATTTCCATTCAAAAGGTATGTAATAAAGTCCAGTGCTTTACAAAAAACAATCCAATGGAAAGATCCTACATTTATAGATAATTTAGTATTAAATTAAAAACTAAAGAAAACACGAAAAAAATGTTCCAAAAATGTTATATGATTGTAGCAATGAGTTTACAGTCACATAAGCTCAATATATGATAATGGTGAGGTAAAATATGAAAGACAGAGTAAACAAAACATTTCAAACAATTATATAATATATTAAATACTCATTTATATTCTATATACCAACTATACACATGGATTTAGCATTCTTCACTGCCTGAGAATAATTAATACATGAATGTAAGGAACCTAATTTAACCTGGTTACTACAAATTTGAGTGGTGTCAATATTCATAGTGACAAATGATAAGGATTAGTGATGGAAGGTTTATGCAATCTTAATATATGTAAGCAATTCAACAGTGAAAATCATGTGCAGATAAATCTTTATGGTGAAATGTCTTCAAAAGTGGTTATTCGAGAAGCCAGAAGAGAAGATTGTCAAGAGATATATCGGCTCATTAGGGTAATTTCATAACCAAATTATACAATTTATTTTAATAATAGCTTAAATTAAGAACTTACATTATGCAATTCACTCATGCTGTACTAAATATATATGTATATTATAAATGATGAAAATTGCAGGAATTAGCACGTTTTGAGAAAATGCCTGATTCAGTGAGAATTGATATTAAAAGTATGTATTTTTAACTCTATTAAATAAAACTATCTAAAGCTTAATATTTTTACGTAATTGAATAAAATCTAAACTTTTTATTTACTGTATTTTTAGCTCTTGAAAGAGATGGATTTGACTTAAAGAAGCCACTTTACCACTGTTTTGTTGCTGAAGACCCAAATAATGATAAAGATGGTACAATTTTTAATATATAAGATACTATTTTTTTTTTAAAAAATGTGAATCATGTATAGTATATTGTTATTTATACACCTAGTACTGAAAGTCCTGTCCGCATGCATGCCCTAAGCACAATTACCCAAGCAACAGATAAAAATGTAGCAATAGATAAAAAGTTCATAGTATATGTCTTCTTAAACCATATAATAACTGCTTCAGGTATTTGACATGTTTTATTCTGTCTACAACAGAAAATCCAAAGATATTGGTTGGCTATGTTTTATTCTACTACGGTTATTCAACATGGCATGGAAAAAAATTGTACATGGAAGATTTAATGGTCACAGAAAGCTACAGGGGTAAAGGCCTAGGGACAGCTCTTTTCAGGAAAGTTTGTCAGGTAAGTATTATTAAAAGTGAAAAAGAATAAAGAATAAAATAATAGGTAAAAGGTGAAATAACATTCAAATTTCCAGACTGCTACGAAAGAAAATTGTGAGGTTATGTATTTTACTGTTCTTAACTGGAACCCAGCTATAAAATTCTACAAGCATTATGGAGCAGAGGATTTAACAGAATCAGATAAATGGCATTACTATTCTCTTCAGAAAAAAGACATCTACAAAGCTGCACAAGTTACAGAATTATAAATGTTAAAAAGTACCATGAACAAAATATTAATAGAAATTTAGCATTTTTTAATTGTTGATGAATGGAATGAGTATCAGGTAAAAGTAAAGACAAGTGATTACTTAATGTTATGTCTGAATTACAGTAATTTAGATACTTTCAACCAGTGTCAATGAAACACATCTTTGAGAAAACACAAGCGATTTGTGTGATTTTACACACAGAAAATTCATTCATTGTAAACATTTTTATAATAAAATAAACAATGTACAGTTATGTAAATAAAATTATAATATGAATAACTGGTATTTTTTTTCATTTATATATCTTTTAATGTTTTTAATGCATTAGCTCCTTTCTCTCTTCTTTTAATTTTGCCTCACCCAAAATAAATGTATGCTAAATGACAATGGAATATCATTTATTAAAATAGGCATAAATGCAATTCACAAATACTTTAAAAGAAAGGTGACAATTTAAATTAAAGTGCCAAAATTATTATTATGATGATAATAATAATAAACAAGATGAAATATTAATAGATAGGCACATTATATTGAAAAGTTTGGTCAACACAAGAGTAATATTATATTAAATAATTATATGATTTATTTATTGCATTGGATGCATGCGTAATGAATAATTAAGAATTTCTTCATATTTCCGGATATATAGAATTTTCTTTTTCAATCTCACTAACAAATTGAAGGCTTATCAACAGGTTTATGCTGATAATACAGATGATAAAAGCATTGGAAAAAGGCTAATAGAAAACTGAGAAAAATACAAAAATAAAATAAAACCTTATACCAAAATGACTTCAAATGTGGTTATTCGAAATGCTAGGAGAGAGGACTGCTCAGAAATAAGTCAACTTATAAGGGTAACTGATATTTAAGAGGATAAATCAATATTTACATCATTGAATTTCATGACAGCACACTAATATATATATATATATATATATATATATATATATATATATATATATATATATATATATATTAATATTACTTCTAATTAATGCTTTAAAATTATTTCCAGGAAATGGCACTTTTTGAGAACATGCCTGATTCCCCTAGGGTTGATGAAAAGAGTAAGTTTTTTTGATAAAGTTAGAGAAACAGAAATAAAAACTTTCTTCATTAATTTATATGCCTAACTAATGGTAATTGATGTAAATGGATCTAGGTCTTGAAAGAGATGGATTTGATCGTGAAGTGCCCCTTTACCACAGCATTGTTGCAGAAGACCCAAATCCTAAAGATGGTACTAATTTTTCAATATTATAAAACTTATAGAAATATGCACACAATACAATACTACTATATTATGAGTACATAATATGTAACTACTTATATTTTTAAAATGTCTAATCAGAAACCAGCAGGAGAGTCCTTGGATATGTTATATTTTACTATGCTTACTCAACTTGGAATGGGAAAAAAATATACTTGGAAGATATATTTGTCACAGAAACCTATAGGGGCAAAGGAATTGGTAAAAAGCTATTCCAGAAATTATGTCAGGTAATTCTTTTTTTCTATCGAGTGGCCTTTGGATTTTTGAGATAAACTCAGTAAATACAGGTAATGGAAGACCTGGGTGGCTCAAGTGGCTAATAAGCAAAGAAAAAAAAGCAAAACACTTAATGTGTTAAGTTTCTTCTCTTCTTTGGATTTTATTCTACTTTTCAGATAGCAGTAACAGAAAAATGTGAAGTCATTACTCTGTCTGTTCTTAACTGGAATCCAGCTACAGAATTCTACAAGAATTTTGGGGCAGAAGACCTAACAAAAACAGAAAAATGGCACTTTTACACTATGCATAAAGAAGACATTTACAAAGCTGCACAAATTACAGAGTTATAAAAGAAAATGAACAAAGAAGGGATTTGATTCAGTAAAATAATAATTAATTGTTGTAATAGTTGTTGAAACATCCATAAAATGTATTCACTGTAGTCAGTTGTAATAATCAAATGCTTCCTTTGACAGGACTACACTTTGCATGTATTTTACTTTGAAACATACAACAGATTGATGTACATTACCAAATGAGAATTATATAGAAACAAAATATAAACCACGTGTTACAAATCAAGTTATGTCCCATTCTAATTACTTTGAAATAAAAATAAAGAAATAATATTTACAAAACTATAAGATCAATGATTTTAGACAGACAAATCCAACTAGCTGCAAATAAAACTATTCTAGCATTTATATGTAATTGAGGAAGATCAATTTAATGCCTGTTGAATAATAAATTTTAATACTCCAGAAGGAAATCCTACCAAAAAGTTAAGTGCAAAAGATCTAAAAAATTGAATTTTTCCTTGAATACAGTAAATAGTTAAAGCGGGACCTGCTGCCTGGTTCTAAAAGAAACCAAACTACATATAAGAAGTACCCTTACATACTAAGTTACTGAAATGGTTTGGAATATTTCTGGTAATTTACTCACAGGAACAATGTTGTAAAAACTGCATGGTTGGCACTGAATTGGGATTTCAGACATGAAGGAAATTCTACGCAAATCTGACATATTACACTCCTCAACATTGCCATAGTCTACAAATCTAACTGATATTTCATCCCCATTTATCTGAAACAAGATTTAATAATTTTTAAATTCATTATGTAAATTGCAGTTATCTGTAAACTATGTTATGTTCAAAAATGTAATTATGTAGTATCCAATAATTGGTACTAGAATTATTCTAATTTAACAGAATAATAACAGTAGAAATATAAATTTCAATGAAAAATGACCGCAAAGGGCCTGAACTTAGTTTTTAAATTTTATATATTACAGAAGTGATATGACATATTATCTCATTTTAAAAGAATACTTATATTTACTGAACTTATATCAACTGAATTTATATTATTTGATTAGATCTTCCTAGAGCATAAGACTAATAAGTATTTTCCAAAAAAGAAAGTAAACAATTTTATTTAAAAATATATATACTGAGAAATAATAAATAAATATTACTGTTTCCTCTGAACAACAAACATATTTTGCCACAATAAAGATTTCTTTATTCCTCTAGCAAAAGAAAATCCGTAATTAAACTATGTCAAAAAAACTTAGAAAAGACAAACACAAAATAAGTTTGAAATAAATGTTCTTATTTATATAATTCTTTCCTATTTATCATACATAATAAATCATAATTGTTACTTATTATATGCCACTGTGTGAAATCAATGATGAATATTTTTGCTCACCTTTTCAACAACACCTCTGTACCATTTTTGGTCAAGGTGATATTTGACAATACACACCATTCCTGGATCCCATAACACTGATGGGCTGGGGGGGTCAGTACCTTCATATTCTTTGTTAAGTTTTTCATTAAGGGTCTTAAGCGTCAAGATGCCTTTAAAATAAATTCACAAATAGAAAACAGTATACTAAAACTTTTTAAATTTTTATAGAAAAGAACATTAAGCAATTAAAAAATTAATTTTTCATCAAATCATAACATCACTCCTGGAATTTTCTGTCCTTGCCTACTACGTAGATCTTTTTTCTAAACCAAAACTGACCTAGCATATTACTGAATAAACAAAGACTGAAAATTCTAAGAGTGATGATATTCCGAATCTTCACAAAATATATAACTTAGCTATATTATAATACCAATAATTTGGTAAACTTTACTTTTTATATTATTAATCCCTAAATTCATTAAAATAGCTGTAATTTGTATGAAATTATTAATTCTTTTGCAGTAAAATTTTTTCAATACTATAGCTGTAAAATTGTGAAATATAATCTTTATATTTTGAGGAATGTAGCATGAATAGTTATTACTATGTTGAAAATCCTGGATGTAAACATCAGCATTGTTGTCTACATATGACACATTAGCTAAAAATGTCAAACTGCCAAAAGGTTCAGGAGGTATCCATTTGGTAGGTAAGTTACATATTACACCACCTTCTTTTGTTTTTGTCTTATCATTCAGATGCTGAAAAAAAGAAAGAATAAATTTCACTGAACCAACAAATATTAATTTAAAAACAGTCTTTCCTACTTCTTAAAATCTTATGGCACATTTTTATATGTGTTAGTTCATTCTATCTTTAAAAGTAAATACAAGTTAATACTTCCCTTCTACTACTAATAATAACAAGAGTAAATTACTACTACAATTAAGGAAATTTATATTTATTTTTCTACTAAATTGTGCATTAATTTAGAAACTCTTTGAGGCAGCTGACATGACTGAAAACTTCAAAGGCTGTTTATTTATTTATTTTTATTACAATATGTGAATGTACTTTTGGGAAAATATACCTCAGCTTTAGGAAGATTTTGGACACCATCTACAGTCCATTCTTTTCTGAAACAGTAATGAAATAATTTTATGATCCATAGAATAAAAAAAATCATTTTTTTATCCATATAGAATGGACTAAACATACATAAAAGTGATAAAATAATAACAAAATTATTTAAGACTGATTGTTCCTCAATAAAAATGTAATTATCTAAAACCTCTTGTTAATTTAACTCAATTTTTATAAGTTTATGTGTAACTTATGAGCAATAAAACAATCTGGAAATGGTTATATAAATGAAAAAAAATGGTATGCTATTCTACTACCACCTTTGCATGACTGCAATTTTTGAACTTAATGTTATATTTAAGGACAGAAATCTTTTCAACAGCAACTTGTAATGGAATGGAGTGTCCAGAATCAACTGTTCAATAAGTTTGTGAAACAGGTTAATTATAAATACTAAAAAAATATATCCAATATTCAATATAAGTAATAATTATACAAAGAAAAATTCTACTTACGTTCCATCATCAGTTGCGTAACCACCTAATCTCAATCTGTTATTGATACTATCCCACTCACTTTTTGTAGCGTCCAGAGGACCAGCTGGTACCACACATCGAATAAATAATTCAATGGGTAAGGATCTATCCTTTATATCTCCCTAAAAAACAAAGTGATTCAAACATTTTACAGACAATGTTACACAACAGTTTTATGGTATATTTATAATACAGACCAATTGTTTTGGTTAAAATGTTACTGTTTATTTATATATTTTAGGTTGTTTATCATTATTATTTATTTTGAATCATCCACAAAGGATGAACGACACCATGATATCATATTTTAAATGTGAAGTTTGTTTTTTAAGAATCTGTACAGATTATTCATTACCATTTTGGTCATGTATAGCTGATCACTGTTTTTTTGAGCCAATTCTTCAAATTCAGCAATAGTTGTATAAGGCCAGGAAGTGTGAGACATTGGACTCTTGAGGCCTACTAAGTGACATCTGATCGTTCCTTCCATCAACTTTCTAAATTGACTATCGAGTGGGTATAATTTCAACAATGACACTACTACTTCTTGCCCCTCATCCAATAATTTCACCTTTTAAAAAACAATTCAAACTTGAAGGTTAATTGTGTTCTGGACTAAGTTATAATCCTGGGCTTATGAACAGGAATATTATGAAAAAGACTAAAAATAATCTACAATATTTACAGAACAATTTGATTACACCTGTTACTATTCACAGATTCACTGGTACTCCTGATGAACTATTCACATTTATAGTCTTCCTAATAAGGAATGCTATTTCAATAGAAAAAAATAGTGAATGTAGCGAACAATTCTTAAAATAAAGATAATGAAAAATATCAAAAAATGTTCATTAATAATATTAAATCAATTGTTCAAAATGAAGCAGATTAATCGTGCAAACTATAAAATGTAAATGTGAACACAAATAACATTAAACTATTGACTACTCAAACATAAACATGTAACAGTTAAATAAGAGTTACAGGAATTATTAAGTATATTTATATTTGATTATGTACCATTGCTGTTGAGTCTTCATTTATTTTTACAATGAATGCTCTGTGCCAATAATAGTTATCAACTTGGATATTAACTGCACAGATATCTTGTTCTTTCCATTCATTTTCTTTATGACTTACATCTTCCTTATTATAATAAATATCCATTTTCTCTTTCAATCTGTATACAAGAATGATTTAATAAATGTACATTAATTCTTTTTTAAGTTATTACAATTAATTAATTTTTTTATATCATCAAAATAATAATCTAAGCAAGATAAAATATTATTAATGATTGCAGAGTGATTACACAATATGAAGACATATTTTTTCCATACTGATACTAGTATGGAATAACTAATTTTTAAAGGACACTTTCATAATTGTACATACCAGAATATTCAATTTACAAAGTGTACACATATTTTAAAATATATAAAGGAAAATCAGAACGTCAATAGTCCAAAGTGTTTCTTTATGTTTCTTCAATATTTAGCTAGGTTTTGATTTAAAGGAGGAAGTTTCCAAAATAAGTTCTCAAATTGGTTGGTCAAATTTGTTATCAATAATAAATGGATATAATATTCTTAACTAGCTCAAAACATTAACAAAACATACACATTCAATTGATTGGTCATCAATGTTGGTTCAACATAAAATTCATCAGGTGACACAATCCTCTTCATTGTCACCTTCATTCTGAAAGTGTCATTATCATTATCAAAATGAGGATTTGGAACATCTAGCTGTGGGTTCTGAATAGCAAAACTGAGAGAAACATTGTCACTAGAGCTTTCCTTTATATGATTAGTTTTCATGATTGGCAGCAGCTCTTCATTTCTCTGAAAACATAAATTACAATATAATACTGAACAATGTATTTTAACAATGAGAAATTTGAACATAATAAATGTTTCACTTATTATTTATTATGCATCTTTTAGCCTTACCTCGTTAGTGTGATTCAAAAAACCCGGATCAACATTAGTTTTAATTGAGCTAAAAATAAAAATAAATTAGTTTGGAATACCTGTTTTGAGGTCTGTGAGAGTTTGGGATACTGTAGGTTTCTTGATCTTCTCTCTCTTGCTGGTACCAAAAGACCATACCAGAGAGAGGAGACAGAAGATTGAGAAAAATACAAAAATAAATTACTTTATATTATGAATTTTCTATTAAATATACATTATCATATTAGTTCACAGCTTACTTGATGCAACAATTTTTGGCTAAATTGTTCTCTACTATAATCGTGTTGATACACTTGCTCTCATTTGACTGACAGGTAAAAAGAACTACTTCAGCCAAGTCACCATCAACAGAATCAACCATAAGTTTCAAAATAACACCAGAAGTCATTGTTCTGAAAGCACTGATGGCCTCCATGTTCCATTCTTCTCCTTCTACTGGTACCACATCACTTAAACTGCAATGCTGAACCTAAATTATGAATTGAAATATAAAATAATACTTTGTACTAATGTCACAAGTGGATATAGGGAAATATAAATTTTTAAATATTATGTAAGGTAAGCTCAAATGTTCACCGATCCATGTGTAAGAATGTTAATACAAACTTTCATTAACAAGACATTAAGAAACACATAATCATTGTTTATTTTGGAATTTATTAAACAGTGATGAACAGTGATACAGTGTTGTATTCACAGAATTCACACACACATAAGGCAAAAATAAAAATTACATACTGGAAAGTGACCCTAGCTCCAGAACATTGAAATGAATGTGCAAATACTTGGAAAGAAATTGTGCATTTATAAATTACATAAATAAATGAATAAAAACCACATGGTAAAACACATAGTGCTTACCAAAGGAGGATAGTGCAAAAAATTTGGTATGAGATTCATAATTTTGTCCCATGAAATAATTTCCACATTTCCATTATCTACTAAGAAAACTTTTACAATTTTAGGTGCAGGTACTTCTAATACGATGGCGCGACACCACTGGTTGGAAACTAGATTGACAGCAACAGGCATATCTAGAAATTAAAATAAAAAGAAAACACAAAACTGTAATAAGATTTGAATATTCATTTAAACATTTATTAATTACTTTTTAATGCTCTTTTCATTACAATGAATGCAATACTTAATGCTCCTTTATAAACAAGACATTTGTAAGTACCTGGATACGGATTATAAACCTGCAGTGCTTTACAATCCATATGTGATTTGTAAAATTTCATTAATTCATCTTTAAGGATAACGTATGTCTTGAGGGAAGTATCAACCTAAAAGTGAAATGAAAAGTGAGAAAAACACACATTAAAGCAATAAAAAGACAAAAAATATTATGGTTGCTTACATCACAAACATAAAAATGTGATAACGACTTAATAAATGTTACTCTGCAATTTAGGATTTCCCCTTGCTCCCAAACACGTGGCTGTTGATACGTTTTTACTGGTTTTCGTGTTATCTAAAATGCAAAAAAATTACAAAATACATTAGACTTAAAGAATAGTAACGAATATTAAAATTAATTAAATTAATATTTTCATTATTCAATTGAATTTATTAATAAAACAAAAAAGGGAATACCATAACAGTGTCACAAGAATCTGTCAACACGGCCAATCCAAGAAATAACAGTGACTCTTGTAATGACATAACACCATTATTAATGTGTTGTAGGACATCAACATCGATAATATTAGGATGAATATTCTTAACACTAATACTAATATCACCACTGAAAATAAACAAGCGATACTTTTTACATTCATTTTAAAATAAGATGACGATGACATATAATGGATTATATGTATGTGTTCATGTATAATCAATTATACCTTCCAGGAAGTTGTTTCATAAATGATATAGCTTCAGGACTCCAAGTAGTTCCATTAGCTGGAACACATTTATGAACACGACAGTGAGTTGCTAAATTTCCAATATTTAACAAATTCAAAGGAATTGTCCTCAGTCTGAAACATATATGTAAGTTCATAAAGAAGAACAAACTAATAGACCAGTACACAAGTAATAAAATAAAGTAATTTGAAAACAAAATAAAAAACTCAAGAAAATAATTTACCTGTCTTTATTAACCATTTCTTCATTTCCATAGTCAATGTAGTGTACATAAATTTCATCGTTGCCATTAGTTTTCATAACTCTACCTCTATGCCATTTATTGTCTTGCCCACACTTTACAAGATATATTCTACCTAAATCAATAAGTGTGAACTATTATATTAATAACAATTATAACAAAGAATAATTAATGACAAACATCCATGGCTTAAACCAAACAGTCTGAATGAACTGTTGACACTGTAGCGTATCCTTACACTTGGCAATTCATTAGTAATAAAAAAATATATGTCAATTCCCGTTAACAAAGGACAAAAAAATAGATCCAGGTACATTACCTTTTAAAACATGAATAGGAGGATGTTTCTTAAGGGAACTCAACCTACTGATTTGAAAATTGAGGTTTGAAAGGAGTACAGAAACCTCAGGTTTATGAATATAAAAATCAGAAGGTGAATTCACATGGCATAACAATGCTGAGTATATTTCTCCTGTAACAATTAATGCATTTACTCACAAATACATTATTATACAAAGGAACTGTACTTACTTTAGGAACTGTTAAATACTATACATTTATACAAATTCAATATTAATTGATGCATTATTAATAAAATGAGTATAATAACAGTAATAATAATAATTATTATTAGAACAAGATGAATTTAAAAAATAATAAATTTCTATTGGACAACACTGATGGGTGAAACAATTGATTTTTCAACAAATGCAGAAAAGTTAATTTTACCTTCATGAAATTCAGATAATTGGGAATTGTGAGGTTCATCATTGCTACCATAAGATGAAAGACTAGTGCTTGAATTTGCTCTTGAGTATGAAAAATTATCTGAAAAGAATAATTAATATCGAAATTATTTATTACACACTTATATACAAATAGAAATAACAATATATATATACATTAATATATAGAGATTAACTATTTACTCGGCATTATCAAAACATCCTTAGTTATTTCATTTATTGGTTCAATTTTATAATCAGCTGGTAGTTCATCTTCTCCCACTAACCTATAGTGGGCAACAGGCTCTCTTAATGCTTCAAGTTTGCAGTGGTTTTCAATACTTTGAAAAATAGATTGGTCTGGAGTAAATCTATTGAATCAGAAATGATGAAATTACGTGAAGTTGCATGTATATTTAACACAAAATATCTGGATCAATCATGGATTTTATTTTTTGTGAATACATTTTAGAGATAGTTATGATTTAAATGAAATGTTTAATAAATGGTTGTCAATGCTTGCATAATTGGAAACAATCAAAGAATATATGAGCCCAGAAATTTAGTTTCTCTAATATAAGCAAAGATGTACAAAAAATGTCATCTAAATTTGTTCTGTGCATTTACTTTAATTTTGTTAATATTAATCACACTTACAGGCTAGTGCATTATGCTTGATTAAACTTAAATGATTAGTATAAGAAAATTAGTATACCTCTAAACTAAACACACACTCATTTTAATTAGTTCTTGATCAGTCTTACCTAAAAAGTTCTTCACATGTTTCATGAATTAAGAAACAAGGAATATTTTCTTTTTCTTTTAAATTCGATAGCACCTCATTATAGTTAACTGACGAAACATACTTTGGACTAGCTTTGAGGAGTCTATCACTAATGCAAAGACCTTGATTTATTTTCTGTGAACAGAAACATTTGAATATAAAAGCAATTGTCAATATGTATCGCCAAAATTCAATCAAAATATAGAATATACAAAAAGAAGCCCAACAAATTAATGATGTGACCACATACTTTTATCTCTTCGTCTAAATGGTCCAGGAATGTTTTGATCTCCCTCTGAGAGTCTTGGTAAGGTTGGAAAATTCTAGTAACTAGTTCATGCTGCTTGATAGTTAGATACCCGTGGATTTGTGAAAAATAATCACATACGACTTTTTCAGTTTCACGCAGATGATTCGGCGGGCCACATTTAACTGCTGTTTCAATCATTTTCTGCAACAATATTTAAATTATTCATGTAAGATATTTTTTATTTCTATGTTATACATATCACAAATTACATAATGAAAAACTGTATACCAAAGGTTATTTAGAACTAATAATTAATACAACCATTTAAAATGACAATATTAAACGGCAGAAGAGGGAATAATATCTTAATTTATTAATTCACATTACCATAGGAATTCAAATTTTGTAATTTTACAAATCCGACTAGTATATAACAAATGGTCCATTAAGGGAATTTTCGATATAGAATGCTCCTGGAATGCTCATTTTTGATAAATACTTCTAATTTTGTTATTCACTTCAAACAAGATTCTCTTAGGAATGTTGGTGGCCGCTACAGCCAGGTCTGTAAAGGAACCCTAAGAGGACGGTGAGAAGGATTTTACGGTTTTATGGCCTTACTTCGGACCGCCACATGTTTTACACGCCTGCTGAAACACCACGTGATGGCTCTGGGATCATTTAACTTTACACTATTTCGAACGATCTAAAGCTGAAATTACAAATATTCTGTAATATTCGGTTTGAATTTTTTCATTTATTAATATAATTTTAAGATGTTCTGTTCGCCCGTAAACAATTAATTCTAAGAATTCAACCATTGGGTTTTAAAATTTTAATTGAATAAAGTGAACACGAAAATTGGCAAAATTGAATTTTAATGTTGCATATATTGTATGAATATTATATGAAAAATGTCAATACACGCCTCTTAGTTGAAAAATAAGTTTTGTGATCTGTCTCAACTCGTTGAACCAGTGAGGTGGGTATGGAAGAAATGTTACAGGATCTGTAAAAACTCGAATGAATTTAGATTAAAAAATAATTGTCACGGTACAAAAGCACATACTATCTGGCCGAAGTATGTGGGAGTAGTTTTTTTTTTAGAAGTTATACTTGCTTTTGTGTGGTCACATAATCCGCAGTCTACCCCATATCTATACAAGAAATCTACTGGGGTTGCAGTATTTTATAAAGGTGTCATACAGCAAATTAACAACATGTTGTCACACCGGTTATACGAGTTATTACATGTAGAATCGTCACACTTTGTATTTTAAAGAAAAGATAGTTTTCTTAGTACCTGGTAATTACACAATAAATTTTTCGTTTTCAAAAAATGAATACTTGCGTTTGATAACTCGTGTACTGTAACGATGATATAAGTAAAAATAATAAGGTAGGGTAGGCTGAAATCTGATAAAGCCACGAGATTGGATCTTTGAACTAAAACTTTTAGACTGGAGGGGTTGAAATGAGTTAGTCAAGTATATTTTCATAACGTTTATCCAATGTGCTACAAAAACCCAGGCCTATGATATGAAAAGGAGCTTTGTCTACACTTTTGCTTGTAAAAGTTTTTCAATCTGCAAATTCAGCGGCATTGTCGGAAATGTGCACTCGTTGAGAGTAAAATAATAGTGTATACAATGTGTACACAATTATGTATTTGAATAGATTTCGTCGACAGCTATAAAACGATGTCACGCACTCGTCGTTTTGCGGCTGTCCAGATGTACCGCGATATTGTCAAAAGTGTCCACCAGTTCATGGGTTCACAAGAATCCCATTTTTGAAATGTTCATCACGCTGAAAGCCATACCACATACAGCTGTGTTGCGCTCAGACTTGCTGAGAGGGAAACGGAGCGCTCCGCCCAGAAATACCGAATCTATTCTCCCGCGCAAGATGCATCGTGCAGGTACGCGAATTAGGCTTCATGCTCTTTACAAATGGGTGGTACTACCGGAACTGTTTCTCGATAAAGCACAGATGTAAGGCCGCCTCTAATACTAATGGCAAGATGACATAATATCCAGTAGTAGATACGGGATACTAGGCAACTATTTAAACAACTGATACTGTTAAAATAGTAAAAACTGATTACTAACGGACTTCTACAACTCCAAAAAATTATATATATATATATATATATATATATATATATATATATATATATAGTATATCTAAGGACGGTAAAGCGTACTAGGGAAGTACCGCGAAGAAAGAGAGAGGGTTGGAATAATGAAAGTGGTGGTGGGGAAAGGGAGTGACTGGCTGGTCACCTAGCCGTCGGAACACCAGTTGTGTGCCAGTGGGTGTACGAAAAGCACACCTCCCATTGCATCAGTAAAATACGCGCGAGTTCTTATACACTAGTTTGTGTTCAGTTGATGAAGTTGTGTTCAGTCAATGTGCTCACAGTCATGGATAGTAAATACGTTTTGACCATCGGCAGGGTTCCCGCCGCTGCGGCAGTAGTTATAGCTTCAATACTCCTTTTGCACCTTCCTCTGCATTCTGGTAAGCGGTTAATATATATTAATACGTAGTTAATCATGGTTATGTTCAATATTCGACTACAGACCAATATGGCCAAATGGTCAACCCACCAGAGATATAAACTTAGGCATTTAAGTCATCTCATACATAGTTATTCCACTTTATCAAAATAGTTATGTCTCTTACGAGTTCATCAGCCCCTGTGGCCTAATGGATAAGGCATCGGTCTCCTAAACCGGGGATTGTGGGTTCGAGTCCCACCAGGGGTACAAACTTACAATTTTAAGTCATGTGATACACAGTGAATCATAGCTATAAAGGTAGTTATGTCCCTTAGGGGCACACTGGCCCCTGTGGCCTAATGGATAAGGCATCGGTCTCCTAAACCGGGGATTGTGGGTTCGAGTCCCACCAGGGGTACAAACTTACAATTTTAAGTCATGTGATACACAGTGAATCATAGCTATAAAGGTAGTTATGTCCCTTAGGGGCACATCGGCCCCTGTGGCCTAATGGATAAGGCATCGGTCTCCTAAACCGGGGATTGTGGGTTCGAGTCCCACCAGGGGTACAAACTTACAATTTTAAGTCATGTGATACACAGTGAATCATAGCTATAAAGGTATTTATGTCCCTTAGGAGCGAATCGGCCCCTGTGGCCTAATGGATAAGGCATCGGTCTCCTAAACCGGGGATTGTGGGTTCGAGTCCCACCAGGGGTACAAAGTTACAATTTTAAGTCATGTGATACACAGTGAATCATAGCTATAAAGGTAGTTATGTCCCTTAGGGGCGCATCGGCCCCTGTGGCCTAATGGATAAGGCATCGGTCTCCTAAACCGGGGATTGTGGGTTCGAGTCCCACCAGGGTACAAACTTACAATTTTAAGTCATGTGATACACAGTGAATCATAGCTATAAAGGTAGTTATGTCCCTTAGGGGCACATCGGCCCCTGTGGCCTAATGGATAAGGCATCGGTCTCCTAAACCGGGGATTGTGGGTTCGAGTCCCACCAGGGGTACAAACTTACAATTTTAAGTCATGTGATACACAGTGAATCATAGCTATAAAGGTAGTTATGTCCCTTAGGGGCACATCGGCCCCTGTGGCCTAATGGATAAGGCATCGGTCTCCTAAACCGGGGATTGTGGGTTCGAGTCCCACCAGGGGTACAAACTTACAATTTTAAGTCATGTGATACACAGTGAATCATAGCTATAAAGGTAGTTATGTCCCTTACGGGCGCATCGGCCCCTGTGGCCTAATGGATAAGGCATCGGTCTCCTAAACCGGGGATTGTGGGTTCGAGTCCCACCAGGGGTACAAACTTACAATTTTAAGTCATGTGATACACAGTGAATCATAGCTATAAAGGTAGTTATGTCCCTTAGGGGCGCATCGGCCCCTGTGGCCTAATGGATAAGGCATCGGTCTCCTAAACCGGGGATTGTGGGTTCGAGTCCCACCAGGGGTACAAACTTACAATTTTAAGTCATGTGATACACAGTGAATCATAGCTATAAAGGTAGTTATGTCCCTTAGGGGCACATCGGCCCCTGTGGCCTAATGGATAAGGCATCGGTCTCCTAAACCGGGGATTGTGGGTTCGAGTCCCACCAGGGGTACAAAGTTACAATTTTAAGTCATGTGATACATAATTAATCAAAGCTATAAAGTTAGTTATGTCCCTTAGGGGCACATCGGCCCCTGTGGCCTACAAGGAGGAGGGTCCTCACGCCGAGCTAGAAGACTCCCCGAACCAAAGTGAAAGTGAAAAGGTGTAGTGAAAGCTGTGAATGTGCTAGTTAAAGTGCCTATAGTGCATAGTGCTAACGATGGTATACGACCGGTCGTATACTGTCACCAGTGCCCCAGTGATCAGTGCACCAACACAGAGTTTCGCGAGCAGTGTAGTGAACCCAAGTGGCAAGTGCAAAGTGCGAGAGTGAATATGTGTGTCTGTGCGAGTGAATGTAGTGAGTGTAGCTTAAGTTCTCGGGTTTTTATTGTATATTTTCCCGATTATCAATACAAAATTGTTAAATATTCAAGACCAATGTACCATAATATTTAAGTATATATATGTAGTAAGGCCAATAGGCCGGTATGCATGTAGGCATCACCATTTTTATGTTGTCTCATCGATGTATTATATGTATTTAATGAAATAAACTTGTTTGTTTGAAATTTGAAAAAACATTTGTGGCCTAATAGATAAGGCATCGGTCTCCTAAACCGGGGATTGTGGGTTCGAGTCCCACCAGGGGTACAAACTTACAATTTTAAGTCATGTGATACACAGTGAATCATAGCTATAAAGGTAGTTATGTCCCTTAGGGGCACACTGGCCCCTGTGGCCTAATGGATAAGGCATCGGTCTCCTAAACCGGGGATTGTGGGTTCGAGTCCCACCAGGGGTACAAAGTTACAATTTTAAGTCATGTGATACACAGTGAATCATAGCTATAAAGGTAGTTATGTCCCTTAGGGGCACACTGGCCCCTGTGGCCTAATGGATAAGGCATCGGTCTCCTAAACCGGGGATTGTGGGTTCGAGTCCCACCAGGGGTACAAAGTTACAATTTTAAGTCATGTGATACACAGTGAATCATAGCTATAAAGGTAGTTATGTCCCTTAGGGGCACATCGGCCCTAAGGCATCGGTCTCCTAAACCGGGGATTGTGGGTTCGAGTCCCACCAGGGGTACAAACTTACAATTTTAAGTCATGTGATACACAGTGAATCATAGCTATAAAGGTAGTTATGTCCCTTAGGGGCGCATCGGCCCCTGTGGCCTAATGGATAAGGCATCGGTCTCCTAAACCGGGGATTGTGGGTTCGAGTCCCACCAGGGTACAAACTTACAATTTTAAGTCATGTGATACACAGTGAATCATAGCTATAAAGGTAGTTATGTCCCTTAGGGCACATCGGCCCCTGTGGCCTAATGGATAAGGCATCGGTCTCCTAAACCGGGGATTGTGGGTTCGAGTCCCACCAGGGTACAAACTTACAATTTTAAGTCATGTGATACACAGTGAATCATAGCTATAAAGGTAGTTATGTCCCTTAGGGGCGCATCGGCCCCTGTGGCCTAATGGATAAGGCATCGGTCTCCTAAACCGGGGATTGTGGGTTCGAGTCCCACCAGGGTACAAACTTACAATTTTAAGTCATGTGATACACAGTGAATCATAGCTATAAAGGTAGTTATGTCCCTTAGGGGCGCATCGGCCCCTGTGGCCTAATGGATAAGGCATCGGTCTCCTAAACCGGGGATTGTGGGTTCGAGTCCCACCAGGGGTACAAACTTACAATTTTAAGTCATGTGATACACAGTGAATCATAGCTATAAAGGTAGTTATGTCCCTTAGGGGCACATCGGCCCCTGTGGCCTAATCACCTCGAAAGGACACCTAAAGGAGTCCCGCATAAAAATAATTGACTCCACTATTAATAAACATTAAACGTAATTGTGGTAAGGCATCGGTCTCCTAAACCGGGGATTGTGGGTTCGAGTCCCACCAGGGGTACAGGCCTAGAGTTTTAGCATCTGTCTCCTAAACCGGGAACAGTGGGTTCGAGTCCCTACTTTCGGAAACTGGTGATAAAATATTCGACAACAAAGAAAACTCCGAAGCGCTTTAACGTATTTCGCCAACATCCACAAAGAAGCGGTGGACAAAGGGAACGTCGCCAACAACTAGAAAATAGCGGCGTACGTGAAGAAAACAATAGTTCTGACGCGGCCTGCAGTCGAAGGAGACATCAAAAGGAACCGGGCGACACAGAGGACCCTGCCGGCGAGAAGGAAGACAACGCCGAACAGAGGTCAAGAGGCAATACTTGAAAGCACAAAGAGGACCCTCTCTCCCACAGGTAAAGATCTAACGGACACCCCAATAAAAAAAACCGGGCAGCGCTATAGAAATTGTCAACACCATACAAACAACAAAATAATCCTTTTCCAACAGAATAAAACAATGTACCCTAAATACTTTGAGTCATTATTTATTGGGCAATTATTATACCTTTATTAGGTTATTATTTGGGCAGTAGTCGGATAATGCCTCACCTTCTTTGACCCTGAAGAATCTGTCCTCAAGGTCCTTCAGGATAGAAGGACTAGGAGGAGAATTTTAAGTTCAAACAGTAACCCCGGATGCCATACCCGATCGAACGCGTCCGCGACATTGAGCGCATCACAAAGATGCGTATGTTGGTCAATGTGTGAGTACTGATAAACACAATAAAAAGAAATAAATACTGCTATTTTTGTGAAACGTTGAAGATAAGCGTGATAACAGAGATGTATAACATGGGTTATTAATAATGTGCGGGGGTGGACAGGTTCGTGACAGTAATTATTGTACAATAGCGTGATCCGCCTGTTGGGCGTTGACAAAGGGTTATGAACAATAAGGGGGTATCCGATTATATGATAATCAGAAGACAACGAGGTCAAATTCAATTTTTATAACCAACACATGTCACAACAGTCAATTGTGCGAAGGCGATTTCTCAATAGAATTCGTTCAGGTATAAGATATAGTTAGGTATAATGTAAAAGAAACATTGGGTGTACATTTAACATTTAATCAAAGAAGTGAGTGAAAAAATTGCTCCAGAATAGTCAAATTTATGACAATGAAACTGCCAAATTATGGAGGGAATGTTAAAGGGAGCTCTTGTGCAGCATCACTGGATAAGAGTGAGGGAGTTCACAAAATCATGCTATAAAGCAAACCATGACGACTTCACCTCGGTTCGACCTCGGTTTTTACCAAGAGCGACGAGTTAGAATGTAAATAAAATCGGACATCACCACGTTAAACGATTACACGAGAAATTTAAAATGGAAATGCGATAAGTGGGACGCATACTTGCAATTACAGTACCGTTACGGCAATAGTCGTGAGATTTATCTGCGTGTTTGAATGAAGTAAGATTATTCAACTGTGTAGCATTTCGTTAATTCACACAAATGCACAGAAATACAGTTATTTTCAATACAGGAGACTGTAAATCGCATGAGGTCTTCCATATAAAAAAAACTATTCCCCGCCATGCAGGAATTTAACACTCATTGACAAATTTCCATATCTTGCCGATTCAGAAGTTTGGCCAAGACCTTTTGGGACGTTGACAACAATGCGTGGGCAACGACCTTGCCGCTGTGCGTTTGTAAGCGCTGGAGTAGACATCATTTGGGTCTGGAATTCCTTTGGAGAAAATAAATTATTTAAAATTAATCAAGAGTGTAAGGCGAGCCACTACAAGCAATAGGAGTAGTGCATATTATTTTTTTATTTGGTACTATAAGGCCTTAAATATAAATAAGTGCATCTGAAGTATAAATTAGCCACGTTCATAATAATTCAAAAATTTAATTCTAATAAAAAAAACCTGATCTCGCGCCATTTTTATCCGAATATAAATTACCAAGCCGCAAGCAAACAGTATTGCTGTATGAAAAGCAAGGAAAACAAACTTAATTGTTTTTTCCACAATTGAAACAGGTGACAGAACAAGCGTGGTAGTTGCAAGTTTTTAAGTAATATTTGTGACTTCTTATTAAAAGACCAAGTCGGATTAATTACAAAATGTAGGACAATACTGGCCTCCAGTCGTTCATCTCGGCTACAAATATTGTTCGTATTGTTTACAACCGGGAGGAATATTAATATACAACTGATTATTTACTATACAACGTTTCAATCTTTAGTTAGAAAATAATTAATCTGAGTTTCATCACGCAACAAATATAATATTATTACGTTTTAGGACTGGAAGAAGGAGTGGTAAAGAAAAGGGCAAGAGCACCGGCCGTTAGAAACGAAGATGATTCTTTGGATTCAAGAGCGGGGCCAGAAAAATCGGGCCCTTCATCTGTACCACCGGGATTTCTCTCCCCTTCAGTTCAGCAGTACCTTGAGCTAGGAAAGTCAATACCAGGTAAGCCTTAATTCACTCCGATTAGACTTCATGTTCACAAAGCGGGCGGCGCATCTCCTTAATATGTCTAATAATATTATAAATCAATGTGTAGGGAACATAGGCAAACGGTTCCTTTCTTAGTTTTAACCATTATCCATAGTTGGGAGTCTGGTTGAGGCCAACGCCTTAGTTCGAAGGCCAGTAGGAAGGAAGTGGCAACCCGGAGATGAAGGGGAAAGAACGAGTTCGAGATGTTGCCAAATGGCGCTGGGGGTCTAAAAACGAAACTGGATCAAGGTTTTTGAGGTGACTTGCGAGACCTCTTAAAGTCAGTTACGATTTCCAACTTCGAAAAATGCATTTAAAACTGACTAAGCAGGACAGAATTGATTTCCTGGTGACGATGATAATTATGTTTATGCATACGCTAACTCTGTGCTCTAGTCCAAAGACGAATAAAAGGAGAAGTACACTGATATATGTGCGAACGCATTCACGGATCTCTAAATGCATTAATTACATTCGTAATAAGGGGCTAAACACAATTGGTACATGGGAATTCTGTAGGCGCCACATGTCTGCGTATTATAACATTTTCCGCCCTTTGAAACCAATGGAAAGTGGAGTGTCACAAAGTAACTGAACATATTGGTATTCCGTTCGGTTTGTATTCCAGTTGCACAACGTGTGACAGGCGCACGCATGTAGGCAACTATGGCCTTCTCACCACTGTCAGCGGGGTTCCTGGACTTGAGAAAGTTACGAGGTTCAACGACACGGAGATTTGAAGTTTACGTTCCAGTAGCACACTCTAGTTTAATTTACAGAATCAATTCCCAATTAATTACTTATTAAGATCATTAATAATTTGTGGATTACGCTTAAATTTTTCAAATCTAAATAAGCTCCCTTATATAAATAAGAAAAAATTAACTGTCCTTTTAAAGAGGGAAAAAATGTCAACAACATATGTTACACTACCATACGTAGAAACCATGCGCTTTCAAGTACATGTATTATATGTTGTTTTCAACACAAAATAATTCAGACAATCTTTATAAGGAATACCTTGTTTTTAGTGTTATTCAAAATACCCAACGACAGAACACTAGGCATGAATAAAAGACAAGCTCGACATTACTAACACACAGCTTAATAAGAAACACTGGCATGAAGAAAGAGAAAGCTGGTGTTCTGTACCTGAAGGGTCACAATTATGCAAATAGATGCTACATTACTGACACGGAATTTGATGAGTACATCTCCAGTGATAAACACCATGAGGAATGTATTGCAATAATATCAATGACCTTTGCAGAATGGTAATGCAGAATATAAAAAATATTTTCAAATGTATACTTATTTGCTAAAGGTTCTGGTTAAATTAAGACTGTACCTCCGTGATTGCGTTGTTATCAACTTGAACCTTTGTTCAATACCCAACATGAAAAACAGAATCGGTTGTGAAAGAATAAAAGGAGATTCCCAGAGCAGTATAGCGATTGCAAGGTGAAACTGGCGGGGAAATTTCTATTAGCTCTCAGGGCGGCCTATTGTCCGATCGGCCCGGATTTCACGCGTCTTGTCCCAACTCAAAACCCAAAGAACAAACGCGCACCGCCCTGTTGTGAATTGTTTTCTTCAGGAAAATATCCGACCGGATGCATGTCGAAATATTCTCCGATAAATGTCCACATGTAGAACTAAGGTCCTCGCATTCTGTTTACGACATTAGAGCTCTTCAAATAGGGTTTCTTAAGATTGAGAACTACTAACTGGAGTCTATAACACTTAACAGCACATTAACTTCTGAAGTTGGTTCACAATTTACATTTTCAAAGTCTACTTTATTCCAGCAGTTTATTATACAAAAATGTGTGTGTTGGAAAACATATACAACGAGTATTTACACGCCACTCTAACTAAAAGTGATCCCTCAGAAGGGGTTTTGTGTCCCGGATTTTGTTCCCAAAGGGTATATAAAAAACCAAGTTTCACCCACCACCCCCTCATGTTAGGACTCATTCGACGCGGAATTTCAAGACGCATTTAATAGTACCTCTCTCGTGATCAGCACTATGTTGGTTGCTCTAAGGTTGGCTCAATAAAAAGTCTTTTTGTTTAAGCAGAGAATGGTAGAACTATAAACGTAGTAAACTCATAATGTAACTTGTAATAAACTTATCTTTAATTACATTTCTGCGTTATTATTTACGTGAACACGAGCAACGCCTGGCACTTCAGATAGTTATACATCTAAACAAAGATACATTGGGAAGCCAGTGGATCGAAGAGAGGTAAAAGTTGGAATAAAATTCTAAAACATGATTGCGAAACGATAAGTAATTTCTTTTCTCTAAGGCCCGCTTGGTAGGTCGGGTCGGAGCCTTGTGGGTGTCCCAGTTTCACTTCAATATTAACCTCTGAACTCACCAAAAGTTATGAAAGTGGACCCACGGTATATCAAAATATGGAAAATAAATGTATAACTTAGTCAAATATAGCAGATTGATCGTTCTAAGACGAGGAATTAAGTAACTATAAATAGTCGAAATATACCTGAATTCTCAGTTTGAATGTCACGCAACTAAACCGAACTCTCTGTGTGTGAGTATATATATATATATATATATATATATATATATATATATATATATATATATGTAATTTAAAGTAAAGGCCTGCGTGGGATGTCTTCAAACAAAAATGTTACCACCATGTCATGTGGATAGTACCCACATGAGAAACATATGTGATGGTTGGAGGACAAGGTCATAAAGGCATAAAAATCATCCTTCCATTCCCCTTTGGGTCGTGCCCATGTATGGTCTTGTGCCTGTTTGGGAAAAATTCGAAAACTGCACAAAATGTGCTCGTTTTCGTGCGACAAATTATTGTGAAAATTGTAGAAATATAAAACACGTGAGAAAGTTAAATAGGTATACATCTTCGATAAATAAAAGAGAGAGTTCGTAATTCTGATAATTTTGAAGAACGAAACCCAAGGCAAGATCGCAAATTAATACCCTATTAAAGAACAATAAGTATTCACACCGACCAATAATGTCTTATGTGGCTAGTAAATAGAAGGGTAGATATAATGCCCTATACCTATTCTATTAGTTCCCTGAAGTAGTACCTGTTACGTATTCAATTTAAAAAACCGGCGCAACACAATTGTTTATTGTTTCAACAGAATTCCCAATATTGTAATGGATGTGGCTTGATATATTTAATTCGAATACGACATCAATTATAACAATTATATTATATAAACGGTATATAATAAAATTTTATGGTGAATTCTTAATATTCAATTCTATATTCCATTTCATCATTTAATATTTTGAAACGATTTTTTTACTCTCGTCCATCTTTATGTTTATTATCAACGATTATTTTCGTTTTGGTCAACAGACAACTTTTTTTCCTATCGCTTTTTTTCCTTGCCCAAGTTATGGGCAAGGTAGGTGTGGAACCCTGATTCAGTCACCGTAGTACAATTGAGACGGTACGAATAAGAGATAATAAAGTTTGGTGACTTGAAAGAGAGAGAGAGGGGTGGTCTTGATAAAGATCATAAAGAATTATGATTTAAATGCCCCCTCTACATGTTGACCCCTTCCATAAATTAAATTTCTACTCGAATGTAAATATTTTGGTCCGGAAGATTACAGCACGATCTCTCTACATCACCTAAATAAAAGCAATCTATAAAAAATGCGATTAGTTGCAGTAATTTCCGGGACTATAACAGCGAATAACGAATCACTAAAAATCTTGAATATGCGGTAAAATATGAAAGCAGAAAGCATAAGGCCGGCTGATTAGAATCAACAGCTAATTAAAAATCTCGTGAATTTGTCTACCTATATTTCGATTTAATGATATCCTTTATGGCAAATACCGACATGGTCGATGAAATATAATAAGCTCAGCTTGGGAGAGAGTATATATCCGTAACAGTGAAAGTTTTAAGCAAAATAAACCTGATATGTTACAAGAATCATGAATGTTTTGAGATCATTGCTGTTGTCCTAAGCTAACAACTACTGTTGGTCTTTTAAATATATTTAAATTAGATTCAATAAATAATCCTGTTACCTAATCATCCTTTATGATTTCTAGAAACTCATTCTATCTTGACAATGGTTTTAAATACTAATCTTAAATGTTTCTTAATCGCATCACAGGTCACAACATTCTAACTGTGCTATATAAGCAACGCCAAAAACCAGGTTTCTTACCATATCAGATTCAGGGGTGGTCTTGATAAAGACGGGGAAGGTAAGGAGAGGAGAAACACTGGTGTGTTAGAAGCCGGCCGGTAAAACTGGGACGGATTGGGAAACGCTGACAATCCTGTGTCCCACGAGACGCTGGGCTCCGTTCGCCAACGTAGCCGCTTTCATATTTTCCATGCCAACACCATCCCATATATCCAACGTTCACGCGAATCCGACCCAGTATTCCGGTTGAATTATTTTCACACGGCCTTCTAATAAATCAATGAAATTTCGTTGTACTGAATCAGGTACAGAGAATCAGTAAATTTGTTGGGATAATAATAATACTGGTCGTGCGGTTATCTGGCCACTATCTTCGATCAGTAACCCGTGTGAACAAAAACAATTATTGGAAGACATTAGTAAATACCGTCTCCTCTCGCTTGTATGGTCTTTTGCTAGACCGGTTTCGGCTACTCGCCATCTTCAGTAGCAGAGTGAGTCACTTTGTGAGTCACCGAAACTGGTCTAGCAAAAGAACAAGAGAAGACAGAAGGATACGAAATCTGCGGTAATCCAACATCTCCATTTACCGCACGACAGGAATTCCAAATGAATTTATAAATCTGAATTATTTAAACGTAGTTTTAATATTAAAAAATTGCTAAAAACTTGCTACATCAAATGAGAATATAGGATATATAGGATCGTTACATATTAACGCCGATAACATCATTCTTACATATAATATACCTAGGTATACTTTTGGTAAAAGGTCAGTAAAGGTTTTATATAAAAGATGACTAGAAGTGTACTATGTACACGTATACAACCAACATTTATAACCGAATCCAAAATTACAATCTTGGAAGAGAAGAACGCAAGAGAGGAACAGCATACTATCGGAGAAGTGTTGGGACCTACGCGTTCGCGTTAGTTTCATCAACAGATAATGAAACGCGACCGCCAATACAGTTAAAACTAGACAGGTTTTAGGACTATAGATTTTGTATACAAAATATACCAATCATCTAGGTTCTTATTTAATTAAAAAGTAACACACCAAGTACTGTTTCCTGACTAAAGTGGCTTTACAGTTAAATAATATGAAATAAAATGAATTGAAGCGCGCAGTACTTAACGTGTTACTGCTTTGAAGTTTTATCGCTAGCTAACAATCGTACAGGTGTCCAGTGATATTTCTAACAGGAAGCCGAAGATATTTGTTTCTATTTATATTCATAAACACACACGTGCACCTCAATATTCATTTAGTTCAGGAGATTAGGAAATACTGGATAAGTTATTTTAGGTATGCTTTTCTTCTTGATGAAATGGCATAATGGTTTTATATCAATTTGTAATTTATATTGCGAACGACTGGATGAATGCAATCGACAACATGGTTTAAATGAAGATGCATAAAAACATTAAACGATACAAACCAAACAAGGTTAGAAGGACCTTTCACTGGAGTTAATACAGCACTAACTCTTACTCAAAATTACGAACTTGCTTAACACCCAATTCACAGCAACAAATTTAAGAAGCAAACAAATTTAAACCGAGTTACCTTTCTAAAGTGCAGGAAGGTCGTGACTTTCAGGTGTTTCTACCTGAAACAAATCCTGACCGAGTTCATAGGTCAATACGTGATATAATTTCTGGCTTTCAGATTAAAGCGCTGAGTTAAAATTATCAACATTTTTAAATTTAACCAGAGTTAATTTTAGAGACAGAAGTAAGAAACGTAATATTACCACAAGAAAGAATAATAAACGGCAGGAGGCCATTAATAAAAAACTATTCTGATTATAGATTAAGAATACCTGTTTAATTCGATTAAATTATAATTTTCATCCCGTTTAAAAGAAATGTACGCATATCGTGAAAAACTATGCTTCTGAGTCGCAAATTGCATTCGGTCTTGCGTTGCTAAATTAGATTTCGTCTTCTGTTCTACTTTAGTAGAAGAGTATAGTCTGATGAAGTTTGTAAGAAATGTGGCAACTTGGGGTAACTTACACTCGGATTAAGCTTAGTTCACTTCGGTAGAGCGGTTTAGAGCTGACTCACGACTGTCCATCGGGCCCAAGAAAGGGGCGATACCATACCACCGCAGAGTACAACACGCCAAGTAAAAAAAGGTGGTCTGACAAGAAATAAATAATAAGATGCCACAATATGCAAGTTAGAATCTCGAATAATGAAGCGTACTTCCATAATATTAGAGAAAAAGCACAGCGTTCATTCCTCGAATTCAGACCCAGAACAGCCATTTGTCCGCCACTATTTTTAAGTGAAAGGTTTTGGACGATTGTCGAACGAAATGTATTGAACGTTTCGAAACCAGATTTCACTTTTCGAGCCGCAATTAATTAGAGCCGTGTTACGCCGACGGGGCGGATGTGTTTGACAATTAGGCAGTATGAGATCAAGGGGGCGGTTGCGCAACAAGACTGCTCCGAACGTCCGGTCTCCGCAGTGCCCCTTCCAAAATGCCAACTACCCAACCCCATTAAGTTTTTCAGACCTCGCGTTTCGACCAGTCCCCGAGATGATCTCCTCCTCCCCACTCTCAAGTCACCATCTTACGTGATCGGGACTCACTCCGGAAAACACCTGTTAGTCAACCCATTCCGTGCCTTTCGCCTCTAAGCAAGCGGCAAATTCATCTCTGGTCTATCCGTTTTCAGAGTGACCGGTAGGACGTTTATTTCTTTTATAATTATTACACTGTCTCTATACTGACCCTTTTTACATACAGTTTTTTTATTTATTTACTTACTCTGTAAGCTGGCATATGTGAAGGGTAGAATCCCCTCAGTACTGTCTCGTCGTACATCTGAATATTATCCTCAATATCATGCTATTACAGTAGTGTTTAGTCTAAGATTTTGTTCGGGTTAATTGTTTTGCGAACGGATGGCGCCTAGTTACCCCACCAATGCAGCGTCCCGGTATGCATACAATTTTATGTTATACCATAACTAACCCCTATATTTACGCGCTGACTACGGTGTTAGGTCGAAACCTGTCTACCGAAGAGTCAAATACATTCTTTTCATGGCATCCACATATTATAAAACACGCCGCTTCGAGAATTGTTATTGGCCGTTAAATCCAGAATTCATAATCGAATGTCGTAGAAAGATAAAGTTATTTTCTGTCCAATAACTATTTTGTACTCTCTTAATTCGCAGGAAGGCCAGGAACCGATTACCCGGTGCTAGGTCAAGTGCCGTACACGGACTTCTACTGCGACGAACAAGATTATCCGGGATTCTTCGCCGACATGGAGACACGGTGCCAGGCTTGGCACTACTGCGACCTGGACGGCCGTCAGGCCTCCTTCCTCTGCCCAAACGGGACCCAGTTCAGCCAGGCGTTCTTCGTCTGCGACTGGTGGTTCAACGTGCGCTGCGAGCTCAGCCGCCAGCTCTACCCGATCAACGCCCGACTCTACAGGCCCCCGCCCACTCCCCATCCTACCGCCCCGCACAGGGTAATCACAAAGGAGCTACTTGAGAATATTTTCGTCTGAATCAAAAGAATAATACATAATCAAAATAATCAGTTGGGGTGTCCGGGGCCGATTTGTCTGGCCGCCAGTAAATATAGGAGCTTCCCCATTTACTTCCCATTTACCATTCCAAGTGTGATACATTTTTCTTGAATATACCAAGTACAAATGGCCATTATACCGGATATATAATACTTAAAAAACGGAGGGAAGCTTCTGCAGTCACGTATTGGAGTGACCTATTGACAGGAAACCTTAAACAAATTTATTTAAATAAGGTGAAATGAATTTACACACGAATTCGTAAAATTAATTGTAAATATCATGTAGCCGTAGAGTAACAAACATGCTTTTCTTATTTAGAGTGCCGGACTATATTTTAAGGTAGTTTCATAATTGCTGCACGCCGTACACCCCGGTGTGTGTGCGTGTGTGAAGGATGTGGTGGTCAGCAAAGCTTCCGACAGAAGATAAATTATTCAATCCATACTTTACATTGTCGAAAACTTGAGGCTACTCTATGCGATTTTAACTCGGCATCATCAGCGACTTTATTTGAATCACGCACTGAATGTGTACTATAGGTTTTAACTAATTCTCGCACATTTCTTTCGATGCATTAAATATAAATATTACAGGGCATTAGGTGAATTAAAACAGTAAATATGTTGGGAAATCACAACTATACTGCGAATACAATCAGGGAATGAATCGACCTCAGGAATATGATGTAGCAAACGTGGCATTACATAGACCGAATATATCGATCGGAATATCACTGCGAACGAGCAATTAAAGAGCAAATTCGTTGGGAAGGAGGTACTCGATAATAACATCTAGGGCTTCTATATGATATTCACTGAAGTGTTTTCAATAGTGAAGATAAAAATTGATTTTTTTTTTACTTCTTTTGAATTCAATAAAGACGGGCTAAACGCTGGAATGTCTACTTTCGCCGAACATTACGATTTACACTCCTCAAGAAATATTACAGTAATTCGAAAATGTTACTTGGATCAAATTCAGACACATTAATTATCCCCACGCTACACTTTCTCTACACTTTTCTTCCTGTTCGAACTTAGTAATTAGCTTTTAGGTAACAAATAAAAATGAAAGGGCGTATGGGGGGCCCATCGATGGTTTCTTTTGCTATCACGTTAGATAATTTCACCCGGCAATATGGGAGCGAACCTTAAGTGAAACATATCCAAAACAGGACAGAGCAAAGCATAATTCAAAGACGAGATATTTACACAATTCATTTTAATGAAATCACTGGAATAACCATTCCAATTCATTACCCAATAATTATCTGAATTATGATTTAAATGCCCCCTCTACATGTTGAGATAAGTATACCCATATCAATTGCATTAACCTTCCATAAATTAAATTTCTACTCGAATGTAAATATTTTGGTCCGGAAGATTACAGCACGATCTCTCTACATCACCTAAATAAAAGCAATCTATAAAAAAATGCGATTAGTTGCAGTAATTTCCGGGACGATAACAGCGAATAACGAATCACTAAAAATTTTGAATATGCGGTAAAATATGAAAGCAGAAAGCATAAAGGCCGGCTGATTAGAATCAACAGCTAATTAAAAATCTCGTGAATTTGTTTACCTATATTTCGATTTAATGATATCCTTTATGGCAAATACCGACATGGTCGATGAAATATAATAAGCTCAGCTTGGGAGAGAGTATATATCCGTAACAGTGAAAGTTATAAGCAAAATAAACCTGATATGTTACAAGAATCATGAATGTTTTGAGATCATTGCTGTTGTTCTAAGCTAACAACTACTGTTGGTCTTTTAAATATATTTAAATTAGATTCAATAAATAATCCTGTTACCTAATCATCCTTTATGATTTCTAGAAACTCATTCTATCTTGACAATGGTTTTAAATACTAATCTTAAATGTTTCCTAATCGCATCACAGGTCACAACATTCTAACTGCGCTATATAAGCAACGCCAAAAACCAGGTTTCTTACCATATCAGATTACCCTTATCAGATTTACGTACAAGATTTAAACTACAGGCATGAGGCACTCATCTACTCGTATAAACATTTTCAATACTTACTCTCATCTTCAAATTAAATCATCGTACATTCCCAAATGTACAATTTAAATGGGAACGAACTACAATTACATTTCTGAGAAATTTTTAGAAATTTCTTGGAATTAATAAGAAAATTATAGATAGTAATATAATTGATATACTATGAATGTACCAAAATATATGAACATTTAGCATGCCAAACTCAATGCCGTATTTATTATGTAGCCACGATTTATTATTGTCCAGCGAACATTTACTGCTGAATTCATCTATCATGAGAATATTTCTGTATAATATTAATAGGCAACGTATACATTAACACAAAAACACATGTTTAACATAAAAATATTTATAAACATGGAGTAAACTACAATTTTAAACTGGAAGCTATTTAACGATTTGTTTTTACCTAATATAATCTTTTACAAATCACACATTAATCACTTGTAAAAAAATATGCTCACGGATATATATCATTGTCTTCGTTTATATCATTAGTAAGATCTAATTGATCGGCTGCAATATTGTATGTTTTTCTATATATATAAAATGTTGAATTTGTGAAATCTGATTTGTATAAATTTTAAGTTCGTCAACGTGTAAATGTGTAAGAAATTCTAAATAAATAACTGTTAGAATAAGTGTGTTTGATACATACATACATATATATATATATATATATATATATATATATATATATATATAACGCATACTGAAAATTTTGTATAAAAGGACGTAAGTATTAAATTAATAGTAATATTCCACATTAGTCATTTTGCTCACGGCCGTCCTGATACACTTTCATTGGAGCAGTACGTTCGATGGATATGTATAAAAAGGGGTCGACCTTAATGAGTCAATTCCGATCTCAGCCAATATCGAACTTCCCCAACCTTATTATGAATATTGCACTGTCCAGTTTATCTCCCGAGATCAGATGAAGTAAACTACTTTTTATGTTTTATGGTTTCAATTTATGGGACCCAATAATAATTTAATCCAGTTATTCTAATGAAGCTTAAACTTTAACCTTTCATTGTGGTTCTCAATAAGTCCGAGTTTATTATATTAATTTTTTTTTATTCCCGTACTAAACATAACATTTAAAATTCATCCAGAGTAAATTGGGAATCAAGAGTATGTTTGTGTTAATATTAACATGTATTGTAATTCTGGCAAAATACTGAATTTTATAACGAAAATGAATAGCATGAGGTCCCAAAAATGTGACCTGTCGTAAAATAATATTTTCAAAATCGACATCCAAAATATTACTTAGTGTCACCGAGTTCATCTATATGAAAGTCACGACATTTGGAGCCGAACTGAAGCACGTCTGCCAAAAATTCGCCCCAACTGCAAATTGCAAACCGACTGGACTACGAAATGGAGTTCTATTAAATAGAAGTAAAGACGTGTTTCCCTTCAACAAAGGATAGCCTTCAGCAATGTTAGGCAACTGTATATTATTTTATAATAACAGAGAAATAGTGTTTGGTCTCTTGTATTTATTTACTGGCATATACATTAATTCTGGAACGCTGGCCGAGAGCAGTTATTTCCAGAAATGTAAAATAGAAAGAGTTATTTAGATCTAAATTACAATATAACATATCCGATAACTGAAATGATAAATAAATTATAGCTGCATATAATGTTGTTTAAGTATGTAAATTAAATTGTGTAATCAATTAAATTACGATCGTAAAATCGGGTAACGTTTCAGCATTAAGTAAGTAAGTCTTAGCATAAATTTTCGAAAAAATTCGCTAACTTAGGGTTTGCTAAAAAGAAAACCCTATAACAACCATGCTGAGATCATATAGTATTTTACAGTCGCGAATTGCGAATCCTTGCTGCTATAGTGTTGAAATTATGGGACAGGGCATAAATTTCACGGTGCGACATTTGCAACTGTCAGCAATGTGATACCGCCCTCAATCGCACAGTCGGATCTCCCAAACCGTAGAGCGCGGAGAAAAGTAAAACAGAAAAGCGAAATAAAACGTTGCGCAAACTTAATCATAACGCTGCCCCGGGGTAAAAAAAAAAGTCTGGGTCTTGCAGTGTGATTTCAGTACGGCTTCGATCCGCCTAGGCTATGTGTGCCGACTTGCCAGTGTGTCAAGGATACCAGCTAGCTCACACACACGTGCACACAAATAGCCGCCATACGTGCACTCAATACTCAACAAAATAACAGGAAAGAGAGTGGTTGGTACTGGAAGGGATTGGTTTTTCCCCTGAACCAATCTATCCCTGAGGTATAATCTAGTACAGTTTTATTGAATGTTTCAACCACAAGGTTCGAAAAGCGACAGGAAATTGAGTAGAGTGAAGGTGCGCAGGATATAAAAAAACACTAAACCTTTCCTATAGTTTCAGTCTTATCCGTCGTTAGTTCCGTCACTAAAGGTGAAACGCTTTCATTTTTAATGATTGTCTTTCTACACTCCGGTTGACAATCAAGCATTTGCAACGAACATACTGTATAACAATGAAAACTAGTAACTTAGATTTTTACAAGTTGAAATAAGTAGAGCTAAATTATTTTAGCTTCGGAAAACAATTTTTCATACAAACATATCTAAATATTGCCGGGAGAAGAGTGTAACTAGATAGAAGTTCATGTATCACTGTAAATTTCGTAGCGAACTTTTTATAGAATAAATTAGGTATGATTATGTTCTATATTCTACAATTGAAAAACTACAGACTACATACACATTCTATTGCTTAGAGAACTGCAGACTACTGTATATTTAAAATAAACGGAAAAACCAAAGGTAATAAAATGAAAAAGGTGACTAACGTGTATATGAGTGAGCGCGGTTATCCTTGGGGATACACTGTTGAAAGCCGACCATCAGTAGAGGAAGCGAATGGTCACGACCCCTCATCATACCACTAGCCTATCACGTGACTACCAACAAACATAAACACAGAAATACTCGAAAGAATTTCTAAAAGAAACAAAACAGAAAAAAAGGATACAATACTTTCCTTGGTATAGTCCATAGGAATACAAACCCGCAAATGTATCCCTAACCACACATGCAAAATCCATTAAAACCAGCCACGACTTTAATTTACAATCATTATTTACACCAGAGAAACTGCCTCAAAACAAAACTTAATATTTCAAATTAAAGCATTAAGGAGATTTAACAAACTTGAAATTCCAGGAGAAGCAGATTGTGAACCCCTGCCAAACGAGTTTCTTCACACAATATTATGTAAGCTTTACTACAGGAAGTTAGTGACAACTGAAAATAATTGTTCCAACAATAACAATTTCTGTTTTCACTCCCAAAAAAGGGAGGATTTGTTCAGTCTAGTAAATGTTGAACCTCCAGTTAGCGGACATACAATTCCACTCTACTAAGTGTGAATTATATCATACCATTATTAAGTGGCCACTATAATATTATAACTTAAACGGAACATTCCCCTATCGTATTAATATATCACTGCTATATGAGTAGATTTTATTTATTAATTATATTAGGAATAACAACAGTTGTATGCGCAAATACAGTTCTTCAGGGTGCATAGGTTGCCTTGAGAAATCCAACAACGCAATCATATTTTTGAATCGAAAAAAATGGGCGGGTTAAGAAGATGGCTGTAAGAGTTTATACTCTCCGAGAACACATGTTCGGCAGGGGCTATAAACAGGCCCACCGGGGTTGTAAAAATTCAGGACAATGTGTAGAAGAGACCCTTTCGTGAAACCCGGAGCCTCCCTTCCAGAAGGAAAAAGGGCATGGGCCAAGGACGTACTTTATCTTCCACTAGAAAATCTGAAATATGATAGGTAATATTATGACGAATAAGAAACTATTATACTAAAACCTTTAGTAAATGCAATCAAAGTATTTGTAATTACTGTGAAATTTTAGAGATAGGAGATTTGAGATTTTAGAGATTTAACATTAATTTTAATGAGTGATAGTAATATGCAATATTTTATTATGAACTATCCTAATTATTACACACTCAAACAAACATACATTTAGTAAACCTAGAATTTTATTTAATAAAACACGATCGCACAAATTAATAGAAAAAGAAAAAAACAACCAGGGAAAGGCATCCACAGACCAGAAGTTACTTACGTAAAAAAGTTACGCAAGTTACAAAAAGTATTAGAAGGGATTCGGACCATGCAGCAGCAACAAAATGCCACCGAGGTTCTGATTTTTAATTAGGGATACTGATATAGTTAATCTGAATACTGGTGACACGGAAGTCGGCGAACGAAACTTCCCGGAAGTAAGCTGAGCACAAAAGCTGGTTTCGCCAGTTTATGTTAGGCGTAAAAAAATAATGAAACGGTATAAAAACGATTGAGCATTAATTTTTTTGGCAGGAAGCAAGAACCGGAAATATCAGTAAACACTGATTCATCTCTCAATCATATTTCATTAACCTTTAACGTAATTTTATTGAGTTGTACTCTAAGTGATTTATTTTATATCTTTGATAAACCAGGAAGTGTTTAATTGCTTGTTTTCTAATATTATCTTGTTAAAAGTTTTTTTTTAAGGAAGTTAATTGATATATCACTTTAGAATACCTGTTTTGCGGTCCGCGAGAGGTGAATACCGTAGATTTCGTGTGTTTTTGTCTCCTGTCGCTGGTTTGGTCCTTTGCTAGACCGGTATCGTCTGCTCGCCATGTTCAGTAGCGGTGTTAACACTTTGGGTGTTTTTTGGGCATCCTAACTGCACTGTCACTAGTCACTTGTACTGTGGTGGTTGTATGTTTCTCGTGTATATATATATATATATATATATATATATATATATATATATATATCTTGTTATTGTGTTATTTGTTAATAGGCTTAAGTCTTTGTCGGATTATCGGTAAAATATATATTTGATCACACAACTGGTCACAACTATTAGGTTTTGACATCCAAATATATGACAGGAAACCTATCTGGTATTGTGTATTTACGAGCATAAAAGTTATCCTGTTGATTCAAAATTTATTGAAAACAGATTATTGTTAGTAATCTATAAAATTCTTTAAGTTTCAGTCAGTGGTGCGGAAATGTACTTAACTAAAGATCGTTGGGTGCAATTGTACAGACAAACTAGCGCCCCCTGAGGGTGATGCGGAAATGTACTTAACTGAAGTTCGTTGGATGCACTTGCACCGATAAACTAGCGCCCCCTGAAGGTGGTGCGGAAATGTACTTAACCAGAGTTCGAGGGTGCACTTGCACCGATTAACCAGATTACTAAAGCTTTATAGAAAAGACCGGTACCATATCGAAGACAACACTCGATATTCCTAATTTAATGACGAACCCAATAAATTATCAACATCATCAACATTCTCTTGCTGAACTTGAAACGCGGCTCTCTTGTTATTTTCAGGAAGAAGTTGGTATTTTCATTTGACCTTGACATTTGTTCCTAAGGTGGATCTTCTTTCACATCCCACCGGTCAAGTCTGAATGGAATTTATAAACCTACATCCTGTAAGAATAAAATAGGGGGAATCCGATCCGTCCAAGGACGGTTGTTTTTTACATCATTTCACGGACCAACAAAAAATATTACCATGTTCTTACATAATACGTTTCCCTTTTGAAAATGTCGATTCACAGAGACTTCATTGAGTAATATTATATGACCGCTTAAATACAATTTCTGAGAATTTTCTTATATGTTGCTATTAATCCGCCGTTTCAATTAAAAAGAGAAAGGTATGATTTAATTTATGAATGATTGTTGCGAAATTATGTTGGGTAGTCCGAAGATTTACCACAACAGTAATAAAATAATATAGGGTCACAGTTTCTTCACAAGAATGGTATTAACAACAATTACTACCGGAGTGAATTACTGTCTCATCTCGCTCTTTTGTTTGTGAAAAGATTTTACAATTGACCCCGAAACGGTTCTAGCATATGAACAAATATAAGAGAGGACCCGAAATCACACTACTGATTACACTACTTAGTGAGTAGCAAGGTTTGAAAAAACAAAAAATATTGAAATCTGAGGTATTTAAACAGAATATTTAAAATTAACGAATACACGATTTTCTGTAAAAGCGTCAGGTTACCTACATATTACCTAGAACGGAAGGAGTTTCCCTTCATACGTATGTTCCGTCAAACAGACATCAAACATGATGTGGGTTTAATGAAACAATTATCCGTAAATACGATAGGAAAAAAATCGTCTTCGGTAAACAGCATGAAATAAGACGGCTATCCGACCTGGCCCCGCGAGAATCCTTGAACGAACTCGTCACGACGCTACTCGATGACACAGTTTGAAATAATCGGTATGTCCCTCTTCTCAAGCTGGACAACAGCCGGGAGATTGGCCATTGTTTCTACCGACAATGAACGCTCGCAATAATAACAAGAAGCGGGAAAATCCTTGGACCCATCTCAATAGGAGAGACGCCTGCCTTTCTTTTGGGATATTCAAACTGAAGAAGATATCTCAGTTGTGGTTCCTTAAGAAATGCCTCTCAATAAAGTTAAAATATGTGATAACGAGATGAGCAAGAATAAGGAGAGCAGGTCCCGGCTCAATGAGCCATTGCAGAATCAGCAGGACGTCGTTGGTGTTCTGATCCCAAATTGATCGTGAGCCCCCCTCGAACGACTTGTTCCGCGTTCCATCCCTCGTAGCGAACCTAATTTTCATTTAATCGCAAACTTGAAAATATTGTATATAACCCATGCACTATTAACTCAGGATGCTGGACACTTCTTTCCCTATTCTACTCTTTCAGGCTGTGAAGCTGAAATTTCAATACATGGAAAAATACGTAAAATAATGACAAGATTTTCTGACAGTTTGCTGCGTCTGGCGGAGCCCCTCTATCGGATAATGGATATTTTGCAGTTTATGTCACGAGAATGGAAACGATGGAAAAAACAAATTTTAAATAAGATATAGCAATACTACGGGTTGCAGATGACCGTTCTCGTAGGATCAATCGAAGCATTTTTATATTTCACAAACCCTCGCCTTTATCAGCACCAAATAAGCAATTCCTGTCGAAGTGAACTCCACCTTTACCAATGATCGCAACATTGCCAGGCTAAATCGTGAGCCAATGTCACGACTATGACTATAAATAAGTATTCAAAAAGTATCGGCAATGTAAGAACTAAACGTTGGGTGTATTGCTTGGAACGTGAAAAAAAATTATGGTGACACAATTTTCGAACCAATGGCACGCAGTAAAGTGAAGATGAGGATACCATCGTTCGCAGGGCCGTCGTTCTATCCCTTGCATAACACCTTTCAATAGATGCACTATTCGGCGACTGTAATAAGAACAAACTAAATTGCTCGAAGATGACTCAGACCAATCCACGTAATAATGGATCAAGGGGAGATCAGAACTGCAGATAAGCCACGATCGGTTCCGCTATCGAACCAACCATTAATCAATTTTTCAGGTACAAAATTGAATTGCAACACATTGGTCTTATGATCTAATACAAATATAACATTTTTTCAATAGTACGAAGTACTCTTGCTTAATGTACTACCTCATCTTAACGATTACTGTAAATTCTCTTATATATATATATATATATATATATATATATATACACACATACACAAGAATTTTGATGGAGTCAAATATCAACGATTCAATGAATATAAGTTGCAGCTTGACATTCAGCACAAAAAACATCCATCTTAATTTGTCAGCACAAAACAACATGCAATGAATTAATATCTAAGGTAATCTTTACCTTGCGATTAATAAGAATTTAACAAAGAATCTGCGATAAGAATTCATTAAGTGCAGTGTCATTCACTGTGCCAAATTTCAAATCCCAAGGTAAAATGCATAAATTGGAATCGTTATCTGACCTCAAAGAAGTCTTATAAAGTGATCTGTTCATAATTGAGCATTTTATTGCATTTTGGAACTAACATTAATCAATTATCACTCATTACTTTATTTTGGCAGTTCAAATAAATATTCAAATGAATAGTTTACACTATATAAAAATAAATAATGAAATACTGTATCTGTGATATACAGAACAAATTAATAATTTTTTCATTAATTAAATCATTATAATGAAAGTTTATAATAAATTAATGTTTTATTATAATTCAGCTTGTAAAGTTGTCAGGAGAGTCTTTTTATATATAAACTATTTTCATTTTTTTTTACAGAAGTAATATCATGGCTTTTCTGAAATGGGTAATTAATAAATTTATATATGTAAAATAAACTCATAAAACATGAGCATAACCAAATCTTAACATTAGAATAATGTGCAATTTTTTATTACTAGATTAAATTCTAAGATTTTATGGCAAAGCATGATGACAATTCAAATACTTCATAACAGCGCCATCTATACCAACCAAAAAACAATTAGAAACCGGGAAAAATAAATTTGTTCCGCCAGAGGGCACAACGATCTACTTTTGTACTTGCAGTATAGTGATCTACATTTGAATACAGTGATCCAACTTTGAGGCATTAAAGCATCACATTACTGAAAATATTTTTTATAAATTGAGTAAGACTCTTTCATAATTAATATATGACCAAAATTAATTCTTATGTATTTCAAATTTAGAAATAATTTTCAGTTTAATAGTAAAAGTAATTGATTTTAGGTATTAATATTATTTTTGTATATAAGAATTACGTATATATAAATTTAAAGTAAATAAAAATCAAGCCCTGACTAATACCAATATTTAATTAAACCTAACCATAGACTAAAAACACAGAACGCAATGATAAATAATATGTTTTACGAGAAAAATATATAATGACAATATAAACAAATAATATAACAGGTCAACTACTTCGTAAACATTCCGCCGTCAGAATTTATTGATGCACATCTTCAACTCAAGAATGTCGTGCGGGTTAGTATCACAAACGCCTTCTTCAAACCCTTTGGTCAAAAGTGTTCGTTTTTAATTATTAATTTTTATGTGATACAACATATATAGGGAAATATTGCGTACAGTAGATAGGTACCATTAATGAAACAAGGACAGCAGGTGGGTACAAGGACAAAGGTTTTTGCTGATAATAAAAGTGACCACACCCAAAAACTTAACCCGGAATACTCCGACTTTAGTACACCCTCAGACGCGTCGGTTGATTAAATATTATAAACATGACGAAGGTTTGTTCAGAACCTCGGAGAGAAAAAATACATTTTTGATTCAGTTATTCAAATCGATATATTTGGTCGTGCCAGTTAATCGCCATTATCCGCCGACACGTATTTGGCATCTTTTTTTATAGCGACCCGTTAATTCAATTCCAACATTCATATTTCCGCATTCGTGAAACAAAACTGGTTCCTACATAACTGTGATTATTGCGCCTGTCTCCGGATTGAATTTATATTCTAAGCAATTGTATTTATAATATACACGCGCGCACATAATTTACAAGGACCTAATCATACTGCCAAACTGTTTAGAACAAATGTATACTAAAATTAACACCCACGGATTTATCTTCAGAACATTTGTGCACAATAATAATGACATTAAATAAGCGGTAACATACTTGCAGGTTTTTCTATATCACAGTACGAAATAAGATACTTTATCCGAATATTTCGAAATTTAACAGCATTATTAAGTAACAAAGTACGTTGCGTAGTTTAATAGTCAAATTATCAAATGAATAATTACAAGTATACTTGTATAGCCTGATTCGAAGGAATCATAAAGTAGCTGAAATTATGGGGGGGGGGAGAACTCAGCCTATTATGAATATAAGTACAAATAAGCACACACTCGTCAATGATTTATTCTTGTTCATTGAAGAAAGTAAAAATATACTGACTGCATATAATTCCGATCTTCAAATTCAAATAGTTAGAAGTAGTAGTTTCAAGTAGTGAATTTATTTGCTCAGAAACATGTTTATAGTATAAAATAATTTATATTACCATAAAGACATTATAGCGAGAATAGCGGCCGCTAATAACTCTAGGAGTCATAGTAGGAGACAGTCACTTCAACAAAAACAAAAATTACCCCTGTTACGCGCATCGATGATGTAAGTATAAATATATGAATCCCCATTACTGCATCAGAGCATGCTATTACGGTTCATAAAAGAGTTATTAATAAAAATAGGGCAAGTTAGCGCATACGATCCAATTGACGTCCGGCATCCAGTGTTGTAATTAATGAAATGGGACATACCTATTTCTTAGTTCTTTTCGCATGCTTTAGTGATAAAAAGCAATTGTTATAGTATTATCGAATAACGTTCGTAATATAATTTAAACGAACAATTAACATTGCTTCAATATGCGGTGACAATTTTTACGCTCAAATTGTTCCTTAATTTATATTATTTTACGGCGGTGAGTAGCCTCTTGATAAATTTAAGCTTTAAAGATTGAACGGATTCAGGGACACAATATATTCGATTTCCAGTTTCATGAGTTACTGCAATGTAGAGGAATAAACGTCGACCAATATTGGCTACTAATGTTTTGTTCTTTATCCGTTTTAACAGACATAATAACGCCTGCGGGCTGATCACGCTAAAACACGAAATGACTCACTAACCTTGCAATTTTTTTGAATGCCATAAAACATTGACCGGAATCGGACCGGTCGGACCCGTTCCCACCGAAGAAAGGGAGCTAACTGCCCACAGACGCTAGCCATGGAAGTTGGGCACGGCTAGGACTTTAGATTTCTTTTTTAAATGATTAAAATATTCATTTCCTCCGCCTTCAATGGTGAAAACGAATGAAGCCTAACTTTTTATTGGAACCGGCTATCATTCCGACATGGTTGATTTGGGTATCTGTCTGAAGTTCTTTCACTGGGTGACATTAAATAACTAGCGAACCACAGAAAAATAATTATGAAGCATCCAGCAAATAACCAATCAGAAGCCAAATGGGCGCAGGAGTTAAAAATAGTTTCGACATCTACAATAAAAGATTGAACGATCTACACAATAAAACTCCTATGAAAGCTACAGTCAACATATTCTCGTTATATTGCCGCTCCATAGCGTTCATCTACATCTATTTTTTTCATGAAACAGATGACATCTAACTACCAATTCAGAAATGAAACTACAGTCGATGATGACTAAAGCACTGAGATTTTTAAACATCATTAATTTAGTTTTATGCGTGGGCTTATGTTTCTTTCGATAGTCGTTAAAATCCGTATAAGATATCTGAAGATAACTGAAAACTCCCAGAAGTAACCCGAACAAAAGATTCTCCAAGATTACGAATAAAGCCTGTTAAGTTAATCTCCTGTATATGCTAAGGACACTCTTTTTCGAATTCCGTCATTGACCTTTAACGTAAATTTATTGCCTCAAACGACAACATTTAGAACGGCTCGAGTAGAATGCAAAGTCCACAAATACCGAACAAGTGGGAACATCAAATTATTATGTCGAATACTACAATACGCAGTAAGGAAAACTACACAATATAATAGCCGAAATTTAATTCTGGTTCTATTTTACCCAATAGTTTGGACGTTGCGTACGTGCAACCTCAGTCAAATCTGATAGACTACCATCTACGTACTACACCTTTTATTGCATTCGCATATCACTGTTAATTGCCGTTACAGGACAACGCTGTTGCGTTGTCACAACAACAACACAGTCCTTCTCAGGTAGAAGTACATTTATTAGTGTTTGCCTTTTATAGTAGAAAACAACAAAGGATTGCTCGGCAAGGATGAACCTGTGCCTGATTTCTGATGCAATATGTTAATAAAGAAACATATTAGAGAACTACTGTAAGGTGAAAAATGCCGAAAGGTTTCATTAAGGACAGCAAAGGCTAAGAAAAACGAAATAACGACGCATTATATCTTTATTTAGTGGATAATGCCACGCGAATTGTAAGAATCTTTGTAATTAAAACAAGTAAATTGAAATATTACCAGGACATTCATGTATACCACAATTGTCATTGTTTCTGAATTTCACGTCGAGGAAAAAATATTTCTCTAGTGGTGACAGATCGTCGGCTTGTGTAACAGTGGAAATTCTGTCTAAACAATCCCAAATGAACACTTCTGAAGGATATCAACTGCCCCATAATTAGCGCATCACATTTTACTTTCTATGAGTTCATTGTCCGCAGTGAATCATATTCGGAAGGAGCATAAGAATTGACGGAATTTCATAAGGAATTTAAGACGGGCTCGATGGAAAAATCAGGATGTCCATCCCACGATGACGAAATAGTTCCAAATACAGAGAAGCCTGTCTAGATACTGGAAATTCTAGAGACTTTAATTAACTGAAAAAAGGGGTAGAGTCGACTGGGACTTGCACAACTATCCTCAACCTTAAATGGGAATAGAGGACAACACTCTCCGACACGTTAGTACTGACCGGGGCACAGAAACTCCTTTCACTATCAATAGACCTGAAATATTCGTCCAATCGTACGTTCACACAAATCTTATTGGTAAAACGGGTGATCTTTAAATCCGATTTACATATTTCCGATGCACAACTTAATTTGGTATTAAGATTAATCTTTTTTATTATATTGGTTCCCTTGTGTATAATTCTTAATGGTGGGACAGAGATACAAGGACTATTCTAACAATGTCTCACTTAAACAATGACATCAGCTTATAAATAACACAAGTTAAAGCTTACCCTTCTCCTCTCGTGCGTTTGGTTCTATACCAGAACGGTTTCGGTTTTTCACTATCTTAAAAACAAAATGTCAAGGTTTGAAATAAGGACAATTTGTGACCAATCAAATATCACAGTGAATGCGCCCCGATGAAAGAGAAATTACAAAATAAAAATCCCTCTAAAACAGTCAAGTCGGAGAAGGCGGCAAGTGAACTTGACTTTCTAAAAAAGATTGCCTATAAAAATCTAATTATTCCCGTTTCCCGAAGAAACGGAAATGGGGTGACGTCGGTCACTCTTTGGGAGCTGGACGTTAAAAGCGGATGAATTATATGAGAAGAGTTGGGTGCTTGTAAATGAGGTGAAAGCCAACATAAGGGACTTGATTCACGACAACCTCTCTTCGATTAACAGGTTTGAACGGGATAGGAACGTTGTATTACTCATAAAAAAAATTATAAACAAAAGCCAGCATTCCGGCTCCATAAAACGAGATGCTCCCGGCGGGAAGCTCTACAGGATTTCCAGCAACTATATGGAACTTGATATCAAAACGGAACTATCCGGGTAAATTTTTTTACTTTCACTTCTGGTTAAATTAGGACTAGTATTCTTATATCTGGTTCACACTAAAGTGAAAGTTTGTATTCTTATTATAAAAGAGCTTAAGAGTTTTAAAGAATGAACTTGGAGAAGATTTAATTTTATGGACTTTATTTTCAATAATTCAATGTCGCGCAATTGTTCAGTTTTATTAAATCTTCGTGTGTCCTAAATATTTTATCCCATATGAAAAGCCAGAGTTATCAGGGTGACCATCAGGGTTCTGAGGGCTAAGAACTGACTTTCTAAACGGAGAAATTATATAGTCCCCATATCGAAACAATTAGAACGGTAAGTTGGATTAGCACGCGGACGAGGAACCGCCAAACAGCGGAACAAACTGTGAGAACAAAACAAAATAAAATCGAAAATGAAAGACAGCTTTCCGTAGTTAAACATCGAACGTATTTAATACGGGAGCACCGAACTGCCGGCCAAGAATCAATGTCAGGGACCGATCTCTTTCATGGTCTCAAAACTGGTTTCGTTATCCGTCGTGGAACACCTAATTTAGAAGCCAGTAAACGCTTATTTCAATTTAGCATTACTTGATTTCACGGACGATATCCTATTTTCGATCCTTAGCGAAACTTTATACTATAAATTACTACAAACTATTCTACACAAAAATGTATACTTACATAAATCTGCGAACGTTTTATTGCAATGTGATGTGCATCTTACCTGAAACAAAAATGTTAAATCTCTTAAAACCTGTAACGAATGTAAAACAGAAATCTTAAGTTTATTTTTAGATTTCCTTCAATTTTCGTTGATAAAAAAACCCTCACTGTTATATGTGCGGTTAAGCCGCCGTAACATTCCTCGTATGGCTTTCATCATCATCTCTCTTTTAAGTAATAATACTGGTCCATGGTAAGGACGTTTCTTTCATTGGCACCTAACTGTCGTTGGTAGGGCAAATCGAAAGGGGGATGATAGAAAATCAGTAGAGTTAAGACAAAGTTCAATTATTTGATGATAATTCAATTTCTTGATATAATGAATCACTGCTTATAGGTTTATTTTTCCCGAAATTCTTTCTTCAGGAACTTTTAACACATTTCATTAAAAGGCGCGAGGGATACGCTCACCTGCCGTCAAAATAGTCAAATAATAACCAAATTAAAACCTTGTCCTCAAATCAGCCCGTGAATTTGGAACGACTTAATACACCATGTCGAATTCCGACAATGCTTACGCATCCTATTATTCATGAATGCGCACTTTCATTAAGTTGCTCCCTACGAGGTCGAATTAGTTATTCCCGTCATGTCAATCTTTTATTATGAACGTGGCTACACAAGTGAATTTAATAGAGTGAAATGTTAATAATTACTACATAAATACATAACGGTGAAAGGTAAAGTGAGAGAAAGGGACTAGAATCGCATAATCCTACGTATGGTCGGGACAGGCACCACGGCCCAGTTACCGTCATTTTCAGTTAGGCTATCGTCTAACCGTCACGTAAACTCTTTTGAGAAACATAATACCAGTAGTAGTTTTCCAAACAACAACCGGAGCATCCGATTTCATCGAATAATGAGACGGTTGAATTTTATGAAGGCATCGGAAGTATAATAAACGGGTGGATGTCCAATGTTTATTTATCTCAGTGATGGGCTCCAGTAAAAACTGGTCTTTAAATGGGTTGAAATAAAAAATGGTTTAATAAAAAACATAAATTTTACGACTAGTCTTCAGCAATAAATATGCCACTTGTTACTGGATTGTTGTAGACATAATATTCTGCAATATTGAAGTAAATTTGTATTCTGGATAAAAGTCCGGTTAAATCGATACAGTGGCAATCGTTATTAGAGTTCAACTTCATTACATATCGTCGTATGACGAATTTTAACAAATTTAAAGCATGTAATTACTCTAATTCCGAAGGAAGTTGATCTTTGGGTTAGCTGGGATCATAGGATCCTTTAATGAGACAGTCAGACACCATAAAAACCACGACTTGAATATTTTATTTCCGGTTATCCACCCCTTGAGAACATTCCTTCGGAAAGTATAACAGAGATCGTGTTTAATCTGTTACCACGATCAACCGGTAGTGGGATGGAAAGTAAGAGGTTTAAACGTGCTTTTTCAAAGTGTCAGTTTTCAAAGTTCCCACAATAGTAATGGAGCACCGGTGAAAGCTCAAGGATGATGATGAGCCCAACGAACGCCATCATTTTGTTAGGATGTAATTAAGCTTCTGAATTGAAACTGAATGAACTAATAATACACCGAGTACAGGAAAAACGTCAAGGAATATAAATTTCTTAAAATTTATTATTCTGGAAAAATTTGGTCCACCATAATGCGTTTAAAACACATCACACTACCCATAATAATTTACAATAAACGTCTTCACTCAAAAACCACGATTTTTTTTATTATTTCAAGAATCCCATTTACATACTCTTCGCATATCACAGACCTACTTATGTATATGTCATGTCTCTATCAACATAGACTTCAAAATTTGCCTTTTGTTACTTTTAATCTCTAACCTATATATATATATATATATATATATATATATATATCACACACACACACACACACACACACACACACATGGGTATCTAGCCACTGGTACTGTTTTTAGGATGGGAAGCAGTTCAGGAATTGACTACCGAACTGAAATCTAATGAACAAACAGTGTGAACAATTAGTGACCTTTGATATACCCATTTAGATGGTATATAAAAGAATACCAGATGAATACCAAAGATGGTATATATTTAGCGGGATATATAAAGAATATTCGTCGATAAATTCAATGACTATACAGCTATACAGATAGACAAATAGAAAAGTGAACACTGACAGCCTAAAGACGATTAGTTTAATGGTCTAATGGGAGCGAGTTCAAATAAATAAGCAATTATTAAACAGCTGGAAGTGAAACTAAGACACCAAAAGCAATAACTCGGCCGAATGGGACTTGACCGGTAGATGGAAAGCCACAATCAAGGTGAAAGTGAATAAACCCCAATGCCCATGACACAGGGATGGATATATATATATATATATATATATATATATATATATATATATATATATATATCCATGGCTAGCTTCCTAAGAATATTCATGTTTCTTCATCACACCAAATTAATTCATTCAGAAACTATAACAACGACAAATATATCTAATTATCGATCCTATAATTGAGCAGATTGGAGGCATATCCTTACACAATAGACGTGAGAGTACATTTCATTATCTAATTAGTAAAATACTTAGCATCAAGTCACAAAAAAGAATGAACACAGCAACTTGTAACTAAATAAAATATGCAGGGTTAGAGTACATAATTACAATGAAATTACCATAAGAAGATATAGGTACCGACCATAAGTATTAGGTGTACCCAAAAGTAATCAACAATTTGATAAGATGTATTTTGGTCTTGAGGAGTTCTTCAAGAGGGGAATCGAAAATTTGCCGGAAAAGTGGCAGAGAGTTGTTGATAATATCGGTGAATATATAGTAGATTAACAATTAAATTTTTCTTTTTTAGTAAAATAAAATGAATTCCAAAGTCAAAATGTTGATAACTTTTGGGTACCCCAAATATATGCATCACTGCGTGTTAATACGATTTGTACATGAATGCTAGTTTCTGATAAAATGTATGTTTTTAATTAGCATTACTTTTGGACATCAATTTATAATTTCCTCCTAATTCTAGAACTACTTTATTTTAGGAGAGGGCTAAAAAAGGACAAATCAATTTCAAACATAGTATAAAGAAATAGGGTGTTGTCACAATTTAAAATGGAATGTTTAAATTCGACATTATTCTTAGGAGTTATATGTTAATGGCTGTATCCTTTCCAAAATTCCAAGCATTATCTCCTCGTAATAAGTCGCATTTCTTAGCCGTTTCTTCCGAACGGATACGGAATTTCTTATTTCAACATAGCTACCACGTAACTCTTTATGCTGACTAGCGTAGGCGGTCATGTACAAACGATATAATATAAACCATACCGACAACGTTTCAGTTGGTCGAACACCATTTAATATTTCTTCCTTCGTATGTGCCTTGCAGCCTCGATGAATTTAGTCCCGCTTGTCTGGGTACTTGATTTCTTCACTTGTTTTTTTATCTTGTTTAATGATGAATAAACTCACTCATCAGCAATAAATATGCTTAAGTATGAATGTAAACAGTAGAACCCGGTATAGCTTAGGAACAAATTGGCAACTGGAGATACTCGCAAGGGAAGTGTTAATTATTAAACTAAATATCAATTAATTTAATTATCAGTATTCATCTTATATCCTAAATACGTGAAATGAGATTCAATATCACAAAATGACGTAGCAATTAACTGAAAAGATAATTTGATCTATTAGTATATTTAGTACGCCGAGTTACCAATTTTTATTAGTTCCACTGTCACATAAAAACAACAAATCCTTTGTTGAGAAATTATCAACATCAACAAGCTCAGAGTTACAACACGTACACGATCTTGGTGTTCAAACGTGGTTCGAATTCACGGTCCGCTGGGCGTGGTTCTGATCAGGAGAGCGGGGTAGAATTTCACAATAGTAAGCTCGCATTCACCCGGCAATACTCGCGTCACCATTGCGATATTGTCGGTAAACCCTCTGGTTAAATCCGTCGACCAGACGGCTCGCAGGCATTGCGCAACGCACTGGATACGATTCACGATCCAAGGTCAATGGACAGTGTCGGGGCTCAAAGTAGTCATGACCGATGACCGGCTAAACGGGACTAAGCGATTGACAAATTTCATTTCGAAATTAGACAGCGGTACGACCCAACTCCACAATACGCTTGAGATTCGAACGCCAGAGGTGAAGGTGGGCGGTTCTCCTTTCAACTACATGATATCAAAATAAGACTCTTGCAACGGCAATAGACGGTGAATAGGTAAACGATACCTTTCCCGGGCGGCGTTGGGCAATGGCGAATAGGTCGAAAATTAACCTGCGGTGAATGGAAAGTCTTGGGTTACGACCCCTAGGAATGACGACATTCGGAGATGCGTTCGTTACGGGAAAGTTAAGAACTTTCAAATATTCGCTGCGCATATATTTCTCAACGTCCGACCGCTTAGTGTCGTCTAAGATGTTTTTTATAATCACTCATAAAAATAACACGGGTTTCAGTTGAGGGGAAAATCATCTGAAAGATTTATTAAGCAAAAATAAAATACGTGCACAGATACAGGGTGTATTAAATATTTGTTTGTCCTTTTTGAATTGCTTATCTTTAGTTCATACCTGGACTAAAATGCAGACATGTAATCTTACTGATTATAACATTCTAACTTCAGACTCAGTGAATCAGTCACCGCGTCTTACTAAACTGCGATTCATAAAAACCTCCCTGACACGGTCAGTATCTGTCTGGGGCACAAATGATTTGGCCACGTCTAAGAGATGTTATTTTGTATCTAGAAAGGATGACAGTTTAAAAAACCTGAACCCCATTCCAGGATGAACCTAGTTCGAAAATCTCTGAAGCCTGACCGCCATCGCCGCAAAACGGAAGCCAATGATAGACGCGGCATTGACACGATTAGTGTCGCATTTATGCGGTATTGGTTATATTGTACACGGAGTCGTGGTCACTTTCGAGTTGCGGTCAGGTGCAAGGTCGTCCATTGGATAACTGCAAAAACTCAGAAGCATGAACCCTTAAGGCAAATAAAAATACTGTTCATATCGTGAGAATTATTTCAAAACCAATTCATACTTCGTGTGTGTAAAATGTCCCCATTAATCCTTTGTTTGGCGTACTCATATCCTCAGTGAAACAATAAAATAAAGATCACAATAAGCTGTGATATATTTGTGAGAAATATTTATTAAAATCTAATGTAATTTCTAGAACCAAATTACCGTGAAAAGTTGAAAGGGTGTAACAGAAAATGCATCGAGGAAATAATTACCGAATTGGCCACCGGACATTAATAAATTTTACGCTAAGCAAGTCTTAAACGAAGTATTCAGTTCTATTGGCTTTACATTTTAATGAAAGACGACCACGGTCTTCTAAGCAATTAGCAACAGTCGCTGCTTTCTAATGTTTATCTTAACAAGATTTTCCGCAATGATAATATTTAACGAAAGGATTAGACATTTCCAAAGGATGTCTAACAATTACTTATTATAATTTACGTGGTTATAATAAGCTCCCCAACCGCCGAATTAAGGCCAACAAAAGTAATATTTACTTAAGGTATTTATTCATTTCCCCTGAGTATTTCCCACGAATTATATTTTCTAATCATTTCATATTTTTATCAATTCATTTCGGAAGTGCACTTTTCTTGAACAAATGAACAGATTTATTTAAGGACTATTGATTCGTACGGCAGAATGAAATGTCCAGTTGGAATCAATAGAAAACCCCGATGAAAGGCCGTGTAAAGGTGCCTAAAGCTAAAGAAGCGTGCCGATTCCTATCCATTATTTCACTCGGAACGAAATTACGGTACCGGACGAACACAATGGTCACGCTCAGATGGATGTCGCATAACCCGCGCGGATAGCAATTCCTATGGGAGGGAGGACAATTGCCACTGGAGAAATCAATTATAAGCGAAGAAAAAATCCTCGAGGGCGACAAGGTAGTTCTAAAAGAAAATAATAAAGCGGTAATTGCTTTTCCGTATTGCGTCTGGTCCAAAACATCTAAAGAATGAAACGATACCAACGGCGATACAAACGAAGATAGAAGTAGAAAAGCATTTGCGGAGATAGAAAATCGCTTGACTCTGATATAGTACATAATATTTACTTCCTAAACTCTGAATGAAATGGCAATTAGGTCCGAATATATCGAAATCATTTCCTCCTACGAAATGGGATACGATTTTTCTCTTTTCCAAATTGGAAACTGCAGATTTGCAGATAGGAAGGTTGGACTGTGACGACGCCAAAAAAGAGTGTGTCACCCAAGCGTTTTTCCAGCGTAAAATGTAAGTGAAAGTGCTTTGTGATTAATTACTAGGGTATGTTGGAGGTTAAGAAGAGCGTGCGTTTCAAGGCACGTAATTAATCCACTGTTAAAACTAAGGGGGGAGCGAAAGTCTGAAAAACCAATAGAAACTGCTTCCTTCTCAAATTAATTTTCACAAATACTAATTATAGTCATTACACATGTACATTGTATGAATAAACACATTGTTTAGATAATTACAAATCACTTCTGTAGACTCAAGCAAACTATTAGAGAATCTCTGAAAACCTGAATATCTTTTTGCAAGACCCGCTCTTGATCTTGATATGCTAGATTAATTTTTATGCTGTGTTTATTACTACGTAGTTCTAAAGAAACAATAAAATGTTTTATGAGAATTATATGCACGTGAGGGGTTTTGCATTTCCCGTCTTATTACTAACAGGTTGGCAAGAAACGAACTTTGCTTAAAAAAGAATTCTTTTTACAACCCATTATATTATAGACTCACATTGGTAATTAAAATATTTCTACTTTGTAGTATATAAATCTACCACATCACATCAACCAAGTGTTAAGGAAAACCTTCCAGTACACGCTTGGTAGAATTTCCTTGAAAATTTGACTCAGGCTTGGTGGTGATCTATCTATACAATGGTACCACTGCCTGGCTAAGAGCGGAATATGACCACCACTTGGTAACAGTTGCTGGTGGTTGAAACATCGCTGGCAGACCATATTTTCGACATAAAAACATTAATGCGTACTTAATATCTACTGCAAAGAATGTATTGAATTGGATTATACTGTTGGAAGCCGAAGGATTTCCAAAATTAGAGTTACCGAAAAAGGGAAAGAAGGTCATTCCCACACGCACTCCACAGACCTTGCCTCCGCCAGCAATTATGTGCGTTAATTGGTCAATTTACTAACAGATTTTTCAAGAGATGATTAGGCACGTAGACCTGTCGCGCAAAATTTTCCTGAATGCCTTACATGGAAGGAATCTCTTTTTCACTACTTTATACACTCTTAAATTCAGAAATTAGCAATTAATACAAGCATCGATTATAACTTTCTCATGTCTATGTAAAGCATCTGGAATGAAAGGATTTCAACTTCAAGTCATCAAAGGATGAAAAGTGTAAAGTTTGGGTCTAGATATATCCCAGTTTTGAACATTTTTTCCCAGTCAGAACCGTTTTTTTTTATTATTTTTAATATTCTTAATGCAAAAAAATCAACTAATGTATTTGTACTTCGAACAAAACTTTCCCTAACAAACAACATGCCAGTTTGTGGATTAGTACGGTCATGAGCGTAAACATACTGCGCAGTATGTTTGATTCTCCGACATACTGCCGTCAGTTGATAGGGTTTCGGTTGATAGAATGACAATCAGTTCGGATGGTGATGTTACCGTTAATTTAAAAGAGTCCTTTACACAATATATATATATATATATATATATATATATATATATATATATATATATATAATACGAGCTCTAGTAATGTTGCTTATTGAACAGGAAACAAACAAAAAATAAACCCAAGCCCAGTATCAAACCAACCTTTGAATCAAAAATCCTGTTACGATTAGGTACCTTGCACAACAAAGGTCGCCTTAGTCACTGGCCACGTCTTAAACTAATAAAATAAGTTCTAACGAAGTAAGTTGACTATAGTTGACTAAGAAAAGTCTGACTTCAGAGTTAAGCCGGGCACTTTCAGCAACAAAATCAAAATGCTCATTAAATTTCAAACTTTGCTTCCCGAATAAAATGGCTGTAATTACTGCATGAATCAGAGGCGTTGCTCTGCGTGTAGGAAGTAAACTTACATATTAATCGCCGCCCACGGTATGTAAAAATAAGACGGCAACCAATGACCGCAAACCGGGCCTTGCCGATAACGTTTGAACAGAGACAACACCCTAGCGCCTTAATACAATGTGGTTTTCTAATGAACACTATTCGTTTCAACCCACTGGTTCCACGCCATGTTAATGGCGAAAAATAAATAGCATTAGTTTTCTTCAAATGTGGTAATTTGTCCACTTTGTTTGCATCTCTGCGAGTTATTTCTCGCCAAACAGTAGAATACCCTTACTTGCAATGCGCTTTGGTTGCAAATAAGGCATCCTGGCAACACTGCTAGGATCCCACTGTATACTAGTGGAAGGTACTAGCAAAGTTCCATGATTGATTATTTTCCACGAATATATTAAACTGCAGTTAGTTTCCTTTTTCACATCGAGACAATGAAAGATAACATTTATTAAATAAAGTTAAATAGGGTTATATAAGGCCTGGGAATAATGAAACTAAATTTTGGAGGCCACTCCCCCCGTCCATAAGTGGGTCGTATAAAACTGGGTACGAATTAAACCATATATACAACTGTATTAACAATTGCACTAAATATTTGGGTCCAAGGGATATATATATCCGAGTAACGGACCGTGACCTTTTTGGCGGGCAAGGACGCGGATATATGAGAGCGAGAGGAAAACCAAGGCCGTTGGAACAACAGGAGTTCGGGTTAAGAAACCCAACCAGGATAAGACCCGCCTCCAGACACTTGTTTTAGATACGCTTTTATTTTGAATCCGCATAAAATCAAAAAGTGATTACTATGGGTGACTCAACACTAAATCAAAAGGTATAAATGCAAGCTGAAATAATGGGAATGAGAAATGAAACAGTTATGTTCATTAGAATCGTAGTTCATCGATGACGTTGAAGCCCTCGATAGGAATCATAGCAACTTAATCATTAATTTAAGCGAAGTTATCAAAACAATTTTGAAGGTCCCTATTCCATTATTTGAGAATTGGACACTTCAATGGCTTAAAACGATTAATTATTCTGAATTATTTATTTAAACTCCATTTATTTCTACAAAACAAAATAATTTCTTAAAAAACTGATGGAAAAACTCGTGAAGGACCTTAACGGAAGAATCCGTAGGATAGTTCTGCAATTATTTTATTTACTATAACACATTTTATTACATTCATAACGCATATTCTTTTTTCACAAAATAAATATATCATAAAATGAAATGGAAACAACCATTATTGTCCCGATAGTTTAGTCGGAAATAAATAAATCGATCAGTGGCTCCTCATTATTAAGCTCGAGGGGGTAGAGGGTATATGTATATGGATATATATATATATATATATATATATATATATATATATATATATGTGTGTGCCCATAATTATGAAAGTGGTCTAAGTCAATTCAAACTTTAAATACAACATTTTCATATGAAATTCACACAAAATTTCATATTCATAGTAAACTTCCATTAATCAAGACTAATAAAATTCTAAATTAAAATGTTGCATAATAAAAAAATATTTGTTAATTTATTCGAAAGCAATTCATTAAATATCTCGAAACCAGAAATATATGACTTAGACCACTTTCATAATTATGGGCACATATATAAAATAACAACATTTAACGTGTCGTTCTGCGAGGAATAACATTTGAAGAATGCCTCCCTCAGGATTAATGAGCGGCCACAGGCAAAAATTGGCCCAAAACTTCGGACAGATCGTACAAAATGATAATGATGGGATAAAATATGTACGCAAAAGAAATATTTCCAAAGCTTCTAGCCGCACCTACGTCCGACCTCTAGTGATTGGGAACAATCCGATTAACACAAGACGAGAAGCGCAAAGCGACAGACAGGTTATATTAAGTGGATTGCCTCTTTCTGGGGATCGAAAGTGAGGGGGGGATGTAGTGGGGGCGGGCGATAGTCGGGCTCAGACCCGGCCGGCACCGTTGCTTTCAGTCTGTGTCTCATAGTCCGTCCCATCCAGAACCGAGAGTTCGGACCAACCAGTCGACATGACCACTTCTATACGAATATTACTACTCTTCTGCTTGTCTTCAACAAGTACGTATAAAATAGATTTATATTAGAATAAATCCATAGAATCGCTAATTTCTGCGATAAAAGTAGTATGATTAATTAATTACATAAAGGTATATTCACAGATTTTAGAGAATCAAAAAATAAACTTTTTCCACTTTACTATATAAAAAAAATAAATTTGTATTAAAATATTTCATTAGTTAATCAATTTTATATATATATATATATATATATATATATATATATATATATATATATACACGACAAAAGCAACTGACATTACAACTGCTAATTCACGTTTCCAAACCCTGAGAAGGAAATGAATTCTTCCGAGCCGAAGAACATTTCATTTTCCGCAGAATATTAATTCTAGGTGAAGGGATATACCAATGTATTCAAAGAGGTAGCCAAAATGCAAAATCATTATCCGCATACAAAAACCAAAAATACGGGGCCAAGGTCTGACTAAAGAACTATATCCTGACCTACATCCACAGGTGGTATTTTCGAACGATTTCGAACATTAGGCTAGAATAGTGTCACAGGGATTTTTTAAATCTCACAATTAAACACTACTCACTATCTCCCAATAAAAAAAAAATATTCCGTAATAGAGTAAAGACAATTTATCATTGAGGTAATACAGATCATTCAGTAATGATTAACACCCAAACAGGACATGCAGTTCATATCGGATATTGCACAAATGATGGCTGAAATGACAGCCTCTTTTTCAAAAACTAAATAACCATAAACTTATCTTTTTCGTATTAGTAACAAACCAACGGATATTTAAAATTACGAAAGATGTCGCATGTTTTATTTTTTGATCAGTCGAAAATAAAATAACAAAAATATGTCAATAGTACACGATACGTATGTTCTCGACGTACATGGAGTAATTTTAAAAAATCGAGCTGACAAATTATATATCCTGGGTGTTAAACAACAAAGAATACAGCCTGAAGATACAGGTTTCTGAGGTAATTAGAATTAGAATACGTACTGTAATATGGTCCAATTCGAATATTTACAGAGCTGCGGTTATTAAAACTCATAAATGAAGACAAAGTTTAGACACGTTATACTACCTATCACAAAATATTAAGAAACAAGACATAAACATGGCATTAAATCAACAGCATTAGGGCACAGAGGGGATAGATAAAGTTCTTAAACTATGGTTGGAGAATCAGTTTCATTTCCAGTAAACTAGTGTAAAAAGGAAATTAAAGAAGACTGTTTTAAACGAGAAACAAAAATCTCTAAAATTTACAAACTGAAGAATAAAATAACCATCACCACTGAGAATATGGATGCAGTCCAGAATTACCCAACGACCAGTGTGTCCGGTGGCAACGATTCGTACGAAAAAAATCCCTATAAGTTCAGTTAAAGGAGAACGGCAACCGGGGTTTAATAGAGCAAGGTTACTGCATGCAAGTTGATCACCTCCCTCTCTCTCTTGGGTCTTCTGTTCGAAAGAAAGCATCGACGCGCCGGGCCCTGAAAGGGTCAATTAGCCCCGTACAAAGAGATCAAAAGTAAACAGTGGAACTGGGTGGGACGAGCGTCCAGATAGCCATCGAAGGACATGTATATCTGCGACGGGGAAAGTTACTTCTTGTGCACAATCAAATCTATACGTATAACTTCTCTGGTAAAAGGCGCGGGGGAGTTTCACTTTCAACTGTGCACTCGTTCCATACAACAATGCAATGGACAGGAACGTACACTGTAAAGTGAGGATACTGAATCACTCAATCAATCTTTAGAATTAGTAACCAAAAGTTTCCTTAAGAATATCTCACTGCCATAAAAAGTTTAGGAACACTGCAGTATGCCAACATTGAATAGGGTAATTGTGGTATATGCTCTTATTTCAACATTACGGACCCGCAGTCCTCGATTTTGGCGCGCTGATCAATATCAGGATGTCCACACCGCATGTGTTTTAATTTGAATCACCACGGGATTATAACGTAAAGAAGCAGGTTTCGTGATGAAGTATTCGCAGTTTTCTTTATTTCATTACCACTGTATTATAGTGTTAAAATAAAGAGGCTTCTCTTATGTACCATGTCTATGAGAGAATTACTACTTGTACCCTTCTAACTTCTAGCGAAAAGTATTGGTTACACCATAGTCTGACATTGAGAATACAAAACATATTCTACTATCCTGATCAGAGGACAGCATTAAAATTTCGGCTCCCAATGGACTAAGATTATCAATGGAGAAACACAATTCAAAATTAATTCAAGAACTAATACATATTGCTTTTGAAATTGCCACAAAGTGATCTGTCGTCAAAAATATTTATAAATTTTCCGGTAATTTTAATATTTCAGAAAGACACGCTTATGAAAAAATGTGAGCATACCTCTACGGAAAACCTGAGCGGAACGAAATTAAAAACCATTATTACCGCTAATACTGTATACAGCGGCGAAAGAGTCGGTCAGACGACGAACCGAATGATATAAACGAACAGACATCGTCTCATTATAATTCAGGGCTAAGTCCGGTGGCGCTGTTTACAAAAAACAAATTTCAGTAACTGTATCGTGCAATTTTTTCGCAACTTCGCGTTACGAAAATAACGGGCTGGGTTGCAAGAACTGCCAGTAGACAGACGAAGGTCGATATTTCCCGCCCAATTACAGACAAACAATCCGGAGGATTTGACAGGGATTTCAAAGCAAATATTGCAATATTTTTCTACTAGCGCGTATTATGCTCGATCTAAATCTAGCTTTATCTTATTATATAAATCTTATGCAGCTTAAACGCCCAGGGTACGGACTTTTACTTACGGAGAAACACGTATCGCAAGCTGTCACAATGGTTCAAAAAATGTATTTTTTACAACTCAAATGAGAAAAGTAAAAACATTCGAAACGATATTAGAATCGTGAATCACCAAAATTAAATTATTACGAATTAATCATGAGCCAATCATTATCTTGCACGCAATATACACACTCAAAGGGGGATTAAAACAACGGCACCATTTTCTGAAGGGAGTAGATCGTGAAAATCGTGAGAGAACAAAAAAGGTATAGAAAGGAATTAGATCCATGAAAATTCAAACAATCGATAACGCAATTTTAACTGCCGCTACAAAAACGCATATATTTGGTTCCCCCAGCCGTGTTGCCAAACAATTCTTTCTTGGCGTGGAATTCTAATAGGGTCCTTGAGGTTTTCACTAGTAAAACTAACAATAGAAACTATTGTGTGATCCATTGATTCTTCCGATATCATTGGAAGCACTACTCAAGTAATGGAGAATTTGGCAATGAAGAGAACATTTTATCATTTAAAAAAATATTTCACCTACCATTTACAAAAAGTTGTGTGAGCAGTAGAGCAGACTTGAAATGAAATACTCTTATGAACTGACCTATGTTTCACAGTTGGACTTTCGATTCAAAGAAAAATTAATTAACACCCAAGTGTTGTCACTTCTGTTTGAATTGAATTGCGCCATGTTCGAGACACAAACAGTTGCGAATATACAAAATATATATTTTTCAAATTATCAATAAATTTTTTATTTCCACTTATAATTAGTAAATGCTTATGGGATATAAATAAAACTACATTCGTTATTTTCAACATAACAGGGACTCGCATATTATAATTAGATTTCTTTCGTTTAACAGGTCCCATGTAATACAATCGCCTACATAATTATCAGACGAATTCCGTACTGACCAAAAGAATTTAACGTGTGGTTCGAGCGGACGAAAGCAGTGAATAAGCCTCTACCACACGAAACGCCGTGAATCATATATACTCTCTCTTTTGGGCCATTGTCACGAATTTCCAGAAGTTTCCAAATATCCGGCGGAAGAGGAGAGATAGGAAAGTCCCGTAACGCCGTATCGATTATTGGACGGGGGATTGAAAACGCTGTAACCGGAACTGTCACTTTCTTTGGGAGGGAAAGAAATACGAAACCAAACGGATATTCTCGGGCCTGGAACCGGTTGGGCCGAGCGAAGGGTCGCGAAGGCCTTTCTAAACTACTTTTGGACTAACCCTAACTTAACTTATGGCTTCGACTGCGCCTTGTCGACTAACATTTTGGCAGAAACGCGGTGACTATTGGCCTACAACATTTAACTGATTTAACACTGTTACAGATTACTATCACTGAATTTGACTATTCATGTGCATTGTACTGTTACGCTTAATAATAATAAAAAGTTACAACTGTGGCCATCAGGATAAAATTATAAGAAATAAAAAAAGTATTCCATGCATACGGGTTCAAAACAGTATTATCTATTTATTCATCGGTGAATATTTTTCCGTTAGATTTTGGTTCTTTCACGAATTCATACGTCACGGCGATGGTTTCAGGACCATACAGTAGGACGTTGCGTGTGCGGATGTTTCACGCTATTACGGTCACCTCGTTATGAAGCGAATGAAGAAATTTAACAAGCCTGAGGAATTTCAGGAAATGCTCAATTCCGATGTTTAGTTTAAATAATTTGTATTGTAAAAATGTTGCTTGGTGGAACGGGATCAAATGGACCAATCAAAAATTAATTACCAGCCAACTACTCGAGAGATAATTTTCAAAATTATGAGCAGTAATTGCAATATACGTCACTTATTCAACGCAATAGTTATTACTGAATAATAAAAATGTACCCTCTTGGCGAGTCATTATTCAGTAACGAAAGAATGGTTCGTGTAGTGTGTAATCAGGTAACGTATATTTGAGTGCGTAACCCATAGGGAATAAGTAGTAGCGTGGAACATATGCTAATAAGAATACTCATGCTTCTGATCTGCGCTATCCCTGTTTCCGTTTTATGCGACCAACAGTAGTATATCGAAATCGATAAAACCAATATAGAACATGGCCTAAAAGTTAAGAGGCAACAACAAGCCAGCAACAAACAAGCATGAGTGATATTCCTAACCTTCGCAAATGATTTAATTATAACAAAGCAAAACATGAACAACTCAGAAACAGTGTTCATCATCAGGAAATAATTGTTTAGAGGGTGCCCTTGTTTTGAGGAAAGGAATTTGAATTGAAAGCTCAAATAATAATCCAAAATCCTCAACAGATTTCATTCAATATAAAAAAATTCAAAATAAGTTCTTGAATGTGTGCAATTACGTTATGTTGTTAAAAAATACAGCGGTATAAAATAATTCAAGTTTGTTCCAAAGAATCTCGATCCAAACACAGTTTGTACTTTCTCAATCGCGCCAAGTTTTTCGCAATTCGGGGTTTCCGTTAGAAGATATAATTTGTTCGCATTCTTCGGCCGAATGTTTTCCTTTTTTCTTGTAAACTAACACAGTGACAATTACTAGACGTAACAATTATGCCACTTTGGTAGTTTTCCTGGGCGAAGCGAGAAATGCGGGGGCCTGTTATTAATAATAGAAGGAAGTTACATAGGCGGATACTTCACGGCCTTCTGGATAGTTCGGCCACGCCGACAGGGTGCCCCAATTAAAAATTGCTGTATTACACGCGACCATTACACTTTCGCCATTTCTTATACTAGAAATTTGTTATAACGATCGAACATTATAACTAAAAAATGATACATTATATCACAGCTATTTAATAGCAGAATAGTTTTTGGTTGTTAAGATCTAAAGGACAAAACAGTACCAACAACTATAATAAAATATACTACATTTACAACTAAGCGACAGACGACATTAAAACAGCCTTGTCTGAAGTAGGAAAAGAAATTCCTTAAACTTTGCTCGACCTGACTACTGCTAAATAAATGCTAATATACTGCTACTACTAAACATTCCCAATAAATTAATCATTATTCATTTATTTTCCCGACTCCCGAATGGACTTGTGCCAATGCTTGAGGCGAATTTTCCATCGTGAATTCGAATGTAAAGCGGATAAATTTCACGGATACCACGGATTCTTTCTATTGTGCAACTGACGATTGTTCCATTTTCCTTCTTTCCTGGGTGTATACCTCATGATCTACGAACGTAAAGAGGTGTGTAACAACCGTCGGTGGGACGAGACAAGAATCCAGGGCTGTACAATATACGAGGGCGTTTATGGCAATTCAGGTAGACAGTCGTATGGGGGACACCCAGGGAAACGAGAATTTCAGACTAGTTAAGTAATGCGACAGTGTAACGGCTAATAAATGTTAGCCCTGTTCGTGCCCTGTGTACTCCCTGCAAGTGCAATCCGACCGACGTGGAGTTTCAACTGTCGTTGACAGATCCTGGCAGTCTAAATTAATAATTCTGAATGTTCCACGGAGTCAAAGTCGTGCCGACGCAATACATAGCGAAGCTTAAGCCATATCGAGCGTCGGAATTTCCACAAAGGAGGCGAATTTTTATCGGACGATAACAAAGCCAAAGAGCGCTGGAAAGTAGAGCACGAGCGTGCTTCTCCCTCCGCCATAGAATCCGCCGTTACTCAAGCCCTCGGACAGTCGAGCAATATAACATTAAAGTTGCGCAATTACCGACCACTTCCGGGTTCTGCTCAACCGAGAAGGGATGCTGATATTTATTGAAGCGGAGCGTTCATTTCGGCCAAGGTGTCCTTTCACCTACCGAATCTATGCTGAAACTCAGAAAAAGGGGGGTAACGAAATTACTTTCGGAACAAGATCATGCCGAGTAAATGAACCTTCCCGTAGATTGTTTTCTTTATTTATTTGTTCCGTGCAATTATGGTTTCCGCGTTATATGCAGACATTGCTAAGTAGGGGGAATTACTCCTCAATTTTTCAATAATTCTTTTCCAGAATTATTTTAATTTTGTGATTATAATAGGGTTGTCCACGAGCAATCTAAAAATTATAACCCCAGAATATTTTAACATAACTGTATTGTCCATCGATGAGAAACACTGCATATGTCGTGTCGTTTGTTCGAAGAAAAACATATGAAATTATATTCTTGCTACAACCGTTAAATAACGGTAACTCTCGGCGTGAAATGAGGAAAGTTCTGCAAATAATATGTTCGAAAGGCCGGAAAATTGGCAATAGGCTAGTATTTTGCATTCATGTAAACGAAGTAAGCGAAAAATATTATAATAAAAACAAGATATATCCAGGGAATAGTCAAGAATGCCGGAGTTAATCTACTTTTTTTGATCCAGTCTTTGTGCCCTTCCGGCTAAGATTAATTTAATTTCTGTCGTTTTCAGTAAATGGAAAACAGGAAAGTAAAAGGGAAAGGAACTGTTCAGTGAAGGGGATTATTGAAGGACATGAAAATTACCTAACCGAATAAGATTTTATAAAACAATGTATTTTTAAATGATTATCTGTAGTGAGATTATAGATACTATGACTTGCATATAACAGTTGTAACTCGCCGGGTAGTACAGACCAGTCTTTGCTAGATGGCTGCCCAATACACAGAATGTAAGGCTTCAAACGTTTTCCAAAAGGCCTGTTTGTGATTAAGACAATTGGAAAGAATAACCTTCACAGTACCTGCCACCCCCACCTAACAAACGGACCATTTTCGGGACGCTAAAACCTCACTCTCGCTTGGCTGGGATGAACCACTGTGTAAGGCAGCGAAATAATGTTTTCATGACATCACCGAACGAAAGGTGAGCGGCGATTGGACAAGAAGATCGGACCTCGAATTATGAACGCTTGAATCGTAACAATCGCATCCTTGGTCTTACAAACCCCCTTTTACCTGTCCCGCCTACAGAATAGACTTTTCTTTAAACTTGGCCTCGATATCCGTCGATCGACAAGCGCGAGTGAAACTCCAGGCCTGGGATTTAAAAGTGAAATGCCATCATTCGGTAGACACGTCCTTTCAGAAAAAAAATGACTACTTTCTCCGGGACATATGTTTTGACTGCACTTCGTGCAATACAAACTTTTAGCTTAATTTATCATTAAACAAGCTAACCATTATACTGCACGGTCACTTTAAAACACATAATCTCTCATTATAATTGTGTTTTTATTTTGATTGAACTAATTCACAACGTTAATACTTTATGATTTGAGAGAGTACACATTTTATAACTGAGAATTGATAAACTCTAAATAACGAATAATTTTATAGTCATTAATTCTAAAACGAACGGAAATGCCCGTCTGTGACACTTTTAATTATTTAAACGAAAGAACGTTCTCGATTCAGTATAAAGTTCAGGATAACTCAAAATCTATACCTGCGTTGCGTAATATGATTCCTTACACTTCTTCCTGCAAGTGAGAACTTTCACCGGGGATCAGGTTTTTTTTCTAGGTCCAGACTGGAACCGTTTTTTATCACAATAACCCCTTTACGCTCTAGGAGCGGGCCTTCACTGGAAAGATCCGCAAGGACGTTTGCTTTTCTAAGAGAGGGTTCGTTGCTCTTTTATCTCCCGCGTGCTAGATTGCCTACGCACAGACAATCGGTATTCATTTTTTCCAGCAGTTGCATCGGTTATCGCAAGTGAGGATCTGAAGAGGACTCGATTGACTCAAAGATAATATTAATTGGAAAATCCAACCCGGCCGGAGAGGACACTTCTGCGATGGGATCCACCCTGAGTGGTTCATCGACCTTTCAGTTAAGAAGAGTACAAAGAACTATGTCGTTCCGTTACTCACAGGATATGACGACGGTATCTTATAAAGTAATGATACGTTCAATAGAAACATACCCTTTATTAACGATGGACAAGCAAGGCATTTCATGATGTTCATTGGATAACACTGAAGGACTGTCGGTTATCCATCGTAAAGGAAACAAGAGTCGGTTACTTCAAATCTTTCCGTGCCACAAATTGCTGGCGGCAGCGAACAAACGGGCCAAGGACCGAATGCCCACAACGCTGTTCGAATATCGGAACTCGGTTTCCGAAATAGGATCGGGCTTTCACCGTCCAACGGATACGGCGGTGCTGAACTGCGTAAATCAAACTTCGACCGTTACCGGAGGCGGTTTCACACGCGGTTTCCATCCGGCCGCTGATGAGAAACGGGAGTGACGAATTACCAATCACGGTTTTAGTTTCTATTCCGTACACTATCGGTACCTGAAATCCTCCACAAATATTATTACCATCAAGTGGAACCCTGTTTGCAAACGTAACTAAACTATACACCTGGCACTAAACCCTCATAAAATTAGAAACTGAATTTTTTAATACGAACTATTGTAATTACGCAAGACACTCCTGTGCCGCACTACGGTCCGGTAGGGGAGAGAGAAGTAGGAGCTTGTGAAAGCGAACATGGCCCCAAGGAAACGCCGCCTGAATGTTTATTCAAGTCCCCTGAGCGTTATAACCTGTAATTTGCGCATTTATACATTGTAAAAAAATAAGGTGTTACAAAAAGGTTGTACTATTTGGTCTACTTCCTCCTTTTTTTTCTTTTTACTGGTACCATAATAGATATTGGAGTAATTCTGTATTATACCATAATTATCATCGGATGTTGCTTACATACGAATATATAAATTCCAACTATCCTTCCGCCACTAAAACGAGAGAATGGAGCCATTATAAGTATCGTCAATATGCTGAAGGATCTGATAATGTATCCTTATTTTTGATCATTGATATAATCAAATATAGTGAACTGTTATAATTGTATTTTTAAAAAATCTCCAGCGGTGTTCCCAAAACCGAATTTCAAGGTGACAATAATAAGTGAAAAGGGACGTACGGCCATCACTTGACTCACATTTGAGCTTTCACATTCACCATACGCAGAGTACCATTTAGTCCTGGAAATTGCCAGGTACACCATAACTAAAATCGCTATAATTTCGAAGCATGCATCGTATAATTAATAAAAGTGCAACTCACATTCATCGCTACCGGAAAATGTCACTTAGCTTACCTGCAACAGAAGAGAAAAGTACATTAATACAGTATAGAAAACGTAAGGATGAATAAAAGTCGTCTACCCGCCTTTCCATCACCCGCTTCATGTTTCTTAACATTTTAGTGAAATTTTAATTCATATTATTCGTGGTACGTCAATAATCTGGATATATCGTTAGGTAAAAGGTGGAATTAAAATACTGTTAACGTACATAAAAGCCCACAAGCAACCGATATAACCAAACGAGTAAGCACCGTAAGGCTGAAACACTGTCGTCGACTTATTGAAACATAAACAAAAAATAATTCGCATGAACTGCGACATCCAGAAAACGGGTTGAGAGATTTCAACTTAGTTATGCAACTGTGAGAGGTCAGGTTAAATTCTACTGGTCCTCTCAAAGTTTCGAAAACTCCCTGGCTTCGAAACCACATGCCCAAACGGCCAATACACATTGGGTACGCGTAAGAGATGAGCGTCCCAAATTCAAATGCCAAACACCACATTTATGTAAGTCAAAGGTGGGGAACAACTTCAATTAGCTACCTATTCTTAAAACTTAGCCTTAATCTCCTCATTCACAATAAATGACTCCAATATAACCTCAGTTTATAGTAGGGTCGTACGAGAACCTAGAGATATACTACCTACCACAATGCAAGTTTTTAAGTTCGAACTGCAGAGAAATTAAATCCACTGTGAAGGCAAATTGACGGAAAATAAGATAACTACGGTTAATTACAACTAATGACTTATAATCTGTACCAAAATTACCAGCTTTTCCTTCGAATTAAGCACGATCTAAGACAAGACACAGGGTAGGCTCAGGGGTCAAGACCGAACGGCCTGCCATTGTTTGCGTTTCCCACAGCGTTCACTTTCACAGAAGCGCTTTCTCATCGCTAGACTGCAACTGACATTTGCATTGCTCAACGAGGAAGCGCTAGAGGAAATCAACTGAATACGTTTCCGAAAAGATTAGAAACGTAAAAGGACAGCAGCCTGGAGTACAAAGCGCTGTTTGTAATGCAATCAGTCCAAAACCTGTAAGAATTCCCGGTAATAACACAATGGAGTAATAATGCCTATATAGTAACGTATACAAACTTTACTAGTGAATTAAGACACTCACGCGAAAACCGAAAGGAAGTAGTATTTAAATAAAACGTACGTCGGAAGAATCGCATGAAATGGAAGAGTTACAAGACGAAAATGGAAGGTCTTCATCTCGGGCCTGATAAAGAAAGAAGGGTGGATTTCAAGAAGGATCGAGATTATTGCGAAAGGAGAAATTGATGTCCTCAGTACATAAAAACAGCAGTGCAGTACTGGAGGTGGAATGAACCATACAACGCACTTTAACTTTCTGTACGGAACAATTCACGTTCGTCCCATGGGCTATTGTAAGCGCCTGCATTTATACACATATGTATAAATACATTCATCTAAAACCTGTAGTGCTAATAACGCCACTGCATTCAACTCAATAATATTGTTCAGTAGTTATGAATTATAATAATTAAAAGACGCAATCATTTGAAGCTGTGGAAAGGTGAATTGAAGGTCCTCGTAGAGTTGAATATAATAGGAAATCGCAGGTAGTCGAGCCCGTAGTTTAGGAGAAGAAACAAAGAAGGTTGCTAGTGGAAACGAAACAGCTGATCGGCAACCTTCTAATAGTTGCGTGTCCCGACAGCCGGTGTGAGTGGCTCTTACTTATGTCGGTGTTACATGGCCGAAAGGGAAAGCGGACGGCTAAATACGCGATGGGACACCCCACCTCAGTCCATCAGAAATGGAGTCCTCAATTACCTAGCAATCTCCTGAAAATGAAATTCATAAAAAACAAGCAAAACTGAAGCTCATTTATTCACTCTCTGCCCAATGTGTTTTCATCGTCGTATTTGAACAGCGGGAGATCTGAGAAGAGACAGGCCCGTATTTTGAAGAAGCAACAAGGAATGTTCCCAGTGGAAACCATCATATTTAGGCAAACAGAAAACATAGCTGTATGTCCTTTTTTGAAAGATACCTGTTAAGGAATTCACCAAGACTACAATATAGCATATCACATCTCTTCCGATCTTCTTTCCTCATCCGCAGATTGGGTGCCATAGACTGGTTTCAGCTTATCGCTATCGTCAGTAGCATTGTGCTGCGGTAGACCACATGGCCCATAGGCAACCAACACGCGTAGGTGCCTCACTAATTTAATGACGTAATGCTACTGACGGTGGGTGGAAGCCGAAACCCCTCTAGAATAGGATAAAATCAGAGAGTGGAGGCGTATCTCTACAGAGATATGAGGTGGCAATTTCTTGTCTGACGCGGTGAAATATAATTTTATAAATAAAACTCAGGCGCCAATGTAAGGTAATTCATCGACTCAAGGTTGAGTCATTAAAGTTAAAAGGATAATGAAGGTCAACGAACTAAGTTTTGATCCATTATTAATGTTCCGCTTCCAATAGTTCAGAAACTGTGGTTACAGAACAAACCTCAATCGCAGAAAAGTTTGATTGCACAGCGCTTACAATCCGTTATCAGTTAACGAGCATCAAATTCAAATTTACTCCCTGCTTATATTTATTTTTCGCTTATTCGAAATGCAATTAAAAATAAAATTATAACCTTTCCAATAGGACCCATCTAGTTCGGAATGCGAGCAACACTGTAAAAGTGCGTTCACTATGATGAAATGCGAAACTGAAAAAAAAACCAGGCCGCAACTAGACAGGAAGGTCCTGAAACGGGATTCCCACAGTAACGGACCATTTATAAAAGTCGGTGATGTTGGCCAACAGTGAAATGACCGGAGGCTCTACCGACGGTTTCTTCCAAACAAACGTTCATGACGGAAGAACAATGCAGAACAACTCAGTTCGCAGAAGGGACCCCGAAACATTACTGCCTCGTTCCACAATGCCTATTATATGCTAAGAATACGGGCTCCTAAAGCGTCTCGATTGCTTCACAGAGATTTCATTTACTTTCAGGAAAATTCGTTCGAGTTTCCTTTACATATTAATCCCGAGGTATCATGACGGAAAAGAAATAAATAAGACATAAATTAAAAACAAAATTATTATGGCATTTAATTATTAGGCATCCCAAAGTCGCGGACTCCTAAATATATACCTTAAAATAATTACAGCCAGTTAAACTAAAATTCTCAATTCACACACCTTCAAAACCATAAACTTCTAAAAATGACCGCGGTTCAAGGACGTTTGTACCACCCCACACTAGACCAAAATTTCATTAGGCAAGAAAGCAATAAATCACATGGACATATGGAAAAATAAAACATCATATTATGTTTTATGAAAGTAGGTAAAACCTAAGTGCACAATGTGTACATACAAATACCCAATTCTTGCCGTATTTCTAAAAGAACAAGCGGAAAGAGAACACTAACAGACTATTCAATAAGCGGCCGACCTAATATTGATGGGAGTTTACTGACGATGGTGAGAAACCGGAATCGGTGTATTTTAAGACCATCGGTGAGAAGAGGAAAATCCACCATCTATTCCAAAATAAATCATTCCGGAATTGATCTCATCCGAAGTGGAAATGGAAAGTGATGAGAAAATAAATTACGAAAGAAGAACTATATTTTAAAATGATAACTTTTATAACAAACATCCTGCACTATATCAATAACATATTTTGCATTATTTAGCAATTTAAATTTCATTCACTACCAATATTTTTTTGACATCACGTTAAGAATGAACTCTCATTTGGAAATCGTTGGAGAGCCTTTCCATATTCCATCCACTATTTGAACAAGCCGTTATGGAACGGCTACAAAGAAACTGGATGCCAGTATTAGACGCAGCCCACGTTTGTATTCTTACGTTTCAAATGTTCATTCCGGCCTGACAAAATATCTTGCCTAGATCAACAATTGCTGTAAAATCTGAGTATAAACTAAAGGTCGGCGATTTGCTTTCACCATTGTATTTGGAGTAACAGGCGCCAATGCGAAAGGGTTATGTACTACATCAGAAAGGGAAATGACTGACCGAGGTTGAAAGAATGAGATGCTAATCAATCGTGTTATACCGCAACCCACAGATACCCAGACAATACGGCTTACAATATGTGTGAGAGACAGGCATTATAGACGGTATAAAATATAGGGTGCACATATGAGTTGCTCAAGACAAAGGTAAAAGTAAGCAGTTCACGTTCGGTTACACGCAATGGCCACTGTGTATTATAAAAGTTCCGGATGGTATTTGGTAAAAACCGGTAGGAAGGCAAGTTGGATTGGTTCGGACAAACATTTTTAAAATTTCTCAAACTCTGTGTCATTACGGAAGCTTGACCGTAACCCAGTCCTCCGCCAAGATACTGAGCTATATAGTACAATAGCAAACGCCGGCAAATGAAGAATAATTAAAAAGGAATTATTCATTGCAAAACAATAAATGAAAAGCTGGAAACACAAAGGGAGTAAGTAGGTGGGAAACGACAGGACATGTGTAGTATATTCAAACACTCTATATCACTCTGAATTTATTGAATTTTAACTTCAGGGAAAAATGTCTGCAAGGGTAAAACAATGGTTTATAAACAAAATGTTCTTGAAACTCACACACAGCCCCAGTCTTGAAGCATACACGCCCTTCTCAGGGACTATCCATTAAGCACAACACTCGTAATTACAATCACCCGGTCGTTACGCAAGGTAAAATAATCTAGCAACTGGCGCAATTATTTCCGACTTTCGAGGTGCAGTCACGATTTTTTCCCTGTTACTCAACAATAACAATTACAGAGTTCATTTTCTTCAAGATGAGCAACTTCCGAAGAGCCAAACAGTCCCTCTACCCATCGGAACAATTCGGATGCCCAGCGAACGGAATCTTTTCAGGAAACATCCACTTTTTCCCCGGAGAATGGATATTCCTCAGAATAATAACCCCTTTACTCGCAACTTGATTTGTGTACTTTTCACAGAGATGGGGCGAAACAATATGCTCCAACTATTGTATTTGTTTGAGTAGTGAACAAAAGCAGTTGATAAAAGCTGCAGCCAAAGTTTTTTTTCAAGTTATTAAAGATAAATCAACAAGACCTCCTATATTGAGAAGAAAGACTCGAACAAAAAAGAATAACTTCTACGATTAATCGCATCACAACTAATGATCCGTACTATCAATCAGAGTTCAACCACCTCATAATTGTATCACGAGGTGAGGTAATGTAATATTAACGAGAGAAAGGAAGCTGCCCGATGGCGACACCTCCTGGACATCACTGAAAGGATCAAAAAGTTGGCCAATCGAGCGTCTATTCATATAGAGATCCAGTCAAAATCAAAATGCTTTACGCACACCAACTTTGGAGTTAGCCATCTTTCGATGTTGCAGAATCTTTTTAGCTCAGTTTAAATTAAAGCCAGTAGACATTACAAAAAGCGATATTTGTTCAATCGTGCTCCAGGTGCGTTTCCGCGAACGGAGGACCACGGGGTCCCAATCGCGATGGTACAATGTTAATTTCTCCAACACGCATTCAAGTTTGCTTTTAGTGTAGGCCTACGGCTTACGCAACGTCGTTAAAAATATGCCGGCGGTATGCCACTATCTAATGTTGACCGCTCCAAACGTCCTTCCACAGCCTCTCCCTTCAAGGCGACTCCTCCCTCTCTCTTTCACTCCCACCGTCATTATTACCACTTTCCTTTCGGGGTCCCAAAACCGACCACAAGGGGAAGAAGTAAATATCCGGCGGTCCTGCCCTCTATAGATATCTCTTTCGAGGAGAAATAAATCAGAGAACTCCGTTTTAGGTCTAGAGAAAGTGATCTGAATGAACAATTCACAACAAACGTCTTGTAATCACACCTATCCATATCGCTTCCTCTGTCAGTTTTTTTAATAAATTGCAAGGCTTCCGTCTGTTTCTGCTCTTAGAACACCTTCACTATCACCCCCCAATTAACTAGACACAAAGCAGTATAGAATATCCATAACGGGTTCGTCCGGATGACCGTGTTCTAGAAAGCGTAGGTTAGGTTAGGTTGGGTTAGGTGATGGGTCCTTGCAAATTTTTATTTCATTGGTGATGAATGTGCCCAAAGAATACCGTATTGATGCCGACGAAGAAACTCTACCCGATAAATCATGTTTTAAATATATAGATCGTTTAACATTTAGTATCTGAAATTAATGAAAAGAGTGGTTAAGCTAATTTTATGTTGTTACTGTTTCCTGGTACTCCAAAATTTTGGCTTCCATGCCAACACAGAATTAACCATGATGTATTCATTATTGAAATAATAATACATAACTAAAATCTTAACGTAAATGGAAAAAATTGATGACGTTAGAGAGGTTTTTTATTAACAAACAAGATCAAAACTACACTAACTTCCGCTGAGATCGTGTAATACTGTGGGGAGAACATCGAGTAGCAGGGGTTGATTCCCCTTGGTTTATTTGTCCCCTTGAGTCATCCCTGCTACGCATTACTCGATTTCACCGCCCGTTCGTTAGTGATAATTCAAATTCTAGTCGCGGAAACATACGCTCATTAACAAGATCATAACTGAGTCTACCGAGTTTCCTTTCTAATCCCGCTCTCCTATAAAAAGCCGACTGTCCTCAGACCGCCGTGACGGGTGTGGCCCAACCATCTGATTGTTAACCGATTCGACTAGTCACGAATCTGGAAACGTTACAAGACAAAGAGTAACAACGCTATAGAAGACGATAAAACGAATTACGCCACATATATTTTACTGTATCCAACGAATGATAATTATTGAAACATCAAATGCACTAAAACTAACTTCCTTCAAATTTAAACTTATTAACATTCTTAATACTGTCTACGTACTGTTTCCGGCTTTTGATACTGCTTGTTATACACCATAAAGAACAAACAGTGGAACACTATTTTAGTTTCGTAGTATAATAAATAGCAGCTCTTAACTAAAATTTAAATCTCCTGTAACTTTTAAGTAAATTATATCCGTTGTACATAAGCTATCTAGGAATCATTTCGATTGATGTACACTGGCTTCACATTTTAAATGGGAACTAAACAAGATTTATTTAATTCGTACAATGCAGAACGAGAAGGAACTAAATTGCTCAGTTCAATTTCAGATCACCATAATCGGAAATTCGAGGGTGCTTAGGCCGCATTCAAAACTCTTTGGGTGTTGCCGGCAGGTAAGACCTTGAAAAAGAGCTAAGGTCAGGGAAATAGCCTTGCCACGCCCTTTACAAAATTAGCGCCATATTTTAATTAATTTAAACTAGCTTTTCTTATTGGCTATTTATTAGATTACTAGTTAAAGGTGATATTTTTATTTAAATGAAAGAAAAATTACCCATGAACAGAACGTTCCTATATGAAAGAAACACCAAAAATATAAGTAAATGGAGTAGACAACACTTAATTAATTTCTGATTCATAATTTAAACTATAAAAATTCTTCATAAAATTATATTTTCTAGGTATAGAAGATAGGAATAAGTATTCTATGAATAAAAAGCTATTGGAGATGTAATAAAATAATAAAGGTAACCAAATAATCAATGGTCAGAGAACAAAAAACTGACATATTTTCAACTAACTATTGACTATACAATTGCCAATAGTTGGATATACTATAAATTTGTTTTTAACATTTCCTATATAGTGCAATGAGTCAACTGTGCCAGTTACAGCTTAATATTAAATATTTTAATTAAACCTTAAAAAATATTTGTTCTAAAAGATCTAGGGAGTAATTAATTAAGGACCATAAATTTAACAGGTGTAAAAGATTCCTATGTTTTTGTGAACTGAGTTTTGAGAGTAAACTCATAGTAGTAGCACAGTGCTCCAATTTGTTCATCAAAACAAAAACTGATGAAATTCATTACCAGACTTATCAGATGATTGAATGTACCAATTAAGTACCTTGGTTGAATTTAAAATGCTCTCCATAATCAGCCAGCCATTAAAATTAATTTGATGATGATAGCACTACCAATGTAATTTATTATACTCTTAATGCAATAGTGATGTAAATGTAAAATAATTAAGCACCAACAAATAATGATCTTCGAGCTCTATCACATAAGTGTAAATTTGATTTTTTTCTCAGGTGTCAGGGCTGCAAATGAAAGGCTTCTAAACACAACAGGAGAGGGGCTGGAAGTAAGAGAAAGATATAGAAGGCTCATCCCATATATGACATTCTATGTCAGTCAAGGCAATAGTCCACAGGCATATTATCAGACAGGACAACAATACAGGCCTATAGTTGCTATATCAAATAAGATTGAACATTCCGGTGGCAGATTTACTCCATACCTCATTCCAGTTATACCTCAACAACAGCAGCACCAGCAACAGCCACAAAGATATATAGTACAACAGCAGCAACAACCCTCCCATCTGACCAAGATGATAACCCAGAATTATCTGGCTATAGCGGCCAAGCAGGCTACTGCACCACTTCAAGACAGATTTAATATTAATAATTTCAAACCTGTTTCTCAACCCCAACAAGTTGATCCCATTGTACAGGTACAACCCCCAAAACAACTCATTCAACCACAGCAACTGCCTCGTAAACAATATTTCCTCCAGAACTTTCAACCAGCAAGGAGTTATGCACGACCACCACAAGTCAATGACATGGTCACAATTACCCAAAGCCAAGAGATCCCTGTTGAACAGCCAACAGTCAAACCACAAGATCAAACTCCAGTATATGAATCAGTTCAGCAAGAGCCACTATACCAGCAAGATCAAGTCCAGCCTTTCATTCCACAACCTCCAATTTATCAGAAACCGGAACAGCAGCAGCCAAACTATCCTGATGCCTTGAGCTATCATACTCAAGAAGCCTATGATGAACCAGAAGAGGAAGAAAGTGAAGATGACCAAGAAAATGATTTCAACACAATCTTAGAAGGATACCAACTCAGCAAGGCTCTTCCAGAAAGAATAACATCTGAAAATTTGGATTCCAGTATAAAAACCCTCTCTAAACTTTTGAGGATTCTGCAGAAAGCGCATGCTCTACCTCAATCGGCAAAGCAACTGGTCAAAAGTTTCCCAAAGAATGATGGTTCTTTTGCTGCCAAGGCTAAGGAACTGGCTAAAAAGATTCCACCATTACAACAAGAGGGAAGTACTCCAGGAAAGCCAGGGATTGACTACCCAAATCTCACTGACATACCTCCGACACACTTCAACTGCAAGGACCAACGTTACAAAGGATTCTTTGGTGATCCAGAGACAGGGTGTCAGGTAATGTAAAAACACTTATTTCCATTTTTCAAAAATGTATTTTTCAAGCATTTAAGCCTTGACCAAATAAAAAACAATTAAAGACAACATGAAATAGCTAGTATCACCATTGTAACATAACTTACCTACAATTCATCTTCTGCACCTTTATATTAAAAACATGGAATTAATGTAATTAATAATGTATACTACAAAATGCCTCATCGAGGAATCCATAAGAAAACAGTTTATAATAGCATTAATCTTGTGCATTTTCTAAACTAGAATTAATTATAGAATCAAATAGTATCATCATGAATATTATAATAAGATCTCCCCAAAAAACTTTCTATTATGTACAAGTTCCTACACAACTCTATTGGAATACTAGTGTAATACTGATACAAGCATGCATACAGTTAATTATCTCAGAAAACATTACATCTTCTAAATAATTTTTAAAATTATATTTTATTTGTTTCATAGGTGTGGCATTATTGTGACCTTAATGGGGGCCAAGCATCTTTTCTGTGCCCAAATGGAACAATCTTTAGCCAAGTTGCTCTGACCTGTGATTGGTGGTTCAATGTAAAATGTTCATCAACGGCCCAACTATACGTACTGAATGAACGCCTGTACAAATACATTCTACCACAGAAACCCAGCTTCCCTGAAGACTTCTCAGGTCCTTTAGTTGATAGGTATTTGTCTCTTAAATTTCAAGAATTAGAAAGAAACAGGACAGAAGAAGCATTAAAAAAAGAGGCTAATGAAGAGAAGGATGACAGCTCTGAAAAAGATGATGAACCAACAGCAGACTGAAAAAATTGGCATTTGTTTCTCAAAGTCTCATGGATCTCTTTATTTTTCTCTCCATTATTTAAAATACGCAAAATTTATCTTTCTTAAGCAAATACTGAGATCTGTATCAAATAGGTAAAAAACTATGAAGCCAAACTAATAACAATACTGACAAAATTTTGGGATACAATATTATACCAAAAATTTTCATTAACTCTAGTCAAGTGGGAAGAGTTCATACTTTTCAGTGTGTTGCCATAACAGATTTATTTCATTTCTCTTATCCAGAAAAAAATCAATGAACTGATGTTTCACAATGCTAAATGAAATACTAGATCAACTTTTCCACACCGAGCTGAGTTAAGAGCTTACACTCCATGTAAGTGTATATTCAAGAGAAAAACAAAAATTGAAAGAAAGATAAATCAGTACTGGCAATAAAATCAATCCTTTTAAATATTCATTAATTTGAAGTAACATTTATGTACCCATAAACTCTTTCAATTGACTTAGTAATCTATAATAAATAATTAAGGCATTTACTTTCCCCAAAATGAAACATGGGTAAGGATATACATAAAATGCCTGTTTCAATTTTCAAACAATGAAATTAACAAATAAAAGACTGATGTCTGCATAGAAAAACCATCAAATAAAAATATGTCCTGAGAAAACCCACAATTCTAAGATTCTATTTAGTAGAATGAAACTAAATGTAAGATTGTTTTACATTAAGAAATGCTCAAACAACATACACTGTGAAGATATGATGATTGTGCCAATAAATGTCACTTTAATAAGACAGCTACAGTGTATAAAATACAAATCTGGCAGGTTTGAAAGATAATGCAACATAAAAACAACTAAAAAACATTAATTATAAAATGTTTAAAATTACTCCAAATATGCATTTTCTTTCTATACTGTAATTCTGATATGTAACTATGATTTTGATATTTTAATTAATAATATTATAGTATTTTAAACAAGGGATGAATGATATGCAGAGTGTCAACATTAAAATGTATATTATAATTGTATATTATATGCACTCAATACTAGAAAATAATTTTCAGTGATACACAGTATTATGAGGTGTGAGACAGGGATGTATCCCCCAAAATGTTTTCTTGTATTATAGGCTAAACTATGCTGTGTTACATTTTCCTATGTACCTTTTTTGTATATTTAAATAAATTAATTCGTTAAATAAGGTTTACCTTAATTATCCAGCAGTTTAACCTTGCTAATTTTATTTCTCTGCAGCATTTACGCTCGAATAACAGTGAAAGCGAAACAAATACGGTTCTCACAAGAACTATATGTTTTTGAATGCAATGAATATATTTATATATATATATATATATATATATATATATATATATATATATATATTCAAGCTATTGTCCTTAATTTGAACCATTCAAAAATTAGCAAAATATATGTATATATCGTAATAAAAACATTCTATGCTTAATCTCTTTCAAGATCATCCTTATATAACTGTAAAAAGGTAAAAATGAATATAATTAAGAGGCCAAAATAATTAATTAATAGTAATTAAACTATTGTTTGAGGAACAGTCTATATTAGTTGGTAAATTTGTTATAGTTTTGTAAATATATCTATAATTTGCGTGTCCACCAAATTCAAAACTTATATTAACAACAAATTAACCACAAAATAAAACCAAAACATGAAAAACACAGGACACTTAAATAACCTTAAATACTTAAACACACACAATATTATTATGATATATTAAATTCCAAAGATCTGAAGTCACAGGTCAAACTAAATTTATAATAACAACTAACAATAGTTTTGTAAAACTCTAGCAACATTCATAGTAAATAAAAAAATCTGCTGGTTAGAATCAGCATTAGTTAGATGTTCAACAATTTTGAAAAATAAAACAAAAAAAGAAGAAAAGATATATATATATATATATATATATATATATATATATATATATATATGATATTCTAAATAAAACCCACCAAAATGAAGATACTGGATCTGATAAAAATTCTCATACAATTTGGTTGAAGATAGAAGCCTAATTTTCTTACCTTTCTAGTAGATTTCAATCTGGTTAAAACATTGCAGACCCTCACATGTGAATCAGCCAACTCATTCATTGTAGCCTTATTCTGCAAACAAATATTTAGCTTAATTATTAATTTTATAAAAATCTAAATCCTCAATCATAAAATGAAAGAAAGATAAATAATTTCACCCAATTAAAAGGTGGGAAATTAAAAAGATCAATTAAAACCAAAATTCAGATTTGAATAACAATTAAACAATTTTAATACATTATAATGATTAAATAATTTCCTCTATTTTAACCTATCAAATCCAGAATTGAAAGAAAATTTGAATTGAAGTTTAGTAAATATTATTATATTGGAATATTTCCCAATGTTTTCTAGGCTTTTCCAGTTAAAGTATATTACTTGCATTAGGCTACATCTAAAGCTAGGATAAGCCTAAGCCTAAGCCTGCCTAATATTTAACAACATTTAAAATAATCTGATATATACTAATAATAAATAAGTATACTATAACAAGAAGCAAATATAATATAAGAGAATTATATGATACTTAAATATAGCAATAATTTGCATCATGATAATGTTGGAAGCAAATAGTTTTGTAACTGCAGAAATATACACACTGTGACAATAAAGCTCTAAATCTGGTAATCCTCATTTTGTTAAAACCTGAGATGAGTACTGAAGAATGTTCAGCTGTAATGTCACAGAGATGAAACTATGATCTGAATAAACAACTGCCAGAATCAGAACAACCAAGGAGTGGAATTAAAATATCATGTAAAAGAAAAATGTTTTATAACAACTGAATCAACACTTTCTGGAACTTCATTGTCACACTATGAATTCTTAATTGTAATATAAATGACAAGAAATCAAAATCAGAAAGTGTACTAGCTAGTACATAGTGTTTTCACCTTATCAGAGAGTAATTCTATTTTGTGACTATTGTGATAAGTAATAAGACACCCTGAACACACAGACACAGTGCAATCATTACAGAAGAATTCAACTTGTTGTTTTGGGTGACTTGGACAATGGATGTCGAAAGCACCTTCCACGTATTGCAAAGGTGCCATTTTGTGATCCATGAAAGCCCGGGCCAACTGATGAATCTAAGAAAAAAATATTGTTTGTTTTTTTAGATGTACTTCTCTTAAGTGTTCACAATTATATCAAAAGGTATTCCACTAAAAATTAATATTCTTACAGTATATACTAAAGTGTTTTAAGGAAAGTAATCTAATAATAACAATAATAAAACATAATACAACTGTTTTATTCTCAGATATATATTAGTGCTGAAAGAAATGATATATCCAAAAATGAGTTAAATTATTCGACATAAATGTTAATCTTCTCATTTTATATGTTGAAAGAACTATGTGAAAATTGTAAGTAACAGAAGTCAATGTAATGAGATTACAAGTTCTTGCTTAAAAGATGCAATTTGAACATACCTTATTAAAACAAGTGGTACAGTAATGAACATTGCACTGCAAGCATGTACAGTCTGCATTAAATTTCCTGCATTCATGGCATATTACTGTAAATTAAAATAAAAACAGCTTATAACTGTATACAAATGAAAACATGTCATTAAACATTCAATTTAAAATATTATAATGATTGTTCTAAACGTAACTGGGCTCCTCTTTCAATCATCCCTCATTTAAAAACTATAATTTATAAACTGTAATTACCACTGGCTATGATGGGTTTGACTTCACTTGCACTTGAAGCAGTTTTAAATCTGATTTCACAGTCTGAAGTTTTTGAACTACCGGTAATGTATGTTTGGAAGCCAATTGTATAAAAATCCACGGGGAATTCATTTTCAATCACGTTTTCCTGATTACTGAAAATATATTTAATTAATTACTTTACATGTAGTAATATTATTAAATTTAGGTGCTAATATTTTCTTTCAAGCTCTACACAAATAGGTGTAAGCCAATATGAATTATTGGAATTAGCTCATTACTAAACTATAGCTCCTTTCACATCTTATTTAAATTCATATTGATATTAACTAATTTTTATTCTTCTTATTTGTTAATGAAGTATGGTAAAATGATGCACTATTCCATTAAAAAAATTGTCTCTCCTCCAGTTTTGTTATGTACTTTGACCTCAAGCAGAGTTGCCAGTACCATTCAGAGTGGTTCTGATGCATTTGTAAAGCAGATACAATATAACTATACCATTCCCTTTGTTGCTCCTCTGAACAATATTTCCTTCTTACACACATCTTTCCCATTAGAGAAACAAGATTCAACTAGAATCTAGAAGTGTATTTTTAGATATGCTTTGTTGTATACTCTCTATTCAACTATGGATTTATACCAGTTATACAGATTATTATCAGTAAAGAGAAACAGTCTTCTCCATTCTTTTCAAAAATCCAGCAAATTAATATAACGAATATGCATAACTATCTCAACCTTGCAAAGGTAGAAAGATTGATTTTTAATATTGCTGTTACTGCAAGCATATTCATAGCTTGGGCATTGCACTATTGATGAAACTAAATATCTGTGATGCACCATAAGCATAAAGTAATATTTATTACTTTATTAATTATTTTATTTCAAAATTACATTGCCTCATCACTCTTTTCAAATTTTTCCTTTATGATGTGTGTTAGATAAGATATTTAATTGTGGTCCATCATAAATAAGCCTGCAGATCAGTAGCATCCATATATTACTATCAGGAAATTATTTTTATAGATCTATTATATGAGAGAATATAAAAAGAATACTTACTGTTCAGAGAAAAGGGATATTTTCCCACAAGTGCAGATTATCATCTGTTGAGTGGTCAGACTTTTGGTTAGGCATCCTTCACAAACAGTATGTCCACATTTCAATACCCGAGGGGTTTTTGGTCCACAAATAATCTCTCGATAAACTAAAATGAGCACATATAAAAATCAAACTAAAAGTACTAATGATGAAAAAACCTAAAGGACATTATTAACTTAAAACAATAAATGTTATTCAATGATCAATGATATATATCACTTACAACAAATGCTAATATCAAAATAATTGATTTGTTATTATATGTAGCGTTAAATTATAAATAACTTCTAGTTATTTTATTTCATTTTCTAGCTTATCAGAAAGGCAACCAATTTTAATTCATTATTTATATTTTATTATTTTCTATTAATTGATTACACGTTATAACATGCTGCAAAGCTACACTTTAATGTTGTTCTTAATGACCTACAGACATTTTACAAATGCTCTTATAATCTCAACATACAAAACAATATTATTTATAATATATAAAGCAATGTTATCTTTGTGTGTTGTTTAAGGAGTAGAATCCTCCTGGTATATTACATTTTGCACACACTACTTGTACTTATAACTCACTTTTCACTATACATATTAACATTGTAGCACATTTCTATTTCTTAGCAAGGAGTTGGCTGTTTTGATTGGAATCAAATATTTTTATAGAATAGCTAATGCAAAATTAGTAACTGTGGTAAGTTTCACAAGGCACTATGCCTCCACAGCATTACTAATATGTTTGGAATCAAAATAAACAAGTGATTCACATACTACAACATACATACAATCAATAAAAGGAACTCCCCACTAACTAGTCTACTAAAATCCTTACATAACTAGAAAACAGAGAGTAGAATGCAAGACAGACTACTGTGACTTCGAATGTCATATAATATAACGATGTTAATTTACATTTTAGACATTCCATATTTCTTTTCATTATGTATATGACGATGTAATTGTATCTTGACGTGAATTAAAGGACTGTGCACAACTTCTCAAAACTAAGGTTATGATTCATATCTTTCCCGAAGTGTATCCCATTGATCGCAAGCTACATCAATTTAAAACTAACATTCCTCCACTAAACAGAGGAATAACCACAGTGTCACGTCTGTTACCGGCATGTCAAATGACTTGCATCAATTCGTATTTTGTTTCTCAATCAAACTAAGATGACAACAGGTAATATACTTGACAAAATATACCTCTGAATACGAAGGGCTGAGAGCACACCGAGCAGAAGATGTTTCTTGCTGACTTAGAACGATTCATGACAGCGAGATCTCAAGCTACCGATAAAATACTGACCATTGGATGACTAATCCAGTGTTTGGGCGCACAGAACTGTGTACTATTGGGCAAAGAAAATGGCGGGCTCGTCTAAACAGTGCAAGCAACATATACTACAGAAAATTAGCGAAGCTCAAAAATTGAGAACAAACTTTTCGCAATGTTATAATTTGTTTTCTGAGTTCTCATTTCCTAACTGATTTTTCAGACAATTTTTTTTTCTTCACATATTCAAAATGTGGAGCAAGTATTTTTTTTGTGTGGCAGGATGTTGAATTTAGTTTCTTCCTATCACTGCCAATCTTCCTATATTGGATCATTAAAAATATATTACTTCTAGGGATGTAGGTAAAATAATTACTTAGTTTTAATTATCACTACTTACATTTACTTTTAATTGGTCATATAAAATGTAAACTTGAAACATAGGACTATTGTGCACCTCTGCCGCTATTGTTCTATTGCAAGTATTATAATATTAAAAGTAATTTAATTTAATTACTCTATAAATAACATTCATGAGATATTGGAAAAAGTTCGGACTGAAGTAATCAAAATGTGTATCATTACTATATGAATTATTAATTTTTACAAGTAATTCAGTATTAACTCTTCATCTTATTCCTGTAAAAACAAGAAATAATACTGGGCCTATATATTTAAATTTGCACAAAGGCATATTATTGAGGTTTCAGGACAGAGGACATTTTCAGACAGGTCTAATAAAGCAGCAGCCATAAATGTTGCCTCTACTAAGTTTATATATATATATATATATATATATATATATATATATATATATATATATATACACACACACACACATAATTATTTCTATTTTTATTATTTCATATGCTTCAATTGACCATGAAATTTAGTTAATCTCCCTTATAATTGTTTGATTTAATTTCCAATTCCATATAATTTAAAGACTGAATGTATTAAAATCAAATTATGTCATGCAATATATAAGCCACACACAGTAGCCTAATTATATATGACTTCCTTCATGTAAATAATTTATATGAGGAATTTATCAATGAAGTAGGAATAATATTTTTATGTCAGCAGTAAAAATATTTAATATAAAATAAGTATACATTGTCCAAGTGCAAGTTACATAAAATATTACTTAAATAGTATAATGACATTACCAAAAAAATTAAATACCTCTTGTAATTTCAGTCACAAATACATATGTACAATGTCATATTCAGACAAGATATTTCACTAACAAAATATAACAGTTTAAAGTTACATAATAATACCGTCTTAACAACTAATTTGGTACCCAATGCAACATAAAATAATGATTAATTTAATTATACATTTCAAAATTATTACTATTCAATAATTAAATAAGAAATATTTCAAGTTCTGTCTACAGATAGTCACAAAAATAGTAACAATTTGTATTTAATAACTTTTACATTTTTTGAATATAGCTAGTAAATATATTATCATAAATACACTTTTGTTTTGAAAAATTAAATATTTTCAGCAATAGGTTCTACATATAATAATATTTTAAAGTTCTGTACATAGAAACAAACCATTCAGTATTTACATCAGAGATACCATATTTCAACACAATTCATGTTTAAACTATTAAAAAATTATTTTAAAATTGCATAGCCTACAATTACATTTCTCCATACATTTTCTTTATTTTAGGCGATAATTTTGAACACTAAGGGGTAGGACTCACTGTACATGAGGTAGAAATCATAAATTATAATAATTTATTTTTTTTAGTTTTAAAGTACAAATTTATAACAAAATGTGATTGCATTTAAAACTGCATGTCTAACAAACACCATTGTTAGAAACTAAGAATATTTAACTAAGAATATATCGAGACTTTGGTTATTCAGTTTAAATATTTACATTATTTTCTTACACTACTATTTACATTGCCTTTTGTAATTTTGGTACATATTGCCAAAAACATAAAATATGTACATGACAACTTACTCAGCCCATTTAATATGACTGAAAATTGCATTTGAATTCAGATGTTAAAAAACTAAATATTGTGTTACTTCTGTGTACAACTCATAATTTCTGTTAAACAGCATATTCCATCACAACAAAATATTGTATGAAAATGAGTAAACTTGCTAAATTATTGTTCAAAAATTGTAATACTATAATTCCGGAAGCCCAGCAATAATCAGCCTTTGTTGTAATTGGTTTTAAATAGTTGAGCTTTAGTGAAAAGGAACATTCCTCAATGGGGGGACCCAAGTGTAGAAAATGAAAATTTTACTGCTTGAAAATTATCAAATGAAATAATGTAATACACCTTATAAATATGAACATAGTAACCCCAATAAAGATTTATATTTGTACATAAATCCTTACTGAGGATCCTTAGAGAAAATAATTCTTACAGTTCCACTTGAAATCTCTAGTTTCATAGAGATCTGGTTAGGAGGCTAACACATCTGAACACTGTAAATTCAGCAGTAACAATATTTAACTATATTTCTGTGTTAACCAATTAACCACCTTATATTTTATCTTCTGTTGTAAAAAAAACTGTTCCAAGAAATAATTTGTGCTTCTTGAATCAGTCTTGGATACAACATTTATGAAATGATTTATTTTTCTTATTACTTTGATAATTGGAAAGTAATAATGGAAAAATAAATGATTTCATGAAAAAAGTAGATTATAAGGAAATAGAATAACCAGCAGGGCAACTACTTCTCATAGTTCTTGAACAAATGACTAGAAGATTACATTATTTTCTCTGGGTATTACTTATATTCTGACTGACTGTCAATAATCATCTATCCCTATACATTGATCAATTTGTCACATAACTTTATCGATATGATTTAATTAGTGGTTAATGTATAAATTATTCCATTCTGGAACCTTCTTAGTTGGATTACTAGAACATTGAAATGAGACAAAAGTCTAAATTGATAGAAATTAGGGGTGCTAGACATGAAAATTAGTGGGCATGATACTATGCAAAGTATTGTTCATGGCAAAATCTCATTGTGCTTTGTGCACTTCTTTCATTGACATCTTATTTAGACCTCAGCTTCTTGGCAGACCTTCTCTGAAAGTATGACTGCTCATTTGTGAGGACTAAGACTTTCACATATCCAGTCTAAAAACCAAACTACTATTCAGTGGGATATATGAGGCTATCTGTGAAACTAATGGTGCTCCGAGGGGTGCACCAACTTTTGAGATCTCGTCCTATACTCTTAGACACCTGACACTATGCGATTTTGGCAGGTATATAACTGGTGGTCAGTAGGGCTGGCTGGGAGACTCACGTTGTTGGTGCATGTAGGGTGGTGGCGGTCCAGCTGTAGGAATTCCCAACTCTTGCTGATCTTGCCTATTCTGCTGCTGCTGTTGTTGCTGTGGTTGCTGCTGCTGCTGCTGTTGTTGATGCTGCTGCTGTTGTTGATGCTGCTGCTGTTGATGCTGCTGCTGTTGGTGCTGCTGCTGTTGAAGGTGGTATCCGGGAGTTGGCTGAGGTTTGGGAACTGGGGCATAATTTGATCTTTGCTGTGGTTGTTGCTGCTGCTGTTGCTGGCCTGAAGCTGCTGCAGATTGATAAGCACAGTACGCTGATTCAGCTGCTTCCTGCCTCTGGTTATATACAGATTCTGGTCGTCCTGGAAGTTTCCTGTAGATTCTATCAGCTGGAGGGTTGGTGGGCCTTGGACCATATAGACCCTCTCCACCACCTCCTAACCTCTGTTGGTTTTGCTGGTTCTGGTTTGCTGCAGCAGTTGCAGCACTTGAAGAACTGGAAACTGAATTGAGCCTCATTGGGTACAAACTTTGGGCAGGAACTAAAGGCCCTGGCCTTGGCATGCCGGGCTCTGGTCTGTGAAGCATAGGTGGGCCACCACCTGGGGTCTTGGTATAAACTGACTGAGACCTGTTTAAGTTGGCCCTAGTTAATGGTGGGGATTTACAATATAAGGACTTGGTTCCTCCATAGAGAGACTCAACTCGATCGAGTTTGCATGGTGGGGTAGAATACAGTCCAGTTGTAGCCATACCACCACAGTATGTATTGCCACCTGCAACAGGAAAAACATACTGTTAATTATCTTAAGGGTTATAATTAAATTTGGGATAAGTAACTAAATCTTAAAATTCTAATAATCAGATCTTTAAATAAATTAATTAATTTTTTATTTATATAAATTATTATTTTCCTACTGGAATAAAAACATAGTATTTTATAGTACATATTATACTTCTTTTATAAGAATTTCTGACCTGTAGGTGAACTTGTATTCATTGCTCCAACTGGTCTATAAATATCAGCACCAGGCTGAACAGGCCGCATTGTGTTATATGTGGACCTTGGTTTGTCTAACTCATCATAAGTGTCCTCATCAGAATGAATGCTTGATGAATCTGTAAATAATATATAGATTTGAATACCTATGCAATTGACACATTAAATATGAAAGCTATAACAATCACATTGACCAATAAATACTACAACAAACAAAGACTACTACAACTAAATGAGATAGTAAGATATTTTTTTTATTAAAATTACCTCCATCAATAGAATCCTTGGATCTCCTGAAATGTCTGCGTGGGTTGAAGATAAATTCAAAGATAATACCAGCACTTATACCTCCCAGAATTGGTCCAAACCAATACACCTAAAAAATTAATTAATCTTAACAACTGGCTTATACACTATTTTGAATCGATAAAAGTTTGAATAAAAAATTGGTGCAAAATCATTCATTAAACATTCTTACAAGCTCTTACAAAACTGACTAAGAAATGTTTAACATTTATTCAGATATTACTTATTTTACTAGTCCATCATGCGTGTGATTGGCATCTGAAGAAAATATTCAGAACAAATGAATAAATCATGTTTTAAATATTATAACTCACCCAGTGGTTTTCCCATTTATTCATCACGAAAGCAGGGCCTAAGGCACGAGCAGGATTCAAGGAAGGCATCTGAAAAAAGTAGAATAAAGTAATTAGTCCAATTTTATTTAATTATCCATTAATATTTTTTTAACAGAGGAGCAAAGGAAGTAGTAAATCAGAGAAAGGATGCTAACAGCATTACACCCCAGTGTTAATTTCTCCCTTAACTTCAGAAAAAGGGAACAGCAGCATGATTACAGTCATTATCCTCAGAACATTTTACCCTCCAGCAATGAAAATTAAACACCCTTTTAGAAAACAGTCCGAAAACTACCTCTTAGCACATGTTTCGTTTCAAGGAGAAAGGGAAATGAGCTTACAGTTATTTTTAATGTACTGGAGGTGATTTCCAAATTTTTCAATCAGTGTTTAAAGTTTCACAACGCGTCTTCCGCCTCTTGAAAATTTAGAGCGCGGAGTTTAAACAAATACCTGAATAAGGAAGACTCGAAGAGTATAGGTCCTATAATTTTATCACATTGAATCGAAGGCCCATAGCATTTTACAAGACTGGCCCAAGGTATAGAAACGAGAAAAAGACACATTTTCCAATAACGAATCGGGAAAACTCAAAGACAGATAGATACTCGTTCCAAAGATTGCACCCCCCCCAACAATCAAATTAGCCCCCTTTCCCCCATCCATCCGTTATAAAAGAGTTTTCGGACGGTCGGAGAATTCAATAGTAAACCGGTCTGGGGAAGGGGGTAGGAGGTAGAAGGGGTGAGAAGGGGAAGCTTTTCTGGAAACTTACCCAATAGATTGGGTCGCCGAGACGACTAGACTGCGTGTAATTTAATCAGGACTGGATTATCGCCAACGGGGCCGGCCGAAAAAGAAAAGTTGTCGGAAAAGTCTTCGGGAAGGAAAGCCCAGAAAGGTTGGCGGGAGGGGGGAGTTAGGCGATCAAATATTAAAGGAGCCGGTCGAAAACTTTAGTTGTTGGATTGTACAGTCCGCGAAGTGTGCAAAGCCCACCCCAAAACACAATATAAGGATGTATGATAGTAGATAACGATCGTAATAACTTCTCAAAGAGTAAGCGTTTCGCACAAAGGTAACGAGGGCCAGACGATTGAGGCAATTGTCTTGGTTTGCTCGAGTACAAAGCGCGCGGAGACTGCGTCCGTTTGTAGATCGAAGCATAGCATGGGCTATTTAAAGTGTTTGTTATTGCAGTTATATATAATTTGTGTGACATGCAACTAAATGTATTAAGATTATGTCTTTTTAAAAAAACTAATGTTTTCGGTATTTTTTACATTATTATTTTACCTTTGTTACCTTTTCTGTTTATTTTATTTTCTCTTTATTTTTTCCTCGTATATTAAGATAATTGTAGAAAATGTCTCGAATATGTTTTACTTGTATTGTGTGAAACAAGTTGTACCTGTCACACATCCGGATGTTTGCAACGAAAACCAACAGAAAATTGTTGGGTTTCCAAACGCGTAAACGACCAGCAACTTCCACTTTGGAAACAATGGTGATAGATAGAAAATAGAAAACGCCTGTACCGCTGGGACAAAAAACCGAAGCGTCACATCTGTTTGAAATAATGGATCCGTAAAAAAAATGAGTGAGAGGCGTCTCAGATGCGTCCGGTTTTGAGGGAGGGGAAAGGAGAGGAAAAGTGTCTAGTGTCCCCAAACTGACAGATGTGCACACCTCATGGAGCTTGACAAAAATTATAACGGACGCGTCAAGACGCTGAATTTTACTCCCGTTCAACCCTCCTAGTCTTAAATTAGATCTTCAGATGATTCATTCCAGTTTTTCTACGCTACCCCCTCTCCCCTCTCAACGACGAAAAAATATTAACAAAGGTCAAGAAATCTGGTGGAAGACATCTGGTCTTCACACGAGACGAAGATACACGAATGAATATCTTAAAGTTAGTTGCACATTTTGCCTCTATATAAATTTGCTAGATAGCTCAAAATAATATATGGAGAGCGTCGGTTTACTTTTACAGCGTCTCTCAATCTAGAATCATAGGTTTGCATAATTTTTCTTTTTTTCGGGTTTCTTGTTTGGGGCTGTAACAACTGTGAATTAGACTATTTCTAACTTTTTAGATAGGTTTTCTTGCATAATTCTAGGGCAACCGAAATTGGTTTCTCATAGATTTCTCGACATTGGACACTGTTCCGTTTGAGTACTACTTGATATCTTGTGTACAGAAGTTGATGTCGACAATTCGGAATAAACACTGTACTGGAATGTGTAAATTGGTAATACTTACAGAAACGATAGTTGCGGCCAGATAGGCCGAGCCGACTGTGAGGGCGGATCCGCCGAGATGTTTGCGATCGGAAGCGACGAAATAGGTGAAAACGACCATGAAACTGAGAATGAGCTCTAGACCGAACCGCTCCCAGGGCGAAAGGTGGGCCGGCAGCTGGGCCACTGTGGCGCTCAGAGTGCTCTGCTTACCAGGCAACGTCACACTGCACAATACAGTTTATTTTTAGTTATTATTATTTCTCTTATTTAACCTACACTCTAAACTGAACGACATTAAAAGCCATGGGATGTGATTACCTATTGAGAATTACGCTGAGAATTTGAACGGTTACCTCTTCCGCATTATATTTGTAGCGAGACATGTATTTACGAATAATTATGGAAGACGTAAAAATTCCCTGTATTCGGGGAAATATTAATAATATTTGTGCAGTAATCTCGTACCAGCGGGGAATTTTGAAATTATGAAGAGGATAGTGTAGTATAAGATGTGACTTCAATACTTTGGTTTTTACCCGGGGACAAATGCGTCAAATGCCGGCGAACAACTCTTTCGTAATTACACGGACGACTAATTCTACCGGCAATAATTCATTTTACATAAACGTAAAATTAAAGAGGACACAAAAAATCCTGGAACGATTCCCTCCGGGATGTGTCCAATTATAATATTATGGAGTAATTGCTCCGATGGACACACGGGGGCTGCAACCTGCAGAGTGGAGGGAGAGCCATTGTCCCATAATTAAAAAGCGATCAGCCCTCGATGCCCTGTTATTTTATGGCGATATGAGTTTTATACACTTTATTAAATTGCTATTACCGGTTATCGCTTCGGACGGATCACCTGCTCATCGTGATAGATGAACTCCGTAATCAGTACGGATTACCGACTTTAGAATGAATAAAACGAAAGTTTTATTTCGTAATGCGCTTAGAGCATAGTCCAAGCGTCGTGTCAAAATCGGTCTTCGATCAAGAAACGAAACCTTATTAATGAAATATCCATTTCTCAGATATAACCAAAAGCCTTATACTTAAAGACAATAAATACTTAGACATTAAGTAACTCTTAAAAAAATAAAGTTAATACCTAATAATAATACAACCGCTGCACAAATAATAGCAAATTTGATGAATATAATTATGATACGTGAAACCAAGAAACCCACAAACCGTACTTTTGTTTCTTACACACTTTGACAGAGACGTTGCATCCAGATAACAACTTCCAATTTGCGGAAAGATACACAGAGAGGATTACTTTTGAAGAGAAATATTTGAATGTGAACTCAATGGTAATATTTGAACACAATGAAACTCATACTGTTAGACAGAAATCTAAGATAGCTTTTCTAGCTTTCTAGGATCCTAGAGTATCTAGAAACTATGAATGCCTGAATAAAAACTGGCTACGCAATTTCCTGAATTCACAACGAATTGCTTCACGAGCGATTCCTTCGAGCAAAAGGGATCCTTTCAATTTCGCCTAACTCTCCTGTCAATTCGGTCGCTCGATAGTTTTGAAGCCATTTTTAGCCGGAGCGCAGCCTCTTGTGTCGAGGGGGCTGAGAAGAGCTTCTGTGCTCCAGGCAATGAAATCCTCCGCCAATGGGAATCCTTTCAAAACGGTTAGTTTCATACTCCCGACCAACACCCATTGATATCCCCCTTAACGATGCCATTAATTTAGAAAAAAAATCCGGTGTTCAGTTTGAACGATGCTTGCAGCCGCAGATACCGCGCATCCGATTAATTCCTTTTATAGAGGAGGAACGACGATTTTAAAATGTGTGTATTCTTCTCTCCCTACAAATCTCTGTGGACTTAGAGGGCTTAAAAACGAGATATGTTCGTCGTGGCAGAGGCCTTCCGAGACCGTTCGGAGAAAATACATAATTCAGATACAACGGTAAAGCGGCTGCTCCGCTCTGAGAGAAAACGTATTTACATACGGCAACGGGTACTAGATCGCATCTCTGAGTAAAGGAGGTCGAGAGTCCCTTGTCACATTAATACACCAAATGTGCAACCCTGGATTTGTCGCATCGTCTCGCGTTCATTTTCTAAGGAACCGGAACTAATTGTAACGCCCGAGCCAGATAAAAAAAAACACGAAATTCCCACCAGATCTGCAAAATGAAACGCAGGTCCGGAAGCTAAACGAAAAAAGATGTAAAACTCCGTTAGGATGAGAGAACTCCGATATAAGTAATAGAGAGCGGGAATGTAATATTTAACTACGAGAGTTTCCCCTTTTAGTTTTTCTCCATTAAAGAAGAATGTCGACCTCCTTATTGGCCCCTCTCGAATCTGATAACGGTTATACATTCAGGTATGCGAGTCCCCCGGCCTAAAGATGGCTCCCTACTAATACCCGTTCCACAGCTCGGTTCATTCGAAAGAATTCGTCCATCTATAGAACGGAGGGAAACATACAATAAATATATTCGGACGAAAATATTAATGGCGTGGTTATTTTCATATTCAAGAAAGTTTCTGGTCCCTCGAGGGCGATCTAAAAGAGTACATCGTAATAGCATCTCGACGGCCTTTCTAAATCTCTAAAGAACTAGATCACTATAACTATATGAGCCCCGCCCACTCCCATGTATACAGACTCGATTCAGCGTAATGCACGTCGGGCTCGCAACTGGGGAATTGGGTTTACATCACAAGTGCACTCCGCCCATTGTGCGCGCGCGTCTATTCAGACGGGGAGATCCCCAGGTACGATACAAGCGGTATATATGTTGTGGACCGCACAGACCGGAATATACGGGGTATCGTTAAGAGGCGGGATAATTTCCGAATTGTCTAGGTGTATATAGGCGTGAGCTCGGTAGGGTGGGACCCCCCTTTGTCGCGCTCAGATAAGATCGGCCCTCGTCCACATTAACAGCGATTAACTCGTCCCCGCGTTCGAGGATTCGAACAGGACCCATCGGTTGGATCCGCCTCTCTTCGAGATTATTTAATCGCGATTGTAATCGTTCAACTCCCCTCGTTCGGTTCGTTTGATACCCTAAATGAGCTAACTGATAGGCCCGTATTGGAGTTTGTGAAGCGCAATTGATTATTACGTTTGCTTCGGAAGCATATTATTTTCTCAACGATTTATCTTTATATTCGGCATATCGGGATGAATTTTATTCAAGAATGAAACGTAAAACGGATAATTAAGATTATTTACTAATTCCCGAACGAGGGATTACACATTAAAATATTGATCTTAAACATGACTGATAAACAGAACTAAAAGCATAGTTTCACAAAATAAAATTACTAAAACAGGAGGCATGAATTTAAAGAAAATCATGTTCTTAAAACAGTCTTTCCAACAATTCGGGGTAGTTGAACTCTCATAATTTTGTTTGCCGTGTCTCGTTTCTGTTGCGGATTGATGACGCTTCCTTTTCCCACAGTTCGTCCCATCTCGCTTTCTCCGTCCTCGCTCCTTCTCCCCACTATATTTCCGCTATTGTAATCAAGTATGTTGGGTCGCACGCGCCAAACTAACTACATGTAGAGGAAACAGAGTCAGATGAGGAAGCCGCAAAATACCGCAGAATGAAGTTCCGAAGAACTGACGAAATTTGTCGCCTCTTAGTGTTTCAAGGAAGTGATATAGGGTTTATAACCTCTGCATAATGCAATGTTATTCTAATTTTGTAGCTACAAAAAATACAATTATAAACTCTTCAACGTTATATTGTGCTCGCTTAAGTAATAATATAAGATGTTTGGAAATCTTCATTTTCGCCAGTATTTTTTTGTGCCGCAGTTCGTATTATTAATTCTAATAGTAATTTTAACAATGTTTTCCGTGATGATGTTGTAATCGGACCTAAATTTAAAACGGAATATGGATAGAATATTCAGTTGACCTACTAAGTAGAGATATTGAATGTATATTTCAAATTATAGTTTTATACTTTTGCCAACTTACGGATAGCCAGTTGAACGAAACCACCGAGTGTAATAAATGAAACGAGATGCAGGTGGGACTCGGACGGCGACCTTTGACGACGGACGTGTTCCGAACCGATAACAGAACAGGAATCGCGAGAAGCGACACGATCCGCTCACATTTCCGCTACTTTCACTTTCCCATGGACTCATATCTGTTTCTCAGTACAAACACCTTCGAAAAAGGCCGTCCTCTGTGCCTTTGACGGTCGCAATATGTGTGTGAACCTCAAATACCGCAGGGTCGTCGCCACCGGGAAAGGCTACGTCCGGTCCAATTATCCCTAGGATTACATTGTTTTTAAGCGCACGCGAGAAAGCTCTATATCTGGCCTGAAGACCCTTCGGGAGTAGAATGTCCCACGGTATCTACAGTAAACGGGAACTTTCGGTCGATTTTATCTTATCTGATGGACAGATCCCGTTACGGTACCGAATCAGTTTAAAGTCCATCGTCCTGTGTAAATAGTCAAAACTAACGGTGACAGGATTCATTTCGATATTTAAGTTCAGCAAGTAATAATAGTTTCACAACTAATTTTTATATGTCCACAGCTTACTGTCAGCAAAAGTATCTGCAGTTCGAACTTTCGAACAATGAAGCGAAATAATTTTCGTTAAAAAATGTTAACTTTAGAATCTAGTCCTCCTAGTTTTTGAATGGGCAAACAGATGGGGAACCGATGAAAGGGAGCTCGTTTCGAATCCGCCGCGATAGGGAAGAGGGCGAACAAGTGCGACATACTGGCCCACTCTCAGGCGCCGTTTAAAAACAACCCCGCCGACCGCACCATGACAAAAGGGAGGGATGATTTTTCTCTTCTTTTTATCGCCCCGGGGACGGGCGAGGGGGTAGTAAACGAGGCTACAATAGAGGCCAATGACAAGGGTGTGCCTCCCGCCTCCCGCCTCCCGACTCTAACATTGCGGTCGCCCCTCCTGAAATGGATCATGACCACCCCGAAAGCCATTTAAAAAAATCTGACGCGTTTAAAGCGCCCGGTTGAAAAATGAAAAATCACGGGCCATCATCTCTACTCCTTCTGTCAGTATTTTCAGACGATATTGACGCGAACTCTTAGCAATTTAAAGTTACCGAGTTTCAATCCTTGGGCTCCGAAACCCTTTTTACATCGTTTCCGGGGATTTTGCTGCAGGTAGAATTACGGGGCCGGAAATAGAGAGGCAATAAAGACGAGAAATATGAGATGTGGTCATACGGGAATATTAGGAACGTGCGGAGAGGGAGGGAGACTGAGGGGGGACTTGTACTTAAGTGCACGAAGAGAGAGACGACTTGAGTTAGCGCAGCCCGAGTTAACGGCCGAGAATAATAGTAATTTAATAGCGCCCTAGACTAATAAAACACACATTCGTGCTTTCATGAAAGCACGCATAAAAGAGACGAGAACGTAATGGATGAATGGATAACTTATCAAGCGCTCGATTCAGTGAAATAAAAATTATATTTTGCTTAGTTTTTTACTTTCACAGTCATTAACTGGGTTATTTAAATTATATATTTAAAACTAAGATTTTATGGACATCGTAACACTCAGTGCCTGAACCAGGGATTATAAATCTAAAACAACGCGTAACTAACCTTAAATCGTAAGTTGAGATCATTTTTAGTCTTTCTTACAATGGGATCTGGCAAATACCGTCCATGGCCGGTTCAAGGACTGCTCTCGGAGTGGATCGGAGCCCGACCGGATGCATAGAGATACCGGGATGGCATGTCGGAGCATATACTGTAGGGGAAGGTTCCATTTTAGGGTTACGGAAATAAATGAACAGAAACGGAAACGAGTGGAAAATGGGGTTCGGAAGAACGTGACGAAGTGTGACCGGGAGAACCAGAGCGAGAGTGCATACGGGGTGCGGATACGAGGGGTTGGTTCGAAGGAATAATAATAATAATTTAATAGCGGGCTGCGGGCGGAGAGGGAAATTATCACCCCCTCGTGGGATATGGTGGGCGGGCTCGATGAATAGGAAGTAACCCCAATGGACTCCCCTCGCTCGGCCCGTCTAACATATACACAGTATGAGAGAAAGTCACACACTGAAAATGATCCGGAGCGCTACATCGCGGACATGTGCACCATTGTATCGCGCTCTCGTTATCTCTTGTTCCCAAACTCTTGTTTCTGGGGGGCAACCCCTTCCCCTCTCAACTTGTTTTACGATGACGCGGCACCGCACGTCCCAAATCGAAATTTCCAAACGCTTCGAATCTTTACGACCGATGAATCCTGTAACGCATAAAGGCCCCAGTTTACACTTCGGAAGAAACCCGGGCAATGAAACGGCCCGGATAAGACTTTACTGTTCGGAAGCGTGTTGAAGGAAACGAAGTTGGAGGGGTGAGGAATAAAAGGGGGTGAGTTATATCTAAGTCTTAAAGTGGGTTATTTAATTCCCATATTCAATCAGCTCGATAAGAATTATTGAGGTTTTACTGTATTTACGTATTTATGGATTCACTTGATGCATATATGGAACCTAGTTATTGGAGAAAATAAATTCGCAGAGAGATAAATTCTCTTATGTTAAATGAGAGGAAATTCCGACAGTCCGATTTACATAAAAGAGTAACTACCGTCAAATACGCTACACCTTTCCCTATAATACCGGTGAAAAATGAACGCGCCGATCTGAGACGTATCGGCTCGTATTGCTCACAGGAGAAATATCAAATTACGATTCGTTACGAAATAACGTGCGAACTCAGTTTTCGCTTCCTGGCGATCTTTGCCGATCTCGCTAGCAGAACAAAAAACATTATGCCAGTAATGATTGTGTACGAGATGGAAAAACTCCTAGATTACTAAGCAGTAAAATAAAATGGGGAAGTGAGGGAAAGAAGCTTATACATTAAAAATAGAGATTACGAGAGAACTTGGCTTCGGATAGTTCTCAGATTATTGTGTTAATGCGTGTGTTACGATAGTGATAATGATTGTGTTTATCTTGGTGTTTGGGACCCACAAAATCCGAAATCAGAACTTTAGTTTAAAAAATTAAGGCCGAACCTATTCAAAAGGGGCAATAAAAGAGACATTTCTAGCTGACCAATAACACATTTTCTTAAGCCATTCAGGCGGAGCGCATTAGGCAGCTCCGAAAAGTCTGACTGGACAGGAGACGATGGGAACGTGAGTATTTTCATTTGGGGAATCGAGCGCTTTTCCGGTCCCCTGTTGACATTCGATTTGAAGACGGGAAAGTGCGGGGGGCGGTGGAAGCGGCCGCAACAACAGCCAGCCCTAAACCTTTAATCCGAAAGGAAAACAGGAAGCCTAGTCCCCGGCCACGCATCCGGCGCTCCAATTCAGTCCCATGAATGAAATCAAAGGGCTCAGATGCTTGAACTCAACCGCATTTGACCGATATAACTAAAGCGTAGGGGTTGTATGTCTTCCCCTTATTCACAAAAAGTCAAATTTTCGTAATATAACATTGTTTTAATGAAAGCGAGGATCTGTACTTCATAAAGCTTTAGCAGAGTAATTAAACGATTAAGGGATTTTGGGAATAATTTCATTATTAGCAATTTCTTGGCTCGTTGGATATTAACAATACTGAAAGCAGGAAATATGTGTCCTTTCCAAACAAAAAGGTGCTACTATAACCTGAGACGCTTAGAAAAGGGTAAATAATTAATAAAACAATAGAAGGTCACAGTCTTAATAAATATAGATGTTCGTTTCGTAGAAATTCTCTAGTTCATTATATTTATTATGGTATAACAATATTCTATTATCTTCATCCACATATCCGGAAAAATGATAATATATTTTCTGTAATCGAGAACAGTATTCACAACTAAATAATACTGAATAAATAAAAAATGCCGTGTAAATATAGTTTCTTAGCAACTGATTATTATTCTCGCATGTCGAGAGTGACAGGAAAAGGGAAGAGCGGGACGACGAGAGTTAACTTTCGAAATCTCCACGAGCCAGAAAATACTTATCAGAAAACTGATTAAAAAGGCTGTGGCATCCGGGGTTCAGAACTATGGGAATCCGCCGAACCTAACGACTCCCACAGTAAGCTCATTTCTCACACACGATGTACAGGAATAAAAAAAAGTCATACTTGAGGAAAGCGCAGTATCACAGTACGCCACAATCTAGCCCCGATATCTGAACTCGGCACAATATAAAGCGGCCGATGGGACAATTTGTTCGGGGATGTTCCCATAAACGTGCCTTCTTCCTTAATTCTTCCGTGGCTTAAGGTAGTTGCAGTAGGGTGAACAGGTATAAATTCACTTGGAAAACAGAAGGGGGATAAGAATACAAACACCGATAGCCGCAAGGCTACAATATTAATGGCGAGATGCACATATATGATGAGAATAGGTAATAGATGAAGGAAAAATTTAAGGGAAATTCTGAACCCGACAATTGTGGAACGGACTCGCTCCGAGTTTCTTTCAATTGCAAATTTCAATACTGTTATTAATTACGATTAAAAAACGAATAATTTCCAAGTCAAAAAACTTTGTAATTAGTGTCGAATAACCAGAAGAAAAAATTTTTTTTTGAGAATGCTGATTGTAAAAACTAGAAAGCATCTTGTACGGAATACTGTGCAATGGGGGAATGATATAGATTGGAGAGGAATGGGGGCGAGGAGGGTGTGTTCGAAACTGCCCATTGTCACAGGATGGGGGTCACGCTTCGGTCGTCCGAACACATGTTGCCAAATTCGAACCGCTAATGAAGTTTCATTGAACTCGTTCCCTTGGCGAATGTCACCCTAGCGGGAACACTCGCGTCGGGGGAAGAGCCACTGTTGCCGGAAACCGGGGCCTCTCGGTCATATCACGGTTATGCGTGAAATTGGAGTTCTGTTAGCGACCCAAAGGTCCGAAACAGAGTCCCCCCTTCTTTGCCAATTCAACATATAAACATATTTTTATTTTAAACAGGGATATGATAATTCGTCAGGTTGTTCGATCATGAAGTGTATACGAAAGCTTACAGGTTTTTTAGTTCGTTCTCTCGTCCGATGTTTTGCTTTCAAACTGCCTAGCTTTTTCTCTTCCTAATTACGGTTACCTAATTTATTTCCTTGACAACGTGGGCTCGTTCATAACAACGGTTTCTCCCCCGCGGATATTTTTTAATCTTTCTCCGAAACTACAGGTGCGCACATTATCCTATAACTCTAAAAGTTGTGGTCCAAACATATAACCTAAACGGAACAATGGGGACATTCTGGGTGGGGTCAGATAAAATTATATACTCAACATTTTTCTGGTAGCGGGCGCCACCAGATAAACGGTAATTAGAAAAGTTTAGATTCCTCCAGAAGAAAAAAATAAATATAAGAAATCATCCCATAAATAAACAGAGCCAGAGGCGGGTAGATGTTTAATGTGCCGTTAATTCCGTTTTCAAGTTTCAGGAAGCGAGAAATCCCAAGTCGAAAATCTGGGCCAAAAAGTTTGCCTTATCTGTGTTCTTTATGCATAAATTCTGAAACTGAGCAGACCGACGAATTATTCTCAAACCATCGAAGCGAAAGTAGTACCGCTCGAAACATAAACTAATTTGTTTATAATTTAGAAGAATCGCCTCCCTGTTTCTGGCAGTAATAATTTAGAAAATAGGTTCAAATTTCTGGATCTGGATATTTTCAGTTAAGTAAAGTGTTTCAGCAGACCTCAATAGAGAGAATGAAGTTTACCACCATAACTGAATAGTCCGTATACAATGAGCGACATGAGAACTTGTCAATTGCCAGTAGTAGCAACACCGAAGAGCAATCTAATGTGTAAACTGGAGTTGGTGGGCTCCTCTCGTTTAATCGATTGGAATTTGCAACTGAAGGAAAATTCGGTCGGCCACCGGGGACCTCCCGGCCAAACGCCGTTTACGAGTTTCCCCCGAATGGCGAATTTGAATTGATTAATTGAGAAGAGCTAAATAACTCCACCGTACGCATTAGATTTACATTATGTTGTTTTCCGTCTGTTACTAAAACTAATTAATCTAAGAGACAATACTATAAACCTTATATAATTAAAATGGAGGGCAGGAAAGGAGTACGTTATTAAAAATTAATTTATAAACTCCTTTATAAATTATGAAGAAGGATAAAATCTTGAAATTGTAGTAAGTGATTCGGGTCGCAGGCGTAACCTCGTAAATAAAGTTACTGTAGTTCAATACCGTAATATGGTGCAGAGTTTCAAGCGCTCCCTTATTACAGATTATGCAGATCCGATCCCAACGGATACTGTACTCTTACTGTTCGCGCTGCCTCCAATTAATTTCCAATTAATTAAGTGTTAGAACACGTACGATTTTATTTTTCAATATTAATATAGACTTTCTTACTTCAGTTTATTGGGGAACTCCAAAGGGGGGGGGGGAACGACCCTGGCGTTTTTACATTGGAACAGACCGACGACAAACAGAGGCTCGTTTCGTCTGCCCCCCAAAAACCAATATGTGAGAGGCGAGAAAGCGCGACACCCTCACAAACGAAAGACTTGTTTATTGAAACCGGGCTCGTCGAACACCGCGGGAGGGAGACGGAAAGAGTAGCCCTCGCAGGGTGCAGACAGAGACAAAATGATGCGGCCTCAATCCCGAGGGAGGATTCTCCCTCTCGATATTACCGTCGAAACCTCCCTTTTTCCCATCTGTCCTCCCTTTCTACCCCCAGATATGACACACCGTCTTTCTGTTTGATAACAAACAAGAGGAAAAGTAAAACCCCTTAAACATACACTGTCTTGAACGCGTCCCGAGGAAAGCTATATTGGGGGACACACGGGAGTATAGTGGTGATTTGGTATGTGAGGGTCACTTGCCTACACAATGTTAAAGAATTACTCAATAAGGACTTATCAAAGTAGAATAATTAGTAAAGTAGATATATTTATAAAAACAGTCAAAAATTAAATTTATCCAATTTATCTGGGAATTTTTTAGTATATCCTTGAGACGAAAAACTGATCTGATATCCGGTAACTATATCTGATAACTCATTTAATTCTACGCTAATAGCTTAGACTAAAGCTAAAACATCTTCACTCCCGATTACCCAACACACGTACGTTGGGTACCATCGATGGGCGTACCTTATTTAAAATTGACTCGCGGTTTGGGAGAGAAGACGACACAAAAAAAATCGTATTACCTGAACCCAATAAATTAACATCTATACGTTTATAATTAGCAATTAATATAATTACAACAGATGTGATGTCTCTAAAAAATGGACCAATAAAAAAGAACTGAATTTTTACTTAGCTTTGTCGCAGCCGCTATAATGTAAAAATGAAGAACGTTCGTTCTGAAACAAATCGCGTAATTTGCTACCATCTTTCAATTAGACCGAGGGGAGAAGCAGGTGAAAAGGGAAAGAGGAGAACCAGTTTCAACGGCTCGAGCCCCCTTTTTTTTATAGATTTGTTTGAAAGGGAACTGGATTCATTCCAGTTGCCTACAGTTGTAGAGCGTTATCCCTGAAGGAAGAATTCTGAATGGAATTCACAACTCCGTGTAATATAGCAATATATTGTTATGTTAGTTAATTTAAATAGCCGACTAGAGGGTAAGGGTAAAGGAGTTATGGCGGTGTTGGCCCAAGGGATCCTTGGAATGAGGAAGAAACAAATTGTCGCATGTCGATGAAAACAATTCGGTCGGTGTTCTAATTTGGCTGGAGGCCAGAACGAAAACGTAGGTTCTCCAAGTTTTAAACGGGAAAGTGCCTCCTATCTCAAATATTGCGAACCTCCTGCTTGACACAAATTTTCGACAGAAAATCGATTGGTGATTTGGTTCAGTAACCCTCATATTCATGTAAAAATTGGCAATCACTAGAGCGACGCATGGTATTACGAAGGCTACGGTGTTATGACAAGCGAGAGTGATATATAACTAAATATAAGGCGATTTATTAACTAAATAATGTTGCATATAAAACATTTTTAAAAAGTTGTACACCAGCGCTATCGTTAGCATGATTCACACTGTTCAAGAATAAAATTTGATATATAGATATTTAAATAACTTAATTGCAACAATATAACTACAAGAGTTACGGTTCAAATAATGTTTTATCCTTTGAATGTTGCCATTTATTTATGTCAAACGAAAATGAATCTAAGGATAAAATATTTGGAAACAAATCATCACAAATTAATTTTACAAACGATAACCGAGCTGACCATCAGCTGAAATGATCATACATTTTGTATATGTTTCTTTAGTCCGATTAATTTTCTGTGATAACATATTCCATACACGGATCCCACTAACGGTTGAGAGCTGACTGGTGGGTTAAAAGTTGTAGAAGTATCGATAAGAAACCAGTCGGAGGAGGACGGGAGACCCTTCGGCTGCGCGCTCGGCAGTCTGAATTTAATAATCCGTAGAAGGCGAGCAGACCTGCCCCGGAGAAGCTAAAAACTCTCCTAACGGGAGGGCTCGGTAAACGTTTCTTTTGCTTTTACTCCCTATCCCGGAGAACACGTCTCCTTCTGTTCCGTCGGCGTATCGCTCTTTGTTCAACACAGGCCGAAAGGGGCTGACCATTAATCATTTAACCGGGGTGCTACCAGAGGCTGGAAACGCTTAGCGTCTATAATAAACAAGGGGGGAACGACGATTTTTTTAGAGGTTACTCGAAAAAAAGGTTCGTAGCTTTTCTATATTTTAAAATATGACGATTGTGAAATTTTTCATGGGCGGCAAATTTTCTAAATGGGCTGCGTGCTTTAAATGTATTCGGGAGTGTAAAAAGTTGGTCACTTCCGAGAGCAATTTACTAATTCCCGCCGGCTCTACGGGATTTACAGTGCTTTTGGGAAGGGGGAAACCGGTCGAAAATCTCGGGGAATATAAATTCGTGGTATACTGGCGGACGCGATGAAACCGGGCCGCCGACTGGAGACCGCAAAAGTAACCACGTGCCGACAATAATTCACCGCGGCCCCGTCGGCTATTACCCGAGCGGAGAGCAAGGGGACCCTCGGGCCACGCTCCAATCGCTACTATTACAGCCACAATCTTGAGAATTGAGACCATTTTCGAGATAAACCCGGAGTGGAGCCAATCGATTCTTTGTTACCTGACTAAAGTGAAGGAGGAAACTCTATCCAGTAATACCGAATGTGACATTTTGGTCGATATAACCTTGCAGCAGGGCCTAGAGCTATTAAAAACTAGAAATGACCAATACAATTTACCTTAATGGGTCAGGATTTGAGGACGCGTCATTCAGTCACCTGAAGAAGTTTGAGATTGCTGATTGTTGAGTCGGTTTGTCCTCCGAAACGGAACCCATTCCCTTATGTAGAGTCGTCCCATATACGGAAACCGGTAGAGGGGAGTGGTCGAAATTAGAAATGAATATTTTTTTTCTTTTCAAAACGGCCCGTAAGAAACAAGAGTTAATGAGAAGGATAAAAGTATGAAAGCGGGCGGCACAAATCAGGGGAGGCCGGGGATCCTGGAATGCAGCGGAGATGCAGCTGCCTCCTGTTGCTGTAACACCTGTCCCTCGGCCGCTGGCTTCGTCTCTTTCCCGCTCACGTAATCAAAACTATCGTTCTCTCTCTCTCTCTCTCTCTCTCTCTCTCTCTCCGGCGGCAGATGCTCTGTCCTCTACTCACGGTGATACCTAAAACGGGAGAGACCCGTCTCTCCCCTCTCTGGGAGAGATGGGGAGGATACCCGGAAAATACTTGAATTTTATAACGTTTTCGATGCCACCTGTTTTAATTCGAAATGTTAAACCTTCTATAATACAGCACGACTTTGATGAGACTGATTACAGATTACAGGTTAAGGCCCGGGGGATCTTAAATTATTGTATTTTTATATTTTATTTCGTCCCGAAAATTTTATTTCGCTCAATATAATTACTAATTACTTCTAAAAAGAATAGTTTGAACGACAAAAAATTGTTTCTATTCACACAATAAACAAATGCATATTTTAGTCCGTGGTGCGATCGGATTTATGTCGCCATCAGCTGTATCTATTTATTTTTAAAATCAACAGGTAGTAGAAAATGATTCAATGACTCGGCGAATCCTCTGAAGTGCTCTCGGCCAAATCCGGACGCCGGATTTTTTTCAAGGGCGAGAGGGCGGTTGAGCTAAAAATAGTACTGAAATCTACTTATTTTTAAAATGCGGAGTAAGTACAAATCTATTTACGCTCAAAGCCAAACTCCAATAATAGCCCAAGAATTCTAAATATCCAAGGTGGCTAGAAAGAACACTAACGACTCTTGCCAGGCAAGGAATGAAACAATGTTTTGTTTAAAGGTGAGCGCTTAAAGTGTAGTTCTTGAAGTGTAATCGAAAAATGTAATAATGAAGTCAAAGTCAAAATATCGGTAGCTGTATCAAATCTAATCAACAACAAACAATTGTCGTGTCAAAACACATATTCCAGACAATTTTGTCCACGTACTGCCAGCCTTTTACCACTAGCCATTTTTTCTTCTACCGGCTGTATAGACGGAATCTTCGGAAGTTTATAAATGTAGAGTGGAAAAATGTGAAACGCCGTTAAAGTGAAACCGGGTCGGGTCCGTGTTTCTAGTAGCCATAATAAAGCGCCATGGGCTCTCGCTCCGGTCCCCGCACGTGGCCGCATTCATTCTTAAAAACAATTTATTTCCCATCTTAAATATATAGTACAAATTCTCCTCCTGTACGTGACTACAAAAGCGGGAGCCACGTTCTTTACAATTTAAAACGAGTGCGGTAGGATGGAAAAACGCATCTGCTTTTCAGGAGGTTAACTGACGTGACCGGCTTTCCTCATTTTTTCTATAATGCCATAATTATACGGTTTATGCGTTTTATTGCACTCTTAAGGTCAGACGGCGGTCTTGCAAAGGTGTCAGAAGTATTATAATAATTATCATAAATAGCTCGAATGTTTGGGCGTAAGTTGCCCATTTCATAAGAGGTAACCTCAATGGCCCGCCTCGCTTGCGACATTACTATCCCCTTTGATGTTCTCGATGAATCTAACCTTGGAAAAAGGAAATTCCCATTCCTTTCTCGCTTTAGCCCTACCATCCTGCAGATAGGATTTCAACGCGCCATCCCTACTAATGGATTTTGGGAGACACCGTATTGGGAGGCAGCCGAGTGGTGGAAAATCGAACGAAATGAATTATTTCCCGTTTTCAGGAATACCAAAAAAGTTATAGTATATATATAATAGTGATTTTACTTTTTTGCCACCCCGGAAAGGAGAGGTATGTTATGAATATAATAGTATAATATTAATGTAATAAAATCAGACATAGCCCGGCTGTCGAGTGTAGCAGAATAATTTAGGAATATATTCCAACGGTCGGTTTTCTTTGGATGGGTCGAAGAGGGGATTTTTTGTGCCTGCCGTGAAAGGCAAGGCCGGGCCCCGGCTCTCAGCTGTTGCTACCGGCGCGAGAAAGCCACATGCGGATCGTCCTACTTTTTGTCTCCTTCTCTTTGGACAGCCTAAGGGCTCCTTTCTGAGCTTTGTTCCCATCCCGACTACCGACTTTTATTCTCGTTTTCGACAAAGCGAAAAAGGTTCTCTCCCTCTTAAGCACTATTCGGGGAAGAGAGGTGGCCGTTAACCTAGAGGTGACCGCATCTGCAGCCTCGGGACCTCGTAACGGTAACTTCGGCGACCTACCGGTCAGTAGATGGACTAAACATCATGTCGCATGTAATTTCCGAAGGGTGCTAAAATAATTTATTTCGGTAAGGATGCAAGGAGGGCGCCTGACGTACTTCGGAACTTCATAGAAACAAACCTAAAAAATAATAGACAGGATAAGGGGACGTGGAAATCCGGGGCCGATTCAAAAAATTCTTTCTTTCATTTCCTCAAAAGATTAAAAAATCAGGTGGACATCAAAAGAGTGCAGCCCACAATGAGGAACAATATGGAGACCGACAAGTGAAATAGGAATAGGGGTGATATAATAAAGATGAATGAACGGGTACAAGCTCAAATAGCCATGAGGGTTGGTTGTAGGCGTCTAGTTCCGGCGGAAGTTCCACTCGTGTCTTCGCCGTCTCCCCCCTCACTTTAAACTACCCATGTGCTATTGTTCCCGTGACGTCACGACCTGTTGATCCCGACCTACGTCCCCTATTGTATCTCGTCTGTTGTCCCCCTTTGCTAGGTCTTTCTTTAACTAATAACCTCATTTCAGTCTCTACGTCGATCCGTCTATTTCATTTTATGTCTTTAACCTCCTCCACCCTCTCGGCCATAGTAAATGAACCTCTTAGATCAGCGCTACATAAACAATAAAGAAAATTAAAATGGAACGGATGTTTTAATTACACATATCTGTTAAAAAGCTCTACTATTAAAAATCGAACTATTCGAGTTACTGAGTTAAGCACTGAAGTTCATTAAACATAAAAAGGATCGTAGGAAATTATAGAAGGCGTAGGAGGAGATGAGCGTTCTTTGACATGAAAAGGCGACATTCGTCCGATTTCTCCGAACCGTTTTATTATCAAGTAAGAGCTATCTCTTACACAGTCCAATGAAACACATAGTTCAACTTATATCTAATCTCTCTTCGCATTACCCACTGAGTCAACCACCTTACTACAGGGGCTCTTATCGCGTCGCCATTCAGTCTATTTGCAAGACCCGAACAGAAATGTCCTCTCAATAGTTCATAGTTCAAGGTTGTTCTAGGAGCTTATATATCGGGCGGGTGCTTAAATTTAAATTATAGTCTCAAGCGAAGTTAATCAAATTCCACAAAACGACATTAAGTTAAAAATTTCGATGTGCTCATAACAAAATATCTGATCTCATACTATGGCTATTAAATACCATATGCGCTAGCTCTATTCTACCTATCCACGGCACTCCACTGGGCTAAGGGCGCCATATTACACAACCTTGTTAATAGTTTAGAGGGCCAATTCGGATCCCCCCAATTTTTAACCACTCGGGGGATTTTCGTGACCGCCCTTGCACTTCTAGTGCCTATAAACGGCTCATAGACCGACCGCCGTATACCTCCCCCCCTATTCATAGAGCGATGATCTATGAATAGATCACACGAGGCTACCGAATCATCAATTAGGTCGGAGGGGGCGTTCGAGTGGCAAGGGTTGCACAATGAATTGTGTAGCAGCTGTGTAATAAAAACTATTGTCTAGTTTCGTGGACGCACATTTTTTCCCCCGACACTTGTTTGGGATTGAGAGTGGTCTCGTTTCCCTCTACTTTTTTATCCCTCCTTTTTGTAAGTCAAATCCAATTAAGTCGCGGTGGGGTCTTATTAAGTTAAGGCCGAGGGGTTGGCTAACTCATGAACTGGCCAAGGAGGAACAGCTCGCTACTCCCATTAACAAGCGGGCGTTCATCGTTCACATTTATTCCGCGCAATAATTTACTTCGTTGTAAAAAAACCTAACCCGGGAATAAATTTGAACAGTAAATTCCCCAATTTTAAAAATGTTGGAAAACAAACAATTATCGCGTAATTATTTCTACAAAATATAATTAATTCACTTTGGTTTAGATTCAACGTAAGATGGGGCTAGAACATTCCACAGAGTTACTTCAATCCTATTGACAGATTTCTTATTATTTTGTAATAACTACATTATTTTTTTATTTTTTCTATATAATTCTTAAAAAATTATTAGTTCTAATACATACACTACAGATTTTTACTTTCCCTGGCCAACCTGATCTCTAAATTAAAACAATAAATTAAAAAATCCGTATCTTTTTTTTTTTTTAGTAAATATATATGTTGTTACGAAATATGTTACTATAAAAATGTTTTTGTTTCGATAGAATGTGGAAAAAAAATCCGAGTCGATAGATAAATTACTTACTTAAATATTAATACGAGTACAGTGTAATACAGAGTGCAAAGGGTTAAAAAGCATTTCGGAACTCAATGTTATGTTCTCGCGTATGTGCCGGTGCTGTTTTATATGAAAATAATAAGGCGTGATTGTGGATATTAGAGCGGTGACCACCAGGTGGTGAACACCACCTGGCACATGCCCCTCCTCTCCACTATAGGCAACAGCCGGCCCAACCTCCGCATGGACCACTTCCTTGTATCGAGCCGAATTTTAAAACGAAACTCGGACCTGCAAACGGCCACCGTCTTATTCCCCAAGGTGTGAATGACTTGAATCCACGATTCGAACACTTACAAAACATATAATTAAAATTCACAATTCGGACAAGTAAAAGAAAAATTAAACTGTAAACAGTCCAGACCCGTTGAATCGTCCCGAATATAAATTCCTGCGTTGTATAATTCATTGAATTACTTATAATCTGAGAAAGGAGAAAGAAGAATCCGTTCGTTGTATCAAATTGGAAATATTTCGGGACGAAAATAAACGAGATATTATCAACTCTATTGATGAGTAATACAATTACTCATCAAGATGGCACAGCAAGGATATGACCTCAGGGTCAGGACTAGGCATAGATTGAGCATAATGTACTAGTATAGCGATATAGAATATATCGGTTGTCTCTCCACATTACTTTAACAAGGGCAATTCTTTAGACGCCCTATTATTATTGGGTCCCCTAACAAGGAGCATGTGGCTCCGTCTGACCGGAGCCCGAGAAACAAAAAAATCCGGCCGCCTGCTGGGGGGGTCCCGACCGAGGGATAATTGCCGGACAGATGGCGGAGACCGGGCGACACACGAACCGCGTTAATCTAAAGCAACGCGCTGACAGACACGTACGCGCGGTATATCTGTATCTATCAATTCGAGAGAGCGGTACGGCCGTTTAAGCCTTATATATAACATAACTGCGGGGGCGGGCTTTGTCGGCCCATCAGTCAACAAATAGCCGGGACAAGCGGGCCGGTCCGGGCAGCGTAACAGTTGTGTTTGAACAATCGCGCGTTACCGCGCACGCACACACGCGCGCTGGTCGGAGCAAGGGCTCCACCAGGAGGAAAACCAGGTCGCGAGGATTTCCCTCGGGGCGAAATCCCGGCGGGGATTGGGAAATTCTCATCCCCGAACCTACGACACAGCCACGGTCTCGGCACGAAAGGAATTTAACCTAAAGAACTAGTTTCATGGCGGCCGCGGAGGGAGGGGAGAGAGAGAGAGAAACCTACTGTAACATTCATTCTTATTTTAGAATTACTGTCCACGCACAATAGGAGTAAAAACTACTATTTTTAGAGCCTTCAATTGTACTATTATTTATCGTAAAATGAGACCTACTCCGTTTTAGTTAGTGTTGAATAAAACGGGTTTGTTCTATTTTCAAGTTAGAGCCAATCTTATTTAATAAATTATACTGATGTTCACACGCATCAAATTTAATTCGATATAATATTAATAAAATAAAGTGTTTCCATTTATAAAGGATTATAGTTGGAACGAAGTACATTTCACTTTCTATTTTATTTCCTGTAAACATGTGCCGTCGTTAGCTCAGGTAGGACCAGTTGCCTGACTCAGACTGGCGGTAGCCAGGAAAGGGTTGAAAGGCACAATAAAAAGAATCAATGGAAGAACGGAAATGGAGAAAGGGGTGGATGGTTGTTTTTATAATTTTCTATCTACCCGTGTAAGACAGCTGCAATGAAGATGGGGCCGGCCCGTAACGCCCTCGCACCTGCACTTCCACATATCGGTATCTCTCTCTCTCTCTCTATTTCCTCTCCAGCCCCCTTTCCCTCCCGCGCGCGTCCCCATCACTCTTATCTGGCAGTAAACACAAACCTTCCCCCTGACCTACCCCCCTACCCTCCCTGTCTCCCATCTGCACCGAGTTACCGATAATGTGAACAATTACATTTCAATTTACGCAACCGTAAAGTGTTCTATTGACTGTAAAATACCCTCAAATATATCTAATAAGGTTGAGCTCATATGAACTGATATAAATGATAGAAACGTATGGTTACAATTTGGTGAAATTAGTTTTTAAATATATAAAAAGGGGTGTCATTGAATATTGGTTACAAGTCTGCGAGTTCTGCCATTCTCATTCGTGAGTACATTCTCAGTTTTTATCTTTCAACGCGGGATAACGCTTAGAAAGAAATTAGAAAAAAAACAAATGCGAGATTAGCGGAGTGCGCTTTAAAGTGATCCTGAACAGCGAACCTTTAAAGTGAACCTCTGAAAACCACTGGTTGGAGGGGGATTCGAGACAGCGGGAAATTAAAGCTGGCAAAAATAATGGGCTTAATGACTTTCCTAATGAGCCAAATAGCAAGGCACTTTCGAGGTCTATTTGTCAGGAATTCAATCCTGAAGTAAAGCTTCTCCCAATTCAAACAGATAGTTGGTCGAGTTACGCCGAGAACCCTATCAACATGAGGTTTTAAGATGGCATCTAAACCCAGAAAAAGGAGATTACACAAAGGCATTTGAATAAACGGATTATTTCGATTGGCGTTTTAATAACAGGATAATTTGCTGAGAGGGAAAGCGCGGCAGCTAAAGTAAGGAGAGGAATCTTTTGGGTTCCATTACCGAGTAAGACGGCCTCATCTTAAAAGCGCGCGCATATAAATTTATGGTTCAATATAATTAGATTAGCAGCGAAATTATTTGGTCGTGCATTAAAATTTTGTATAATACTATATTACTGATACATCTGTGTCTGAAAACTGAACGCAGGCTTTCTAAAGGTGTGGAAGGAAATGGGGGACCTTTTCGATTTCCTGCTGATTACTGAAACTCTTTAGAGGTTTTAGTGGCCTCAATTTAATCCCAAAGACCCTACCGCTAGACCGTTCTTTGGCTGCCCTGAAAAGCAATCGGCCACACAGATTCGACCTCGGGAAAATAGCTAGATATTAGAGGAGGCCATTAAGATAATTGGGTGACAAATATATTGGCGATAAATAAAGTAAATCGGAAAGAGACAGATTAACGGGAGAAGCGACTGAGTGCAACCCTAGCAGTAAAGTTTGGACGTCTAATTTATTTTTCTGAACAAATCTAATTTCTAAACACAAATGTATTTGTTTATGCACAATGGAGTGTGGAAGTATCGCAATAATTGATTTTTATTTCGATATACCATAACATAAATAATTATGTTTACGATTGATTATTTCAACAATTATTGTTTATGTAGTAATTTACATATTATTATATTTGTTTTCGTACAGGGAAACTGTAAAGTAGGCTATTAAAAGCTGACGTCATGCATTAAGGATACTGAAAAATCACATACAAAACCATTCGTACACTGATCAGTATAGGGCGGATCACCCTACCTGGCGATTAGTAGAGGGTTCAACGGCCGAAGACCATGGGAATGGGCCAGCCCATCGCGTCCCGAAATCGAATCCGAAAGGGAATCAACTTAAACTGAAAATATGTTGACGGCCCCTCCGGAAAAAAAATATATAAACGGGAAGGTTTTCAGAATACCCCGAAGAGACCGACGTCGAGTTCATGAGAACCGTCGGACGGCCGGGCGGCTTCCCTTACTGCCTTTTTAAAGGTCGAGGCTGTTCCCACGACCTCGACACTTACTCTCAAATAATACTAGGAATAACTCAAGACAACACCGGCACGAGAAAGACCTTTCGACTTAGAAACTCAGGTAAATGCTGCGTCTTCACCAACAGGAATGCTTGGCACGCCTCAATATTCTCCCGCGGGAAAGCTAAGCAATCAACCAGAAAAGTTCAAACTATGTTACTCCACTTCAATAAGGACTTCTTAAAATATTATAAAGAGAATTTAAAGATTTAATTAGATTAGGCATGAATATTTATTTATTTTCTGGAATGAATTGGATATCTATTTGGGGGAGTCAAACGAAAGCCGCTAATTATCTCGTTTAAGGGATAGGCCATGCGACCTATGGACAATACACTAACCTGCACTGTATATTAACTGAAAGTCATCCTGATCAAATACATTAATACGAGAATATTGCTACTTGGGTATTTCCTAAAACAAACTGAATTTTTCATTCTGACGTTAGTTAAAAATACACTGATTGTATTGAAACAAGTGCATGATGATTCTTAAGCACTAATTTATATCTAATCTTCAACACCGGTTTTAACTAAAGCTCTCAATTTCTCAAGGAGCCCAAGTCACAGCTGGGAAAGCGAGTGCAGGGGTTGAGAGTGGATTGGAAGGCGTCAGAAGTTTCAGTTCCTATGTCTCTGTACGTGAGCCGAAACCACGCTAACACAGGGAGCGCCTCCATAAATCCGCCAGGATTCCCCAAGTGGCTCATATAAGCAGGATTTACGGCCGGTGTAAAACTTGTAATATAAACATGTCTTGTACTCTCCTACGCGCAGGTCTATGACTGAGTGTAACAAGTTACTTTTACTAAATGCAACCAACAACGTGCTACCTTTTTACAATGGTACTGAACAGCCTCTAGGCCAGGGCGCTGATGCCGTTATTTATATCCAGAATTTACTTCAAATGAGCATACTATTACATCAGAATATTAAATTTAGAATTACCTATATTTGTTGTCATCACTGTTAATGCAGCTTGATGTAGGGAAATTTTAATTTTATGCTTACAGGTCATTCGTCAGCTTAATAGTAAGGTAGGGTAGGGTGAAATTGCAGCCGCCTACTAAACAAAAATTATGAATTGAGAGTAGCTGTCAGAAAACCGGGATTCCATAATGTAGGGAGAAATCACGCCAACAGCAGCAAAAATTAGCTAAATTCGAAACGAATTTAACTCGTAAATACTCCACCTTATGGACGCGGACCATCTAGGGAAGCGAATGCACTTTTAAGCACTGGCTTCAGCCGAGATCAACTTTCCTCGTAAAAACCGAATGGAATTTCCAACCGAGTTTTAACTACCTCAATCTCATCAGCTGAAAACAAACACATCGACGGTGAGAACGCGTCGTAACCAATGCGAGCTCAGTCAACGAACGGCACCGGGTGAAGTGCAGTCAACTTTATTACGAAATAAAGTTTTTCTGATAAGAAAGGAGGAGTGAAAAATATAATTAATGTTTGTGGCTACTGGTGGTGAGCAAAGTGGATGTCGAGTGGTTCGGCAGCTTAATTATTAGCGGCCAGAGGCCCTCAACGAGCTTAATTAAGAATAACACTTTGGAATAAGAGGCCAAGGGCGCATGTCGGGTTGCACTCCAGTAGAGAAACTTCGATAACAAAGGTCAGGAGGAATTTAGTAATATTATAGCGGGGCTATACGAAATATCGTATCGTGATAGATGTTCTGTACGATATTCTATACGTTCAGCGCATTCGCCTAAATAAGGTTCCCAGAAGGTTCGGTAAGAGTATCGTAGTCGTATCTGTATCGTTAGGGGACGAGAACCCGATTTCTTTTCTGTTACCTATTAGTAGCACTGGAGTACATAATACGTCGCCAGATCTGTCACTTGAATGGCTTCTCTGAAGTTTTTTGTCAGCTCCAATCTCCGAATTTAGAGGTCTTCTCGAACGTCATTTCCGCCCATATGGTCGCCTACGTCTCTCGGGGGTCATCATCCTCCCTTGAAGAACGCGATAATCGAACAGCCCTTAATTACGCCTACAGCCCTTTTTTTATAGTTTATACATTGGCTTCCTCAAATCAAGATCAGTCATTGTCTAAAAATTAAATTTTAAGCCCACGGGGAATGTATTTTTTTCATAAGAGAATCGATTAAGGTGACCCCCAGTCGAACGAAACACAATAGGACCTGGGACGATGAACGAGACAGACATAGAAATAGGAGAACGCTGTGGGAGGGAGTTTAAGGGAAGATTGTGAATCAAAGGGAGGGGGGTGAAAAGAGACACGGTATTGTGGATGGGGCCACGTTTTCAAACCATCTTGTGTAACGACTTTTGTTACACGGGCCGGACCCACGCACGAGAGTAGAGGAGCGTACAGTGGAAAAGAGAGAAAGAGCGAGAAAGAGAGAGATGGATTGTGGGTGAGACCCGGTATAGTGCGAGCGGTTCTCTATGGTAACGTAAAGCTTTCGGCTTCATCAAAGAAAGTTTTTTCACCCGTAACCGTCGTTTTCAGGAGGGTGAGGGGCAGACCGGAGGGATGCGCATTGTGACAGGGGATAAAGAATAATACTGGAAGGATTCCAGTTTTGAAAGAAATTAGGCTTTTCGGTCTTAGCTATATGTGATGGGACTGATGTTTGTTAAAGTCCAAATGAACAGCTTCCTGCTGCCAAGCGTTCTGATTCGGGTCTTTGTCACATCTGTTGGCTGTCTTACGTCACACAAAAGTACGCCAAAAGGATATTGCAGTAATTTGTAGTAACATGAAAAACGATATTTGTCGGTTCTAAAGACAAGAAATGAATAATTTTTATATATTTAAAACAACGAACGAAATATTTTTAATTTATTGTTTTAATATATAAATGTATATATACATGTGTATATAATACATGTATGTATAATGTATATATAAATACCAAAGGTAAAATGTATGCCTGTACATGTCGACTGTATGCTTGACCATGATTGAACGAGCCATTCAGAAAAAATATGCGAAAATGGCTCTCCAATTGGGGCTTCACACTAAAACTTTCGTGAAAGGAATACCAGCAACCCTTAGGAAATCGATAGTTTACGACCATCTGAAAAAAAGCCTTGTAAGCCCACCTAGTAACAAGTACCGAAGCAGATAAATACTGGGGAAAGTCGGCAATCCGAAAAAGCGAAGCCCGCACCATAAACCAGAGGCCGCCGTCCGGGTGTCAAAAGGGGCCGAGACTTATATATACACTTTGACCAGGTTTATCCCGAAAATAATTTAGTGCCTTCCTTAATCTTTTTTACGATCTCCAGTACATTCTTCACTCGGCGGGGCCCTCAAATAAATTTTCACCTGTCGAATGAAAATTCAGTCCCGTCGCGATTTGAACGTTGTCAGCACTTCTCGGGGCCGAGAAACCATAAACGCTAGTGGGGTTTCGGGCTATTCGACTATTCTGAAGTTGGAGACATTTTTACTACACTCGGTATATAAAGCACATTTATAACTACCCATAGACGAGTAAAGAGTAAAATGCAGGTAAAATAATGGGCCGACTTATCTACGACAGTGGTCCTTTCTTGTGCCAATTTCGGCCCCGTTTAAACGATATTAGTAAACGGTTTTATTTAACTGACAAATGCATTCAACAAGATACCATTCAGATACCTGTCGACTGCTTCTCACAGGGAAGCGAACGGATTCAACAGAGGAAATTAGAAATATAATAAATAACAGCCTTTTTAATGTTTTTTAATCGATAACATTGCACTGTCATAAACACACGGGATCGTCACCCCCGTTCGATATTATTTATTCGATAGTGCGGAAAAGGCTCTTCTGTAAAACGTTATACTATAACCGAATGCTGGTTACAGAAAATGTTGTTTCGCGGAGATAAAACGGAGGCGTTTTGCATGTCACCTGCAATCGGATCAATGCAAGGTGTGTGAAGCATTCTGTGTGTGTGTGTGTGTGTGTGTGTGTGTGTGTGTGTGTGCGCGCGCGCGTAAATGTGGGTGGGTGTGTTTAAAACACTTTCCGTTTAAACGGGTCCAATCGTAGGTTTTATTTATTAATTAAAAACAGTTTTATTTTACCGGTTCATAACATTTATTATTGTACATACCAGTTTCGAAACAGTCTTACAAATGTCTCTTCAGGACGATTCGGCCGAACCTAAGGAAGTTAGGCCAAAATATAGTTGCGGAATACGCCTCTAGCCGACGTAAAGCACATCGTTAACCGAATACGCCAAATACATATCGGAATTAACATCACAAACGATAAATCCGCGCTGCCGTGATTAGATTGCCGACTGAGGCGAGACAGAAATCATTAGAATGTAAATTAATTGTTTCTAATTTCCATTTACAACGAGGGAGGGGGCGGGTCCCGGCATGAGGTGCGGATCTCGTACACCTATTAAGGGGAAAAGCTTTCACTATCGGCGGAGGACACGACGTCTCGGAACGTATCAGAATGAATCAAATTAAATATAATGTCTGTTACGAATTTCACTGTTTCTCGTATAATTTGAAAGCGCGTAATATATCAAATTTATAGTTTGTTGATTGCATGCCTGTACCAGAAATTAATTATGTCACTTATGTTTGCTGTAGTATTAAGCTTCCACCACGATGCTAATGCGAACTGATTACCGATTTTATGAATAATTCTTTCTAGTTTTAGAGGGGAGGTTCAAATATAAGGCGCGTATTTTAACGGAAATATTTTCAGGATCCAATATATTTATTAATGTCAGGCCCAATGCTGGATTACCAACGTATTTCGAAACAAAGAAGCGTTTTACTACTGCTACTGTTGAAGTCTTAGGGGAGATCCATTTCTGTCGATGATAGCAGGAAGGGGGAGTAGGGCGGCGAGGTCGGATCGTGACCCTTAGCCCCGTGGGAACATCGGGCCGGCTCCAAACACCGAAATCTCCCGGAGAGAGTGAAATGAACAACGCGGAGAGTGAGGGGAGCAAGCGAGAGGGAGAGAGGAAGACGTAGGAAGAAGAGATAGGGACAGCGAGAGTGAGATTAAACAGATTAAACAAATTAGTCAACAAGAACAACGCTGGAGCTGATAAAAAGTGGAGAGAAAACAAAATGCTCACGAGGGAGGCGGGAACCTTCTCCAGATAAAGTTGAGATCCAGATAAACTCAATGTTGAGACTATTTGAGACAAATTTGAAATAATATATTCAATTCATTGGGGGCAGTGGAAATCATCGTTCCTGTGGTATCATTTATTTTTTATTAAATACTTCATTTATTCAAACTAAAGTGGTAGCGATTATACCGTGCGGACCAAGGATAGAGGAATAGCCGATATCACGACCATCCATTGAACAAGTGGCTACCGAGTTAGAAACTTATATTAATAAAATCCCTCGTAAATTCTGGATATTTTACTGAAAAAAAATATTTCCCCTAGCTCGCTCGGTTTATTGTATTTTATCACGAAAAATCGTGGAAGAATTGAAAGATAAAAGAGTGAGGAACATAAGAGCGCTTTCACGATAATAAGAAGCGGCTGTATCGGGGGCCCACGGAAGAAAAGGACATTCATCACGGGCGGGGTACTCGAAATTATAGTCGTCCATCATAACTCGCGTTTGCTTCCACGTCTCACGTTTTCTCCTTTAAGAATAGAGTGCCTCTGTAGTCTACAAAAAAATCCCTTGGTAAAACATTGGACCCCACGACGATAAAAATGTCTCCCGATCATTGGTTTGAACTCATTTCTATATGCTACGCTGCAACTACAGGGGAGTTATATTTATAGTTGGTGGTGAGAAGGAATTGATAAATCGATCCCCGAGTTATAAATACTGTTTACTCCAATGTATCGGAAAAAAAATTATTTATTTAAATGTGAATTCATTACCGGAGATATTATTTCGAGTGTTCGAGTTCGAGTGTATATATGGAATACATAATTTGCGGATGAAAAAATCGCCTCGTATCCACTAGCAGAAAGGGATATTAATTACATTTTTGAACTTTTAATTACTGGCGAGAGGTCAAATAATTTTTACACTGGAGGGAGAGAGAATAAGAGGAGATCCTCCCCTTTTTTTCGAAAGCCATTTAATCACAAGCGGCGTTGGCGTTTGACATCGACATCGGGCCGTAAGTAATTGGCCCGTTTCGAGGGAGGGCGAGGAGGAAACGCGATTGCCGATTTGCATTCCGCATAATTTAAAACAAAAAAAAAAGGATGGTGGTGGGGGAGGGGGGTCGTAACTCGTCGAGCGAGGAGCGTGGGCGTAGAGAGGTGAGGGAACGGAGGACGGGGGTCAGTTGAAAAATGTGGCGGAACCAATTTGTACCTCGTACAGAGATAGTAGTAGGGCGATATCGGGGTATAACGGTGTGTGCGGGAGCTCGGAAACGGGAGAGAGATCCCGCCAGGGGGGGCTCGGAAGTCCCTTCCTGGTGGCATTTCCTGAACAATGGGGTACAGACCCGGGCTACGAGTATAAACCCCGCGTAATTTACTCTAGATAAACTAGAACGCAGAAAGGCCCCTAGCCAACCGGGGTTTAAAACATACATGAAAAGGATAGAAAGGACCTCCATTCCCGAATAATACGAGCGGCAGATAATTTCATTATTTCATAGAATTCATTATTTATCCTAATGAATCTCTATTAGTAAGATCATTAGAGGTCAGCGTTTAAGACACTAGTTACACCACAAGATATCTGCATCGTTTACCTCTCCATTGCCTTCCGATGTTGCGGGCTAGCAAACACAACTATTTAAAACTAAAGCCGTAAGTTTACAGCGTAACCAGTGACTAAAAGAACACGATATATTGTTATATATTCGTCGATGCCGAAGGCAGTGAATGGTATATTATTCCATAAAAGAGGGGTTATACACTGTATTTCATGGCAACTGATTGTATTCTGCAGTGGAGTGACGAAGAGCGCGAATTTTCACCGTCGAAGAAACTCAAATAGAAACCTTCCCCAAGGGAGTGGGCGGTGGGTTATGCGGGGCGGAATTTGCCCGGAATTAATACGAGCGACGGGGCACAAAACGCGTCCAATTACCCCCGCCTCTCTTTTCAGCGAGGCGACGATTAATTATTAAAGTATCAAATGGGAGTAAAACGGGGCCGCTTCCTGAAGAGTGGGTATGGGAGGGAGGGAGGGACTTAAGTTCTCGGTGAAACCGCGGTCGAAGCGAATAGGAGAAGAGATTTTCAAAGTTGAAGGAAGCCGGGACGGCGAGTTGGTGTGCGGTCGGTCCGCCGCCGCGGGCCCCTTCCCGAACTAACTTGGAGCGGATGACAATAGTTCGACCAAGTAATAGCATTACTTCATAACTGGAGCCGAGGATGTATGAGAGACTACCTACGATCGAGGGGCGAATATTTAGTCGATGCTGTAGTAGAGAAACTTTGTTTCTTCCCCCTTTTCATAATAGCCAGATAAGCACACGAAACTTTCGATATTAATATTTACTCCCTTGCACACTTCTATATGTATGGAGGCGGTCATATCCCGAAACCTTCATTCTAGTTAAGTAGTAAACATCTTTTAAAATATTACCGATGTATGTTTTCAAGGGGTTCGAAGTTCACAAACAAAGTTCCTCGTTATTTCCATTTTTCGTCACTACTGGTGTCAAAACGTATGTCATTCAATCTTCATTGATCTTTTTTAACACATTTTTAAAGGACCTGAATTCTATATTACTCTAAATTATGATTTGGCAAACAGGGAGTAGATTTAGTGCGTTAAAATTAAATGGTCGTATTCCATCTTACTGGAAACTTATTGTAGTCCTACGCTTTGAAGACTGGAAGGCGGTTTACTTCCGTATTGAATTTTTCCTTACGCAACATTCGTTTCGAATCCCTTATGTTTGCGAGCAAATAGAAAATGTTTACAAGTGTGGAAACATAATCCCATTACAGGTGGATTGCTTGAGGATGTTTCAACAACGAATGCGTTTTGTTGCTTCTGCTAATTGCCTCATGCATTTACAATGGGACTCCCGCAACAATAGCCCCCCAGCATGTGCGCCGGCTCCTTTGTTCGCGGCCCTTCGAAATCTTGCTTCTAAATGATAAAGAGAAGGCAAAAATGTCTAGCGGATGGCTCCTTCCGAGGTGGCGTGGACGAGTTACTGGTGGGAAAAATTTGAAAAAAGTTTTCTCGTTATAACTCTAAAACGGATACTCCCGTCTTTTGGAAATCGGCGAACTCTCATTTGTTCTAAATCGTTTTACTGGAGAATAATGCATTCGATAACTTTTAAAGAGCATTTAACTGAAAAGTATCGCCACACAGTATGATCTCTGTAAAAATAATTACATACCCATAAAGGAGAGCTGCACCGGCGATTCCACCTCCGCATTGGGCAGTGACGAACATTATTCCTCTCAGTAGTGAAATGTTTCTTGTTACTACCATGGCAACGCTAACTGCCGGATTAACGTGTGCTCCTGAAACCAAAAGCAAAAATTTTATTTATTTATATTACACAATGTTAATACGTAAAAGTGAATTTACACAGGTTGTCGGTCAGAAAAACCGTCTACATAAATATTTTAATTGTAAACTGACAATTTATAGAACATGGAATACAATGATTTACGGAATGCGTAAAGATTATTGAGCAAAGTAACATTAATGTTATCCTACGGATTATATTCCCCGTAGCTATTATTACGGGTACCTTTTACTCGGAAAGTGGACAATCATAGATAATATCTTAACAGGTGGTATAAACCGGAAAAGAGAGTTCAAATTACATCATTTTCGACACTTCGATCTTAATACGACGTTTTTCGATTCGGCTATCCGTGGCAATCGACGCATAGGATAAATGAGCATTAATGACGCATAATTGTTATAATAGACTAATTTACTCCGAGGAGTAAACCATTTCGTATACAGATACACCGGAGACTTGCGGTCGGGGGTTCGAAGCATGCGGTCGGACCAGAGGTGGATCCAGTAGGAAAAGGAAGCGGTACCCGGCGGCGGTCTAATCTTTATAATAAATCCGAGACAGGAAACAGGTGTGCCACCAGAGCAGGTCCCCTTCACCCCTCTCCACCTGAATACAACCGGGTCCCTATTGAATTATACATGGCCCGCAGGCATACCAACACAATTATATTGAGGAGGACGTACCCAATTGGTGTTTTCTTGGCCCACCTTCACTCTCCCTTTTATTTATTTATCGGGTCGGCCCTTTAAACGTTCCGGGCATCCGAAAGACTGTCTTCTTATACGGTGCACCGCATGAAAATGTAACAGTGTCCGCAATGATAGACTCTTATCAGTCAACCGACCGAGACATGAAAGGACAGAATAAAATAAAAACAAATTTCTAATAAAAAGCCCCTTCGCTCACAAACGGCTGACGTTGACACATTCAAAATGGATATTTATAATAATTCATATAACCGAGTCTAATTTCGTAACAGAAACTATTTAATTTACGGAAAAAGACAAGTTTAGAGTGGACCAAAATAACATCTGCAGTGTGCACCTTTCAATCCCAATTTACAGCAATATAGGTCCTCGTCCAGAAGGGCTAGAACCCCTTCTGGAAAGAAAGCGGCCCTATAAGTTAGCCACCCGATACCGAGCACTCGAACAAATCCGGGTCCTTTGTCCTAAGACCTTGAGCCATCTCCAGCCCATCTAAGAGTGGTATCTTATTACGCATTCTTAATAGTTAGTAGTCCGTCAGACTGACATTCTTCCTCTTACTCGGTAAATAAATTATACCTCCAAAGTTAGGGGTCACATAAATTTTAAAAACGAAATGAAAAGATCCAATAACACAAGTTGAACACAAGTGCGCGCACTTGATTTCTCTATCCACATCACTGCAATCTCAATATTTGATAATAAAGTTAGTACTGGATGTTCTGCTTAAGATATTAAATTAGGAGGTATTAAGACAAAGCTGGGTAAAAGGGGTTAGCTGAAAATAGTAAATTATCTTAGTACTTATAAGCCCCCCATTAAACCTCATCTTAAGCGATCGCGTAAAGTTTTTATTTAAGTTTCAATCACTATATATTAATCTTGCTAGCTTAAGGCCAGGAAAGGATAATCTATTTGCATTTACCCGTAAATTTAGAGGCAGCCAGCGCATAAGCAAGTGTGTATCTCTGAAATGCTGTTATAAGGGGTCACAGGGGGGAGACTAGAAGTTCGAGTTGGTAAAGGGGAGACTATAAAGTAAAGGGGGGCAGCTCCTTCATACAGACAAGGGCCCTAAACTTCTGGTTATCGTCGCCCTAAGTGTTAACAGCTTCGGTAAATCAGATTTATAATCGAGCGGAATCATTGGGAATAATTCAATTTCCCACGACTCATTAGTTAATAAGATGTGCAGGTAAATAAGTTGATATAGAAACGTAAAGAATGGAGAAACGAGCAAATTTTCGAACAACGTTTGGTGGAATTTTTAAATATAATTTCAAGCGACTATATAAACACTTATGCACGACCGTGAGGATAGATGCAAATAATAGAAACAATAGTGATAAATCGGGGTATGTCTAGTATTAGTGATAGTTAACACAACAGCATTTGGAATTCGGTTTGAGCCCGTTCTTTCGACAGGCTGCCCACTTGGAGTTCTCTCCACTTGAAGTGTCTATTAGGAAGGGGGAGCCGTTTGACTCCTGCGGGCGATAATGGCGGCTAAGACGCTACCACTTAAATACTCAACACAGCGGTCCACCCTCGCCTCTTATATTTCAACTCTCACAGCTTAAAAACTCGCTTAAAAACCGCGCTGCGAACTTGGCATTCCCTCTGCTTAGAATCTGACTCGCTGTATCAACCGGTTTATGTTAACTCAAACGAATTTGGTAGAAGCGAAGTAGGGGAGGGAACGACATGCACAAGCATCAATATTTTTAAACAGCTTTGTAATAGTTATTATCACTAAGGCAACTGAAGTTATAAGAAGAGTATGTGTAATTTGAAGCGTGTAAAAAAACGAAATATACATCAGGAAACCTGAATGAAATAATTTATACTTGTACATTATACCTGGACGAATGTATCTTTACAAGTTTACATTTGAATGTTTACATGTTTACTAACGGCTTATTTTTGTTAAATACTTTTAAATATTAAGGAAAATAACCAACGCACCCTACTATGTCTCCAGCCTCTCCCTACATACAGATCTCATGTTGTCCATTAAACATCGGGAAAAGTGACCGATACAGAGAAGATTCAAAACAAAAAAGGTATATTTGTACTATAAAAAAGTCCGTTGAGGAGTTTGAAGTTCTGCTGTGAAAAGTAGGACTACTTTCACCGAGGGTCTGAACTGCTACCGCTCATCCATCTGAAAGTGGGGGTTTAACGAGAATTAGGAACCCTACAGGGCAATACCATGAATTGAAGGGTTAAATAAGGGGGTGGGACCTGTATTGATTCGGTTTAAAATTCATGTTTCGGTCAACGGAGCCCATAGGCATATATATATATATATATATATATATATATATATATATATATATATATATAATACTTAAAAGGGTAAGGGAGAGTGAGGGGGGTATTTAAAGGCCGAACGCAGGTGCGCCCATGGACGCCATGAGCACGCCGGATAGCCTCAGCCACCTCTTTTCTCCTAAGAGCTCTCTTATAATATTCTCGCTTTCCGGTTTTATATTACCGCCAGCAGAGACTTAAAATAACGCCTTCCTATTTTTCATTTTTTTTGCTGTTTCAGAAGTCCGCTTTCTAACAGCGTTACAATCCTGATCATAATTCCAGTCGCGAGACCGGTTAGCAGTTAGTATATCATTAATATGCGGCAGGTTGGTCATTTATATCTGCAGAATAGTCTCTACGTATCCCCATATCTGTATATTATCATCATAAATGTACATGTACATCACATTAAATGACCTCAACTAATCTTTAATTATTACGCCCGAGCCTACGATAGCTCCGAAACAATAAATGTTTAATGTTTTGTCAATAACATATAACGAATACTGACCTGAGGACTGTTTACTGGATTAATAAAATACTGGGTCAATAAAACTAAATCAATATTATTTCTGTACGAAGCTGGAAAACCACTATGATTTGAATCGGCTAATTCAGAACAGCGGGACTTATTTTTTTTATTTATCCATCGAAGATAGTGAAGCGAGCAATAAAAGGTGCTGGCTGTTAACAAGAATGATTCAATTAACGTTGGGAGCAGTGAGGAGGAACCGGAGGGCATAGTGGCCTGTAGATAAAAATGCCTCCCCCTAAGGGTCCCACTTTTGAAAATTCTCCTACAATATTACAACGGACAGGCACATAAATTAAACCGGCGCAAACGGCTTCTTTCTTCTTTTTATTGCCACTTTCTAAAAGGGTAAAATTGTGGTTATGGTCGTGGACTATATTCGGGGCAAGGAACAACTGGAAGAAGGACCGGTTATTGTAGATAAGAACTGGTCGATAACGAACGCGGGAAACTGAACAGCTTTTCTTGTAAATCACACGTTCATTTCAATTCTAAACAACTGCAGGTATTTTAATTTGGAAAATATAATCAGAAATGTATACGGGGTGCATTCCTGTAATAGCGCATTTGATTGAAATTTCTTGAAATAAACAAATTTCAAATTTCCACAAAGTAACAAATTAAACTTCATATTTTTGAAGAGATAAATGTTCTAAAAAAATGTTCTCAAATTGACTATCGGAAGTGAAACGAAACATTTTGAATAAACTTATCGTCTGTTCTGAAAGCGCCCTAACCATTTGCCCCCGGCTAGAGATGGTAGAGTTTTTTTCCCCTTTTTCTACCAGCATCTGTTATACGTCTTCGTTTATTTGTAAGACCCGCTCTCCCTTTATTTGGAACGTTTCGGTGGCCCGAACACATATGGCACTTATCATCGCTCGGACAGAGGAACGGGGGGGCGGAGGCGGCGAGGAATCGGAAAAGGTGAACGTCTCGTGAGCATCGCCAAAACAACTTCGACTTAAACGGTCCGAAGTGTAGGAAGAGTTTAAATATAGGCTGGGAACCGTTTGGGCGTAAACACCCCTGTGAGGGTTTTATGACTTGTTTATGTGTGCACGGCTGCGTCCCGGCCGTTCGTCAAAACCGTGTTATCAAAAGTTCATTCGGACTTTCTTCCATTTCTCTCAAGTGCTCGTTACCGCACTTCATCACTACACTGAGGTGGGTCACTGCAAACGAACCTGAAGTAGTGTCGAGAATTGTGCGACAACTATAATAAAACCTAAATTTACTCCGGCGTTTAATAGTACAGTGGTAAATTTCAGTTTGAGTAAACTCTAATTTGTATCCGATATTAATTTTCTCGCCTTTACAGACAAATGGCCCCTTATCTTTTATGAAGGTTTAGCCGCCCTCTAAGGCGGCGATATTTCGCGTCGGGCGGGGTGGGATTGAGAAGGGCGGCGGCCCCCTTCCCCGGCCTCTTCCGGTACAATTTAGACCAGATTTTGACGTTCAGAGGCTTAAAGGAGCGCCGGGCTTAAAACCCGTCCGCCTTTAAACTTAGGACCCGGGCCCGGGCCCGCCGACGGGTGGCAGTTTGATTATACGGGCCCGCCGCCGCTTTATACCGGGCCGGAGCGGAACGCCCCTCCGCAGTATCTTTACGCCCGCCTTTGAAACGGCCGCTTGGGACCCCGAAGCGAAGAAACTAGGTTTTACGCCGGGATAATTGGAAAAAAGATGAAGGGGGGAGTTTAAAAAAGTGTGGGTGGCGGATTAAGGCCCGGGGATTAGGCGGGACCGCTTCATTTAACACGTTTTTTTGTCACAACTAAAACCCGACCTTGTCTTATTTTGCTTCTGCTAATGAAACGATTTCACTCTATGAATCTGACAACAAACAAAGTTGATCTCCGAAAAAATGACGGTCACCCAGTGTAAAACAATTCTATACCCCAATAATCCGTTTCCTATCAGAAATAAATGATTAAATGTTCGTGAAGGCCATTCGGTCACTCTTGTAACAGATTTTGATAAGACCGAGGAAAATTAAAAACAAGCCTTCTTTTAATAATAAAAATGCTGAATGCATTGTGATTAGTAAACGTTATGTCAACGCTGTAACACTACCGGATATTAAAAAAATGTTTAAATCAATTCCCAACTCTGGAAAATAAAACGTTATTATCCCCAGAATAGCAGCCATTAAAAATGAATTAAGACGCTCTGAAAGAAAAAAAATGAAAATAACAGGTGGAGCACTAACTGAAATGGAGGGATACGAAAATTTATAACGTCTGCCACTAATAAAAACGTACTAGTCATAAAGTCAAGATGTAACGTTTCTTGGCGTTTAATAATATGAATTTACCGCCTGCCCTATTTTATAGGGGTCCCGTTTTCCGAATTCTCAGCTGCACTTGAAAGAGATGGGTGTTGATACGAGTGGACAGTCCACATCAAAATGTCTACGCACTTGAATTAATATTATGTTGAATTACAGAGAAATAACATAATTAAAGCGAAGTGTGTTATTTCTTCATGTAATAAAAATTAAATTCATTTTATCCAGCTCTTTATCCCTTTCTTCAATCATTCATTTAAAATTAATTCTTACAAAATACAGAATATTTTATCGGGGACATTTTTGATTGACTGATTGTTTATCCGAACTTAATTGAATATATTTTTCATTTCGCAAATTCAGATTCCAGAAAAGCGCATAGGTTTAGGATTAATTGTCTAATAGAGTAGTTGACTTACATCACTATATCGCAAAAAAATAGATAAAGTCCAGTGAACTAATATTGAGTCCGCTTCTGGGTGATAAGATAAAAAATTCTAATCGCTAAAATTGAAAAACGTAAATATTAAATTATAATCTGGCTCCCTCGATTGAGAAATGTTAAGCCGAAAATTCGCTGACTTCACTTCTAAGACAATTAGTTATTATTACCATTTGCTAACATAATCGATTCTTTAAATTTTTCTTTTTTTGTGTTTACTACGATAAGATACTATGCTGGAGTATAGCTCACGACCGTACGCCGTATACCTCGGGTTTCCTAATGAATGGTTAATTTGAGAAGAGTGAGCCTCTGTATTTCCGAATTGTCGGGAACAGTTTTTGCTGCACCCGAGGCGGAGAAAGTGAATTACCGGCGGAGGAAATTGATAGGAGGGGGCGGCGGGTCTGTCCGAGCGAATTTCAAGTGGTCGCGGGTTAAAGTTGACGGAAAATTAATTAACTATTAAACAGGAAACGGAACTTGACGCGGCTTGGAAAATGGGCCCGAGAGAGGGCACCTGGAGGACCATTACGGCTCCGCCAAGCTGCATAATAGAACAACGCCTTGATGCAGCCCGGCTAGTCGCCGCGACGTACACGGCCTCCATTTGCCTGAAAATTTAATATTTTTCCGACGTTAAGGCCAGCCCTTTAACGTGGTAAGGACGTCTGCCCTCTCCATAGTCCCTCCCCATAGTAGACAAGTTAACATTCTTCTCGTCATATATTTCCAGGCCCAATATTTTTAGATTTCCCCAATTTAACGTGGTTATAATTTTGTTTATATGGCATTTTGACCACCTTACTGGGACTGCATGCCCCGGTCACTAAATACACAGGACAGGAACTAGTCGTCAATATATTAAAATACACACTTTACCATAATTTAAGCTCTAAACAAGTAGAAAAAATATGGTGTGGTATATTAAAATATTACATATTGAAATAAGCTATTCAATGAGGCCTAGCCCCCACCACCCTCAAACAATTGCTGAAACGCCGATATCATCGTTACGGAGGCAAGGGAAAAAAAAATAGGGCGTGTTATTTGTTGGAGAGGCACTGGAACCGCCGGAATGGGGGCCTCCTCTCCATTTTCCCTTCCAGACGAGCCACGTCGGTGAGACGGGCAGAAATAGTGGGGCGTCTCCGGCTCGTAAACAGGAATCTAAAGCGGAATTGGAATTGCGGAGCGTCCCCGGCTGTCGTCTTCCCCCGGTGGCACAGTTTCGTTATTACCCGGTTAGTCTACCGACGTCTTTCCACCTCCTTAACCTCACTACTTTCCAATACCGGCCGAACGTTTCTTCTTTAATGCAACCAAAAAATTCAGTTTGCTATAAAAAACGGAACGGTAAACATAAGGCAAAACTATGTCAAGAACCACTATATAGTTATCGGACAAGCCCGAGACGAATTTCACTGATATAATAAACTAATTCTGATATAACAAGTTAATCCTTTCGTAGTACAGAAACTTGCGCTGAGATATTGGGTTGTGACTTTCCAAGGTGTATATAGTGGAAATTAAATATGGTAAAAAAATATTCGTACAGATTGCAGAGTAGTTTTAGAAAAAAAAGATAAACTATTAGATAACAGTTAAGCAGAAATACGCCTTTCTCAAAAAGTAGAGTAATGTGTCCGTACATTTCATTTGGCCTGAACAGTAAAAAAATCGAAATCGTAACGTTTTCGTTTTGAGCCCGTAGCGAAACATAACTCGTGCGCGTTGTCACCTCTCGGAGCGTCGAGTTTGCCAACTGCTGAATCATTAATAATTTCGCCTACTGCTGCTATCTAACCTTACGCCGGCTCATTCCCACTTGCTCCAGTTATTCGGAGGATCGTTAAAAAAGGGGAAATACAGGCGGGAATAAAAGAGTCCGAAAACGAAATTCGCCTCACAACATGGCCGACCTAATGCTGAGAATAGTGACTGTAATTGAAGTTGAGGTAACACTCAAGCTTAGGCGTTTTCAAATTCCAAGCATTCTGAATAGTTTTTCTCGTTAAACAATGCCCTCCGAGGGATGGCGGGAACAGCATCGCGCATTAAATCACATTCATACCGTCCTGAGCACTTGAAATGTAAATACAAATAGAAGAATCCAACCGTAACTCGGAACCCTTACCCAATTCGGCCCCCGGTTTGACAACGAGACCTTTTTCCATACGAAAATAAAGACGACAGAGGGGGTCTTACGTTTTATTTTTTATACCGCGTTGTTATCTGCGAATGTTTCACCGCCGGAGGGTTGCGCAACCGCTTGGGAATCGTCTGGCATTAGGCCGCTCTCTCACTCGTCCTCTTTTGACGAAGAGATTCTATACCATAGCCGGAGGCATAGATCTATCAAGTGAGCGGGTATTCTATAATACAAGGACATCGTACGACCTTATTCATAAGTCAGAAAAGTTTTACTGTTGTTCGCTCGCGTAAAAAAAAACATTGAAAACTTCGTATGAGTTAGAGTGACATAATTAAATAGAGATCGGTCAAAATCTGTATATCCTGCAGCCATAATGCTGGTCTGTCCTTCAGTATACACGCTTGTCTACAAAAGATATCTCACAGCGACAAAAGCCAAATCGCTTTACGGGTAGATCTAAAATACTGTTAGCTCTAACCGCATCATAAACAAACCGCGAAGCGAAGGGATGCGGCTTCGAAATCAGGCGCCGGTTTTGAGCGGGCACGGGCGAAAAACGCGCGCTCCGCGACCAGATGTGAAATACGACCCGCCGAATAGCCACCGCCGATAACGGATGTCAGCCGTGATGAACAACCGGCCCCGTTTTAAAATACGTCCATTTTCGTGTATCCATTTTTGAATACGAAAAATGAAATCGCGCTATCTCTGACCGGCGATAAATCAATCGGATAACTTAGGAAAACATACTGTTAAACGCAAAGTGTATTATTAATCACATAATATTAGAGTAATATTAACAGCAAGATCATGTTTAAAAAGACTTTTTAAATATTTAGAGCAATATTCATTGATGTTATACTGGAAATTTTACCCCTTGATCTTCTGTCGATTAATACCACATTAACATCATAATTATGTGCTGTAAGGGAAGTGCATTTTTAAATATTTGACGATTCGTCGTCCTAGTTATTCCTAATTAATTTACGCAACGCCATTTTGGTAACGCATTCATCAATCAGAAGTTTATTCGGGGCCAATACAGTCAAATAGAGCTGGGTTCAGAAACCAAACGGACGACATTGGAAAAACAGCTATACGCACCAAGGACATATTTAGGGAAGTATTTTAATTTGGAAAGTCGCTTATTTTTATTTATAATTACAAAAGAAAATGGCTTTGTATTTGTCAAAAATACCCGGTAGCCAGTAGCATACGTTTAACTGTAGACCAGCATGTCGTTCTTCCACGAACGCGTTTACATATAAAACGCCGTTCTCGTCTCGACCGAAGCCAAATCACGTTGAGTTCGGGGGGCAGAGAGACTGGAAGGCCGACGGCGCTTGTTTAAGCGGGACATATAATTTAACGTTTGACGTAAGACTGAGACGTCATAAATAGTTGGAACCCCCGCTTGGAGGGCCGGAGATTGTTGATTCATTCCCTTTATGTCCGCCCTACATGCGGGTACGCCATTACCCGCGGCAGATGAAAAAAACTTACTATTTTTCATGTTTTGTTTTATTAAACAGGTCGCTGTATTTACACGACGGAACGAAGGTCTCGAAACGCGTCCAGAACCAGTTCTGGGGGGACGACTTTCAATTACTGAAAAGGAAAACTGACAGTGGGGTTTCGCAGATCCAATAATTGCGTTGAAACCTTTATTATATTATTGTATTTTTAAAAAACTTTGCGCTTTAAGCTGTTGGAACGTCACAAAATAGCGGTGAATCAATTTTTATTAATATTAATTTAAGTGCACATAGTTGTAAGACGTTCTTATTGTAGTTTGTGCAATGGTATATTGTATTTTACGTAGTAAAATAGTTTTTATAGTCTGTTGGATATCCCTTCAGATTTGTTCGGACTGCGGGTAGGCCGGTTCTGCTGTTCTCCGTCGTCAGTAATATTCGGTTAGCGATAAAAGTGTCAGTTCAATGTCAAGAATTGATATTGACGGCATACTCCTGATAATGGGTATAAGACTACACCTATTGATACTCGGCAAAACAAAACAGTAGAGACACATAAGATTAAATTCCAAACTACAGTGCGGATTCTCTTCTGTTGTTATTTTATTCGTTATTAACTGCAAAATAATAATTCATCAACATTTTATTTATGACGATCGTCACACTGATAATTTAAATTCTCTGTCTATTGCGACTATATGTTGTTCAACGAACACACCGACCCACCCAGGCCTCAGAAAGGACAAAGGCAATCGTTGGAAAGGTTTTAGCAACAGAAAATGTCACAATTGACGGTTGGAGGAAATTCTTCGGTTACCTTAAGTTTTACCTACGTAACAAATCAAATAATGCCTATAATGAAATGTTAGAACTACTCCCAGGCCACTGGTCTGACCTTCGGTTATACGTTGGACCGATGGATAAAAAATCTTTTAAAAATAGTCCGCGCCGTGAAAGGCATTCCAGAGAACATGAGTACCTGCATGAGCGGTCGGTTTCGGCGAGGGTACAGGAAACGCCCTATGTGTACCTGGGGTAACGGCCTTGTTCCCAGCCTCCCTTTTGTGTTCAACCCGTCTCGTCAATAGGGGTAACGTCTTCTGTATAGGCGACAGATTATTCAGGTATTCAGAAAAATGGTTTCGCCAAAATATTGAGAAGAAATGTTTAATAAAAGGGAAACAAATTTTGTTATTTACGTTAATAATTTTGTTAATAACTGAAAGAGGTATTATTCGACTCGTCATTTATAAGTTAGGTGTCATGTAAATTGACAATAGTTTTATCACAGAATGTATACCTAATGTATAGTAGAAAGAAATTGGCGTTTTAGGAAAATATGCTAACTATAATTAATATTCAGAGGGAGCGGGCAGAAGTTGTTATCAGGAATTTAGAATGTTAAACCGCTCCAAATCCAACCCTAACAAGACTACTCAAGTCCTCTCACCCAATTCGATTATTACAATTCTGACTACGTTTCGAAGGCTAATTTCTAGGTGAGCAGAAGGGATTGCGGTCCAGTTTGATGCCGAGCTGGGGGAGTCCCGATGATAATTGTTTGTCGGGAGCCGAGCGGTGACAAGGGCCGATGAATTATTCATCGCTGAGCCCTCCAGGAGACCCACTAAACGTTCGTCCGACATGGAATGGGTCTCAGCCCCCTTAACCTAGACCAAACTCACTGAATTCGTTCTGATACTCGGGCAAGGCGGCAATTTTTGTTGTCAACCCTCCCGGTGGGCTACTCGAAATATATATACCTGATGGTTGCGACAGAGAAATAAATGAATAAATGCGAATCGTAATTGTTTTAAGGTTACCGTTTATCTATGCTTCCAAGCAATGCTTTACTTTAGCATCCAAATGAGCTACGCGAAGTTTAATCTGTAATTAATACTTAGAGGGAGAAAAATGGAATCAAGAGTATGCCGATAAATCTCTATATTCGAATCCAGAATGAATATTTTCTTTAAAACAAAATATTTTGCAAGAACTGGTGAAACTAAAAAGAAGCGGAGTCAAATAAATAAATATACTGCAGTTTGGCAACGTCTAGGACGCGGAGACATTTCGCGGTGTTAACACGGGCAGTTGGCGATGTCACAATTGAGTTCGGGCACTGACAGTGGCCAAACTGGCAATCATTTTTTGAAATTCCAGGAACCGGAAAAACCCATTCCACCTCAGTGGTTTCAGGGGGTAGACAAACTTCATCTTAGGTAATAGTGGGCAGGAGTGGTGGCTAAGGATTGTACAGTAAATTCGGATAATTAGTATTTCTGATGAAAAAATGGTTTACATTTTACGTAGTTTTATTATACCCTTTCATACTCATTATAACTATGGTTTGTCGCTTTCCGCCATCGTCGGAAAGTTTCGATTAGTAGTATAACAGTGAATTAATACCGACCCGTGTCGGTTGCCTTGGAATACACAAAGAGTTATTTATTCCGGTAATTGTAAGGAGCCGTTCGGAATTTGACATGAGAAAAAAAGAGGCAATCCGATTTCTGCGCAATTTATATGAGGGGGGCAGCGGGTTGCGTAAAGGGCACGTGCCAGGTTAGCTGCCCGCTCTGACCAGAGGCCAATTATTTTTTTCAGCCCCACTTTCAATTTGATTACGGATCACCTTTTCATGTAGGGCCGTCTCCCGATACCAGTTCAATTCGGTTTTGGAAGGCGAGCTGAGGGGAAGGGGGACTGTCCGAACTCGGTAATCGCGTCCTCGAATCTCCTCTATAAGCGGCGCTCTCGGAGAGGACATCTAGGAGAGGAGGCATTAACGAAATTGAATCCGACGATAAGACTCGCGTCGATATTCCACGCCAGAGGTCCGTCCGCTTTTAGAAATTCCGACGGCTCTCCGTTCCCAAAAAAAGGGTATACGGATGAATTATGAACGAAGATGAAGAGGAAGAGAGAGGGAGGGATATCGGGGCTGAGATGGTTTTAAAAGGAAGCGGGGAGAAAAACCCCAGTTAATACCCATTAATTGTTGACGATCACTGGAGGGTGGGACAGAATTTTGTTTAAACTTAATGACTAGTGCGAATCAAAAGGGTTACTTATTAAGCGCGGACCCCTATCAATTAAGAACCGCTGGTGGGACGGGTAATAGAGATACAACAGTAATACGGGTCGAATAACGACACAACAACATTTGAGTAGAAATAAGCTTACATGTTTTTTATACTGGATGTAGTAAACGTGTAAATTAATGTAGGAACGATTATTTCGGTCACAATTTTGCCAAATTAGTCATTATCACTACTTTAATGTCTTATATCGAAAACAATATTAAGTATATATGTAATAAAATATTTCATTTATAGTATGAAAAGTGGCTTAAAAATAATTGAATTGATTATGAATATAATCTGACATATTGAACAGAATTAGTTTCACTGATCCGCGACGATCCGATTACAATCACTAGATTTTCTTTCCTCCTTTCTGCTACCTTTATTTCAGTGATACCACTTAATAGGTACCAACTGTTAACCACTTTAAGTCAAAACTGTAATATTGCTAATCGCTTCCTAACCACCCGCTCCTGAAGGTGGTATGAAGTCGGATCTATCTCCTAAGCCAATCAAGAGAGAAGTATCAGATATTTTAAATACCAATGATCTTGAAGGAACTGTTCGTGTATCGAACAATAAGATACCCGAGTATAGTGAAAGAAAACATTTAACTCATTATGTTGGTAAGTTAAGGGTAGAGATAGAGTCTCACCTGATATGTGGGCAAAAGACTGGGTGAGGGCGGCTATCGAGAAGCCCGAAGCGAAAGAAGCGGCGAGGATAGTCTGGGCGGTCGAGCCACCGGACGCTACGCCGGCGGCGGCCCCGCAGACGATGAAGACGTAGAAGAAGGAGGCCAGGCACTCGGAGATGATCGAGCGCCAGAACTGGAGGCTCCGGGTCTCCGCCTTGGGCGGCAGAAGCCGAGGCACAGCCTCGCGCCTCATCTCCTCCAGCCTCTCCAGTAGGCTGGTTATACCGTACTCCAAACTCTCCTGTTGGTGAACCCTTTCAGTCGCCATCGTAGTCGAGAGTCCGCGATTAACCCCAGAGACAGTTGGACCTACACCGACTGGACTAGGACTGACTGGCTGGCTGGAGCCCACGAGCCTAACCGACCCTCTGCCGACCGTCCCCTCCACCGACCGCTTAGTTCCCCGCTCGGTTACCGCGCGCCGCCACCTACGTACTTCTGTCCCCACTCAAGACATTTCACATAAATAAAACTGGTCTCTAACCAAAATTTGAAAGGTACAAATCTTACAGGAATATCGAGTAAGAGTTTAATTCGTCTATAACATAACTTATCTGTACACACTATAATTTATAGCCGATGAAACTTTTAATTTATTATATTTTAGTAACAGTCTGAAATTATTATCGTATATTACCTTTATTGTTCACTTAGTTTTTACTTTGAAGGTATTTGTGGCATTAATTATTTTCAATGATTTGCGACATTCGCGAGATATTCTTGATGAAGCGAAAGTGAATGTTTTAATCAAAGAATTGAAATAAAAAAATCCATTTTTATACATACTACTTATTCTCGAGCATGCATAATTTAAGTAAAATTATACACACGTTATAAACTAACGAGGATTTTATTTCGCAAATTCAGCCGTGATTATACACAGAGAAAGTAATACGATTTATAGACAAACATGTGAGACAGCATCGAGTCAGTTCTCGCCTAGAATGCCTTCAATTGGTATCATAAATATGTAAGGAAGTAATTTAATTTCATAGATTCTAACTTTCTAATTAAAAAAAACAACAGAACAATCGTAATGCAAGTTGTCGGCAGACGATAATAATCTTTAGTATGTAATAATGTTCAATAAATTTTAATAACGAGGTCTACTATCCGGTCTTTTCTCTTTGTTATCTGATCCATGGGGCATGGTGCACCTTTCCATCTTCCACCGCATTGGGTCACTAGGTAAGGCCAGGAAATGGGTGTTTTTTTGGCTCAGAAAGCACACAGATGAGCGGAAATAAGGTCCCGCCCGCCTTCAGATAAACAAATGGGTCACGGCTCCCGGCATATATTAAAAAAAATAATTAAGAGGTAAACACTCCGAGACCTGGGGCGTTTTGCAATTCGAGCCGGCCGTATAACAAGATCCGACTTGTAAAAAGCCGGAAAGAAGTCCCTCGAAAGATCAAAAGTCCGAGTGTCGCCGCGCGACTTTGAACTCGTTGGAAAATATGCCAACTCCACCAAGTCCTTTGCTATATACACGCTCCCGTTTAATGTAATATTTAATATTTAACCATCATCGCAATCACCTGAGACTGGAGATCTTAAAACTAACTATAATTATACATCCGTATTCGAAAGTAAATTTGGTCGAAATTAACGCATATTATTATATATTACCATTCCTGTCAGCCTAAATATTGTGGTAATATATCATATGGATGACAAACATTGCCAACTCCTAAGATATATCTTTCGTTTTTAAACAATAAAATTGAATTTGAGACAAGATTATTCGGTCAAGAAAATTAAACTCAGAAGTAAATCTACATTTAGTCTTGTTTCCCTTTATGTAGAATAATATGTCATCCTACATCATTTTGGCGCATTTTATTTCTTCCTCAGGCGGTTATCAAAGTGGATATAACGCGCAATGTTCTCACCGGGTTCGGTGACATCATTCAGTGAGCTCATTTTTAAATAGTACAGAGCCCAGGTTGCAATCAGAGTAGCGACTTCAACATCCTTTGAAAAGTTGGTATTATCTCAATAACTAGTCGCTCTGTAATTATCAGCCGGGGGCCAACTTGTGTTCGCACCAAGTTCACACGCTCCTGAAGTTCGGCTTCGTCTACTGCCGATTACAGGGTGAAATTTAATTGGGAGTCCAATTTTTTTCTAGATTACTCGCTAAGATTTTTTGGTCTGCAAAAAATTATGATATTTCGTTAATTACTCGTTCGGCGTAATTTTTCGTAATTTTTCCTTATATTATTCTTGTTTAGATCAACAGCATTCGATTATAACACGAAATTTTTAAGCCTATTTCTGAGCAAATTCAAAGTTTTTCGTACATACAAAATATACAAATATATTCTACACACTCTGATAGTACCATCCGGTACTATTCTGAGTACCGTTCCGTAAGTACCATTCCGGGATTCTGAGACCGGTATCCCGGCTTTCTCCCCTTGTTTATTCCTGGATTCGCGCGATAACATTAGCTAAGTTTTTATGGTCCGGTAAACACAGATATGAACACTTTCAGATTAAGTTTCATGTTCATTCTAATATTAGTTTCAAGTTCACGTTCCTTACGGTCAAATAGAGGCATTGTTGTAGGGCAAAAATGATAAAAATGAAGTATACAAGACCGTCAGGGGTGAAAAGCGTTCACGCTAAGGTGGCGGCGGTCAGCTTGTTATTTCAAGGACTGAGGCGGCGGCACAATAGGGCATCTTTTCTGCATAATGGAACGGTCACGTTACGGGGGTTGTGCAACGAAACCCCAGTTGGTCGACGGCGGACCAACAAAGGTGTAGCGTTGCAGGATCCACTTCTGTCTTGATAGCAGCCATTACGATGCTCATTTTGCATCGCAATTGCTCCGGACAAAGGCAAAATAGTTTATTATCGTTATTTCGGTACACAGTTACTCTATTTTAACTATCGAATCTATAGAGTATAAGTTCGCCTATAAAATATGATTGTGAAGAATAATCTTTCATTGAACACAATTGAGAAACGCCTCTAATACAAATTAAGGCATATAGTGCTACAAGAAAAAATAAAATTAAGGTTAATTAGAAAATTTTAAAAATCAATGCGAATCACGAAGCTGACTCTAAACGAAATAGAACAATGAAATTTTGTGACGCTATTTTATTGCGATTAAAACTCGTTTCAAATAATTTAGTGGCAACAGTGGCACATTACGTTAAAATGATTCAATGAATCTAACTGACCGGTATGAGATCAATGATAGCCAATTGCAGTTGAATGATAGTCGACTGATTTATAGCTCAGTGATTTACGGCTTTCATATACATTATCGGTCAGTTAATTAAAATTATAAATCAAACGCTGCGGCTATTCTCGACCTACAGAAATTCAACGAAATGTATTAACTGAACTGTTTCACAGTCTTAGTATCAATGCCAATATGAAATTGAAAATTGCCACTATTGTGGCATCGACCCTGGTTGGAATCTCGGCGTCAATTCCTTCAAATGTGAATTTCAACTGATTAATTGAGGCGATCTCCTAAACTCAGTGTAGTCATTACAACCCGTTAGAATATAGTACTACTACCATCAGGGCAATCCAGCACGAGGTATGACTTCAGTTTGACCTGATATAAACTAGCCAGAACCTAGACAAAACCAGCGGATAGTATATATATCTATCGCTGCACCAATTAAAATAGCTTATTGGTGCAGTTTGCAATATTAAAAACGTTTAGTAGGAAAAAAATTAAATATTATAGGTCAGTGGAAAGGCATAAGGCTGGGCTTTAATAAAGTATGGGAGTATGCCGGAAACCTGAAGAGAGCTGGGCGTTGATCGCCACCCGGCCGGTAGAAACCTGCGCTTCGGTACAAAACACCGAGTGAAGACCCACAATCGGATGAGAAGTTCGAGTTGAATTCTATTGTATTCCCGACTGATATTCTAATCGGAATGAGGGAAGATACACCCGGAGGAGCACAATTTTAGAGGGGGACGCGTGCTTTGGGACGTGACGCTGGAGGAGGTGTCGCGTTACGGGAGCTAGGGAGGGTGGCCCGCTCACGACATGGCTGGCATCTGTCGCCTTCCATACATAATCGCTCCCAGTCCACAAAGATTCGTTATGTCGTTCCGTAGATCCATGAGTATCATCGTCCAAACCGAAATCTAAATATGAATAAATGCCTGAGTTATGCCGAGCGGACGCTATTCGGGTCAAAGTATTGACAAGGTGGATAACGAAATAGACATTAAAAATTAACTAGGACTAGGAAATATTCCCTTCCAAAAGATCGTTTTATTTCCGTCGTAACTAATATTTTATCTAGGCGATTGAATTCTTTAATAGATAGTGAATACGAACCAATATCGAAATAGTGAGAAATACATTAGCGACTAGAAATTAAAAAAAAACTAATAAGAAAATAGATTAGATTCCAGCATGTAAGATAGATATTAAGATTGACTCATTAAAAATAATTTTCATCATTTGAGATACAAAGAAGAAGAGTGAATGAGTGTATATAGTTTTACTTCGCCCCGTCGGTAAACGTATAACAAGGCTGGAGACAAATTGTTAGAACAGGGGAGTGTGCGTTGAATTCTCATCTAATTGAAGACGTCTCTAAGGAATAAGCTCCTCTAAACAACACAGCTGTATGACCCAACCTCGTTAGGGAAGAATTAAAGCCGGGCGCGCACAGTGGTGGTGCCTAATTGTATCGCTTGACTTGGGCGGGGCGATTTTCGCTTTTAGATAATTCAAGTTGAGCTAGAGCCTGCAGCCATGCGGTAGAGGCCCCTATTGCCACCTGTTGACGGGGACACTAAGATACCACTGAATAAAATACCCAAGCAATAAAACAGAATGTATCAGTCAGTATGACTTTAAAACCTGCAATTACTGAATTTTAAATAGATAAATGAAGGATTGTATATAGGCTGCGCTTCTGACCTAACTTCAAATGAATGAAATTTTAAAAATCAATAAGTATTGACTGTAGAATGTAATAAAGAAGACGTGTTAACTATTGACCATTTCTTGTAGCAAGATCTAACAATGTTCAGTTTTCTTCCAGCGAGGGTTTTTTTTTCGTTGTAGGCCGCTGTGCAATCTGGTGCTCACAAAATAAATGGGGGGGACACATGATATACAGCTACACGGTCGAAGCGCACCCGTCGCCAATATTTTTTCCTTTATTATTTAATTCAACATTACTTTTCACGTACTGTGGTAGACAATGATTTAATGTGAAAATATAAGACAATTCGCAGAGTTTGTAAATAATTTTCCTACGTTCATTTCCGGTAGCAGTCAATTCCCTCTATTGCTGAAATATGGGCCATAAATTATCACAAGAAAAAATTACACAAAATACCTCAAATAATCTCTTGGTATTTGCAAAATACATCAACATATGAATGACAAACGTGAAGGAATTACTAATTAAATCGCTAATATAGCTAATGTGATTCAAGTATTGCATGTATTAATGCATCCAATTTTCTGTCTTTTAATATCTTTTTTATAATCGCATAATTATTTATATTTAAAAAATACGTAATATTAAAGCATAATGGAAAGATCCATCCATGGATGGAAGTTATCCTTAGTATATTCAGAAGGAAACAGAGTCTTTAGAATAATATAGTACTAAGAGAAGAAATTACTTGAAATTAATAGCACCATCTCTGTGTTGGTGGTGACTCATCGTGAAAAGCTATCATTAATTCTAAATATTATTTTCAAGTTTTAAATTAAACGTTTGATTACTCTGAAAAGTTTAATATCAATATTTTTGCAATTCGTATGTTGTTCATATGTTAATAATTAGGCCAACATTTGGTCTATCTGGCACGTTAGCAAATTACGAAATATAACTTTTCAGATGTTTGGCATGCCGGTGGAAAAAGTGTCGCCATACCTGATTAAAAATCATTGAATAATTGAGGAAGCGTATTGGGGTGGGTGTACTCACCTAAACAAAAATTGCCGCGTTTTAAAAACACGGATATTTCGAGTTTTTGAAAACGACGTGGTAGCGTCAGTTGCACGAGAGGAGAGGGATCGGATGGGAACCAACTTCTGAAGTTCATTAACTGAAATTAGAAGCTCCCGCGGAACTTGCTTCATTTTCTTGTCTCCCGGTGTTCAATACTCGAAAGCTGGAATTTATCTATTTCTACAACCGCTTCAACTTTCCAGACGACCTCTAAAATGCTTCTTGGCCCAAGAACGTAATATTTAGAGCCCGAAACATTAATATTATGTGTAATATATGTATAGTCTGCTGACATACTTCAATATATTCTATTACAGTTAGGGTAGAATTGTGGGTAGAGGAAAAGATATTGACGAGAAGGTCCCTTCATGGTGTGGGCGGGCCCTGTTTCGCATGGCTGGTTGCCATCCTCTTTGTGTCCCATTGTTGAGCTCTGAGGTCTAAGGATTTCGACTGTTCCCCGGTCTCTAGCCGAGGGTCAATATGTTTTTGGTATCTCGGCGCTCGGATCAAGCTGTTGGGGTCGTCAAAATAACGGAATAATTGCTAAGGAGACCATTCCTGGAGGCTGTGGACTAAAAAAAAGTACCATTTTTTGGTGTTCACCTGGTATGTTACTATTGCAGAAGATTCCGATGATTGAACAAAATGAATGATTCATAATTATGAGTTATTAACATAAGTCAATTTGGAATATCCGTTTGGTGGTCGGCCTTAAGCTATCTATATAGATGGATACATTCACTGCTTGTGAAATGCGTAACCCAAACTCTGGAACTTTTGAAAGCGAACGAAAACAAATTGGAAGGATGCAGGAACGATAAATAATACGTTGCATAAAATGGGCTTAGATAAAACTGGCGAATATTCATGCTGCTCAGAACCTTTACGAGTCTAAAGTAATTAAGAGCCAAGGATTTAAAAATTGTTCTGTCCCTGCCATTTTACGCTTTCTACAGCACAATAATCCGCCTCCTGGAGAAGTTGTATGGAATTATGAACTAATTATCGGCAATAGAATATTCAGGCAGTTTTTAAAAGCAAGAGCAATAAAAAATATTTATAAAAGTGAACGCTTTTCGATTTGAGGATTTCATCATTCTGGTTAATAATTCCTTTTTCACTGCAACTAATAGGGAACTTGGAATAACTACGAATTTCTTGCCCCGGAAATCGCTGTTACAGGGGAATTACCAACAGCTGCATATGTAACTGGGGCACTTGTGTTCATATTTCTAACAGATTCTTGTCTATGCGCAAGCTGAGAATGTTGATTCACAAGTGACCCATCTCATGCAAACGCGCCAAACGAAATCCGCTGAATTCAGTTCTGTCACGGGATAAATTGAACACAAAGACCGTGAGAAGTGTGAACGTACAGTCGTGAAGAAAATTCGACTCACCTGAATGACCGATGGAAGAAACAGACGGACATGTATGAAAGAGAATCAAATGTCCTTTAAAAGAGTTCAGAAGTGTATTGTGTTCAGAGTGGTGCTGGGAACATATTTTTCCAGCTGGGATACCCGTCCTTACAACTGGAGTACTACAGGTTGTGTATAATTTATAACTCTCTGAACAATGGTACTTCAGTGAACGATGAAGTGTCGCCCCCGGTAATCGTATCTGGAAGAATTGTTCTGTGTAAAAAAGAGCCATTATCGAACGCGTTACCGGCCGTCGTCCACTCATTAATGAAAAGCTAACTATTCATGATTGACATTCCTTCGAAAGGAGCGTAATTATTGAATGGCCAGTGAATTCCATCCCGCTAATTATTAATAACGACAGATTTCAGGATGTTAATTTAAGAAACCTGTTTGGTGCCCATTACAAAGTTTTGACTATCATCATTTTCGCTATGTTCCGTTTCGATATTCTAATACGATATATACCTGTGAGTTTATTATCTACAGTGTATATTGAATGATCGCGGGTCTGAAAAGGCAAATTGGTCCCGCTTGGCCAATTCAGTTTAAATTGATACCAATTAACTTCCCATTCGACCTAGTTGCGTTTTCAATTTGTCCATTGTTAGAGATCAGCGGCGAGAGGCGTCGAAATAAACTTAATTTCTTAAGTAAACTGAATTACTATTTCTCTCTAAGAAACGCTGTGACGGCGAGTACAGTACTTGATCTGAACAGTGGACGATATTTCTATTGTCGTATTGATTCTCTGATTGATTACATTGACAATTGTTTAGAGGATATATCTTGACCCGTTCTATCGAGTAACCAGCTTATTAATAATTATTTTTTGGCCGGAATCGGAATCTGCTGATTTACGTTCTTGCTACCTTTTATTCAAATTTTAGCAAAACATATACGGGACTGGTGATAACATGGGTATAGTTGTACATTAGTGGTACGGCGTTGAAGCTAATAGAATGTAGGGATACTTGTTGAATCAGGGACAGGGGCCAACTGTTGCTAGGCTTGAGCGGTGGCCAGGTGCGCTTCTCTCTCCGCCCCCTCTCTCTCTCTCTCTTCCTCCTTCTTTTTTTCTATCCCTGTCTCTCTCCCGCTTGCTGCTATCCTATTTACGGGGCGGTGGGGTCGGGCGGATGAGAGCACGTGCTGTTCAGCGCCCACGCACGGCACAGCCGTCCCGGACCACCGACGACAGATGTACGCGGGGCCCTGATTTCCGAAGCGCGGTCTCACCTCCCAATTGGTTACCGGTGAATGGTAAAAATTTTTTGCCGCTCCGGTTGCCTCAGCTCCTGTTCGAGTGATCGGAACCTGGAGCCGTCCGCGTTATTGCGGAAGAAAAATATTTTCAGATGGCAGACAAACATCAGGATACACTTATATTAGTATAATAGTAATAATATTTATATATAATTATATTAGTAATAATTAGTATGCAGAAGACATCAAATATTAATTTAAGGTGTTTGTGGAGTGTATGGAAGGGAGTTGAAATTAAGTAATTTGACGCTTCTCTACACAGATTGGTGACCAATATCCACCACCTAAGAGAAACTACGTAACAAGAAAAAATCGCGCTCATTAGTCGAGTACGAAGGTACAAAAAAACGAGTAGAGAACACAAATAGTGCATGAACTGGTGATCTATTTTTGTATTGTCTCAAGTTTCCAAAAATTGATTGTAGTACATGGCATTGTAGAGTAGCTGCGTCTCACTTTCAACATTTCAATTGGTCCGATTTAGTTTAAAAAATTTAATAATTTCATCTACAGAAAATTATAAAGCAAGCGTGATTTCAGTGACTCAATTTCTTGAAAACCAATATTATGTCTGTCAATACTGTCTATTATGTTGATAATTTATTTGTTCGTTACCATTAGTTGTAGTATTTTAACGTTTTTAGGATTTTAACATTAAAAGAAATTAAATAATTCTTTCTTCTTAATAAATAATAAGGCGTTTTGTAATTGTTAATTAATGGCAAGGTAATGAAATGATATGGTGTAATAACCTCTACACTTGAAACTTTTAGATGTGTTTCCGAAGTTACCCCCTTCCGAGGAACCCTACTACTTTACCTGTAAGAAAACGGGCAATAAACATGTAGGCGGAACGCTGACTTTAAATTTCAAATGGCAACCTTGCACTCGAAAAAATATGGGGTCGCCTGAACATGCAAACAAAGGCGAGCCATTCGGTTAAGTGAAAGCAAGCCGATCGTTGGAAACCATAAATCTTACCCCCTCGACCGTTCTACCGGCTTATATTGTGGCTCCGCAAAGCCTGTCTGTCCGTTATACCTTTCGACAAATGAACCAGAACTGAAAACGCTCCGACCAATTTCCTGTACCTAACAGGGCGTTTTACCCCCTTATAAGTGACGATCTTATCCACCAACCTGTCCGCATGTCCAAGACTCCTTCCTCTTAGCCCAAATGGAAATTTATGAGCCGATAACAATTGACCTAAGAAAGTTTCCTTGTTGAGAATCCCTCCTTGTTTGAGGTCGTACTTAAACTCGGAACGACAAAAAATCGATATCAACCGGTATCAATTTTTTTTTATTGAAAAAAGTTTGTTGGACAACAACTCAAAATGGGCCCTCATTTTTCGGGTTCTACTCTACTGGCGATGAAGCATCCTTTGTGGACTGGCATTGTAATGTTTTTGATGGCGTTGGACAGTATTTTTGTTACTGCAGTAATACTGCATCACAACAATTTACCGAAGTACTAGGTGCTTAGGCTCATTATTATTTCACCCGCGTGGAGACACTTTAAAGTGTCATTTCTCTCCTGAGATTACAAATGACTGGGGATACGCTAGTAATTATTTTAGCCATTTATGATAATATCGTAATTGTCGGTTGACGGGGTTTAGGGCTATTTCAGGCTATCCTGAAAAGTCGGATTAAAACGGAAAAGTGTTGCACGAAGATCACCAGATGTCCCACCTCGTGTGTAAATCTAAAGAGGAATAGGAGAGGAAACCGGTGGGTTCGGCGGGTCCCACCTGGGCAGGATGTCCTCTTCCCCGGTCGTACAGGATAAACCTGCTTGCAGACTCGCCCAGGAAACAACCACCTTCACTATTCAGTCTCTTCCGTACAGGTCCAATTGTAAGAGCTCCCCTCCGATATAATACATTCATGATTTGTTGTACACGTTTTTTTTTGTTTCATCAAAAAAAAATTGAACTTGGTAGGTAGAACAAATGTTTCGATTCTTCTGATCTTTCAAAGAAGGCGCTTCATAAATAATTACGAATTTAGGATAGCAGTACAGACAAAGTCAAAAAAGTCTTGTGGGTGATAATATTAATAATCCTGGCGGACTACATATTTAAATATCATAAATGCAATTCAATAGTTTTTAGAAGTGCTCAATTGGGAATAGAATAAGAACATAATCAATCGATAAAATATATAGTAAATCGTCACAAAAATTGCATATGAGTATAGACTTTAAAGTAAAGGCTTTTAACGTGTTTGGTTCTGTAATAAAAAAAATGAAAGCCTCAGATTACTTAGTGGGAATACTGCTCCTCTCTGGTGGTAGATACTGCTCTCTTATCTAGGTAGTGTGTTGGGCGCTAACAGAAGACCAGGAGCGCTGTTATAGTTAGTTTAGTTAAAGGCTTGAAGAAGTTAGTTTGTGCGATGGCACATGGGGCGCGTGCCGGCCAGGTGAAGAGCCCCTAAGGGGTGCTAGGGTTGGCCGGTGGTGAGATTTTTCCCCGCTCCGTTTTCCTGTCCCTTTTATCGGCAGCTCTGGCAGATGCGGCGCGTGTTCCCCGCCCAGGTGGCCGCCCCCTCACAGCTGCTTCAACCCTTAAACCTCTTCCTCTGTCTTTTTCTCCGCCCTTTTTCATTCTGCCGTAAACGCTTTTCTCTCTTCCTCCTAGTTACCTGCAATTGATCTAATTGCAACCTGATGCGGGATGTCTATCCACGGAAGCTGCTCTCCCCCGAGCTCTGCATTCGTCTTGTGAGCCCGAAGGACTTTTATGAATTTATTTCCGTTAACTTCGCCATCTTAAAGATCTATTCATCGAGTTATTGGGGATTTTAGTAAATAAACTAATTTCGAAGACACACGTGTCTTCTTTTTGATTGAACTTAACGGACAAAAATATAAATCGACAAACATCGATATTTTGTTTCCACAGAAATCATTTTAGTATAAGGTCGACATTATTTTAATTAGAAGTTATTATTACCCTTTCGATTATTTATAATGATTATTATAACATGTGTACTTTATTTCTTTTGTTACAACTAGATAATTCACGGAAATGTATTTAATGCTGTTAGGCTTCAGAAATGAATAAAAGATAAAATCAGTATCGAAGTCTATAGTTCATGTTAAGATGCTAGTTAAGGAGTCCATATGCTCTTACAAACTTCTGTACCCGTTCGTTGATTTGATCAACGGTACTAGAACGGATTTTGGTTCCTCTATCGTCAAAAGCATTCCGACTGTAAATCTGTGTCGGACCACCAGAGGTAATAGAAAATTTACCGTATTTAACAAACCGGTAGGTTTGAAAAAGCCGAATGCACCAGTTGAATATTTAGGGGGACAGTAAAGGTCTACTTGTCGCGGCCTTTGGTTCTTTTCTTTATTGCTCAGGTGATGCTCGGCGTGACCCGGTCGCATCTGCCTCTCCCCACTCTGGTGGGAGTACAGTTAAAAACCCCCGGTCTACCTGCCTGCCTGCCCAACAGCTGTTCGCCCTTTGTTGGCCTTGTCTGGGCAGCGCAATACAAGACTGGGCCCAGGCGGCATAAAGGAAGACCCCCTGTCGGGGGCGTCTATCCGGAGACGCTGATTTACCGGCCGAACCACCGATTCCTCCCGCTACCTGAATCGTCAAAAAAAAATTAGCAGCCCATTTCACCGTCGACCATCAGTGTTATAATACCAGAAAACGCCTTTACTTATTATATTTCCTGGTTAAAACCTAACCTGAGAATTAACCCTTTGCACTCCGGACCATTCCGGATATTGGCTACCAGCTACTCCTTGGTGGTTGGCAGATGTCACTGTCACTGCTATCGTTTCGGTCTAGATTTAGTCTTTCTAACGTATCTGTATAAACGTCTATCTGGAGCTCATCTTCACTACTACTTGTACCATGAGACTCAATGGTCACCTGTTTGAATGTTTTGCCATTGTTCTAATAAAAAAAGAATAAATCCGTGGGTTGAAAATTTTTAATTGTTATTACTAAATCTGTTACAAAATGATATTTACCAAAAGAACTTATTTACCGAGAGAAGAATCACTTCCGATTTTCTCACTCGTTAGATCTATCTATACCGCTCAACGCTTCAAACCGGACTGAGCTCAGCTTTGAAACTCAAAACTCGCTGACATCTCTTTTATATATCTTAGTAATTTTACTATATTTTGATTTGATGTCTTGCGCCACATTTCAAGAGAAAAAATCGGGCAAAACATGCACGTCTCAAAAAGTTGCCTAGAAATAACTTCATTCCCCGTAATCACTAATAAATTTTAATGTCCCCCTCAGAGGGGACATCGGAGTGATAGGCTGGAATTACGATGTCCCACGAGAGGGGACAACGGAGTGCAAAGGGTTAATAACGAATGTGATTACTCAGTAATAGTTACCGATCTTGCTAACTAAGAAGTAGTAAGAAAAAATTCATGTCCTTTGTTCCGTATTAAGGTGAATTCTGACAATTAGAAGGGAGAACGTTGTGCTGATTAAAGCGTTAACGGATTAAAGCCCTCGGCAAGATAGAGGTGCGTTAGGTCACTTAATTTCTAGTTAGGCCCAGCTTGAAGTGAAGTTTTGCATTATTAACAGTCGTCTGGTTTTCACCTGCAATATCCGAAAAATCAGTCATTCGAACGACGAGAGATGTAGTCTATTGAAATTTGGGGGCTGGCGCATACTGTCTGGCAGTATTGTGCCCGCTACTCGGGTCCCGAGGCCTGAAAGAGACAGAGCGCCGCTGTAGGGTAGGCGAGTTAACACCAATCAGGGCCAATTGAGAGGTGGGGGTAGACCAATATCCGTCGCTGTATTACACCATCATCGCGTGAGGGGGGGCAGGTTGATGATGATGACGAGTGAGGAGATAGAGGAGGAATTGGGGGATACTATTGAGATATCACTAAGGGGTTATAGGGGGGCCGACTGCAGGAAATTGAAAACACAAGTTGATCCCCCACGTTGACCTGCCAATCACCTTAATAGGATAAGGACGGCTTGGCGGGGATTGTGGGGGTCAGCAGAATCCACGTCTCTTCTTGGGTTTGGCCATACTTCGTACGACTCGTGACGACAGACGAGATTTCCGCTTACTTTGAAACGGGTCAATTGTCTAACGCGAATTATAAAACATAGAAATGATTACATTCTGACCGCACGAATTCAAAGCGCAGGAATCAATTAAACCCTCCGGCCAATTGGATTTTCCCTCTCTCTCTCAATGTCCGGCATGATCCCAAAAATTGATTAATACCATGCATTTACTCGACAATTACTCACTTCAGAACTCACTTCGGCCACCGGGTTTAATTCACCATTGGCGTTTATTCGCCTGTCGACTTATTATGGTTTTAAAAAAATGAAACTATAAGCAATTTCCAGCAAATTGAAAACGAAATATTGTGTAAAATTTGAATGAGATAACATTCGGCATAGAATTAAAAAAGTTTACATTCGAATTAATTAGAAAGAATAGTTGGGGCAGGTAGCAGATGGATAATCAGATTCTTTGCAGTTCACTCTATCCAGATGGCCGCGGTTACTTCCCTCTGGAGGAATATTTATTTGCCTCGACTCGAAGTTTAGACCGCCTACATTTCTGAAAGTCGCGATCCAAACTCATAAATTAAATATTCGCTGCTGAGAAATACCGAAGCGTTTAGAACTTCCGCTCCAACTTGTGGTGTTTCAAACTATACTCGGAGCTTTGGCCAGGAGGGTTCAGTCGTAAACACCGTGGAGATTTCTCCACGAGGTAGGAAAAGTAAATTTGAATTTTTTAAATAATCGCTATTTCGTGGCATTCGGTTAATGCTCCGAAGTGATCCCACAAAGTGTTAAGAGGATGCTGCGTCATTCATAAGCGTGGTTTCACTGCCACTTCAGCCCTGCCGACGGACAGACACGCGAGAAATAAAACGCAGTATAATTCACACAAATAAGTGAGGAGAAATTAAAAAACTGCATTCAATATAAATGTAAATTAATATAATTTCCTTTCAGCGACCTGGCACTGAAAACGACCTAATACTAACATTGTTATAAATAAAAAACCGGTCGTTAAAATAGTTCCATTTCATTTCCTCTTACTGAATGCAATAACGGATGACCATATTAAAAATTAACTGAGGAGGGCCTTTATTAAGGCCTGAATGAATTAGTGTATAAAAGTTCCAATATAGACTCTTGACTGCGTCTTTTAGTTCTAATTTAACTGTTCTACTCTGCATTTACTCTCATGTTCGAAGAGGATGCCCAAATATTAGTTACATTCATCATGACTTAATTCCCTATTATTTTTTACTTCACGTATTAGTGTAGAAACGCTTTTTCGACCCTTGAGCAGTACGTGAATAAAGCACCTTTTTAAAAATAAAATCCAGTTACTGACGTAAATTATATCAGAAAATACAGTAAAATTTTTACACTCAATTTATTCGAATAATTCCCAAACGCTTTAAATCTTCGACACAGTTATTGTTGAAAAATTCCTATCACTGCTTGAAAATATTCGATGGAGAAATCTTATCAACACCAACGGGCGGTTTAGTTTGAAAGGAGGCGAATTGACTATTCATTGTTTGTAAATTGGTTCGTGTAGGAGACGAGGAAATGCGCCTTAGACGGTCGTGAGCCCCTACAGGATATCAGAAATTCGTGCCTACCCATCTCACTTATTCACCTAAAGCGTCGTTCGAAAGAAGAAAAAAAAAGAATTTGTGTCTCATACTTGTATAATTCTCAATCTCGCCAGAACGATAGCCCTAAGGCATGAACAACAATAATATAATACGAGATAAATCAGAAATGTCGCCTTACTTAAACATTTATTTAAGCATAACAGAACAGGGAATACCAATTTTTTTTATGTTGGATATTAAATTATTTGAATTGAAACACAGTGTCTTAACATAGTGTCTTAGTGTTCCCTATGTCTCATAGTCAAAGTCAAAGTCAAATTATTATCCTGGAGAAAAGAAATAACTGAAGGGTGTTTTAAGATTAGTTCTTAACTTACTAAGATTCATGCTAGAGCTGCCCTCTGTACTAATTACAAGTAACTACTTGCATAATCTGACCAGATAACAAATCCATATAGTTCTGGAAAAAAATATTTTGCCCTCATTATCTATAATCATATTAGACTTAAACCAACAATAAACCCAGAGAAATTTTGCAAACAATTCCACTCATCATGTCCAAAAGAATATATGTGGTATTGTTGAAGACATGAAAAATCACAGTTGTATTATCATGAAGTCATATTTAAATTACATTATGTAATTACAAATCAATTTATGTTATTGTGGTAATCATATAGAAATTTTTAAATTGAATTACATTTAAAGAATATTAATTATTATATTAGTAGAAGTATAACATTTTATTTATCTGAAACTCTTGTATTAGTCTTAAATGTACAAAATTCATGAGTACTATTATACAAACATACATAATTAGTTTGTATATTTTATATTTATTATATATCTGTATCTTATATTACAGAGGAAATATAAAAATTATGGAAATATGAATACGGAACAAATCCTACCATATCATCTTCCAAATTATCTTTGGATTATATGTTTCTATCAGTGAATGTTACACTGTAATTTTTTTTTGATAATTATTAACTAACATATCCTCATTTATAATAACTACAGTTATAGATGTCTTAACTTGAAGTGAATTGAAATCATAGGTTAATTAAATACAGATCAGTAGCATTTTTCAATACTACTGATCACAATATAGTACAATAAGATATCAAACTAATAATTTCAAATATTTTATTACAAAGGTACCAGTTCAAGATCATGGTAAGAGTTTTTAATGTTATAAATTTCGGGCTTGGTGGTTGTGGTACTAGTGTCTAGTTTTAACATGCTCCACATTTTCACTGTCTAGTGTGATTTGATGCCTTTATGGTCATAGCAATGAAGGACTAAATGTACTTACATTTATCAGTACTATGAGCTAAGAATTTAAATTAAATATTTTCTTCATAATAGAAACTGTCCTAATTTCTATGAGGATTTCTTAAAATTAATTCATCATGAGTAATTAATAAATATTATTGAGTTAATTAATAAATCATAAATAATTTCCTAATAATTAATGGGAAAATTAATTTATGATTGATATTATGATTTATTGACTGAATAAATTAAAGACCTTTCTCCCAAATATGTAACAGTTTTCCCTATTATACTTGCAGATTACAACTATGAAATCAGTTCATTGTACATCTAGTACACTAGAGAATAATGTTTTCAGCAGTCTATCATAAGTAATGAAATAATTATTTCTCGGTTTCTGACAATTAAATAGGTGATTGTTAATTAATCGAAAATATAACTAATAACCTATGTTTTATGCTTATTAAATACCTTCTAAATATTTGATGATAATTACTTTAACAGTATCAATAATGTTGCCTTATGAAAAACACATGCATAATGCTATTTGCCCCCAAGTTTAATACTGGTAAATTCAAGTTCAAATCCTGTTATTGAAAACATAGCTCCTGTTTAATCATAAATGTAAATTTGCAATTATTTATAAATATCAGACTGTAATCTACCATTTCTGGTGCCAATGTTCTTACATTTCAGGATGTATTGTTTTTTAACTTCTAAGTATTAAGTAACCTCAGTACTTCTATTAAACTGGGGGCACATAATCAATTTAAAACTACATAAAAAAACTACACCTAGAATTTTAGTTTGTAAGGTACTTACATCTGACAATCACGACGAAAATGTATCACAGAAGATTTGGTTGTTAATTTGAGGATTGTTCCTGTTGTTGGATACAATTGTTGGGATTTGTTGTGATGATTTAGGTATAACTAACAGGCTATGCTAACTAAATTCCAACTTCTCAATATGGCCGACAGGTGGCAGTAACACGGAGATCCGACAGGGGGCAGCACTCGTCATTGATTACTTATTTGAGGCTCCGACCTCGTCGGGCGAGCATCAGAGCACTTCTGCGCCTCTCCTATTTCGGTAGTGCCTCTTTTACGCGTTCGCTAGTTTCTCGGCGAGCTCAAGGCGGGCTCCAGCCAACTTGGAAGCGGAGGAGGCGGTGTCATGTGCTTCTGACATCAAGGAAACCGAGAGCAACTAATCGCCGGCGTTCGTTAACTCGCGCACTGGACTACAAGAATGTGAGTTAGAATTAATGGTTTTTTCTATTTGACACATTTCATTAACTAAACTTCTGTTTTTAACAACATTCTTATTTTCATAAAAACAACATATTACACATTTGTTTCGTTATGTGTATAACAGTGTTCAAATTTTGGTATCCTCTGGTAGCTCAGTTGGTAGAGCGGTGGACTGTAGTGGGCAAAATTTAGACGGCTATCCATAGGTCGCTGGTTCAAATCCGGCCCGGAGGAGTTTATATTTTTCAGTTTACCCACTATCCATTTAATTATTGTCCTCAAAAAGTTGTGTATTTGTCATTGTTATATCTACCACTCTCAACTAAATAATTTACGTGTAAATGATAATATAATCTGGAGTATACTGTAGGGATAGAACAAATTAATTATTGAATATTAAGTTTTCTAAAAATTTAATTTAATTTATTAATTCTAAGTCACATTTGCAGTCCATTAGTTTCAGATTTTCCTAACATGTTCCCAGAAATTAGTCATCAGTTTATAACACAAGAATTTTAGTACAGTTATTCAGCTAAACTATATTAATTTCTTTTTTGTTTCTCCGTTGTTGTTTTGTTGTGTTGATGTTTTAATGTTGTAATGAATGAGTTCAACTTCCATTCAACTCAAATTTGAAATAGTAAATTAGTGTGCCACGGTATTCCAACTTAATGAATATACACGCATATTATTAGTTTAAAGCGTATTTTTTTAATATATAATACGGATATATAGATAACAAATAGGATATTTTTTTACTTTTTCCCATTTCGTTGACATCACCTCCTCACAGAAGTGTTATTATAAGAACGATTTCCTGTAGGCGGGGAAATTGAAATATATATATATATATATATATATATATATATATATATATATATATATATATATATATATATATATAAAAGCGAAGTTTCAAATAAAGCGGACGTTATATAATTTCGTGGTAAAATAAAATTGTAATAATCTTTATATCCCTGTTTTTCCTTCAAACCTTATTTCTCCTCATTCTAGACCTTTTCATCTTGGATCATTTTAAGACACGTGTCAATTATTACTGTAGGTGTCGGCTTTGACACTTCTCTGTTGCCGGAATTGATGATTTTTAGCGCCCCTTTATACCAGTTTTGCCGCTTTGTGCACCAGTTGCATCACGTTTTGGTGCGTGGGAGTTTTAAGATAGCCGGGCGTTGGTGTCGCGCGCCATTCTCACCCGGCTTCTTGTCACGTATCACTAGGACAACCGTTCACTACCTAAAGTTTATACCTATACATACATGTAAATATATATTTTTTTGTAATACTACGTGTATATGATACATTTTTTAAGTAAAAGGTTTCTGTTAAAGGCCGTTAGCTAAGCATCCCTTATCACAGATACGAATGATACGAGGAGATTCGATTGCTACATGTTCACCCATTTTTGTGTAGTTGAAATTTTGCTTTAACATTCCGTTCTGAACGAGCCACTCTGAGTTTATGGAAACCTTATGTACGTAACGTGAAATGTATCTACTGGTAACCTATATTTAGATTTGAAAAACCAGCATAGATTGAACACCGGGGAATAAATCGCAGGTATACATACGTACCAGCAAAAACGCTGGCTTAAATATTTTTTTATGTCTCATTGATAATCACACATCCTTATTTTAAAGTGGTCTTACTGGCCTATTGAAACTAAGTTCCCTTCCATTGTCTCGGAAACAGGTTTTCGTGTGGTGGCCTCATTCAGAACGGATCGCTCCTTACCTGCTAGAACACACTGCACCTACCACAGGGTACGTCCCTGTCGCAATGAATACCAAGGAAGCTTTTCGATCATAGCAAGCTATAATGTCATTAATAAATTCTATCTCATAAAAACGAGCTTCTCGTGCAGTTAAAAGCGTAGAATACGCTTAATGGAAGCAGAAAGCGGCCTACCGACAGTCCGTTCGAGCGAAGCGACTAAATCGAACTATGGCACATTGCAAAAATTAGAAGCCCAGATCTTTACAGCAGTCGCAAATCTCTGTAAGCCTAGATGTATCATTGCAAATTCAAGTAAACCGAAGATGAGGTCATAATCATATTAAACGATTTCGAAACAGGCCACCTTGGAGAAATATTGCTAAAATTAGCAAGAAAGCTATTCTCAATCTGAAAATCTGAATTAAAAAGTAAAATGTTTAAGGGAAATAGTCCGGAATATGTCAGTCGGGTTCAACAGAAATATGGAAAAGCCGGAGGTTTCCGTTGCCAAAAGGGAGTGTCATAAAACTATAAAACATATGGTGAATCGGTAAGGTTCACTTGGGGACTACCGCCGGGGTAAACATCTGCTGTTTGGAATGCACCTCACGAAAGGATTTTGGTCTTAAAACTTCTTGAAAATGATGGTATAACATACGTACATAATTTCTGAATACAGTAAATACGTGTATCAAATATATATTATTACAAAGGCTAAACTTTGAATATAAAAATATGTATAAGGTATAGATATAAATATTTATATTGTCAATTTTGGTAAATCCAGACGAGGAATTTTATTGTGTGCAATTCAATTTGTGCATGATTGGTATCATTGTGTGAATGAATGTATGGGAAAACTGTTGATGGTTTTTTCGCCCGAAAAACACCATTTCATCAGAAAATATTGGGTAACTATTACTATTACGTAATACATCTGTAGAAATCGAACTTTGAGCGTCTTGCGCATCTTTTATCGATTCAGTATTTAAAAAAAATGTAAACTTGTAAGATTTTATCCTTTGATACTTTATCCTTTGAACTATCTCCAAAGGATTTTCTCCTGCGTATGATGAATTCTAGAGTTAGGGGGATTTCCGGAACCCCGTGCTAAATTTACTGGAAGATGCTCCAAACCTCCGATTGGTTAGGCGGGGCCGAAGTGTGCGAATAATTACAGACAGTAAGGCGTATTTCTCGTCCGGTACAAGGGGTGTTTAAATTGTGCGCGAGATATGGTAATAAATCATCGGCGACGTCTGCAGTAGACGCAATGGCCTCCTGTCCAAGTGGTCTCCTATGCTTAAAGAGCTTAAAGATCTATTGGATCCCGAATCTGAAATTCATGTTCAATCCATTTTAACTCTGGCTACCGGCTTCTGGGACCCGTATCGGAGGCGGTAGTCCCCAGGGGTATACGGTGTAGTCAATGATTTGGTACTTGTTTCAGCGATGAAAAAGGCGCTGGTTAAGACTGTAAAAATTCAGTATTTTAAATTTACACGTAATATCAAAATATATCACAATTCCAGTCCGATTGTGGGTTGAACTTGAATGGCGACCGGGTTTAATAGGAGGGCGAAGCATCGCAGCGGAGCAGGGTCAATTAACGCTAACGACGGAAGCCAAAGAGATGTGTTGTGTGTGTACAACGAGAAAGCCCTATGCAAATAACAGGCCGGGCCGGCGGCCGAATTAAAGCTTCGATTTATGAACAAAGCCCGACGGCCCATTGTTAGCACGTCCAGATTAGTAGATAAAAGATAGGGATAAAGATTCCCGTTAGAATCGTGCAACCGATTTCCTCCTTCTGCCGTTGGCAAAATATGGCCCGACGTTAGGGTAAATAAACGTGCGTTTTATCAGACTGGAATTAGCTCTTAAACATAGAAACTGGATGGGTTTTCGCGATAGCTATTCTGTTCCATTTCAGATTCAGATCTACAAAACTGGCCGCTAGCAGGTGTTTAGAGTTAAAATATGAAAGAATTATAGGGCAGAAGAAAGCGAATTTCAGAGGCGTAATATGCCCAAATGACAACTAATTCCCTAGATAATTAATCGGCATTCGTAGTATAGTCCCTATTCTTTATGTCAATAGTCTGTTATTCGAATATATGTTGTCATTCCAATAAGTTGGACCGTTTTAGATCCTTATCATACAAGGAAGGCGCATAATTTCAAATCGTACATTCTTTGGCTGTTGCCTTTTTTCAACCCCCCACTGAGGGGTAGTCAGATTATGGCATACTTTACTTATCTATCTAAGTGGGAAGGGGACCTTCAGTACTTATTCTAGGTCCCTTAAAATAGATAATCTAGTCCGACTGAGATGAACATAACATGATAACAATGGCACTGATTTTATTTTCGCGAATTCATTTATCCACATCGGATATGTCTGTCTGGTGAGAAATTTGGTTTTCCAGTAGTTTTATTTTTGCATTAGACAAAAATCCGAAGACTCGTTGTTACCAGATTTTCGGTCTTTCTACTTAACCGAGCTTCACTACAACTGTTGTGTACGCGCCTAGATTATCCGATAGTGTGAAGGTGTCGTTATCTTCTCCAAGGTTTTGGGGGTAGTGTTGTGTGGGCGGTGGCCGCGTAAAGTCGGTACTGTTAACTAACCCAACCGGAGGGTGAGATCTCCGCGCTGCGATAACAAACAAGCCCGTTATAGCCCAGTACAAACTTCGAGCCCGAGTTTCCTCCACCGAACTGGTCTTGCCTAATTGTCAAGTTTGTCCCCTCCTCTCTGACCCGCCCGATTAACAGTTTCCTCACTAAACTCTTTCTGTCCAATCCGCCGGTCTCCAATATTTGATTCGAGTCAACTTCATATTTGAGCACGTCCCGTACGTGGACAGTTACTATAATTAAAATTATCTGCGTTTTTATTTGCACACACCAGGCACATAGTGTTCAGAAAAATTACTTTACCCAAGTTTTGAGGCGTTTAGTGCTGTACGGCCCCATTCCGAATAAAATCATTGTTTATCTTAATCAGTTCAAAACTCATGATATTCTTTTTCGAGTTCTTCACGTTCTTGAGTTGTTCATGGCGGCATTTACTGCAGCATTGTTTGTTTCCTATACCAAAATATATTTTCCTTTTCTCTTGTAACGACCAGAAATGTTTAAACATGAAAATAGTATTTACATAGAATGAATAGGTTCCGTTGGGCGGTATTGACTCTTCCGCTTGGGATACAATTGCTCCGGTCGTTCCGGTTTATATCGTCGGTTCCCTCCCAGCCTAGGTCTGTGGTCCGCGGCCCTCTGTTTTTATTAATCCTCGGGCGTTTGTCTCTTTTATTGTTTGCCGGCCGCAGTGGTCGTATATTGGCGCGGCCGTTCTCTAGATTGGCCTCGGACGACCTTTTGGACAGTGTCCAATCAAACGTATTGATCAACGTCGGGACCACGACGCTTACAGGTCCCCCTCTTTTCCATTCCGGGCGGACCGACGGAATAAAACATAAATTACGTCTACAGTCGCTGACTCACCTGCACTATGAACTATAAGCGGGTTCAACAGTGCGTCTAACGGCAGCATTTCATTGCAACTTTTGGATATCGTGATTGAATGGCATAAGTAGACCCCCCGATAGCTATTTTTAACTGTTTTTTTCTTAAATTACCACCAGATTAAAGGTTTGGAAATATAGTCCTATTTAATTCATAATAAATCACCGGAATTGCTTTGGGGATGAGAGCTGCTCATATATATATTTCATTGTTTTACTACAGAGTTTTCTCAATGTCTTAATAGTCAGTGTGTTAATGATATAGCAAAATACTCCTTTGAATACTTATATAAAAACAGAAAAATCCGCTGGGTGACAATTGGATTGTGGATTTGCTGCAGAATCTTTAGTTAGCACGAATAAATAGAAATGTGTCAATAAATGATTTTACAACCCAGGCTGGAATTGTATTTTGCAGTCGATTACAAAAACAGAATTGCAGTTCTAATGAAACATGGAGGTATTTAACTTTTACCAAAAATATAAATGTAAAACGTATTTAAATTTATTTTAATTTTAAATCATTTAGTATTCTGTATGTTGTAAACTTCACAGGCCAAGTATGTTGTTGTTGTATTCCGGTTAGCCAAGTTGAATACCGAATTTTTAGTTGACCTTTTGACCGTAAACATCTCTAGAACAATGCATTCAATGGCTCCGGTCTGAACGGGGCCTAGAGGCGGGGAGGCAGAAAACATTGTGGGGGTTTTTTATTTTATTGATCAACCAGAAATTGTACCCGAAGGGCAACTCATGATCGTTCTGTTAGCCTTCTCCGCCAACTGTTGGTGCAATAAAAGAGTTCGCTCGATCGTACTTTGTTGACAGTATATTTTAATCGGGTCGCAATTTTCATTAACTCTCCGAGGTCGAAAGAGGCGGCTTGTAATTGAGCCAATCGGTGGGACGGCTATTGGCCCTGCAGAACCTACATATATATTGCTTCTTGTCGGGACGACAAAAACAGTCAGTGTCCTTTTTGAGCTGATACGGATTATTAAAGGATGTTGTGACAGTAATGGGTTAAATATATCCAATGGTAGTTACTGTTCCCGCTGTGCAATGTTTTGTTCGCAAGGAAGTTATTCTTCTGTTATTTGCTTTGCCCATTATAGAACTCGAGGTATCGGTTTCATTTTGATGGATTAATACTTGTACAAACAGGGTATTCTCAAATGTGTCTCTTTTAGTATCGGGGCCCGACCGAAACAGAGTTGCACTTTACTGTCGGTACCCATAAGGCCTGATAAAATGGAGCAGTTAAAGTGTTAAACGACTTGGATATAGCGAAGTTTTAAGGCCCCGGGTTTAAAGTGGGGGCGGCCCCCTAAGCCTAAGGGCCTGGCAGGAGACCCTTAGGGGGTAGGGGCCCTCTACGCTGTTAGATTGCCCGGATTCCGACCGTGGGTGCGTGAGCGTCTCTAAAGGAGGAAAGCTTGTCCCTGCGAGCAAAAAGGGGCTTTTTATTTCTTTCCGACCCTCCCCAGGGTAAATCGCGGCCGCACCCTTCTGGGCGGGCCCGCAGTCCCGGAATAAGCCCGAGCGGAGTTTTCACAATTCCGGGAACAAACAAATTTGAGTGGAACTGGGCGTAACGTTAAAATCAACTTAAAACGCTTGGATGAGCTCAATGTTCAAACTTCGTTTTGTTAATTTCCAAGTCATATCTCTAACTACAGGATGTAATATTTATAATATAATTGTTATACCCATAATTAAGCAATAAAGTGCGTGATGGAAGCTAGAAACCTTATATAACTATCGCATTATAAATATTTTTCAATTTATCGTGAAAAATGTGTGTAGTCGGACTGTCCCGCTCTTTCAAAAAAGAATATTTCCCAATTCTTGAGTTGGGTCCGGCTTTTACTTCGAGGCAAATTTTGAACTACTGGTGAATAAATTTGAGAAATTTATGGAAATCGTTCGAAAGTTGGATGTTCGTCGCTAGCAGTTTACAAGTAAGAGTTTTACAAAGATATGTATTTTTCAGTTATTAATTTAACCTCATATGGTTCTTCCCTTTCAATTTTCTCTCTTATCTCAAGTCTCTGCCTGCGTTTCGATTCCATTTCGAACGTTGTGTGCGGATATTTTTAGAAATGAAAAGCAGGTTGGCCAGATTCACGGTGGAAAATAACGATATTACGCTTATTTCCAGTGCTCTGAATTCAGCGAACACGGTCTTAATACGGAACATCTACAACATGGTTTTGTGTTAGATCGGGGGCGAATGTTGCTTGCAGGCATTGTAATGCGCACCGTTTAGGCGCCTTTCGACGCTCAAGTAACTTCCGGACCTAATTTATTCTAATTAATACAACTAGCTGGCTGACTGATAACCTTGTTTGACAACGCAACTTTTATCCGATAAGACGATAGCTGTATGCGGAAGTGTTAATGTTTCGTTAAGAACAGTTTCAAAGAATCATATTTGATATTTGTTCTCATTAAATCTACCTATTATATTCATTAAAACATCTTAGTGTTGACTTGAAAGCCGCTTATGATTCACTAAGTAAGGAATAAAGCTTAGGGAAAAATCTTCACTTAATGTTTGAGTATATTAGCTAATCAATTAATTTTATTAACTAAATCAATCTTAGGTCTAAATAATCACTTTCATTTCGCTTATTTAGGTAATATTTCCTTATATCTTTCTTTTAAAGATCAGCATGAGGTATACCAGCAGATGGAACTTTGAGATTAATTAGCATTTTGTAGGTTTTTATTTTCGGGGATTCCAAACGTTTCGCTTTATGAAAAGTCCGTTTTAAGGATATCATTAAATCGCCTCCTCCTTATGCAATTGATTGCCACGTCGTGATTTATACTGGTGGTTACGCCGCGATCGTGCGTCAATTTAAACCTGCAAATAAGCAGTTTACTGATAGACTGGAACCTTGAATAGTTTATGAGAATCCACTCAAAACAAGAGAAAATCCTAGTCATTTAATTAAGATTGTGGGTGAATCAGTTACGTTAAACCTCCTTTCTAATTATGATTGACCTATATGATCTAATCCTTGAATTTAACTTGAATGTAATAAGTAACTGTGGATTACAGCAAGAATATTAACAATAATCTCCTCAGGATTATCTACTAGGGTACACATCGAACACGCTCACGGATGTTTCCGGAACTTTTTAGGCGAGAAAGAACTCAAGTTGCAAACCGTAAATCTCGTAATAGAACTGGAGTGAAAAACCCAATTAGCATATTCCTCTCAACCTTTTTGATCCTTTTCTCTCAACATATGAAAACTTCTTTTCCTTCCTGTTCTTTGTATTTTCAAAGTGTTATCGTGTCAGCCATGTATTCCATTTTGATGGCATTCAGCGATAAAAAGACCAAGCCTAGAATGTCTCTTAGACTGTTCTCCACCTCAATGAAAAATTACTTTCAGACGTGATCAGCACTTGAATTACTGCTCATTATTTTCCTTCCAGTATACATAATACATGTAATCTCTTTACCGTAGTCGTAGTACATACCAGAGTACATCGTTATTCATTACTCCGATCAACTCAGTTTTAACAGTGTAAAAATATTTTTGTCATTGTCCGATTGCTATTCAAAAGGCGAGTATATTTTAAAATACCTGTTTGGTGGGCCGCGATGTTGTGGTGGTACTAATGCGGTGCACCCACGTGCACATGGCCCAAGCGAGGCACTTAGAAGAGGGAAACACAGCAGATTGAGAAGGTGAAATAAGAACGCTTGCATATTCATGCTAACTGGAAACTCCTTCTGCAATCTGCAAACGCATCAGCTGTTACGAAAGTGTTTTAGCTGTTCTAAAGGAAATTTCAGAGCCGGTATTCCTGTTTACGGATTTTCATTTATTTCTTCCCACTTCTGGAATAAGAATTTTGACACCTACCTGAAATATTACTTCAGTTTAATGAGATGTGATTTAATATTTATCATTCTGGCGATCTCCTGTGTCCCACTTTACTTCTCTCGTTATATCTTCAGTAGCGCCCCGTCAGTAGATTAATGAAGCACCGACCGGTTTGGTTAATATGCCGCTGCCAATGTGCTGTTACTGTCCACACGCCATCGCAGTCGAGCGCTTCGGTTCAAGAATCGGGAATAAAAAGAATTGAAGAGTAAGGGGAGAAGAATTATCGTCACTTTCGATATCTTAAGTGTTATTTGAAAACGAATCGACCGCGCGACCGGTTTTCCAGCCCGCGCGCTTCGGGTCCGAGTTTCTCTTTTTTTCGCAAGTCCCCCGAACCTCCCTTCTCGCTTTGAAACCTGAGGTGGGGCTTGGATCGGTACCAAGCTCCATTCGTCAGTATCACAGAGCTCGGTATCTCGGACCCAGTTCTGCGCGGTTTTCCGCCGCCTCGTCTGTAGTCGAATGTCGGTTTTGGAATAGCCGGAAGCCGGAAGATCATCTGCAGCCGTGCCCGAAGGGAAGAATTGGTAAGGAAGAACTTTAATTTCCTAAACCTGTTTTCTATCTGTGAAACCTAAACGGGATGTCGTTTTAATTTTTTTCATATTTTATACCCTTCCCCTTATTTTTCCCAGCCCTTTTTCATTTCGTAAAATGTAATGGCCCCCTCTGAATTAATGGCCGCCGTTTAATTGGATTGTAAATTGCTCCCTCGCACCCTACGGTTTCAGCTTCCCCCTTTATCGTCCTCCGGCCTGTCTCGTTCTGCGAATTGGATTGAATAATAAATAAATCCTGCGATACAAGTTAACAGATTTTCAGATGTGAATATACAAATGTTGGACCCATTTCTATGACCTTTAGAGAAAATATTTTGACTCGGAATAATTTTGTTTCTGCAGAATCTTGGCTTATTTCCCACCGTGATATTTACGCTCGTCCGTATTTATGTACCATTCCAGATGGCAGTGTATACGAACTAGAATTTATGATTATGAAATGGATTTATTTATAAATTTTGCGATGTAATTATTGTCCACTCTGAGACATAATCGAACTGTGAGAACGAATTTTATTGCATTACCTGAAAATTCAATTTTAGAACTTTTGGACATAGCGATAACTCTTAGGTTTTATGGTTTAAATGAAATATTATACGTTGTATTTGCCAATTTCTAATTTAACAATTAGTCCATCGCATCTCGGTGAATACAATTATGCAACCATTAGACCTGATGTTCGATTCTCCGGTGGAGCTCTCTCAGTTCTGTATACTAATGAGGAATTTGTAGTGAGTTTTGTTGTCTAGAATATTATTATAATTTAATATCAGACTCTGAGTCTGTGTAAGGGTAAAATTAGGCAATAATCTATATACTAGTATCGATTAAATATGAGTTGGAGCCGTGGGGTCACTGAGCCCATAAACCGCTTGTTGTCCACTGTGAGGTTTTGAGGGGGGAAAACTGAAATTAAATCCTTACCTCGTTGCGGAAACCAGCGTGCTTTCACTCGTCTGCGCAATTCTAAATCTGTGAATCCCCATAGACGGCCAGGAATTTTGTTGCAAATTTCAGATAAATGGGGTATCGAACTCGTGACCGTTTGACACTAAAGGCTTGACCGGTTAGCCTTTACAAACACATTTGTTACAATTAGAAGTTACAAACACATTATTTTCCTTAAACTACAAGATACTATATACAATATACAAATGTGCGTTAATAAGTTACATCTAGTTAATAAGTACATCTAGTGAGAAAATTGCAATATTAAGAACCAGAGAACATCGGTCAGATTTCTTCAGAAAATTCATACAAAGGGAACAAACAAAGTTCTTTTATTGGGCTATGTTCGAAGAAGCTGTGTACTCTACGCCAATAAATTATACCGGTTTTGAAATTAACCTGCGTTGCCAGTGTGGAATTACCGACTGTTCTTATCTCTTTGCTGATCGTGCGCGATTAATTTGTCACGCCGAAAGGCGGTGTCCCCCCCTTTCCCCATCCGAGAGGGACGGGTCCTGGGATGCTTTTTGCGCATTTTTTCCCGTTCGTTGGTCCCCGGAGTCTGTCCGTCCTTGATACTCGGGCGGTCCCACATCCGATGCCGAAGGTTAATTCCCAGAGAAGGGCGTAACAATTCGCTCTTATCTGGAACTGGAACTCGCCTCCAGTTCTGTGTCACTAATGGGACTACCGTAGGGAGCGGGGTTGTGTTAAGTCAGAAGTTATGGAGGGACTCTCGGCTGGGACCGGTTCCTTGCGTCGGGCATTAGCCCCTCTCAGGACCTTCGTCAATTTGACCCGCTATTCGGCTTGGGATCGGACAAATAATTTTGTTCGACTCTTAATCCGGCCCTCTTGAGATGTTAAGGTCGTGAATTTTCGGACATCCAATTTCCATCACCAACATTATAAGAACGTTACAATACCTAAGAATATATTAAGATTATTGTCGGTGCCTACCTAAGGTTAAGATAAGGCTACCTCCGATTTCTAGCCACTGTTAGCAGTATTATTAAAGGAGAAGGGAGATCCGATTTACTTATTTCTAAGATTACGTACAGAATATTTTTGAGTACTGTTGAGCCATACAAATCAATGTTTATGTAGAGTCGTTGACGCGACACAATAAAGCGATGAACCGATTTGTTTGAAACCAGGAGAATAAACGGCGCGAAACAGCTTGCGAAAATCGGACCAGAACTGTAGAATTAAAAACCGTAATAAAATCATCTACCGTTCAACGGGACAACGAACTATGTAAAATTCATTGAAAAACCATTAGAAATAAACGCGATTTAATTTTTAAACGCCCAATAAATAAAGGTCAGCTTGTTTGTTCTCCAACGTTTATAAATTAATCTACTGAGAAGCAATTGCAGATTCACTACGAAGTGTTATTAAACGCCCGGTAATTTGTGTGCGGTGGACAGAGTAGTTTCCATAGAGTACAGTTTGTAGTAAGAAAGAAGAGGAAGTAAAGAGGCAATAGGGTAGAAAGGGCACAGTCGTAATGTCTTGAGTGTATACTGCATTATAAACTGGGAATACACAGTACCAGATCGGATAAAACCGATTGCGAGCTTGCAAGGAAAGAACTTGCAGGTATGCTCGGTGTGTGTCTCGTAGTATTGCGACAGATTTAAACGCGGGTCCCTCTAGTAAAAGTTCGTAAGAGCGTGCCTATTCCAAATGCCGTTTGGTCCGCCCGGATCATCGCAAATGGCGTAACTTATTGGAAACTCGGGGCAGGGAAATTTTGTTTCTCCCCCTGCCGACTTACGCAAGGGTGAAGAGAGATGTTACCGCTGCGGGCCATCTCTGTTGTTCTCGTCCGTACAAGGTCTATGCAAATAGAGAAGAGAAACGGCGTCGGGTCACGAAGGCCTCCCGTCGCTCGATCTCGGCCGGCACGAACCGGGTAGCTTCTTCAGTTTTACCCCACGACACTGGCAGTCTTAGCATTCTTCTTAGTCGTGTCCTCAACCCCCTTGGTATCTTAATACGGGACAGATTTACGTCCCGCTCTCATCTCCGTTCTAAAATACAGTCTAAACTATTGTTGGGCGTATGTTACTCTAATTAGAACTCCTCTACAGTTAACCACCCTGCCTTGGGAATTGAATAAATTTTTTTGTATCGGTACCCGGAATTATTACGTGGAACCCACTTTGGGAAACACTACTCTAATGGGTATCTGAAATGACTGCCTAGTTCGATCTCTCTGTTCTGAAATGTCATGTTCGCATTCCCTTATTGGGACCCCCCCTTTAACTGGACTTTTCTTAGCCGCCGCTACATAGCCATATTAATGATTGGCTCATACATTTACCTACTTTCCCCTTAAGGAATTGAATTCATCTTTAATTACCAATGTGCTGGTATATCCCAGTCATTATTATGTGGGATTGTACAAGTGAAATCTTGGTCCCTGGCTCTAATGGGCGATATATTATATAATCATCAGTTAACCATCGACTATTACGTACATTATTGAAAATAATATGTTGCAAATTTTTAATATTTTATTTATTTGGATATTGTACAAACTACAACGAATTTGTTTCAGTGAGTAAAAAAACAACAACAGACTAATGCTTGTTGGTAGTTTCATCGCGTTTCACCGTCAAGGAAATCTGTTATAAAATTCTGTTTGTGTCAATGTAGTACCAAAACAAGACAGGAGATAGAAACAAGAAATTATCGTCCCCAGGTTTGCATAGAACATTTTTTAACCTTAGAACGGATATTATAAAATGCGCACAGTATAAATGTGCATACTTATTATGATGGTTCCTCAAAGATTAATCATACACATTATGAAATTATCGATGAATCTTAAGACTGGCAAGCAGAGTTGGATTGAGAGCTTAGGCCAAGGCCGACTTGGAGGTGATCGGCCTTTGGACTCGAAATAAACCTTCCATTATTTAACTTCTTTATTTTCGGTGATTCTTATTTTTTCTCCTCTTTATCTTCGTCGAATACGCAATAAATATCTGAGTGCATTGCCCGTATAATTGAAATATTCGTCGTTCGTTAATCTGAGCTTCGGAAGAAGATAATTTTATTGCTTGATTCGTATATGGCGAATAGAATTTTATGAACGTCTATATAATGCAGAAAACACGTTTTAACTCAAGCGATATTGCTGTGGATGTTCTCACTTGAATAAGAATTTTTTTAGCGTTATCTGGAAAATGTTTTTGAGCTTTAAGGTTTATTAATGGCTACAATGAGTTTGAGATAAAGAACGGGAAATGTAAGGGGTGTAATAGTGAGATAGTGAAGGAAGTGATGGATCTGTTCCATGAAATTATCATCAAAAGAAAGGCAATCGGGTCGTAAATTCGCTGGACCGTCAAATGGAAAGATTGCTGAGTGGATCATCGAAGCCACTTAACGCGGAGTGATTTCTTTTTTTTTAATTTCCTAACTTCAGTCGAGTTTTTGTTCCATGCCTCCGTTTCCTTGCCAATTACCCTACGTGGGTCAGTTACAAAAGAATGATACCGGGGAAAATTTGGTGAAATTCAAAGTATTTTTTTGTGATTGTTAAGGTCGGGGCGATTACTTTGCAATGGCCGAAGTTTACTTTTCAGCTCGAAATAAAAAAAGTGGAGTCAATCTATTAGAGATAATGTCAATTAGTGATTCATTGTCGTAGTGGGTCGAATACTCAAAAATAATACCTGATCATCTCAGTTTCCTTCTAACTGTGATAAAAATGTAAAATGCATTCCTTTTACATGGCTAATGATATATTTCATTACAGTTCGTAAAAATACAGATTAGTCTCCGTAACGTTTGTTAATGTCTGATTAAGTAGTTGATGGTTTCAAATAAGTGTTTTGTATTTATTGTAATTATTTAGTCTATAATTGCGCATTGTTATTTCGTTAAAAGTTACAAAAGCTGAATAGGGCCTTTAATTTGACGCTGCCTTGAATCGTCCTCAGCCAATTACTAGATTCTCCGTCCAAGTGAATTGTGCAATCGTCTGGTGTTCTTGACCTCTCTGTTTTTTATGTTGCATATCGTCACTGTGTTATATTCTCATTGTTCGCTCTCCGATTGACTCAACATTTCTTCTCTAAAATTTCTACTGCATCCGGCTAGATGTCGAAGGCCGTTTCGACCATTTTTCTTGTTGCCTTCCTCGTTCCGTAACTCGAAGGTATCGCAACCGGGCGCCGTGCGAATTCAGTTAACAAAGTAGAATGTTTTTTTGTTAAAAAATAATTAAGAGATTAAAAACGAATGTATGTTGTTCCTAAATACTACTGACATGAGAACAACCGTAACAATGTTAATAATGACGCCACGAGGCCAATTCTTGCTGACCAAGATCAAAGCACTTGACTATCTCTTAGAAATTTGAGCCTGCGAGAACGATTAGTGGAAAATTCCTGGAATGGATAGGGAGTAAAAAATATTCTTGATCTCTATTCTTCCAATCATCTTATGAAACGTTTTTGAAGAACAACCCTTCTTCTTTAGTTTCGTTTGCCCGTAACAGCCACCCGAGCAGGCCACCGACTGTGGCTTTCTGAAACTCGTCCCCCGTTCACGGCCTGAGGCTTACCGCGGAACTCCGTTTCAGAAGTGTTATACTTAGCGAAGAAAAGCTCTCTCGTAACTATGACAATGCTTATACTTACAACATCCATATTCAGTGAAACTGAGAGAAAAGTTTTTGAAACCCCAGTTGTTTTAAAGCATTTCGGTTCTTATTGTTATCCCGAAACTTTTCCTTTCATCCCGCTAGCAATTTAATTTTGGTACTTAAAATTTCGTAACGTAACTATTTAATTACTATAGCTCATTTTCGAAATAATTTTTTTAAAAAGGTCTTGTAACAATGTCGAAATTGTAATAAAGAATGTTAATATTGTGTTGAGCTTTCCGTTATGTAAGCTCTATGAGATCACTACATAAGCTAAACAAGGCAAATATGTCCTCGTTACAGTATCCTTGACTTCCATGAGTTACTAATGAGTAAGCGGAGGGCGATGAATACATCTGGGCTGTAAGAATCTGGCTGGGCTGTAACATCTGTTAAACTGTAAAGCAAAGCGTCCGATCCTGGTTACGCAACCCGTCCACCGGGTCCCTTAAACGTAAGAACTGGTCCCTACTGCTGGTTTTTTATTATCTTGGACAGTGTCACTGGGTCATTCGCGCGGCGTTGCACTTCGTATCCTAATGTTCACCCCGTTTAAAAACCAGTTCCCGAGGGAGAAACGTGACTCCCTCTCGGGGGAATAGTCAGCGGGTTTGCGTATAAAAAAAAGAGCAAAGTTCCCCCCGGGACTTTATTAGTTGTGAATGGGAACGGTGGCATCTTCTTCTGTGCTTATGGGTGAAGCACTTCAGTGCTCTACAATTATTTGAGCTTCACTCGCTGTAAATAAAAAATTGGTACGTGATCGCTAATTAAACACAAATTACCCCATAAACTGAAGATTTCAATTAGTTTGTACCTTATCTAAGAACAATATTGCCGATGAAATTTATGTATAAGGCTTTCGGCAACAATATCCGGAGGCCCCATTGTCCGTAGAGGTCCCGCTACCATTGTCGGTTAGAGCAGGTAAGGGTAATTGAGGAGCTGACCTGGGTTCCCTGAATGAGGAACATTTTCATTAAATAACCTCATTAACTGGTTAAGGTATTAATTCATTCCATTAAAAAATGTGATTACTTTTACCTGAAAAGTCTGTCTCTAATGAATGCTTAGAAGGGGCTTAGGTGCATTGCAGTGTACTAAGCTAACTAAATTTCGAAACCACAGAAATTTTCCTCAACTTGAGGACAGCGGTCGACTACTAGTCGGATCTAGTGCATTGTCCCCCCCTCCCCCTCCCATAAAACCCTAGGAATACCTAGGGTTTCTTTTGAAGGCGGTCTGTTCGTTTTGAATTCGGTACCACCATTGGGATAAAGTCCCGTAAAGCCCCGGGGGGCTGTTAGGGTCACTGGTTGTGGGCGGTGAAGAAGGCCGCCCGTCGGACCCGGGCTGAATACAGATTGAACTCTTTATGTAAGAGGGAGACATTACCGATGTGCACAGATACCGATATTTTTCTCGTAAAAAATATTTTACTGGGTACACATATAGCTTTCTGTTTGCATTTACTTATATTCTTCTATGATTATAGCACGAGTGTACCGAAATGAATCTTTGATCGCCCGTTGTGTGAACAAAAGTCACTGAAAAGGAGTGTGTTTGCTTTCATCTGAATCTAAATTTGATTTTATTATTATATTTTTTCGAAAACCGTTTAGACATTTAAAACCGTGCGGTGGGTAGAGTTCAAAGAAGTTGAGGTCCTCTTTGAATTCAGTTCCTCCATTTTGCATTTACGGCACTTAGTTGGCATTGGCCGTGAACTCGGGTCTGTTGTATGCTTCGTGACTCTGTTGAAGCTTTCTTCTGCCCTGTGTCTTTGGTTCGTGATAGTCGTGATTATCGATCGAGTCATCCTTACGATTTCTCCTTCCCTGCTTGTTTATCTATTTACATTTATGTTGTGCGTCAACGTTACGTAGTTTCCCTTTAAACCAGTTTAGGATTCTCGATTCCAATTCCAAGACATATTCTATAATTTCAAATATAATTGAATGTCATGGTTGAAGAGCATTAAATTATTGTACACTTTCTTCAATAAGGTCAGTTCTACAAGTGGAATTAAAAAAGTATTATAATTTAATTCATAACATGATTTAATAGTACATTATTGTACCTTACCTTTTCTTATTCCGCAGGCGATTTGCGAAAACTCGGATCCCAGTCGTGTGCGCTTGTAAATTTTTGTGTTTGTCTTTTGCTAGACCAGTTTCGGCAGTTCGCCATCTTCAGTAGCGGTGTAAAAACATCCAAAGTGCCAATACTACTGAAGATGGCGAGCAGCCGAAACCGGTCTAGCAAAAGACCAAACCAGCGAGAGGAGACACAAAAAATCTACGGCATATTAGTATCTACCAATGCAATTTTTCCACGCTTATCGCTTATTTATTATCATAATCAATGATCGATTGTAGTTTGCCCTAATTCCACCCGTTCTTTCCGACCTATTGAACACCCGACCCCGGTACTGTGACCGTGACTAAAAATTTACCTAGTTTTACCGTAACATAAACTACAACTTGCATTTTTCGAAAGGAACAAAGATTTGATGTGTATTCGAAAATGTATTAGACGCCAATTATTAAGGAACAGTTCACAGGCACTTTGAGAGCGAATCTTTCACTGATGCCAACCAGATGAGACAATAAAATTAAAAAAACTGTCAGGAACGTGAATTGAAAGACGTGCTGTACAGATTTTTTCAAAACAGGCGAGGAGTGTTGAATATGATTAAAATTTCTTCACTCATAAGAGCCGTTCGTAATTTCATCACCATTAATATTTCTGCCCTTTCGAATGTCTCAACAATATCAGTAATTGCGGCGCGTCATCTTCTGTTTTATTGACCGCGTGCGCTGGGACCGGGAATTATGGCTTTCTTTGAAAGAAGGAATTTTTGAAAGCGAGCTATCTGCCAGTATCCGAGGATTGAATTCAAGCGGGACTGTGATTAGCCCGGTTAAAGAAGCGCGCCTGTCTGATGTCTGTGCTGACTAATTGCGGTAGCGCAATACCTTAGGCCGGCTTCGTCGTGATCGGATTAGCATTAGGGTCTTTGGAATTCTCCTTTGCTTACGACTTCAACCCCTTTCATGAGACCAATTAACCTCCTTGAAGGTTTGTCACGAGTGGCGGAGGACTGTCGGCTACCGGGCCCGCAGATGGGGCCGACCTTAAGGGATTTATGTAATCTGTGTGTTTTCCTTTGCTGTTAGCACGCTTTCGTGCCGAACAAACGTGTTAACTCCGTCGGCACTTAAATGCCACCGAATGGGATTTTTTATTTATTTATTATCTCTATAGGGCGGTGTGGCGCGAAACATGTCCCCAGTGCATGACTTGGCACACAACACTTGGGTCCTTGTCTTCACGGAACGAAAATCGTCTGCTCTTAAGGGTCATAGAATAAACCATTGTCGAAATCAGAATAGGTGCGGAGTATAAAAGAGAAGATTATTTATTTATTTACTCAGAATATATTTATATGTAATGGAAATCCCATATCATCCCCTTCTCCCATGTTTTTAAGTATTCATCATGAGCACAACATTTTGTTTCCTTTTGCCCTTTCTTCCTTGCCTCCTCTTGTTGTAAAGTAATTTCTAACATCAATGTTCTCGACCTAAGGTTATTTGTTTCCGCGATTAATTCCCGATGAGATGAATCGTTGATAGAGTGAAGATGTGAGCACTGTCGAAATGAAATTCATCATTACGTTTTTCGCCCCCCAGTCTCTGTAGGCCAGAAGTGAAGTATAACTTCTCCTTTTTGTCTAGATTATAGTTATATTGGGCACGACCTATCTGCGATTCGATATGTCCTTCGACGATTGCTGCGTTCCGATCTGATTGTTTTGAAAAGTTGGATTTCAAGGGCGGATTCGGATGCGAGGTGTATGTATGCCATTGTTGTTTATGCATTACCCAAGCGTTAATTGTAGTCTTCGGAAGGCTGGACCAATTATTTATAATATATAATCCGTAAATTTGTATTGCGTTGCTTATCATGGCCCAACTATGCTCCGATTCATAAACGATAAGCTGATTAGATAGAAAATATCTTTATAGCTTGATAACACTGCTAACTTTACCCATTTATTGTTAGTTTGACGCACGTCAAATGACTTGAAATGAAAAACCAAGAATACTACTTCTAATTAGCTAAATTATGAGTACATTGTTATGCTTCCTGCTAGATAGAGCATTGCCCATTAATTGATAGTTTACTGGGCATTAACGACTTGAAATGCTAACGATACTATTTCCAATTAGATAAGTTCTTAAGAAAGTTGTGTTCCACTTTCTCCTAGGTTAGGTATATCTTTATGCTGCCACATTTATTGATATTTTTAATCCACGTAATCGACGTTAAGTGGGTATGATCTATGACACTGTTTCGAATTATATAAGTGGACAGTACTTTGTTCGACTTTCTGCGAGATTCAGCGTATTGAATTGATAAATATATCCATTTATTGATCATTGCATGCCCGTAATAAGAATAATTACGTTCGTTCCCTTAACATGTAAAGCGGGTCCTTTAGAAAAATATTACTATAAATGAATAATTCATTGCTTTCGATAGGTTTTATGAAAATGGAACAAAAGCCTTATTTAGCCGCGTGTGGTTAGCGCAAGAAACCGGACAGGGCTGTCGATAGGGCCAAATAAGAGAGCTCTTCTCATTTAGATTAGTTACCGTTCTTCCGAAGGTCAACCGGCTCAGCCTCCAGTCCGAGGACAAGTTTTAACAGCGTTTGTCTCGCCTTTACACTGGAGTGGCGTGGCCACTACCCGGGTCCTACTCATAAAAACGTAGCCTCAGACTTAGGCTCCTAGATACTGACAACACTGACTTTAATACTGAGGGAATTCCTACCACGTTCGAAAAACTATTAATTCAGTAAATAGTACCTGAAGGTGTAATACCAGTGACATGCTTATTAACAGTGTCCTTTATCAATGTGTTGTTAAAGATAAATTTAATCGCCACTCGATTTAATTTTTAATAAACAATCTTTTAGTTTGACATCTGAAAGAAATGCACTTCTGGTTGTGCTTTTTCCACAGCGAGAATTGTTCGTAATCGTATGCCCAAGCGATTGAAAAATCATCGTAGTTATTTTTTGCTACGGATAGAAAGGTAGCAGTTTGGCGCGCTTGTTAGTATCCTCTTACTGTTTATAAATTTTCTACTCTTAATACCTCGTTTCTCATGAATAATTGAATACAACCCCCCCCCACTCCGTTGTTCTTTCCTTATGGCCCAACGCGACGCAGTCGCAAGCCCTTATCCATATTCAAGGGCCCTTGGGTCTCGTGTGGCGGGCCAAATTAAGGGCGGTTTGAGGGCGGTAGGGAATCGATGCTGGAGAATAAAACAGGGGGTTGGGGTGGGATCGGGCTCGTCAAGGGGATGCGAGGGGCGATAGGACCCCCGCGTCTGGGGGCTTTGCAAAGACCGGCGCCCGTAATAGACGGGCGAAGCCGCCCTATTGAACCCGGCTATCTCGCTCCGTGAAGGCAGGAGTGAAGGGGGAGGCGTATATTCATTAATATAAGTCTGGGCGTGCCCTCCCCCCCCGGTGATGGGTGGAATATCCTATCCCGCGAGCACTCAGGTTATTGAAACGTCTCCGCCGTATTCAATCCCCTCCCGCATAGCGACCGCGGTTTTAATGGTTTTCACTTCGTTTTTCGATACCGCTTTGAGTGGGGGTTGATGGGTGGTCTGGAATAGCGATATGGTTGGTGATCGCCGCGGTTTCAGTGGCGGTGGATAAAAACTGAGGCGGGTACCTGTATTGAGATGTAACGTATACATTGATGGTCGTCAGTCACAGTCGTGATCTCTTATTTCACGGATATTGGATTTCCTGGATCTCGGATATTCTGGTGGTTGTTTGGCTAATTTTATTACGAATGTATCAGACATGCTGATAATGATGTTGCCGTCTGTCTTGGCAAAAATAGAAGTATATTCCCAAAAAATGCAGTCATTTCAGCTCCAATCGCGATAATTACATCCACCACGGTTCGAACCCGAGTCTTACAACGGAGATTCTTGTTTACCCCAACCCAATTCTGCAGTGCAAAACTGCCTTTTTAGCCCTAAATCGTGATGTAAAACCGCTTTTTAATGCCAATGTTGCTGAACAAGATTCATGGATCAATGTATTCCTGAAACGATTTTCTTAAGAAGTTTATTTTCGAAAAAATTATTCGCAAGCAAATGTCCATCAAAAGTTTTCGGCCAGAACTATTCGATTGAGGATGGCACCCCCAACTAAGGCACACACTTTCACTAAATAAGGCAGAAATATATTTTGAAAGGTGAGAGACTATAAGGTCCCAAACAAGGTGGAGTACATTTATTTAGTCGGTCTTACAAAGAAGTATAGAGGAGACGAATCGGGGTGAACTTCTTCTATTCGTTGCGCTGAAGGGCTGGGGGTAAGTACGTCGTTTTTTCTTAGTTCCTTCAAGAACTGGAAGCTTAATGGGGTCCGAAATAAATATTTCACCGCCGACTCTCCGTTGGGGGAAATGGGAGAAGTGGGCCGGCGTCCCATTGTGTCCGCGCGGAGAAGGCCTTGTTTTTAAAACCGAATCTGACTTGTGAGTGGCTGGCGACTGCTGTTCGCCCCTTTTCTAGAAGGGGGCGGACCATTGTTGTCCTTATTGTCCTTCCCATTTTGCAGTCTCCTCCACCCCCGCCCACTTTGACGTCCCGGCGGGGCTGTTGGGCCCTGTTTGCTCAACATAAATATTTACAGACTTCTCGGAACCGACTCCCCCGAATGGTTCCCTATTGAGTAAATCCTTAGAGAAAGCTGGCCGAGCCCCTTCGTTATATTGTTGATTAATTGATCGCCAAACTTCTCTAAGGCATCGTGTTTCAATTTCGAATTAAAATAATTAGGGTAATATTATCCTTTTCTATAATTTTTGATTTGGTGTTTCATTATTTTCAAATATACGATACATTAATTTTGCTGTATAGCATTTAACGTCGATCAATTCTTGTCTCTGTTAGTTGCTTTAACATTTTAAATTCAATTCAGTTAGCTCATCTGTATAAGTCGACATTTGATCCTTGTATAGCCATCGTTTGATTCGGCCTCATTAAGATAAGGTCGCTGAAGCGAACAAGCGTTCATTCCTTAACTGTTATAAGATAAAAAAATTATCATCTCATCTCGTGCACCAGGAAATTTAGCCACGTTCGTTCAGTTAACAGCGAAATAGGGTTTTCCAACTCATTCTTTGATGGAAAATTTGTTGACCCTGGCTGCAATCTGGCGATACCAAAAGTGCTACTTTACTAGGGGGAATCCTAGCCTTCCCGTTAGCTCCCATTAGCTGGATAGACTCGGCGAAGACGGGTGTACATCCTTCAGTTTCGCGAAATAATTGACAGTATTTCTGGGACAGTCTCGAAATTTGAGAAATAAAGCGTCTCCAAATAACAGTAGATTATAACCATTCGCGCGGGTACATTTTATAAAACCATTTAACAACCAGCCCGTATTTGTAGAATAATGATTCAAAGAAAAAAACTTCGGTCGGAGCCTTGAGGACACTTGATAGATTACTCAATTTCCAGGGCACCCATACAATCCTTGACATTTAAACGTTGTCTCTACACGAATCGATCGTGAGCCAAACATTTTTTTAATCGTGAATATTGATTCGTAGCTCCCAGTAGGCACTGTCTGAGCGAGGTTTGCTGAGGCCCCTTGAGGTTGGGCATTGCGTTCGGAGAAAGTGAAAACGGCTCGTTATCTGTAGGCCGAGTGCAGGCCTTCGCCGAAGCCGTTTTCCCCTCTTTTTTTCCCCTTTCGGAAGATCTGTTTCCCGGCCGGCGATACAGTCGGTTCCTGACGCTGCTGGATGATGGGTTTAACAAGTGATGAAGGGCGGAGGGCGGGAGGCCGAGATCAACGACCTCTTAGTTTCGTATTTCTCCTCGGACCCCCTCCCACCCACTTTAAATAACGCGCCTCACTTATCTGGTGTTTTTCACTCCCCCCTTCCAACCATTCCTCTCTTATCTCGCCCGCCTCCCTGACAACTGTGACACAAGTTGTAAAACCATCTGAATCTCTTTGAATATCTGCCTGCTTCAGCTATATTTGCTTTGTTTTCTGTTCCTTGAGGACCAAAAGGCATTAAATCACTGAAAAGTTCTAGAGTTCATAAAACTATCCTTGAAATGCATTTTTTGACTTATGTATATTGAAATGTTATATCCTTTTAATCCGATGAGAGTGATGGGTCTGAATGAGAAAGAATTATCATTTTGAGAGGACATACATTATTTTAAAAAATAATATACAACAAGATGGCTGAACGTGGGTTTATGTAACTGGTTATTTTTGTAAGGGTTATGGTTTAGGCTTGCTCTGGAACCGAACTGGACGGATGTGAAATGTACATTGAACACATGGACGATTTTAGAGCTTCGGAAGCATCTACTTTTTCTAGTTACTTCCATCAGTAAATTAGTGAGACGGTAACACGTGTCCATTACCTGTGGGGCCTCCTTCCGCCGTACTGTTACTGTGATGCGTATAATTGTGTTCATATTGATAAAAATTGGTACCATAGTGATAGTAAAGATACTCGTAGAACATGGCGAATTGGACGGGTCTATGGCTTAAGACTAAATGGACGAGCGGAGATTAGCAATAATCTCTGTTGAACCACATAACCGGTTGATAAGATTGGTAATACTTGTATTTATTTTAACGTTATACTTTAACGCGTTATATTATATATATATTTTATATATTGTAACTTTTTTAACGCGTTATATTTTACTTCCTCTTAATCATCTTGAAACCCAAAACTGAAATTTATTCTTGCTCTCACCTCCTTGAATCGCCGTCTTTAGGAGGAACTAGTGTCATCAGTTCGGTTGCTACAACAATAGCAGGTAGGTAATTATACACCTCCGTTGTCTTTGAACGACGCGGCCCGCTGATAAAATGAGTCTAAAGCGATTCATGTGACAGCTAACGAGAGCACCGCCCGTCCATTGGACCATAATAACCGTTGTCGGAACGCTGGGAACTGCTCGTTATGTTCTATTAATAGCCAGTGCCATCACGATTGCATTGCTGATTCGCGTAACGTTCTCCGGCCCCGCAATTGGTGCCAGCTGGTATGCGTGAGTTGAACGCATTCGTTAGGTCTTTTAACTTTAACTAAGAATTATTACCAAATTAGAACTTATAGATAATGAAATTATAAGTATATATTTAAGCAAAACTAACTTATAAGAGTGCGTGACTTATTGAAGGCTTCCCACGCCAATAGAGCAGCACGTCTGCATTGCCACTGTAACTTAGCTTAGGACCGTATGAGCGATTGCAGACGGTAGACCTGGCAAGAGTTATTATCTTCCAAACGCCCCCAATTGTTTTCTGAAATAGTCTTATATTGTCCCGTAATGAAACTTCCCGTATCACTAGGGCAACGAACGCAAAATCGCGCGTACGTTTCTATCTTAACATGTGGGAACTCCTCCCACGCGCATGTCCCGACTATGGAACCGGAAAACTTCCATCGCCCAATCTATACCTCTTTTCTCTTTCATGGGCGGTTATAGGATTAATTTGCGGCTTAAATTGAGCCTGCGGGGCTGTTAGAAATTTGCCTGTGCGAAAAGACACGTGTGAACTAGTTGGTCCTGGACTGGGGAGCACTACAAGGAACTATTGTTAAAATTGCACCGCGAAATATTGTAACAAATGTTCTTCCTAAATACACGTTTAGATTTAAAAATAATATATTTTATTTAAAGATGTTCTCGCGAATTACTAATTGAGCGTCGAAAATTCAACTTAATATTGATTCAATCACCTGTCGGTCAATTTCCTTCTAAAGATGGGAATCTTTAATACTGTACATTTCGGCGCTCTTACGTAGTACTTTTATCGAAAAAATAACATTTCCTGGATTAGCAAAGCTTTAATTGATCGCCAGCCTCAATTTTGAATATGACATCATAATCATTCCCCGGAGTCATGCTGCCGGCCTTTTTTTCAAGATTGGATGATTATACTATATTATAAGGGGATTGTAATTATTTTTGAATAAAGTAGTTAACCCGCGTTTTAGTAAAAGGGGAAGTTTGGAAAGTGGGGAATTTTTATAAAATTGGGCTTCTGCCTTGACTGTTTAGTAGTGCTTTGGCGCTTAGGTGAGTGTTAAGGTGAGTCTACCTATCGGTTTAACTTTTTTAACCCTTTATTATTGTAATGGCAATCATTCTGAGTCCTTACTTGTTTTCCCAATTGCTCGAAATTCCAGATTTATTGGATTGATCGATTTTTCGACCATCGAACCCTGGCAAATGTAATCAGTTGAAACTTGATATTAAATACGTAATTAACACAGGGTTAATCACAAACACGAAAGCAGTAGGTCTCGGGAAATAAGAAGAAATTTCTCGATGATGTAATTTACATTTATGATTGCCGTCTCTGGAATCCCCACATGTCCATGACTTTACCCGCGGCGCTTTATCAAATTAAAAATTAATAGTTTCTATGAATAATTGTTTCTAATACCCCTATTTTCGTGGGGAATTTCCATCATTTTCTCCATATCTGTTCGCCCTAATGAACCCTAGGTAATTACAATAGTATGTTATCCCTACTTATCGGTTTTTAAAAATAATTTTTCTTTTTTAATTTTCTTTGCCTGAAGTATGAACATCCCACATAGAGTTTGACCTTTCACTTTATTCAGGTTTTAATGTGGAAATCAAAGCGTGTGTATTCAGTATAAACAAGTATAAACATTATTCTTCCTCTTGAAACTAAGAAATCATCTCCGGGAGGTACTTGTATCCGACGAATAATCTAGGAACAATGGTAAAATGGCGTAGATGCCTGAATGGGTTCATGAGCATTTTCAATTCGCCGCCAAGTTTATTTCTGTTTTTCGCCGATTCCTCGATAAACCTACCAACTTTCTTGGAACAAGTTCGCGGAATATCAATGTTTAATATGTTGCATTATGCAACTAACTATAATAACAACTATTATGCATACGTGTTCTTTGTATAAAGTACTGTATTAATGTAGTGAAATAAATATTGTTGTAAATTTGAACATCGTCTTATAAATAAATTTTTGTAAATCATAAATAAAGTTTGTATTATTCTAACCTTATTGACGTTTGATCTGTTTGTAGCTTTGGAAATGCAGTGGGTTTGGTTGTTGACCGTTGTGTTGGTGTGGGTGGAGTGGAGCGGCGTCGATGGCGAGCTTTATACTGCTCTGGCCGATCTCGAGGAATTACTTCAGACCGAAGGCGTGCTCATATCCACACTGGAGAGGTATATCACTCAGCAAGAGCACAGGCTAGCCGTTGCCAAAAGGTCAGTTCCCCCTCAGATTCCGATTCATGGTTTCTCAGATAAAACCATAAGTGGTAACCCTTTGGGACAGTTTTGTATCTGTTAGAAGTGTGATTTTCAAAATTACTTGTAGGATTAAAATATAAATTCCAGAACTCATGTTAGAAAGAGCTTTAAAACATCTGTATTAGTAATTGGTTACATTAAAATAACTTAATAGCTGTTTTGATTAAAAAAAATATGAAGGGTAATTATTAGAACTTAAGTTTCAGAAATTGGGCAACCTTTTGCTTAATTTTAATTTGGGACTTTGAATTACTGTCTACTTTCATTAGACTTATATATTCTAGTCAGCTAATTTAAAAAAATTGATTTTAGGCCTGATGTCTGATTGTTATTACATATTTAAATACTTTAATATTAAATTGTCATCTTTCAGGAGACTTAAGGACTTCCAGAAAGAGTATGAAATAGCCACAGATGATGTTACCCAGTATCTTTCAAATCCCATCAATGCTTATCTGCTAGTTAAAAGGTTGACTACTGATTGGAAAAACACTGAAACATTGATGACTGATGATCTATCACAAGGTATGTCAAGTTATTCAATTTTGATACTCTAATAGTGTTGTTTTAAGATGAAACTCCTTATAAATACAAAATTTCAATAATGCTTTATTAAGTTACTTTATTTTATAAGTTGTTTTACACTAATTACAAACTAGTAGCAAGTATAAAATTAAGTGTTCATAATTCTAACCTCATGAAATGGAATGAGTGACATTATCTAAAGTGGAAGAAAGATCTTATCATTACTCTTCCTGTTTTATTCCTCTACAATTTCCACCCCTCCTTTATGTGGAAATGGAAATATGAATATATTTAATCTGTGAATACACCTATGTGATTTTCTAAGAATAAAATCAAAATCTTTTTAAACCAGGTTAAGAAGTAGTGTGAATTAGTTAGGTGTAAGGCATTATATTAATTCATTGATAAAAATTGTTTCCAATTGATTGCAGAGGTTATGCAAAACCTGACTGAGTACAGGAAGTACATGAAGTTTCCCACTGATGAGGACCTTACAGGAGCAGCCATAGCATTAATGAGGTTGCAGGATACTTACAAAATTGATACTGCTTCTTTAGCTCGAGGAGAATTAAACGGTGTCCAATACAGCTCACAGTTGTCAGGTAATTTTCATTTTCAGAGAGAAGAATTTTAAATAGAAAAGAATTAATCATATAAATGATATGATTGGCCATTTTTAGATTCCAAATTAAAAAACAAATTGAAATGATAATTCTTATCAAATTAAAATTAAATTGTAAATTAAGTGTTTTATATTCTGTAGCAAAATTATAAATTAGTATTATTACTTATTACTAAAATTAATTTACTGATTGGCCAATTTATTATATATGTTTAGCCATTAGGTGAAATATTTGTTAAAATGTTTTGAGTGCAATAATTCATTTTTTATTGAGCAGCTGCAGACTGTTTCGAATTAGGCAGACAGTCTTATAACAACCAGGACTTCTACCATACTGTACTGTGGATGACAGAGGCTTTGGACAGACATGAGAGGGAACACAATCAAACTGATACTGAAAGATGGGAAATACTTGAATATCTTGCCTATTCTACATATATGCAGGGTGAATAAATATAACAGTTAATGTTATAATAATCTTTACAATTAATATCTATATTATTGTATATATTCTAGAAATATTCTAATTTCCATAAATTATCAGTTATGATTTTATGTATTAGTACCCAGGTAGTAGTTAAACTCTAATTCTGAGTTTGGTTGCAGAATAAATTAGTTTTTTGTTATAATTATTACAGAAAAAGTAAACTAATTTTTCATAGGTGACATCAATGACACATCATTACATTACTAAATAGTTTATTAGTACACATAATCTGACTCCTATTGTCATTTTGTGTTTTAAGGTACATAAATTTATAACATTTTAGTATTTAAATAAATCTCAACTGTGAAAAATCCCTTTTTAGGAAATGTTAAAAATGCACTCAAAATTACTGATGAGCTATTGGAAATTGTTCCGAATCATCAGAGGGCTCTAGGAAATAAAGTCTATTATCAGTCAGCCATTGAGAAAGGGTTACCAGAAGACAATGGAGATGCTGAGGTTATAATTAATTTTGTTCTATGAAATATAAACTCTAACCTAGTCATGTACTAATACCTAATATCATGATCACATTGTGAGTTAACATGACATATTTTTTAATTTTAATTGTTACTTCTGTGTTTAGAATATGCAGCCACCTAATGCTGATGAATTACCAGAAAGAGAACTATATGAAATGACATGCAGGAATGCAATATCACCATCACCAAAAATAATGGCCAAATTGAAATGCAGATATGTCCACAAGAACAACCCTTTTTTAATGTAAATGAGTTCATTATTGCATGGGCTAAATTTATTTTTAATTGTTTAAGTTTCAATACTTATAGGGACTAGTTCTTTATAATATAATATAAATATATAAAATATAAAAATAGCCAATAAAACACTACATGCATTCACTATAATAGTAAACACATTTTTCAGTTATTAATTTATTCATTTGAATCTTGATAGGTTGGCTCCTTTGAAAGAAGAGGAAGCATATGATTATCCTAAAATACTTCTGTATAGGGAAGCTCTGTATGATTCTGAAATTGAAACAATTAAGAGAATGGCCCAACCTAGAGTGAGTATAAAATATCTTAGAGGAAAAAGTAAATGTGTAAACATTGTGTTTTTTTGTACTTATTATTTGTAGTTATTATTCTGAATATTCATATATTATAGTTTAGACTGTTTTGGATTTACAGTATATTTTCCTAGTATCAAAGTATAGATTTTAAAGTAACATTAAAAAGAAACAAATTCTGTCATTAGTTGAAAAGAGCCACAGTGCAGAACTACAAGACTGGTGAATTAGAGACAGCCAATTACAGAATTAGTAAATCTGCTTGGCTGAAAGAGGATGAAGACCCCGTCATAGCTAGAGTGAGCCAGAGGGTGGAGGACATAACTTCCCTCACTACTTCAACTGCTGAAGAGTTACAGGTCGTCAACTATGGCATAGGTGGCCATTATGAACCACATTTTGATTTTGCAAGAGTAAGTTCTGTTTCAAATAAATTTGATCTTTGCAAAAGATAAGCCAATAACTGGTAAATTAATTTTTACTTCTATTATAAAAATGTTGTGTTAGACCGAAACATTGGTTGGGATTGAAGAAGCTAATAACTAGAATATGAAAAGTTCTGTTTCTGAAAACATAAAGAGCATTGTCTGCAAATAAATTGAAACAGCGATGATTAAATAAAATTAATATTTAATAATCATTTTTCCAGAGAGAAGAAAGAAATGCATTTAAGTCACTCGGCACTGGCAACAGAATTGCTACAGTACTTTTTTATGTATGTAGAAATATCAATGCATCATTGAACTAAATCTTCTATTTCAATGTTTTTTTTATTTGTATTGATTTTCAATGTTTAAAATAATTATAATATAATTTTTAGATGAGTGATGTTGCCCAAGGTGGTGCTACAGTGTTCCCTGCTCTTCATTTGGCCCTATGGCCTGAGAAGGGGACAGCAGCTTTCTGGCACAACCTCCATACTAGTGGTGATGGTGATTATGCAACACGCCATGCTGCATGCCCAGTACTTGCCGGAACCAAATGGGGTCTGTTTATTATTGTATTTGTACACAATTCTAGACACACATAATTTTGTTCTATTAAAATTATACCAACATCAGGGAATAATATATCATTAACTCAGTGTTAAATCAGCTCAATTTCATTGGCCTTACATTATGAAGTGAATATTTATTATATTATATATCATGATTCTCTAACAGATTATCAATTCAAATTTTTCAGAATTCCAAGCTCTTAGTAGAAAAAAAGAGTTCATGTTATATTTGTTACTTTGCATTTTTTTATAACAGTGGTTTTTAAGGGTGCTGCAATTCAGATGTAATACAGTGCAATAAATATATCTCAGCCAAATTTCAGTTAACTGTTTAAATATACTGTTATTTCATAAATTAATGTTTTATTTGTTCTCTCAGTGTCAAACAAATGGCTGCATGAGAGGGGCCAGGAATTCTTGAGACCTTGTTCACCCAGCGATGGACCTGTTGAAGATTATTTTTAAATGATTTATGGTGATAACATATTATGAGATGGCGTTATGAATTACCAGTATGTGCCAATTGAACCTTTACTGATCAGACCAACACCCCTTCTGAATGGAGCAAACCAGAGAACAAATCTCTTTTCTCCTATTTATTTCGTCTAAGTGCAATTGAATTTTTATTTTTATTTTATTTTTTATATATATTTACGCTTTGAAAAAAAAACAAGGGATTGTTGCTCAAAATGCTGCCCAGATGTAGGTCTGATGTTTATGGAAGGGGAAAGAAAAGGAAAAGTCACCTTGATACCAAAATGAATACCAGTTTTATAAACATTTGTACTACTGAATAAAGCTTAGTAAATTTATTATTTAAAAATATTGGCAAAACATTTCTTTCATTGTTTAGTAGGAATCATACAGAAACTAAGTGATCTTGTGGTCAAAAATAACAGATGTCAATTTAGCATAATTACTATTTCCTTTGTAATTCCATATTTGTTATTGTTCCTTTAGTTTTAAATCAATATTTATAGCAAATTTTGTTATCAGTTGTGAAGTGTTATCAGACCAAATAAATAAGATTTTTAAAGCTAAATTGAATTTTATAATGAACAAGTGTTTTGCTTATTATACCCCACAATAAAATAAAGCTATTTATTTCCATTTTGTACATTTACTTTGTTACATGTGATACATTTTCTGTAATATAACACTTTAACATCATTTAGTATATTAGAAGATTTTTAACATTTCAACATAACAACAATATATATATATATATATATATATATATATATATATATATATATATATATATATATATCTGGTATAATTTCTTTTATTATATCCTAAATAAATAAATTAATAAATATTAATTGTTTTTATCTTTACAATTTTATTAGTCATAAATATATTTATATTTGCCTTTTGTTATGTATTAAAAGTACTACAGATATAAGTTATTATTAAGCACATAATGTAAGGTTCCTCATAAACAAGCATATGTGTATATAATATGCATGTGTAGAGTAAAATATGTAGAACTATTTTTTTATCCAGATAAAATGTTTTGAGATGTATTTCTGTATAGTGTGAACATACAGGATCATCTCCTATATATATATATCAATCTCTCAAACAGTTTATTTCAACTAATTAGATTCTGGTAAATAATTTCATTTAGATTTGTTTATTTATTTCAATTTTTTCATCCTATAACCTATTGTTTTATTTTTAACTAAATGTATAATTTTTACATATTTTATTTCCTTATGTTCATTTATCCATAAATGTGTTGAAGTGAATATTTTGTAGACCTGTGCTCCCATTAAGATATATTTTATTAAAAAAAATATATTGCTTCATTTTCACACTTTCAATTAGTAAAGGTATTTTTAATAACAATTAAAATAATGTTTGTCTTGGCAGTAGTTTTCCCTGGGGTGAAACAAATTTGTGTGTTGTGGCATTTACATACAATTTGGAAAGTGCTAGTTCTTACTCCAATAAATCCAGTTATTTGTTATATCAGTGTTATACCGCGTTTTTTGTGCCCAAAACGCTGTTCCACGACATATTTATTTGGGCAACATTGATTTTATTATTTGATGTATGTTCCATGGGGCAATGATTAGACCGCTGGAGGCGGGCGCCACTTTGGGTCGCGACCCACGGTTTGACACGCAGGCAAACAGTTTGGGAAAGGTCAACCGATTAATTCCCAAGCTTATCCGCTACTTCTAAACAGAATTAGTGGAGGGGAAACCGTTTGCCCTTGCCAGAAAGGACTTTGCACCGACCAGTCCACTTCTGTGATTCCCTGGCCGCATCATGTTCATTTATGTTTGCTACTTACTATCTCAGTTATTTTTAATTAACCGTGAGTTATTTGTAAATATGAAGGATAATATTTTTTTTTAAATTTTCATGTGTTCCATATTATCCGCTTAAACATGAGCTTAAGTGATTGTTATTATAGTTTTTGTTCTTATAATTACGTAGTATTTACCCTGTAGAATACTGAATAATTCGAACTTTAGTGAACTGTGCACTTGTTCCATTAGTATAAATTCTAACAATTTCTGAAATCAAATTTAAAAAAGTATCTGTAGTCTAATCTTAAAGATTGTCGTTATGTTCAAATTATTAGTTCCCATTATAAATTTTTTTTTTTTTAAATATGAAGTGATCTAGAAAGCTGAGGTAAGATTATTTTAGTATTATATCAATTTTTTAACTCGTGCCAGAGTTTCTTTCTTTTTGTGTCCACTTTTAATATTGAAGGCTTGCTCAAAATTAAATTCGAAATGATAATAATAATTTTGTCAAACAAGGAATAAAAAAATGTATTAATACTTGTACGAAGTGATATCTGGTTGAACAATTGTGTACAGTAAATATGTAGAAATTCATTAATAGAAACAAAGGTTTTTAGTACTTTGCCAGAACTTTTATACAAAAAGGAGTGGCATTTTACATTTTTTCTGAGGACTCTTGTTTCCGAAATTTGAAGGAAATATTTGTGTTTGAAATATTTGTTTATTTGTGTTTAGTCTTTTACATAGAAATGATATGCGGCTTTACGCCGCATTTTTTATTGCGTTTATAACGATATCTGCAAAAGAGGAAATGGAAATAAAATCTCGATATTATGTCGATTAAAACGCGTAAAATAGGTCACTTCATCGTCCCAGGCTGTTATAATTGCTCTTGACTGGTACACGAATCGTTTAAATTTGACTAGCTATTGTGAGAAATCTACTAGTGGAGTCAGTTTTCAGTTATTTTGTATAGGTTTCCTTATTTAAAACTTGCTCATTTTATACTATAGTATAGTCCTCAAGAATAAATTATGTGCGGAACAATTTCAGTACTGTAAGCGCTCGATTCTGTTTACTCACTATGTGATTACATGCCATTACAAAATTATGTAGTATAATCATTATGCAGCGATGTTTATTCCGAGGTCATTCGAGATGGCCATTTCCCACTGCGCGATTCACGAAAAATTACAGATAGAAATCGCAATATCTTCCGTTTGTGGTTTTCCCCGCTGCGCAATATCGCGTGCCCACTATGAATTTTCAATTGATTTGGTGTGTACGAGTTTTTCCCTAAAGCCGAAACATACAATTAATTCGATTCTTGACGTTTTTTCGTTCATAGTAACTTGCACTTGTGTTACTGGATAAGGCATATGAGTAACTTTCGTCAGATCAATTCGACAAGATTCACCGCATACGTTTTCGGCTTATTCCCGGAAAGAAAGAAGGTTTTGAACATTGTAACGCTAGTTTGGTTCTGTACTAAAATAAAAGTTGGGAGTGATTGAGTATAGCACCAGTTATACGGTGTCAGAGATGCTATAAATTATAAATGGCTTAGTCAGTAAGCTCTCCCCTGGGCGGATAGCGCGGTTCCAAATATTATTCCCCGCGAGATTCATTCTTTTCAGTTAAATGGGAGCTTGAATTTAATTAACGGAATGCTGAACGGAACGGAGAAGCCGATAGCGGTCTGTAAAATTCCGAATCAGTGATGTTCTGCCTTAATTAGACATTTCTGATCTACAAAGCTACCGACTGTGGGTGTATCGTTTGGTTATCTTAGTAGAGCGCTTCCAGGATTCCTTCTTGCGATTCTAGGAACATTGCCGAACGGAGGAGTGCGAAACCAGTTTCCGACCCGTTCGGGAGGATGGGCGTTCAATGCCTGTACCATCTAGGAGTGGGTACTTACTGTAAACTTTCCTAATTGAGTCCCTAATTTATTAATTATTTTCCCAGTCACCCTCGGACGCGTATTACCCAATCATAAAGGATGCTTCTTGGTGGAAGGAGGTCAGCAATTGGACGCGTACGTCGTCGTCCTCCACAGCCTATCTCCGAGCGATTGCTTAGTCATCTGTTTCAACCAAGGGTATACACATGCCGCCTTGAGGGACGGGTAAATATCAGCACCCGCCGTCGATAATAGACTATATTTAATATATTTCCATACGGGATTTACCGAATTTACAAAATATCTGAAAATACCGGGAACTTACCGAGAAAAAAATAGCTAAATTTTAATTCCAGAACACTCGTTAGAATAATGAATGATAGTAAAGTAACGAGGACCGATTAAAGGAAGTTTCGAATCTTACGGTTGTCGGGCTGCCGGTTGTCGGGCCCGGCTTTGTACATATTTCAAGTAAGCTCCGTCCCAATATAACAGATTCGCTTTGTGATACCTATAAATATGGCAAATAGACAAATAAGTAAATGATGTTGTGTGACAGGAATGAGTGTTCTTGCGGCGACGTGGAGACCTTGGCGTCCCTTCCCGTATCCGAGGACTGCTCGACGCCCTGTGCCGGAAACCCGAAGGATATATGCGGTGGGCCGAGAAGTTACAACCTGTACACAACCGGAATGAAAGGTATCAAATTCAGATTGATCCTATTTTAGCAAGAAGAGATTATAATTAATTTGGAGTACCCCTTTGGTGGTCTGCGAGGGTTTCGAATATTTTCTGGTTTTACCACCGCCCGCTTGAACATATGCCGTGTTATTTCCTCAAATTATACCGACGGCTGGTTAATTGTATAGTGTCTTTTTCCTTTCAGACGTTTCGCTCGAGGTACAGAGGATCGGTTGCATCTCGGACGGGGCGGTCGAGCGACTCATACCACAACACAAGATCGACTTGCCGTACACTAATTCTCCTGAAAAATGCGTCGCCATCTGTAAAAGTTTGGGTTACAAACACGCCGGCCTGCAGAGATCCTATGTGGGAACCAAATTTCACGCGTTATTTATTTCAAATCGGGGTGGCAACAGCTTAGATTATTGATCATATTTGGTAAAAGGGGGGGCCTACAACCCTTGCGGTGCCTCAGGGGTGAAACGTTCTTTCAATAGGACCAAGCTCCAAGCAGCAATATCGACTTTCTAATAGGGGACAAATAGCCTTTATTGCCTGAGCTACCATTCACTGCTCTGAGCAGTATGAAATGGGTACCCTGTCGCTTATGTTTATCAGGAGCGTCTCAATCTTCGACCAGAATTTATTTTACCTCGAAATCTGACAATAATAATTATCATTATTTTACCTTATGCCAGTGTCCAAATTCGAACATTAAATTCATTAAATGTTAACAGGAATGTTACTGTGGAGAAGCAGACAGACTGGGCCCCCTTGAATCAGGATGTTCAGCGCCATGTCCGGCTGATCCACTCCTTCAGTGTGGTGGAAATTGGAAAATGATGCTGTACAAAACTGGCATATTACGTAATAGTTATTATCAATAATGAAAAGGAAAACCACAAGCTTTATACATACACATATAAATATATATTTACTATCAATTCTGTATTAAAATTAGAAATGGAGCAAGCAAGAAATATAATATTTTTCCATTTTTAATGAAAAGTTCGCGATTATTAATTTATAAAGACAATGATAATTTGGTAATTTTTAGCGAACATTCCTAACACAAAAATTGAATATATGGCCTGCTTCAAGAACAAGGTAGGAGGGGTGTTGAGGAGGCACAAATTCGTCGACCAAAAAATGGAACCCTTTAAATGCATCGCTAAATGTTACGGCCTCGGCCATCCGTACGCTGCTCTTTTTAATAGGTACGCTTTTATAATATTGAAATCAGTTACTGGTTTTAGGAGAAAGTAAGAGTATTATTTTATCAAATAAAACAACGCGTAAAACATGGATTGGGCCGAATTATCATGCATGAATTAACATTTCAGATTGATCGCGTTTCTACTGTTTTAGGACAGAATGCCAATGCGGCAGATTACCGGCCCCTCTGCCAACGCCGGTTGATGAAAACCTGTGCTCATTGCCGTGTCCCGGTGACGTCTCTAGGAAGTGCGGCGGACCGGAGCACGTTGCAGGCTACACAACAGGCATTGTTGGTGAGCTACTTCAATTTATACCGAGTCATCTCCTTTTCGATTATTAATTTAGTAAGACCAAGCCATCATTACATAGTATCTGAATGTGTTAACGAGCTAGTATATGGACGAAATTCACATAAAGAGTTACAATGCATAATGCTACCTTCATATATAAGGTATGGTAATCATAAGATAAGGCAGTAATTAATTATACTTGAAATACCCGAAAGGTAAAATATACGGAACGAATATGTCTCCCATGAGATCAAATGAGAAATGATTGGAAACAGCTCGGATTTATCGCCACGAGTGCGGTTAAACGCTTTGTAATGAAACAGAGTTTCCCGCGTCACGAACGTCGCTCGGAGATTAATGTCGAAAAGAAATATTTCGGAATTGTTCCAAGTTGAAGTTGGAGGACATTGTTTGCAGGCGATCCTGTGATGGGGCGGTCGATCGGTTGCTTCAAGGACGAGGACGGATCTTTGATCTCAGACCTCAGTTTCGACGCGGGGTTTCGGAACAACCCTAGATTTTGCATTGCCAAATGCATCCAGTACGGGTACATGCTGGCCGGAGTCAGAAACACGTAAGATAAAATAAAGAGAGATTTATTGATTCTATGGTTCGTAGACGTAGAAGGAAATTTCTTGCGCACGCCCTGACGTCATACACTTGGATTCTTCGAGGATTCTTAACGGTTCTACAGGTCCCTCCTTCTTAACAGGTTCCAGTTTTCCCAGCGGGAAAACCCTCGGTCCAATCTGTAAATCACAATGGGGCCAGCATGAATGTTCCCGTCCTGCATATTCTTGAACACTATTCCTTATACTTCGTCCTCTGTCCATAAGAAAAACAACTACATTCTCCTTCTTTCTGCTTCTTCTTCTTCTTAAATAGTCTCGCCTACTACATATATACATTGGAGTCTCTTCTCAAGGTGAAGATCCCTTCTAAACTCGTCATGAAACTGTCCGTACGAATGAGATCCAACTGTAAAGAATTGAAGGTTGCAATGTATTAATTTTTCCGGTCCACCGCCTACAATCCCCGGCCCACTCTCAAATCAATTCCCTACAGGCAACCCGCCACCGGTTTTGTCAATTTTAAATTGACCGGTCCCACGGTGACGGTTTTGAGTCTCGATTGCAAATTCGAGTGAATTGATTTCATTAAAATTCAGTTGTTCCATAAAAAGTTCCCGATGCAAAATATAAGGCCCCGTTGCGAGATTGCGATACATAATGAGAGTAGACCTTGGGAAAAAAGAAATTGAAGAAAAACCAAATCCCATTGAGGGTGTGGGGGGGGGCATTTTATTATAGTTTGAATTGAATTTGAATTCATCATTCCGTTTCCAGCAATAATTTGCATTATTTCGTTCCAACGCGGTTATTTTAGTTTGGAATACCTGTTTTATCGTCTGAGAGGGTTCGGACCTGTCGGTTGCCTGTCGGTCGTCCTGCTCGGATTTTTATTCATTTCGGATGTTCGTTTTCAAGGTACGAATGCGTGTGCGGCAATTTGTATCCGAGGAACGTTCCACGGGTTGATGTCGATTCCAGCCAGTGCAACTCGACCTGCGTTAAGTCGAACTTGTGGACTTGCGGAGGTCCCACCACGGTTCAGGCCTACAGGACCGGTCTGGACGACATGTACACAGGCGAGTAGACCCAAGCTAACATTGCTACTATAATACAATAATAGTTATCCTCACGATGGAACCAGTAACAGTTCCGAAAATTCGGAAGCAGACCATACCCGGGGAAGAATCTCGGGCAGATAGGGGTTGAACACCTGGTGGCCGGGGTTGTGCCCACAGTATAACGTGATAACATATCCCCCTTTTTTGAATCCCGGTTCAGATCGTGGCTGTCCCAAGTCGGCGACCGACGTTGACGGGAGTCAGACGTGCAGGGGCGAACTGGTGTTCGAAGAGACTTTCGACACGCTCAAACCTTCCATATGGCAGAGGACCATCCGCATTTCAGGCGAGGTATTAGCCTTCAGTTGCCTAGGTGGGGAATCTTCAAAACGTCCATTGAAAACTGGGTTCATTTTCCTTTTCAGGATTTCGAATTTGTGACGTACGACTCGGATGAAAGGAACTCCTTCATTAGGAACGGGCGCCTGGTCATCAAACCGACTCTCTTCGAGGATAGCTTTGTACTCAACGGGTCTGTGACGCTGAGGGGGTAATTATCACATCCGATGTCGTAATTAATTATTTTATTCCACTTTTCGTATTCTAGTCCAACTGTACAGTTTGGAGTGTAGCCTTTACAATATTTTAAAATTACCAGTACGGCTACATAAGTTAAATTACTAAATTTACTGACGTGTGCATTATAATCTTAATTATTCGTGCCTTTAAATATGAGAAATATTGCCATCGCCGTAAGTATGTCAGTCAAATCTTTAAAGAAAAAAAAAGAATTTTTCTTTTAAGTAAAACGGTTCAAAAATATTAAATAATTTTTGTTCGAATTTAATATTATGTAACAAATAAACATTTGACCCACAACATATATATGTATTTTATATGGAGAAATACAAAATAATAACGAGCTGTTTATAATGTTTAAAATGAAAGATTAAAAAGAAGATAATCATTACAAGACAAATTATAGGACGATCCACATTATATTCATGAAGAAATGCTTATAAACAGAGTTCTGCACATTGTACCACTTTCATGGTTCGGTGTAGAGAAACTAGTTATAAAATCTAGCGTATAATCGAACAAGGGCCTACTAATTATTTTTTATTGTTTTGTACTTTAATTGTAATAATAAACCGATTTTCAGCTGTACTGGGCGCCCGAATACGGACGAGTGCTCACAGCATGCGTACAGCTACAGTATCCTCCATCCTGTGCAGAGCGCCCAGTTATGCACCAGCAAATCCTTCAGCTTCCGCTACGGTGTGGTCACAGTCAGGGCTAAACTATCGGCAGGCGATTGGGTCGTTTCGGGTGAGCGTGTTCCCATTTTATTTCAACTGAAACCGTAAACGCCGGATTTACGGCCGACCATCGTCTACGATATGCCCAACAGTGGCTCAGATAGGAAATCTCCAGGTTATAATTCCGGGGTGGGGAGTTTCCAGACCTGTCTGCAAATTAAAAAATGAATTAACTCCAAATTTAGCCCTTAAATTCTATATCCTAAATTAAAACACACTACAATTTTTTAGTACCAAAGTTTTTTTCAATTACAGTGGTTTAGGTTCATTTTATTAAGTACCCGGTCTTGCTCGGGGGGTTCACATCAATAAGAAAGTAGAATTGTAATTAAAGATATGTTTATTAAAGTATTTTTAACGCCATTTGACAAATATTATATAGATAAAAGCTAAATATTATGAACCGGGGGTTCCTAATACTAGGCCGTAAAGACTCCGGTGTATTGCGGGTTAGCATCAATAACCCCGTTCAAGAGGTCGGCGTATCTGCGACCTTCTCAATACAATTTTTGCTCCCTTCGAAAAATAGGTTTAAGATGCACTTGAATACTACCCAAAGAGGCTCTAAATCTCTTAATTCGTTTTTTTCTGAATAAACAGACGGATATTTGGGAAGATAATTCTTCTTCATTTCCTGGCTGGCAGCTAGTTTTGAAGACTTCTTTGTTATTTATCCAAGCGCTGGCGTCGTTGCAGAAATTTTCCTGAAGCCTCACAGAGAGGTGTACGGTCCAGGATACCTATCGGGTAAATTGACGATCGCAAGCGGGAGGGGTAACAACGCCCTGACGAGGGCCGACGGCGAAGACATTGGCTCCCACGTTGTCGAGGCGGGTGTCTCTGTTGGATCGACAGACGAGCCCGCCTCCGTCATCACCAAGAACGTCCCATTCAAGTCCAATACGCCCTGGTACTCAGAGTTTCATAACTATACTCTTGTATGGGACACAGGTAATCCCTTTAATTGAGGGGGAAAATATACGTATATAGACTTACATATTTAAATACTACATATTAAAGTTTCCTTTATTTCTTGTTGCGAACCTCGTTTACAGATTCAATATCCCATTATGTAGACAATAAGATTTCTCAGATGAAAAGTGTTTATTATCATGGAAAGGACCATTTGGTGTCCGAATTGGGTATCACAGGAAGCGACAGGAACACGTGGAAACATGGCTCTCGTTTAGCACCCTTTGACGAAGCGGTAAATACAACTGGAGTTTGATTAATTAACATTGTTCTATGTTCTATTGCTGCCCGTATTGTATCGAGAATTAAAACGGAATATTCTTTAACGTTTATTAACGTTAAAACGGATATGGTAAGTAAAAGCCCAAATTAGTGATGGTGAGCTCTTTTTACCTAACATATTTTTTTAACGTAAAGACATTTTACCGTCACTGATGCTCATTTGAAGTTTTAAATGGGAATTAGTTGATTGCGTAGACAGTCACTGCAATAAAAACCAATATATGAAACTCGGATCATTATGTTACTGTGTTATGGTCACATTATTATATATATTAATATACTCCCCTCTGTGTCAAACTTTCAGTACATAAGTAACTAATAAAAAGCATATTACAGTTCCAGATATGTTTCGGCGTTTCCGTTGGCGGCAGTCGGGTTTTTCCCGACGGATCTGTTTCGGGAAATAAACCCAAGCCTTGGGAAAATTATTCCCTTAAGGTGAGTTTTTATAGCTTGACTTTTCGGTTCGCAATTGATGAAGTTCAGATGAATCTCGGTTCGTTTCTTACGACTATAACAATTTGATTCGCATTTACGTTCGCTCATCCTAATTACTCTATTGTCACCTTACTATTGTCATTCTAAATACGATATGCAGAATAAATGATGAAATGTGTATTCGCCTTCGACTGTTGGACTACTCAATGCGGCGCCGTCGTCGGTCCGCTATGTAACAGCGTCAAATTAAACAGTTTCGAGTATTTCTTGTTTATTTTCATTCGGTTGGCGATTGTTCAAATATCTCTGAAATTTAGTTTCAGGTTCGACGTGTCCTCTCCGGCAGAATTTCATCTTGACATTAATTAATTTACTTTGCGTTCTAATTTGTCGCAGTCAATGTTAAACTTCTGGAGGGCCCGAAACGACTGGTTGCCTTCCTGGCTGAGGGACCTGAGGTTTGAAGTCGACCACATCAGCGTAACTGCGGTTTGAATTTCGTCGATACTGCGCTCAATCATGAACAAAAGACGCCATACGATATTCCATATATTGTGGATATTCCATATCTGAAGTTGTTTTCAGCGGGCGAGAAAAATATATTTGTTGAAATTAAAAAATTGTTTTTTCTCAAATATAAATGGACTTATTACCCATTTTCCCATTAGTTGTGTGTGTGTGTGTGTGTGTGTGTAAATTAAGGTAATTTTGATTTAGTTAAATAATTCAGACAAGGAGGTTGGGAATCGATTCGAGCAAATTAGACACAAACCGATGTCCTAGTGTGTGATGTTGAGTACGAATGAAATTACTTTATAACGAAATTATTCTATTGAATCACAAAGCTTATTCGAAATTGCATCCGCGAAATCTGGCTTATGTACGGAGATATTTACTGTGTATCGAATTCAACTGGTCTCGTTTTTCTGGTTACTCCGATCGGTTGTCCGATATTGGGTTCAAAATGAATCAGCGCTGGAAAGGCCTTTCATTAAATCTGTCATTTCCCGCTTGGCGAATTTCAATAACCGGCCTTCTCAGAACGCTCCTTGTACGGGATTTCAAGCCTCCCTTTCGGAACGGGCGCTAGTGGCTGTTCGGGTTGTCCTTAGCAGTCCGTTGGACGGACCAATGCAATTACTCCACCGCACTCGGAATTGTTTTCTCTCCGATAAGTGATATCTCAGACTGCCGATATTAAAACAAAACCCAACACGCCCTGCGGAGATTAAACGGAATGAAAATTCCTTTCCGAGCTCAGGGATGGATTAAATTACAGATTCAAAAGCGGGCTCAGAGTGATCCCCGAAACCACGACAAGTGCCGCCTTCCCTGTCTGAAATTGTAACTCCCTTTTAGGAACATTAACGATATCTGCTATGTAATTCATGATTCTTAGTCGGTATTTTCGTGAAACTGGAAAACTTGTTTATTTTACTTCTAGCGTTCGTCTCGATAAAGAACATGTGACTTTGAAATTCGATATTTATGTAAGATTTCACATATGTCTTATTAATAAAATGTAATGCATTGCTTGCGTTCACATTTTTTCTACGCTAAATGGTAATAAGTGTCCCTTATTAATGTGTATTAATTAAAATTCACGGGTTGCGTAAAATAGACAGTCATATAATAATAATAATTTAATATACCTGTTTTGTGGTCTGCGAGGGGTTGGAATACTGTAGGTTCGTGATGTTTCCTGTTCGTTTGATGTTCTCCTCTCGAGAGGATACAGAAACATCACGAACCTACTGTATAATAATAATAAATATATGGCGCCGAATGTGGTTTGACGTGTTTCAATCTCTGGTCGCCTATAGAATGAAACGTGTTTTGCAGGACGTCTCAAAATATAGTTTTAGTTTCTCCGAACAACTAAACAGTATATCTGTTAACTGTTCAGAGTAAAGCGACGACGATCAAGGAGGCGATCGCGAGGTGGGAGGAGGAAAATAAGGCCGTGGCCGCGGAAGCCGAAGAAGTCGGACTCCAGTTCCAGTGGCCACCAATCGAAAAAATGGACAACGCACTCGGCACATTAGCTGCCTGCAAGTCAGCCAATTCTTTAATTTGAACTATTCAAATAGACAAATGAACGAAGGTTTACGCGATCAGAACTAAAGAGATGTTTCAAATTATCCACTAGTTTATCAAATTTTTCTAATAGTCTAGCTTTTTTTTGGGGGGCTCGTTCAATCCCGTTCAATCCTTCGATTCCCGAAATAGAGATAGACAGTAATGAATTTAATTTTTTAATTCTTAAACTTTTTGAAGGCTGTTCAGTTCGTTAAATGACTTATGCAGGAAACTCTCGTTGTCTACCAATTGCATCTCAACTATAGCTGGATTGGGAGGAATGAAAAATTTGAAGGTGCTCGCCCTGTCCCGGAATTACATCAAGAGTCTCGTTGGTCTTGTAAGTTTTATTTCTGTTACTATAATAATTCCCTGCTAACTATATCATAACGATAACAGTATGAAAGAAGTACTAAACTATTTATTATTTATCTTTGACTATAAATTTAAATTGGTTCTCTTTCTTATGAAGCAATCATACAATCAGTTCATTCACCGGTACTTGTTTTTTTACATGGCTAATGCCAGACGATGGTGAAAAGCCGAAACCTTTATAGAATGCATCAAGCGTGATATTCCATGCGATCTAGGTCTTCCTAAACCTAGTATTTTCGTGATCTTCTGCCCGACCGGATGCCATGAAATTATTTCATAAGTAATGTGTTGCAAGTAGGCGCACTGAATTAATTGTTAATATGAATTTGTTAGGAGCCGTTGGGAGATACGCTCACCGAACTGTGGATCTCCTACAATTTGTTAGACCGGACGCGCGGAATTACCGCACTTAGGAAGCTCCAAGTGCTTTACATTGCGCACAACATGATCAGGGAATGGGGCGAATTCCAGCGACTACAAGACTGTCCCCTCTTGGACGATGTCATCTTCCTGGGTACACCTATTTTAAACGTATTTTAAATATATGAAATAAATCTCGCGATCATTAGTCCTAAAGTTCCTTATAAAAACATATATTTCTATATCAGAAATATGCACGTATCAACACTTCTTTGTCGCACTTGGCGACCTAATACCCATAACAAATCCTCGATGAGTACATACAATTATTATTATTTAATACTTCCGCGGCATTTCAAATCAATTGCGGTACTACTAACTACTCCAACGGTGTGTGTACCGGGACAGCATTTCATCCATCATACCCACAACTGTTATTATCAAGGATTAAACTTCTAGTGGTCACATTTTGAATTGTCATTATTGCAAGCATACTTTTCCTTCATGTTCCTAATTAGGCAACCCCCTTGTGGAATCGCTGGACGAGAACGAGTGGCGTAGGCTGGCGATAAAGAAACTTCCTCAACTGAAGACGTTGGACGGTGACCCGGTGATCGTGGGCATGGAAGAGGAGGAGGCTCCACCACCGCCTCCACAGCCCGAACAGCCTCCTGCATAGAGAGACAAATACAGTTACTACTAATACATAACAATGAAATTATAAAAATGGTATTTTAATATTTATTTAATATAATTAAATTTGTTGATGAACTAAGGACTTAATGTCTAAGGCTCTAAAATAAGTATTGTGCACTAGTAATACGTAGTACTTTTGGTCCAATTTTTGGTTCTGATATTTGAGTGTGAGTGGATGCTCCAGTAGTGTTATTCTTTCAGCTATTGTGGGTTGTGTGTAGTATTATTACATCATTTTGTACAGGTTTCTATCAATGACAGTTACACTATTATTTTCGTTCATAATTATTAACCTAAATATACTGATTTATTATAACAACAGATATAGAATGTAAATAATTATAATTAGGATGATAAAATATTCAAAACTTGGTGAGAAACATTTATTTAAATTTCATTTACATTTAACATTAACAGTTAGTTAAAATTTATTTTATGAAGTTAATGTTTGGTAAAACAATTTAATATTAAAACCTCATAATTGAGAGGCATTATTCCCATTTTCAATAATACATCTTTTCTTCTTGGATTCCTTCAGAAATCTTCATCATGGAGTTGATGGAAAACTAATGTTTAGTTGTTCACTGTGTAGGTGTTTATTGTTGACTCTTTATTTGTATCAGCCGAGCTAAACGAAATGTTCTGAAGAGGACTATTCAAAATGAAATCTGGAACTTAATTGCATAAAGGAAAATAAAATCTAACATTTGAAGTATATAGGTTGAAAACCGCTCTACATTACTTACTAGATATTAATCTATAGAATCTACATTACTTGCTTCATATAAGAAATACCCCCATTCATATAACAAAATACTTTTGTTCCAATTTTTGGTTCTGATATTTGTGTGCAATTGGATGCTCCAGTAGTGCTATTCTTTGGGTTATTGTGGATTGTTGAGCAGGTCTCTTGATTTTTAAATGGAGTATTAAATTTCCCCTACTAGTGGGCTATCAATCTGGCATTGCATTAATTTCTTCATGCTCTATATTTTCACTATATAGTTTGTTATTTGATTCCATTATAGTTTACAGAAATATCTAAAAAAGTATAAATAGATTTCCAATATTCTCAAATTGTTCCACAAGACAATTTGCTCCAAGATGGAAATACATTGTGTTCAAGGGAGAAATTACAATTCAAGAATTATATTATTTGTTGTCAAAATTACAATGAAATATTAACTTAACTAATACAAACATTAGAGTAGATTGATGGAATATAACTTTGAGTCATTTGGAACAGGAATCCGATTTTGTTGTTTCTATAATCTTGTTTTTTGAGGGGCCTTAAACTCACAATGTCTTTAGTGTCAGACTGCAGTATTTTTTATTTGTAATGCTCTATACACTTGCAGAAAATATATTTATTTACAGGCCGAAGAAATATATTAATTATATTTTATATAAATAAAATAATAGGAGATGAAATTGAAGGGAAAATACTCATTTTAATACAGTTCATTTATTATTATTACATAATTTTGTACAGGTTTCTATCAATGAAAGTTACACTATTATTTTCATTCTTAATTATTAAGCTAAATATGCTGATTTATTATAACAGCAGATGTAGAATGTCAATAATTATATTGCTGATGATAGACACGAGGGTCTCATGAATACTTGATTTTACTGTCCAAAGATACTAGTGTACGAACCTAATATCATGATTATAAGTTTAGGTAAATTGTCCATGTTCCTACCTCCCTCCCCAATCACTCACTCCCTCTTGTTACCGGATTCGAATTTCACTCCGGTTTTCACGGTTGGACTTTCGCAACTTTCCTTTCCAAGATATTCGATTCGTTAGGACCGTATTCGACAGATAATCACGAACCTGTCCAATAGAATTATTTTAAATGTGCCACTTTATTTATTTGTTTACACCGTGAGAATGGCAATTATTTCGTAACATAATGATTGTGTGGCAATAATTACTGTAACGTAAAAAGATTAACGTTACGAAAAATGTGTTTGCAATTATTTACAAAGATTATTCGTATTGAAAAATTGTTAAAGAGACGCTTTAAGCGACGTGACTCCTCATCGTCCGGGTCGCAGACGTCTTCGGAATCTGAGTGGGGAATAAGAGGGCCGAAAAACCTGAACTACGTTTAAAACGTTTAATATAATAATTATGTTATCATCTTTTTCAGAAGAGAAAAAGGTCTGGCCTTGTAGATAATCGTGATTTTTTTTTCTTGTGTTATGTTCGCGAAAGTTTCTCAAGTCTTTATTGGAAGCTGTTCTCCACTCTCTGACAAACTGATAAAGCCCTTTATCCAGTCTCGTTGCTGAAAAAAAAAACTTTTCAATGCTTCGCCCGTTTCCCCTTCAATTTACTGTAAAAAGTTTTCAGCATTCTTAACATCATTAAAACCCCACAGATATCCTTTCCGCATCCATGTTTCTTGCGCAAGGAAAAGAGGCCGCATTTTTCCCTTCAACAGCACCACCTTGCCGCCAATCGCGGATATTATGTTGATATCTGAAAAAATTTAATTTCTTAGATCTCTTCCAGAGAAATGTTCATTTGAACCATTTCATTTACTTGAAGAAGGTGTAGACATTTAAGAAGATTTAAGAAGACAGTGCCTAACAGGTAAAATTACGAAGTAATTCACTTAATAAATTAATTGACACCGAAACAGTGTTTTCGTTGAACAGCGTATATTTTGATCATATTTGATTTTCAACTTTTGTACTCATAAATCTAAAGTTAACCTTACCTGTATTCAAGTATTTGGATTTCAGCTTATGTTTTTGCGCCTAGGGCCTGACCTCCTGTTCTATCTAAACACGATGTGTAAGGTTATTAATATAATATAAAAGAAAAAAAGGAGAACACAACAAAGGAACAACTTTATTTCCATTTTTAAAATCCTATATACATTTCGGGTTTCTTTTTAATTGTATATAATTCCTCATTATAATCTTCATTAAATGACTAATTACAGTTAAGAATTTTTTTCGCATATTTTTTGTTTATTATTTTTTTGTCACTTAAATTTCGAATTTTACAACTCTGTTAACTTTTAACATTTTACAAAGATCACAATATAAGATTTTGTTCGTCCCTTTATATTCACCGCACTGAACGCGATTAAAGGGGTCACGCACTCGTGGGAGAACGCCCCACAGTTCTCAATTTGGAGAACTATTTATTCAACTTAAAACTTAAAACTTATATACATATATTCACAGAACTCTGGGCGCTTTTTACTAATATTTACAAATGTCGCAAATCCGTCTTACTTGAATTCTTTGGGGGCCAAATGAACCCCCGCCGAGTACAGCACTAGAGCACGGGATTTAACACGCACAGCGAACCTGCTTTGTCCAACAGGTCCAAAGCCCGGTAGGACTTTATTAGTCAAAATTAATGGGGGAACCCCGTCTGAGCACTATCGGTTATCAGTAACAGAGCGAAAGGTTCAACAGATATTGTCGTAATAGTTCCAATCTGAATTAAAATATTAAAAGGATCTGGAGGAAGTTATTATCCGTTGAGGTTTTTTGAAGTAAAACACTGTCTGATTGAACAGCCACGTTGAAAGGAGGAAATTGTGATTAAAAGGTATGACTATATGCGGAATTTCGGAACTAATAGTTTTGAGGTTTTACACAACGTTCTGGTTTTACAAGAAGATTCAATTCAATCTTAATAATAAATGAAAATATTTAATCTGTATAGGTCTGCCTAATGAGAGCATTACGCGCGTCTCATGAGCAGTAGTCCGTTAGTCCGTCCCTGTTTAGTTTATTGAAACATACAGGCCTCGGCCGCCTATTGCTTTGGATGTTTACCTGGTTTTTTGCCGTCATTAACAAGTTCATATAGTTTTATATAAAATGTATTTAACAATAGTCTAAGTTCAACAATGTTGGGTGTAAATGTTAGAGAGTACACAAGCCGATAGGGCCTTCCTTCTAGACTTCTCGCACCCGGCTTAATTCCGGCATAAAGTTTACTCTCGATGTCTAATGCACGGGAAATGGGCTTTCGTCGCAGAGTTGATCCGCGCCGAGTCTAAGTTTTAATATAGTTAAGCAGAAAATGGCGTCGGTGTAGAATTTCACCGGCTGAATTTGAGTTTTTGCACACGCCTCGTCTGCCTCAACTCGTCTCCGCGTCTGAATTATCAGGTAAAATAAGGTTCCAGGAGCGCGATGTAGAAATTTATATTATTGACGAAATATATTTAATGTTCCAAACACACCATACACGCCTAAGCGGTCTGGTAGGAAGTTATAAGAGCGATCTTAAAACTGAACACATTATACATCACTTCGCAGTAACGGAAATCACAGGGAAATGATGTTTCGCAATTACTTAAAACATGAATTATTATTATGAACTAATGAAAAACCCATTTGTTTTATGCGTGATTAGAGACAAAAACTGCGTTTCGAAATATCTTCCCCAGTCTCTAGTTATACATAGTGAATCGAAATGATAGTTTAAATTAACGTAATTTCAGTTTCGGTAATGAAACATAATTTTATCAACAAATATTTTGAACCTTCTCAAAATCAATCATCCTCAGTGATTGTATTTTTGTCATTTGGAGAAGAACAAGGTTCTGTTACAGTAGAACGAATGTCGAGATGTGTTCTCTATTACAGGCCGTTAACTTTTTATCGTTTACGTTTCATTACGAGAGTTGTATTGGGAGGCCGGTCGTTGCGAGTTCACCTTTTATAGCTGAACCTCGGGGCTCAATCGGCTTGACAGACACACACTGCCAACCGTAAAACGTCGCTAGAGAATTGGATGTCCACAATTAGCACCAGTCTTCTCCTAATAATTGCTCTCCCCTAAAAAATTCCGTTTCACTCATTTTTACGTACCCTCTTCGAAGCTCGTAAGCGCAAGAGTAATTGGTGTTCGTTTTATAACGGTGTAGATACAAGGAAAATTGGGTATTCAGTTATTGTTCAGTAATTCGTTTTATCCCGATTATTATTATTTTCGCAATAATACTCGGAGGCCGAGAAACCACAGTGATAAATATAAATCCACCCAAAGTTTCCCACTAATACATTAAACATAAATATTGTATTTATAATCCGCCATTCACAAGACAAGCTTTGGTGTATTCCTTTATTTTTTTCTGCTACTCAGAATACACTTATTTTTGGCGAACTTGAATATTTATTAATATATTATTGAACTTGAATTTATGTTAAATTAATTGAATGGAAAAAGTAACGGAAACGTAAAACATTGAAAAATACAGAAGGCTAATTGAAAATGTTCGAGTGGCACATTTTCATCATTAGCCAAACGGAAAAGTATTTTCCCCGAAATATTAAATTATTTTCCTTATTTATATTATGATCTTATGAAACTGACTTTATTTTAACAACAGGCCTTTGACAACAGGTTATATTATTTTTACACTTTTATCTCACATATATTTCATACAGGATTTCCAGTTCGGCTTTGGGAATACCTGTGGCGGACGTTTAATTGTCTCTTAATGCGGCCGGGGGCGGGGCGGGGGCGGGGGGAAGTGGAAGACAGAATGAGAGACTCAAAGGGGGCGGTGGCAGCTCAATACATGACCGTCAATCCCACCACTCCATTCTGGTCCCGGTCTGAGCCTGGCAGACCCTACTTCACATCTGAACCATTTTCAGTATACACTTCTAATAACTATAAACTATAGTAAAATGCATAGCTCGGTAAGTTTCCGTAGAACATAAGTTGGCGGACTCTATAAAATAACTACAAGTTTAAATTATTCGCTTTACCAAAATGAATTCGAAATGAGTATAAATGAACTCTGTGTAGGTTTGTGGAATTTTATTATTATAATGAATAATTACGTAGGACCCCTGTGCTGGAAGGTTTTTTCCATATAAAAAGCGTTGTATATAGTGTATAAATATGAACGAGGAGTGCGGTGTATCCTACTATTGTAACAATGGCAAATAATATATATTCTGTCGGAGGTTTTACAAAAATTAAAGAGATAACTGTTTATATATATATTAGTACAGGGTTAGCACGTGTGGCCGGTATCTTATTAGCGGGGTGTATTTGGCATTGCACGGTTGGCCACCTGATATTGAACATTATTGTTCGAATTTTAATTGGGGCTGACCTCCCCCTCCTCCACACCCCCCCCGCACCCAACTAATTTAGAACTCGATAATTGGGCCCAAAATTCGATTTATTAGTTTTCCGACGGAATATTTTTTTGCCCCCAAAAAGTTAGTCTGCGGGTAAAGCTCCCTGACCCGGATGATTCGGATTGTAGCAAAAATTTGAATTCGAACTGAAATTAAATCAAATAAACTTTGCTCCGTTCTGTAAACTTTTCCTAAAAGTACTTGGTATTATTTACAGATTCGACTCTCGATGATATTTTGCAATCCTGCGACCGATTCCAAGGTATTTCAAAGCCGGTTAACAGTATTATCTAGTATTTTTTTTAGAATTAATTATCTACGCTCGCTTAAAGTAGGCGATGTGGGTTATTAACTGACTCGATTTGAATTGTACATTTTGGTCCTGAAAATATTATCGCCCATTTATGGTTTCGCCTTCTCCCCTTCGTCGGTATTATTCGTTTCGGTTCTTGGTACCTGTCACAGTTCTTCGTAATTAACGATTTTATATTGTATTTATGCCGGTAGGACCGGCCTAGCTGCGTCTCTGTTTATTTTAAGGTGATTAATGCCGCCCAGACTGAGGAAATGAAAAATGAAGACGGAAAGGAGTAGTTAGGAGGTAAAAATGGCCTTGGGAACGTTTAATTAACTGCGGCAGACGTGATGCTCTCCCCCCTCGGCCAATTAGAGAGGACCTGAGGCGCCCCAATCGTAGAATATAATTACAGTGGGAAGGCTTTGTTTGCTTTTTTTTTGACATCCGAGGGGACTTGTTTGGAAGCAAAAGTGGACTTGAATCCTCCCCGGTTGGGCTCGTTTCCGGATAGCGTAAGTAATTGAACTGGGGAATGTCCGGAAGCCGAGGCGGAATCCTTTTAAGAGGATTGATGAGATTTGCTACAGCAACCGAAAGTACTACACGACTCTAACCCACGATGGGACGAAGAATGACACAGTGCTATCATTGTGTTGCATACGGTTCATTTAACAATGTAGAATATGTTTTAGATTAAAACTATCGTGCTTAAAATCAGATGTGCAGAATTTTCCCAATCTAAAGATATTCAGCAAAAAATAACATTTCTTTTCAGGAGCGCCGGACGGTTTTGCTATTTTGAAATTTGATACCGTTTATTTGGAATCGGGGCACTCTGAAAGGAAAATAATTTGTTCGGTCTGGGGTGATAAACAATCGGCCACGGTCAAGGATTATAATGAATGGAAGACATACCCTTTTGGGTGGGCTCGGGGGTTGGGGTTCGACTTGAAATATTATTATTATTATTCTTCCATTATTCATGGCCGACCCTTCGATACCATCTGAGCCTCTGTGGGCGACCCCGCATTGGCCTCTGAACGGTCCAATCCTTTTTCCTCGTTTAAATGTCACCGAAACTACGGTTCTAACGTTTATTCTAGCAACCCGATCTCTAATGCAAACACTTTAGATTATAGGGAAAATTATACGTTTATTTGTTTAAAACTTTGGATTCTCTGCTTGTGGAATGTGCGTAATTCGGATTGAAAAAGGGAGAAATATAAGAGTAGATAAGAAAATGTAGATTCTTGTGAAACACCAGTATTCTAATTTCCAGAGAGTTCATTCAGACTGCGTATGTGTGCATATTACATACTTGGTTATAAGCACCCACTTGTTGAGGGTGGGAATCACCCTACGATTCGCTAGGATATTTTTGGTCTGAAAGTGAACTCGGGATATTTCACATTAATCCGCGATCCTAAGACCGCAGTGAAACGGGATTTCATACGCATTTTACACGCGTATATACCGTCTATACAAAGCAGCAAGTTATAAAATATAATCAATGCTTTCGAAAGGTCAGTGAATTTCCGAAACTGCCGTCGGTAGCCCCCCCCCCCCCCGAATTTATTACGTGGGAGTTTGATATTGGTTTGTGGGGCGGGGAGTGAGGGAGGCCCGAATTCCGCTGCCTTTTATCGGACCCAAGATTCGAGTTTTATTGTTTGAAGTCCATAATAAAAATGTACAAACCGGTTCGGTGCCTCCGTGTATATTCGGTCGCTCCATCGCGCTCCCTGGCACGGTAAAAATGAAATCGAAATGAAATCTAAATAAGATCGAAAAGTGAAATGAAATCCCCATCCTCCGCCCGGTCCGCGAACGTGTCCCTACGAAAAGGGAAGTGACTGTGACTACGTAATCCGCCTCCGTCTCACTTATATTTAGATGAGTGGCCTATTTCAAACAAATATTTTGATTGATATAAATCTTTTCGTAACCGAACGTACAGTACTGAAATGTACTAAATGTAACATATTGGAATAGAGAAAATGTGATGCCTCGATACTTCCATGTGTTAACTCGGTACAAATATAATTGTACATAGGTTAGGTCACGTATAATAGTTGCAAGTAGATATCTGAAGTCTATAAATAGTTGGTTAGGGCTAGGTAAATTTATTCCAACTTTCTTAGAATATTGCAAAATAAAATGAAACGGTTAACGCATTAAGACATACAAGGGTGGACACAGTGAGGCGGTGAGACATCGATAAAAATACTTGCAGTTTCTCATAGTTATCCAACATGGACTTTCTAAAGAGGACTGATATTCTTCTCCCTTCTACCCCCAAAAAAGCATTACGTCTATAAAGGGCGGAAACAAATGGAATGAAAATAAATGAAAACGAGCGTCGGCCCGTTTTAAAAAATAAACCTCGGCCAATCCGTTTTCGCGGGCCCTAATCCGGTTAGGGCCACGTTTAGGAAACACCTTTTGATTAGAGTCGCCCTCCGATAGGGCGTTTTTTCTCTTGCCAGGTGAAATATTGCCCAGCTTTATGAACGCCGGGTTTTGGGATTTCTGAACTCCCCGGAACGGTAGCTGACGTCTTACACCGTGGCCCGCTTAATTCACTTTAATGTAAGGCCGGCAATATTTAATTTAACGAATAACGCTAGTTGAAATCATTTTAAACAGATTTATATGGGTCCTACTATAACAACAGGTGACTCTAAAACGCTGTGTAAACATTCCGGAAAAGCATTTTATAAATCTAATAACGTCAAATTCTCCTATTATGCTTTCATGGCGCTAATAGATTCATGAATTATGTTTTGACCATAATTTTTTAGGCCAATAAACTATAAGTGCGTTGGTTTTTTTTATTTAGTAGTCAATTTCAAGTTCAGAAAGCGAAAGTATTTAGTTTCTAATTCCGGCAACTATAAGAAGGGTAAATTAGGCAAACTATTAACATTTTAGTAAGTGTTCTGTAACCTTAGAAAAACAGGAAGTATTAAAACTGGATCAACTTTCAGTGGTGTTTTGTAATGTTGTTAAGTGAAATAATAACAAATATGTATAGGTCACCGATATGAAAAAATTGTAGAGAACTTGTCGAAATGAAAAAATAATCAATAATTGATTTCCAATTTTTATGAATCCTGTATAAGATAGTGAACAGGCTAATTTTGAGGTAACCTTGCCAACTCACTCCTCTAGAGGAAGGGGAGGGTCTCTACCTACCCATCCTTGGCCACTAGCAGACCCCGGCTTGTTACTTAGGGAAATTGAAATAGAAAAGGTGGGGGAGTTCTGAGTATTTTAATCCCCTGCCGCTTAGGAGAAGGAGAAAATATTTGAATGACAATCCACTTACTTGTTTTGGTCTACAAGTTGGCAAGAAAACCGGTAATGTGTATGGATAAGAGACGGAGAGGTAATTGAAATTGCGGAATATACATTTAAGATGCTGCCGTAAAAGGGATTAGTTAGAAATACCGCGAAGATATGAGAGAAACCGGCGACAGAAAGCTATAACAGACTAAGCAATATGGCGGGAGCAACAGATGTAAAAGAAGAAAAAACAGTCGCCTCCTTCTTAGCTGGCGTTACCCAAGTTCACTTAATGTTAGCTTAAGAGCTAACCTGAAAACTCTTTTCAACTATATTCTGAGTTTTAATTTGTTAATTCGTTTATTATATGGAACCATACTATTTTCTGTTTCGCAATACTGTCCACGCATGCGATGGGTTAGCAGGTTATTGAGTTACAGACCTCCCCTTCTGGTAATTTTCCGTCAACAAAATTTGAAGAGGGCTCTGGCGATTATCTTACATCTGGTCAATGTATGATTTTATGTTTCGTAGTGATTATGTCTTATAATAAATGTAATTAAATTAAGAAAAAACGTATTTCACAAAAAAATTTCAATGCACACAGAATCTCATAACGTCTACCACCGATCCAATACACAGTTCGTTGAGCAATTTTCGACTTTTGAGCATTTTTTTCTAATTTCATCAACTTTCTTTCGAATAAAACAAATGGCAAAATACGAGTGTGTAATAATCAGTATGTTGGAAGGCTACTGAATGTGTCGAAGTCATAAATTTCAATACGAGACAACAGGAAACACATATTCATCATGCACCAGATGAAACTTACAGTTGATATGAATTATGTCAAAATAAAATATATCCCTTCAACTATATCTTTCAAATTAAATTCGGTCCCTAATTGTTATTCCAAATAATAATATTTATTTCAGAAACATATCCAAAAAAACTCCAATCCTAAATTGTATATACGTGAAGAGGGAAATTTCACGGTTTTTCCTCTCCTCTGAAGTATAACAACTTGTTTATAATGTGTACGGGATGCGTATCATTTTAAGTGGGGCCCCTTTGATAATGATATCCGTGCTTATTTAATACAGGGCCAACTTGCGATCAATTTTCAAACTAATTTCACGCTGAAAAGATTTTAGTTCCGAGGTGACATTTTGCATTCTTGATCCGCCCGTTTCCACCCGCAGAATAATATAATCGGTTACTCATAAAAGGCGCTATTTCCACAAAAACGTATTCCGTGTAATGTGTAATGCATTGAAGTAAATCAGGAGAACAAGGAAAGTCACTTCATACAATGATCTTGATCAATTAAGCTGATATAAGAAATATTCTGTTCATAAAAAACATGTAAGTTTGTGGAACGACTATATATAAAAAATTAATTAAAAGTATTTTCCATTAAATACAGGAAAGGAGAACCAATAGTAGATAGTAATATTAGAATAGCGCATTATATAACGCTATTTATTTTATGACAATCGCTAGAAAGGAGCGGAATCGCGGATGATTCATTCCTGGAAAAGTGAAATGAATATTTTATTTTTAGTAAAAATTACGGTTATAAATAACAACCATAGAAAATGTTAAATGCTGGCGTTAGTGTGTTTTCGTTAAATCATAAAATGAACGTTATAAACCTATCTGTTTGCACTTTTCGCTCTTCTATCGATGTGTTAAAATTATATATCTATAAAATAGAAGGGACCTCACTTAAAATCAACACGAACTAGGGTATTACGGATGAGCATGTTAAATTATGACATTCAACAATTAAATTTATATCGAAGAAACGTCGGCGGAACATATTCAAATGTAATACTTCATTCGAAATGATTATTCATTATTCTTATTCATTATTTTAATAACTGGAAAACGCAGTGTCCAATTATTAAGCGCCTAAAACTTGTGTTACTGACCGTTCGGTTATAAATGTATCGACTTTTTGAAAAACCGAGATCCGAATCGAAACAATCATATGCTCTGCCGACGGATTTATATTAATATGTGTTATATTAAACGTGTTAAAGAAAATTCCTTTTGTATCGATCACACATACACCGAACTGTAAAACAAATCTCTCGAGAAACACGCGACTACACCGGAAAAATGTCATATAATACTTCAGTGTAATGTAAATATAAACGTATATTTTAACGGATATTTCCTAGATGGAGGATGTGGCCGGATCACGAAGTCGCCTAGAAAGGAATACATCTCGGCGCTTCGTCATGCGGCCTACGGAATTAAAACAATACCGAATAATAAAATCTGTCCGCGTTCGCGTTCGAACCAATTTCACTACTATATACACTTCGTACAAAAGGGGGAAAACACATTTATGCATATATTTATCGAACGCTCGGTCAGTCAGTTTCGCAACGGAGAATTGACCTCTCTCTCCCGCGGTCACGACCAATCGCGGCCAACTTGACGTCTCAAGTTTTCCACCTTCCTCCTTGTATTCGTTTGTATTTATTTTTTTGTGATTTTTTTTTTCCTGCTCGAATTTATTTCCGAAAACGACCGGCGGGCGGAGGGTAGTGCGGGAAGACGGCGCTCGTCCCTTGCGGTGACTGGGCTGCGGTGTTGCTAGCCGAGGTAGACTATCTGGGCAAGTAGTACCGCGATCCGATCAGGCATAACAGCAGGCATAACCACATCAATCCGCTGCTCCTGCATTTGTGCCTCCAGTCTTGGCTCGCAGACGTCACTGGAACAACAAATATATGGCTCGATTATCTCTCCATTCGACAATGAATTGGTAGCTTCCATGGGGAAGGGAAACCGACTCCGTTGCAATTGAGACCGAGTATTGATTTGAAATGCAGACACCACAAGTCACGCAGTAATGTTTTAAGTGTGTTCGCGCGACACGAGTCAATATATTTATTTATGGCCTTAATAACCTGTTAACGACCTTTAGGGTCTTACTCAAGAAACTGCTGAGTGAAGGCTGAGCACGTCAATGAAAGTGTCAGTGTATCATTGTGTCGTGGCTAATGTGCGTAAAAGAAATGCCAGACCGTGTAGACTTGGCTAGTTTCAATACCTTTCTGGACCTGTGCTAGAGCGGTTTAAGCTTTTCGCTACTGTATAGTGACAATGCAGACACCCAGATGCGTACGTGCCTCACTAATTTAGTGACGACAAACCGAAACCTGCATAGAATAGGGCCAAATTAGCGAGTTTGGACAAGAAAAAAAGATGACAGTCTTAACGGGGTTTGTTAAAATAACAAAACGTAAAAATAAAATCGGGCGATATATGCTTAAATATGGAGGGTGTATCAATTTGGAGCTCCCCTCTCTCGACCTTACCGTGAAAAAGACTGAGTGCTCCGATAGTCCGATAGATTCAGCCTCAATCTTCCTCTCTTTCCCTTTCAACCCTCGCCCTTTATCAAATCCTCCCCCGCGGGTTTCCGATCGCGAAAGCGTTCACGCTCTCATTATAAGTCCTGATGGTTGGGGGTAGTATGGCGGGCTGGGCGCCAAGGAGTGAGCGGGGTGAAGGGGGCCGGCCACGGTGATAAATTTTCATTGGCTGATTAAGCCCCCGCCCGCGACGCGACCCGTTATTACCCCCATTCTGTTCAAACCCTCGCTCCCAACGTCGGGTTATTTGAATGAATATTAAACGGTTCACCCCCGCCCCTACCCTTTCCATCTCTCGCCAATAACCATTCCCCGGCACAAAAATCATGTCCTCATTCGTAGTATAAAAATACAAAACAAGCCCCAGTTTTGTGTGTCAAATGTTCCTATTATACTAGTGAACGCACATTTCATTTTAGTCTACTCGCATCTACTCGATACATTAGTTATATACCTACTTGAGCGTTAAATAATATGCCGATAAATATTAATTAATCCTGGTATTGACCAATCCGGCTCAAATCCAGTCTAAGCGGAAGAAAAAGACGCAGATAAATCGGGTGGTTATAAAAATTCCCGAAGTCCTGCAGCGCACCCGGAAATAATTAGGTAGTTAAAGCGATGTTTTCGGGACGTCCGAGTTCATTTTTTGTTGTAATGTACGAAGCAGGGAGAGGTAATCGCACTCGGAGCACGTGCCTTCACTTCGCATAAGCACTATCTATATGTGCCTTCTCAGTTTTCATAATTCCGCAGCTGTACTACTGTAATACTGGGCGTGCTAACTGACTTATAAACAGCTTCAATTCTCAATCATTAGGCTTAGTTAACATCGGAAATGGTAGATCGATTTATACCCGAACTGTAAGTCATAGCGCTTTCACAGTAATCATCCGCGGTCCCTTTTCCTATTCCTGCACCTAGTTTAATAATTGCCGGGGCGATAATAGCCAATAGGGACGGTGTTAAGCAAGGGGCGTCCCGCCCAACAGCCTCATAATCTCCCAAATTGCCTCCTGCAGTTCGCCTCGATCATTCGCGGCTTGTAATTTAAAACGACCCCATAATTCGTCCGGTGACGTCTCCAGCTTGTGAACTCCGGCCTCTGTCCACCGCCATTCGGCCGGAATCAATTTCCCAGCCGGAGGAAGGATTCGACCCGATGAAAAAAGGGGTTTTGTCTGGAAACGCATCACAAAAGACGGGTCGGCGGCGGCCGCTGGAGCCTCTACGGCCCTTTACACTCCGTTTGATGTTCTATTTTATTTTTATCCTCCGCCGGCTTTACAGTAGAGACGTATCAAAAGGAAGAATAGGACGGAGTACACTAGCCATTTCTCGTGGAATTATTTGAGATGGGAGCGAGTCCATCCTGAATCCCCATCCTACCACATTAAGCGGGGACCCTTCAATGGCAAGGGAAATGGTTTACATTAATTTATACTCTAAGTGCTCCCGGGATAATTTCTCAGGCGTGTATGTGTATACAGATATTAATACTTGATTAACCTGTTGCCAACAGTATTGGCAACAAATAGCATTATACAGTGTAAGATGAATATGAATGCGACAAATTCTTATTTTAAGTTGCGGTCTAAGAAAGCCAGACGAATCTGGTTTGAATCAAGCCTATCTTAACTTTTGAATTGATGCATCTTTTATAATTAGGCGATAACGAATATATTATTCTTCCCCAATATTCTTCGGACGGAATGCTAGGAGAGCCGGATGAAAGAAGGTACCGGGAGGGGCGCGTTTAAATTGGAATTACAGAGGCCAGCCGTTGAAAATTAATCGCGGTCCCTTCGGCCGCTGGCTGCTCCGCAATTTAGGGCGACCGTATAGTTAGGATTCCCGAGCAATTATCCCCGGGCTTCCTGTCGTTATAATTTTACAACGGCGGCTCACAAACAGAACTCTCCGACAGTTTTGTTCATTTCCGAGACGCCCCAATTTCAGACACGTCCGAGCCCTCTTTCCGATAGAAAACATAATTTTTCATTTATTAATTTAATGATTAATTAATACAAAAATGAAAACTTGTAACTAGATTGACCGATATTTTACTAGCTTCTATGGTAATAATAGAGTAATAACAGTTGTGTATTCATACCTAATTTGGTTTCACCGAGTGGAACTACTTGAATACTGAAAGTAAAAACCAATGAGCACTCGAATAACATCTCCGAAAACCAGCACAGGAAAATATCGCGTGCAATATGAAGTTATACTTAAATTTAAAACGCAATTACACACAATTAAATTCGTTTGTCGTCAGCGTTATACTTTTATTTTGAGAAGAGCATTTGAAACCCCGTTTGAATGTCCGTTTGGTCTCGCGTTCTATTGACGCTCCGTCGGCCTTTGTAGTGTTTTTCCCCAAGTTTTTTTTTTGTACAGCAGGGTTTGATCCCGAGTCCGCTTAGGCGCGGGGCCATCGATTCCCCGAGCCCATTGAAACCTGGCGGGCGGAAATTCGAAAAGCTTTTTCCGCGCTCGTTGCCTCGTTCTCTGTCTCCGAAAAAAATACCCACCGAAGCCGGGTCCGGCTCCATTATTCCGAGATGGACGGCTTTTTGATCTCTCGACAGCATCACTGGCCCCGACTACCGAATCTTGACAGCCAACGGTACTCAGGTTTCGGAATTTTCCAATCGTATTCACAGTAGTAATAAAATTAGTCCGAACCTGGAGTAATTGCGATAAAGTTATATAAACTATAAGGCCATAGAGACTCGTTGATGCTGGAAATCTGACTAGTTATTACAGTGTTAACATTTCCCGCGCATTGTCTGAACGAGACTGATTGGACCTTACTATAATAATAATTATCCCAACTTATATTATCATGAATATAGGAATTGTGCTTGCTACGCCCTGGATGTTACGATACGTTAATAACATAGGCACATAAAATACGCGGTGAAACACTCCAATATCCCAAATTCGCCCGCGTTCAATTATTTATTTTTCTATTATGTAAAGACTAGAGTACATGTAAAACAGTCCAGTCGAGTGTATGTATGACTACATTGTAGGGCATCTATTATTATTAACTGCCGATGGTTCAGAACTGTTCAGAATATTCCCCGTCCCGACGCGGTACTGCGAACTCGGCAAAATTGATGGCTCTCCAGCGCCGGTTATTACATATGCGAGTTATTGAGACCGAATGTTTTTTTTCCCTTTCCCGACGTTCAGTTCATATCGTTGTTTGGTTATGTGGACCGATCTCGTGGCGCAAACTTCAAACACGGCAATTCCGTTTGTAGCGGGCGAAGATATATTTTTTTTCACCCCGTCCGCCCCCAATTTGCCCCAACCGCGGCCGGCTTTATCAATCTCGCCCGTTAATTCCTTTCGCGGAAAAGTGGGAGATGGAAAAATGCCAGCAGTTTGAAAAATCCCGCAGTGACGGCGACTCCCGGTTCGCTTCAACTGTCCACCGTTACAAATCCAGCCTAGACCTCCCTCCCTCTCTCTCTCTCTCTCTCTCTCTCTCTCTCTTTCTCCCGGCTTCTGCTCATGATTTATGACCCTATCAATTTCTCTCCCTCTCTCTCTCTCTCTCTCTCTCGGTTCTTATTTGTATTCGCCGGCCGAGCAAACGGGGGATCTCGCGGCCCGCCGTTAGATAAACGGCCGCGGACCATCCCGACCCGCACTTTAATTTAGGGCCAGCGACGACGCGCCCGATGAGTTTTGAATTTATTACTTATAACTTGTAATTTTTTATCCCCAAAAATGAGCGTACCGTCCTACTGCCACCGGCAGTTTATGTCAATTCACCCAGCAGTTCAAACCGAGTGTGTATAATTACATTGTTTCAAGATCGGTCGTCCCGCCACGCAAACTGAAGAAAATGAAAGAAATTACATCTGGATTTACTAGATTCCAGATAAGAATATTGACAATTAAGACAACCGTTTGGGTTCCGCGAGATGTTTGAATATAATCACTCAATGGGACCTGCTGGATTGTGGCCTAGTAGAATCGTAAGGAATAATAAGGAGGATTGCGGTAGATGATTTCTGCCTAGCGAAAACGAGGGCCTAAATTAATAAACTAAAATTAAGTGTTTCGTGAGATAGCAAAATAAGACGGGGATTCTCTGTGCGCTACGCAGTAGAAGTTGCTATTGAATATCTAACCTATTCCATGAATTCCGTGGCGCTTCTGCCTAAAACCTAGCTACTTACAAATTCTCTTAAAGTACTTACATTAGGAAGCGATGCTAGAAACTTGGTTTTACAAGTTCGTAATCGCATGTTAGGAAAAAAAGTCTTAAAATACGCGGAGCGTACAGTTTTCGTCATGAAAACTCCAAGTTCAATTAAATATTTATGTATGCTTACATGTTCATGGATCGAACTCTAGTTCGGAATATTATCACCCGCATGATTTAGCACAGTGAGAGTAACAATGGAGTGCAAGTTTCACCGTCAACTCCTAGATATAAGCCTAATCTCCTGTCACTAACAGGTACCGCATGCTATAGGCACTGACAAGAAGCTGAAATTTAGCCTTCAAACTGATATCATTTTGGTTCGGAATTTTGACCGAAATATTTACATAGATATATTTAGATAATTGCTATGTCGTTGAAATTGCCAGAACAATTCATGTTTAGGAAATTCAACTTTCGTTATGATTTGTGCTGAAATATTTGCCATGCGTTTTTTGGTAAATATAAACAAAAATCCAATATAAATTAAATTAAAGGTATAATCGCGCGGGACATTGTGTGTTTTTCTTTCGAATTTACAATGACGATTCCCTGCTAATTGTGTGCGGTTTGTCGGGTCAAAGAAATTTATACAGGGGTCGGTTCTTTTGTCGAAAAAAAGGATTTCTTTTAGCCTTTATATGAAACGAAGACAGTAAAACAATAATTAAACGGGAACAATACAGAGAGGGTCCCCTTTTCCCGAGATGGGACCTTTTAAACCTTTTGTACGGATAACGAATTGCAGTAGTCGCAATTTAAATTAAAAGGTCCGGTGCCGAGCTTGGAAACGGTCCGGCATAATAGATTTAATCATTTAATTGTATATGAATTGGTCTGTCATAAGCGGAATTAAATTCCGGGTACTATTTGCACGGTGGCTATTATGAGAATTCCGCAGCCAAAGGTAAATTCAAATGGACAGATTTATTTTTCCAAACGAATAAGGACACGATTTTTTCTGAAACGGAACGAGCGCAAAGGTTATTATGCTACAATTAGTATCTCCGGACTAATACGATCTAATATCGTTGTGAAATCTGGATTCAAAGTAGAAGTAAAACACCCGACAAGGATACATTGTAATTACCGCTGCATATTACAATCTACGAAGACCTTCGTTTTTTTCAGCAGGTTAGGGCAGTCGTGGTATTACTGAAATAAATCATATATTTCGCTTTCTAGCTTGGTTCTATGGCGCAATAGAACGACTGCTCGTCGTTTTTAGCCAGCTAATTTGTCTTATAAGTGGTGAATACTAGTAAGACAGGTAGTAATGTTTGTATTTACTGTTTTTTTTGGTTCTCTTCTCTGGGTGGCATTTGTGAAAGTAGTGACAGTATGCGCGATAGAATGCTACATTGGTAGCCGAAATACCTTACGGACTTAGAGGCAGGAAAGTTCACTTGGTATGCATATATACTTGATTCTTTCTTCTGTTGAACGAGTTTGAAAGGTTTGCTCTAATTAATGCCAGGCGACTGTTCAGAAGTTACGAAGGAGCTATCCGTAAATATTTTACAGAAATCATATTTTTCATCTTTGAGCTCGAAAGCGGACATTAGCCGATCAGAGAAAGGGTTAACGATAACGTCTATTTGTGGCTTTAAAAAAGACCTACGGCGGCTCTCTCGGTTCGAGGGGTGAATATTGAGAATTCGATGGGGGCGGGGTCGGAGTGAGGGGTAGAAAACTGGAGACCCGGAAAATAGTCTACGTGACGAGAAGGGGGATACAGGCTCCGGCACTCGGCGCTTGAAAAGGCGCGCCCGACTGAGACCGCCAGTCCCACTTAGCCGACTGGCACCCTAACCCAGTCCTCTCTCTACAGAGCCGCTACACGGAAAGAAAGAGCCGGAAAACGAATGAACTACTTCAGAAACGTTCATTCCGACGCATCGGTAACCGGTAATTGCGCTTCGAAGGTTTTGCGAACGGGCGAAACTTCAGGATTCAGAAGCCGATCGGGGGGAAATCAGTCCCAAATGCGGACGGGACTGCTTGAAGAACTAGAACAACTTATGCGGAATTCCGTTAGCAACAATTCGGTGACAGTGCAGCAGTGCTTTATCGACAGCAGACATGCCGAAGTATCTCACTGTATTAGAGGCAATGGCGAGAAGAAAGAAAACGTAAGGGACGTTAGTTAAGTACATTTCCGCGTCACATTCAGGGGGGCGCTAGTTTATCGGTGCAAGTGCACCCAACGAACTTTAGCTGAGTACATTTCCGCACCACCCTCAGGGGGCTCTAGTTTATCGGTGCAAGTGCACCCAACGAACTTCAGTTAAGACCTTTTCCGCACCACCGTCATTGGGCGCTAGTTTGAATCACGGTTTTTTTAGAATTCTCAATTGATTTGATTTAGTTTTTGTAGGGAATACCTTATTGGGCGATCATATTTCAGGTCGGTTGTTTCATTAATGTAGTATAGTATTATAAAAAAAGCGAAATATAATTCATGTGAAATGAATTCATTCATAAAGCAGGAAATGAATGTTCATCTGGATATTGTAGATTGATCATGAAATTCATCTTATTGCAATTCTCTCAATTTTCAATTAGAACGATCTGGATCATCCGGGCCTGTCGGGATGAACCCGTCATTTGGGATACTCGTATTAGTGCATTGTTGCCAATCGAAGGGGTTAATATGACCCGAACTGAAGCGTTATTACAGTCGGTAGCCGAATCTAATGCCACGATAACGTAGACAATGAAAGCTAAATGATTAGGGGGAATCATTAACTGGACTTCAATCTTCAGGAATATTCTTTAGTACAGTGCAACTCGTACAGTGTAGCCGTACAGTGCAATTCAGTATATTACAGACGGTTATACCGCATTCTACGCATTACGATGCCTAAAATTAGCGAGCAACCAAATAGGATATTTGGAAAGCGATCGGGCTATCTAAATATGTTATTTGCGTTAGACCGAAAATACGAACACGAGGCCCGAAACAATGGACGAGGCGCTGTTACGTGGAGGAATCGTTTGGGCCATTTAACGACTAGAAAAAAAATGTCGAGGCTGAGGATGCATTTCTGCGTGCCGGGGAAACGTGGATGGGCCGAACAATGGCTCTGGCCCCCATTGTCTAGTTGGCTTGTAACAACAATGCAATACTTCCTACACGCTCTAACCCCCCGCCTCCCCCTCAGCGCACAACCTCTCATCCATTGTCTGACAACACTACCCGCGCCCGCCCCGAACTTTCGGAGAGCCTCCATCGCGCTCCGAAAATATCTCCGGTTCCGCTCTGGGGGTATCTGTTTTTATGCCGATTGGGCACAGACCATCCAATTAAATCAGCACTAGCAGTGGACCGTATCCTTGGAGGAACGGTATTTAAGAGTACAGAGTTGCCGATCATCTGACGCGTGTTTATATTAATTAGAAATAGTAATAAAAACCGGAATTATCTATTATGATGTCAAGAACGTGTTTTGTGATTTATTTTTTCCATTATATATATATATATATATATATATATATATATATGAATATATTTACATATGTATATATAAAAATTACATTTTAAGAACAAATTGAACTAAGGATATTTTTGACTTATTGCATAGTATTTGGGGCTTATTTGATGGTTTCCTTAGATTCTATATTTAGAGTCGTGTTTGTTGTTCATATTAATTTGGTTCGAGCCCCTTTTCATTCAGAGTCTGGCAGGAATATAATTATTTGAATGTTAGTATACCTCTATGTATTCATTCAGTAGACCATTGTGTGGGTAGTAACGGGAGCTTTGCTCAGGGAGTGCTTATTGAACCTTTGAAAATGGGATTATTGAATTATATAGGCGTAAATCTAGTATTAGGGGAGAGGTGGGGATTTTCCCGACCATAATCTCTTACACGGATCACCATTTAATTTATAATACATATTGCCTTATGAAATCAGCCGTGAAAATGGTTATAAAATAGCGAACAGCAATACTTAATGGAACGTTTACTATCATTCCTATGTAATATCGTTACCTGGTAGCTTTCCCAATACGTTTATAGTTTACGGACAACGGCGATAAGTCGAAACCGGGCTAGCGAGCGGAGTCACAATAACGCCAGAGTGATGATCCCGTAAATTCTGAATTCTGAATTGGTCCTAATTTTTCATGAAAAGTCAACCTCCTTTGATCGGGTTCGAAATCTTGCGGGCGGGGGGGACAATTTGCAACTGGAGCGACCGATAGTCTCCTCCTCTACTCCTCTTCATTTCTTCCTATTTACTTGGTCCGGGGCCCTTCGATTTTTTAATCGGGCGTCTCCTGTTTTTTAATTAACTTAAATCCGCGGCGAGCGGTGGTTCAGCCTTTTTTTCTTGCGGGCAGGGCCCGAAATTGGCTCATTACGCCCGAAAGGGGTAGGCCCACCTCGGGGACCCGGCGCTCTGAAAAGGAGGGCCCCGGAAAGGGAGGCGGTAGAAATTAAAGTGGTACTCGTTTAAAAAGGGTAGGAAAAAAAAATCGGGAAAGGGAAAAAGGAAAAGGGGCGGCGGCGGCGGGAAATCGTCTTGCCGGAGCGAGATAGAAGGGAGGAGGAGGCCCGGGAAATTAATGTAGTGGTGCCGTTGATGAAAAGAGCCCTGCCAAGAGTGGCGCACCGAGATACCGTGAACGGTAATTAGGATATTATCACGGCGCCGAGATTTTATTTGGCCACTTCATCTCCCTAATGCCGCCGCCCACAATTCCCGATGAGCCAGCGCCCGGCTCGAATATCCCTCGATCGGCACTAGTCTGTACGACCGTAATAAATCAATCGCCTGTTAAGGGAATAGAATATATTAATGATGAATGAGGATGTGAAGATGGACTGAAGGTATGACATCGGGTAGTTCTGAAGAGATATCAAGCAGATATATAGAAGGCAAAATACAGAGGCGATAAATGAATGGCCAATGCTACCTTTTGTAGCTGCATTATTGGGTGCGAATATGTTTTTCAGTCCTGTATACGCAAATAGTAACATTTCGAGGAGTTGTTACGGATTTTAAATTGTCTCTCTGAAAAACGGGTTAGCAGATTCAATCTAGCTGTTCGAATAACCTAGTGCGCAGTATATAATAAGGGAATGGCATAATCGATGAAACAAATAATGAACGAATTTAAAACCAGAAGGAGAACTGCGGTACGGACGAAAAAAGAAACGGGAACCGCTAACCAAGTTAATTAAAAGGGGAACCGGGGACTCTTATAAAGCGGGAAGGAAAATGGGAAATGATTGGGCGACGCCGTTTTACTGCCGTCCTGAACAGTTTTAATGGGCATCCCGAATACATTTGCTCCTGTGTATAGCCTCGTCCCGCCGCTTTTTCCTCCCCGGGGGAAAATTACAGACCGAAAAACTGGAAATTATTCCGCCGTTTAAAACGGCACTTAAAGCGGAATCGGAGGGTCTGGATCTGGCGGCCATTCGATTCCAGTTCGAATGCCGGGAGAATTGTCCACGATAGGCGGCCTTTGTGAAAACAGACCCAACATGTTTATGCCCTCTAGTATTGATCGTTCTATTATCGTATCGCACATATACCGACATCCCCGCCTCGCTTGTATATATGTAAGATGCATTAGATATAAGAAACATCGAAGGTGATGTTCAAATCGGACAAAACTGTTTTATCATAAGATGATAAATGTAAGAATGCCGATGTATTATTCGTCGGTAATCATTACTCCGACGAATAATAGTGAAAAGCCAACATTGTTCTAGTAGCAACAATGTTTTATTTATATTTCATTTTTATTACCGCAGAATGAATAGCACGAACTTTTGAGATTATAAAGTGACAGGTAATAAGTTTCATTGCTTAATTAAAATTAAAAACCAATAAACTATCAAACATCCTTAACAATGCGCTTTAACAAATTGTTCCAATAATGTTAAACTAAGGGCGTTTAACAAATAAATGGAAGGAATACAGAAATACCCGCAGTAAACTTCCGGGAATAGGCTTCCAACTCGTTTCCTAAATTACAGTGGAATAGACTCTGTACATTCCCGGGAAAGTACATTACAAACTTTATTCCCAAAACTCTCCCGGTCATGTCAACACAGGAAAAACGGGTGTCCGAATCGATAAAAGGGACCAACGGGAACCAAATAAACTTGGTATAGTTAGCGCTCTGACTGGAGCCATCGCCCAGCCAGTGGACTACAAGGGCTCTGTGAAAAGACGTCCGGCTCCCGGGGTCATGAATATCTCCATTGTCTCGCCCCTCTACGGCAGTGGTAAAGTTTTTGAAGAGAGAACAACAATGGGGGTAAGTATTCCCAGTTGGTGTTTCCGACTTCATGAATGTGAAGTGAAAGTTGTTGAAGTTTATAATACAGTTTTATATTATACAATAAAATATTACAAGTTGTAGGATCTTCATTTTTGTGTTAGCATTTTCAGTACCTTTTTTCAGAAGTCCGATTCAATTTCCGGTTAAATTCTTCTTTCTCCTGTTTTTACTGTTAAGCCTAAAAAAATTATATCAGTGCATCAACTGGCAATAGAATGCTGACAAATTGGGAGTAAATGGGAGAGGTGCGGTGGTTGAATTTCGGATAGGGCGGTGTTGCCTGCCGTCGACCGCGTATCCGAGTTCGAAACCGCATTCGGAGTCGAGATGTCTATCCGAGGGGAATGTTAACATCGGCGGTGGTTCTCCTTTAGATAAAGTTTAAATTCCGGGTTTGATATTCGGAGCGGTACCGTTTAGCGCGTCTGAAGGACAGAGTGAGAGAGGGGGTGGCACCGCCCCTCCCCCTCGATTTCCGTTTCAAGTTAGCGGGGGACGAGATAGGCGGGCCCCAGTATCGGAGGCGTCCCTTTAACCTATGTTAACGGCGGCCGATAAAGCAGACGGAGTTGCGGCCCGTCCCCGCCTCCTCAAACCCTAGACAATTAGCCGGATCACTCTCAATGGAAAATCCGAGCCAACTAAAGCAGCCCAACTGAAGCAAAAATAACATTCTCCAGAAAGGCTCTTCAGTATTCTGAAATCAGAACACGAAAGCGCCGTTATGGTTAGGTAGGTCTTCAGTTTATAATCTATCTATAAATTATATATAATAATTATGATGTAATGATATAACTAAAGATAATTTTGAGCTGATAGAGAATTTATTCTTAATCTTGTACAGAAATGATTCATAATTCAAAGGCAACGCGTCTATATTGTCTCTAACCGTATCTTGTGCTATTCAGTGATGTAAATAATCCTTAGATTAGGCGGACGGAAGTGGGCGAGGTTTTTGTTTTGTGAGATGACTTTTTGTATTGTAGAACATAATAGTTTTATCAACGAATTATAATCAATCATAAATGTTTTATCGTGTTTCCGTTTATGTTATAAGGAGGTGGAATATTTACACCAATACGGGGTAACTTATTACCGTTACGCGTGTCTGAATATTTTCTTTTGACTTCATGAATAAGTCTGATTCCAGTCTTATTAAGGGCCCCATGATACGATTTATTTGGCTTTCATGCTGGCGCAGGTGGAACTGAATTATTTGCCCCCGGGTCGGCAGGTCCCCGAACTGTGTACTTCCGAATAGAAAATAACAGGGCTACTTCTTGGACCCAGAGATTGCTTTTCTGTTTACCGTAAGATATAAGGGCGGTGGAAAATGAAAAGGGGCCGTTTGTCTGGTGGCGGCCATTTTTCGTCTCTATTTATTTGTAATATTTATCGTATTTAAAATACGTCCCGGCGAACATCCGTGATTTACGACAGTTCCCGAAGAGCGGGAACGGCAATGCGAGTGGGCGGTGGCAGAGGTGACCCAGTAACAGAAGGGGTAAACACGCCTGGACAAACAGGTCTACTACTTGGCGAAGTAGAGATCGATTTGCATCCAATAAGGTATAGAGGCAAGTTCCGCGCAGAAAAACTAGGAAGGAAGATCGGGACTGGATATCGCTCTCCGATCTAGCGAAGCCAAGTTTCATTAATTTACTTTAATCACTAATATTTTTTTAACTGTTTTATTTTTGCACAATCAACCTATACAGTTATGGGTGCAATTGATACATGTGTTTATTTCGGCGTGTTAGTCACGACAAAGAAACCACCCAATGATGGCACTTTTGACATGTTTTAAAATGTGAGGTGATCTCTGGGCCAGTGGCGTTTAAGCCGTCGTGGTGGGGATAGTGGATGGGTAAAAGAAGAAAGGGACTGAACGAGTGGATTTGGATGTGGAGAGAGGCGGGAGTGGAATTTAAGGAAGCGTGATTTTGCGACTTCGTCGACTGTCGGTATGTTGAGGTCATTATGGATTGTTCGGTTAGAAACATACCGGGGAGCATTAAGGATGGTACGAAGGACTTTTGATTGGAATCTCTGGATGCGGGCGATGTTGGATTTCTTAGCGGAACCCCATAGCTCTATTCCGTAAGTCCATGTCGGTTTTAAAATGGTTTTGTAAATTGTAAGTTTGTTGTCTACTGTCAGTTTTGATGTCTTTTTCAATAGAGGTCTCAGCAGTCCAAATTTGCGGTTAAGGTCTGTTCTTTTGAGACGCGTATGGGGCACTAATATTAATAATACTTTTCTAACCCATGTATAATTAATAATAAGAAAAAATTACTAAGTAATAGTTCTATACCTAACAGTATAGAGTGTAGAAACTCTCCCTGCAAATCATTAAATTCTTTCACAAGACCGACTTCATGTTAAAATCGCTCCCGTCGCTATTAAAAGAGTATTTGAACCATTAAATTTCATATTCACCACTCTTTCATATTGCTATATCGTGTTGAAAAATAAATGAAAGGAAAGTGGTGCTGAAGAAAAATTAGTTCCTTCAAACCTGGTAGCTGAATTGCAGTTTGCTGTGTCGAAGTAGTGGATTTATTATTGCTTTTACAGTTTAAATAAAATATGAAAATAAACCCTGCATATAAATGCCTACATGTAATTATTAGATGAGACTACGGATATTTCCTTTAAACCATTATATCTTAAATTATGTAATACAATGTCTGTGTAACTGGCACTATTTGATCTATTTTCTGATTATAGTGGCTATAACAGTAACCTGAAACTCGCTATTGGAGGTTATTCAAAATTCAAATAGCTGACTCGGTTGATCTCAAAATGTCCGATAATATGAAAATACTTTAACTCGATATTTGTTTAAAACTACGATTATAGGGTTTTAATATTTTCTCCCGCTTTCCGGAATCCAGGACGTATCTAGGAAATGTATTGGATCAGGTAATGTGCACACGAAAATTGGTAAAGCGGTATGTTCAGTAATGGACGCACTCTATGCAAATAGGGTTTCCAGCTTTCCTATCTAGCAATGTTAAATCAGACTGAATGTAGTATTCTCCGGGGAAAAACTATCCACCGCTGTTCAGGACTCCAAATGAAATGGGTTCCGAAATATGATTAGTATAATGTAAGAGTAAAGTAATTAAATCAATATGTGTGGATAGTATATTATTAAGAACCTAGGGTATTTCTTGAAACAGGACGTAATAGATATCTGTAAATCATAATGTGGATTTTTTGCTCTCCATTCCATTAAGCAGGGGCTTAAGAAAATTTGTAATCTTTAAATAATTAGATTACAAAAAGAAGCAACAATAATCGATTTTCAAGTTTTTTTTGTTACTAGTCGATCTATTTAGGATAGTTATGCGGGAGTCGTTGATGGTTTGGAAAAGGCCGGGGCGTCAGTAACATTCCATGAGTTAATTAGTGAGGCACATGCACGAGGTGGCACATTCAGTGTGACTGGACAATTAGTATTCTTACACAAGACACTACGTAGTCGGGCCCAGACTCGAAATCCTTGGATAAAAAAGACGTAACCGCCGGTATGGACTACATCGAGGTAACCGTACTAAAAAGAATCCAGGAGACAGGTCCCTTTTCAACAGGTGCTTAGAAACTGGGATATTTGGAGGTTGGCCTGCCTGGAGGTTCATCCCGAAAGGGGACGGGTAAATACTGACCGGCACCAAGGCCGGTCTCATAATTGTCAGTAATAGGCAAAGGGCTAAAAAATGGAAATAGACGAGAAAATGCCTAATGTACATACGCCAGTACGGCTTGGGAAAGGTTGCTCTACCGATGACACCTAGTTGTATGCGTATCTACGTTGCATTCCAAGGGGTCCATCCATAAAAAGTTCACTGATGACCACCGGAATGAGCTCGAAAAGAGAAACTTTCCACTCGGTGTGGACCACATGGGTATATGCGAGCTACTAAGTACTGTTTACCAATCTTTTAAAATTAAACAAATTAGAAATTAGATATAGCTAGAATTCATTCACACACGGAATAGTGTAGTCTTCCCATCCGAAATAAATGTCAGTTAATGGTTATTATCCGTTTAATAATCATTTCTCATAATTATTTGCAATACCGTTCACCAGGAACAGTAGCAGCGACATTAACACGCGCGCGCTGTTGTGTTACTCCAATCGGCTCAGGGCGACAGATTAGATAACTGGTTAGAGACACCACAATATAATACAAACATCAAACATTAATATAATAACGGGGGCGGAGGGCACAACATTAAACCGGAGGGGAACATATTGGACACTATCAAAGGGCCCGTCCCGAGGACAAACCCCGGTCGCGTTTAATACGCTTTGCCCCCTGTTCTGCCTTCCCCTCGAGGCCTCAGCGAGAAGGCCGCAGCGTTACGGAGCATAAACCAGCCCGAAACTCTGTTTTACTGAAACCTCGACAACCGTTCGGCTGATGCTCACCGACTGCACAAAGTTGAGCCTTACATAGCGGAGAAGGAGATATTGGGATAGTTAAGGATATACTGTACAGAAATGAGTAGGTAGTACAAATAGTTATTTCTTACCGTTCAGTTACAATAGTTCGAGAACCATTCTATGAGATAGGATAAGCGTGAAGCCAGGTTTTGGAATATCGCAGTTTGCACTAATTTCTACAAGGCGCTTAGGAGGTGAAACTGAAAATCGGACGAGTGGTAATATTTCGGGTATTATTTCTTTCTTTGTGGTCGGGGCCAATGCAAGGTAGGTATGTCACAACTATTAAATTGTATTATACTACATCAACACTTGGAAATGATTGCTAGGTCGTCAAAGATGTTCCTTTCATTGAACTGTGTTTTGGTGTGAGGATTATACCAAAAAAGTATAAATTTATAGATATGTTGCATGAGTCTTTAATAGATAATGTCCAAGTGACAAAGGATCCAATGCGTGGGTTCGTTCGATGGCAACCCAGGCGACAGGAGGAATTCTCCCTCCGCCGTCCCGGAGTTTATCCCAGATGTAATTCTACGAATTTACAACCGGCGTAAAATGTAGATTTTTCTGGCGCTACTATTTTTACGACATTAGGCGATCGCAAATTCGATAAGCGTCTCCGCGTTCCCCTCGCCGGCCGCCAGGGACCTCTTTAATATTCCGGATGTCGCGGCGGTATTTCTCGCCAGCCGCTCGCGGAGACGGACGACTGCCGGGGATATTAAATTTCGCCGGGGCCGCCCTCACACACCAATAAGGGACCAATATTTTCACTCGGCAGAACCGAGAGTCGGAACCCGGGGCGGATGGGAGTCGCGCTTAAATGTTTGAACAAGGCGGGGGAGGGGCTGCCGAATCGGCAGTTGTGGCCGACATACGCCCTGGGCGACGCATACGGAATTCGGGAATTCCGGAATTCGCCTCATATTGGATCCAATCCCCGCTGTAGTCCTCTCATGCTAGATAGAAATGTAACCGATTGTAAACCTAAAGTATCTTCCGTTCCAGTTCAAATTTGGGCTTAACTGAAAACTATGAACCCGAGGCCGTTCACGGAAGAATATAGCGTAAAGGACAACGAATTTAACAGAAGAAGGGGACAATATTTTGGTATAGCGATGAACTACCTCCTTTATTAGTAAATTTGAGTAGGAATATTGTGAGAAGTTGTTATGACTACCATGGAAAGTGATGGTAGGTTCAAACATCTCGGATGAATGGCGTCGGCTTAAGAAATAAGGTCGTAGTATATAAATAATAGTAGTCTTTTGCTTTCTGTCAGGGAGCAGATTTTTATAATAATTATAACAGATTATAAGATATCTCCTTGCACTACAGAAAACAAGAAAAACAAACAACAAAAAGTGAGGTTTGAACTGTCGGTAGAAGAATTTATATGGGGTTACCTCTTTCGGGTACCGGTTCCCTGGCCTTTGCGCCCAAGTGGAGCTCTGTGGATCCCCTGTAGAGGGTGGCGACGAGGGCCGTGCACCTCAGGTCCAAGTGGCCGTTGAGGAAGTGTTCGGGCTCGAGCCTGAGCTCAAGGTAGAGGAGGCTCCGTTGGAGCTGCGTCTCACCCTCGGCCAAAATCCGCGTCCCTGGCGAGCCCACCTGACGGTCAACCAACACAGAACACATTTTATTATTATCACCTCTTTACAAAAGTTGGCAGTTAATAAATACAATAATTTACAATAACAATAAATACAATAGTTTGAATTTAGCCAGCTGTAAACTATTAAAACACTGTTAAATAGCTAAGTGTGATAACGTTGACGAAATCTGAGGGATATTGCTATTAGCACTCATTATAATATATCGGCATTTTTAATGGCGATAATCACGTGCCCCCATATCGGGCACCGATTTTAATTAAGAACCCGGTTTATAAATAATGCAGTGGAGTAACCGGGATCCAATTTGGGACCGGGAGTCCCAATAAATTTAGAAGGCCTCCACAAATTTTGGCACGTCCGACTATATTATAGGAGGGTCGGTGAGCGTGGACAGGGAATCGGGGTTGGGAGGGGTCCCTCCCTTGATTTGGGCAACTCCTATCTGTCCCCGTTCTTAAATTGCTTTCCCCCTTCCAACCCTGGCCCCCTTTCGCACTCTTACCAACCCAGTTCATAGTGCTCCAACCCCCACCCTTCAGTCCCTTCAGCGCTTTTCCCTATCAATCACTTTCTACTTCTCTCCGGTTCCCTCTCTTTTCCGCCCTTTTCCCGTTCTTCCCCCCCGATCATCCCCGGAACAACCATCCCCCGTCCTCTCACCCCGCTAATCCTCCGACTCCTGCTGAAGGTGTTGGTTTTAATTTAAACGCAACTCCGAAGGAAGAAGACGGGGCGGCAAAGTAACTCGTTTAACGAAGTTAATTTGTCGGGGAATTGGTGGGCGGACCTCGCCTACTTCGGAGTTGGGTCGAGTCGGAATTCGGTCCCGGAGTTGTCCCGAAAGCGAGTCGAAACAAATTGGAGCGTTTATTCGGTTTCAAAGTCGAGAGTCGGCCAGGAGGGAGGTCGGACTCAATTGACCCAGTTGGATTAATAAAAGAGTTGTAACGCTAATTCGTTTACCGCTTTAGAAAATAGCGATGCTTCGTTTACAAGAATATTCACGATGTATTAAAAAAAAGTAATTTATCTCCAGTTCGTATAATCTGTAGTTCTGTAGTAAAGATTATTTCACTATGCATCTCCTATTCCTAACTGCTTTGCCTTCGTTCATCGCCGACGAAATGCTTCTGGCGATGAAGGAAAGCCGAAAATATTCGAGTCCGAACAGGCTATTTATTGTCTTTATATCTCTAATGGTTGAAGATTTCTTCAAAAATCCTTTAACCGATATATTTTCACTTAAGAAGAAGAACAAAAGAAAATACTTTGTGAAAATAGAACGATTGAAATATCGGCCCTAACTCTTTTCTAGTTATCGGTAATGTGGCGCTGGCGTCGATTAATTAAAACTTCAGCAGTTCACGCCTCAATTGCGTTCCCCCTTCTAATTGCACTTGTTGTTCTGTAGTATTGTCACGGCAACAGCTGTAAGTGCTACTTTAATATATGACCGACCTCAACTTCCATTAGATGTTTTCAACTTGCCTCAATGTGGGTCCGCAACGGGGAGCATTTGTTGCGCCGCCCTTCAAAAACGCTTTAGAATTGGTGCTGGAGAGTTGGTGCATGCAAAGTTCTTGCAAAGAGGTTTTATTTCAGGAATATGAACGAAAAATGACTAAGTGTTAAAGTAAATTGCTCGTGTAAGGTAGTTTTAACCGAGTCAATGACTGATGCTTGAGAAAAATGACTTTATTTTTACCCATTATGTTCATTACACGGTAATCCTACCGAAGGCAAACATCGGTAATTTCCACACTGTAAGACTGGACTAAATATAATAAATTAAGGACTCGAATTAAACATAATTAAATGAAGCGCAGTATGTAAGTAGAATGAGTTAATGCTATCCAAACTTGAATGAGTCAAAATGGTTGTCAACGGAGACAGTTGAGTCAAATCGTGCTTACACTCGTTTTGTACATGTAACCGGTAGTTCTGTTACCAGGAACAAGAAGCTCCACACGGGAGGTCACCCTGGGCACGAGCAGGTAGGTAATAAAATTATGGGCAGAGATAACAATAAATCATTCAAAAGGTTTAAAGAAATAAGTTTTCGAGAAAACAAATTATTTATCCGGCCATCATAAAAAGTACACCCGTACCGAAGGAAACGATAATGTCGCTAGCAAATGTCCCGGTATACAGCGGCGAAGAAAGAACTAGCAAACCTAAGAATTGTCCCAGAGGCGGTGGGAAATCCGCTATAAAACCTGTCGCAATAAAAAATTAACCTCGCCGCAGGGCCCAAATGTATTCCTGACGAGGGACGGGGAATGAAATAAGAATGGGATGGACGTTGGTGGCGGGCCGTTTTTCCCCATTTACGAAATGGAGGTTGGACTCGGCTTTCTGCCCGCCCAACATCAAACATTCAACCCGCTTTTGACCTCACACCAACCGCCCCACGGTCAAACCAGATTTTCACTTACAACGGATACATATGGACTATCCATTGACATATGGAAAAGTTACAGTCGTCATAATCTTCTGTGTTACCATTACCTCCAGACGAATATAATCGAGTATTATGTATTCTTAGTATTATAACTTTCCCTATTATACCTAAATTGCATACAAAACTATTACATTAAAATTTAAATAATTATACCTGTAAATGTAGGAAGGCCCGTGGGCCGGTTATACTAAATTTGTATATTGTATACGATGTTCTTTAAAAGAAATAAAGAATTTTTAATTTGGAGAGGACCGACGTTTCGTGGTGAGAAGCCCGGTCGGCGAGTTATTCTCCGAGCTTCGAGCCCCTGAATATATTCTCTCATAGAAGAACATAAGGTGTGGCGCTTTAAAATTTAAAATCTCCGAGAGCAAACTCGAGCCGCTGAGTGTTCAGTTTAATTTTCTTGCAACGAGTTTTTTCCTTCTTGTACTTTTTCACAAATCGAAATATATTATTTATTTATTAATATTAGTTTGTAATTCAATAAATGTGCCGTGTGTCTTACAAGTGCACCTACCTATAAGTCCGTAGGTAGATTCCGTAAATCTGGCAATCGGAAGAGCTCCTCTATAATGGGGCTGTATTCTTTATCGTAAAAACGAGGGACAACCGAAAGTACGGTCGGCTTCGTTATTCGATAAACAGGGCCCACAAGAAGTTGCCGAGAGATATTTAAACAGTTTAAGTCCTTTGGATGGCTGGCTTCCCAACGAAAGCCGGCCGTAAATCCAGCCCGAGAAGAAGTTAAACAGGAAGGCCAAGATTGCTTTTGGGCCTGCCCCCTCATCAAGCACACAGACGCTCAGCTCATCCTATCTGCCAATTGAATAAGCCTATTATAACAGAGTATTGCCTTTCTCCTTCTTTAATTGGGGTGAAAGGGATAAAATTGAGTTGTAAAGTTTCGGCCCTCAAGTTTTTGCCCCCAGCTTTTGCGGTCCGCCCTGGCCCCTCTTCACCCTAACCCGCTCAAGTTATTGACTAAAAAATTGACTAAACACCTGAAAATAAACATTCTGCAGCGGCTCTTACATCCGAATCTCAGGGTGTTCAGCAAATATAGCGGCAGATTGGATACCTTTCAGGTGGATTTCCCATCGTTTCGTTCCCGTTCCGATGTAGCGTCCGCGCTATTAGCGCTTTTACTGCAATGTTTCAGGCATCAATACTCAAGTAAATTACAACTGCAGACGATGGTGTGAAATCGGGACCGGAATAGATGAAGGCCAAAGAAGCGAGGAGGAACAGAAAATTCCTAGCGACCATTGCGGAACACCGGTGGTTTTAAATTAATTTCCTAAATTTTAATTCAAATATAATTTCCCAAATTTGTTCAAACGTCAAGTTTAATGAAATAATAAGTTCTTCTGAAAAAGGAAATAAATAGTATAATACTTTACTAAGATAACTAATTCAATAATTTAAGATAATTAGGTAATTTAAGATATCTTCTCTCAGTCTGATATCTGTTGTTGTGTAAAATACACTTGTAATACACAACATAGTTTAATCTTTCTAATAGAACACCGAGCACCCCTCGCGGTGCAAACCAGATGGCACCGTTCGTGCGCAAGTCCAGTCACGGTGCTGTTTTATATATATTCGGATCGTGATTTTACTGCCTGCAACCACATTGCTGCAAATTGATTTTGTTGGAAACTCTAGGACCGATGCCAATAGCGTAGTGGCAAAATAATAAATATTTAAAGTTTGTGATATTTATATACTGACCAGAAGGCTCGTGCTTGCTTGACCTGAAAGTGCTTGCCTGATCTTGGGATCATATCCATAGACTGAGGCTTAACTTAGGTGTCTACAATCACTTATAACGCTTTATAATCCTGGTTAGAACGCTAATTCACTTGTTGGGTCATATCGCCGATTGTAGATCCCGTTTGAAATATTACTTCAAACATCGGGCACTTGTATTTGAATTCGGTTCCCAAGAAAACTTTTTAGAAATTATATTATATATCTTATTCAAAAATAGAAATGTGATAAAGGTGGGAAAATTAATAATACGCGGGAATAAGCCGCAAGTTTATTTAAAATAAAATTATGTTTTCCATCAATGTTAAAATTATTTAATGGTAAGATACAAGGGCCCTTTAAGATGAATGAGTTAATTTCAAAAGTAAATGGACCATTAAACCACTGAAGATCATTTTATTATTATTCGCCCATAAAAACAGTAGTGCGTATGAAAGTTACAGCAGAAACAGGTCCCTTTAATTACTTCATTATCTATATAAATCTTAATGTACTAATATTAGATTAGACAATTTTATGGCCCAATTTTAAACTTTAATTACATTATTTCATAATTATATATTTTATTTTAGAAATAATTTACTATATATTATATTGCAATTTCTTATGTGTTTATGTGCAATTGTTTTCATTTATTGCGCGTATTGACAACCGACGAGATAAAAAAGAAACGAAAAACTGGATGGAAATAAAAATTTAAGATAAGACTCCAATTTACCCGGTTGCTAATAGTTTTTTATGACTCTTATCTGAACGTGGTGATCTGCCCTTTTAGGGGAGGAGCTCTAATCCCAGGGGCGGGATTCGATTCGGCGAGAAGGGAAAATTAAAGTTCCCTCGCCCTTCGGTTAGGGAAATTTACGCCCGGCCGTTCGGCGGGGTCGGGCCCTTGAATTCATTCGGATCAGGGGTGCCAACTGGCGTCGAAGGGGGGGGGGCTGGGGCGGAAAGAGCTCGTGGGGGTGAGGATGTTTCTTTTTGGGGCAGATCAGGGCTGAAGGGCCCCTGCCAGACTGAACGCAGCCCACATTGAACCACCGAGGAAAAAGGACACTTGTGGGTTCATCGGCGACAGCAGAAAAGCCGATTCGTTTACCTTACAGGATATGTACGAAACACAAAACAGGAACACATTACACTGCAGTAGTCAACCATATAACATTTTTAAAATATGTTGTATATAATAAATGCTATTTATTTGGATATTACTTAGACTCGGTAGAAATGAATATAAATTGGTGAATCGAATTTATTATACTATATACCTTTCTGTACACTACTTTTTCGGGGGGATATTTCCTTGAATTTCATTTACACTTGATTTATTGGTATACTTTTAATGTACCACCCCAAACACCCACTGTTATATTGTTTTACGCCAGCAATTTTTAGAATAAAGTGACTGTATTTGCGTTTTTCTTCTGCAATATTCTTACCTATAATGTAATCAATAAACGGATGATTCACGAATTCCTAGGCCTAGGTATGAGCTGCAGGAGTGCCAATTATCCCTATATCGAGAACATGTAAAACCTCCTCCGGAAGCGTAATACCCTCATGTCTGTCGCTTGTCCTAACTTGGAGGCTTGAGCCTCTCCGCCTTAGAGTTGTATTTAACTAAGTTCCCCCGAGGTTAAATTCGCCAGCCATAACCTACCCCAAGTACCTCGAGGAAGCCCCAGATTCTGAGATATATTCGTGTCGCCACAAGTGCGCTGAGCTTCCAAATTGATCTGGATAGTTTGGTCAATTATATACCTATCAACGATGTTTCCAAAGTAGCATTAATATATATTGAACGCTTAGTGTCAGTAATTAAAACTATATTTTGCAAATTCATACGGTCAGTATTAATATTTAGCCAACATTAATTCAGGATGGCATAATTTTATATTTCATTCCAGTGTAAATACTGTAATTAAAGAAATATGAAATAATTTTCTACATCTAAAAATCATCAATAGATTCTTTATTCATTTATCCTAGACAGGAAAGCGCTCTGGGCCACGTTGACATTTAATCCGTCGGGGGGAGGAGGGGTAGTGGATGTGTAATGGAGGAAAGAGATTCGACGAGGGGATTGGGATGAGCGGAAGGATGAGATTGAAATTTGTGAAACCGGGATTTTATGACTTGGTCGACTGTAGGCACGTTGAAGTCCTGGTGAAGAGTGCGATTGGAAACAGCAGGGAGCATTGAGGATGGTTCCAAGGACTTTCGATTGGAATTTCTGTATGCGAGCAGCGTTGGATTTCTCGGTGTCTCCCAATAGTCGATACCGGTCCGTTAAGTGGACGCAAATTTGAACATTCCTTAATAGGATACGGGCGATAATAATATTGTAGCAATTAAGTTACACCGGTTACACTTTATGGGCTGTCAGATTGAGGACAACTGTCTTCTTTTTTAACGGAAAGAACTGAAAAACAAACCGTTTCCAATTCGAAACGTGACAATAATTGTCGGAATATGGGCCGAACGTCAGTGGAATGGAGAGTGACAGCCGATAAGGGTGGACGCCGAATAAATGTCCGCTGGTGTTCACGGCGTAATCGAAGTCCATCCCGATTTATCGGATTCGGAAATTCAGCTAAACAGGGGCCCACGGGGACGATAACGTCGGCTAATTACCGTCGTATAAAAACCGAACCCGTCCAACCGTTATCGCGGCCGGTACAAATTTGTCCCCTCGTGTTCCACGCAATATTGGACCAGTCGTATTGGCTTAACACTAGACTCCCGTGACTCGCGCGGGTTTTACATCTCGCATTTTATGCGAGCCAAATCAAAAATGACAAGTGAAGAACTACCCCGGCTTTTGTGAATACCGAGCAGAAATGGTGGATATCATGTGAAAACCTGTACTATATTGGGGTTGCTAAAATATTTTATTAACGGCTAATCTTAAGGTTAGCATGTTTAGGTTGAGTTCAATAAAAACACAAGCTGTTCAGTTAGAGTTTCGAACGAGATCACTTGTAACATTACCTCCCGTACTACCTCCACTCGCCTATTTGGCCGTACGCTGTTCCGATTTGGGCTTCTCTCTATCGCCAGTACTATTAGGCTAGTAATATAGTGAGGCATTTATGAATATCAGATGCCAATAAAGAATTCTGTTCGTACAGTTACTACACTATTACTGTGTACTCACCTGTGTTATTCGTATTGCTATGAATATTTAATCAAGAACGGCTGCCGGTTTGCCTTCATGCAGCAATTAAATATTTACGATAATTAAAAAATAAAATATTTATGAAGAACAGGGCACTTGGAAGCGTTTAAAGGTTTAGTGTCTAGAGTTTAAGAGATTCAATCTGCGATAGATAAATTATATCGCCGCGAACATTTCCTACCATTCTACCTTCCATTATTTCTTCTCATTATTCCGGTCGTGTAGACATTTTGAGATCGGAGCGATCGCATCTACAATTTCTCAAGAAGAAGGAGTCCTTCATTTGGAGAATTTAGAACCTGTTGGAGGATCTAGAGTTTAAGAAATTATCTCTGCTCATTGAATTTGAAATGTTCACGCAGATAATGAATTTCGCCTGAGAACTGGCCGAAGGGGCTGGAAACATGGAGTTTTGTGTTATTAAATTGATTTCGAGAGTTTATTTCGACTGGTCGGCTAAAAGGGGTCGACCTATTCTCAGAATGATCCGTCCCCTACGTTTGCAGTGGGAAATACAAAAATGTAGTTTTCTCACAGGAACGATTCTTCTGTATTCCGCTCAATAGAAGTTCTCGGAGGCGCCCATGAATATCGACGATATGTATATGTCTAGCGTCGAGTACCCCTCCCCCGCGTCCTAATCTCGCAAATCGAATAATGTTTCCGTATCTCGAACAGGAGAAAGAGTTGCCGCGTTGAAAGAGCCGACACCTTTGGGACCACCAGGTGTTCCGGCACCCGCTTTTCTAAGACGTGCCCGAGGCGTCGGCAAAAAATTGCCAGAAGGGGAAGGGAAATTAAATTTCATTCCACAAATTGAAGCCCGTTTTTATTAATTGTTACCCGGCTAAAGTACGGCAACTTGCCGCTATCAATCACCATTTATATTAACTCTCAGCTTGGAAGGGTGTGCGGGGGAGGGTTCCGTTTTTTTAATTACGGAATGAGGCCCGCGGTAATTATGAGATACCGCATTTCGGGCCTCAGTATTAATCTTTATGTATCACTCTTTTTCAGGAATATTTTTTGTTGAGCCGCTAAAATTTTTTCTAAACCTAATCGATTTGAAGCGGACGCTCGGGGTTTGGCGCTCCTCGACTCCCGAATTCAGTTGGAAGCTACATTGCCCTTCCTTAACTGTTTTAACCATTCGCTTTCTTCGAGTTTATTAACACGCATGTGTGTGTTAAATTAAAAGATAACTTTTTTAATATACTTTTTACAATTTCGAGAGTTAGAATTTTATAATTAATGTTAAAACCGAATAAGGTTATAAATAAATACCCTGACTCTTAACAGGCGTCTGTTCAGTACCTGCAGCAGAATTAATCATATTAGAATTGCCAACGTAATGTTGAAATTGACAATAAATTAAAATTTAAAAAATAATTGGGACATTTGCGAATATTTGATTAAAGGATGTATATTGAAAGAAATATAATTCAATAGGTTTCGTTTGACGGGTCTCTCACTAGTTTTGCGACAGTCGGAACCATGATAACACTTTAAGATACATGTTTATAGGCCCTCGAAAGTTTATATATAATTATTATGACTCTAATCGATGAAATGGGCCTTGTGGTTTAACTTTTTGCCATCGTCAGTATCATTTTTCAAAGCGCTAAGTCGGTGGATTTAATCCCGGGTATTATTTTTATCGGGGAGGTAATAAAGATGAAGGTTATCCCTGCGGGGAAGGAGGCTTAAAGTCGGGATAGGACAGTAGAAGGTGAAGTTGGGCTCTGAAGCTATTTTTAGCCCGGGAAGGATACAGAGAGCTAGGGATTTGCCCAGTGAGGGCTGTCGGTGAGATAAGCGAGGGAAACAGAACAGTAATAGAAGAAGAAGAAGAAGAAGAAGTAGAAGGATATACGTCGTAACAACAGACGAGGCCGAAGTGAGCAACAACGCATCAACTTTTTAAACGGCGGTAAAAGTCGAGTCGGTTGAAAGCTGTTGGGCCGTCTTGACCCCGGCCGGCCTCGTAAAGTTGACGGCCGGCTCCCGTTTCAAACCGACATCTCCGTAGGGCCCTTCGGCTTCGATAAAGGCCCCTACACGAGGGAAAAAATCTCCCCTATCCCAGGGCCCTTTTTTTCCTCCCCGAGAGCCGACCTTTCCAAACAGAGGCACCACGAGATAACAGCAACGAGCCATACGTAAATTTTTTTTTAATATTTTTTTTTGTACAATCAACTATTACTAGTTATGGCGGTTGTTTGAATGGTTTGACTTGCTTCACTTGAAAAAGACGCCATCCAGTGATGGTACTTTTGACCTGTATCCGGCCTACAGAAAGTCTCTAGGCCAGTGGCGTTTAAGCCGACGCGGGGGGGATAATGGATGGGTAAAAGAGGAAAGGGACTGAACGACTGGGTTTGGATGTGGAGAGAGGCGGGAGTGGAATTTAAGGAAGCGTGATTTTGCGACTTCGCCGACTGTTGGTATGTTGAGGTCATTATGGATCGTTTGGTTAGAAACGTACCGGGGAGCATTAAGGATGGTACGAAGGACTTTTGATTGGAATCTCTGGTGCGGGCAATGTTGGATATCTTGGCGGAACCCCATAGTTCAATTCCGTAAGTCCGAAAACGATGCATCCAATCAACACCGTCATGCTGTTACTATTAGACAATGCCAAACATGTATTTTGAAAAGATAAAGCAGTATGAGTACCAGTTTTATATGAGGAAACTGTTGAGGTTTAAATCCAAAGAGTAATTCGCTGTTCAGTTAATGAAATTAATCTGAATTATTTTGTTAAATCTGAAATATGAGTGTATTTACCTTACAAATATTATTTTACCTGTATTAATGTACCCGTCATGAAAAATGTTGACGTCGAGTTTTAAAAATTAATTCCACCGTTTTTTTGGTCCTGTCTCCGCTCGCTGGTTTGGTCATTTCTCTTCTTCTGCCGAATGTACAAAAAACTAAATTCAGGAGGACTGTAAAGGTGTTTCGGCGTTAATGTTTTTGGCATTTGTTCTAGTTAAATTATTTTCATCTCTAAAGAACACGGGCAGTAAAAGTTTGTCAGTTAATTTTTAAAGCTAGTTATTAAGACTCTATAGAGATAATTCAATATCTCAGCTTGAGTATAATGTATATTGCGACGCGTTACGTGTTACGTAAGACCTCAAAATGAAATGGAATATTTACGAGGCCAACAAACCGGCAGACGAATCATCCCGTTCTGATTACGGGTGCATCTGGGCTAATCGGAATCGTGCTAGGTCGTAAATTTTAACCCGTACCGAATTTCTCCGAACAGGAGCCCCCGGCCTCCCACCGCCTTTGGAAATAAACCGAAAATGCGCGCTTAAGCCGGGAAGCCGTGAGTACGGGGAATAAGAAGGGGCGGAGGCGGCGGAGGAACGACGCCAATAATTCAAACGACGACGTCGGCGGGCGGAGGATCCTCCGCGGACGGTAAATCTCGGTGCGGGAGGCGCGCCCGCCCCTGAAGGATTTACCGCCCCCCGACAGTCACCGGATAAGTTGCGCCGAGCACAGGCCAGACCAGGTATCGACTTTAAACCGCCGGCAAAAGTCCCCGCCCCACCCCCTTCATGCACCTCAGCACGCGCCCAGATACCAAGTTTCCAAGAGCAAAAGCAAATACGAGAACTTTTCGTGTTCCCGCGGACGGGCGGGCCCGCCGCCTCCTCTAACTTTAAGCCGGAGTTCAAACAACACCGGTAAATCTGAGACAGAAAATAGGCCCGCCACCTGACTCCGGAGCGTTCCCGTCATTAGCAACGACCCGATTGCGTCCCCTCACTTCTTCCTTCGGCCAACTGAAATTTAATACCGTGACCAGCAAGAATGAAGTCATAACGCGAATAAAACTGTTTGTGATCTCTACATCATATTATATTAATTACATTGAGCTTTGTAATTATTACTCGTTTATCAAATTTTCGAATCGAATTTGGAACTGAAAGCGACCGTCGATTTTCGACTTTTCACTTGACTAGATTGAATATAATGGTATCAAAAATGCCACATTTTGCTATATAAATTACATATAATATTATAGTTGGTATTTTATGTTCCTTTACACTTTGAATCACAATTAAATTTATCGATGATAAATTCATGGTGTATTATTTACCGGTGATTTTCATACCACTATAAGCACGATATTTTCGAGAATTAAATCTATCGAATTTCATTAATCAGCATTAAAAATATGACGATGCAATGTTATTTGTATTATATGGCTCACGTAATGTATAAAATGAAACAATACTAATCACCGGCATTTTCGAAGCTCTACGAGGTTATATTTTCCCTCAGTTATTTTACGGCGAATAGAATTTTTGAAATTATAGAGAAATTTCTAACATAATGTATAGAGTCTGAAAATATTATATTTAAATAACTAAGAGAAACGTTTACAATTTTAAAGCGATATATTTAAATAAAAAATAATTCAGTCGCAAGGCGGTGCTATAATTTGAAGCGGCGTTACTGGAATTTTAATTTAAATACAAATGAGGGTTGTAAAATTTTAAAGGGGAACGAGGGAACAGGCAGTCCGGGTCGTGTTCTGCTGATCCCAAAGCCAAATGGGAATGAGGTTTTACCTTGCCGTCGCTTCGGTGGTTGGACCAGACCCTGGTGGCGATTTGCATAAAAGGTAGGCGACCTATACTGGAAAGGACTGGAAGCCGTCCCCTTCGTTCAAAGCCGATGAAACGTGGAATATTATACAATGTAACCGGGTCGGATATTTGACGTCACGTCCCACACCGTGCAATTGCTTTTAGTGTGAATCTCCCCGCGCTTCGGAAAGGAAGCGTGGACATAACAAATCGCTCGTTGGTTTATCAGCAACAGGCGATTAACAAGAGCCCAGCGGGGCTTAAGAATTTCGGGACGCTTCGGAAAAAGTTAAACTGCAATTTTTTCGTGCCTTTAAGAAACCTTCAGAGGGTTAGATTAATGGTCAAGAAAATCGAAAGGAATCAGATCGATCTATTTCCTACTAGTTCCTACGTCGAAAATGAAACATTATTTATGTCTATTGTTTGTAACCGTAAAAGAATAAGTATCCGTAAAAATATATAAATAATAAATGTATTAGATTCTGTATCTACTCGGTTATTTGGCTCCGATTACGCGCCATCGTTAGTCGGATTGTGTCAGTAGTAATCATACCGTGTCACGCTACCGAATCATAGTAAAGATGAAATTCTTCGGACATTCGTTTTCATCATATATATAACCATACTGTTTTTACCATAACCTAATTAACAACAGTGATCGCCATCCTATTAAAATTTCTTATCAGCAGCCGACATTCCCCCGAAAATCACTAGCATTTATGCAGGAAATGCCACAAATAAAGAGGGGATTCCCCCCCCCCCCCTATTCACTATATTTTATTATCTTTTTTATTCACTTTTTTATTCCCCAATCTCCGATACATACTCTTTTCGATTGGAGCGGTTCGGACCGCGTTGTTTTTCGCATTCGGCGCTTTTAATTCAATCAATCTAAAATGCGTTTTTGAGCGCCGTTCGGTGGTCACGTAGAATTAAACTCTACGGCCGGTCATTTCCTAATTGTCTCTGTCCCAAAGCATTATTGGGCCCGGGTTTTCGGCGGCGTTACGCGAGATGGCCGGCCCGGAAAAGCTCCCAATTAAACTGAAACCTGAAAGAGAGAGAGAGAGAGAGAAAAAGAGAGATAGGGAGAGAGAGAAAGAGAGTGGAGAGAGACACAGGGGGAGGAAATTCGGTCGGAAGAGGGAAAAAAAACGGGGGGTGGGGGACTCGAAGCTGAAAGAGACAATGAAGCCATTTAAAATCTTTTGAAGGGATAAAAACCTCTTCCCATTTCCGGACAGGGGAGCCCACCCCAAAGACATATCTGACCGGAAAAAACCGGACCTAGTTTTTTATCGGAAACTTGGCGCCGGTTGTTGGTTCAGAGCAAGAAAGACAGAGATGCTTGTGGCGAAACTAGATGAATAACTTTAAAGCAAAAACCGTTAGAAATCATACTGATATCCCTGTCTGGGCATAATCGATTTATTTTCATAAAGCTCCTACTCTTTCACCGAAAACGGGAACGTCATCGATAGTGTATTCATGTATAAATGAATCATTCGTATTTAATACTGAATTTATTACTTTATTATATGCTTTACAATATCGCAACTCTGCCATACAAAATTGTGTAGTGGAGGATAGAATATTACAAGCGCATGTAGTTTTTTCATCATGCAATATACACGGTTGCTTATTTTGAGACTAGAAAAGTTATCACAGGCATAGGATATTTTTTGAATACTATTCTTTAAAAGCGGGTCCGTGACTTAGCTTCCGGAAGTAAATGGAAAATTGTTGTAGTATTCGATTGGCCGAGACTCTACTCAATGAGCGGTTATAAGCCTCGGAAAGCGTACGCCTATAATTTAGAGTCGAGACAAAAATTAAATTCCAATAGGGGTTATTTATTGGACTATAATAATACTATAGTGAGACTTAACGGCCCATTAAGCGGCCACCACAAAGCTCTTCCATTCTCCCTCCGGCCTGGGTCTTCTGTTCAACCCCGAGGTCAACCGTTATGTCGTTTATCCGTCTCAATTTAGGGGCCACCCCTCTTCATTTTAACTGGGCTTTAGCCGCGGGTAGAGAAAGTACTCTAGTTTCGGGACGGCGCTTACCTCAACCGGGGATTATGCCGGAAGGGCGGAATTGAATCGGACAATATTCAGCGATACAAGGGGAGCTTTCCAGTATTTATTTTTCTGAATTTTCCGCTTTTATAAGCCTCGCATTTCAAAACTATGTTCTGCCTAGGCGCCTATAACAGAGCCCGATTCTTCTCCGCTCTTAGTTTGTACATACAATTTTAGGCTGCTGTTTTCAGAGTAGTATCAGATCCCGGTGGAAGTTAGTGATATTTATGGATTATAATAGAATACCGGCACGGCCAGTTGATGGATAATAGGTTTTCGATCTAGATAAAGAGTTTCATAAAAGTATGCGGATGGGTCAGAAACGCAGACGCGAAGACCTGACTTTCATGCAGATTCTGTTGAAACACCACTTTGGATCATCCTCCGGGGTGTCAACCGGTCTGCAGAGGTTGGGGCCGGTCTACAATAGACTGAAGGGTGGTTTGACGGACGAGCCTTCAATCAATAACCGGGAGGGGTAGGCCCCGGGGGAGGAGGCCCCAGCAGCCCCGGCCCTTGGGGGGGGACCCGCATTTCCATCCACACCCGCTGGGATATCATGTATATCAAGTCCCCGCGTACATTTCCCCTTACCTGCCCACCTTTTCCGCCGCACCATTGTGTGTTGTCGGACCCGGTCATTACCGCTTATTAGTAAGGCATCTGACTCGGTAAAAGAATTTCTGATGTGTCTGCGATAAAGAAAGAAAGTGACCCCTTAAAGTGAGGACCCCCTCAGAAGTATCCCCTTTGTAATGCTAATTTGAATTTGGTTAGCGTGCCAAGGATATAAAAATCAAAGCGTTGTGGGCACTGTTTTTATTTCGGGATTATGACAAAAAAAACCGTGAAAAGAATTAAATGTTTTTACATAAACTTATTTAAATGTTTTTACATACAAATGAAAAAAATAAACGCTGTTTGAATTGGAAAATATGTGGTATTTTCTTTATTCGTATTTTATTTAAAATGATATTTAGGAGGCATATAAAAGAGGCGATAGAATGTGGCTAGTTGTGCCTCCTATTGATAACAATGTTACTGTTTAGTTTATATGTCCTGAGCGCGGTGTTACATAATTTGGGAACTGTGTCATCATTATGTCCCAGTAATTGTAAATATTTTAAAAATCAGCTGTGAAACAGCTGTGTCATTTCACAACTCATTCCATGAAATTTAAATTGTTCTGGCATACCTGGAACTGTCAATACCTATTACGGCATAATGAAATTTTGAGATCTGTGTAGAGGAAATTTCAGGAATGTTTCTCAAGCAGGCGGTGGCATTCGACATTTTTTCTTAAAGTTTTATCAACTTAATTTTAATGAAAGTACAAGAATTTCTTGAAAAAACGACTTTACCCACTCTGACATTAAGAGAGAAGTGTACTTTTATTTTCTTCTCTAACTCGATATCAGATTAAATTATTCAAAAGAATTCTTACAGTAGCACCTCTGTGAGACCATCTACGTTATCTAGCTCACTTTGTACTACTTTGGTTTACTTTAAATGAGCAAGGCTAATGCTAAAAAATAATGAATTTGCACTACTGGACGATCCATAAGAATACGAGGTACTTGATTTGATAATTTTTATAATAGCAGGGATGTATAGGTTTTATAGATAACATAACGTATTAGAATTGGTTCCTGAAAAATCAACCCGCCAACCATCTTTTTATGAATGGCACGACAGCAAAACCAAAATTGTATTCTGTTCTCTATACTTGACCAATCTGTATTTTACCTTCTTATTTGTGTACCTTTGACTACCAACTTTTATTTGTATTTTGCAGTTGTTAGTGCAGTTATTATAACTGCAGCCTTAGGCTGCCGCTCACAAGTTTTGAGATGCCAATTATCAATGAGAATAGGTTTCGGGAAAAAGAAATTATTGATGGAGAATTTCGAAGTTACCTGCGATTGGATTCTGGAAGCTGAGCGGTGCGCCACCCGAATTTTCCTTTAATAGCAATTTTAACTAATTAAACGAGAGCAACTAGTAAACTCCAGTATACTCATAAGTGTAGATCGTTTAACTTCGATAATATTAAGAAATAATAGTTTTAAGTACTAAGAAACCTCAAATGTATTATTTACATAGGTTGTTAAATTCTTTATTTTTTATTCTTCCAGGTTTTTTTATTCTTTAATTTTTTATTCTTTTATATTCCAGGACATGAAATAGTATCTACGTTGAAAAGACCAATTACCAGTCCTAACACTATTGCAATAATAATTCCGTGCAAACAAGATTGGCAGTCGGCGTTAAGCCATTTTAAGTCCCCCATCGTTAAAACGGAGAGCCCCGCTCCCGTCCCTAGAGGATTGCTCGATTATCCTCTACCATTCTGCAGTTCCCCATTTTCCTTCGGAGGGGGTTTTTCTTTTTCCGCCGAAAGCCACCGGTCCGAAGAAGGGGCGGGGGATGGGAGCAACCTTTTATTCGGGGTCCGAACTGGAGGAGGAAGGTGGGCCCCCAAGTCCCGTCTCAATAAAGTAAGTTGCTCCAAGTACTTTCTTTCCACCCCACTCTCGCGACGGCCCCATCTTCTTAGGTTTTCGACTCCAGTTCCAGTCAACCTCGCAAATGGAAGTATTTAAATTCGTTTTTCGCATTTAACTTTTCCCAGTGAAAGGACTCCTTCCGGCTTCCCTACCGCCCTTGGGAACTTCAATTCGGGGAGGGGTTTGATGGGGTCGGGCAACGATGCAACGTCTGACATATTGGCATTAATATTAAGGAAGCGATATTTACATTTGAAAAGACCAGACTTGATGTTCGGTCCAGTTACTCCTTTGTCTTAGCATACCTCGCGTGATTGTATTTCCATATTAAGAGTAGTGAGATTTCCCATAGGATAGAGCTTCACCTGAAGCCATTGGTACTTTACCGCATTACTAACGAAAGCCTACTGCCGTGAGAAAAATGCCATAACAGACGGTTTAAATGGACTTCGACAACCGGGTTCAAAACAAATGAGAGGCAAATTAGAAAAATGTTGATTGGACCAGATTTTGAACCATCCGATAAAGAGTATGCCGAGCAGCCCTTTGGTCCGCCTAAAAAATTTAATATGTTTTACTTTTAATGAAAATAAAACCTATGGACGGAACCGACAAAAAAGGGCCGGTAGGACCGGGGTTTATTAAAAACTCAGAAATTGCGTTTCATTCTCATGGCTCCGGGCATCTGCACTCGAAGTGAGCCCGAGTGGGGGGGACACGATAAAATAATATCCCAAACGTTTTAGTCTCGTGTTTATATTTTCTAATTCAACCAGACCTTTGGGGGCAGATTTACAGTTTTTACCCTAGATTTTAAGGACCATACGAAAAAGCTTTATGCAATGGAGGGAATTTACACTCATTCATGTGTATTGGATTTCTTATTGGTAATTATTGATTAATATTGTTTGTACGATTTCTTGTCTGAAATTTGTTACTGATCACTCATTACTTTACTGATTGAGGGCTACTGACGAATACAAAAACGGTCAAGCAGGAGTGTTAAGATTCTAAATTCGTTGCTTTATCACGGTGCGTTGTAGGGCCTAGAAACCGATATAACGTCTTTTAACAGACAAACACTCGCTCAAGAAAAAATAATATTTGCGCTAATATTCGCAATTGGTGCGTACTCCTGTGTGCGGAAGCAAAAAAGTGAACACGGAATTGGCTTGTAGGATAAAGGATAAAGAGACTGTCGGTGGGACAGCCGAGTCGGGAAATATGGAGGAGTTGTTAGGAGGAGGGGAGGAGGGGGCTCTCTGTTAAACTTGTTACCGAAAGGTAAATTTGCTTTCTGGAAGAGAAATTTATTTCTCCCTCTCTCGTTTTCCGTCTTAGGCCGAGAATATATTTGTATACCGTCTGAGTTTGTAGTCTGAGCGGTGGGCGGATGTTGGCCCGCGGATTTATGCGAGGCCCGCCTCCCAGTTGAACTTAGCCCTCAGCCCCGCTAACCAGCCCATATCTTCTTTGGGAAGAGATCAGTGTCGTTACTTTTCAATATTGATATGCGTAGTCATGACAATTAAAAACCTGCATGGCCTTGCACCTGTCGTATTCCCTACCAGCTTGCACAAAACGCTCAATTTCCTCATATTACTACCATATTGTATTTATTAGAGTAAAAATCTTATTAAAATTAATTGGGAGCTCCATTTAACCTTTGTTTAAATTAATGGCTATTTACTTAGAAATTATTGTACTTAGAACCGAGTGGAGAGGCATTAAAAGTATATACCTCATGGTTCCTGTTCCTGAGGAGAACGTCCTTGTTCAGGACACAAGATCCGTACTGAAAATCCTCCTTCTTTGGTGTGTGAATAAAATTTTCACCAAGATATTCCTCAGCATGGACTGAATCAGGAAACTAAGTTCCCTCATCCTGGTATTGCGACAAGAAAATGTACAGTCCAAGATAAGAAACACCTGGGGTAAATGGGTGTAATTCTACCTCCAATAGGCTAATGCCGTATGTATTATTGCTTTCCCAGTACCCGATTGGACCGTAACATATGCAGTAAGGAAGAGGGCCCGTCGGATGAAATGCTTCCGGGTCGGTTTTCTCGGTAGGAGAATCGAATACAAATATTTATTGCATAAAACATGGACTTAACTCAGAGGCAGAGTGGGCCTCTGTCCCCGGCAAAGAGAAAATTCAATCCCCGCCCTCCCTCAGCTATTGACTTAGGGCCGTGTCCAAGGAAATTGATTTCGAGATTAAACAGCCCTCGCTGTCAGATTTCCTCCGGGAAACACACAAATATCCCTCATATACCAGTTACTGTCCACGATTTTTAAATAAAACGCGCACATTTTTATTACTAAAAATGAATTAGAACCTTGTTTCATACTGAGACTTTAAATTGTTTTATAAGTGTAATAAAATTGAATATTATCCCCCGCTTATCTTTTGAAAACTGCATTTTGTGGAAAATTGCACTGGTGAATGGTGTCTACCCGTCATTTACATGTAGTGGAGCGGGCGGCCCCATATATAACGCCGTTGAGATTAGGGCTGGGACCTTTCGCGGTCCGCTATCAGAAAACTGGGAAGATAGTGCTGGGGGCTGTCAGTCTCGTAAATCGGAAGAGACGTTAGCAGTCCAGTTTTATCCCCGGTTTGGGGTGCTTCCCCTTGCCCTTCACTGGGGTGCTAACTTGCTGTCGACTGTCATAACTTCCGAGCCGAAGGGAGGAAAATGTCTGCCGGTTTATATTGGCCGCGCTCCTTCCCTACGGACACAGTAAGCCAAACCACTTACTTACTCCCCTATAGCCAAAGTTCTACCGAATTTAACACTGTTAGAATTATTATACAATTTTAGGTAGCCTTTAAGCACCATAACTCCTGAGATTTTTTGTTGATATTTTGTATAAAATTAATGCAATTTCAATAACTATAATAAGTGAGACACACTCGTTCAACGCAGATAAATGCGAGTGAAAGAAAATTTCCAGTAATAGCCAGAATATCCATCATACCAGACGACATCACCAGATCGCTTAGGAAATACCGTAGGTATGTGGACCTTCTGATGTGGCCAACCTGTGTACTAGCTGAAGGACTTCCCAACTAAATTTTCATGAAGTTGTATAACAACATGCTATAAGGTCGGTTGGGAAACTGAAAGTTCTTACTGTTGAGTACCTACCTTTGTCAATCGCAGGTGGGATACCCAAATACACTTTCAGTATTTATTTATCTCTAGACGAATCCAATCAGAAAAGGAATTCGGCGAAAATGAACGCACCTTTTGATGTACGGAAGAAAAGTAAATTATTGAGTCAATATGAGGAGGAATTCAAATTAAGGTACGCTCACACATCCATAATACACACTCAAAGTAAAAGCAGATTATTTGGAAGCTGTAAATTTCCTGCACGGTATATTCATCACAGCGTGAAAATTAAGTTATATGCTGAATTTCCAGGGAATTAATTATGTTTTATTTAACGGGAGCAAAGAATAAAATATGTTTCCACGGTGTACATTTTTCAGCGTGGAATTCTCCCACACCGCCGAGATTTATTTGAGTGTACGAATTTTGAAATAAGCTAATCTCAAAAGTAGAGTAATTTTGGGGGGGGGGGAAATCTTGCCAGAAACTTGTGATTCATCCATTTAAACTCTTTCGCAACAAATATGTTTTCCTCAACATTCCACCGTAACTTTATCTTAAATCTTCGTCTTGGCCTGTGTGCCACCAAGACTACGTTGGAACGAATGTTGAGCAAAGAAATACAAATTGATTACAAGAGAGTTTAAATTGAACTACTACTGGATGTTTTAAATATTAAAACACTTCGGATACAAATGTATCTGATATAATAAGTATATTTTAGGTTATTTCATTATTTCAATCTAAATACTTATAAAAACTAAAAATAAAATAAGCATTTTTATAATAAGCTTAAGAAATTTTTTCTCTTGGGTTGACGGTAGTTTCACACAGAGTCGATCTTCCTCCCGAGTTCTGCGTTTCTAATTTCCGAGAATCTCTTTCTCCGAACATTCCCCGCCCCCGTATTATTTTACGGGCGGTTTATTTATTCTTTACGGTGCCGTCGGTGGCAATTTATCGTGGTAAGGCGGGCCGCGGCGAGACTATCGAAGGCGACGACATATTGGTTGAAATTCAATATTCCACGAGATTCCGTGTCGAGGCGTGAAAAGGGCCGGATAAAAACCGGTAGCGTCGGCCTTCTTTGCCTGCCTCTTGCCCGGGTTTTCGCCTGTGGAAGACAGCTTTACCTGGCATCTACCACGGCCTATTACTTTTAAAATAGTTAAATGCAATCTAAAATTGAAGGAATGCGTCCACAAATTAATTTTGAAATATTTCTCGAGTTGTTTTTATCACGACAGATTGTTATTCATACCGGCCTACAGTGACTGCAGTGATTCAATAAATCCTATTGAATTCCTTATGTATTGCCCGGAAATTAGGAGATTGGTATATATACTATTTTTCTGTAAATCAGATAATTTTATTTGATTCCAGATTGATTGGCGTAACCCGCGTTTGTTTCCGCTAACCGCGACATTTGTTATGGACTGTTGAAGTCCCCTAATAACGGTAAATTACTCCGCCTAGACGGAAAGATCATCCGGTAAGATATTTTTAACTAGAAGTACGGGATTGGAAAACCGGCGTATGGTGGAAGCGTAGGAACGGAAAAGAGGTCGGGATGGTGGGATCGGCCAGGGTCGAAACCTAGTTACCTAGAACAGTGAGAGCTGAAGTAACTAGCCCGTCTCTGCTGCATATTAAGAAGAGGCCGTACGTGATTCACATCGTTGAGTCGGCCGCACTTGCCGGCGCCGACTACGGCACGTATCTGAAGAATGGCCGGATAAAATTAACAAGGTGGGAATGGGTTGAAAATTCTTGAGCCAACCGGCTAAACAGGCCGGGGTATCATGCGCACGAACCCCAAGCTCGCATGTAGGCATTTCATCCTCCTAAACCGTAACAAAGCTGTAATAAGACATTGATGTATTAGAGCTATGACTTCTCATGTCCGTATTGCATGTATTTTTTACTAGGTGTACTATTGAGTAAATAATTAATCAAATGGAGAGATATGCAATATTCCTTTCGGGGTGATGTTAAAATATATTTTTCATCATAAGTAACTTTCTCTCAGATTAAAAGTCTAAAATTGGGACTTTATGTATAATTGGGAAATAATGTTTCATTCGTGGTTACAAATGGTGGGGGTCTATATTTTTTTATTGAAATTAAGAGGGTAGAAAGTGATATTTCCCTGCTGAACTGCTAGGGAGGGGGGAAGAGGGATCGTCGGGCTGTTAAAGAAAAAGGTTTTCGGGGCCAACTAAGTTTGATTGATAAGTTGTCAGCAAGTCTATAAAAACACTGTTTCTATCGGCCGAAGTGTATAAGGGCAGTTTGCAGAGAGTGTTCATTCCCCTTGTAACAATTGTCAGAGAACAAGCCCTTAACGTCTTTCTGTAATTTTCCTTGCGTCAAGCTTTTATTTGGCCGTTTTGCCGGCCATGCCCAATTCCCCTGTGAGGACTTAATAAAGCTATAATACTAATCTGTAACAAGGACAAACGACCCGCAAAACTCTCTTTTCATTGGCCACTGACCACCCTCCCCACTACCAATTACAGCTCTCTATTCTCTCCCGTCTATTTTCTCCCTCTCTCTCTCTCCCGCTCAATGCCGTTCTTCTCTCTCACTCTCTTTCCCTCGCTCTACGGCCAACGCAATACCAACTAACGGCGATCGTTTTGGAACAAGCGTCCATTGTTGTTAATATTTGCATTTATGGAAATTCCCTCTTCTGCATGTGTGCGTTCGGAGAAAATCGGTATTTCAGGGTTGGCCAAAACCTGTCCCACCGCTCACTTATCTAATCTTCCATCGTTTTCACCACCCTCTATGCGCGACCATTTTGATTATTCTGTACGCGGTCGCAGTGTATACACTTGGTCGTAATTTAAATCGGGCCATTTATACTTATGAGTCTGCCCGTTATGATGGTTTCCAACATAGCGTAACATAACTGGGTAATTTATAGAAACGAAGGATACGTACAACGTGATGCAATCTTTATGAATTTGCTTCTTAAATAACAGATAAATTGTAATAGAATATTCGCCCACATTTTTTGGAGGGGAAATAAAATTTGTAGACAAGAAATAAGGCTTTTTAAATCATTTAATATATTATAATACTATATTATTGAAATATAATTAACCTCGTTTGATTAATAATTAAGTGAAAAGAAATATTTAAGGCCATTTGAAAGTTTAGATTGTATAAATGAAACTAATATTCGATGGAACTCGTGCAAATTATTATTTCCGGTCAAATGGACGATAATTATATGAGGCGCACTAAGGAGAGATGGCAATCAGTAGCCCGGTTTATAGATTATAAACAGGTTTGGGGACGGAGGTAGCGTTCCGCCTAAGTGTGTCCCGGGACAGGTCGCGTCGAAGAGACCCGAATATGTTTACCGTGTTTGGGGAGTAGCGAACTGTAAATGCCCCGCGGGCAAATGCCCCGGCGTTCAATCAGCAAATTGGTCTCTATCCCTCCGGGCCCTAGCTCCTATCAGTTTTAGGCCGCATTTAATTTTAATTCCGGCAACAATGCAAACCGGCGCCCCCGTACAACCGTACATCGTTATTTATTCATTTTTCCAACCGGAACGTTTGCATACCGTTCGCGGACGATTGAACTCCAAATTGAACCCGTCCGAAAAAGAAAGATCAGTCCAAATCGGTCGCAACGATTACAGAATTTTACATATTGACCTATATTCCATAATAGTACATCAAATCCCTTGTATATAACTCCATTATATATATTGTAACGGTTCTCGTAGAAATTTTCTAGTCTACACCCGGTACAGTTGAGGAACAGCTCTCGAAGAACTTGAAAACGTCCTAAATAACCAATTTACTTACAATCGATCTAAAGAGATGGAAATATGTTATTTAAGAATTAAATTATGCAGCGTAAATTAAATATAATGAGCATGATGGAAATCGACTAATACATATAAGCACTTAGTTATTGGTGGAGATAAATTAAGTGGAGTCGGAGTAGATTTGTATTTGACAGAAATGTAAACAGGTTTCAATTCCCGTTGACAGTGCACTGGGGCATTAATTTGTGCGGAAGTAAAGGTCAATTTTCCGGGTCCGAATGGCGGGCACAATAAGGCGGAGGTGTAAGGGGGGCGATAACGTAGCCGCGTGGGTGGGGCCCATTGGGCACAACGGGCGGTGGCTCTCGGTGAACAGATAACGCGGCCAACGGACGGATGGGTTCCTCAGCCGCCTCTATGCCCACAGCCCACAGCCAATTGCCAATTGAACGGTACGCTCTCCACCGCCCATTAACCGAGCCTCAAACCGTCTAGTAAATCTGATTTAAGAATAAACCCTGTATATGACTTTCAGGCAGTGGTTTACCTCTACCCAATTTCAAATATTTATGGAAAAAGAACCGCGGAGTTTCTTTCTGAGACCAATGTTATGTGAGTGAGTCCGTACGAATTAAGTTTGTTAGATCCTTAAATAAAATAAATATTAACCTTCCGAATTATACAAAATAACATTTCCAAAATAATTATATGAATATAGAATGTCCTGCATGTAAGTGTCTTACGTATATCCTGTATGTATTAAACGGAATAAAATGCTCGGTAGAGAGACTGATAGGGTTTTGAATCGTTCGAGACGTTGAATCTTCAGAAATTCTGAATGAAACCCTGTGGGTGGAGCTGAAAGAAGTCCGAGAGAGGAATTATAAATAAAACCGGTGTTCCGCGTACATACGAGAGATGATACCGCTTCTCTAACCGACCGGACATCGATACTTTTCAAATAGCGGTGAGGCAAAGTCAAAACCGGTCTAGTCCCAAACACAATATACCGGTTGCGACAGTAGTGGCAACATTTTTCTGACTACATATCTAAAAAGAAAGAAATGCTGGGCGGAGCATTGGTTTGTTGCGAGGACGAGGATCGGGCGGACCATTCTTCAGCCTGTCCTTTCCAATTCACTCATCCGTTGTTTTCGAAGAATTCCATTCTTCTCCGAGACCTTTCGGCATTGATCGAATTGCCCCGCGTTTCGGTGGCGACCATCGTCAATTCCTCAGGTGCGTGGGTTCGGAGAAAACCAAATCGGATTAACCTGTTCCCGAACAGGAAACTGGAACCTTTCTTCCTGGACACAATGGGGCTACTGCGAGGCCTCTGGGTATTCTTATGCGGCCGGTTTCTTATCCTTCGTTTTTTCGCCCGCCCACCACACGTACTTTTTACTCCCAGCTTGGCGGTCTTGTCACGGTAACTTATTCTTCCTAATCTATCGATCAGGGACTCTTCATGCTATGCATACACCAGCCTATGATCTGGTCTATGATCCCACTTCCTCACAGGTGGGAACGATTTCGGCATATACGGTAAAATAATGCTGTGGACCAAAACACAAATAAAAACAAAAAAGAACATGTAAGGAAGAATATTTTTGGCCCAGTAATATTCTATTGCGATCGGTAACCTTTCTGTTCTGCAGCATATGGCAATGGCCGCGACCAATAGTTTTTTATGTAGTTCATGGTTTTCTGCATGCATTGCGGTCTTTTTTAATTGTCACTTTGCTCACGAAACGCGCTAAGTCTATAGTTATATTTATAGTTTGCTTAATGCGTGCAAGTGTGAATAATTCAGAAAGCAATGCTCTCGTCGCCCAACATTTGGTACAATCTAATTCAACTCAATTTTCTTCATTAACTAGAAATAATAATAATAAATAAAGTAATTACTGTACTTATGAGTATATAGCTGCAGAGAAAAGCTTTCCAAAAGTTTTGTTTTTAAATCAATAAGCACGGAGTATAGATAAATAATAAATATTATTTATTTGTAATAATTCGTGTAACGTAATAAAATATTTAGCTCCAAAATCCACCCGATTCTAACCCAAATACTTCTTAACAATAAGATACTAATGAAATAAAATTGATAGGCGAAAATCAGAATTTCTATAGGAATAAATGGTTTTTTATGCACCTCATATAGATTGCAGAGTCTTTATATAGAAGTTTGGTGAGTATTAGAATCTCACAACTATATAAGTGTCGGTTTGTTTTTTTTGTCCCCTGGCTGAAAGCTCGAGCGCGGAATTTGACGAGGAACGATAATACAGTGTTAGTGGTAAATCTCTCTATTTTCGGTGCGGGGCAGATTCGGGGGACAACAAACAGGGTGGCGGCGGGCGGGTTGGATGGGCGGAGAAGCGGTAGGCTAAGCAGAACACACAAACTTAACCAGGAGCCGTCCCACAATAGATTGACTATCATGAGGTGGACAAAGAGGAGAACCCCGCCACCGGTCCCGATAATAGTGTGTACACAACCGACACTTGTCTCCACTACGCCCCCCTCAACACAACCTTGTTTATCTGATTCCATCGTAATCTCCTGCACCGCTCACCTAAGTACATAAACGCCTCTAAATACATTCCGCAACATCCGTAAGTCCCCAGTGCGGGAGGGTATTAATACTTTACTAGAGTTAATTCACTAAAGATATTGCTTAAATGAAAAACTCGATATTCTCTCATTTCTGGCGGTTTGAATTACAAGGAATATATATTTTTTTTATATTTTCCTTGCTCCAGCCTTTAAAGCACATATATATCCTGTAACTGTTACGTGAAAGAGTACGATGAATACAAAATCAACGCTACATTTTAATACCAAAGGTAATAGACAAAAAAGATACGTGAAATGATAATAACGTGATAGAAAATCGAAGTAGTATAGAAACAAATAGTTCTTATCACCTCAGTGGGAATGCCAAGATTACTCTGATCTTTTTGATTAATCTATATAAAGTATCTCTCCAATGACGGCAGAAATCTTCAATTTAGCGGCTCCATTTTTATTCTATCCTACCGGAAGACGTTCCCTATTCTCGGCTAGCACGTATCGGGGGGATCGTTCCAATTTCTCATTTGCTCCTCCCGAGGCTTCCTCCTTCCACTGTTGAGGCCGACTTGTTACGCTCGGTATAGACACGCTCACATTCAAGTACCTGTAGTCCCTACGGGGGCTATCTAGTAGGCTGTACCGCTCTCGATAGGGCCCGTGGTTGTGGGGCTATATAACCGAAGAAGGGGGAGCCCTGTTATCGCGGCTGGTTCTGTTTTCACGCTCCTTCCCCCAATATCACAACAGTCGGTCCGCAATCACCGCCCCTACCTCACCTTGAAGGCGATACCACTAGAGAGATATAGACCTTTCGCACGAATTTCCAATACCGAGTACCGAACCATGCAATTCGTATTTCAGACATGACATAAAGTATGTGTTATTTGTATTATTCGCATTTTTTCGCAGGTACAAATTTAAAATTCTGAAAATTATTGTCATAGACGTATTTCAGATAAGGTTTGCTCCTAAACGCCTATGGTTTAAATGCAACGTGATTAGGAGGCGCGTGTGTCCGATTGAAAGGTAGTTTAACGAATTAATTGACGCTTTCTGGGGATTAAACGCCCGGACGGTTGGAAAGATTGGATTATAGTTCCCAGTACGCTGTTAAACCTAATTTGGTGTGAAATAAATTTGAATCCGGAATTAATTTTATGACTCGAAACAGAACGTACATTAATTTATGTGATATTAAATTGTAAATATCGAGGATCCAGTCCCGAAACCTCTTAAAATCTCCGTAGAGAGATACGGGGGATGGAAAAATGGTAGTCCTATTGTCAGTTCGGTGGTTGCAGAAATTTTTCTTGGTCGGGGACGCTGAAATGTATTCTGGGGCGGTCCGAGATTTTCTGACCGCAGGGGCGTTTAAAAAGCGGGTGGCTCTGGATGGCAGAGGCTCTCCGTCGGGGCATACAAACCGGCCCCTTTCAACGCTGGCTCGTTCGCTCAACGCGGCCCTAAATTCAAACCGGCCCAAACTGCTTTTGCCCCGGTGAAAATTCCTCCCGCTCGGGCCTAAACCGGCGAATGCCTCCGGCCTCATTCCTGCGGTCGACATCCATCGCAGGACCCCACGGCCGGTCCGCGCCCCGCTTTCGCCGCCCACTCGATACCTGAAGTTATCAAAAAAATATAAAATCTCCCCTATAAACTGTTCGTGGTAATTAAAAGAGTACTTTCATATTATACACATCTCACCACTGTGGCGGAACCCACTGGCGCGAATACTGACGGAATGCTGCCAACAATCCCCAAGAAGCCGACACCGGTTCTTGTTAGCTCAATTTTAGGACGGAATTAGAGATCGCAAATACGCGTTACCGCCAAACATGTACCATGAAGAGTTATCACGAATTTAATGTACTATGTGTTCTAATATTAGGCTAAGGTTAGTAGTGTTTTAAATAGGCATATATACGCAATTTGATGCATGGAAATCTAATTTCTACTACTATTATTATTCCTGTGATATACAATGGTGACTAGATTATTTTCGTGTAAACTCCCCTTTGGTCACGGTCGTTTCGCTGATTCGCGAAAGGTACTGCGCTTCTTTTTTAAGTCCTCCAGTAGCATAGGTTCAGTAATCCGGATTGTAAGAGCTTAAACATTGCCGGCAACTGGTGTAATGCGGAGGTAGGCGTGTTTTTTGCCCCATAACAATAGGCCAGTAACAGGTATTTGGGTCGCTCGGTTGGGACTTTTTTACCACGCGGCGCCGGCCGGAAGCCGATCGAGGGCCGGGTCCAGCCTAAATCACGCCGCGCCCAGGCAAAAATTCGCCTCCCTTCCAACTCTACTTCCAGACCCGCCAGCGACAGGGGAAAAGCGGCTTTAAACGAACTCATTGTAAAACAAAATACAGCAGTGATAGCGCTAACTGGATTATTCATCCGCAGCCCGATGCTACTAGCGATGGCGAGAAGCCGAGACCGCCGTGTAAGGAAGTGAATTTCGGAAGCGACCAATCCACTAAACACATTATGATAGTGGAGGTAAAAATCTAATTTGTGGGGAACGCATGCCGTTTTATCGACTTTAGTTTTGTCTCCGATCTTGCGACTCCAATCTCGGATGGAATAAAATACCATGAAGTTTGGAACCAGAGCTAGGTAATTAAATTAGTGCGGATGATTAAATTAGCGGGCCGACTAAGAGTACCAGTCTTGGGTTTGTTATTTACTAATAATCCCTTCCCGATTCGACTAATTATATTCGTCTCAAACCATTCCGCGTTGATCCAGTCCCCTCATCCGCAGACCCCCAACAATAGGGTCCGGTGCACGGGTCGGGAGGAAACTGAATCCGATTAACCCGTTCCCGGACAAGAAACTGGCAGTGTTCTTCAGGGAGAGAATAGGGTAGGGAAGGTACCCTTGTGATGTTCCTCGTTATTCCTGCCGCTACGGCTCCTCCCGACCCACTCGCCACGTCCTCCTCTCCTCATTCAGACGGTACAATGTCATTGTTCCACCCAAATTACTTGGCACGGGTCGACTCCTAATCAACGGGCGTATTTATACAATGGGGGTCTCGGAACACGACCCAATCACAGACCCTACGTCTTTCAGACTTCGTCTGTCAGAAGAACGGCTGAAAGATCGGGGGATAGACTTGATAAGGTAAAAACACTTACAGTAGTGTCAGCGACACTACTCCCTACCCCTCCTAAATATAGGAATTGGGAAACTGATATATGGACAGAAATCTTTTGAGATAGGTGACAAGTGACAAAATGCTTATGAACATTTGAATGTACACGAATTGAAAGATTCCGTCTGTGCGATCATATTTTTCAATGAATACTTTGCTTTTGGAATGAATTGGAACTCATCAATAGATTTTTAACATTTTGGTTTGAACAATAAAACAGTACCTCTTAGAAAGGTTTACGCTGTAGAAATCGGTACATTTATATTGAACTACATTATAAAGACACGCAAACAGTATTAACATTGAAAAGCCATTGAAGTAACAGAAACGAACTGAAAATGAAAGAATTTAACCTTACATTAAGAGTATATTAATATAATAAGCTTATAATATTATGTATACCGGAATTTACCCGAAACCAAATTAGTGGATCCAGAAGACAAGAGGTGGGGGTCCAACTCCGAGCCAAGTTCCGTTCCAGCCGGTTATTGGCCGAAGTTGGAGAGGATATCGCCTTTTAACTTTTTTAAAAAATAGAACCGCTCGGCGTTTCCAGAGAAAACTGAAAAAAACCCGGTCCAAGTTTGGATTGGGGTAATTTCATTTGCTCAGGTCGAGTTGGCCAAGGAAAGCCCGTGTAGACCGCCTTCAATTAAACCTAACCTTACCTAGTAAGTAATACTGGGCCGGGGTGGGCTCCAGAAATGAAACTCTAACTTTCGTATTGTGTATTTTTTGCCTTCTTTCCACCCCGCCTCTCGCGGCTTCGGTAAGTTATTAAGGGGGCACGGTTATGGTATAGGACACCCACGCTCCCCCGCTTACCCCAGTCGAGCATCAAGTTCTCCGGAGATTAGCTTTTCAGCCTCCCCCGAAGGCGGTCGACTGAGTGCAGCTAACGAGGAGGCCAACTTAAACGAAATCGCTGCCAATTTAATATCGGGCAAGTAAAAATATATAACTCCGCCTTTGAATACGGCTTCTGACGAAAGGATTCCTTCATTATGCGTCCGATCGTATAATACAAAGCATCCGAATTGCTATTATTTATTTGGCCTTACAAGATATAAAAAAATATATATGTCTCATCCTTATATTAGTAGCCAGAAATATTTACTGAACTCTTGAATGTGGTACTCTTTTTGTATACATACTTTATGAAAACAAAATATATTTCGGTAAACAAAAAGATATACCACATACAGTATGATGGTGTCTTTCTAGTTTAAACAGAACGGAGGTTCTGCTCCGCTTAGAACCTGTTTCAGCTAAATACCACAGTATAATAAGTAGCAGTTTAAGTTTATACGAAATGATTCAAGTAAGAAGGGAAAGAAAATAGTGATCGTGAATGTTTGAATGATAAGGAATGTCTGCACCCATAACCGTAGCGGTGCCAGGAGGGCGCTAGTTAATATTTAGTTAACAGTAGAGTCACTCAAAGTCCCCACTGCTTAATTGAGTAATCAACTCACGAATTTCCGTTTAATATTGCTGCACAGAAGTTTCCGAGTAAATTATTGCACGCAGGTCAAAGAAAAATAACTAATTATGGACAGCCAACAAGTGCCTCACTATATTAATAAAGGACTATTAATAAAGGAAATCCGAAACGTATCTGGAGAAATCATCTTTCAAGAGAAAGATGTTGGCGTCGAACCTGGACTAAACAAATTTAATTAATTCAACTGTAATTGTCTTTATAGGACGAGGGTAAAATTCTGATAACGTCCGTGTCATTCACAGTATTCTATCAACACCGGAGTTGGAAATGGTTCAGCTGAACACAGTTTGCCAATAAACAGAGACATACGAGGGTCAGACATAAGTTGAAACAGGGATCGAGATCGGATCGCGGACGTAGGGATGTAAAAAGGGTAAGTGGGCTGGGCAAGTGGGTGAGGGGCGTCTGAAATATCGGTTTAAACGGTCGATCCGTCCTCTTACTACCCTTCCCCCCGCAGGTCTGAGATCTGCACCGGCTCGGGCTTAACTCTGGGCCGCAGCCCCGTTTTAGAGGATGGCTTTTGAACCCCCATAATTAAAAAGCGAGCCCGGGACCCAGCATGTATGTGAGATATCGTCCGTAGCGCGGAAATTAGTAGTGAGAGAGAGAGAGAGAGAGAGAGAGAGGGAGTCTGTGTGGGAGGGAGCTCACCTTTGGCCTTTTGTTACGCCCTACTTTGCAATTTGTAAATAGTACCTGCTTAGCTCACGGCTATGTATATAGTGTTGGCCTCCCGTTTCAAAAGTAGGAGTTATATTTTCATCACGGAAAGGTGAATGCGTGCTTAGCTTAAAATCGGCATCAGAGTTAAGATTCATAAATGTGAAATTACATTGAATAAAAGGAAATGATTTAAGAGGGAAAAATATTTTACTTGGGTATATAATTTTAGTTCATGAATGCATAGGCTATTGTAATTTCTTTATGCCATCAGAGTTTAGGACGTATAGGTAATTAGTAAAAAATAAAAGTTATATTGGTACTAGAAAGTACCAAGTACGCAGTGGACATATCACATTATACGTTTCATATTGAATACCGTGAATTTTAACCACCATCTTCTTGTATAAATAATAGGTATAATGTGTACATTGTATGTACAGTAAAAACAACTGTACAAGTTTAATGATTGCCATGAAACCTCACGTGAACTTTTTAATTATAATATTCGAATTATCCGATTATAACACCTACACCATGATATACTTATTGAAAGAATTTAAATGCCAAATGATAAAATGTTTTTTTATGTAAATGTTGTTAATTATTATGCCATTTTTATTTAGTAAACGTGTTAAGTACGCATAATAATGCAGTATTTGTAAAACAAATGGAACGGTGGTTTGGTAATTACGGTAGGTAATAAAATCAATTGGGAACTATTTATTTTTTTGGGTGGGGAAGGCGGAGTTACAATTCATTACAGGGCCCCTATGCAAAGAACCACCCCATCGCAAAACAAAAAAACAGGTTAAAAGACCAGTTCGGAATCAGATAAAGGGGTCCTGGAACTGGTAAAGGGCCCCTCCTCCCTTCAGCGGAGCGAAAGGATGGGAGTCCAAATTCGGTTTAAACGGCAATTCGTCTGCTTGTCTCGTACTGTTAGGAGAGGGGGTCGTTACGGGGAGGAACGCGCGTTTTTTCCCCCCTCAGACCCGCTGTTTCCAGTTTAATCGGTGGGCACAAATCTCGAGTAAGGAGGCCGTGCCCACGTGAGGCCCACCCATTGACCCGAACCGGAGCCTTTGTTTGCCGCCTTTTATCTCTCCGGCAGAACTGTTTACGCCCCTTCCTCATTGGCTTTCACCAAATCAAATTAGGAGGTATATGAAATACTCTGCTTGGGACTCATTAACACAAAAAAACGCATATTACATTTTTAAAAATACGAATAAAGGTATGGTATTTATTTAATGTAGTCGTATTAATCGTGGGCCTGTTACATTATACTGAGGAGTGTACTGGGTTCTATTGAAAAAATTATTTACTGGGTTTCTCAACCTAATTAGTAATCGATACTGATCTATTAACTCAAAATGATTGTGCCATTACTCCTCTACAGAGTAGCGGCTCTGATTGGGCAATTAGGGTCTGCCTGCGACCCTAAGGTTAAACTCCCAATTAGAATGCAGGGTCTTATTGCATGGTTTTTCCTTGGGCATGAAAGTGGAAGTGCGTGAGCGGTGGTCGATTCGATATTGAAAACTCGAGGACGGAAAAGCGGTGATCGGTTGGTACGTGCAAGGTACGCAAATGAATCGCGGCCAAAGTTCTGAATTTAATTGGGATTCGAAAGTTTGCGACTAAAAATGTAAATTTTAATTGAAAAAAAGGCCTGTAGGTGAAAATCCGCATCCGATGCTCAGAAGTGGTACAGATTATTTCAAATTTTCTATCTACAGAATCATGTTTGTACCAGTTAAATTGATGTTGCGAACGGAATATTTCTTGAAGAAAAAAACTCTTAAATATTTTGATGGCCTGAATAATCGTATGCTTCACTTATGAAGTTACAATATACATTTCTTACATCCATTAATGATGGAAAAATTTACAAGAAATTCCAACAAATTTTCAAATTTATTTATATATTTATGAAGCAATTGTGTTAAACGCAGCAAGGGGTTCGTCAAAAAAATAGGACGACATAATAGTTCGAAAATGAGTATTAGCTTCTTCGAATGATATCTGGAATTATTTATTTTCTAATTGAATGGTCGTTATATTAATAAAAAACATTACAGTCCCTCCAGTCAGATATAACCTTACTAGCTTATAAGAGCCCTCATACTCTCTACGGATGCGCAGGTAATGTAAAATGGCAGTGTGAAAATTCCTCACCCGGCTGTACGGGAAAAAGAACACGATCCTTCGTTTTATCGGGTCGGTTGACAATTACGTTAGGTGCGGAAAGAAAGCTCCCGGGCCTAAACCCCAATATAGAGGGCGAGTCGCAGGGGCTGTTCGGGCTCGCATAACCCGAGTGGGTAACAATTGTAAAAGGGATCGGTTACAGGGAGAGCGCGCCACAATGGGCCGCGGGTTTTGGAGCCGATCCAGGAGGGCGCTTTTTTCGAGGCCGACCGCGCACTCCCCCGGACTTCCGCCCGCGCCCACTCAGATAAGTCTTTGATTTACGCCCCCGGTCAACGGCCTATCTTACGAACGGTAGCTGCCAAGCCGCCTACGATCGCGCTTCCCCAATACCGAATCCTGGCCTACCTGTTAAATCGTGGAATAAATTTATTGCACAATTTAACACTTCAAAGAATATGTTTTGTTTTGAAGAATTTACCCAACAGTTATTTATTAGACAATTTAAATTACATTAATTGTTTAGATTCGTACACATAACATTCTTATAATAGATATTTGGGAGAACTATTGTTGTACTGTCGCAGTAGTAGTACTTAAATAATATTTAAAACATTTTATTTTAAACAACGAATATCTCTTTAAAGAATTAAATAATGCGTTAAAATAAAATTAAAAGTATAAGATGGCAGTACAAGAAAAACATGAAGAAATAGCTCCTACATCGCAATAAAATATAAGTTCGTGCCCATTTCTCTTATATTCGCAATTCCTAAACCGCTGCGGGCTCCTTTATACGGGGCAATAAACCGATTCCCGAGAGGGAAGGGGATGAGACAACGCAGGAGGGGGGGAGGAAAAAATATTCGGTTATGAGCGGTGGCGAGGCCTACCCCGGCAGTTCGGGACACTATTCCATAAAAATTCTTCGGAATCCCACCGTAGAAACGCAGCCTCAGAGATTCCCCAGGTAACAACTCGACAATATCTAAAGGAATACGTCCTGCACTCCAAAAATTCAGTATGAAGGAACTCCATCGCAAGTTTTATGTTAGGGAGGTAAATGGGGCGGTATTATTTATATTTCCATTAACAGTGTGCAATGGATTTACAGAGGATTTGATCTTTTGATCAATTCCAATTAATTATGACTTGGGAATTTCTTCGCGATTTATCCCGAACTGTAATTATAGTTTTCCGCAACCATAACTTTAATTATCGCCAACTAACTTCCGGTAGGATCGCGTTATATAAAACCACGGTTTTCATAATATTTTATAAACACTTTTGAAGAAAAGGGTAATTTAGTTAGTTTTACCCCCTCCCACCCCTGGAGGTGTCAACAGAATAATTTCTGCTGAAAATGATTTATCGACACAACAAATTCATTTCCCTCAGATTTCCCGCGATTGAATTCCAGCGGACACACTAATTGAGTTACACTTTTTTGTCGACACCACACTGTCGAGTAATCAAATCGGGTATTTAAATAATGGACTAATAAAATTCGTGAGCAGACGATTTTGTGCGCGTAATTAATTCTACGGTGTAATCTGATCCGGGAGTTAATTTCGAACGGGGTCATGGACTGGAACAGTCGTCGCGAATGGCGCGAAAACAAACCGTCCATTAAGGATTGTTGCGTCGTCTCCTTCATTGTTTCCCTTCGAGCCCATTAAAAAGATAAACGGAAACGAGGCCAACTAAGGCAATTTTTTTTTCGACGAGGCCCAGAAGGCAGAAATAAACACGCTAATTAGGACGAGTCCGCCTCCCGGTCGACTCAGGATTTCTTTCTCCCGAACTTTTATTGCCGCGGCAACACCGCCCCCTGCAAATTTATTCCTCGTGGCGCACTTCCTTACACCATTCAATCTTCAGAAAGTCTCCATTGTTATTCCAGTTCCGGCTAACCGACGGGAAGTTACGATATCAGAAAATGAGTATTATCCAGGCTGCGGGACAGGGTCGATGTACATGCAGCTCGTTCTAAGGCTCGCAAGTTCCCAGACGTTGAATATAGCATGATGCTAATCAAGAAGAATGAGAGAAAGATAGGAGGATTAGCTCCCTCCATTGCTAATAAGCAATTTTATGGTCACCAAATAAAATTTAAAAGTATACTAATTATGTTCTACACGTCCTTGTAATAACAGATCGCGATAATTACAGTTAGTGGAGTCAAATAATATCCGTATGTGTATCTTTACTTCAGTAGACCTTTAGATATTATTTTAGATAATTCGTTGAATGTACCGACAGCGTTCAAATCCGGGTGGCTTACATATTCCACCGAGCGAAAGTCCCGGGTATCTCTCCTTTTGAAAAGGCTCCCTCCTCTCTTCCTGCTTTATTTTCTTTTTTGCGCATTATTATGCATGTATTCCATCCCAACCCCACCGGTTACAAAGTGCTCGCCGCGTACTTAGGGCCGAGCCCGGTATCAAAAGAATTGGACGGAATATGATTTTTGAGTAAGGAAAGTTGTTTCAGGGGTTTTGCGGCGACCGAGCTCTTTTCCCATTTGCCCTAATGCAAAGAACGAAGGGCCGGGATTCGAAGAATCTATACTTTTGGTACAAACTACCGGGCCGAGGATTTAAGGAAGGCGAGGCTCTTTTGTAAAGTAGTGGCGTATGTCGTATTTGGGGAAAACCTTGTTCGAATCTCGATCAAACGATGCCACATGACGTAGAACGATATACTTTTACCGTTGTGGAAAACAGTTGCCAGTTTGTTTCTAGCTTTTGAATCCTCTGGCAAAATAAAGCCATGAAGTATTCATGAAGCAATCAATAGAATTACTCACATCATTCAAAAAGTATATGGTGATAAATAATTACGATATCTGGTGTGAATTGGGGTGATATAGTTTTAAATAACAACAAAATGACGGTGATGAATTGTAAATCGGTTAGGGACATGTGACTGAATGTTTGCATTTCGGTGTGTACAGAATAGTTCGAAAAGTTGGGCTTGGAATTTATTATCAAAAAAAAAACGGGACTTCTCGGCTCTTCTTGTCCCATTTATAAGGTCAGCGGGGCTCATAAAGCGGTGTACTAGTTCTTCAACTCGCATCCTTAATTGTTATACCTCTTGTTGCCGAGTTGTTTGCTCCAATTGAAGTTCGCTCCACTCATTAGTCCAGTTCTGCACGCCTCAAAACATCGTCCCGTCTCTATCGTTTCCCTCCGTTGGGTTCGACCGAGATAAGTTCAACCGAGTCTTCCTCATTGGTGAAGAACCGATGAGATTCGAAGGTTACCATTATTTTTGATAGGCGATAAGGTCACCAAGACAACGCACTTTAACATCGACGTATAGGAAGAAGTTCGATTTGAAACTTGAACCTGAATAAAATCATAATTGAAAAGGCACGTTGATTTATTGATCTCAGGTCACCTGAGAGACCTACGCTAATTTTCATCCCGGCTAATTTCAAATTTGAATTGAACCACGGGTGAGAAGAGTGGACCTTCACTGTGGAGCTAGTTTTGGGTTCGATTCATGACGTCGGATTCGTTACTTTTCGGTCAATTGAAAATTTGAAATTCATAGATATATTAGAGAGGAGAATCTGGAAAATGGAATAATTGAAGGGGAATTCCAAAGTCATTTGGCAGGCAAATTGGGGTCCGACACGGTGTTAGGGCGCCGATCCGGGTTCGAGTGCCTGCGGTGGACCGAATTTTCCTTCAATTAAAAATTTCAATCGATTAAACGAAAGCAGGTCCATAACTCACTAAAATTTTAAATCAGTAGAAGGCATATAAGATATTATTTTCGATATGTGGATCCGAAGTATCTAACAAACAATTAAACGGTTAGGGATGCGAGTTTTTTTTCTAAAGAACTCTGTATGAATTATATATTATAAATTATCTTCAATTAAAGATAACTATTACAGTACTGATATGCATGGATAGTATGGAGACTGTAATACCATGAATATATGGTATGTTAACTAGATTTTATATATAAAAGGGCAAATCATTGTACAGATTATTTGCACCGAATCTGATTTACTTACATTTTCGCCTTGCACTAGTGAGGTACGATACTTAATATTAAGAGGTTATTAGGCCCGGGAATCCCTGAATAAATAAAGACTCTAAAATGAAAGAAACCGTGCAATTTGGTGGCGGAAGTAGAAAAGAAAAAACCCCACCAGGATTGGAATAAACTGAAGGGAAGAGCGGAGGAGCCGTTACACAAAAAAAGCGAGATGTTTTTGTTTTATTAGACCGTCATTATAAACCCCCGTTCTTCTCCAGTCGGTGGACAGATTGAAAATTGCGTCAACGCGGAGCTAATGAACGTTTTATCGAGGAAGCCCGTCATTTGTATTCACTCTATATCTCTTTCCTTCTCTTCTGCCTCATCTGCCCCTTCTCTTCATCAAGATCTGGCGGTATTCGTTTTTAATGTGTCAAATATGAAAAACGCGAAGTAAAAATTAGAATTTTACTTAATTGATATAGCGGAACAGCATCATTTTGTCCCTAATGATGCCATTTAAGGAACTTTAAAAGAATTGCTTGGCGATAGCATAAATTAAGTTATTAACGGCGGTTAACCCACAATCTTATGCATGGGATGAATGCATTTGGGAAATGAAGACGAAACATTATTAGGATAATTGGTGTCGAATTATGGGCCAAAAAATTAAGAAATGTATTGCTACCCGTAATTAATATTTGTATCTTATTTCGTCCCTTAGTTTCGACACTGTCGCCACGGTGAGACATTATGAAGGCCTTATTTTTTGGCTTATAAATAATTAAATATAAATCTCCGATATCCTCGTGTCCTTAATGAAGTAATTGCAATTGATTTTCTGAAGTAATTATATGGTCCTCGGTTGCGGCCTCGGCGAAAAACGAAACCAAGTTCGGTTAGTGAGGAAGGAGGGGCGGGAGGGAAAGGGGCATTGTCAACAGAACTTTCTTAATCAATTGGAAGCCCGAGTTCGAGTTTCCAAAATTGGCCGAGTTTGTTCTCCCGCTAAAGCAATTATATTTTGACAACGGATTTTTTTCTCCTCTTTCCTCCTCGCCTTAAAAGACGACCCTGAACCCCTGCTCCCCCGCCCTCAATCGGACCTCTCATGGTTGGTCGGTACTGTTCCTGGATTAAACAAAGTTTCTAGGGGCTTTCACTTCTTCCTTACGATCGGTATATAAGCCCCGGGCATCTCATACTTCCGAGAGGTGATTAAACGCCCGGGGTCGCCCGCACACTCGTTAATCCCGCACCCTTCGAGATTCGCCTCATCAATCATTTTACGGTCTGCTCCTGCCCCAGACAAATGTCAGATTAGCATTGACATTGAAAAGGCGGAAGCGGTCCCTAAAATAACGCATTGTCAAAACACACTAATGGGAGTATTCCCGAGTTTGGATTTCCATACATGTTCTCTTAATTACAGCACCTAAAGGAACCGCACTATTTGGGTTATTTATAAATGAATTATGTATATATATATATATATATATATATATATATATATATATATATATATATAAGGGGGAGCATGCACTTTGGATAACTTCTATTGAACTGTGTGTAGGTACAATTTAAGGCGGGTCGTGAACATGAAACATTCATGGTATCTGAGAAACGCTCAGGTAGGGGGATGTAAGGGTTGCGGTCAGGGCCCAGCTACATTCAATCCCAGAGATCTGTACCCATAGATAGAATCGGAAAAACATTACTTTCTCTCTCTATCTCCACCCCTCTCTTATTCTCACTCTCTCTTATTTTCTTTTTCTTCTTGTTTGTTTCAGTTTTATTTTCGACCGGAGCGGTGTTGAACGCCATCGCCGGTGCGTTCATCGTTTGGTACGCTTTACGATTTCTGTTGAATTTTGGCCTCTTCCTTCGTTAAATTCGGAAAACATACTTTTTAAACAATAAGGTACATCGATTCCAGGGTCGTAACCTTGATTGTAACAAAGAATGGAAGAATCATAAATGGGCTGGATATAATATTGTTTAATGAATAACGAGTATAGAGAGGATGCATACAAAAATTGTATTAACAGGTTCTCGGCTTTATTCCTAGTATGCATATTAATAGTACTCATTGTGTTAAATGTAACATTATAGTAGTTTCTGACAAGATGGCCACGAAATTAAAATTGTTCAAAAAATAGGTCAGCGTGAATCCCAATCGTTGGAGCTGAATAAAAGATGAGTGCAATTTACGCTTCGTGCAATTAGACGTTGAGCGGTTATTTTATTCATGTTTTTAATTTTCCAACGTGTAAAGTAGCTCATGGAAAGTATTCCTATGGAACTACAGGTAATTTCAGTGTTGCCTTTTGTAGTTGGCTCTAAATTAAACAGTTCTTAGGGAGTTAACATTTCCTTGAAAATCGTTAATATTTTAAAAACTCGATGTTACGATTGTGGGCGAAGTGTAGGTGCATTGCCGTTGGTAAAAAAATGCAGGCTGAACAACATTGATTTTACTAGATTTTCATACAACAAAATGAGCTTCGCTCTCTTTATTATTAATAATAATGAACCATAATATTCGAGCAAATCATGGTAAATTATTCCAGTATTTAAACCGAACATTAAATAACTGAATAAAAATATGTCATTATTTTGTAAATTGAGTATATTTATGATATATTTGTTTTAACGAGACAGCACTTTTATTTACCAAATTGATAATTCAGACATTCGCGTGGGTCCCAGTCGTAGGACTTGAATTTTATAGGTATTAAAGTTAGCGTCCGTTTAATTTGTGGCTATTTTATTCGTGTTATTAATTAGTCCGTTTTTTCTGGTGCCAGATTTTTGCGTTATATAATACGTTGAACAAGCTATCAGCAATTAGAAAGTAGAGCAGAATTGAAAAAATACAGCAATATATATTTTTTATGGAAGAAAGTTTACATTTTAAGCCGGACTACTTTCATAGAATGCGCTTTTCGAGAGCTTTAATAATTCTGAAAGTCAATATCGCCGTTTTCCACCGATGGGTTGGAGTTGATTTATTGTTCAATTTTTCTTTTTTTGTAGCACAAGCTCCCATCCTGCTCTTTGATCAGTCCGTCCCTAGGAACTGTTTTTCCGAATTAATTTTACTTCCCTTTGGAGTTGCTAACAAGTTTTCTTTCTGACACTTTTTAGAAATATCAGAGAGGCTGGAGATAAAACATCCGACCTATTTATTGGATCTATCCACCGGCTACTTATTTCTACCCTTCTGGTTGAGTTTGCAATGGCAATTTGTGATTTAATTGTTGTATGCAAATAGAAATAATCAATATATGTACTTCGCGCACAGAAAATGTTATGACGCTTACTTTTCATAATTCCACGCACTTTAACGGGCTCTGCAGAATATAACCTTACGGATAAATCAGGGTTCAGGTTTTGTGTAGGCGAACTAAATTTGCGTTGCATCTATTTGGAGTACAAAGCTTCCTTTGCTCTGTCTTGGATTGCAATCAAGAAGCCTTCAGTTACAGGGAACGGTGAAACCTACTTTAACCACACGCTCACTGCTTCTTTGGCTTCGTTATCGAGGAAAAGATGTCTGCTATAACATTTTACTGTCCTTGACTTCGGATAATTATAAAGCCAATTTGTTCAAGTTGAGAGGTATAACGAACCGAGGTATGTTATTTTTATTAATACTGCTCGATTATTTTATTATTATTATTATTGAATGATTGTCAAAACAGTGTTTCTTATACAACGTTGTCTACATTTACATTAAAGTATGTAACTGACAAGTTTCAATAAATACTGAAATATGAAATAAAGGTCAATTTTAATCGATAACGGGATACTTCTAGTCGCAAAAAGATAAAACATAGGAATGAGTACTTATTGTAGGTAAGACTGAAGAACGAGAAACGTTGAAAAACAATCTGCCGATACATTTTCAATGTAAACCAGTGTTAATGGTGAGTGTCTTCTTCATTCACTCGAAATATGATTATAGGTTCCTGCCATACGTTTTTGCAATGAGCGGCCAAGTCCCGAAATTGGTTTCGGTCAAATAATTAAAACTTCCAACGAGGCGGGTCCGTTCACCTCCTCGGTGATGAAGTCACCTCCGAAAAAAATGGCTTAATTGAATTTCCCGTTCAATTAATTTTCCCGGTGTGGAGGCGATTATTGGACAGTTCCGTCATCAATCTCTGAGGCCGGTGAACAACGAGGAAAATGGAATAAAAAATGAATTTAGTTTAGCGCATGAGGGTAGTCGACAATGTCGGTGATTTACGTAATTTTTAGTTTCATACAAATTTTCGACTGCGTTAAGACCGACCGGAAAATTGAATGTAAACTTGTGACATCTAATTTCGAAAGGGTCCTACTGTGGTTTAAGATACAATTAAAGAAAAAAATCATTGAAAATTACAAATTAAGAAAATTTCTAAAATTATATAGGCAGCGGAAAATTGTTGGTCTCATTCATAGTTATAACAATATGTTAGGCGTTTTTTTCAAACAAAAGCAGTATTTATTCATTCAAGATTCAAGATTTTAACTAAATGATTCAAACGAGGTAGTCTCACCGAAAAGTTGATAAGGGTCAAATGGAGGTAAGTTGAATTAAACGAGTGTCAATTATCCTGATCCAAAATGTTTTGACATATTTTTTATTTTATTTCCTAAATTAGATGAATTTATAATTAAAAAATTATATTATAAAGTTACGGACGTTACGGACTTCATAACCGATATGTACATTAGGATTTATCAACTGTAAGAAAATCACGAGGTTCCAGGATATAATCTGGAGTCCCTTATAAATAAGTTTAACGAGGCAGAAGAATGAATTCTGTCGGTCTCTGGGACGAAACGATATTGGGGTTGTCGGGGTAAGGAGTTGGGGGCGGGGGGCGGGGGTATCCGTTGCCAGAACCTCCCCCTTTCTCTTCGGCTCGTAAAGAGCGGTCGCCCGCGTATCGCCCACTGCTCTAGCCCACCGCATCCTACAACCTTTATTGGCCCCAAATAAAGCGGGTTGAAGACTGTTGGGGGAGGGACAAGGGGGGAAAAAAAGATTCTTTTGGGAGGGGGCCTCCTTTTTATCCCGGTTGGAAACCTGCCCGCAGCCGAATAACCGAATTCGGGGAGTTGCGAAGAGCGATTATTCCTCAGGACCGAGTGCCCAGAGTCGAGCTATTTATCCCGCGAGGACCAGTAAACTGTTTCCATCCAATTAGGAGGGGCGGCTCGAATATAAACGACTCACAGAAAGAAAGGGTTTAACCATTAACCGTGTTATTTACACACACAAAGGCTCCGACTATTATCGGTTATTAGTATTTCATAAATTTAATATATAGAACAACTTAACTCATCGGATCATTTTGTCCTACGAGAATGACATACTACAAATTCTGCATTTTTATTGTCCGCAGTAATGTTACACAACAATGTTTTTTCATCGATTTAAACATCATTCAACGCGGAGGGAGCCCTAGGTACGGATACACGAACGAATTTGTAGTCAAACCGCGGACATAACCCGGACTTATTGCCGAGAGGGTGGACCTATCCCATTAGCCGAGAAATTTTTTATATTCTTCCCCTTTTATATATTCTTCGCGGTATCCCCTCCCAGGACACATCTCACCGCCGTTATCCGGACACCCGTAAAAAAACCACTAGCCGCGGAGTCCGGACGACTAAATGGGCGCCGTTGTATATAAGCCGGCGGGTGTAAAAGCTGTTGTGCCCCACACCCCCATCATCCCCCACAAGTCTATGCGCCGTGGGCCCCTTCTTCCCTTACACAAACAGCCTCGCGTTTCCGCTTGCGGCGCACTTTTCCGCGGGGGACCCCCAAAGCGATACCCATTTCCGGGTGAGCACAGTATTCCTGCCGCTGAGATATATAACGGATGTATAAAAAATAACGCGGACTGCCGCCGGCTTCGATAAATAAGGCGGGCTGCGAAAAATAATAGGAAAGGGACATTCGATTCCTATCCTTACGCAGGCAATGGTTATGATAAAGCACTTACACTTCATGTTCATCTCGGACCAAGTGATCGAACGGACACGAATCCGGACTTAAAACATTTTTAATAACAATTTGTACCTTCCTGAAAATATCACCTGAATAAACGATTGTAAAAGGTTTGTTTTTTGAGGCACTCCTCGGTCCGGTTTCATACTAACTGGTGACTGATTCATTAAAATTAACGTTTTCGTCGTGGGTCCATTCTTGCCGTAATTAGGCCAATTGTAAGCACATAACCATGTACCTGGCAGAAAACGGCTTAGTTGTCAGTGCTTGGACAGTTGAAAATAAAATTTAGTCCGAATTTAGTTCGGAGTTTAGTTCGTGAATATTTATAATATATTGTCACCCACCTAATTGTGATAACTTAGAGTATACCTGCCAGATAAGGATTATGATTCGGTTTTATACCTGAAACCTTACCTAAATATCAATAAACTGGTTTCAGGCGTTAGAGAAATTTCTCTGTTGAAAATCGGGTTAATATGTTTTATAACGGTGAGTGGTACGCATTAAATCCTACCCTAGACAAATATTTCATTAAACGGAACAATAGAAAATGGCGGCACGGTACACCTATTTGTTTTTGCGACGGTGGCAATTAGCGCGTGAAAACGCTTTAACGGTTGAATTCACCTAAACACCAGTCGAACGAAACTCCATATCACGGCTCATTTAATTTATTTCCCTGCACCGGCCGTTAGTACGTCGGCACATTAGTTACATTACCGTTATTAGACGGTAGGAATTAACAAAAGAAAGCAAATTTTGCGGTGATATAAAACAAAAATTAAATTTTAATACTTCTCACATATGAAGTACTTTTCAGGATAGAGGGGGCTTCTGTCTCTAATACGTAAAATTATTTTTAGTATTATGTACTATGATATCATACGTTGTTAAATTAGCTTAATATTGCAACTTGATATCATTATGAAGATAAATTCTACTATTCAGCGTTCTAAACGAAATGTTCGAAATTGGCAACTCGATTACCATTCTCTGTTTACGTAGAACTGAATAACATTTTGTAACTAAGTATTTAAATGCTATTTATTGGTATTAATTTGCACATTTCGTCCAGGTAGGATGAATAAACACGTCTTAACTATAACCAAATTCTAATATTCCAGAATTATTCGCTTGAAATTCTACTGCCGTCTGAAAATGTTCACGAAAACTGAAATTAAACGAAGACCATTATATCATTTAAACTTAATGGGTAATCTGGATTACAACGCGGAAATGTTGACCCATATGGTGAGATAGATATGGTGAGTCAGAAGACTACCGGAAGGAGTGAATCCCTGATAAAGGGTGGCATAAGTGAAATGTTTGCTCTCAATACTGTAAGCCAACCGGTTCTTTAACCTTAACTTCGGAACAAATTTATTCCTTTTCATCGTGGCCTCATTCTTGTTGTCGATTTCCCCCCAAAAATATTTGTTAGGGACACCCCTGAACCGCTTGGAAACGTCGCGTTGTGGGAGAACCAGAGCGAAAAATCCGAATCTACTTGCCTGTGCCTGTACGTCCCGACAGAGCGCCCCAGGGCTTTTGCATCTGCAAAACGGAAAAAGGGAGGGGACATTTTTCGTGAGCAACTCGCCCCACCATTCTAAAACACCACCGGAGTTGTCTCATGAAATATTTCCAGTTTTCAGAACTTGGCTTTTTACTCCATTATTGAACGGTGGAACCCGAGGTCCTAAGTTCGGCCGTATGATCTCCGCGGCGTTTCTCCCAGAGAGAAGTTAAACGCTAAATGAATATCTCGGAAGTTTTAATCGATATTAGGAGGTTGGCAGAGATGCCGGCCAAGATTATGTTAACGGCCTTTAGCGGCCGAGCGGCCAATCTCAAAAGCGTCAACTACTCAAAAGCCACTTAAAACGAGCCGCTTTTACAGGCTAAGTAAGAAGTTAAAATAACACAGGGTATACTCCGATGTGACATGCCCTGGCACAATGTGAACGACTGATTTCCAGCATTTTCTTTCCAACCGGTATAATTTTTTGTGACCCTGCAATTATCGTATAATAATTAAATATTCAAATATTAGTTGAATTAAACAAAAGGAATATAATTTTCTATTACTTGTATTTGTATAACGCCTATAAATTTCCACAAAATGGATCCCCTTGGGAATTAATGATGGTATATTAGGGAAGCTTAAATTAAATGACCTTTGGGGTGCAAATAATTTATGTCCAACTTATAAATAAGACCTAATTTGTATTAAACCCGGAATTGTAAGATTGGCGGCTAATACCTCGGCAGGATCTTACAAGGGCGGGCCGTAGAGAGGGCGGTCCTGCGGTTAATCCCTCGGGGTGGGATTTGTCAGAGTACACAATCAAATCGGGATTAGTGGAGCCCTGATGTAAATTTATATCTCCGCGCCTGAGAAGTGTCTAACTTTTGGAAAGCTCTGCGCGGATCCATACATAACGTCGGGACGCCCGCTCCGGATCGAGAACCAACCGGCCCCCATTTCCGAGCAGTTACCACCCTGACATGTTTACTGCTAGCGGTTGAACCCTTAATCTACCCAAGTATGAATTGTTTGGTACTTGAAGAATATAAAACGTTTTGAAGTACATCTTGGGACCTAAAGATATTAAATTAGAGACATGTCAAATATAATTTTTTACACGTGTGGTTTTTCCGTCGTTAACAGAAATATATTAATAAATTACTATTATTATTAAACAAATAATACAGACAATTATTATTTAATGATGAAATTCACGATATTATTGAAATAATAAATCTAATTAATAAATAAATGTATTCGTGGTAATTGTTGTAGAATGAACGATTCACGAAAATAGCTAAAGGAATTGATTTTTTAAGATGCTGCTCGAGTTACTGCAGTGCGTTAATTATTGCAGTAGCTCTTTGGAACTTTATTTAGATTCTAAAGACTCAAGTTTTATAAAATATTCCCAACCTCCAAGCATAGCGAGAACACTCTTAAATCAACGTGTATTATAAAAATTTAAGTTTGATATTCCAAACCTTCGCGGACAACAAATATCCCAATGGAGGAGTCAAAGACACAAAATCGTGATACATAAATCCTTCCAGCGAACAACTTAAATTATTTCATTGTCTACTTTCCGTTTCGGGATAACCGTTTTGTATTCTCCGACAAAAGTGTGTCTCGAAGCAAAATTTCATCCGTGAATTTCTAACCACACAAATTTATTTCGAGTCTGGCGTGGCACCCGAAAAGAATATTGAACAACGCAATAACGAAACGGGGGCAAACACCGCTTTATGATAATCAGACCGCGGTTTCGCCCCTATCGGCGAGGCACTCCCCAGATGTAAATTTCGGGCGTCGATTTTAGAACCGATCTTTTTCGGGCCGGTGACGACGGGAAACAGCGCGAGGTGGGGGCGGGGGGGCGGAGCATTCCTTTTTTATTATTCCGTCCGCAATAAAGACATGCCGAAAGACATTTTTCTTATACAAAAGAAGATATTTTCCAAAAATTACATAAGATGAATATCTGTAACCTCTGTCAAATGAGTCTTCTTGAAACGATAATAAGCTACCGTGGTTCAACGGTAGGTTAGTAAATATTTTTGAATATTGTTGTGCACTATTTTATCCCAGTATTATTATTATATTATTATACTTATAAATAAAAGTTGATCTCCATGGACGCTCCTTCTTATGCTAAAATTAAATTTAGAACTGTTCACTCTGTTTTCATATTTTAATTCTACGCTCATATTTGCGGAGAGGTAATTAAAATTATTGTTTGGACGCCTGTATTATATATTATATTTAAAAATGGATTTAAATGTTTTATTTATAACTTTATAACTGTCCTGTTTATATTCCGAAGGCGTACTGCCGTAAATTTTCTTCGACAGAAATAATCTATCGCTGTGACCACGATTCATTAAATTATGTGAGTCCAATTCCGGGAAAACTATTTTCCGGAAGAAGTCGATCAAATCGTCTTAGCAATAAGACGAATAAAATAAAGTGCCCTTTTTAAGATTTATGAATCTTAAAAATCAATATTCCGATCTTAACTTACGACTGTAACGTCCCGAATTCAGTATTAATATTCCGAAGTGCTTGCAGCCGATGAAATATTTTATCGGACACATAAAGGCCCAACAGAAAGAAAGAAGCACCGTCCCCTGTATGCTGATGTATGGAATTCGCCAAATATTCGCCGTGAACATCGAACCCGAGTCGGGATAAATGTATGGGAACGGATTGCCTTTTATTTTTCGACTTTGGGTCTCTGGGTCGGCTGGCCCGGCGCCCAACAGCCAATTGTCGATGTTCGCATCGCCTTTACGCTCGATTCATTGGCCGCGGCATCTGCTCCGATTGATGCCCTCATAAAGCCTCCTCCTCTTTCTCCGGCCGGTCGTATATCCATAATAATAGGGAAAACCCGGGCGGAAACTTATACTGGACTGTAGCATCGCCTAGTCTTAAATCTTCTTATCCCATATGTCGAGAATAAATTCAGATTTGACAGTGGTATTTGGACGCTATTGTATTAATTATATTGAATATAACAACACAAAAGAGTAAAATACAATATAATATAAAGAAAATAAACAATAATATATGTAATTATAACGATTAATTCAATTTAATAATTATTTAATATATTAAACTGTAAGAAGTTATACTTTAGAGCCCTCATCTGACGTCCAACAGGCAGTGAAAATTCGAAGTATGTGATTATGTTATAGCCTGGTGAATTTGTGTAGTGTACTTTTCCTGAAAATTATTACGTATGAATTTATTTAACAACGCTAGCTGAGGGTATAAGGTGCTATTATTTTACACATGAAAACTATCCCAGATTATATATATATATTTTTGGCCTTCAGGAAGAATGCGGCTTTAATTAGTTAGGGTATAATATCAAATATCAATTATAGCGCAATAGCAGTATACAATTGTATACTATCGTGTACAAACATCCGTTTTGAAACTGTTAAAGTTATTAAATAAAACTATTTGGCTCATTGGAAAGTTTTAATATATTATTTCCGTTTTGGTATTAGCGTGTCAACAAAAAAGGTGGGCTTTCACTAGTGACTAGCAATGTTGGGAGGAATTTTTCCTTGGGAATTCTCAACTGTCTCTGCAATACTGGCTGGAGAGACGACAACGGTTATTGTGATGAAACGTTTATTGGGCATTGGGGCAATCTCATTTCCTATGCGCGATGCCATGCGGGACGCGTTCATCAATTTCCGAAATGGACCGACAAGACCGAGGCGAACTGAAACTTTATTGTAACAGATGAGTTGTTAGATAGTGTATTTAGGTAGGATGTTGCTTTGGGGCTGGAAGATAGGCAGAGCTGCCGACTGATTAATGCGGGAGGGCGGCAGTGAGCGCTGACCCGACAGTCAATTGGGCTCTATTTATTAGAGGCCGGCCAACATCAATATGCCTCTCGCCCCGGTTTGATTTACGGCGTTTAATTGCCGCATTCCCGTTACTCTGCTTAACCGATCGCCAGTCCCCATTATCGATCCTCGGCAAGAATTTTCTTGGAATCGGCCCGTCCCATTATCACGGCCCTATCCCCGTTCCTGTCCGCATTATTGATTGGCCTTGTGGCAGGCTAGATGAGGCCAACAGGTCTCGCATCACGGCTCAACATTCATTCCACTGTTTTCTGTACTCGTTATCGACTTTCAAAATACCCCGGAACCTCGAACCTTTCGTACTATTCCATTCATTATAACGGACGGTTTGTTTAAAAATTCGGACACCATTTTATAAACACTAACCCTTGGAAGAATTCGTGCCGAAAGTGTACGGTAGAAATAAAGGGTGTCAAACCTTCGTAAAATTCGTAATCTGTTCCTCCTTTTCTTCCTCACAGATCGATAAATAATAAAATAAGTTTTCTGAGATGGAAAGGCCCGAGGACAGTAAACACTGCGTTATGCTAATAAGTTTTCTTCCTTTTTTGCATGGGGTGGGGGCGCTTGGGCGCCCAACCTACTAATAAGATGTAAATTTCGCAGACTAGAAGACCTCCCTGCCCCCCTACCCCAACCTCGGATCCGCTTTTATATATATATATATATATAAGACGTCACAGCCCCGGGGCTGAAAAAGATGGAGGATAAAAAAAAAATGTAAACAGGGACAGTCTCCTCCCGGGGATGAAAAATGTATAAACACCGGGCGGAACACCGTCCCTCAAGGAGCTTTTCCCCGGGTATTAAGGATTAACGAGGTTTTAACTGCAGCGGCAACACTTGAAAATTACGCGAGGCCTGAGAAATTTCGGCCTATTTTGCGCCCTCCGGGCCATCTATTTCACCATGCAAAAGACTTTTCATCCGCAAGGCTCTTTAAACTCTTTCTCCGTGTCTTTTGACTATTTCGTTCTCTCATTATAATTAGACCATTATGGCACCGTTATACCCCGGTGGTATTTATATGAATTAATTCACCCAGTTTTTTGTTTGTACGCAAAAAAATGTTCTCTACTGCTCCAAAAATTAGTTGGCCATTGAGATGAATAGGGACTTAGATATTCACGAATATACGATTGGTGATTTAAGCCTCTGTGAAATTTCCCCGTTCATTTCCAATCTTTCTACATTTTGCATTTTCCCCTTAATGAGAACGCGTTTGATCTTTATCTGGTATTGCAAGATTGTAAGCTCAGAACAGACATATCAATCTGAATTGTTTTGAGGGACTTTGGCATGATATTCTTGATTACAAATCTTATAAAGAGTTTGTTTTCTAATAATACACATTATATAGGCAATGTGAGTGGAAGCCGATGAAGCAGGAAAAGACTTCGTATCCATTCGCGCGGAGGGCTTCTAAGATTTAAAGCGATGTTTGATAACTGTAAAGGGTAAGCCGACGGTCCACTCGACAATGGGCTCACCGTCGTTTGTTTTAGGCCTCTACCCTCCGTTGAGAATGTAATATTAAATCATACCCAGAATTTTTTTGTCTCGCTTTTAAGGTTTACGGGGAATTTTTTGCACCGTCCCTCCCATTTAAGGGGCACTTTCCAAATGTCCCTGCCCACCGGGCTCGCCATTGTCGCTTCGGTCAAATAATTCGCATCGGTGTTTTTTTTTACTGTACAATCCTGTACAATGGGATTATTTAACATTTATATTTAAATCTTAGAAGTGTTTTCGTCCCAAATTTACGGACTATGCCTTTTAATGCCTCAGTAATACAACATTGTATGCGTTAAATTCATCATATATATTTGTTGAGAGAGTACATTTTTCCGACGTGTAGAATTAATTAGATATTGAATATTGTTAGGAAATAGAGCCTGCATATTTCTGGAGCTGTTACGCCTAATATATCGGTAATATTACTACTGCCTACTCCTCCATCGTCTCATGTTTCGCCTTACTGACGAAAGTCCCTAGTAACGAAACTACAATTTTGCAATTGTATCACTGTACAAATTCCGAGTCCAACGAGTTTTGTCCAGCCTTAATACGATTATATTCAAATCGGAAATTATTAAAAGAGAGGATATCATTAAATCCTGCTGTTATCATCTGTCCGATGCCATCCATTCGCGAGTATTCCATTGTCAAATGTCTCTTCCGGGAAGAGGTATAGTGGCGGCCTTGGCCTGTCAAACTGGCGTTCGTCGGCCCCGAGGCATCCGCCGGTGCATAATTGAGCCCTCCTCCAGGAAGCTAAGCTCGGGAGCGCGCCTCGGGCAGATCCGTCGGATCACCGATAAAGCTAACCGGCTAGACAGCGATCGCACACAGCGTCGGGGCGCCGCTACCACCCCCTAATTGAACAAACGGGACCAGATCCCCTTTGCTCAATCTTAGTCGCGTTCGGTAAGCAGTCGCTACATTATTAACACTCTCTGGATGGGGCTAACGAGAATGCCTGGAGGGACTAAACAAGTCTTCTGTATTGACACTAGAGTACCTTTCGACTTACTGATTATTAATAATTTTAAGCTTAGAGTTACTACCGTCAGCATCATTTATCAACAGGGGAGCGTAAGGGCAAATAAAAAATAAATAAATAAGCGGCATTCCGTGCAATCATTGTTGAATTAAAGATGTATTAACTTTCATATTTTCTAACACAAAATTTTATGTTTCCGCGATTCTCTGTACCGGATGTGTGTACTTCCGAGGCCGCGGTGCCCTAATATCTGGATAGTTCTACTAGTTCCTACTTAACGTCAACAAGTTGATTAGAGAAATTTGCGGTGTTTGTTCTTGTGTGTTGAACTCGCGCGATATTAAACAGGATAGGAAATCTTGAGCCAATATTTGACCTAGCCAGAGCATCCTGCGCTACTATTGAGGAGTGGCCGAAGAATGTTAGGAACAACAAGAATAATATCTTAACACGTTCGACCTAATAAAAAATATCGTTTCGACGGCACCACGTGAAACGACGTGTCGATGTCACAGCTGCTTACAATAATAATATACACCTTATGATTAAATTTCAAGTGAAAACAGTTTAAATCATTCGATTATTTAGTGTATTATAGAATTATATAGTAGAAACTGCCGGATTTAATTTGGAGGCGCACGAGTTTCATGAAGACAAAATATAAATATAGGGTATGAAGTAAGATAAATTACCCCGTTTTAAAGCTCATGTTTTAGTGTGGCGCCATCCACAGCATCGTAGTCCCCAGTCGTCATGGCGTATTATTCCCGAACGTTGCGGCCTCACCGATACCGATTTTACCCTCGGATTTTCCGTGATTATTCGCGGTTAAACCCCCTCACCCGCTAATATGCCGTAATATTTCATGGGAGCGAGCGGGAGGCCGGCCCGAAATTCTCTCGGCAGCGGAACGCGGGGTACAAATCCCAGCCCTCGCCCGCCGACCGCACACCGTATCGGGTGGCCTGCGGGTGATGGTATTGACGCATTACACGGGGCCGACGGAGGGTCCGGATGATGAATACACGGGCTGCAGGACACGGCCCCCCCCCCGCTCCACTTATAGGCGCCCGCTTCTCGATTACAAGACGAGTTCAGCCCCCCGTGCCACCTCCCACAGTTCGCTTGTTTCCACAGTCCTTGACCCCGATTTGGGAGGACGCGTTCGGACGTTTCCGGATTGCACGCTGGGAACCTCACCACTACATTGAACATATGCCGCCTTGTAGAGTGTTGGTACACATTTTTTTTGCCTTTTATTTTGTACAATCAACTATATAGTTATAGGTACAAATGTTGAATGTATTCTTTTTCCCCTGAATGTGATAAAAGAGAGCACCCAATGATGGCACTTTTGACAAATGAACAGTTTACGGCTTCGGACTATTGAGATCTCTAGGCAAGTGGAGGAGATCCCTTTCAGAGGAAAGGGGCTGAACGAGTGGAACTTAAGGAACCGGTATTTTGCCACTTCGTCGACTGTGATATGTTGGATGGTGGCTTGTTCGGTTAGGAACATACCAGGGAGGATTAAGGATGGTACGAAGGACTGGAATCTCTGGATTCGAGTGATGTTGGTTTTCTTGGTGTAACCCCATAGTCTATACCGTATGTCCATGTCGGTTTTAGTATGGCTTTGTATATTGTCAGTTTGTTACTTAAGGTCAATTTTTATGTCCGTTTTAGTAATGGTCTTAGAAGGCTACATTTTCGGCTTAAGTCGATTCTTTCGACCCTTAATTATGTATATTTCGGGTCCATATAAATAAAGTCCTGACGCGTTTACCTGCGTAATTTTCACCGTTGTTTTACATTGTTAATTAAAGTTCTCTGGATTTTGGCATCGTAATTTAACGGATCAATTGAAATAATAAATAAAAAACTAATAAAATGATTTAATATACCTGTTTTATGGTCTCGAAATATCGATTTCATACGTATAAAATTATGTTAACCCCTCTTCCACATTCTCGGTACTTAAAATATCTTTAAGTCCTTTCGAAAATAATTCAGGAGCACTACTGGAGTACTACATTAAGAGTAGTAGAATCTAGTAGCATAAAATGCCAGCTATTATTTAGAAATGTTGTTGAGAATAAGCGTACTCCGTGATTCCGTCTTCTTTTTCTATTACAACAGTGCTTACGTTGTAAATATTTAAAAGGGTGTGTAGGAAGTGGGAATAGAGGTCGATGGGGAATTTTCACTTTCCTTAAAGACCCGGAACAAGTTTGTACCCGTACACACGGACAAACCAGAGAAAGAGAAGCCGATAGATTCGAACCTTCCCGACCGAGTTTAAGCGGAATTGGGGCCGCGCGTTACATTTTTCAAGCCGCGAGAGGGAGGAGGGAGGCGGGGACTAACCCTACGAATACCGGTTGGCGGGGCGCATATAAAGATGATGGGGGGTCCCGGACCGAAACGGGACTGGGACTGGTGCCCTCTGTAGGTGAGGGCTTAGCCGAGGGCCAAATGTCGAACACACAAACGACATGTTTAACCCGGCCACCGCCCCGATCTCTTTCACCGGACGGACATTTTCGACGGCCATAAGAAAGGATCTACTCCTCTTATTGGACATCCTAACAAGCAAATTTCCGCGATACCCCCTACGGACTTGTTATTTTATTGAACCCCCACTATAATATCATCGCTCTTACCATTTACTGCCTCCGCTAGCCTGTCACTAAAGCTGGTTTCGACTTCTCCCAATCTTAATTAGCATTCAATCAATAATATAGTAAGGTACATAAGCGATATCAGGCACCGGTGGACTGATACCGGATGTAGTGATCGTGATGTATCGGAGCTACTCATGATGACTAGCAGCCATAAACTTAATGACAACATAAAAATAATATTTATAAACTTAAAAGTGTACCGCGTGTAGGTCAAGATGAAAAGGCAAAAATAGGTTTAGAATCGCGTCATGGAAATGTAGAATTTCGGAGGATATTTGGATATTCGAAATTAAAAATGTTAGTGATTAGTATGAAAATGTCAAAAATTTAATCCAATTCCAAAATTATAAACAAAGACTTAAATAGCTTAGGCCAACATTCCACAACAGAAGATAATGAATACGCATTTTATTGAATAATTTAATAAATAATCCAGCATTCAGAAAATTTAAACTAATTGGATTATGGTTGATAGTAAAAATACGAATATATTCTTTGAATTGCTCGGACATTATTTTTGCATATCCATTATAAAAAACATAAAAATAATAAAATATTTTATCTAAATTGCGTAAAATATAGAATTGCTTAAAGTTAATGCTTTAAAAAATTCAAACTCAATATTTTCTGACGAGGGAAGGTATTCTGAATCTACGTTGACCACGCAATAAATACTTTGTACGAATTTCATTTATATATTTCATATATGTTTATATATATTTCATATATATTTATGAAAATTATAATTTGACTGCTATGCTATAAACCAATAAAAAGGAGCGAAATTTTCTGAAAGAATTATTTTAGTAAATATCAACTGTGTTTCCTTTGATGATATGGAACACCAAGATCTGTGTACTATTAACAAATAGGGCCTGAAATTACACAAAGTAACAATTACTTCTGCCGATCCTAATTCAATGAAGCCTACCCACTACATTAGCGTGGTGTGCGCATTCACGAATTACCAAGTTCTACTAAGTTCTAATTCTACACGGTCAATTAGGGCCGCTCGAGTGTTAGGCTAATGCGTTCACCGAGGCGCATTGAATTTCTTATGAAGTGCTATCACTTTCCGTTTAGAGCACTTTCACCTGTCGTCAATTCTGGCGTTGAAACTAGCTCGTCGCTTTTCCGAGGGGCCGGAGCGGCGCTTTGCACTGACAAGGCAAAGGGTTATCTGTGAACCGGCTAAGCCGTCGGGATTACGGTCTCGACCTACCGAGTAGTCGGTGAGAATTTACTGCAAAACCTCACGAAATCGTGGAGGGTTTACTCTATGATTTACCGAAATGCTTCTCTCAAATCCTGTGACGATAGTACAATTCATAACCTTTATTGTTCTATTATTATTTGCAAACATTGACGCTGTTCGAATTATTTAAATTAATGCGAGACATTTGAAAGCGTTTTCAGTTCTTGCAATAATATACAATTCATTGTCATTAATGCGATAACATAGTATTACTTAAACTAAAACTTCCCGACGGAAATAAATTCCTTTGTGTTCAATGCCCCGAAAATTAGTTTGGAATAAAAATATTTTTTTTTTTTTGTTTGATGTTCTGAGATGATTTAGAATACAATTGTGATTATCAATCCCCACTCACTCATGGTTTGAACTTTCGCTAGACATCTTTCGGCTTCTCGCCAACCACAGAATCACCATTAATCTATTTCTATTATTGAGTATAGAATGGAAACAGCATCTAGACTATTGGCAGTAGAGTGGCACAATGTCGTGCCACTAGGCGCTGTTATGTATGATACTGGGGGCGGTTCAGATAAAATCCGGGTGGACGGCGATAAGCCTGATTAATTGTCAATTTTGGAAAACCCATCGCTCACATTTCTGACTCGGCGACGGTATGAGAGGGCTTTCGAAAGGCATTCCTCACTTCGGTGAACGGCAAAAAACATTTGACGCCAATGCTACGAAGGTCGCTCTTGAATTATTGGTTCTGAACCACGAATCGAAAGGTAATCGAACGAGTTTTTAAAAATGTTTTTAAACGTTTTAGTTCACCAAATTAATTGTACACTCTTAGGATTTTTAGAGTTATCCCTGGAAACCTCAGCCTTAGATGAAATGGCAGCTTAAGCCAATAAAAAATATACAAGCGATAATACCGCTAATTAGTTCCCATTGGAAATTTAATGGACTCGAAGTAAATGAAATATAATGTTCTGAAATATTAGTTTTTCTACATATTTAACCATTTTTGTGAAAAACAGTTTTATGTTTTTGCGTAACTCTTTTCGCGTGGTGTAAGCTTAAGCCGTATAAAAACCATTTGTCACTGAATAGAGATAATATATGTGTAATAATTCATGGTCCATGAGTGTTATAACGTTTGACGGTAGGACATTAAAGCGCCAGCCGTTAAGGCCTGGCAGCAATAATCCTTTCCTGGGTTTTCTACAAGGCCTATAAAAAACCCAATAAATTCTGTACGAAGAATTTTTGAGGATATAAAGCACGGGTTAACGCTACAGTCTATTTTTGGATATAGTTTTTATGGGCTCTTTTACATCGCATTTAATGACCTTATTTACAATAGCCCCGTACAATAAATAATTACTTACCCAATGAATGAACAATTACCTAATGCCGGTACAAGTTTCACGCTACTTTATCTTGATCAAAACTACGTCTCACTCTCCCAATAGGTAATCTGTGCGATTCAGTAATAAACACTGACCGTTCCTAATCCATTTAAATCAACTACGTTTCACTGGTAAACACAGGTCAGCTATAATATTTTATATTTCTGAACATAAATATTCTTAAATTACTCATAATTTTATGAATTTATTTTAAGTAGTTTCTCTTTAAAGGTTCAAAAATAAGTTAACAGCAGCAAACGTTTACTAGTTTATAAAATGTGAAAGTTATACTTTATTTGGTGAAAGGAAAGTTCACCTTAATAAATGGGAAAAATCGATCATTAGTAATCGAAACTGTACTAGGCTTCTAAAAAGGGGGACAGGAGCGGTTTCTCTACCTGAACGTGAAACCAAAGCAATACAACTTAGGGCCTGAAATTAACGACATAAAATATACTTTGTGCTTATGACGAGATGTTGACGTCCATTTTATTATGTTTTGATTGAATAGAAAACTTTTAAACAATGTCATCCCTGCTTAATATCGGTGAAACAAGGCGCTAAAACTAATGCTGCAACGCAGGGCGGTTATGCGGGCCTGGCATCAGCGCCGTATAACCTTACACGTATATTCATGTAAAATGGTGTGATAAATCTTCAATAAACTGAACAAAAATGAAAGCCTAGATATTACTTGATTAATTTACTTTAATATAGATTAAAAAATCCACTTTTCTAGTAATATTCAGTTAGAGTGTTCGCACTTTAAGGTATTTTGACTAACAATTTGCATGAACGCCAATCTGCTGTCCGTGTACACGCGTATTCGATTACTGCTAATAAGCTCGACAACGCTTACCTGTCGTGTAACTGTCCTCGAAACGCACTGTTTATTCCCTCTACTATATATTAAGTGGAACTGGATCGATTAAAATGAATAAATTGTAGTTATCATTGGAATAACATTTGATTTAATATACTTCCGCCTATTGCATTAGTATATATACATTCCTCTCAGAGCATATTAATTGAATCAGGGAATATTAATTGAATGATCAATATTAACGAAATTAGTATTATTTTTCATTTATAATATGAATGTTTTATTGGTGTATGGAAAAGCCCGGAGCAATAATTTACGTCGCTTTTGAATTTAATCCAAACGCCATTTATTGTAATTTATCAGTAATATTTTGTAGATTGCAAGCTTAACTTATCTGATATACCACTATACTAATTGGACCTATCTTACTTGTTGGTTATTACAGGCGATTACCTGTCATTAATTTGACGTGAACTTGTCAAAATCAAGTTTGACTTAATATATATAATACTGTGGGTATGGGAGTATAATAATTTTCGAGCACTTTAAAAACTTTTAGTGGGCTCCGATATAAAGTCCTGTCTCGGGTATAAGGGACGGCCCCCCTTGAATCGTTTTATGCCGGCTAATACATATTTCATGGGGGCTTTTCTACTCTCCGTTTATTCCTTAATGTAATGTCTTGTTAATAAGATAAATTAATGCCGCCTACACTAAAGCGGTCGTGGTTGCCGCTGAAATCTAATCACGTCCTAACACTTGTGCATGAATTTTGAATTCCTCCCAAGCTAATTGCGATTCTTGTGTTATGAAAAAAGTGATGTTTCTTGTGTAAAAAGCTAATCCAATTTCGAAGAGGGGTTTACCTTTTCGCCCCGAGATTAAAATCTCTCTTTGAAAGAATTGAAGCCCCCTTATAATACGTATCGACTTCGGGCTGGGTTTAATTTCGGCTCAGCAGCCGGATTAGGACACAATTCTTCCTATATTGTTGGGGATTAAATTAACTTCTGCTCGGGTTAATCCGAAAGGGGACAGGCTTAAGGGAGAAAGCCCCATTTGGGATGATGGATTTCAGTGAAGGATAATGAGACTCACTGGAAATGAGGAAAGGGGGAGTTGGTGTTCGAAAGTAGCACTGATGTTTTACAGGAGTCCACAAGCGTAAGTTCGTAGGTGTTTCCTCTCAACGTTAGGTTTAACGAAGAATAAAATAACTATCGAGAATATCGGAAATAATAACTATATCACAAGAATTAACTGCTTGTGACAACTCACTGAATAACTTTATATGTTCTTGGTGAACATGCAGGGATTATTTACTGATAATGGGAAGGAGGCAAAAAAATGTCATTCTGCGAAAATTTGAAATATCGTCAGGTTTATTATCTCCTCTGTACTCGATGTTTTTATCTAATAAAACAAGGTCTCGTACACTAGACCAGTTTTGGTTTCTCGCCGTGTTTATTAGCATTCCAGTAGTTAGGTACGTTTCTGATGAAGGTTTCTGATCTGTTTGTCCTTTTACTACAATACTCATTATACATACAGTGGTATGTCCCCCACTCGGGTAGAGCTAAGGACGATAATAGTAGGTAAAATATTATATAATTTAAATATTAAGGAGAGTCAAATTCCGAATCATATCACGCCGTGGCTCCAGTTTGAATGCACCGGGAACCCGATTACCTGGAGGCGCAGGTTCCATCATCCGGCTCAGGTGTTTTACAGCCCGCGACTCACGGGGATTTACCTTTTTTATTCCTAACAGTCCCACCTCAACCCTTCCTATTTTCCGTTATTAAACCGGGAATAACTTTCTGCCTCTAAAAATATCACGCAGCCCATTTCTGTGGACTTTTATGTTTTCTATTTTCACGCGGACATATCTTGAAGACGGTATGCGAATAAATTCTTATTAATTTCTATTTGTAATAAAGTTCATTTTGTATTTATTATACCATGTTTTTATTCACGCTTATTATTTATTTATCGAATCTTATTCTGTACTCAGGCTAACAGCCATGGTAGAATTCCTAATTCTAAAAAAAGTAACTAATTATTAAGATAATAAAATCTTCTAACTATCGTAAATTATGACATAAATACTGCAGAAAACGTATGGAAATCGTCGGCTTCGGTCGGAAGAGTCGGTGAGAAATGGTCTAAACTAAGCCGTATTTAGGCAATTACAAACAGGACGGGGGCCCTTTGAATAATCGGTATCGTTAGTGTTCTTTGTCCCGTGGGTGGAAGGGGTCGCCCCCGCCGAAAGCTTTCCGGGCGATATCTCCGGACTCCGGGACTTGGACAATGGTTCAAGTTTAAATTGAACTTTTAAAGCGTTCCGCGAGAGGAGTGGGAAGAGGGGCGGCATTAAGTTGAAACAAGCTTGAACTCCAACCCGACCGGGGGGTGCGGTGAGAAGGATCTTTTAGGGCCGACCCTGGACCGGCCAAACCAACTTTGTTCAAAAGCTAATAGGTTCCCGGTGCGCGATATTTAAATAAGTTGAATTTACGCCGAGGGAGGACGCCTCCGGGACGCTTCGGTTTCATTAGTGGGACCCCCCCTCACCACCGCCGCCGCCCACCTCCCTATCCCGACACCACCGAGTCCACAAACCGGAATAGCCTCTACACCGCTGTCCCTCCTAAAATTAACCTAAATTTAACCTCAGCACTCAGTTAACTCGATATCGATTCGAGTGGTGATTTTATAATTACACTCGATTCTGATGTTGGAGGTATGTCGTAAGTAGGCCTGTAAAAATTAGAATAATTTAATCCGCCATCACTGAAAAAGAGTTCCATAGTTTAGGTATACTGACGGTGCTAGAAACCGGTGGTAGAAGCGGTGACATCATCAACCGGTTGATGAACAGGTTCTCATTCGGAGCAAGGAAGAAAGAAATCATTCCGCGACCTCCTTTTGACACAGAAGGCGAACCGATTGAGATATTGCGCCCGGGGCGTAAATAAACAAATGATAGGGGACGGAGAGGTTTTCATCACGACGCCGAGTACGTCCCGTTGACCGGAGTTCGAATAAGGAAGCGGGAAACCTATTTTTGAAAAGTATTTTCTTTCTTTCGAAAGTTCAATTCAAAACATCGCGCGCGGAAACCCGACCGAGAAGTAATCAGAGGCCGAGCTCGGGCCCGGTGCAAATGGCGAGGGCCCGATGCGACGCAAGTTTTATTAAAACGAAGGCTGGAGAAAAAATGAAGAAGAAAATGTCTAGAATATTTGCGCACGGTGAGAAATATTCCGTCTCGTTTTAATCTCGGCGTCCACCGTCTCGGTATGTTTACGATCGATAATGATATGGACAATTACGCCCCCTAAACGTATTCAAATTATGGTCCGTACATAAATTATTAACATTCGTATTATTTAAAAAAAATTATACGTCTTTGTGTTAGATATGACCTTTAGATTTATGCCTAACGATCGCATTGAATTGTATAAATACTTAACGTCTTAAAAACTTGTTTATTCAATGTGAATGTAGATGATGAAAAGCATAAATGCGCGCGCTGCAAAATACCGTGTCCTAAATAAACATTTTTACCAACCGGCAGGTTCTAGACGTGTAGAGTACACACCGATCAATCGATTTCATGAGTACTTTTACAAGATTGGAGACGATATACGCGACCTGGGGAAGGAACATTTCCAATGCAATTCAAATGTGAGTGGTGGATCTCTTAGCTGGGGTCGGTAAGAACCGTGCCACCGTGTTCTTGATTAGCGGAGCCCGCGTCCAATATAAATTCCATTTAATGTGTCGCCTCAGGATAAATATCAATCCCTCCGAAAGCCCGAACAGCCATGATTGAATCCCAATTCGCATTTCTTCAGTAGTAAATTGCATCCGGGCCGCGCGGAGCAAATAGGTTTCAGCGTATGTCACTCTACTTCGATCTGGAATTGACTATTGCGGCCTTCTTAAAATCACCTGGGTCGAAAGTTGCCGAGAAACTGCGAAACCATCTACGATATTAATACGTGTATAGATTACAAATAACCGCCAATTAATCATGACATTTTGAACAAGAAAAGGCCTTTAATTTTTATTTATGATGTTGAAAAGTCGAAAAAATGAGAGTTCGCATTTTTGTTGTCGAAAATTTTATATAATTATATGCGCAAAGAATAGCTCAATGTTATTTAGGCATTAATTTCGCAATATTGAGTGCGAACTAGTTTTTAATTATCTATTTAAAGTGTGATAATTTATTATTCTAAGCTACATAAAATGTTACGTCATCATTCGCCGCTATAATTGCTGTTTAAGGTGCAATGACACATTATAAAATTGTAATAAATATAAGGTACTTATCTCTGAAAGTTATTTAATTACCTTATAAATGGCAATTTCACAGTTTCCAGAAGTGCGTTGAAAGGAAAATCGATCCCCTATAAAACTGTGGGGGTCCAGCGGAGGGAGAGAGATGCCAAACGAGGGGCACTTCACGAGTGATTAATGAATCGTTTCAGAATTGACACTGGGTCCTTTTCCTTGTGCTTCGTCACTGAGTCCTTGGCCAATGAGTCAAAATTGGAGCCTCGAGAGCAGGGCAGTATAAATGCCACCTGACGGTTAGCTCATTACAGTCAGTATCGGCCCAATTCTGAAGGGTCGCTTTTGTTGTTGAAACCTCATCACCGCCGCTGGCAAAGTACCCCATCTTGTACGTAATTCGGGTGTCCTGAATGTTTATCACAAGGCAAATAAAATTATCGAAAAATAATCTTCCGCGAATTGACGTGGCCAATTTTTGAGGATTTGAAACCCTTACCTGGTTTTGGCGACATTCTATCTTCTGCTGACCTCCGGACATCCAATCCTGAAATACCAGTGTTCGTTCGGAATTTCTCACAAAGTTTGACCTAATCGAAAATGGAAATCGAGAATTTTATGATCACCATTGTAGAACGAAAGCCAATTTTAATCCGATGGAACGGTTAATGATGAAAAGTTCCGACTATTAAATGGGCTTCGTAATTTGTTGGATAGCGGTCGGACACTGGGTCTTTGTAAAACCAATCGGTGTTAAAGCCGGGTTTCTACCCACCAGCCCTTGGGCTCTCCTAAAAGCCCAATTAACGCGATGAGCCCGTTCCGCCCACCTGGCCGCATTGTTTAAAATGATATCCAAATAACCCGAAGCGCGGGACTGGGGCGCTATAAATCATTAAGATTGATGGTAAAGGGGCCATCAAATTGGCCCTGGAAAGAGGAAGAGCGGGGAAAAGCGAGGATGGGGTGAGATTGAACCTTTCGGTGGGTGCCCCATCTTATTATAGAGTTTACGGATGAGATGGAGAAAACAGGAAAATCCTCTTATTAAACCTCCCTTCCGTCTCACTCCCCGCTCATCAGTCTCTCTCCTTCTAACTCCCCTCCACCCCTCGCCAACGTGAGACCCGCTCCTCTTGCGAAGCCACTGCAGAAATGGGTTTTCAAACAGAATACAGTCATAATCTCCATCGTAAATTCGTCAGTAATTAAATTAGCAATTCAGAGGAATGTATAGTATTTAATATAGTACAACGTGTACAGCCAGCTATGCCAAATTTTAAATACGACGAAGGTGTAATTACACATAACAGTGTCGGAATTGTTCAGTGGGATAACTATGTTATTGTATCTTCATTAAGTATAAATATACTTAATATATAGTATATATAGTATTAGGGCTTTTTCTAGATAGAAAAAAAAGAGAGGCACTGATTTATAATAATAAGTATACCAAAGTATATTGAATGAAAGTCAGTTAACCTTCTCCAAATTTTCTGTTTTCAGGTGTCATTTTAATTATTTCAAATATAAATGTTTATATATTTTTTTAGTAATCGTGATAATAAGCAATATGTACAAATATATTTTTACTTCGTTTTTATTTTCATTATGATAACTTGTTTAATTCAAAGTATGCTAGAAATGGATACACATTGGCTGGTAATTAATTGGAAGTTAAATGGAACGCAGTGCTATTTGAATGTTCTACTGTGCTGCTATTCTACCTGCGGTACAAAATGTGGCCGCGTACGGGATAATTGTAATAATTAATAACCTCACGATACTAATCCGGTAGGGTCGTGCATACCTACAATTTTAACTCAATTCTGGCTGGACTGATTAACTAGATAGTTGATAAGGAACCAATAGGCCGTCAGTGCATTTAAAAATTCCATTAAATCCTATAAATATTGACCTTTTGTTGTATTACTTGTGGCTTTAATACACACCGACATGACCCCAGTACGCATTAAATAAATGATATCCAAATATTCTAATTATATATTTCGGAGGTAAGATTCAAGTACAGAATGTATAAAAATAATAACATTCTAGATTTAGAACAAATCAGTGTCTAGTAGTTAATAACCGATAATACTAGAGGTAGAAGGAATAAATTACCCTAATAAAACAAAAATACAACTACTCTTGAAAGAGAAGTATAACAATTATTTACATAATAGTCTAAAAAAGTAGCGTTCAGAGATACTGTAGAAGGAAAATCTACAGTGAGTGAACACTCTCTAAGAAGTTTATAATATCCGTACTCCCAAGAACTGTCCAGTCAAATGGAGCGCTCAATTTCCCTGTATAAAGCTCTTCACAGACACACAGGAGCGCAGTCGACCATACATTGTTGATAAATTACGGGGGGAGTGGCTGTGACAATGGGAGCACGCGAGCTGTCCTCGGGGCAAACAATATACTTAAAGTTTCGCCCGTTGAATACAATACTTGTTGCTTATTTCAAGTTGGAAAAGGGAGAGACGCCCGAGTGCTGAAGAAGAAGTGGGAGTTTGGACTTCCTCAAAGTCAGTTTCGTGATTTGCTGCCGTCGGCTAAATTGTACAGGAAGAAATAAGAAATCTGGCCGCGGGACACGGCTCGCTTCACACGTGTAATACGTGTCTCTGACGGCCACTTTTTAAATTTGGTTTTACACAAATCCACCGAAACGGGGTTCACGTTTCTCAAATTCATTTTTTAAGTGAAATGGCTTTATAAGACATGGACCGCCCATGCACCGACCCGCTTAAATTTATATGTTAAAATCTCAGCGTGACAATAAACATGTAGAGCTCAAGCACCTCCTCACTTTTTAGTAAATAAATTCGAAAAAACATTACCAATTACGATCCAATGGAATTCCCGTATGAATCGCCTCGCCGGTAAATATTTTTATTTGCACAAATAACATAAATACAACGTAATAATCGAGCTCAGTGATTCAATATTTGCATAAGAAATACACGTTTCGGATTAAATCGATTCGTGTAATTATGGAAATTGCGGGGTTGATGGTGTTATAGCGTGACATCTAAAGATGGCTATAAAATAAATTATAATTTAGAGCGGTGATGAAAAGCAATAAATGTTTCTAGAGTAGATTATTTTTCAGTCAAAATCGTAAGCTTCATTTTCTGCAGAACCTACAGTATTTCCGTTCTGTCATAATATTTCAGAAAAATATATTATTCATCGATTTTTATGAGATTATTTTTTGCGGTTAATTATTGCAAGGCAGCGAAACAACTGTGTTATTGTCCGATCTTACTGTTTCTGCTCTTTTAAGGTCAAATAACCAACGGTCGGTGAGTGGAGGGCCCCCAACCAGCGAAGGTCGAATATCGAACATAAGCACAATAGAATGCTAAATTCAGGAGCTACCCCCAACGTATGGGGTTACCGACTGCCCGAAACCGGGCAGCTAATTGGAAACCGATTGCATTGTCTGGGCCCTACCAGGCCGACCAACTCATCTCCGGTTTTTAATCTGTAAAACTGGATAGAGGAACGAGAATATAAGTTCCGAATTCACGACAATTTTTCCGGGAAGAGGAGAGTGGGGAGGGGGGGGGGGAGAACAAAATTTAATTGCTTTCCGCTAGACAATAGGGGACGATTCTGTTTTTTAGGGATGGTCTTTGTTGAGAAATGTCAGTCGGGGAGGAATATTAGAATATATCCCATCGTTTTTAAATCCTGTTGTAACGAAACATATACAATGCCGTCGATATAAATCGAGAAATGAGACGATTGAAATGAAATTGGATAAATATCATCAAAGCGAATAAGTTATTTTATCCATTCTGGCATTTGCCTACAAACCTGGTATGTTGAGGAAACTAAGTTCTGATAATGGGAGTTCCAGCTATCACTCTTACGATATCCTTCTAACTACTCTGTTAGATTATGCATTCGTCAGCCTCGGTATGCGTTCTGTACAGGACATGACTTATAGAAGTGGCACGATGAAGCCCTCATTTTCCCGAAACAACGGAAAATAAGTCAACCTAAAACCAAAAGAGGCATATTTCTCGTATACACGATAGTATAAATAAAGTCATGCCGTGAAAATCGTTTTATAGAGCACAAAATAAAATCCCATTGTCGATGTTCCCACCGCAAAGGAGACATAATGAGAAACTTAGCGGTGAATAAGGAAAACGGGGAAATCTGATGAAACGTAAACCCACGGCCGAATAATAAGTTTCCTGGTTGAGGCCTGAGGGCTCATTAAAAGAGGACCTTGCCGGGAGCGGGTCCCTTCATTTCTGAACTATGGCAAATTTTTAGGAGTAGGGGGGAGGCTGGCGACGCCTTTGTCAAAACAAAATAAAACCATTGAAATTACATTTAAAAACGGGGACGAATTTTCTGTTCAATTAGGCGAAAGAAAACAGAGTGGGATGTTTCATAACAGTACGTTGTTTTGGGGTTTCATTTTTCATCGTAAATGAACGGAAAATGAGATTTAGGCGGGACGTTGGAGGTAAACCGTGATTCAATAACGTTGTATAAACATCCCGTAATATTTTAAAACTTTACATTACTCCGGATAATGTTCCCTTATACCTGTTTCGGTATGTCGGAGATGCAAAGACATTTCAAAGTCTCATATTGGTTTCAGATATAATATTCCGCACTCATAATAAAACTAATTACGCAATTGTCCTTAAAAGTCCCTAGAGAAAATTCTATCTATCGATTCATGACTTACATTATACGTTTCTACCCTCCTGCTATATTTTTAGACGGCAATAGTAGGTTTCTCGCGTTTTACGAAATAGAGAAAAAATAATTTGTTAAATATATTGTACTTCTTGTATCTGTTTCTGTTTGTTGCTTGGAATTTTTACTGTGTACGTAATTGTTTGAAGAGTAAAAGTTCACTTCCTTTAATAAAAAGTAAAGCAGCACCGATTCGTTCCAAAATGTATGTATTAATCTGTGGGGCATATTGGACTTGCTTCGTGCATTGTTACTGCACTTACACTGTCCTCACCCCACTGACGAAAGAGCTAGTTGAAAAAACTATGGTTAAAGAAATGTTGTTGAACGAATAAAGAGCCTTAGAGTGAAGTAAAATGCATGGTCAGCCGATATCCAAACTATCCCATCCACTATTAGTGCGGTGGCAAATTGTGTAATTACCCAAGGGCAATCCGGTGAAGAAAAAGAAGAGTTGTTTTACTCTCGTTACCATGGTTTCTAAAAAGACCCCTCCGTTCTTGCTAGGTGCTTAAAACAACCTTCGATTCCGCGTTTAAAATGGGGAGCCGAAGCAATAAAAACTTTACGAATATTCTAATTATCGGAAAACAGAGGGGGTAGAAAAACCGGGTACACGGACGGGCTCGGGGTGGCCGGATTAAAATCGAAATTTGAAAAGGACGCAAGAGAGGATGCGGAAAGAATGCAGATATAAATTGAAGTATTTTAACCGGCGCGGGGGCTGCAGACAACCGCGAATTAATGGTGACCGGTGGAACGGGAAAAAAGTGGGGAACGAGCGACCTCCTCTTTAAAATATGAGGACGGCCGCAATAATTTATTTCTAGTTTCGTCCTATACTCCTCCTCGCACCATTTCCCTGCTTTAGCATCAGGCCAAATCAGTGAGACCGAACAGGAAACAAAACCTTCACCGATCTCAAAATTGATTTCTAAAGAAATCGCTTAGTTTTTACGCTCGTCACTATAATAAATAAGTTAACAATCTTGCACAACAATTCTTAAAATATAAATATTGCGTCCTGCGAATAGGGACCACGTTTAAATATAACTGGCGAACATTTAGGACGTAGACTAATTAGGGAGCGAACTGACGCAGAGCCGGGCTTTAGACCCTGACGTCGGTTCAAAGGTTCGGGATTCGGCCCACTATAGTAAGCCTTTCCCCCAGAGGGACAACGCCATCCTTTATGTGTAACCTCTATAATTAAAATAGCAAACATCCGAAGCCCTTAATATCACTGGAAAATCCCACAAGTCCGGTTTGATGATATATCGGTGTTCGAACCGGTTGTATATTTAGGTTGACTCGCGCTTGGGGGTTACGATCATATTCCTGTTCATACTGGACAGGATGTTCCTATTAAGCTTATATTCACGATCTATTCCAGCTGGTTTTCTACGAATAGACACCGGCATTTAGAAGTAGTGTAACTAGGTAACTAATTCGCATTACGCTTCCTTTTTCCAAGACTTTATCTTATACTGGTTTCGACCTAACTGTAGATTTAATTTTTATTACTTGCCGTTTGATCGACTATAACCAATTCCCAGAAAGTTCTTCAGTCAGTTCCCTGCATAACAATCGGGCAGCGGGAAATGGGAAAGAAATCTGAATTGCGTCGAATTTTCTGGGAACGGCAGAGGTCATTTGAAGGTTACCCGGTCACGTAGGCCACAGATTAACTGATTAATCTTGTTCCTTTCACCTCTAACTGACCTCTGTCGTTCTCGTGGAAAATGCTGCTAGTTTCCTCTGGCTGGCCCGGTCTTCTGCTATAGCCGACTACACTCGCTATATATATTATCCATATCTCTCGCTTATATATATTAATTATTCCATACTGATTTTATTATTATCCAGATTCCTGTAGACGTGTAATACAATTTTTGTGTTGTGTGGTGTATACTGTTTACTTCGTGTTGCAGTTTATTTTCGGTGGTAAACATTTGTTTAATAAACTTTTTTATAATATGCCGTCAGGAATTAATAAGGGGATTCCAGTCAGTTATATTGAGCTATAAGGTCAATAACTAAATATTATATCTCACTCGAAATGAACGATATTTAGCGTTAATGCCGGAATTATACGGAATAATTTAAAGATAATTTGAGCGGAGGCCTTTATTAATGTGGTCCGGGTGGGGAAACGAAGACGAATGGCGAGGGGTGTGGTGTCACTGGGCCGGGGCTACAAATAGGCTGTTGGGTGGTGATGGAGCGATCACGTGACTGGCTGCCCATCATCTCCGGCTCCATTAGAGCGAGGGAGGGAAGGAGGGCGAGGCCGGTAGTCACGTGGTCACGTGGCCGCGCCCCGAGCTGACAAAGAGGCCCGCCACCCGAGTTCCGCCCCGGGCCCCCGCCATTGTTCCAACTTGTAGCCTAACACAACTTTCTCGATTTATCGCCGCTAATAACTCCCCACCCAGCCGCCCAACCCTTCAAGAGGAGACCTTTTCAAGTGCATCGCCTTGAGACTTCCGCAGACGGTGGACAAAATGAGTAACATTTTCAGACCGAGAGTTATATTGTTCGTGTAGTTATAGTAGTGGAAACCAGGCAGTATTTGTGACACAAACGGATGCGTTTTTAAAAGAGTAAAGAGAGAAACACACGAATGAGTGCTAAGTAAGAGTATAAATGACGACAGAGTATCATGGGTATATTTATCGCTTTCCATAAGTTAGGATGTCGGTAATGATTTATAAATTGTATTTTAACTATTCAGAGTACGAACTATATCAATTTTATTTAACTACTTTTTCTACCAATCTCTTTTAATAATTTATAATTAGCGGTAATGAATTGACAGTTATAAACTAGCGTAATACATTGCGTCCCTTTTAAAATAAAACTTCTTTCGCAATTGTTTCGTCGGCAAAGTTACGACGTAGCCAGTGTTCCTGCACAGTCAGTCGGGCTGGGATAACACCGCGCTGCATTACTGGTAGCTAATGAGGGGTAACCCAATTCCGGATTCGAATCGGTCCCCCACGAATATATTCGGCGCCCCCGGGTGCGCTCAAATCCCATCGACCGGCCGATAATTTGCTCGGCCAATTGCGTTTGCATTAGGCCATCCCTAAATAGTAGCCCCTTCCCCACGGGGCCTAGCCCGCTTTAATCTTCCTTCCTGACGGGGATTTAAAAAACGTTTCCGCTCGCCCGGCCGTTATTCTGTTTGGGATTTATAAAGCTTTATCGGCGCGTGAAAACGGGGTTTGCGCAATTTAATGTCACGTCCAGAAAGAACTGAGGCGGCGGAACAGGGAGAGTTTAAAACGAATTAATAAACAGGCCTGAAACCCGCCACGAAAGCATATAAATATAGAGCTATTGTATGTTCTAAATATAATTTAGCTAAAGCAGAATTTGCACTGTACAAGTTACGAAAGACGATAAATCAGTTTACTAAATAGTAATGCATCGCTTGTGACATGGGTCAAAAGTTTTCTCCACTTATTCAATTCAACGAAGGTAAATATTAAAGGTTTTATATATATATATATATATATATATATATATATATATATATATATATATATATATATATATATATACCCGCTAAACATTTGTAGGAAAGACAGTAGACCTTGCCCAATAACGGAACCAGGCTTGTTCGCAGAACCTAAATATTAATAATTTCACTGCAGTTACTCTCCGCCCTGCAGATTGCTGAAGTGCTGTGACTCAATTAGTCTATACACTGTTTCAACTTGTCCGGGAAACGCTCAGAAAGGAGTCGAATGAGAGACGAGAAATAGCCGAAAGTGGTAGAAAGGCGGAAGAGAGGTAGCGAGGAAGAGACGGGGAGAAAATAAGCGATGGAGAGAGCGGCAGGAATTTTAAATGAAGCAGTATCCCACACCGGTTCACTCGGTATAATTCAGAAGGTAAATAGAGAGTCAAGAGAAATGGAGAAGCCCCTTCCCCCACATCTCAACCCTCGGGGATTGAGATGGATATATCGAGACCGACGAGGAGTGCAAGTGAAACGGTAGGGGAGGAATTTACTAGAGGGGAAGAAAAGAGAGAGATAGAGGTAGAGACGTCCGTGGTAAGATCACATATGAGTGGGGAGAACGACTGGAATAGGGAGCGTGTGTAACTCAGACCCAGGAGAGGACAGAAATGAAATCCTTAGCTTCGGCAATACACGGGGCAGTTTCCGTCATCCTCCTCGAGATCATCCCCCTCGGGGCATCCGATGATTTGTACCCGCTGTAAGGTTACTTCCGGTCATCTAGACCGTTATGTCAAGCACATTAGGATAACTCGCTAAATTTGGGTAATGATGTTACGTAAGTTTTGTTGATGTTAACTCTCTTTTTTACTTTTCTATTCATCATCATGCCATATGAACATTTTCTTTAAATTCTCCGTGAGTTTCCCCTTCGCCAATTTTACACTGGAGAGACCACTCCGGGTATTCTGTAACTCTGATATTCTTATTATTTCCTTCACCATTATAATTAAAATTCATACACCTTCCCTTCCGAATGTATTTTGTTCCAAAAGAAAAGAAAACGGGACACCGGGTTTGACGACGGGGCGGTGAAACGCGGCCTTCTAACGACAAGCGGATGCGTGAAGTGCCCGTACGTTTTCTCGGGTTTCAGTCTATCGGGTGTCCTCCCGGGTGAATCCCGGAGTGTTCCTTTTGATGTCCGGGTGAAGTGGCCGGCCTTCAGACTCGGTCCTGATAGGAGGCTCTATCTCTCTGACGCCCCGGCTCTATCCTCCTAACAAGGGCCCGCTTTCGTACCGCCCCCCGACCCCGGAACCATTCCCTTAACGAGGTCCAACCCAGAACTGAACACGCCCGGCCATAACTTTATTGCTTAACCTGCCCACTTTATCACTTCCCCATCCTATAAGCGGATATAACTAGTTTAACTGTAAAAAGACCTTCTAGTTTCCTCTAATTTCTAGCAGGCGTAAATGATTTCCAAATTTGTTGAATACTTAAAGAACGGCTGATGAAATAACTAATGAAAATAACTGATTCCTTCGATAGATATTAATTTGTGTATTTTCTAAACGGGATATAATCACGAAATCGTTGGCAAAAGCCGAAGCCGGTCCAGTGGGACTGTGGAGAGACTGGGAGCGATAAGATGATTACAAATTCGGTGCCCCGATCGAAGCTGAGAGCAGTTAAGCATATTTATTTAAGGGATATTGCCATGGTTAGTCAAACTCTTGTCCTACCTTGCACCGGATTAGCAATGAAGGAAGCATAGTACCCCACTCAAGTGTTGTATGAATGTTGCATGGCCAGTCAAGCGTAATCCCTAATTATTCTGCATAAACCACTTCAAAGGTCTAACTTTCAATCTAACTGAGGATCAAGGTAGCCTTTCGTCTAGATTCCGGCCGATCCGGGTCCGAAACCGGGTCAATTTTGTTAGGAGAGGACAATTATATTTTGTCCAGTTATATTTTTTTAATATTTATTAGGGAGTAACCTTTTAATTCGTGAAAAAGGGGCGTACGACTTTGACGTGAATGGAGAACATAGCCCCCACACCACCGACCGGGAGATAGATAGAAATCTGCGAATTTCCGGAGCTCAAATCCGGCTCTATTTCCGTTCTTCCTCCAAACGGCGACCGTTTAACGCGCCAGGACTTACTCTCCGGGCGCTGGGGGATAGGGGCCTTCAATTAGGGACGCCCGGGTCTAATCAGAGCCAGGGAAAGAGGACCCGCCGTACATTCGAGCGAGAGGCGACCTTCCAATAGACTGCAATCCCTTTATCCACCCTCTTCTCCAATCTCCGCTGCTCTCTTCTGTCTGCCCCGTCCGTATTCTCTAAATTCACCAATCGAGTGAGAATGGAGGTAATAATATTCAAAATGTTATCACTCCTTAGTGAAATTATGTATAAATTCGTTTGCTTCGGTAGATGCTTCTCGCAAAACTCAGCCTGCCGACTGAGTTCTCTGTTGGTGATCGGTATTCGATTTCTGTGGAGTAATAATCCTTCGCTAACGAGCTCTCTAATTCAGCAAGGATATTGTCTAATAATAATTTAATCTGCCTCGTGTTAATTGGAGGTTAGTGATGTTCACGATACCAAAGTAGTGAGTGCTCGGAATGGTGTTGATGATAAGAGAAAAACGAAAATACGACCGTCAATAATTCAACTATTGCAAGTATCAATTCATCACTAGAAGAATGTCTCCAGTGACACCTTCCAGTGACAGAGCTGCAGTATTCCTTTACATTGCTTTCGTAATCTCAAGTTACTGAAAACATTTGATCCTAATATTTTGATCATTAATATTTGACCAAATTATGATAATGTGCTTTTTAGATTCTGAATTATTAATTCTTACAAATTATTGCTTTAGTTTAAGAAATATTTTATTAAAGTAACATTGCACAAAGTTAATTTCAGCCCGATTTCTTCTGTTTGATTTTTTCATTGGTTCACTGATCTAAACCGTAAATAGAAATGGATTTCAGGTGAACAAATGTATTCTTGCCCAATAGCAAAAGAGGATGTCTCCTGTAAAACGATCTTCCACACGATCGGTCACAGCATCCAGGTTCATTGGATAAGTACAAGGTTGATTTTGAAAAAATAATTTTGATAACAAAAAAGAAAATTTTTTGGTACAAAAATCAATCAGTTCTCATCATGCACGATTGCGGCGGGATCCCACTCGAGTGATTAAAATACTTCGTATCCCTTCCACAGTAGGGAATGATCGCGTAGTGAACAAAGTCACGAATCTTGCTCTAGGCAAGGGAAGATTATAATAATGCACAAGGCCTTCGGGATAATAATTATTCCATAAGTGTCTTGGCTTATCGCTAGGCTCAGGACCATTCATCCTCTCATATAGAAGTGGGGAAATTTGGTCTCATTGCCCTAAATACGAAGGTTTTACTCCGCTTAAATAAAGGCTGGGGTACAATTTGGCCGGGCGTTTACGAGCTCGTGAAAATATGCGTATTCCGAATAGGCGGGCATAAACCCCTCGGGCGTGTTTCTAAGGGACGTAGATAACACCTCTCTCCCTTTTCCTTCATTTGTGCCGAACCCCTCGTGCAGACTCCTTCTGGGAGTATAAATAAAAATCCTCCGCCTCCGGAATTTTGTTACCGCTCTCAATATCCTCATCCTGCTCTTATTTAATCCTAGGATTCCTTATTCAGCTCCAGGCCTCTTTCAACGACGAAAGTAGAGCTCTAGGATTAAGTCCGTTTTCATATTTTACCGTGCGTAGCGATATCCGAATTCAAAGCAGTCCCGTAAACGTTTAAGCCTTCAATCAGTAACTCAGCTCTTAAGGTTAATAAGTTAGGTTATATGGGTCATGGGTTATTTACGTCTTATGATTTCCCTTATGTTTCATATTTTATAACTTAGGGTGACTATAATCGACTTACCACTTTTTTCCTCATTTTTATAGCGCAAATTTGGTTTTCACCTTATTCGCTTCGACTAACCACTTTATGGAGAAGAACCAAAACATATCAATGCCGAATAGTTATAAACGAAATAGATTCTATATGTCATTAACCGTTTGAGTGCGGCGAAGCGCTGTCGCGCATCGCTTGTTTTATACCGAGAATGCGGAGACGCTGCTGTTGGGTAGTATAATTTTCGCATCTATTGAGAGCAGTTGAATTCCTATCAATCGCAGTTTCGTTGTTTTATAGGAATTAGAAACTGTTTTCACTTTCTCAACAAGTGTTATACTGATCATTACGAAATACACCATGTCAAGTTTTCATTCATCTGAAAGTGACTGTGATATGAGAAGTGATAATGAAGAGTAGAGTATAGTAATGACTTTCAAAGTGATAGTGGAAGTGATTGCGAATTATTGCGAAGTTACTACAAGTACCCCCGATGACAATGTTATTCGTGGACACAATATTTTCGAAGGCATCGAATACTTTTTCCGAAGTACCTGGTCCAAAGCGTGTCTCTCCTCCTGATGCGAAACCCATCGAATATTTCAATAAATTGTTTTCAACTTCGCTCTTCACTACAATGGCGATAGAAACGAATCGCTATGCCGAGCAGTTTTTGAATTCCGGAAGAACATTGAAACGAGGTTCACGCGTGAAATCTTGGGTACCAGTAACCACTGTAGAAATGAATATGTAAAAAAGGAATTCATGGAATTTGTGCAGCAAAACATTCGTGTAATAAGTGAGAATAAAAAATATTTTTGTTGGTAAAAATTACTTGTTACATAATAATTAGTGTTAATTATAACCATTTCTATTGTTCTCCAAAAAAAATTACTACGCATTTCATTCAGCACTTTTAGCATATATATAAGAAAACTCTTCAGCACTCAAACGGTTAATATATTACGTAATTGATCTTGGTATCTCAAGTACATACTTATATTTTTGTTGGGGTGTGTGGGGGCACTTGGATTGTTCCCGGGGCGGTACGATGGGCATTTTGACTTGTAGGGGGGCCGAGCCTGCACTCCGGGGCATAATTATGAATAATAATCAGCCGGTGTGGAGTTGTTGGCGGTAACAAGGAGGCGAGTAACACCGCCCGCCGCTCGCTAAGTGTAAGTGCGGCCCGCCGTGAACCCCGGCCCACGACACGGCCCTGCCTAATAACCGAGCAACTCCTCCAGTCCCAGGCATTATACGCTTTCCCGCCTGCTTAATTTCTGACATCCTCCCATTTGTAAGCGCCCTCGCCCGGGGCTAATGCGAAAACTGTTGTCAGGGCCCGCCCCCGAGAAGCTAAACATTGAGACTGCTCCCGGCCTTGAAAATGTTCACAGCCGCTGTGCGGTCGGTTACCGAGGAGACAACATACATTTGTAAATCTAAAGTTTAACTTTGTCACACGGTACTAAACTTATGAATGGAAACATATAATAAACCCCCTTTTTAACTGAAAATAATGTCATTAGTTTAACATGTAGGAAGGGATAATTAAACTTAGAACCAATCTTCGGAATTTCAGTGTTGCGTTGTTAAAACGCCGAAAGGGGTTTGAATTCCAACAGCGGACCGATTTTCCATAAATTTCGAATTTTGATTTGATTTGGAAACGACTCAAGTACACACAATTCTGCCTAAGTAATGCGAATTGGGAAAGAAAGAGTGACAACATTCAAAACCCTGATGGACTCAAAGACGTCTGTCTTAAATTACAGTAGTAAACGCGACAGAAACGCAAGTTTGCGTTGTCTAAATAATCTATCGAAACAAATGTTGTTTTAACGAACATCTCCCTCATCACTGTAAAATATTCAGACCAGAGTGTGAAACCAGAACTGCTATTATATTCAATTTCATACAAAATAACGGAGGGGCGGCAGAACTGGACCGCTGAGTGGGTAAAAATATACCGCAAAACAATAAACATGACGAGGTTAGGTTGAGTAGCGTCCGTCTCGATGCTCGCTTTTGCGGGACAATAAAGTTAACGACCGTAACGAGATACCGGTACGCGTCCGGCTTGCGGTATACTGTATGTAGGTGGTGATCAGCGGAACGCGATTAATCCTGTATAAGCCCCCCGCCACTCACCAAATGCGGTCATATTCCGCATTTCTTTTTGCCGCCATAAATGATCACTCTCTGTCTCTCGGTAAGCCCAAAGCAAATCGGCTTAATAACCACAGGTTTTTTGTCAATAACCCCCCCCCTCCCCCACAGATAGTAGAGGGCTTCCAACGACGTGGATTGGTTTATTTTCCCATTGCCTCTCCCACATTGAAATACGACATCATCGTTTTTTGTTATGGAAACAATTGGCAAAAAAGTGGCCTCAATTCCTAGGCTAGTTTGCGGTATTTATTGTTAAAAATTCAAATTTACGATTAATGGAAACTTATTTGAGTGGATGTAAATCGGTGAATGCTAAATAAATATCAGCTTTTCAATGATTTTTTTATTTATGAAAATGTCAATAACACCAAAATATTTCTTTTATTTTTCAGTATATCATCGAGGAAAGTTAAGGTAAAAATAATTGAGATTAATTACATTTTTTTAAGTTAAGAAAGAATTGAAATTTTGAAGAAACCGTAATTTTCGAAAAGAATCTCTGCAATTACAATAACATGTATTATTCATATATTCGGAGAAATTACTTATTAATATTGATGTTATCTTTGTACGTATTTATCTAATCGTTATTAAATGAAATTATTTTGCCACGACAATTAAAATACAGTGTACGGACGAAATAATAATTATTATGTTATATATAATACAATAACATTAACGCCTACATTAACGGCAGTCTGCACTATTTGTTAATTGTGTTTCGGCTGGGATATGTTGAAATTACGCGTACCGGAAATGTTTGTCTAGGAAAGAATAGTTTGTGAACAGCTCTGTAACAAGTCCCTCATATTGCGATACGTGCTAGTGTTTTAATTTGTCAGGGGAATGGCCGGGACAAGCGGCATACCGATGGCCGACGGCGGAAGGAGGTAGCGATAAGAACAGGAATTAGAAAAAGCAAAAATATTCCAAGCTCTTAGGAGAATTAGACCTCACGACTCCTACCTGCGAGCATTTATCCTGGTTTGGCAATTGATTTACTCTCAAATCAAGAATTCTCCGAGTTAAATTTCATCTTCGGAAAATAAATTTCACTATATATACTTTAAAAAAAATTATCTTTGTCTCAAATAAAATACTCAATGACTCGTACGACAGACGCTTCTTGGTTTTAATTTACATCGAACTATATTCGGGACTGTTTGCCCGGTAACGTCGGGCCATTAATTTTTAACATCGTTATTGGCCAACGTTACCGGCGTGACGTGTGTTTTCACTGATTCCTCCTTTCAGAAGCGGTCCATGAACTGCAGACAACGCTACCTCTTCTCGGTTCGCTCGGAAGGCTGTCAAGAGCACGCTCACAATACATTATATTAGCCGAGGCAAAACTGAGCACTTGTATTACGAGAAAATTGGCTTTGTCCGTCGGCGGTTCGGGTCTGGGGGCGGCGTACACGCACGGACGGAGATTTCGGTCGTCTGACGGAGTCAAATTTATACATCGGATTTATATCCGTTGCGGGAGAGGAGAGGAATTTAAATGGGGGCCACAGAGTCTGATTTCAGTTTAATAGAAGCGGTTCCGAGTGGAGCCCTACATGAAATACATCCGCTGTATTATCCTCGGAAATTGATTAACCGAACTGTATCGGGCAAAATTAATTATTAATTCGATTATTCACTATCGTCGGCAGCGTTCCGTCCAATAAAGCAGTGCCATATTTCACACGACGGCTACCGATGGAGCTACCTATCGTCACGGTCCAAATACCGCAAGAAGTCGAAAAGTCGGTTTATTTCTTCAAATTGTTTAAACCTTTTAACAGCGCATTGAGTTTAGTGACGGCGGTTAAATGTTCGGGCGTGTTTCGAGTAATTGAAGTGGTAACATTGTTGCAAACGCAGGGTGCGGCCTCCGAAATAGTTCGGGCCCGACAACGCCGAAGGTTGGCGGAAGTTGGGGTACAATGGCGGCCAAGCATTCCTCACCGCCCAACTTGTAAACATTTTACATGCAGACCAAGGCGCAAGTACCGGCGGCAACATTTTGTGCACTTCACACGATATTGAGAACTGTAAATGTTTCTATAAATAAAAATTCGTTTAATTTCGTACGATGATCTTTAGGGGACGAAGTTAGCAGACAAGTTGGTGGCGTCGGCGACATTTACAACTTGGTAAATTAGGGGAAACCCTTTCAGTTCACTCAATTTAATCGGTTTATCCATGTCCGAAATGCATTTCTATCGGATTTTCGACTTGACCGTGCATTCTTCTCCCGCACTAAAGAGGGACGGGGATTCACTAAACTATAGTTCTCGGTCCGGTTAAACGGAACTAACTCCGCTCCGTTGGGTGAAAAAAAGGAAGGAGGGAAACGCCCCGCGTGACTCGACTAACGAAAATCTCGACTTCCGGTCTTCGGCCTTAAAACTTTTAGCGGGACCTCGGAACGCCCGGGGCAGCCTTAAAAAACCCGGAGGGGCCTTCCTATTTCCGTTCCTGGAACGAGAAACTGCGGTTCCGGCCGCGCACTGGAATATTAGAGAGGTTAACGCGACCGAGATTAAACTGCCCGCCCCACAACCCTTTATATTCTAATTGCCTACGCGTTTTTAGAACCGCTCGGCCAAACCGAAAATCCCGAGGGCCTGGTAAACCGAAATTATATTAATTACAATTCCCACTGGAATCTATAATCGATACATTAAATTTGAGAACTACCGATTCTCGGATAATTGAATTTTCCGGTTGGCGGGTCGTAACTATGGCGCATTATGGACTCGCTAATTGAAGTATGAATACGATGATCCGATTTAAGGAACGCCACTATAATTATAGTTAACATTAAGGGAAACATATTTTAATGATTTTGGAAGAAATACAAGCGGTATTAATTGTATTTGGTTGGAATTGCAATTGTATGATGTGTTTAGTTCTTTTGTACAATCTCGAATTCAGTGTGTCGGATTTTTGTTATTCTTAAAATATATGTTAAGCGTTAGTTATGTTTCCCTTCTGAATTAAATTACCGTTGCATGTCGAACCCACACTTTATTGCACATGAAATTCTGTACGGCTTACCATTTATGCGTTTACTAATGAGATATTACAACATGTTTCATTACAATGAAGTACATAAGACCTGGATATTTTAACTGAAACTGCAGGAACGATTATGGTTGACGAATGTCTTCAGGATAATCCTAAGGGGCGTTAGAAACCCAAGAATTTACATGTGCTGTTTGAGGATGGGAGGTTGGCTGTAGGTTAGGGCTGGATTTCAATTCTGGCAAGTTACATCAGTGCCCTAAGCTGCAATTATTAGGGAGGGACGGGGGTCGGTGTTAGGGTGACTCGAGGCGTGCCCGCGGGAGCCCTACATGACGACAAACAGAGAAAGGGCAGCGGCCACCCTCAATTCAACTTCAACGAATTCCAAACCGGTTCCCAGCGCTTCTATTTATTCAGTTATATATTCCGGCCCCGCAGCCCGTGGAAATTCAGAAGGGCGCGCCCCCACGGGGGACCGCGAACGTAAAATAAAATACAGAATATGGTTAGAAATACATTTTAAAAATTCGAGGGCAACGCCTGTCCCGGTATCTTTTTTTTTGGACCGGCCTCCCCAAGGCAAACACCCAATCTGCATTTTAATGAACTCGCTCGATTAATGATAACTTTTTATCGAAAAATTGTATGTTTGGATTTCGAATTCTTTGGACAAACGTGGTTATTGGATTCAGTTCGAAATTTATGCTTTGTTCTAGTACACAATTGTATTTTTAGCATATGTAATACATTTATAAAAAATGTTTGAACTATTATCTTCATATGTAGAAGTATGCTTCAGATTTTATTGATTTTTTACAAGTTTTGATCGAAATATCACAATTATCGTTCAGAAAAACTCCACGTAGAAAACGTTGACGATGATAACGTGTTGGGTGAAAGGTAGAACGAATTAAAGCACAGTCTAACAGTTTATCTTCAAAAAAACCAGCTGGCACTAATTGGTAATTAAACAAGAGATTGCCAAGAGGGACGAATTTATAATGGGATAAAATACAAAATATAAAGAGACATCTGTACATATTCAATGCATACCACAACATAGGCCCGGTATTTAAATGGAATCGTGATGGAAGCAAAGCGGTAGCTAGAATATTTTCTTTGCTAAATTTATTACATGTTAATTAACTAAACCTCAATTAAAAATACCCGTGCATATTTATGCAGCTTATTATGCTAAATAACTAGTTACGATACATTTATTTCATTATATAACGTCGAATTAATAAATGAAATATAAACGAGGGAACACTAGGGAAAATCCATTCACATAGGATAAGACAAATCCGCAGGCACAAATGGATCGTGTTAACGGAGTATACACTGTGTTAAGTTAGCGATTCGCAGAGTCTATAAATATTAAAATGAAAGTGTAATATAGTAGAAATAAAGTAGAGCATTATTTCCAGTGAATTAAATTCATCCGCCGTATTTCAAATCACGATTCACCAAGTCTGGCCTCTCACTCGGAATACAGAGGATGTTTGGCGGTAACGGCCCCAGGATAATGGATGGGGGGGGGGTCCTCCCTCCTCTTTGCCATTCCACGGATTGACCTCTTTACTAATATTCGTCCCTGCGCTCAGACCACCCGCCACTTTCCAGACAGTACATCAAAGCTAATTCCACGTCGGTTGCCCATTTGACAATTCGGGTACGACAGAAAACCTATAAAATTGGTGTGCCGAAAGGTCCTAATTTATGATCTTACCGAGGATGTTTGTGTACAGCACACAGAAATGGTATTAATATTTTCCCGATTGTTAACATCCATTTTAGATACTCCAACTAATAAGGGCGGCGCAAAATATTTAATGTAGAAAAATCGCCAAAAAATAGAAACAGAAAATTAAGTTATATTTACCTATTAGATATATAATTAAAATGATATAACCGCAGTTTGTATAACTTATTCGGCTGGTTCTAGTCTGAAACGTGTAAACTGTCGAGAAAAATAGCGTATTTGAATAGAATATTTTAACTATGCCTCCTTATATGCGGTCTATCCGGACGGTCTGAATGCGGATGCGGGTAGTAAATGTCGGAGAGTTGGGTTTTCATTGGGCGCGGAGACATAAAATAATTGACTTACTGGGTTGTTGTTAAGCAGGAAGCTGAGGCTGGCCGGCGGCTTGGAGGGGGGCGAGCTGCAGTTGGCCCTGAGCAAGTCCCCGACTTCGTACTTCTCCCTTTCCGTCCTTATCTCCGGCCCTTCAGCCGGCAGTTCTGACAACAAAAAGAAGAAGGCGAAAAAATACGATTTCAGTTCAATCCCATATTTTTGCCCCCTTCCGAGTCCAATCCCGGGTTTATTGGATCTACAGGCTAACCGATGGGGCTTGAGCGAAATTAAATTCATCGCTCGAGTCTTGATACGGAGCCAGAAAACTGATGGGCATCTCTGAAAATTTAGCCCTTCCTGTTTCCAATTTTAGAAAATAATAATTGCGCAAGTTCGTTGGGTTCATTTAATACATGTTTATAAATATAAGTACCTTCCCCGAACAGCCTGATATTCTTATGATATAACTTAAAATAGGTTCCAAGAGTTTGACCAACCTTTTCCGAACTAAGAATAGAGAGGCTATTTTAAATTTAACTCAAGAGGAACGGTGGTGGCTAAATGGCTTTATTGTTAATGGCGCAATCATTGTATTTGGAATCGGCGAGTATTATTCTTCACATCATACCCCTTTATGATTATCGTTTTTGTTATATTAATTGTTAAACCCAATTCAGACAGTATTTCAATACGGTATTGATTCAATCTAGTTTGAACTTTCCACCAAGAATATCTCATAATAGCTATTGTATCCGCGTAAAGTTTCATAAGCGGATGTCTAATTGGTGAGATTCCGACTCCTTCTGCTTGCTTCCAGAAAACCCTATAGCTGACAAGGAAACAATAATAGTTTCCAAGTTTTCCTCCTTGTTCAGTAACTTCAGTGATCTTTATTTCATTAGGGAGCTCTGAGCCAACCGAGATAATAAAACTAGCTAAATCAATAGTTTCTAAATAAGATAAATATTGCCGACCTTAAAGAGAAAATACAATCAATCCGTTCTTCTGAAATAATATGTCCCGAATTAGCCCATACTAGCCCATAATATTATGTGTAGACTGTAAGAGGTGCCACTTCAAATTCCCCACGTCCCGTTTAGATGTCTCAGAGTGTCTGCTTCTTTCCAGAACGCGATGCAATCAAGCGTTATTCCAGGTCGCCAAGCAATCACTTTACAAGCCCCAAGCCAGAGGGGACCAAACATAAACATAAACTTCACCTTTAGACAAAATTAGGAACTCACTCGCACCATCCAAACAGATAAAGAACGGAATGGATGGGACCATTAGCTAGAGGACCAACTAGCAATGCTTCTATTGTCAAGTTTCGACACTCGCTCCCAAGTTGTTTCAGAGCAATTTACAGGCTTATTCTACAGTGTATCAGGATTGAAGTAAAATAAAATAAATATGAACGGCAAAATCCCCCACACGGCTTATAAATAATTTATTCGAGTTCATTAATAGACTGGCGAGTAGGACTTGGGGCCGGTCTTATCCGGCAGTTTAAAATAAAGGCGACAGCCAAGTTCCAATCGGCCGGAGGAAAAATCGGGGGAATATCAGCAGCGTGGGTTGGCCCTACTGAAATCATTAATAGGAGCCCCGCCCGGCCAATTGGAACAGTGGTTTAAAAATAGAGACGGCGGGAGAAAAAGAAATAATTCACCTTCAAAATTCCCCCCGCCTCGGCCAAGATAAAAGGAATCGACCGACGTATACATTGCAAAGTTACATTAAGAGTTTATTTCCGACCTCAAAGAAAGGGAGAGCGTATTGAGATACTTGCGGGGAATTTCGTGATCCACCCCGAGACTATTTCTAGTTTATTCGCTTTTATGTCGCTCTTCGCCAATTTGAATATCCCAGAGGAATATATTTCAGGATCTCGGTTACACACAGGTACGTATTGTTTTCTTCTTCCCGCGGTGAGAAATAAGAATCAACTTTTGAAAATTGCTTCAGCATATATTGTTGTCACATCTCGACTGTTCCCGATTTATAAATCAAATGGAAAAACTGTGGTAGATGATTGGAAATTATCCGATACAAATATATATATTGATAACATAACTTAATAACGCGAAAAATGTCCACACTACTACTTACTGAAAAATATGTCAGAAGTGAAAAATACAGTAATCGCTATTTCTAACATGCCGAATTAGCTTGTTGGGTTTCTCGAAAATACAGTTCGGCCGTATGTTTTATTTAAACGCGGAATATTGTAAATTTAGTGTTCATAATGTCAGAGTCTTATACCGCAAACGATTGCCAAGTATTCCGTTGGTTTAATTCTTTATGTTGTGAATATAATTTCAATTATACTCACTTATTCAGAAATTATCCCTGGTTCTACGTGTTAACAATTTGAGGAGGCTGAGGTTCCCTGCGCGGAATTATGCGACTTATAATAAGTGTTGATATTCATGATTCGGGAATTGTGATGTCTGCGTGAACGGGGAGAAAAAATATTTCGAGGGAGTTAATTTTCGCAAAGCATTAATTTTAAGTTGTACATTTATAACGGAACGAGCACCAACAATAGTATTCTAGGAGTTAGCGCCGACTGACAAAGAACTAGTCGGTACTCAACTCAGTAAATTAGTGTTCGGAGTTTCATTGTACTTTGAAGAATCACGGAACACCCTCTCGACATCGAATTAGCTCAGCGCCCTATACGATGTAACACCGGTGGAAAAGTCGGATGGGGCCAGGGACAGAGCGGAGACAAAGGAACATATCCGATAAAGCGGGAAGAATGGGGAGAATCTGGACGTTGGGAATAGGGCCGGTGGCGGAAAATAAGGAAAGGGCCGGAGAGAGATAGAAGAAATGGATCTGGGTGAAAAAAGCAGTCTTGAATCAAAGCCGGGGGAGGTTGGGAAGAGAAAGCTGGGTGGAGAAAGGGGAGGAAGAGAGAGAAAGGGAGAGATATTGGGAGTTATTGGGGAGTGAGGAGGGGCCGGCAGACGGTGGCAAATATACGGGGTATGAAGGAGGAGTGCCGGTGCGAGTGGGAGTGAGAGGGAGAGGGAGAGAGCGGGCCCGGCGAAGTGATATCTCTCCGGCTTTTATCGCTCCCCCCGCAAACCAATAGCGCACGCCTACTCCTCACGGCCACTTCCCACCACCCCCGGACCCGTCCGTCTCCCTCGGACCCTACCTGATTCCAATCCCCACCGTCGATAAGTAAACACGTATAAATTAAGTCCCAATTTAATCCAACGGCGGTGAAATAAATAGCGGCTCGTTTCGAAATACTGAGCAGCGGGTATAAATGCTCCAATTTATACCTTTCGGTATAGAACATCTGGAATCCACTTTTGGGCGCGTTCAAGTTTAGTTCCGCCTTAAGGTCAGGAAGATTCTAAACAGCAAATATATAGGAAATATTCACCCACGCTTTTGGTGTACGTTTTTTAACATTTTGGAGAGTGACCGCGATATTAGGGCAGCTGTTAGTCTCGGATGACCTAAGTTATAGGTTGAGTGGGTATTATATCATGGCGGCAACTGAGTGTCACGTCCACGCCCTCAGCCGGGGCCCTCTCGTCCTGAATATTCACATATTCGCCGGACCCCTTAATTGCGGTCGAGCTCGCCAAGACGCCAACACCCGCCCGCCGTTATTATCCCTATTTTTACCCCGTTAATTGTCCCATCATCCTTCCTGTAATTCTCGTTCATTTTCCACGCAGCACTGCCAAGAGTATAATATCTGGAAATGAAGTTAACGACAATTACCGGGATTTCAGTGTTACAGGAGGGAATTGGAAAGTTCTGAATACCTTTCAGGGTCCAGATAACCGGAGATCCACTTATTGCACGTAAAAAATTTGAAACGAGTTATAAACCACGCAATTGCGTTTTTATGGACAGCATTGAAACTCCTCTCGGAATCGCAAATTATACACAAAGTCGCGAATGTATTCCAAATCCAATCTAACGACAATCTGTTATCTGTTACTGCATTAATATGAACTTACACATGTCGGTTGCTTACGAAATTGCCTATCAGCACTTACACTACGTTCTTTATTAAACATGAAATTATATAAATGCTTAAGTATAATTTTTATTTGAAAAGCACGTTTCTTTGCTGCTCTCGTTGGTAGTAGGCCAAATATCATCGTTCACTATAAATCTAGGCCCGAACGCCTTCTGGGAAATTGTCTCTGTTGAGACAGCCAATGGGTAATAAATCAGATTAAGTCCGCTCCGACCTCCCTCCTCCTCCAACCTTAATTTCGTCCTCTTAAAGTATTTAGTTGGGGCCTATAAGAGTAAGCGTCACAGCCACGAATTAGTGGCTCCTACAGCTTATGTCTCACTTAAGCGTCAAATAAATTTTGATTTAAGCAATAATTCTTTCCCGCGCTCTGACCCATAACGAACATCAACGCGTTTAGGTAGGAAACGTGCCATGCAATGAACGTCTGGATGATCAGACGGAACGAAATAAAAATATTTAATCTGTAAAAGAAAGATGTCGCTTTTTAAATATTTGATAGTATTTTAGTAGAATTCAACAATTTTGTCGAGGAAGAAGCGTTCTAGGAAAACCAAGGAGTGGAGGCAGGAGATTGAAAAAAGTACGGGAAAATTAGGTCCACAATTATAAAAATTATGCGCAACCGAATCTGGTGAATTTTATTTCTATTTTGAATAGTGTCATAGCACTGTGCGTAATGATTCGCGAACAAGTAGTGCACCCGTAATTTAACGAATGAAAATATATAAATAAACGGAATAAACACTGTTTCTTATCTGGGACGCCAACTCTTCTCCGAAGGGGGACTTGACTGGGGAATCGGCTAATTAAGCTCAGTTCCGACGGGATGTCGGGCGAACGAACTACATTTCTTTTATCTCCGGCCGAAAGATAAAAAGGGCTTTTTAACAATAAAGGCTCAGGAAGAAAGGGAAAGCGGGGGAAAGGAATAAAAAAAGTAAGAGAGAGGAGAAAAGGAAGGCCGAAAAGGGTGGAAAGGTCGGGCCCCGTTTGTCTTTGACGCCTTTTACAGTTATTACGGCCGGGGGTTAAACCGGCATGGCGATATACACCCCGGACCTTGTTTAACACCCTCCTCTGTATTTACATTGGTTCAAAACGCCCACGATTTCATACTGATCCCTGGAGCACCATGTTGAAATACAATTACTATCCTTGTTACCACATTAATACCGTATTACATGATTAATCGTGTAATATATTTTTTAAGTCCCAAATACGTTCCTGTCGAATATGCCAATTACCAAATAGGACAGCAATTAGTCAGTTTATAGTCAGCTTCAGGTCGTCGTAAGTTGGTTTCCATTCGCTTAATTAAATACCTCTAATATTAGAAAAATACTTGATGATCTAATTCTGAAATTTCGTAAAATTCCCTCAACCTAACAATATACGTGTCCAGTCTAAAATGTCACCCGCTTTTGCCGGTTTACAAAAGTCCGTTATCAGAGGCGTCACTGCGATAACTGTCAGCTCGCGTTGAAGGACAGGCGGTTTCATGTGGCGGCCAAAAGAGAAAAAGAGGCAGAGAGAATCCGATCCATTTTAATGTTAATTGCTATCATTTTTGCCCAAACGAGAGGGAATAATGACGTGCAGTAATGGGCTGCGACATAATCGCCCTAATTTTTGTTTTGTTTTTGTTTCAACTTGTTTTATATTATACAATTACAGTACATTACATTTTCCACTTGTTATTCAAATTATTACTTTATATAGCACGTTTCCCTCATTTATGAATTGTTATTTCTTAAATTAAAAATAAATCCTTATTTAATTATGAAGTATACGTAATAGTTGTGCTCTGATTTCGCCAAAGTCAATACCATTTTGATATACTAAAGCAATTACGTACGTCGGCTGTGAATATACAATCCTGTCATCACTATACAGTAACTGCATAAGCAAAAGTCAGATATCTCATTAAATATTAAATTTAATCGGATTAAATCATTTAAATAAATATTTTTTTCCTTTAAATTGTGTACAATCAACATATTTAGATATATTGTACAAATTATATTATAATTTGTAAACATGAAGTATTTGAACTGTTTTTATAGACAAATTGTTGATTAACCAACTATTCACGGCCATAATTAAATATAACAGATTTGGGAAATAATTAAATCCAGTTGCACAAACACGGCGCTGATAGACCCGCATTACTCGGGTGATCTCCGGCATTTAGTATCTACAGGCGCTCATATGCAACGCAATCTAAGTTGTTTCGAAATTAATCATCTTTGATTTCCACAGTCATTCTTTACCCAACTCTCTCAGCACTACCGTGTTTTGGCAGGCATATTAAATACACCCTTGTATTACCTTATGCCCTATATAAGTATGGCCTAGTATTTGGAAAAATGATCCGCGAGGAAGTCTCGATTCTGTGATTTTTCTATTGCACTACGCGTAAAGTGAGGACAAAATTCGGTTACAGTCTCTACATTTACTCTACTCTTTACCATCTACACGAAGTTTGCTTCAATGCTATTTCCTAGTGCAACTGGGGCATGTTTACCGAATCAGAATCCGGAACTTCTCTGTACTCGACTATTTGAAAACGGTTGGAGAGAAGACCGAAAAATAACCTTCTCCGGCCCTTAAAATATCTCGCGGACGATATTATACAGGATGACGAAAAAAACGTTAGGACTATAGAGCAAACATGGGGCGGGGGGGGGGGACAATGTCAAAAATTTCAGACGAACGCGGAAAAGCTTTTCGATTAAAAGGCAATTGATTTATTTCCCCGCGATTGGTTTTCAGCGCCGTTCTCCTCCCCCACGGGCCCCATTTATAACCGTGTTCAAGACAGTATAATTGATTCATCGCTCCGTTGAATGCGTTCGTTCGAGTCGGTCTTATTTTTATCGTCGGTCCAGAGCCGGTGAAACGATTTCATTTCGAATTTTTCGCTCAATTAGCCGGAAATTTTCCACGGGAAATTTTCCGTCCCGCCGGAATATTCGGGGCCAAGAGTCGAGATGTCAACTGTTCTGATAATTTCATTTACGTTTACGCTTTTCTGAAATTAAAACAGAAAGAAATAGCTGCTTTTATTCCGAAAACAACTCTTACTGAGGATAATTGGTTCAGTTTCCAATATTTATGTCTGAGCGGATAATAAGTTTTTTACTCGGACGAAATCAAATAACCTAAATGTCTTATTTCATGACTAATTGTAACCAAACAACCTAAAGGTATTTAAAAAAGGATGTATTTTGTAAACTTGTTAGGAGCAAACAAATATATGTTATATCGGTACTTCCTTATGTTGATTGTGCCATGAAGATTGTTTCTGAAGATTAATTGGCCATTCATTTTGCAATTGTTCTTTGACCTGAATGAACCAATGAGGGGTAAATCTTGTCTCTTCGAGCGGATCAGAAGGACGATAAACACGAATTAATCCGTGGGTCAAATTCAAGCGGACATTTTCAAGAATGTGCCGTATAACCCACTTCTCTTAGACGGTCCAAAAGCTTTTTTGACAATGTTCACGGTGACGCAGTTCGGACTCTTCAGACAGTCCCGATTTTAAAATGTGGCTTCCCCTTCAATTATTCACCGAAACGGAAACCGGTTATAATCCGGTTATATGATAGCGTAAAACTTTCCGGGGAGCGCCGGGGTCGCCGGTGCGGAAATTCGAATTGCTTCCGGAACGAATGCCATTATTTACGAGTACGCGTGGGCGATCATCCCACCCCCGCAATTGTTCCCAGAGAATCGTTTGCTTTCGAAAGATCACTTTCAGCGTCAACACTAACTGTTTGATATCTTTACACGATGCATTAAACCATCATTCTTAGGTATAATTTCAATTTTTCCCTAAATAAATACGCTAATGTAGTTGTTGGTTATTCTTTAACCGATCCCCACGAAGCCTAAATTCAGGCCGAAATACCCGTCGTTAGGGACTATTCGCGCTTTCGGTTAAATTTTAAAACTTAGTATAATTAGTAACTATAAAACGAGAGGTGAACGGTTGGGTATAAATTACAGAAATAAATAGAGTGGTAAAGGGGGCCACAAAAGAGAAACAAGACGGTCTCTTAAACGTCGGATGAAACTTTTCCAGACTGGTCCCCGAATAGAGACTACACGGTATTGGAGGGCGCTCACACCCGCCTCAAGTTTCCTTGAGGCGCCGTGTTCAAAAAACAAAACGTGTACCGCCGCCATTCCGGATTCAGTGCCGACACTGTTTCTACTTCTTCCAGTCCGAAGTTTGTATTTTTTCCCTTTCCGCTCTCTCGCACGGCGAGCTTTTCGTATTCATGAAGAATTTCCGAACCCCTCCCGTCTCATGAATATTTTCGTTCTGGACCGGATTAGGGCAATCGGAATGAAACTTATTTCATCCGGCCCTTTTGAATTTTTACTCGGCAGCGGCGAGAGTCACTAGCGGTGAAACCGTTGTTTTGCCGGGCGTTTTACGAAAATAATAAACGGCCCGACGGATTTATTCCGGACATAAGTGACTTTTGTCGGCCAGACGTGAATCGCCGGATGGAATTTTATACGAGGCGAGGTACGAGAATACCTTCACTCTGTAGCACATCAAATGTCGAAGTGAACTCGAGTAAAAAGAATCCTTAACGCGGTCCCGCATCGCAGAATTTTGCCTTCTTGTCTATAAAAGTAGAGCCAGCTGTTTTTCTTTATTTCTTGTAAGTTTAACATAAATTAAGATGCATATTACATTTGAATATTATATAACTATTATAAAGTATATAAAATCGGACCACAAATAATGTAATCACGATATTAGGATTGCATTGTATTATCTGTAATGTAGAATGAAACTGAGTATTTATCTTACCTACTATTTCGCAAGGGCTAACCTAACCTAATTTAACCATCCGCCTGCCTAAAAGCACGAAATCATGAGGACATTAAGACAGTTTAATTGCCGTCATCGCAATCGCGTCAGTTTCGGTTTAGTATGAAAGAAACTTACAAACCATTAGACTTGTGGTGGACCACGTTAATCAAAACATAAATGACCCTCCAAAAAAACCACCGCATTGAATTTCGAGACATCTCCCGTTCAATGTTTGTGCAACAAGTGCCTCACTCGCATTTAGGCCATGTCGTAATGAATAATGTCATTAACGGGTTCATTTTTTGCCGCCGGCCTGATACGAGGTCGTGGCAGAAAAACATACTTCCTGCCTCTGTCACATATGTTGTAATCATTAATTACATTCTATTTATTAGAATATAGGCTGTAGTATGCATTAATTACAATTCATATAAACTCATGGAATCACTCGTGAAACAAAACCGCACAGACACCGTACTCTCGGACCGCTTTACCGTTCTATGAAACACCCTTATAACTACTTAACTCTTTTTAATTAAGCAATACACATTTAAATATATCATACGATATTTTTTTTGTATCTATATGTATTATAACTAATGCGCTTAAAATTGTAAATGCTTTTCATTGGACCGCATATGCACTGTTTCACGGGTTCAGTTACCGCTCACACAACATTGCAGAGTTGATGCGGTTCAATTAAATATGTTTCTCGTTTTCAGTATGTAGATTGGTGAAACAATTAAGGATGGAGTGGAAGCGGATGATGGGAACTGTTTTCAGTTTATGCACGCTATTTACACGTTATATTTGTAATTATTTTTATAATCTTCTATTCCATCATTTTGTTTTTATCTTTTCACGTGTATAAGCCGGGTTTTTCATTAGCCCGGTTTCTTCTACCGGTTTCAGTGGGGGAGGGCGGGGGGACAAGGCGTAAATTAACTTTCTTTCGAGGTCAATTTGCATCGGGACCGCTGTTATTAGCGCGGTTTGGAAAACGGGCGTTCGGCGAAAGGGGAATTGACCGGAAACGGACGTCCAATAGCCGCCGTCCTATAGCGATTCATTACTCGCCTCGATTACGACCGCGTTCCAAATATAAATAACGCCCGGGCCACACATGCACGCGCACAAACAAAGAAACCCCGAGGGGAATCCGCCCGAATCCGCTTCGGAAGGGATTCGAGGCGGGACATTTGCCTAATGTGAGGTCTCCAACCCGCAGTTTCTACTTGTGTTATTTCTCTACCCCCCCACCCCCTACTACATCCGAAACCGCGATAACATCCGTCCTCAATACCGTACGGTGCCTCCGTAATTCACCGCATTGCAGTGTGTAATTTCGTGTAATATCCCGGCCCCGGCCCTGAGTACTTCGGCTCCGCCTTGTTCGGTAAAATACCACCTGTAGAGACAGTTAAAAATTGCTGATTAAAAAAAAAGTAACTGCCGGCTATAACTACAGTAACTTGTTACAGAAAGAACGGGTCGCTTTGTTTCACTATCAGATTCGTGACCTGAATAATTTGGGTAAATGATCTGAAATTAAACAAAGTTGTAAACACCGATGCAATCTGAATAATATCGGGAATTATTTTAATAGCGCGCTATTTGTAATTTTTTAAGATATCCAAGATATTTCTTTTATTTACACGTATCTTTTATTTATTACTGAGCCCATTTTTATGGCCAGCCATTCCTACTACTTATTTTACCATCATATACTGCGTACATCGAGATATGTATCATCACAAATCTTCTTAAAATGATCACATAATGCTTATTAAATACATATACATACTATACATATATAATACTATACGTGACTAATTAACGAGTGAAACGTAATTGATCAGATTGACATCAATGTAGCTCTGATGGATTACAAGTGAAAGTGATGTCATGGAGTTGATTATGAAATGGAAATTTGTTTCTTCAGTTAATTACTAACTGGAATTATTACTATTGAGTCAGTATTAGCATATTAATATTGTAAGTGATATCTTATAAATGCAATGACAGCCGGGAAAAGTTTGTAATTTCCGGAAAAATTGATCCAACCGGAGAATTATAGTTGGGTTTTAGTATTCACCGCGTTCCGGGCGTCGTCGACCATTGTCTCTGGGATATCTTGGCCAGAGAGCTTCCTTATTTATTAAAATCTATTCATACTATAGCGGAGTTTTTCCTTCGACCCGCAGTCGGCAGGGCCCTTGACGTCCGTTTGCATTTTCAGATTTGTCGCAAGACGAGAATGTGAGGAAATTTCAAAGCGTACCATATTTAAAAAAAAAATTAAATCCTTATATTTACTGATCGTAGACGAACAATCAATCGAGGGCAATAAAAACAGCTTTACCGAATTATCTATTAATTCCTATATTATTGTCAAATTAGTCCAACTATTCAATTTTGTTCAACACCTGATCAATTTAAAGCATTAGTTTGGGTCCACAAGGAATCTATATTAAAACTGATTTAGATTTTTTTTAGTATGTTTTACATCCTGTATATTTTAACGTTTTACTAACAAACAACGACACCAAAATCTCTTCCTCTATAAAGTCTTCTTGGGAATTACTTTGCTCTATTTATTCCTTTTTTTCTTAGCCATTACCGTTACGGAAATCTGCCCGGGCGTCGACCCAGTTTGTTCCCGACGACGGTCTCCCACCTTTTATACATTTGTTTATATCAATTACAATCTCAATATGTAATGTCTTTTGGTTGCCCAACGGGGACTGGGAAGCATTAATAACAAGGGAAAACGAGAGGGCTCTCCGCGAGGAAAAACAGACAAGATTAATAAACCCCGGGTTGGCTTTCACGAGACAGCCAACGATTAATTTCGCCTCCCTTCCAGTCCTTCTTCCTCTTTATCACTCCTGCCTCTTCTAGTTCTTCTGAAGTATATTTCATATTTCCTATAGACCGATAACCCTGTTCGCTTCCAAACTCGGGACAGATCGAAATCCTAAAGACGATTAAATATTAGAGTCAGTTTTTAAATTTATATTATTTATATTTTGGTCAGGTTTTAGTGCCAAAGTGCATAAACTTCGAACGACTATCATAAGGCAGAATAACTGCGGCGTAAGTTATTACGTTGCGTTGAACACAATAATAATCAAAATTGACTCTCTTTTTCTGCTTTTATGTTATAATACTACGATAAAAATTATGTGTTGTAATTTGTTATAGGACTAATCCGGTCAAAATTACCACGATATTTAAAGCGACACGGGGATTTCTCAATTACTTTATCGCATACATGCCACTCTGATATTACAGAATTATTTCATTTCTCTAAATAGCATTAGTTGATTTCTTAATATATAGTTCCAAGGAACATTTGTCGCCACGATTGGTATACTTCTCAAAAGACATTGAGCAAAATGTTTAGAACACTTGGTTGTTTACAGTTCCAGTAAAAAGTGGGATTTGGAATGAAATAAAGAGCCGTCTCCAGCCTTATTTACTTCCCGTATACAAAGAGAAAATGGAGTAAATAAATTCGGGCAGTTGTCCTTTTTTCCACATTAACCGGAGACTAGAGCGGAGCCGCTGGCTAATAGATTAATGAGGATTAGATATAAATTACCCTGCCCCGAAAAGAGCAATTTACTCGCCCTATAGTCGGAGGGAGAAGCCTACACTAATACGTTTTTGTTTAGAGCATTTTTAAAGCGCTTTTCTGTCGGAGTCGAAAGCAAACTCGGGGTTGGAAAAAGAAAATGTTTTGATTGGGCACACGCAATATTATGATGAGGAGTGATAATATTTTTAATTTAGATTCAGAATATTCGTCCGTATAGGAGATTCTACAGCCGGGTCCGAACTGCAGTGCTCGGCGGCCTAACTGGGTCGGATATGAAACTCAAACAATAGGTGTCGGCCACCCGCACGAGTTGAAATCTGCGCGTGTGCGTGCGTGCGTGTGCGTGGTCGGTGACCGGAGCGGGCTCGGTTCTCATTAACGTCCAAATACGGACAGTACCATCAACCATAAAGAGCCGAATCCATATCCGAAACGCCCGTCGGTCCAAATCCAGCCCCACCGGCTAATCCCCGATTGTTTTCCCGACGTATAAAACAACCCCCCGCCACCGGGTGGAGACCTACCTTGTCCCATTTACACAACCGCAACGCGTCATATAACCGGGTCTATGGAGTCTGTCATTTCAATTCACCCTCAATAATACCGCTTCACCCTCAGGAGGCGTAGAGCAGGGATCGATTATGTTCATAATACATCTTATATCGTGTGACGGGTGGTATCGATTTGTCTACTATTTGTAGCCGCTGGCTAGACTGCGAGGGTATTAATTAATACTAACAGCGATAGACGCGCTCTAGCAGAGTGCCACGCACCGTTTCATACCGCGGGCAATATTAATACCAGGCATTGGGTTCTTAAGAGACACGGAGAAGGCCGGGCTTTTAGTCGAATTATCTATTTATAAGCTTTCGGTTTCACCGCGAAACCCTATAAACGGTGTATAATTGGAGAAGGGATTTTGGTCTGAGTCGGTGTCGGGTTCGATTACGCCATATAAATTGGGGCCGCTCCCGCTTCCATTACCGCTCTCCGAGCACCTCAGCCCCATTACCGGCACATCACTGAATACTGATTGATTGATATTAATTAATGCTCAACTCCGAGGGAATGAACGTAAGGATCAATAATTGAAAAGTTCATTTCAGAAAGTTCCCAGGAGTAGTTCTAGTACCCTTTTGACAGAATTTAAATTGAAAGAGTCGTTTGTTCCCTGCCACGCTTTATTTCCTTGGGAAATTTCATGATCCGCCGTGCGGTATTTTAATTTTATTTTTCAATCCGCTATACCCAATCTCTATTAAAGGATGAAAAGTATAATAATTTTAATATATAACTCCACGTTAGGCGCTTAGGTTTCATAGGATAAGAAGAAACAGGTCTGTCTAGGCGGCTACTTTTGTTTAACAGCGTGCGTTAGCCCTTTCCCGCTTTATCCTCTCAGCGGAATCCCTACTCGAGACGTTCGGTCCTGTTTGCCCGAGGATTTACGACACCTGCACAATTGCTCTCGGACCCCAATTTCGACCTCTCCGCCGGACCCGAAAATGTTTTATTATGCTACTGATTCGAGCGTCGCTACCGCCTTATTACTAGTGGAAAACTTTTGCACCCATCGGGCGTAAGAAATTGAAAATTGTGCCGCAAAAAATTTTAAAGTGTATGCGGTTAATTTAAATCTTTCTGGGACATTTACGACTAGCTAATAGCAATAAGAGGTTTAACGCTAAGAGGTTAATTATTATTAAATACGAGAGCATACTTCGTTGGTATTTGTCTGTAATCAATGTAAATTTCGTCTATGAGGAAATTGTCTGTCCGGAATCGTCGTTGTAGCCAGTTGCAACTGGTTTTCATAGAGCTAGATATTCATTCCACCAACTTCAATGACTTATAGCATTCGTGTGTGTAATTATTAAACAAAAATTAAAGGTTCAAAATTATTTGCACAATTTAATCCAATTCGTAATCTTTGTTACACGCCAGAAAATATAAAGGACAAAAAAGTATTTGATAATTAAATTATTTCAAGTATATCCTTGTTTTAATCAGTTCAATTCAACGTCCTAAATATCTCTTTTGAATGGTTTTTGTGGGTAGATAGGTTGGATTCAGGTGCTCCTTTCCCAATTCCTCCTTTGCCGTTGGCTGACAATTTCCCGTTGGGCCCCTCCCAATAGGACGGTCTAATTTATCTCGACCCGGCCTAAGTAAACTTACCCCCACTACCCCCTCCAACCAACCCCCTAAACTAAAACCGTCCCAATCTTAATAGATCGGACCACTGGCATCGATTTTTCTAACCCGACTAATGTTAGAGAACGGGGGGGGGGCATACTCTCGGATAGAACTAGTTGAGGGTAAATTAAGTAATTTTATCGTTTCATATCCTGTCCGCATTTTATTTCCGCCAAAGAATCGTATTAACTGTACATCCACAAATGGAATATGGAGAATGCGGAATTACCTGTCCTCAGCCATTGATATGAGGCGGCGTGAGTGGGCGGAACGAGAGGAAATTGAGTTCCTCTAATTTCCCAAATATCCGACCGTATATTGTAAGCGTTTTAAAGCAATATAGGAAATTCAATAAGAGAGAATATAACCACCGTATACAATATACTAAGGGGTTTATTACCCCTTAAATATTGAACTTGTCAAAACTCTTCTGATTGCAGCATTCGCCTGTTGGCGGTGCTCTACGCTGTAGCCTGTTAATTGTGGATGTAACCCGCGGGAGGGAAATAAAACCTTCCCCGTTTGACAAGCTTTTGGCACAGTAATCCAGAGCCACGGGGAAAAGACTCCGTACTCCATAAAGGCTTTCTGGGAACATTGGATAGTTCTGTCCACCTTCTTTTAAAGAATCTTGAACTCTGTTAATTATATTATACCTCTACCTTGCCGGGACTTCTGGCCGATTCCGCTGAAATGTCGATGTGACGATTGTCTCGGCACTTCTAATTGGCGTCCAACCAGTTATTTGTCAAACTCAAGGGGGTGAAAAGTCCGTTACGGAAAGGCCAATTATTTATTATTGGCTCTATACTCATTTTCACAATTTGTTCCATACTGCGGGGAGTTTATACGGCAGTGCCAGTTTTATCGGTAGCGTTTATAACGCATCTACTATCCAGGTACTCGTTATTAATTTCTATACGCCGCACCGAGTATAAACCGTCTTCACTGTCGGTTCGTAAATACTGTTTACTTGGCTACGTGCAAGTTGATATATTTTAATTTAGGTGAATGGAAGAAGAAAATATCAAAAGACGGTGTAAATACATTTCCGCAAGAGAACAAGTTCTCGGAGAGCGCTAAAATTATGTTTTAATTAAGATTACAGGTTTTTTTAAAATCTGTCCGTATCAAAATGCGCCTTTTATCTATTTAACTTTTGGTTCTCGCCTTTTATGTTTTTTTATTCCCCCGAGCCGGATAATTTATCTTGACCGGTTTAACTGGGGAGTCCTAAATAAACGTGGAGGGCCCTATCACAGGGGAAATTCGACCCACCCTTTGCCAGATGAGCCAACCCCCTCCCTCCAAACAAAGACGCCCTGCTTCGCCCACTGCTATTATATAGAAAAAAAAGGTTACACCAAATTCATGTTCCAATGGTTATTTTCTCATTTCAATCCGGTACGATTTGACGGCTTTATTTCTGTTTCACCACTCTCTTTTCTGTTTGTTTATGAAAGCTTTGTAAAATAGTTTGATTATTTGAGTTTGAATAAGATGTATTGAATCATATGTATATATACATATATAAATTACAAATATTTATAACCGTTTTATTATATCATGAATGAAAGGAATGAAGTTTCATAACTGATTATATTAATATGATTCTATCTTCTCATATTGAGGTAGAATCATTTGGCGATGAATTAATCCGTTTCTGAGTTGTAATTATACGGGTCGTAATTACCTTAATTTCTCGTTTGACATGTTTCTGAGTTCTCGACACGTACCATCCTCTCAGTTTCACGTGTATAATGGAGTTTACGTATAACCCCAACTCACAATATCTAGACGGAGATGTGTATGCGAATGAAAACTCGTTCCGGCTGAAAATTATTTTAACCCAAGTGAATCACACACCGGACCAGCAACAATATTGGCGACACGTTATTTAGTAATTAGGCAGAATTCCGACCCAAGAACACAAATTGTGGATCGACCAACTTCTCGCCTCGCTCTTAAAGCGATATTCATTGACAAGTAACCGCCATAATTGTATACTATAAAGTAATTTGAGCACTCTTCTGGGGGAAAAGTATTATTAAAAACCAGGCTAGACACGCGGTTGATTTGTAAAGGATTTACACGTATTATGATATTATTATTATTGTATTAATTACCGTAATTATAAATAGTAACTCTAACATCACTCTGTTTATTAGTATCCACGCCCAATTCCACTTATTTTATATTTTTTATGGAGATTTCTCACCCAAACATAAATATATGTACCCATTCGCTCAGCGGGTTCTATGCCAGACTGATTTTAGTTGGTCCATTAGCAATTTAAGTGCAATTGTTTTTCTGATTTACTGGCGGGTTGCTACTGAAGATGGTGAAAAATCGATTCACTACGACACCTACCGTTATACTGCACTTAATTATCAGATTTTTAAGATGAGACTAATTTAGAAATATCCGATACTGTCCGCGTAAATTGCGGCCGCGGATAAGTAGACCCTGGAGGGCCCACTGGCATAATTTACTTGGCGACTCGACGTATATAATTTAGCCAGGAATGTTCCGCGAGCCCAGTATTCGAGGAATGCGCTCAAAAGGTGTGAAATGCTATCCGAGACATACGCGCGAAATCGCGCAGTTTTATAGCATGGATCCTCCTATGCCCACAAATAGGACATAATGCGAATCACATAATTCATAAATGCGTCTGATATAATACACCCGGGAAAGAATAGTTTGTATATGAAATAATGGACAAATGATACTTAAACTGAGAAAAAAAAATGACTATTCATTAATTATTTTAAAAGAACGTATAAAGGCTTTATCGGTTTGTGGCTCGTTAAATCAGCAGGGAGTCAAATGCCGAACATTCTCTTTTCTGCGAGCCCAAATCGGTGGCGCCATTTCCAAAAAGCCAGTTTTCTTGGAAAACATCTTTTCCCCGCCGACTCTGTAATTAATCCCTCTCATTTAACTGGAAAGTCCTAAATAAACTCGGTAGTAAAGGTGGGGGGAGGGCCCCACCATTCAGAAGTTCTCTTTTCTTGCCCCGTTTCAGTATAAGCAATGAATGCGTCTACCGCAGAAAACCCCGGCGCCCCGGGGCTAAAAGCGAAACCCGGCCGACGATAATTGCCCGAGGAAACGGTTGCTTCATTCAGACCCGAGTTATAATCACTTGGGCCACTTAATATACGGCGTTTGGGAAATATCCCGCGTTGAAGGGAGGCCGCCAGTAATGCTCTCCAGCGCCCCGGCTAAGTAGCCTAATGATTCGGGAAACTAAGGGTCCACTCTAGGCCCCTTAATGATTAAACAATATGCAATTGTACTACTGTTAAAACCGAGCAAAAACTTCAAATAGAACTTCTACAAAGGTGGAACTAAAGTCACCACGACGTCTGACACTGCGGAACAAATTAAAAAAATAAATAAAATGTGAACGCTGAAATTGTAAAATAATACGACGCGAGTTATTTTCATATTGCCTAAATAGTATTTTTTTAATATATGTACCGCCGAAGCAAGGACACCTAAATAGTATTAAAAAAGGTATATGCCTAGTTTTGTGTTTTATTGTATTATCAAATTTAATATTATAAAATCAAACAAGTTTTCAAACACATTATATTATTTTATTATATTGTTCATAAAATTATTTTTAAATAATACCGAGTTGAAAACTGTATGAAATATTAACATTTTGTTAATTTATGTGTTATTGCCTGCGTGCATATTTATTCATACGCACGGAGAGTGGTTCCTAGCCGCTGAAGTGGAGTTAATCAGCGTTTATTGTTCAACGGTTTGTAGCAGGGACAATAAATAAACCCGAGAGATGAATTTTCACCCTTTCCATGAACTCGCGCTACGACACGCTGCACATAACCAGTAAAAAGTGGTAGTTTAGTTCTAACAGGGTCTTGGTACCAATGGACAGGAGGACACTGATTGTGGATAAAGTTAAAAAATAAATAAAGCGAATCATTAATAAAATTCTATTCAACAGTCGCCGAAATTAGGGCTTTAATATCGGCCCTAACCTAACATTCAGGTCTAAGTGCCCACCAATCCGCACATCGTTCACACTTAAAGCACCGCTCATTTAACCGCAGAGCGGTAATGGCGTTGTGGGGGGTTCGGTTGTACTCAAAAACCGAGGTGCGGGAAAAACGCCGGGGGTAAAATTTTCGACGGACGGTCGGCCGTTAATTTACCTGGGCGGTTTGTTAACCGTGAAAGGCCTAAATAAACAGTTCTCTCGAAAAGCGACCGCCCACCGGCCGATGAATTTAGTTTAGACCGAAGTCAAACACCGGCAGACCGCTGGCGCCCCGCTCAAACAGGAGTGACTGCTCCCCGTATGCATTTATCCCCAATATTACGTGTTTGAAGAGCCCCAAACCAAGATGGATTAACGATGGCTGCGATTTACGGCCTAGATATTATTTGAATCGATTTTCAAACGTCCGAAACTGCGCTGCAAACATTACTAAACTGTGTTGTTAGCTCAGTGAACTGGTGTATGGGATTAGAAGTGGAGGGGAACCATTTAACTGGTGGAGGAACACCTATTATTCTATTTACAGAACAACCCAATTCCATTCATGGATATAACAATACGGGAATAAACAAGCTGAATTTAAACTTTATTAGGCGAAGAAGTTTCTCTCGCGGAAGTAAAAGCGGCGATAAGACCGGTGAAAAATGTTAAAACCTTCGGGTTGTATGAGGCCATTAAAGCCGGTGGCCACGTACTAAGTCAACGACCGCTATCGCTACTGCGGTTGTTCTGGCGCCCTTTAAGCCCCAAAAGTTCGGAAGAGCGCGATCGTCGTTGCCGACCGAAAGAAAAGCGACAGCCGCGCTACTTCAAAAACTAGCTACAGAAACATCGGCCAGAGAAGAAGGCCGCCGCTGAAACCGGGCGAAAGTGTACCCAGTCGAAATTGACGTTCGGAGCACTTTCCCGTTAGAACTGGCGCGTCAGGTAAGTTTCTCTCTAATCACACCCTCGCCGTACAATGCTTAGTGGATTTCATACTGATGAAAGCGCTCGAGACCGACTAAGCGACACTACTTAAACACTCACGTTTGCTGTATTCGCAAAAGATGGTGCGGAAACGACCACAATAGAGGTGGTGACTAACGGTGGGATTCCAAGTAATCGAACAGTCTGGCGAAGTGGGGGCGATACAGGGGAAATAGTCGGTCATTCTTTATGATATATAAAAATTACATAAAAATACTTTAAAAACTTCGTCGCATGTTAACTAATTTTACTTAATCAGGCTTCAGAATCGACGATTGGCCAGAATTTTGTTCTAATTTTACCGACAGCCTAACCTTGCAGAAGGGCTCCGTTCGAAACACTGGGGACGTTTTTCCGGTTGATATACAGGGCTCCTTCGCCGCCAGCCACCACCCTTCGAATAATTTTCGAAAATAAAAAAAAATAAGTTGGCAGCTCCGGCCAGTAGATAACTTTTTAGAGCCGGGCGATAGTCGCCGCCGGAGATTTATTGCGGTTCCAAATTCTGGCTTAAACTATTTATCTAGGCGGACAAAACTTCAGTATATTTATAAGTTGCCGTCACAACTTTTCTATACTCGAAAACGTGTAAATTTATTTTCTCCGAAGAGGCGACCGGCTCGAACAGTCCGGAGCCAGTGTAAATGATAACAAGCCTACGGCTCATTTACAAACCAGGACCAGCAGGTACTTTCCTCATAACTAGAGAACGACTAGCGCATATTTATTATAGAAGGCTTCAAAATTATAAATGTAAAGAACCAGAATACTACACGATCGACTTCTAGTATCCTAAGAAAACATGACTATGTTTAAAAATTATTATTGTACAGCACAATACTTACGAACGGTTTCTCTCATTGTGCTAGTTATAAATATATTTGTGGAAGATTTATCTGAAGGGGGAGCTACTTACCGACTACAATCATTTCCCTGGAGACGATGGCAGTCGAGAAGGAAGGTGCGTCCGTTGTCACTTCGCAGCTCAGGTTGCCCGATAGATTGAAACCGACCTGTCTCAATACCACTTGATTCGCGTTTGACATCGACACCTGAAAGAATTCAGAAACTATTAGAATTATACTATTACGTATAATTACGGTTGTTATATAAACTGCATAGAAACAGTAACAGAGGGTATAGAAATAGATTTTGAAACAAAGCCTCTTCCATTGGCTGACAGCCGTCCAATCACCTGTTGTTATACTAAGCTGGTAGTTAAATATTCCCTGCGGAAAGGCTACGGAGAACGGTTTGGAACGGGATGTTAGTGAGAACCAAAGGTTTCCGCGGTAGAATCATTCTGTCATTAACTTTTAATAGGGTAATCACGTAATCAAGTTGTGGGCAGCGGTGATTGGACGGTGAAAAGGCAAGGCGTTCACCCAGTCGGATATCGCATCATTACCCGTGTAGCGGTAACGATACCGCTTAGATGGCTCATATTTTAGTTGCTAGGAGATGCACAAGGTAATAGCCGAGTGCATGACCGTACGGCCGTTGATCCGCGAGCTCGTAGGCTGGACATATACGGTGGGGGGTCTCTGGTAATTAAAAGCGGGTCGAAGGCCCCGGATTAGTGGGGGCTACATGTAGCTGGCCACAGGTTAAATTCCCCTTCCTCCCTTTGCTTAGGTCCCCCCCTAAGGCCTATTCGTAGGTCCTTGCCCGCCAACCTCTATAATTTCAGTTGGCTTTTGCGGTGAATTGCCGATTGCGTACTCTGACGTCACGTTGACTGAAGTCGTTCATTTCAAAAGGAAGCTTAACTGCTTATATTAATTTCAAACAATTAAGGTTAGAAGTCCTCCGAGTTAAGAAAAATTAATGTTTTATTTAATTGAAATCCAGTAAATAACATCGAAACCAAATATTCCAAAATCGTGGGAATCTATAAACAAATTGTTAATGCCCTCGCCGGTTAATAATGTCACTATATTATAATGATTTCTAGGAACTTCAACTGATTACCTAAGATTATAACTTTAAACCTATTTAAACCTGTTTCATGAAAGTTAGTTACATACTGTCTGAGGGACTATAGATTTATACCAGACTGGCGAGTAAACAAATAAATAAATTTATTACAACTCTCCTGAGAAGTCTCTGAATTAAGAAATTCTCTTCTAGGCTGGGAGTCCTACGGGTTTTGAACGAGTTGCAATTTTCCCAAAGTCAAAATATGTAAACACCACTGAAAATGGTTATTAAATAATTGAAGCGCATTACTTTTCATTTCCACGATGCCCTCTCCGACCGCACCCCTCGGTCCCGCTCCCTTACCCCTGTTTGTCAATGTCAGTTTCCGGTAACTAGTCGACGACCTTTTTTTCTCCCTCTATTTTTTTTTCTAAATTTCTTCCACCCGTTTTTCCGGAAGAAAACCTTCCATTCCGAATAATAAGAGAGGGGCGCCCGGTTTTCCGCTCTGACAAACATCGAACGGCCCGGTGTTGGCCCCTTTTTAAATGATTCATCCTATTTAGGAATACCCGGATGAGAAAAGAATCGGCTTCCCGACCTAGTTGGAGTCTATTTTTAAAGTTGGGAACCGGGAGAAGAACCCCGAGGTTCACTCCAACTTCCCTCCACGAAAGAAAATAATTTAGCGGTGGTAAAATTAATGAAAGAACCTCTTCCTCTCTCCCCTATAGTTATTTGGAAACTTAAACCGAATTGCAGAACGCTTATTTAAATTCTGGGTATAAGTAGTATTAGAGGACCCGAACAATTTTTAACAATGTTTACTGACATTACTGGACATTCGTACGGACTGAAAAATAATAGAGTTGACATAGTTTAGAACAGTCAATTGTAGGTGAGGAACTGTAGTAACGCCAATGAAAATGCAAAATATAGCCCTATTTCCCTGATATCGCAAATGTGTGAACACATTTAAGTATTACTCGTATGTATATATGCTTTAGTATTATGAGCAAATGCAGCTCCCATTGTCATGCAGGACTTCATAGAACTCTAGTACATAAAACCATAATGAAAGATTATTACGAATATTGGTGGGGGTCGATATTAATGGTGAAGTCGGGAATAAACCGAGTTGAATTATATATTAATGTTCATATATCATCATTTGGTCTTTTAGAAGTTGAGTTTACAAGCTACGAAGATATAGTTTGTAAAACCCTTTATCCAGTTTAATGCGCTTACGTAAGTAGAAATTATTAAGACGGCAGAAGTAACTCAGTCATTATTAATTGAAAACTCTAAATAGTGGCTAATTCCTCGACACACTCCTCCTCACTTCGATAAATCGATTTACGTGAATTTGTAAAATTGAAAATGAGAAAATGGGAAAATGGGGGGATAGCAGAAAAGTGCGAGGGAGGCGGAAGGGGAGTAAGTTTTCGAAAGGGAAAGCTGAGAGATTTCGGCTTGGCGATGAGACGGCTGGGATGATTGGGATGGAACAGGAGCTCGGCTGACGTCGGGCGACACGCCCCGGTGAAATATTGGCCGGACTGTTGTGATAAAAGAAAATAGGAAAATGCTTCCCACGTTGTAACAGAAAATAAATTACTCCGACGCTATAAGTAGAGGCGCGGACGATGGCTGTTTGTACGTCGATAACCGCCCGGAGAGCAATGATTCTCCGCCTCGGAGGAAAATAGATAAGGTATGGCTAAATCGTTAAATAGGGACATATAGTACTGTTATTCGTCATGATTTAACCGCGAATATAAAATCATAGCTGGTATTGAAATAAAAGTGTGAGAACAGGCAACGTGAGAATATGAGCACGGGTCGTGGAACCTTTTGAAACAGTTCCGTTTGAAGTTGGGTACGTGGGAAGAAACAAATTAATACGGACAAATACGGTAGGTTACATCTCAAGGAAATGGTCTTGAGGGGTTTGTGGACACAAAATTGTGTTCTAAATAAGCGATAAATCAAGATCCCTTGGCTAAAACCGGTGATAGACCGGCGATGGTTCGTGCCCAAATCCATCCCGTGGGTCTCGGGAAACATAATTTTATCGACCGATCAGAATCTAGGGGAATTGATTGAATTTGGCCCTGTATACTAATAGGGGCGGTTCATTTGATTGCCGGATGCACTAATTATGAAAATTAGCCTCACACAAAGGCCTAGAGAGAGAGAGAGAGAGAGAGAGAGAGAGAGAGAGAGAGAGAGAGAGAGAGAGAGAGACACCTCCCCTAAATTCAAAGTCAACCTTCCAGCCTAAACTTTGCCCATAGTAGACCTCCCCACCCTTACCGCCAGCTCGTTAGGTACCCAACTTCGTTCCTATAATGGGACGAAGAAAATATCATAATAAATATGTCCGGTTTCTCCGGAAATACCGGATTTCAGCCGACAACGTGAATGAAATTCTCTATAAAAGTTTTTGAATATTATCTTCCGAATACTTCCAGTATTTGCTCCATGACAATATATTTTTTAATGTTAATAAGTGGAGTTAATTAATTGACATCAATAGATATTAACCTATATAAGACCGACAGATTGAAAAATAAAATATACGCGGAATCATTGACTCTTGACTAAATGCCAACCGAATATCCCCCAAAAAAGATAATGTAGTCGAAACATTGAAAAAACAAAAACATAAGGAAAATACGTGATTATGAACCAACCTCACCGTATGAATTTTTTCACAATTTGGACAACGTTTTGGCACGACAAAAGGACAAATATAAATGAGAAAGTAGCAGAAAATGGGGGAAGTTCAGTTGCAGGGCGCGGACTTGTGAATTGTTGGGCCCCTAATTGAAACGTATGGAGCAGGTGCGTGTCGAAGGCGGCGAAAATGGCCCGCGATGCAACTGGCTCCCGTTAAAAATTGTTTCGGCTCTCGGACACGTAAAACCCCTTAGGATGAGTTGAAACCGGAGCGTGTTCTCCGCCCGATCGAACTTTATCACTGATTTGTGACACGGCGGCGGCCTTCTCGCGAACTTCACTGGCAGTAACGAGTTAGAGTCTGAAGATGATCATTTATCATAAATACTATCGTTAACATTTGTTTTTATTTCGTGACTCCAATATACTCTTGCGTACAAGAATTCATTTTACCGATACATTTCCTAAAAGTGTTATTGACTATTATTGCTCTCGAACACCGCTTTGAGACTGTGGTAAACAGGATACGAGCAACATAAATAAACATTTTTCCAAAATATATTATAATTAAATTTAATGAAACAGAAAACAATGTTCTCCAATGCACCGAACATTGTTTACGAACGGTCAAATTAACAGTGTATTAATTTTCACATATGGCAAGCGGACTGGAAATATTGTCCGTTAAATCCAATTTCCGATACATTTACTGTATAACCTCTCTTCCAAGTGTATTTAAAATTGCAATACGGCTTGCAATTTTACAGTCCCTCTCCCTCTACCTCTCTTTCTCCCTCTCCCTCTCTCGCTCTCTCCCACTCTCCCCCCCCCACCCTTAGGGCCCTTCCCTTCGGGTTCCAATTTGAAACGAGTTCCGAATTTAAAGCGGGCCAAGAAAGCCACAACAGCTCCCTGTCTCAATTCCGGCTGTCGGCGTTTCACTCTCTCCTTGGTTACTCTAGTCCGCCACTTTCGGCTCAAAGTTGGGGGTGACACTTGATTTTTCGGGGAGGGAATTCTAATTTCCTTCGCGGAAGTCTCGGTTCCGAAAGAGAACCTGTTGGCTTCAATAATTTACAGCAGTGCACAAGTTTCTGTGGCGCTGCGCCATTCTTCTATGTTTCGGTCGGCTGAATATTTTGGATGGGGTCGGACAAATTACCGTCAGGGAAACAGTTACTGTACAATGTTACTGTGTCCGAAATCATTCGGAAGTGTCTCAGAATATTACGCAAGTATAATCGTATTACAATTGTCACAATACACATCATAATATTACACGTTAAACCTACTTTAACCAAAAAAAAAACCAAACTATTTTTCAAAATTATTTATAAGGAAATGAATACTTATCCGAGCTAATAATAAACCGTAGTATTTCAAGTCTGCCTAATATTGCAGTAGCGAGTTTAATAATGTAATCCATTTTCTCAGGGGCAACTGGTCCACCGACCGCATTTTATAAACACCTGGTCTCCATTATCTCTCAGGGAAAATTAACTAATCCCCACTTGTCAACCAACTAGTTAAAAAAGGGGAATTACCTAAATATACGGATTATTTTATAGCGCTTTCATGGTACTTGCAATGAATTCTCAACGCAATTTTTGACGAATTGGTTGCTGTGAATGATCAAGTGGAAGCTATATTATAGGAAGATATCTTCAGTGTGTTTTGCTGATGGACAGAAAAATAGAATGAAGTAGAAGGCGAACTTTCTTTTTATTATAAAGAAGTCTCCACAAGATGAGAAAAGATGATAAGGAATGTCGAGAGGAATAGAGTTCAAGAATATGCAGGAATAATTTTTTTGACTTGAAATCAATTTCGATTTGCGGATTGTATCAAGATTTTTCCACTCTCGAAACGTGTTCAGAGCGCTGAAATTTCTGAAACTGTGTTCGGGCGTATGATGCCGGGCAGTACTGTGCAAATTCATATCAGACATGGCAAGATATTGAATAAATAAATAATGAATATATTCGCAGGGACGAGCGGAGATCTAATTTTCACAAGTATTCTGCTTTTCTACTACGCCTATGTATTTATGAATCCGGAATAGGCTCAGCGGGTATTGTCATTCAAGAGGACAGTCATTCGATCTGCGTCTGGTTTGGTCTCTTTCGACTCGAACAATTTCCGGAGCAATCTCCGGCATTGTTATCTCTGCTCCCATCGCATTTTGTTCAGATAGGGACGTGCCAAATTTTCCTAAATTAAACGCAAATACAGACAAGTACCTAGGGCTCTAGTGTAGCCATTGCCGGCTGTAAATCTTAATAAATCATCCGCAATTATTGTCCCTTTCTTCGACTATTCAGTTTAATTACATATTATATAAATTTATTTTGTTTCTGCAATAAATTCAGGTGACTCATTTCGTAGTAATAAGGAAATATCACCGGTGGGCCTATGCCTCTGCCAAACTGCGAATAATAAATGAGCGATATTTTGTGGCCGTATCGTACACAATCCAATTCGATCACAAGTGAAATACGCAGAGGCTTTGAGAATAGGTTGAAAAGTGTTTTTAATTATCAAGTAGAGCCGTAAATACAAAAGCTACAGTTGTCAAAGTTTCAACTTCCGAAATAAAAAAAAACTGAACGAATTTTATGGCTTCCGCGCAATTAACGTACGAATGTAATTGGAAGCAGTTTCGTAAAAACAATTTAGCCTTCCTCTCGGAAATTCGTTACGGCCCACGAACCGGGCAGATCTCTTTTGATGTACGGTTATTGTTGGGAGTGTCCGATGATTTTCGCAATTCATCCCGCCGGGAAATCCGTCTCAACGCCGTAAAAACGGGCTCGCTTCTAAAAGTGTTGTCAAAGGATTACACACATTTTCCAATTAATTGTAATTCGAGGCGCGTAAATTAGTGTCGTATTAAATCAGACAATTGCACAATGCACGATTAAAAACGCTAATTTTTTTGAAGTAACATGTAAAGAATCGGTATGACACTCGCATGTCCCATCATGGGGACGTATATACCTCATTATAAACGGAACGTTGGTAATTCAAATTTGCAATTGATTCAAACTTTTTTATTTTTTTTTCTTAGTACTGAATTTCCAATGACAACTAGTGAACTAAATCTGAAACGCTATAGTAATATTCATTGAGTGTTGACTAGGGAATACAATTAATTTTGACGGCGTTGGACACAATGGTATTAATACTCAATTTTATAAATGAAAGCATTGTATTAGGGGGCGTAGTTAGCCTCTACTAACGGTAGTATCCAAATGTGTGGAGTCTCCAACAATTTTTGCCGTCCGTTCCTCCCGGCCAGTCAGTTAGAATACAATTATTCGAGCGCGGTGGTGGCGAGGGGGTCGGAAATAACTCTTTTCATAGTTAGCTCCAAGCGCGGAGGGGATTTATTATTAGGAAGAGTAGATCCCGAGCACAGAGATACCGCCGAGATGGCGGGGTGGCGGGAGGAGGGCCCCGAATTAAAAAAGTTATCGCCGAGTTATTTCGCATATTGAAATCGGCGCCTCCTCGGGCGGTCCCGGTTCGGCTTCTCGCCACCGTTATTAAAAAAGTCCCGCCCTCGCGTCGCCCGCTCAAAAACCGTAGGTCGGGGACAAATTAAAAATCCCACCCCTCCTAAAGGGCCAGTCGCACTTTTTATCTTCTCCCTTTTTTTTTTATTTTACTTTCTCAGGCAAAAAATCTCCTCGCGTATTCGGCCGCGGAGATGGATCAGAGCCGCGTCTTAACTCGAATCTCGACGGCCAAATATCCGGAACAAAAAGAGTACATAATAAACTGGAATAGGATGCCGCAGCATTGGGCGCGTGTAAGATGTACCCGTTTTACTGGCAGCGTGTATTATGAAAACATCCGACTCTTTTAATCAGCTCTAAAATTTTAAATGACTATATCTACCTCAAAAGTAACGGCGATTCGAATTGTTTCAAGCCTTGGAAAGAAGTAGCTTCTCTCTGTTAATGTAATGAATAGAGTGTACACAACACAACAAAGGTGGATTCCGAGCATTCCAAAGTGCTTACACGATAATTGAAATATTCAAAGTGCAAAATATTTAAATCGATTATTTACTTTCAATTTCAAAGCCTGTCATCATTTCATTCGTAGTATCGTAATTAACCTGCATATTATAATTATCTTTGCCTTATTATCAGTTATTCCGTCCGATTTACCTTCGGTTTTAATACCTCGTTTAATTTAGCGATTCGGTTATTACAATATCACATTTACATCAGAGCCTACACTCGGTCACAATTATTAAACGGAATTATTGTCAATGAATTATTTCAGGGCGACGCGGTTTAAAATTCGAATTGAGCGGTGGATTTCCAACGTGCTCTAGTTGTCTGGAAAAGGGTTGAACCAATTGCGTTATTCACGCTCGGAAGGGTAATGATGCTCGTGCATACAGACCTTAACTTTCGCATGGCTGAAAGGAAACGATCAACGTGTGAGGTAAGATCCGTTAGAGAAATCGTACAGTATAATGCCAATTCAATAAGAAGAAAAACAGAACTCGAAAATGGGTGAGAAAAGTAATTGACAACACTTCAATTAGTTATTTCTAACCATTCTATCACCAAACAAAATATTGAACAAAAAAGAACGAAAACAATTGGAAATATAAAACTGAAAAGTTGTTCAAAAAATTGTTTCGCTATTTTTAATCACGATGCCTTCATTAATTACCGAATAATTAGTGGCATATAAGATCACTGTACTAATTATGCCGAATAGGTATAGACAGACAATTTAATGTTTTATTCAACATGGCTTGACGGGTTCAATATAGATCCACACGGTTGTAACCGGTCTAGCGCAAATGAAATCGTATTCCAAACTCTTAACAACCAAACCGGCATTTAAAAATTAATAATCTATACGACTCAATCGTTTCGTCCTACTCTTCCAATCTTTTATTCGACCTGTAATGGTCCGATAATTTGTCGATTAATAGCTCCGTGCCATCGAGGCTACCGCGTTCTGCGAATGGAGGACAGTCGTCAGCCCGAATCGTTTCGAACGGCCGACCGTTGGAGAGCCGGCCGGTGTTTTATGACCGCGTCGAAATCGCAATAATAAAAACAATGGGGACGGCCGCCGCTAAAAGCCGAGAGCCGCGGGGACCGTTCCTGGACGATTTAACCGTCGGTCGAATAATGGGGACGGTATCGCTCGCGGCCGCACCCCTACTCCCACCGACCACCCAAAACCGTCCCCCGCCCCCGTCTGATTTATAGCTCCGACAGACGAACAAGAGTCCCTGGTTAGCGGGAATAATGAAAAATAATAATCCAATGACGCTCCGCGTTTCCTCTCTTGTCGTCGAAATTGGTTCTGTACAATTGTCCTAGCAACCTGACCAGTTTGCCTTATAGACGATTTAATATTTATTTCAAACTGTTTGTCGACAGTTGAGAAATTTGTCGGGAGAAACATAAGTAAAGAAGAAGACGATTAGTAATACCTGTGATGAGGGAATTTAATATTTTTTCCGTCAATTATACTGTTGTACTTACAAACTCAATACATTACTCTAAACGGACACTAATCCAATCTTGAACCATTTCTACGGTATTCACAGAATTATACATATATATGTCCCCTCATTAACAGGATTATTTATATATACGAATATAAGGAATTCTTCACAAATCATTAAATCGTTTCAATCGTACTCCAACGCAAATCTAGGTATAAACATTTTTCATGACTATGAAAAAGATCTTGCGACAGATATATTATCCTAGAAGATAAAATAATATATACTGGGGGATAAAACCAACGAAGGATGGTTTTCGGTTACTTAGGGCAAGAGGAACTTTGTTGAACAAAACGGAACGAGAGGGCGTTGTACCTGGTATTGGGACATGGCCGGCCTTGTAATCCAATTCGCACCGGTTAGTTCCCCGTCAAACAGCGTCGAGCGTACCCAACGTGGCCCCGATTCAGAATACCCAGTGAATACACTGTACGTGACCGACCTTCATATTAGACTCGCCAGCCACGAAGGAAATGAGAAAAATTAATAATTCCTTGAGTTGAAAGTATCATATGCCCACTAAGGTATAGCAATAAGAAGATCCTCTACAATGAATACGCATAATACTTACATACAACATGTAAACGAGGAAAGGAATATTACGTAATGTTCGATTGTTACTATTTAATTCTTGACCTTACATTCCCAAGAAAACCTAGTCAAGGATTAGTGGCCGAATGCGTTTGACAGTCACCAAAATATATTACTTCCGCGCTTTAAATGTTGTATTTCGAAATATCCGTGTTCTGATTCCCAGACAGGACTCTTACAAAACCTGAGCGGACCTTATGAGAGAACAGAACGGCAAATTCGCAGTTTTATCGTTTAACTTCGCGCGGGGGAAATTCAAGCGCGTGACTGATTGGTAAGTAGTTCATTACAGAGTGGATCGGTTCGTTCGTGATAACCGGTGGAGATAACTTCAAATTTGTTCGTGTTTAGGACTCCGTTCGTCGACCCGACGGCGACTTCGGTATACGAATTCAGCGGAGCATAGGTTTGGGGCCGAACGCGCTGGCTATCAACAGGTATATAGACCGCGCATCCAATTATCTTCCACCGGCCCGGCGTGATTATTATAGCCGAGAGAACTCGATCGGGGAATTATTGGAAGGGATGCTCTCGGACGGGTGAGCACCGGCCAACCCTCCGGGTTGGGCCTAAGCGGCGGATTTGGAAAGATCCCCCGATTGTGCAGTTGGGAGAGTTCGACCGCAAGTCCCCTAGTTTCCGAACAGAGGTATGGATTAGGACCGAACAATTATCTTGCGCATTCCAGGTCTGAGCGAACCCACTTCATCCAATAAGACCTATTGTATAATCGGCTATTGTACAGTCGTTTGATAATGATGAATTGATACATTCCTCAAATTATTTCATATCCGACGCAATTCCGGCTTTAAAAACCTTAATTGCATTCACTTTTTAAAGAAAAAGTGAAAAGAGAAAAGAGAGAAAAGTCTCTCATCATTAAAAATATGAAGAGAAATCAATTTTCAACGCACTTCAAATCAAATATATAATATCATCAGTCGGTTATAAATTGTCATTATCATATTATCATTATATGCGACGTTTTGACGGATAGGGTGATTCTTTTTAATCTGATATGGAAATCCTCTTTCGGATACTGAGATACAGTTTTGATTTAAAGATTTGTAGGGAGGAACGGATTTTTTATGTAGGATAGGTTTTAACAGCTACTCACATGAAAATGGAAGGCCAAATCTGTCGGTTCAGACTAGGCTATCAATTAAGCAATTACCTAATCACCGAACAATCGAATGGAGAAAGAATATCTTCATTACAGTACTTTCACAGAGTTTTCAAGAAAGTTTCCCCCAGGGCTTTAATACATTGGATAAAGATATAAACATAATTTATTATCGTTTAATTTGATTCTTACGTCTCGTTCAAATTAAAATAACTGACAGGACGAAATTAAAATCCTGTGATCGCGTTCCTTTCCTTAGAGGCGGGAAGGGCCCGCTAAGCTGTAGAAAACCAAGTGCGCCGGTCTCCGTCCCGCTTTCCCTCTCGAGGGGGGAAATTTCCAGGGAAAAACGGGTCATTTTTTTCTCTGTACCCGTTGGGAGTAGATAGGCCGAGTTTGGAGGACGGGCCCCGTAGACGGGGGCTCGTCAATTTCCTGGTCGGCGTCCCTACACGGGTTGCCACTCAAAGGATTAGTATGAAAGCCGGCTTTTCCCAAAGAGCGGGAAAGGAGGAACCGGAGTCAATAAGATTAATAATACCGAGACCCTCCCCCCGCCCCACCCCCGAGAGCACTTCACGTGAACCAGTTGAGTAACACTGTTACCTTCTACCCCTCGATAAGGGGCCTTGTAAGCCCGCTAACTTTTAGAGGATTGAGGGATGTCGATAATTAAAAGCTTAAGCAGTTTACCTCCCGACGCCCGCTCCCCGTCCTCATTAGGTCCGCCTCTGGAAATAAAGCTCAGGCTTTTGCTCAGTTCAGTTTACCTTGAAATATCGTGATAATATAGATTACGTGACCTCAACACTTCTACCGTCCAATCGTTAGCAATATAACTCGTGATCCACGTTGGTATTGAAGATTCTCGTGTTTATCAGCGGGGACACTAATATATATTATTATTGTAGGTTTGTTGTGATTCTGTCTCCTCTCGCTGGTTTGGTGTTTTGCTAGACCGGTTTCGGCCGCTCGCCAACTTCAGTAGCGGTGTTAGTCACTGTTGGCACTTTGGGTGTTTTTCGGGCATCCTCACTGCACTGTCACTGTCACTTGTACTGTGGTGGTTGTAGTGCATTCAGTTTAATGCGCTACTAGTTTCAATGGTACGGCGCATCTAATACTAGCCCGCAACAAAGATCTGCTTTACATTTTAGTATTAGCGCCTTGCTTATAGCGCCTTACAGTACAAGCGACAGTAACAGTGCAGCGAGCATGCCCAAAAAATATCCGAAGTGCCGCTACTGAAGATGGCGAGCAGCCGAAACCGGTCTAGCAAAAGACCAAACAAGCGAGAGGAGACAGAAACACAACAAACCTACGGTATTCCAACCCCTCACAGACCACAAAACAGGTATGTTAAACTAATATATTTTTATTGTTACAAGAATACCTTCCACGATTTGAAAGGCGAGATATTCTATAAGGATCAATGCCCTTTGTTTCTATTGTAAAGAAGACCGCCGTGATCTTTGGTGGTTTAGGTGGTACCCTGAGCGTCTACCTTGGTATTTTTGGTATTTAGGGGTAAAAGCGTGGGGCCACTCGTCCCTTCATCGCAATGCTTAAGCTGTGGTTGTACGGTAGGGACAGCAGCTCGTCTGCCGGTACCGCCGGCATGTGGCCTCTCGGGGTACAGGATGTGTTATTTGGTCTGCAGGCTGTTAACCCGATTCCGCCTAGATAGTTGCAAGGGCCATACTTCAATATCATGTTTAACGAAGATTTGCGGGGTGATATCAATTAACGAAACAATTAAATTCAACCATTCACTCATGTTACTGTCATTCAGTATTGGAACCCAGACGAGAGACTCTTAAAGATCCCTGAACACACGTACACTAATACTGTCACTCTATAGCTAACTTATGTAGGTATTATTTACACACCTATATGTTTTAATTTGCGAGGAAAAGAAAACCACAATCCTACTATATTTTATATTATCTAAAAAATAAAAGAAATATCGTGGTCGATTTCAATTATTTTAATGTATTACGAACCGTGCGTAAAATGTACTTTCAGTTTTTACCATTCGAAGAAACAGTTTATGACTGAATGTATGCGTTCAAAGGGAGTCACCTACTTTCATTGTCCGTTTTTCAAAAAAAAAAACCGTATCCGAATTCGGGCCATGCCAATCTACTCCGCGTATTTATTTATTATTTACAACTGGCCCGTCTCTCATTCTCTCCCGTTCATTTTCGGTCCAGTTTATCTTTCTCCTTTAACGTCCAAGTCCTAAATAAACATGAATGTCCCCGGACATTCCCCTCCTTTCACTGGGATGAACGAGCCTGCATCGCTCTATCTCACTCGCTCCCCAGCACAATCCTTCAAACCTACTTCCCGCATTCGAGTGCTCTAAGCACAAAAGTGAACCCTTTAGGGCTATATCCGGGTTCTATCTATTCTACGTCTTACGTGGGCTCCTTTTTTTTTATCTGAAACTTGCGGAGGCACTTAAAAAGAGCCGTCGTTTTTTGCTCGAATACTTCTCGAACATTTTAATGTTTTAAATTGTGTGTTAAGTATTTTAAGAGAGCTCTAGTGAGGCGTCAATAATGTACGAGTTGAAGAAACCAATTAAACAAGATCAAAAGACAAACTGATTCAACGTCGACAAAGTTGTTTACAGGATTTTCACTTGCCTTCAGTGGGGGCGACGTCGACTCATTTATAATTCCCAGCGGCCCTCAAAGCTCTGATGATACAGGTTAAAGTTTCGAGACGATATGTAAAATGTATACCGCGGCCTGTCATTTATAATCTTCCCTGTACATTTTGCCACGCCCAATGTACCGGGCGTCGTTCCACTGTAAATTACACGAGGGGTCAACCGCTTTGAAGGTTATTTTTTAATGAACTAGCCTGCTGAGAGTGACACGGGAGGGAGGAGTGGTGCCTTCAACGCATCCCAGCGTCCGTTCATGGGCCATTGCTCCGTTTACAGACTCATGAGATAGAACTACAACTCCACTCGAGGTCCGTAAAATCCTCAGCGCAGGATGCTTCTTTGATACTAACGTGTGCAGTCATTTGGCAAAGTGCAACTTTTGAATTCTGCTTACATACTTTCAAAGCGTGAGTCAACTTTTATCGACGATGAAATTCCATATTTGATTATATTCCGTAAATATTAATTCAACACATATTATTACCGTTATGGTTTGGTTTGGTCATAACATGTTGGCTTATCGGTAGTATTCCGTTAATACTGTAATATAATGATGCGCTAAATAAAGTAACCTTTAAACACGATGACAGGTGGTAATTCGCAAATTAGTTAGCAATTAATTTTAATGTTGATAATAAAGAAGGGATATTTTTATGGTGGCGAGTATGATACAAATAAAATGTTCTAGAATGACCTATCTGAGTTTTGCAGAGAAGCGTTGCTACTTGTGTAATGTCAGCGGCCGTGGTGTAGAGATGCCCTGAATGATTAACTAGCGCAGGTGGCCAATTTTCTCGCCTCAGCGTGTCCGAAAGGCGTAAAGCGAATGTGAGAAGAATATACACACTCAGATTCACAGTAGTCAATTCACAAGTACCAATATTTAAGCAGTTAAACTATAAATATTCTATATTTAATTTTTTATTGCAGGTATGATCAAATCGTGATATCCTCTCGAATTTTTCGAATGAAACCAGAATAGTAAACTTTTTCTAAAGGTTTCTTAAAAGTTTAATACACCTGTTTTGTGGCCTGCGAGGGGTTGGAATACTGTAGGTTCGTGATGTTTCTGTCTCCTCTCGCTGGTTTGGTCTTTTGCTAGACCGGTTTCGGCTGCTCGCCATCTTCAGTAGCGGTGTTAGTCACTGTTAGCACTTTGGATGTTTTTCGGGCATCCTCACTGCACTGTTACTTTCACTTGTACTGCATTCAGTTTAATGCTCTGCTAGTTTCAATGGTACGGCGTACCTAATACTAGCCCGCAACAAAGGTCTGCCTTACATTTTAGTATTAGCGCCTTGCCTATAGCGCCTTACAGTACAAGTGAAAGTAACAGTGCAGTGAGGATGCCCAAAAAACATCCAAAGTGCTAACAGTGACTAACACCTCTACTGAAGATGGCGAGCAGCCGAAACCGGTTTAGCCAAAGACCAAACCAGCGAGAGGAGACAGAAACATCACGAACCTACAGTTTCTTAAAAGTTTTCTATTTTTGAAAAGGTGGAGCTGCAAGATTTTTGTACATTATTAAGAACAATTTTAAAAAGTTATATTCGGAACGGTCATTATGCGATTTATGTAAAATTTACAGTGAATTATTAAGTTTATGTAGGAACCCATAAGGCATTTAATTTTAGAATACTGTTTCCTCAAGATAAACAATTTTTATTTTCTTGCGTTTGCGAAAATACCGTTAATCTTTAGGAAGTTAGGTGAAAATGGTTACCAACATTTAAAATAATGGTATAAGTTCTTTCGACACATTAATTACGAGTAATAAGAATTGGATTTCAAAAATACTCACGTCAACGTGTATACCCTTGTAGGGGAATATTTTGGTCGGCGGATTTTCGTTGGGCGTATACCTGTAGAACTCTCTGTGACCTCTGTACCACTTGACCGCGTATAGAGGCGCCCCCTGGAGGTCGTACGAGCAGACAAGTGTGACCGTGTGACCGCGCTGTACGGCCGGCGGAAGGATCACCAGCGAAACGTTCCTCAGGCACAGTCCACCTAAAAATATATTAAGTCGTCAGTTGAGATACACAGTCCGCTGTATGAAACGGGGTGGTCCTGCGCATGGTTTGCTAAATGTGTATTTATTATCGGGTTATATTATTGTATTGATGTGGCTAGAACAGGTATAGTTGATGTTGTGGGTGATCCGTAAGTTATTTGACTTTTAAAGCTCTTCGGAAGGGTTGCTTTTATTGTAATACTTTTATGAATTTTTCTGCCCGGTTTTCTTAACAGCGAGTACATTTATACCCATTTATTGCGCTGTTGAAAATCCAATCAGCAAAACGGCCGTTCGGTAGGTGGGAGTTTCTTCTGGGGTTTGCTGGGTACGTGGCGTGGGGACAAATCGCGGCCGATGTTTCCCCGTCAGCTTGCCGATTTCCCTCCACCCGGCAAACAAATATCCTTTTTTTGCCAGGGATCCAAAGAAAGAAACCTTCTTGGGGACGCATACCCGGGTCCCATTTCTGAGGCGATTGGCAGCACGCGTTCGTTTGCTGCGAAACCTTCTGCCGTCCTATAAGTCAACAGGATCGAGGACATTGTGTGGGATCGGTAGGACAGGAGGGAAAAGTGGAGAAGTAAGGGCCCCTCTGGAAATGGGGCCGGGGAATAGGGAATTAGGCCTTGAGAGGGAAAGCCTCCGCTCGATCCTTTAAAAAGGTTTATTTATTATTAAATATGGACTCCGGCAGGGAAAAGCACTGCATCGTGGCCGAGTTCTAAGTTTTATGAAAAACCCCCTGTCCTATGTATGCTCGTACGAATATGACCTATTTCTGAGTTTAATTACAGACAAAAAATATCAGGCCAGGGCAAAGCAATTGAGCACAATGTCGTATTGCACAAAATTGTACATTCGAGGATCATAAATTTGAAGATTATACGAGTCTAATTTTTATGAAGTAATTCGAATGGCCGATTAAAAAATGTACTGAAATACCCGCTCAAAATATCAGTTATTTACAGGGCGAAATATTTCGAACAGGGGTTTATCATCTGAGTATTGTACGTGACTTCCTAATTTATGAAGAGGGAGTTGGAGGAAATTAACACAAAATATAGAGCAATGTGTAAAAGAGCGGACCGTTTAGTTTCCGAGAGTGTGCGACAGGAACGGAACAATACGAGATTGAATTAGGGAAGAAGGTACAGTCAGTAATCGAAAACAAACTGAACTATACTGTAGATAGAAGAATCTGAAAGAAATGTGAAGTTCGGAATAGAACCGACGAGAGATCGGGTAATCGTATAGGGGACTGGGAAATAAGGCGTGAGGAGTAAGTTGGGGCCCGGGCGGGAGGAAGGAAGGGAACAAACCGGGATTGAATTAGGAAGTGATGCGGAGCTCAGTCATCGCCGAAGAGAAAGGGAATTTAAGTAGAAAATAGGAAGGGATCAGGGGAGGGGGGATGGGTGGGTGGAATTGAGAAATACGAAGCGCGAAAATGGGCGGCGTGAGAATAGGAAGGAGGAGACGAGAAAGGGGAAGACAGGAGAAAACACTCCCAGGACAGGAGGCAGAGCGTCACAAGCCGGTCTCAGACCCCGACAAATAAACCACAATAATACTTTCTCGGCCGGCACAATTGTGTACAAAACGTGACTACTGAGGCCCCCGGCATATTCCTCTGTCTTTCTCTTTAACCGCTCGGAGAAAAGGTCGAATGTGAAAACTACTGAGGGAACAAAAGCTTAAAACTGGAAGGACCTTCCGTTCAACACAGATTAAATGTTTGAGGTGGAACTTACGCCGTGTTATACGCCGAGAGTAATATAATTTAACAAATGTATGTATTTTTCTGAGTACACAATAAACAATATAACTACAATCATTACGCTAGTATAATGATTACTGTGTTTTTTGTCGTGGATAAGTTTCGTGCTAATTGCATAATGCCAGGCTGTTTCCTTCTGTACTATTTTCCGAAATGGCTGTCTGCGGTGGCAATCTAGATAAATACGAGTATTTATGAATATTTATGAAAATGCGCAGGCAAATTCGGTTTTTGCCATGTCTCAATCACACTGCTCGGAGCGATCCGGTTATCGTTTACGAGTCTAATTGGGTCAACAGGCATTTCAGACTGTCATATCACCCGTTTGACCAACCGGGGATCTGAATATATATATATATATATATATATATATATATATATATATATATATGGTGGAGTGGGCCGTAACGTTCAGATTGGCGCTAATCTTACCGGGCCCCGTATTTAATCGGCGGTCGAATCTGTCCCGGACTAATGCGATCGATCGGACCCGGCCGATGGTCGGATAAAACCCGATTCAATCTCGAGGCAAAAACTTGGAATTCCGCCGCGGAGTTCGGATAGTCCATATCGCAGCTGTCAGAAAAGTAATGTCATTTTAAGTCCATTTGTGACAGACATATCATTTTCAACCCTGCACTAAGCCTTTATCCCACGCTTAAAATCCCCGCAAAAAATGTATGCACACTTTGATAGAGGTTAAATATCTCCTTTTTAAAATAATATTATTTATGCTAATATTTTTAATGTTGAAGAGTTTAAATGTACACATTTGTTTGGACCTGTGTGTGTATTCGTTTCCTTTTCTGAAAAATTTGCGACGAGCAGTTTTACTAATCGCCACATTGACCTTTTTCTACTCTACGAATTACGGATCAATTAACCCTTATAACCAATTAAGCCATATAAGGTTTCAGGCCGTTTAATTGTAGGTGTCTTAAAGTGGTAATTAACGGTTGTTTTGTGCGAAGGCCCTTCACGGGAACTTTAAACGCTACGATCATCATCATCATCATCATCATCATCCGAGGCCCTTTAGCGGACCCTGCGATCGATTTCCTTTTATATATAGCCCGGTTCGGAGAGCGCACAAACATTGTAGCGTGGAATACACACACACACACTCGCCACAAACGAAAAATTTATTGCTCCTCCGTTTCTATTTACACGAGTTCCCCTGCCAGCCCCTCCTCTTTGCCCAACCCGGTTCGGTCGGGCGTTGGAAATAATTGCGCTTTATTTTCCTGACTCCTCGGATGGATATAATCTTCATCCCTTAAACCTCCCTTCTCTTTGCAGCAAGCCTGAATAGATTGTTATTGGTAATCGCACTCATTCTGTGGGCTGAAAATAAAATTTGTAGTGCACCTACATGAACGCTATTCATAACTTTTATGAAGACTTCATCCCATTTTTTCGTATTTCCTGTCATAAGCAAAGTGTACAGAAAATATCTACTCTGAAATGGCCAGCATCCCACATCCAGAAAATGTCTCGATTGTAAATCTTCCAGAGTTCGAGATTGCTCCTAATAAATAATGTGATGATCGCATTCCCTACATAGGCAGGTATGTACAACAAGACGGATGGCTTCAGTACGTACTTTCCTAAACACAAGAATTGAAAATAAAAGTATAAAAAGGCTTTGAAAAACAAAAAGGTGGCTTTTGACCACAGATGACAAAGACGGTTATTCGAAGTCGGGGCGCTTATGCCGAAATATCTGCACGTACTATGTGTATAGCCTTTTTAAAATCAAATACCCTTTTGGATAATAAAGGTCCCATATTTCCGCAGGTGGTGGCTGAGGCACGTAGCCCAAGTTCCCATATTTGGCCCGCGCTGTGGATGCACAGCAGAAAGTTTTAATTCTAACTCTCTGAAAAAAACCAGAAGGGTTTTGAACATAAATTACCTCAGAAATGTATTCAAAACAGGAGTCTGCCTTTAAGGGACCGGCGTACCACATTCCCGACGACCGCGGATCGAAATCCGTTTCCTCCCGCGTCTCCCGTCGCTTCTCCGAGATGAAATTAAATTGTTGGCCTCCAATTTAGAATGGAATAATAGCACTCGGTTCTGCAAAATTCGGGGCGTTTAATATGAAATACCGTGCCAAAGGGGCCGGGGAATGAAAAATTGTGGCCAACTGTAATGCGCGTGTAATCGGCGCCGAATGAGGAAAGCGGAAGAGAATATATTACCATAATCTGGTTCTAACTCAAACACCTATTTCTGAAACTAGAACCTTATTCGCCGCAACTATAAATCTGCTTTCCTTCTTTTTTTTGTGTCCCTCCGCCCCCCCCCCCCACAGTTTTCCCCTTTCTCTTTCGTTTTCCTTTTTTCTCCATAAAATGTTTTTTTCGTATTCGTTTATCCCCGTCCGCGTGGGGCCGATAATAAACTTGGCGTTGCGTCAGAGGTTGGCCACCCGGCTCAGACTCAGTTTCCAACGCCGGTTTCCGCCCCTGCTCGTATATTTGTTAGTCCGACACCGTTTTTCCTCCCTCCCTCCCTCCCTCCTCCCTCCCTCCTCCCTCCCTCCTCCCTCCTCCCTCCCTCCTCCCTCCACTCCCCTTGTCCCGCAAACGCTTGATTGCTCCCGCGGCTAATTTAACGCGCACTCCGGTCTTAATTCTTGCCCGGGCGTTATTAATAAATATAACGCGCGACCTGTTTTCTTCCAGTCATTGAAATACCTTCGGGGGAGACATTTTTTTAAATTGGACAGCAATTGAAGTTAATCCCGAATCTCGTTCGAGTTAAACAGTCAAATGATGAAGTCGGAGCCCGTTCGAGGACTTAATTTTCAAAAGTTTTCTCCCTCTCCTTTTGTTAACGAAGAATTCCGGACTTAATATTTTCAAGATAATCACTAGCAGAATTGAGTAACAACATTAAGAATGATATCCGCCTGGAAATGACATTTTCAACAATACTATGCTACAGACTTATTTAATTTTTGTATTTATTTTTACAGTCTTCTACCATTGAGGCTTTCATACTTTTATAGCTTTTTACCAATTAGGATGACAATATACCGATGGATTAACCCTCTCTTCTTTAGAACCTGATGAGGTACCACAGAGGATATAATATGACATTCCTCGCGTTGTAATGTGTTTTTTCCATTATATAATGTATGATACGATTATTATTGTGCTTCCCCTTTCGATGTGTAGAGCCGATTTTGTGTTACGCGCAAGGGATGAAAAATAGCCTTAACGGTCGATCAGTCCAAGGATTTCAAATCGTAGGGAAAATCCTCACTGCAAATATCACGCGGGTGTGCTTCGAAGAGCTAGTCCTTCTTGAATAAATGGAGTCCGATGGATGCCTAGATATTCCCCATCCCTCTTTGCCAGATCATTTCTGGAAATCGGATCAGCTGCTATTCGCGTGGTCTAGCAAGCCGAACTACAGATGCATGCACAGATCGAGAACAGAGAGCTCTGTATCCTGTCGCCGGTTCTTCGCAATTTTATTCCATCCCGGTCCTGATGTCCGGCGGCCGAGAGGATATTTTTGTATTCATTCTATTCTGGTGGCGGCCGGTACAGTTTTTCTTATAAATTCTGAGTAACCCTGATTTCTCAGAGTCTGACTACGCACCTAAAGAATATTATATCAGGTATTTTACCCCTGAGGTGTGTACAGTACTGTAATACCTCAGTACTTGTAAGGAGTGTTTTATGTTGGCGTGTAATATTTTTTTTGTAGGTTAGGGCAGTTAATGTGAGATGGGGTTCTCTGGTCCCATACGCCAGGACGCAGTCCAGCGAGTGGAGCTTGAAAGCCGCCGCTGTGGCGATAAACAGTTTCATACTCTTTCCCTGTTGTTGAATCGATGTACGGTAGGGAATAAACGAAAGAACGTGGGCTTAAACTATGCCTTCGTACCAAATACGGTTAAGGAGAGCGGTAATAAAAGATAATTAAATCGCAAATTTCGGGCACAGAATATTTTCGTTTTATTAATCCCAGAAGTAGAACCCTTTGGGGGGTTGGGTCGAGTGGTTGATGGGGGGATTAACTTCTGGTAAACCTCCTGGGTGAATTACACGCATGGCGGTATAGTCCCTCACTAAGCGGGCTTTTACCCCCGATACAGGTATACATAGAACGAGGTCCTAACTATCAGACTGTGGACTGGGGGGGTAATCCCCTCTCGTTAAACAAGTTCAATATGGGCGGGGACAATGTAACAAGATAAAGCCCGGCACATTTGCATATTCCAGGCGTCTATCTCTCTCTCCCTCGCTCTCTCCCTCCCTCCCTCTATCTTCTTAAGGGTGGGGGTGTGGAGCCGAAATATTTGGCCCGAAATTGGCGAGACACTCGCCGACAATGGGCGCTCTAATTACTTTCCGGTTTATTACACAACCGCCCTACCTCCACATGCCAAAGCACCCTTTACGATCAGAAGACGGGTCCCGTATTATGGTCAATGCAATTAGTTCAACTACTGAAGTATCTGCGCGAGCATAAAAAATATTTCTTCGCACTCATTCTACAACTACAATGAGAGTCCGAAACCAGTATAGCATAGAATCAAATAGGTGAGTGGACACGGAAGCTCGTAATCAAATAAAAGAAAATCAAATAAAGATGTTAATTACTAAGAAATAATAACTACTAAAACTTATTGTTTCAATTTGTCTATAGGTATTATTGCAATTAACTGTATTACCAAATATTTTCATAGTATTGTTCACTTAAAAAATTAATTGTGCATTGTGTATTCATAATATATTTATATTCATATTTATTATTTATTAATGATTAATTCTTGAAAAGCCGAAAAGGACTAAATGGACGAATGGTGTATTATATTTCAAACCTTCGCACTCATGAGATTATATCAATAAAATTATCTGCAGTATGAAAGTATTTTTCGAATGGTATATATTTTGCAGACTGTTTGCGACCAATTCATTTGTTGTCGAGCGAAGAGGAATGAAATTGAAATCGGTTTATTGCCCTCGCCAAGTGTTCGCTCCCCGCCACGAACCTAATGGGTTCGGACGAGTATCAACGGCCACCGGAAATATATAACACGGTCAAAAACTTGTTAACATCCGATAATAAAGTGCTCGGCGGCTCCGTTCGCTCAGCTCATTCAGCGGAACTCGAGGAGGAGCAATTTAATGCGGGAGCAAAAGGAGGAAACGGCAGGAAGAGGAGAACAAACTAACGATTTAAGGAGGAAAGGAGTCTTATGCAAATAAGAGGAATTACTGGACACGAAAGGCGTGGTTTCTCAAGTCATAATTTGTATCCAATTATAAAATATAATAATACCGCAGTCAAAATAAAATGAATAGAGGTATCTTTATTTTTAAATGATAAAAATATATTTCAGAGAATATTCAGGATATAGGTTACGTATATCGTTGGTTATATGGTGGGGAAAAATAATAATAGCTAATAATAAAAATATTGATATCGTCCGCAATATTCGGATAATTGGTGTATACTTGGGTGTATACTTGCATTGATTAATCGCAAATCGCAGTTTGTTTAACGCCGGGGTTTACCTGCGGCACTGCGATCCTGGTTGGGGCGAATTAAACGAAAATTTATTTGGCGTATAATGAATATTACCGCTACGAATCGTAGCGGACCATATACGCTGTTAATCAGGAAGCATCAGGTACTAGTATTTGGCGTTTCCGCCACGATATATGTTCGGTAGGCGGGCGTAATTGGGCCATTTCTTCTTTAATACTCCCGAGCACACCATTCCTAACCGTGACATTTATTGTATCCGAATTAGTATTGTTTATTGCCCGTAATTGCCAAATCTCATTTGTGTGTGTGTACTGAGCGTGAACATGAGTAACAAATGTCAGTGTCAATTAAATTAATTGCTCATAAGATACAGTTTATATTCAAATTACATAATAGCATTTTCGATTTGAGTATTGATAGAGCCGACAGTTTTCTGCATCGGAATGAAGTACCGCTCGGTATTAGCTTTTTTAATAGTGACGGGGAACTGAAACTAGTGTAGAATAAAACTGCCAGTGGAGTCCTAAATGCCGAACTATTCCGAACCTTCCCATTTTACTGTTATCTCGAATTTAAAAAATTTTCCATTTAACGCCTCCCAGAATTCCGCCGTGTTCGGTCGTCGCGAGTCGAGTTGGTGCAACCTAATTTATTCCATTCAGGTTTGGTGAGCGGGGGAAAGGCCAGGGTTTGGCCGGGTGAGAACCCGGAGAAAAGCGAGCTTGAAATTTCATAAATTCAACTCCGTAGTGGCTGCCCCCATAAATCAGACCTGCCTCAACGCTCCAGGAGTTTAACCGCGTATGGAAAACTATTAGTCCTTCCCAAGGACCATTGTTCCTGGCGACGAAGCATGCATTAGAACATAGGGGCGGTGGGAAATTTTGTACGTATACATGTCTACATAAATAAATTCATCTTACAATAAACTGAGTATATATTCGGATCGAAATTCGTGACCTAAACCTCGCCAATCGTATACAGTAAGAGCAGCAAGAAAGACGAATGCAGAACTGCTTCAAATTTAAAACTGAACATTTGAATTAATTATGAAGCTCAAATAACTTCATCATAGTCAAAAGTGTTCTTCATTGTTACGTTTTGCCATTTATGTGGTGATAACTCACTGTTGACCGAATCTGGGAATTCTCCCTTCGGAATTTTCGTTAGCGACATAGTTCGTGTGTCCGAACAAAAACGATCCCCACTCGGACGCGCCAAAGTTTAAACTGTCTTACTCTTAATTTAATGTTCTGTGGAGGAATACACACTAATGAAATAGGTCCCGGGAAAATGCCCTACCGCCTCTGAAGTGCTTAGTAATGATCCTTGAATGGGCTAGGTTGGGGCCGTAACTTCCACTTACCTACCGGATCTCCTCTTTCTTCATCTTAGATCCTCAGAACAAGGCAGTAGACCCCGTAGAGAGCAATAAAAACAAGCATAGCTATAACTACAATCATACACCATAATAGAAAACGCTCAGTGGTATATCTGGCTGTGTTACCGAGAGAATTTTATCGTGGATGGTTTAATCAATCGTTTAAGCATTATGTCAAAAACATGGGGAATAACGCCTTCCTTATGTTTCCTTAAATTTCGCCCTTGTTACGAATGTCTGCTACAGAATGGACTTTTATACCTGGAGGGGAAGCGACAATAAAAAAATACAGCGTTTAAGATTTCGCCCGGGAAATACAGAGCGTATCGGTCCCATGTCAATGGGGGACTATCTAAGCGCGCCTCGGGAATATTTCAGCCACTCCTAGCCGAATCGGAAAAGCGTGCGTTAGCCGGAAAAGACGACGTCGTCCGTGAAAACGTCTCCTAGGAGGGAACATTGGGGGCCCGCGTGCGAGAGAGTGAGTGCCCGATCGAGAACCGGCCTCGGACGATAGGATCGGGGGGGGGGGACTGGGGAAGCGTTCGTTTTATTCCCGCTTATCGAATACATTTATTCCCATCACCCGGGGGACCAACAATGGGGCCGACCCCGCACTATATTTATATGCTAAAAATGGGGGGGCCCAAACTCATTTCCAGCAAGTCCCGCGGGTAAATTTAGCTTTAATTCTCGGATTGAACGCCGAATCGATAATCGACGAATATTTCGTGAACAAACCCCGCTCTCTAAATAGTAAAATATCGAGCAGAAACTTTTGAAAAAAAAAATTTAGTTGGGAATACGCGACGTGTTCTGTTATACAGAATAAGTTAGTAAAAAAAATTCCATTTAAACAGAACTTTCAGAATATAAACCGCCGCTGGAGGTATTTCCAGTATACTAAATTTTCAGTTTATCCCCGAAGCCGTTCTTCGACAGGGTGTCCAACGTGAAATATCGTTAACAGTTAACCGGCCCTTCCGAATTTTAGCTCAAAGTCGACTGTTGAGCCGCCGTCATCCTTTATTGAGGCCCTTTAGGTTAAACACATATCGAATTAGGGGGCTAAATTTCCGACTGGGGCCCCGGACTACTCTGGCTACATAGTAAAATTTAACTAGTTTTTAACTACATTAGTGGACACCGCCGCCATTCCCTTGTTTGATCATTTAGCTCAACAGTATTGACCACTCCACTTGATAACCTATTTATTACCTCCACTCGAGTTACGGTAAATTTTGAATCAACCTCCGTACTTATTTACGGTTTCGGCTTATCGGTTACATTTAATACAAATAAAATTTGAGAATGAAGAAAAAAACACCGGCGACTGTGGAAGGCCATTTCAACTAACCCTTTTCACGTCCTCCTTTTATTGATTACGAGTACGTCGTTACTCGTATTTAGAACGGCCGTCGTTGTGTACGCAGTACGTTGTGTACTGCATTTCATTAAATGCAGTATATGGTTTACAATATACAAATGTTTGTTAATGCAAGCATACCGTCCCAGGGGCCTTTCTATGGTTATATACATTGGTACATAACAGTTGCATCTTTTTTTACACTGTGAAATAGAATTCTGTCCAACTTTCCAATTGGAAAAGGTGTAAATTTGAGAAGGGACTCCTGAAGCATATGCGTACGACAGCGCTGTGTGTCGAAAACCTGGAGAGAGAATTTTATTTGGAGATTTTTGTTTCTTATCGGCAGTCTGCTTTTCTCAATGACGATACGTTTGAATGTAAGAGGACAACTTGAGGTTTATGACATATTGTTTTCTGTTGCTCCGCTATAAAATCTTCTATTCCAAAGTAAAAAGAGACTGATATAGTGGTAATTAGTATTAGTTAACAGTACTATTTTCATATTATATATTATTATTATTATATAAATCTATTATTAACATTTTTAGCCGATATTTTTATATTCGAATTTCAAACCTTAGTATGTACAGAATTGGGAAACCCTTTATTTGACTTATATTTATTGTTTTAATTCAATTGACTTTATGAAAAAAATCATCTGTTAATTTTGGAAACTATGTATCATGTACTAGAATAATTGAACATAGATTTTGTCGAATTTTAACAGAAACATTCTCAAAGGAAATCAAAATTTAATATTTTTACAATCCTGGAGGCTTTTTGCACACATGTCAAAGAGAAATGTAAGCACTACATTGAAATATTTTCCACGCTACTCGGACCCGTGAATTTTTGAATTCATAAAAAATTTTGAAGTCGGAGTTGTTCATCACGCAAGTACCCCATTAGTATGGGCACTAGTGGGGGCACTAATGGGGTGTTTTGTGGGGTCGATGGGGGTAAAAACCCCTCAGTAATCCGCTTGGACCGGATCCCACGAAAGAAGCGCTAAGTATGGCATCAATGTTCTCAGCATTGGACGCCGCCTAAAGTACACATATATAACTATAAAGCTCAACTTTTCTCACTGTTGGGAAACTACTATATTAATACAACTATAAATTAGATAAAAAATATATAGAACCATAATATCTATCCAATACGTCTTGTACTCGAGAAGTATTTCCTATTCTACAACATTCGAGAAACAGTTGAACATATTGATTGATTTAGATGTGCAACTTAAACCCTCGGTTTTTTGTGATTGAAGGTTGTCAAAACGTATGTTGTAAAGATAAATATTTGGAAATATTAGAAAAGTCTATCGCGTTAGGAGTAATTATTTAAACGCATTGTATTTTCGCTATTACACGACGCGGCAGCTTATTGCACGGACGCGACCACACTTCTGTATCCCCATGAATAATTTGAAAGTGTCAGTGAGATAGGCTGAAATATCGGTTTGGGCGGTGGACGCTCTGGCTCATATAGCGCTTGTAAGCAGTCCCCGGATATGCAAATGGCCAGCCTTTTATCTGGTTAAATTGTTGTTAGCGGTCACCGCATATTGGAGTTGTTGAACGTCGCGACACCCCCTGCCCGCCTGTCCACATACCCCTATGCACGTTTCAATTTTTCGAGTTAAAAACCGGCCATTTCGGATAATTGCAATTTCAGTTTTATCGGCCCCTATTTTTTTCCAGATATCCACAAAGTCGGGAAAAAACAAATAAGCTTTGTTGACCGAGAGCCGCGGTCGCGGGGGTTGGCGTTAGGGGCGGAAGGGGGTGGAGGGGTTTCGGCCCTCGGTCATCCGGAGCGGACAGCCCACTGCAAATAAATCATCCGACGGTCGAACTCTTTCAATAATGCGCCTCGAAATGAGCCGCTTAATACATACGCGGCCGTCGGCTATGGGGAAAATAAATATTCCACGCGACCCAACACGAAATGATATTCGAGTCAATATTGGTGATAAACTCTTTATTAACCGTCGAATGAATTTAGCGCCGAAGCTGGCCATCAGTAACCGTTTCCCCCGGAGCCTAAATTGACACCATGTAACAGACTCAAATTTTCAATTTTTAGGGAACGGCATAATTTAACAGTTAGAGTGACCAGACAATTACCATAAACGGGACATCATTACGCAATATACAATTGATTACTTGATAATTTAAATTAATGGACCATTAGATTTTGGCATAAGATTGATATCGGAGTATATCGAAGTGTATCATATGATTATAGAACGACCTACAAGGTTTCTGATATTATAACCATTATATGTTCCATATTATGATACCTAAGCTTGTTGTCTACCTTTTCGCCGCAATTTAATTTCACAACAAAGTGCTGGAAAAACACTTTGGAAGAAATCAGGATTTTTCATATATACACACACACACACACACACACGTATAAACACCTATTGTCACCGATTGTGTTTTTCAAACAAAATCGTCTGTGTGGGTGTATAGAATGAAATGGATTTGAAAACGGTATACGACTTTGCGTGTTGATGAAAATATGAGCCGTTGAAAAACTTTTTTTCCGACTGTGGCAGCAACCTAAATAAACGTTTCGGATAGAGCAAAGTGTTGTATTGTTCCAAACGGTATTTTCTATTGTATCTTCCCGTTTTCCGCGTATTCCGCGTATGCGTTTTTTGTACAACTCTGTCTGTGTTTCGTCCAATTGCCGACCGCGGTGTTGAAAAAGCCGGGCCAGTGTTTATCTGTTTAACTGTGCACGACCTCCATTGTAATTCCCGAAGTTATGCCGTGTTTTTTTATCTCCTTCCAAACAGCGTCCCACGTCCCACGAGTGGAGGCGGGGATTATAAAAGCCCGGTTATTTACGCCCCTCGCTATTGAGCAATTAAAAGCCCCCTATTAGTTGTGCCCCCAACATTGAGCCATGGTTTGTCTAAGTAGAACAAATTGAGAGGAATCATTTTATCGTTATTACCGAACCGTGGAGCGATTCTCCAAAAAAAAGTACTTACTGTAAGAGAAACGACACCATAAAAGATATAAATACGTAATCCTATTGCTTTTCTTTCCGATTAATTGTGAGAAGTTCAGCTTAGATGTTCAGATGTTGAAAGTTACCGATTTGGGATAGATAAAAAATTCTATGATGTAACTTATGCGAATAATATATCTATTTATCATTTCATTACCCTAAAATGAGTGCAATCTCATGAGCTTATATATACTTTAGTTTTAAATAATATATTACAGGAGTAGAGTGCAATTAAAATATTATATATTTCTGTTTGTGCGGCTTGATTAATTACATACAATATGATAATTGAAATTACACATTTTTCATTTAATATAACATAATAAAGTGACTGTAATAATTACTATGTAACTAAAATTAAGTAATTAATTAGGTAAAATAAATGTCAATTCAAATTTGAAACTGAAATAAAGTTCAACCCGTCAAAAAGTAGACTGCAGTTTGTGACCTTTCTTTTACCATAATTAATTCCAATGTAACAAGCTTTAACATAAGCCGTTATGTGCAGTATAATATATATTCGTGTAAGTAATAATAATGGTACGTGAATGTTTCCTCCGCGGTCCGTCCGGTTCAGAAACACGTTCCCGAGGACTGACAGGAAGGTAAAACAATATACCTGTGTGCCAGTGTGGTACCTGCCGTGAGATATACACAGCAATTTCTCCATTGCCCCGTACAGTCCGTCTGTCGCCCGAATGCAAAACGCCATGAAACGCGAGACAGCGGTATTATCGGACCGGTATGAATGGCCGGCCGAAGTTGAAGCAACTCTGTTTATCGGCAATTCCTGAAATGCGGAGCCCCGACTCCGCCGACCGCGATACCAATTTAATTCGCACAACTCCCTACCAAGGTGTTGTTCGGAAATGCCAACCCCGGAGGCTTAAATCGCCCGACTGCTTTAAATACAAAGTCGGCATATTCTGTTACCGTTGCTCTTCAGTCCATTATTTTTCGGAAGATTATTATCTATGGCTGATATGTACATAAAATTTGTAGTGAAAATTAGCTCCATTTTATTTTTTGAAGGATGAGACAATCTTATAGTAATACGGATATGAGATTTGAAAAGAAAAGCTGCGGATTCAATGTAGCGGCAGTTAAGGACGGAAGCGCACTGCGGGACGTGAGGCAAATTATTAATTCTTGCGAATGGTCTAGACCGCGTAGTCACGTACTACGGTTTTTCTAAGGTAAAAGTGCTTAAAAAATTCCCTACTCCGCTGACAAATACCAAGAAGACCAAGCCATTTGGCTGAATTAGGATTCATATATAATACTCACTAGTTCTCATTAAGTTTTATAAAGTTTTTGAACGTTTAATGTAAGACTAGGATTAATATAGTTTCTACAGGGCTAGCAATTTATTTCCATTACGTCCCAGTAGGATTAGTCAAATAGATTCTGTTTTCCCGAATTTCTTTTTCCTCCTCCAAATTTAAAACTTCTTTATTTCACTCAATTATTGCGTTACAGGCATAAAAGTTTATTAAATATTTAATATTTTCTTTCGTTAATAACAGCACCAGGTCACGTTCGTAATTAAAACTTATAAGGTATAAAGACTTAAAACACTTTAATGAGTTTTTAATGAGTTAGAAACTCATTCCTAAAAGGACATTCGTGCCTAAAAGGGATATGACGTAATGACAGTAATAAATATAATATTTTATCGGACTAACATTAATGTTCGCTAATTAATTTACGCATATTTCGACAAAATAAAAATTATTATTTCATTTTTGATCCGAGTGGTAAAGGCTATTTTACGCGTTCACGAAGTGGGCGATATTCTTCATGTGCCAACATATTTGATAGGGAAGCATCTGTGGGACCCTCCAAATCGAAATGTTCGACGTTATAATTAGAATTGAATTGTAGACATTTAAAGACTATGCATTGTAGCTGCGATAGGGCGATAGGGCCTCAGGTTGGTTGGCTCGGGATCCCCGACATTCGGATTGAATCTCGGTCCCTTTACTTCGACCGGTCTAGAAGGTTCAGAAGCGGAAAATGGGCTCCCCGCTCGGGATAATCTCGGTTCCAACTCTCTCAACTCAATAGACCGCCAGGCCAGACATTGGCCGGCTCAACCCATCTATCCCACTAGACAAACAGCCTGCGCTCCTCATATCAACCTAGGCCCCAGTAATTAATAATAAAAATCAGTGTTCTATTAAACTTTGGCATTCTGGTTCTTACTTTATAAAGAACTTCCGCCTCAATCTTCACTGGCTTCGGAATTCCTAGTCAATTACTTTTCCCGGAACCTACCCTCATTATATACTGGCATCCGGCCACTTTTATTAGAGTAGAGTGGCCTTATAAATTGCACTTTAGATTGGAAGTAGACGTCACGGAACAAACTACCGAAATGAATTCTAGCTAGAATAGTGAAGTTTGCGAGGTTCCCCGGGTTACTCATTGGGTATTTTTTTATTAATACGATTTAATCATTATTTTTACTATTATAATATTGATCTATTTATCGAGTGTCTTAGAGAGACTCGGATGAACAAATTTGTTTATGAATTAAATTATTTTAACACTGGGTGGAATTTTCAAAACATGACGTCGAGGGAGGGTGTGCATAATAGAAGAGCTATGTGTCATAATTTATTAAAACAAAAAACCTCGCGGATTTAAATCCCACTTTCTCCGTTGGGTCCAGAAATGGGTTGAAATATAAAATAGAGGCCTTGGTGAGGGGTGGCATACAAGATGTTCTACTCTGGGCTTTGGCTGGCTGGATGTTTAATATTTAATGTGGGGGGGGGGTCGACATAGGAAAATTCATCTTTTGTGGTATCTGGTCCGCCCTGAGCAGCTCTACCTATCTAGGTACCTACTAGCCCTACCGCATCACCTGATGAACCTGAACAGCCTATTGTAATATTCAGCGGGCTTGCATTTTTCGGCCCCGTGTTTCGTTCCGACAGTTTTACATCGAAGTCCACCTCGGTACATCCGCGACGTCTCCCCCTTCGCTGGACATTTGAGGCTAACCCGGTATTGGGCAAACGCGTTGGGTTATACTCTGTCTGAGGCATTCCTCGGCGGATTACGCGACGGTTCAAAATTCGAGCGTACGGAATTACTTCCGTAAACGATTCACACGTCAAAGAGACAAGGCTTCGAGGTGACAAAGCAGAAAATTACTCGACCGATTGTTTTCGATTCGAATATATACCTCTTTTAGCATCAATATTATCGCATTATTTATGTTATTCGGATGGTGTAATTTGGGTCGTTTTCATTACCCCAATATATATTGTAATATTTACGTCGTGTTGTTTTAGGAGATATACTTTCGGACCAGTTCACTTACCGATATTTTACGTTTACAACCCCACTGAAATGGGAGACGCGCTGCCTCAGTATATACATCGAAGGACTTGTACGGCCGTGGTAGCTTTCCATTCGAGTTTTCAAACTAAAAACACGACGAGTAAGCAATAAAAGTGAAGACAGAAAGCGGGCCCACCTTTTATTGGTATCGGGAGATCTTCCCCCTCCCACGGGGCACACCTCTGGCACAATATCCGTACTTGGAGTGTTTCAGGATATTTGTAGGAAATAAACCCGCCTGTTTGATGCCCGCTTTTCTCCAAAAGGAACCCTGAGTTAAATTACTTTAGAATTAAATATTATTTTGCCTTTTGGAAGGGGAAAGGGTTTCGAGGTGGATAATTCCATAAACCTTCAATTTGACGTTTGAGTAATAGACTATATTTTGTTTAATGTAACATTAGGGTTTAAAGAAGAAACTATTTTAGGTCCAAATTAATAGATAATCATTTATAAAGGTCCTTGTTCTATAAGAACAACATAGTAATTACAATTAAGTTGAATTAGCGCAAGCAATAAATGGATTGCCGATGAAAGTATAATATTAACAAAAATTAAACAAGATTAAAAATAATTTAAAAAAGTAATTGATATTTAATTTCCAGAAAGATATCAGCTAGAAACATTAAAGGAATTTATGTTAGTAAAAAATAGTATCTAGAAATTATAGGTAGTATTAGTATATATTAGCCGGTTGAACTCACTTTACTATAGATTACTTATTAAGAAAGTTGTATTTGAAATATTCGGCTAATTCTCTACGAAACAAGGCATCTCAATTTCCTAAAGCGAGGTCAATAAAGGGGATGCGACCCTGGAGACCGCGTTCAAGTTTCTGTACACGGGGACGATCGGTAGACCCCGCCGAGTTGGAGCAGCGTGTAGTAACACCCTCCGGAATAGAGGCAAGAAAGATATAAAGACAAAGTTTCGATACTTATTTTCACTCGGGCAAATGTTTTTCTGTAACTCCATCCGAGACCGAGAAAACAAAATTTTCTAACAAACCTCCGAGGATTGTTAAGTCCGCGTTCGCATTATTTTTTCCCGTCTCGAGTTTATTTCTTCCCTGTACAATATCAATACAGGGGGTTTGTTTTTTTGTCTGATTCGTTACTGAAACAAATAACTATAATAATAAATTATGTTTAAATCTGAGTGATATCTACAATTATTCCTGAAACATTGAACGTCCGTTGAATATTGAAATGTTCCATGATTAAAAAACACAAGTACTATTATGCTACTACTAATTACAATATAATTGACGACACTCCAGGCTGGCGCGAAATTGACATCCGAATGTTTATATCATTTGTACTGCTAATTGTGAACTCTTCATTTATATATAAAACTTAACAATACTTATTATAGAATCTACATATTATAGAAACAATACAATTTATAGAAAAACTTATAGAACTAAAACTTATAGAAAATTTACGTACACTTGAATTTTACTTGATTGGAATAAATGTACGCCTTCCTTCAAAATACCTTTACGCGTGACCAAGGATCCGCGAAATGTACGTACCGATAATCACACAGCCGTGCGGGTAAATACCCGAAGGTTGTCGGCCGTGAGGAGATAGAAACGGCCGGTTATTTCATGGAAATTCCTGAGGTCGGTGAAAGGGATGATAGTGGATTGTTGGGGCTGGGGGCGGGGGCGGGGGTGGAGGTGCCATGTATTATTATATCATCCACGAGGTGAATTATAATTATTCATCCAATAATCTGCCCCGAAACCCGGCCACGCTGAAGGGCGGATCGGCGTTTCATATAAATTCCTACGGGCGACGGGGACTCACACGCGGCATTATGCGCTAAACTCAATCATTCCGTTTCCCGCTTTCGGCTCCTGGCCGACTTCACGCCGCGGCTCGATTTTATTCCGAAAATTTAATTAGAGCACACCTCCGCCCATGAATAATATCTGTGCGTTCAAAACAAATGTTGTACCTTACATAAAATATTTTGCAGGGCAGACATAGCGATTTCAATTGAAATAATCGGTCCCATTCCAGAAAAAATTTGCAACCCTTTATACAGGAATCGCAGGTTTGTGGGATGATGTATCATAGCGCAAATGCTAAACCCATCGTCCGAACTAACTCATTTCCAGATTGCAGATTCAAATGGGTGAGCGAGACCCAATAGAGTAAGAGTAACTCCTCTTCAATTCCCGACGGTAGGCACGCAGATTCAATTGAAAGTTTCAATTGTATAAGATTTGAACTCGAATGATTACAAAAGAGAAAACATTATACATAACCTCGTGATCGACCTAAACGGTAATTAAAATAAAAATTGATACGAGCACTTCCGCTGTGCCCCAGTTCCTCGATTTGTAAATTAGCAGGCCTCGAAAATTGGCACTTACCCCAGGGACCGGGAGATATTGGCATTGGGTCCGATGAGGGAATCGGAGGCCCGGGAAGCGGACATTTGTCAGAATTTCATAAGGCGCTCCACCTCCAACTGCCGCAAACTACCTACCTACCTACCCCTCTTGAGGGGAGTAGGAGGAACCCCATCAATTTTAGCTTCGGTCCAATTTAACAAAGCCCCGCCCCACCGCGCTTCGCCCTCCTAGATCTCGGCAGAAGTACAATCAAGCGGCAAACAAGTAACTCCCCGAAATGTCGGCCGAAGAACATTAGGCCGGTGGCACGATATGTTCGCACAATTTGCCACCCATACATCATCCTTTTTATGGGCCTCCCCTATCCCCTCAATCCATCGCGCCTCATCCTCCGAACAAGCATCGATCCAGATTCGAGCGATTTGCAGAAAAAAAAGAAAAAACCAAAAATATAATTCTCCCAACGTCACAGACCATTCGACAGCTCGATAACTATCATTGTTTTCTTATGACCCTATTAAATAAGACAACCAAACAGTTATTATAGTCCAGAAACCTACGATTCCCAAGCGAACCATCGAACACACATCTGTTGTACACAATTTGTGCCAATCATCGACAAACATAATTAAATGCATCAATTGAACGTTAACATTAAGCACCGATTAAACAAGTAGAAAGTAAAAATGTAATTGAATATCGCTTCACTGTGAGACAATTACTAAGGTAGGTGATATTTTTGGCGAAATGATATGCAGCTCCGAACGAATAACTTTAAATTTGGCGGCATTTTATGGCTTATGAAAAAAAATAGTAGTTAATTGAATTTCGCGTTGATCTCATCAGTCTTCACTTCCCCCCATTTCATCTTATTTATTTTATTATTATATAAAATCAAAGGAGAAGCAACGCTCAGATAACTTGATTAAGTCCGGAGTGGGACAGGCTTAATAGGTCATAGAGGGAGGAGTTAAGAGCCCCGTTCGTTCTAGCAGGGTTTCGTGCGGCTTAAAAAAATCCCTTTAGAGACTTTGGGGTTTTATTTCTTCCTTTTTTCCCTTATTCCGACTTCTTCCTCATTCTCCTCTGTCTTTCCGCCCAGATATAAAATGTCGAGAAAAAAAGACAATTTTTATACCTTGAAGAGAAGGGCACAAAATTAAATCGGAAGCTCTTAAGCTTCAATGTCGTCAAACCGGAGCCGATAACGGAATTTACCCGGGTGCATTCGCTTACCAACCAGAATGCATTCTATTCCCTTGGGGGAAGCAACTCAGTCATATAAATGGGTTACTCGGCACACAATTGGTTTGCAATTTTCACTTTAATAACATTGGAAGATACTAACATCCCACATAATCAGGGTACAAAATAGATTTCCAATAATGTCAAATATTTTCGGTGTTTAGTGTCATCTGTAATAAAGGCTGAAGAAAAATAAAATGAACCTCCGATTTTAAATTAGAAATACTCATCCCGGAAATCATCAAAACATATCCCGGAATAGTTATAAATTTTAATTTTAATTCTTCGTTATTTAAACCTTACCTTAACTTTGTTTTTCTAAACGATAAGTAAATAATACTTTATATGTGTACAGTATTTACTCTAGTATGTATTACTATTTGGCTTTCCATTTGATTCAAAACAAAGTATTCCATAAAATATTCCAAAAACGTTGTTTCTGCGCACTCATCATTCAATTAAAACTGTAAGTACGATGAGATCTGAAAGACAGCGAGGCCACTGACGATATTAGACATTTGAGTAGCTAAGTATGCTACGGAAACGATTTACTCAAGGATTATTGCAAATAGCCTCACCTTCTAAGATTTCCTCTTATTTATATATTGAGCGGAAATACAGCTCCGCGATATACGCTTGGCAAACGGATGTATGTGTTTTTTATCTTTTGTTCGAGCTTAATTCTTTTTATATCCTCTGGTGTTCCCGAAGCGTGGCCGACAGATTGAAGTGGGGAGGAGTGGCGACTGTGGAGTTATTTGGTTAGGACTATCCATGTGTTGGCCGGGATAGGCAAGATGGTGGGCACACAGAGGAGCCGGCACATATTGAAAGACACATTGCTCTCTGTCCCATCAATAGTCGGTCGCTCCGACCCCGCTCAAATATTTGACTTTCTCAATTCATCCCTTGTACGTCGACCCGATTCGGGTTTTTCTTCGGAGTATTCTTCCCCGACCCCACTCCCCCCCTGTCCCTGATCGCAAATTGTGTCCGACGAAGGGATTAAACAATAATATTAAAATTTCTCAAATTCATCTTCCCTTGTTTATCTATCGTTGAGTTCTTCCGTTTTCATCGAATTGCGCAAAACACCTTGCATACATACTAGAATATGAAGGAAGTATTTGGTTGACAACTAAGTAATTGCGGAATTCACCAACAAGTGGCGTTGTACATATTTTTAAGTACGTCAACATCTTTGCACGGATACGATTCTTCGATATGTTATTATTTGGTCCTTTCTGAAACATTCAGTATAAAAATTACATTGACCAGTTGAATTGCGTATGGAAAGTGTGTGTATGAAAAGCTAAAAACATGGTGAACCAAAGTGAGCATTTCCGTCACATTTTGCTTTTTTATTTTCGCACATGTGTTAATGCCTCACAGGCTCATAAAAAGTTGTATGCTGTGTACGGTATGAAAGCTTAAAAGAACGGCAGTGTCAGTACCGGTTCGCAAATTTCCGGTCTGGGGATTTTTCATTAAAAGATGAGGAGCGCTCTGGACGTCCAGTGGAGGTCGATGATGACCAAATGAAGGCCATTATTGATTCGGATCGCCATAGTTCAACAAGGGACATTGCAGAGAATCTGAATGTATCTTATACGTGCATTCAAAACCATCTACGGCTTGTCTGTGAAAAGATGTTGACCTACTTAAAAATATGTACAACGCCACTTGTCGGTGAATTCCGCAATTACTTAGTTGTCGACCCAATAAATTGCACTTACCAAGGGAGGGATAGACGTCAATCGCCCTCTGGTTCTACAAGTTTACACTTGCCACTCTAACCACCTCCACGCGGTGCTTTGCTCGGAAACGAAGAAAAGTACAACGAACGAATATTGGCAGGCACATTCCAACGGCAGAAATAAGCCAACGATGAACATTACATTAGTTCTGGCCATAATCTAAATATCACTGGTGCCAATCAGACTGGGGAATGAACTAAAGACCTCTGTCAGCAACAGGATACCCCATCAGCAACCGACATCGGCGTGTGCGTCACAACATTACTGACGGTCGCCAAAGTCATGCATGGACGTCAGTTGGCGACCATTTAAGCGCTTCTATCAATCAACGAATGAATTCAATCACATTGGACTTGTTTATTCTGCAGGGTATAAAACCGTTCCGGCGTTCGGCCAGCAATCTCCTTAATTGAAATCGCTTCCATACACTGAAAAGGTATGTTGATAAATGGGGCTAGAAATGTATATTTCGTAGAAATTGAATAGAGCGATCGTGAACAATATTTCATATAATAGTCGAGATTCGTTAGCAGCGTTTCCATGACTGAAAGGGTTTTAACCGGTCGTTTAATAAAAGCATAAATGGAGTGACTCGTGGGTAATACTGGGATGGCCGTTGTAAATAATCCGACTGTGATCCCGGACTTGGAAGTGCGAAAAATTGTTATAAAATAACTTCTGATTTATAGTTTGTATCAATTAAAAAAATTAACGATACATGGAATTTTTGACCGCGCCCAAATTAATAAGTTACGTGGGTTGTGCAACTAATCTATTTAATAAATGCAGAAAATTTCTTAAAGGAACAAAATGACCGTGTACATTCACGACATGTGGATGCCAAGAAAACAATTTGAAAATTGTCCTTTGTTATCGGCCACTTGTATTTGAGTTACTAATGGATGACTACTAATCGGATGACATTTGTTAAATTACTACTGTACTTTTTAATCTGATGTTTACTTTTCCCACATTTTGTTGCAAGATTGGCAGGAAGAGCCCGTGTACTGTTTATTTAATTGATTAAAACTATACGTATACGTATATTCCTGTGTGTGTTTGCGTGTACAGAATTGAGTGTAGAATGGTAGTAACCGCTACCGAATTGCTTAGAATGTAAGCTCACGTACAAATTTGGTGGGCGGGTAGTTCTCGACCAACTATTTCACGGCATTTACCGCGAGCCTAACTCGGATCCTATAGCACTTGAGATTGCCGTGATAGCGACACAGCCACCAATTTACATACAATCATTATTTCATTAAGTAATTACAGTATATTTGATAATACGCATATTTCTGTACGTAAACTGGCTAGTGGAGTTGGCAGTATTTATTTGTTTACAATTATTTTGCATAAATTAGGACACTATAGCGTGCAATTTTATCAATAATTTATGTGTTAAACTCCACATAAATGAGGATGTTCAATTTAACAACAAAGTTATAATATATATGTTTTACTGTTGGAAAATCTTCTGTTTCCAGTTATGAAACCGCTTCAGTCCGATTCGTTAAATCGCCAACGCATTCTAGATTCCCCCAACCGTGTTCATTACGCATTGTCCAACTGACCCATTTAAACTTCGTCGAATTAACCCCGCAGCGCGTTATACCGGGTTATAATTCACTGGATTCTGAAAATTAAAAAAACAGAAGGAAATGTATAGAAAACGCGCAGCGGGGCACGCCTTGACGGAGTTAATTATAAGCGGGTTTAATTTGCCGGCCGAACAGGCTCTGGGGCAGAGCACATAAGCTTCGGCCCAACATAATTGGATGTCGCCCGGTTATATATAAAACCCCATAGGACGCAAACAGCGCACCGTAATTTTCCAAGAGCCCACAAAGGCCTCCCCCCGCCATCAGCAGGCCTAAACAATGCCAATATCTCGGAGGGTTAATCACGCCGTCGATATTGTGAATTATACAAGCCGGTTATTGGCGCCCGCTATTAATTGGGGACAGTTTCGTTATGTGTAGGTGACCACCGCTGAGCCCACCCGTAACCAGCGGCGCCTTTATTAATTCCCGACTGAAGAAAGTCAGAGTCCGAACTCACCGTTCACTGGGTTCCGGGTAGAAAATGTATTATAGATCCAGAATTGATTTTAAATTTCGAAATTATTATCCCACGATACAGGTTGAGTTTTCACATATTGTCCACAATTTCGACATTCTGCTGGTAGAATCGATTAGGTCAGCCAATTTACTCCGAGGTATTGACATAAGGACCTTCTATCGTGTAACTAACCAAATTTTGCGGACAAAATTTTCACCGAATATATATATTTGCCCCAATTAATTAACTCGATATCATTTAGGATATCTAGTCTCCCCTTTCTGTATTTAAATAAGACCGAGATATTTAGTCGTTACTTCGCACGCGGTTTTGACTGTTAACGCTCGGAACAGCTTCAGGAAAAGGTCGAATATCGAAAGAAAATCTCCGGCAGAGTTAAGAGCGAGAGATAGTCCCGGATGGGAATCTTTGCCCATTTCCGGTCGGGGGCTTAAATTCCGTCCGAGAATTTTTTTTCCCCGCAAAATTCAATTTCCGGCCCGCCGAGGGGATTTGGGGCCCGGTCTCTCTCAGTTTTTCTCCCGGACATTAAATCTGGCGCGCTCCTATTCACAGGATCTTTTCAGGACGGCAGACTCAGGTTGTTTGGCGTGCGGGTGGCGGCTTTGTCAGGACCCTAATATGCCCGATGAGCGTCCACCCCCCCCCCACAGGGGCCACCAAGGCGGCGTACGCCCCCCCCGCCCTAATAACGGCGTCCTTTATTAGGCCCGAACGTGTATTTCGGCTTTATTAAAAACCTATTTTTCTTTATCCTTTTTTTCGTATTTTGGATAGAAACAGAAAAAGCAATAACGGCTAATCGGGATGAAAGTGCCTCATTTTGGAAAGAGTCATCCTTACTCGTCCCTTTCTTGGTCCTGACTGAAATTACCTGCAATAAAAATCATATTCCAGTACAAGGAGAATGATAAGAAAATAAAATTATATGAAAACAGTATTGGTTATACGCTTCAATATAGTTATCTTTCAAATGTATTTAATTTCAGACTTTCTACACAAATCATTTTTTTAAGAATTATTTGTGGAATATTTATTACGCTAGTTATAAAATTAACATTGATACGAACAATAATTTTCTTCGTTTAGAAGTTTACACTATATTTTGTAACCAGAAGTGTAATTATTGTGAAATGTTCAAAATGTTATGAAAATGTTATAATACTAATATTGAAATTAACGAGGGACATCCGCAATATTTTGTACCGTAATTTTCAGCAGAGAATTAAAATATATTATTAAGTTGAGATGACCTAGTTGATTGTTAATTATTGTGTAGCCTGTAAGCAGCATGCATTACCAGAATCATATTGTTCTTCATCATCACTCTTGTTACTTTCCCTCCTGTCAGAAGGGAAGCAATTGTGAGGTAATATGTTAATTGTACAACATAAAATTTCATTGTTTCTATTATTGTTATTAGTTTCTTATTTAGGCCAACTGAAATTACTGATTTGCTATTGTAAAAATACTTTAATCAACTCCATTTATTTCACTCCTAACAGGATATTAGCAGAGAAGTAATTGGTAATGTTGTTTCAGGGGATTGTAAATGAAAGACGAGTGCATTTAAGACATCTAGTCGCTTATAATTAGGAGAAGGATTTCTAGGATTTGATACTAAAATGAAGACTGAGGTTAGAATGAATAGGGTCTTCGTAAAGAGACTGGCAATAAGAATACGATAGGAAAAAAGAAACAAGGAACAAAATAAAAAAGTAGAGGGAAGGATACGGCGAAGGAATTGTTTCCCGAGACATTAGGAGGTCCTCTCTTTAGGTCCTGGAGCCCGATCCGAAGACAGATGGCGCTAATGACCCAATAGCCGAAGCGATTAGGGAATCCCCAACGGTAATGAATTTCGCTGGCACTATGGCTAGTGCCAATTAAAGCTCCTATTCCATCAAATAGTTGTCCACCGGCTTGCCCATTAAATAAAAGTAACTCGAAATGCATTCAGTCCAAGTTCGTCCAAATTACTCTTAAACGTCTCACTCGAATCTGAGCTGATAGTCTTTTCTTTGAAGAGGTAATAGAATAGTCTAAGAATAGAGTGAATTTTTGTCTTCCATATCAAATAGTTTTCTGAATTTGTGTCCTCGGTGGGTATCTACTACAATGTAATCCGTGCGGCGGTCTGCGAGTTCAAAAAATGTTTTAATGCCTGTTGTCTCCGATATTTCTGTGAAGATGCGCGAAGTCCGGCATTAACCTCCTCCCTCTCCTTCGATTTTGCATCTATCGGTTTTTCGCCTATTAAATTATTGCCGGAATTATTATTGTAACTGCCTCGCGCCCGGGACGAGACATTTTCATGGGGGCATAACCGTTTCGATCTATTCTTGCCGGTGTCAGGTTGGGTTGGATCATGACGGCCGGGTCCCGGTTCTCAATTGCAGGCCCCGGCCGGGATTTATATAAGGGCCGCCTTGGCCCGCACCTGAAGACCGGAACCTGAATATTTTAAAGGGCGGGTGTTGGCGTCCGCTTCCGGGCCGCGGTTATCTGAAGGGCCCATTTGGCCGGAGGAGAGGGGCGTGTGCCGGGGTCGAGGGGCGCCACACCCCTCCACTACACTTTCGGTTATAAATTTGCCCCTCGACGCCTTCGGGAACTTCGCGCAGACAATTTGTCCGCGCCAGTATGGCCCCCGACCGCTAACACTTCTGCCGTTGGCGTCCCTCCGCCTACCGCCGAATAAAGAAAAGAAAACCCCGACAGATTTACTCGAGATCTTACAGATTACAACAATGTTAAAGGGCTATATAATATATTTATCTCGGTTAAATAAGTCCTACATTTTTATTTTCATTTTTATTTACCTTCAGCGACACATGAAAAATTGATAAATTTTACTCTCTCATAGAAAGCTGATCCAGGAAATGGAGGATTAAATCGATTACCAAAAAATGCACATATTACTTTTAATCTGAGAGCAGCAACTTTGGATAATTGCATTTCACAAAATAATACGCACAAAGAGCTCATGTCGAAAATCCTTATCTAGATGGGAGCCCTGTTAAAACCAACTGGTCTCGGGTTGGCGCAGGGCGAAACTCATAATGAAAGCTCACGTCCCGAAAGACGACAGGTTTAGTGGTTTCGGTTCATGGCCGAGAGGAGTCTAACGTCGAGTACTGACTTTGATGTCGGTACGGTTTTTCATTGAGTCCGTTGCCCGCAAATCGAATGTAACGCCGTTCCTTGCGCTAAACCCCCCGACAAACGGAGCCGAGCTCTTTACAACATTTTACATCTTTACAAACAAGCCCGGCCGGTTGTTTGTAAGGAAATTGTTGGGGGAGGTACTGTAGGAAAACAAGTTATGTAGTGTATAAATTACATAGTACATATTTTTTCTTTATCGATTATTATTCCTGTTTTAAAGTATTAAATTATAGTCTTTCGATACTCATATCTTGCTGATCTTAGTTTTCATAATTAGATATTGTTAAATTACACGATATTATATTAAATATACATGAATTGGTTTGACATGCCGTGAAGGCCGATAGTTCCGGTTCATAGGGTTTTATTGGTCTCGCAAGGGGCCTTGGGACGCTGACCGATAGATGTAAAATCAACGACACGAAGGAAGGAAATGCGTGTAAATAAATACCGGCAACAGATTTCTGACCGCCGGGAGGGGCCGCCGTTTTATCGGATAAAGGTAGGGGTGGGTACCGTCGGGATGATTTCATTAGGGAGGGCCGGTCCCCGGTAAAACCCCGGGGCGTCCAAAGTAATGGCTATTGCCGCGTTGATTTTGTCGGGAGAGAGAGGGCCGTTGTAGGGGGCGGCCTCGTTACGGCGGCCCCAGTGGCCGGCGCTAAATCGCCCCAACGGCGGCCCCTAACTCGAACAATATCGCCCCTAAGTGGATACCCTTTACGGTATCGCTTCGGTGGGCGGGCCCCTCCCTCACCTACATCGCGTCCCCGGCATATATCGGCCGTGAATTTCAATTACGCCGCCTCGCACCCCCCCCCCCTCTTAAACAACAATGACGCCTTGGATCGTTTCAACTTCCGCACGACCATGCCCCCCACCGCGCCCTCATAGAAGCCTATTGATTCTATTAAAATACTGAGACGCGTAGGGACGATCAATTCCAGCATTCATTTAATGGTGGCGGGGGCTTCTGTTTTCGGAGCGTTTAAATGAGACGATATCTCATAAGACGAGAAAAAAATAATATATAAGCTATATACTAATATGCTATACGGAACTAATATGTTCAACCCGGCGTGAACCACCGGTGGTTCACAGGCATTGCTTTCATCTGTGGACCGGTGATCCACACCTAGTTTATTCTATTTGTATAAATACTTCACAATTCGTAAATAAAGTTTTATAAGTACTCAATAACAATTTCACGCAACTAGACTTCTGACTCAAGCCACTGACAACAGAAGGATAGTGAAACAAACAAGCGTCGCCAGACGAATAAACAACTGTTAATCTCGAGCCCGCCGAGCATACGGACTTCGAAAAAATGCGCCGGGTTGAACGTGTTAAAACTATGACACAATAATCCAATTAGACCTGCCGAATATTCTATGAACAGGCTTCTATAAAATCTCCTATGAGTATCGTTGGGACCTTCCCAAGCATCCCTAAAATGATCCTTATTTTCTTCCCTTATGGGGGTCTAATTTTCGGGTCCGAGACACGATTTAACCGGGCGTTTAATAGTTTCTGTTTGAATCTTAAATCCAGCCGCATAAACTAATATCGTAATAAACAATCCTATTCAAATAAACTATTAGCACGCTTCCCCGAAAGTTGGATACCATCCTGTTTGGCGAATGGAATGGAGTTAATAATGGAATGGAAGTATATATTAAGTCTACTTCAGCGGCGCCGTATTTATACGCCACCAAATATATCGTGGCCCAATACAGTGGATCTCCCGGCGGCCCATTTCTTAAATTAGCCTATAATATCCAGTTAACATTATGTATGAATGTAAAGTTAAAACCACATTATTTAGGAATTTTATTTTCCAGTTATAATTATCCTGTATAAATGTCATATTCTAACCAGACTTAATATATTTGGGAGGTTATTTATTTATTTTAGTGTAAACTATATCACGAAGAGTACACTCTTTTATAACCTAACTATATTCTATCTCCAAACAAGAATTTCGTTATAAGGTTTATCTTAGCCTCTTTATTTAGGTGAATAAGTATGAAACATACAGTACTGAAGTTATAGGTGTCAAATGGAACGGTTATAGGGACGGCATCAAACGTCCCCAGTTGAAGGGGAACAAAATAACAAATAAATTATGTCGATAGAATAGCCTGGTAACTCGGGGTAAGAAATATTGACGGCCGTTTTCCATTAGGAGGGTGGCGTAGGAGTGCGGTCCACCCCCTAATGGACATTTAAAGACTCTCAGGGACCAATTTTCGGGGGTAAAAAATCCCTCCCCGGGTCGGGGGCGATGCAATATTCAACGGCGGAATACAAATCCCCCGGGGGCATACCGCGCCTCCAGCCTCAGGAACAGTGAACAAGTCCCGTCGTGGATGATTGATGCCTCTTCCCGACCCCCGGCCCTCCACCGCCGCGTCACATCCCATTATCATAAAGGTTAGCCTATTTAGGCTGCAGCCCATTACCATTCCCGATGATTTGCATAACACGGAAAAAACGAAGCCGCTAACTGGCCTTGGGGCCGGTCCGAAGATGTATGGTCCATTTTCGGACGGCCACCGCCACCGGATATAGACGGATAGAGTCATGGTCCACGACACTGTATACGGCTTACAGGGACATAAAATTTGTTTTATCGCATACACGGCCTTTCGATATAGGCATCTTTGCCATTGCATTTTCCTTTTAAATTTATCGTGTAATATGATACTTCAAGTTTGGGTAGTAGGGAGCCCGAAGAAAATTTTCATTATTTAATTTCAAGGAAATTATTTTTTATTTTATTCCAAAGAACTTTTTCGGTTTAATCATATATATTTTATAATTATTAGAGATGATCGTATATATTGTAATCGGGACTCGGATACGTGGCGCGTTGTTTTCTGTAGGGGCACCATATCATCGGCCCGCTTTATTAGTAATTAATGTCACCGGGGGCACCGAAGCGAGGGAGTTCATAGCCTGTAAGCAATTGGGGAGAAAATTATTCAATTTCGAGTAGTACCAGTTCAAGTTTGACTATATTCAAAAGTTGGTGGGGTGGCGGGAGTCTCCCCACCACTCCAACGAATAGAGTTTGTGCCAACCGAGCGAACATCTGCACGTTGTCAATCCGGGCTTTAGTTTACCGAGTATAGTTTCAAGGTTCAACAAGAATTTCCGCGGGCGCTTCTCCAACGAATTAACGGAAATTCAATAAACCTAATTGCGATTTCAATAGTGATCGTCATAAGGAGAAAGGATTTCCGGTCATGATGGTGCAACAATCAAAGTAAATTTATATGGTAGGTTAGTGATGTTTCTGTCTCCTCTCGCTGGTTTGCTATACCGGTTTCGGCTGCTCGCCATCTTCAGTAGCGGTGTTAGTCACTGTTAGCACTTTGGATGTTTTTTGGGCATCCTCACTGCACTGTTACTTTCACTTGTACTGTAAGGCGCTATAGGCAAGGCGCTAATACTAAAATGTAAGGCAGACCTTTGTTGCGGGCTAGTATTAGGTACGCCGTACCATTGAAACTAGCAGAGCATTAAACTGAATGCAGTACAAGTGAAAGTAACAGTGCAGTGAGGATGCCCAAAAAACATCCAAAGTGCTAACAGTGACTAACACCTCTACTGAGGATGGCGAGCAGCCGAAACCGGTCTAGCAAAAGATCAAACCAGCGAGAGGAGACAGAAACATCACGAACCTACAGTTTCTTAAAAGTTTTCTATTTTTGAAAAGGTGGAGCAAGATTTTTGTACATTATTAAGAACAATTTTAAAAAGTTATATTCGGAACGGTCTTAAATTTATATGGTATTCCCCTTAGAACACGGTGGTGCACCATGACATAATAATATAAATTCATAGCATATATTATAAAGAATAAAAAATAATTGAACTCTGGTCCGTTTTATTTAACTCTGTCCATTTCTTCTCGCGTTCTCGCTGAAATATTAATTTTTTGTTCACAATAACGTGTTTCCTTCCCTCCCGAGGACCCCGACTAACGACGTTAAGATCAATTGGATGCTTATCGCTAAACGGAAACGATATTGACTACCGGTCCTCTACAATTCCTGTTCCTATCTCGGTTGCGATATCCGCTCACAGTCCACGTTTCGGTTTGGGCCACGTTTTGTCCATTATCTCCGATTGTGCACGTATGCTCGGGGGTCCCTGTTACCGCGGTAGCGCCAAGATCCCTAAAACAGACGCACACGCCAATATAGGTCGTATTGATTAACTGAGGACCATCGGCATTCAAACTGGGGCTCACGGACGCAAGGAGGTTAGGTAATGGGCGTTCCCCACTCGGGTAATAAGGAAATTAACGCAACACATACAAATAGGGATAATTCATTTCCCGAATATTACCATTTACCGAAAAGTCAAACTCAATATGCTGGCAATAATTACCTAACTGTGCTTACATTTTATTAATAATTTAACATTACTGCAGGGAGAAATCATACAACGTTGCGCACAATAAAAAAACCCTTCAGTCATCATGTTCTAATTTTGAAATAGTTGTGACAAACTGAGCGTTACATCTATTATTATTGGTTCTTATGAATTTCATAATTTTTTTTATATTCAATGAGACAAATGTCGGCCATAATAGCTTCTACAAGCAGTAACATCATACTGGGGTGTACAATTTTTCAATTTCTTGTCTTAGTGCTTACACCATCAAAATTCATTGTACATGATATGATCCTATCTTTTCTCAAAGCATTTTGTAAATACCAAGATCCATTTGCCGCGATTTATATGTTATTCGTGGTGTTAGTCTATTTGCACTTCAGGAAAGAGGTTGTGACTTAGTGGTAATAACTCATGTCCGTCAAATAAATTTTTCGATGATCTAGAAACAAAATTGAGTAAGGTGTTATTGAAAAAAGGTAGGGTGGAGTTTGATGGGATTTATTTTATTAGATTCCCTTGGGTGGATCGTCGTAGGACCAGACTCAAGTCCCGCCAGGCATTTCTATCCTACCTCAACGCCATCACTTTCCATCCATATCCTTTCAACAGCTTGCATCCTCTCTCAACACTATTTCCTTCGGGATTATAAATAAATCTCTGAGATAATAAATCAATCCCGCACTTTTTTTGGTATAATCCTATAGTTCGTAAAAGTAAATCCAAAGTTTATAATTACTGATAACTTTCCTTTAACTAATTAACTAATAATTAGAACGAATCGAAGAAAGCATGTTCCAGAAAAAGACTCCCTTTTTTTCATTTCGTTCCTTTTCGAAATGCACGTATTTACAGAGCTTTCTATATTAAAATCGTTCTCAATGACTAGTAACAACCAACTCTTAACGCATGCAATTGTGTCGCTTTTGCAGAACGAATAAACAATAGGTGAGATCGAAGCAAATGACTGTGAATAACAGATGAATACGTGTTCTTACGTAGTATAACGTAAGATTTAATTTTAACTCAATGTTAAACCGGAGTGACCTATGTAAAGCGATCGACATCGGGTTGTTAGGGTAAGGTGCGTACCTTTTTTCAATTTCGGCTCCCCCACCCTTCCTTCGTCGCCGTGCGTTACCCTGGGGTTCTCGGTGTTCATCTCGAGTTGGAAGAGGTAATCAGAGCCTCGCGGGAAAGTGAAAATACCGGCGGAGAGACCGGGGCCGGAGGTCGGGGCCACTGATTTATTGTTCCGATCGAGAACTCTAGCAGACACCGAGTTGTTCGGGGGTGGGCGGACGGGAACTCCTTTCCTCCGGGAAAAAGCCGGAGAACGGCGATGGGGTAGTTTTTCGGGGGGTTAGGTTCGGACAAAGGGAAGAAGCGGAGGGTTGATAAGGCTAACCTCACCCTCTTCCAACCCCTCCCACGTTAGAAGAGGGAAAGAATGAACATGGTCGGGCCCCCTACTAGCCGAGGATTCTTCTTTTATTGGACTCAGACACTAACTTAACGAGGGCGACGGATTTTTTTTCGGTAGAAGGGCCCGGTCCCCCTTTTTTTCTGCCTCCAGTAGCTTTCATTTGCTTCCCTTCTTTCTTCACAAACTTACTTAACTGTACATGTAATAGACAACACGGGCATATTTATCCTACGTAATTCTAGTACCGTCTTGATTTCCACGGATTTCATACTCGGAGACCATGAGAAGAATGTACCTTAAAATATTTATTTAATTGTCAATATCTTCATTTATCCATAGCTTCTTCTGTTATACATATTTACCGAATGGTACCCCAGCTTTAAACAATTGCGAAATCACCATTCATTTTTATAAATTAAGAGAACACCAGAAAGCATATATTTGGACACATGATTAGAGACAACTATTCTTACTTATTTAAGATTGTGTCGGGTCAGATATACCTCGAATTTTGAGAACAATACCCCACTGAGGGGTTTATCGTTCAATTACACAGTTGAAGTTGGGCTCAAATTTATGGTATTTCCATTACAGTATTTTCATTGTGACGTTGAAGAGGGGCCGGCCCGAGAAAGGCTAACAATTCGGGATATATATGAGTGGGCTCAATTATCATCCCTCCCCCGGATCCCTCTCCCTTCAGCGGCAAAACTGCAAATGAAGTTCACCGAAGACAAATATATCTCGCCCGTCCGGTTATATTGGCAGAGGTTCAGTTTCTCCTCCGCCGACGACGATAAACCTCCAGTTTTCATAAATGAATTCACCCCCATTAACCCACCCCTGCGGAGAACAGCCCTTCGGACGTTGCTGAGTGTTTGTGGGATCCTCGGTTACGTCCGGAATAGGGCGTTTGCCGGTCGGAGGGGGGCGGGGCGAGGCGGAGGCGCTGAATGTTTGAATTATGCATTCCCATGCAAATGGGGCGATCTAGAGACGAAGATTGCGGACCGGGTGAACTCCAATAAGGATCGCGTGTAATGTTTAATTATACGTATTAAACAGTGCTATATAATTATTGCTTTTACGAATTCTATGGAAAGAACACTAGATTCAGTCTCGTGATATAAATTAAAGAGCTTGGGCTATTTGTGTATTTAATTATGATTTATATAGTTCAATATTTTTAAAACTATTCGTAGCTAAAATATTATAAACGCATTTACCGATGTAAATATCATTAACGTATTCAGTGTGGACCGAATTATTGATATGTATCATTGAAACCACTGAAAGGAAGTATTACTAAAAAATGTTTACAGCCTGTTACCTTTGCAGTATTTTTGTGGTATTATTTTTTTTAGCTCATTTTTTCCGTTTGACATCAGTGAGAATTTTGCCTCTTACTATCCGGTGACTTGTTGTAAAAAGTGAGGTTTTAACTATTATAATTTGCTTAATCTTCAAAGTTGGGTCGGTATTGGCGTTGGTTTCTCCCCGCCGGTTGGTCGGTTCCGAGCAAAGCAGCCCATCCCTGTCCGACCGAGTGGAAGCGAATAAATCTCACGACGTGTGCGAGAGAACTGCAGCAGGAAGGAAAATAAAACGATATTTTAAGGTAGTTTCTAAATTAGCGCATTAAGCCTTAATATTTACAATTGTGAGCTCGCTGCAAATATGGACTAAATTAATCCAACTTGGAGGGGGCGACTCATTCATAGCCAAAATATTGTCGAGGGCTAATTTAGGGCCGGGAGTGTTATAATGAAAGGGCACGATTCCTGCCGATTCTGGCTGGGAAGGGGAAGCGTGATAAATTTCAGCTCCTTCGGCCCCCGTTTCCTTTTCTCGAGCTCTCCAGAGCCCGGTATTAAATTTACAGGGGCCTCCCCGACGCCCTCCTTTTAACTAGAAGGAAAACGCGGAGCCCAGTTTAACATTATTTATGCAGCCCTCCACCCCCACGTATGTCTGTCTTGGGCCCTCTCCCTCCTTAACTCCCGACCCACCCCCCCATCCAACCCCAACAATACCGCCGGTTTCATTGTGCGCAAGGGGAAGATTAGCGAGGTAATGTAAAACGTACAACAGAAACTTTGTTTTTTTCTAACTGGGGAAGAGTTATTGCGCCGACGAACTGGAGAGTAATATACGAAATAAAAGTCCGCTGCAGTGTCAGAAAATTGTTTTTTATTTCGCTCGTCCGGTTCATGCAATTTGCCCCCTTTATTGCCCGGTGGCGATAATAATTTCACAAAATCAATTTCCTAATCAAGTTTTAGGATAGCTTCTGAGACTCTTCAATAAGCCTGAGTTGGTTAACCGACCTATTTGAACCAGTGAGTGCAAGTGTGCGTGTCTCATTAAACGAAGGTCAATCGACAATGTTATTTGAATCTAGGGACATAAGAGAAAAGTAAAAATTTAAGTGTAGGTTCGTGATGTACTGTAAGGCGCTATAGGCAAGGCGCAGTACATGTGAAAGTGACGAGTGCGAGTGCAGTGAGGATGCCCAAAAAACATCCAAAGTGCTAACAGTGACTAACACCGCTACTGAAGATGGCGAGCAGCCGATACCGGTCTAGCAAAAGACCAAACCAGCGAGAGGAGACAGAAGCATCACGAACCTACAGTATTCCAACCCCTCGCAGACCACAAAACAGGTATATTAAATTAAAAATTTAAGATTACGCTCGAATACATTCTATTTGAAATTATTCCAATTTTGGCGAATCTGTTAGGGACTCCGTTAACCCATTTGCATCCAAGCGCTGACTATTCCGCAAGCCACGACTGTCTACTATCCCCGAGCGCGGAATAATCCACGAACAATATTTGTTTTTCCTGTTTTGTAAAAAAAAAATAAAATGAGATGTTTGAGGTATAATATTGCGTATTAGTCGTTTTAGACACTGTATTTTAGATAAAATCCATACATTTTTTCAACGTCAGTTTTACACCCATATGTCCAACAGCGCGCGGTGATACGGGTCAGTCGTCCGTTGTTCGGTTCTGATTTTTAAGCACGGCGGCCGAAGTAGACCGATGATGCAAATGGGTTAAATAGTTCAAAGTACTCGATTAGAGGAATGCAAACACCATGCCGGAATTACGTCACATCGAATTCGGAGAATCGGCCCCGGGAGCGACGTCGAGCTAATACATCTCCATACGGAGATAGACGGAAAGAGATCGGAAAGCGGCGACAATAAAGGCGGTTTCTCTCCGTTCGAAACGGAAACGCCTTTTATCGAATTTCGGTTTACAAGCGTATCTCGGTGCCCATTCTGCCGGCCGACTTCCTCCGTGAGAGGTACGACGAGGGGTTGTATAGCCGCGGTGGGAGCGGTGATGGGGTCCCGCTCCACAAGATATGATTTATTTCCCCTCGCCCGACGGTGCACCGTTTCTGCGGAGATAATGCCTTTGAAAGCCGAACATCGCCCGACAACCCCCACTTCGGAAATCGCTCAGACCGACCTTTCCACCCACATCATAACGCCCCCACTCACCAACTAGCACTTGTTGACTTACGGCGCCCTTTGCACACAAAAAAGCGTTTGACCGAGCGTTCCTTTATAACAGGATCTATATATACTCCACAGCTAGTGATCCCTATTTTTACCGGCTGGATATGAGAATTATAGGTATTTTGTGAAAGGTTTGACTCAATCCTATCTCTGGTAGAAATATAATGCCGTAAGCGGTGTTGGTATTGTTGCTCCTGGAATTAAAAGCTGCTTGCTGGTGTGGGGTATCCGCTGATCTGACCTTTCTCTTAAGTGCTGCAAGATTTGCGTATTTGGCAACACTTTCAGTTACTTTCCTTTGCTGGAAAGGCAATCGCCTTTCGTTACCTGTCCTTGCAGCCTTATATCATTATTCTGCCCTCTGCTCCTGCAGGTTTCACCCTGCGGCATTAAAACGTAAAGCGTACATATTGTGTTGTACTACCATTATTGTTTAAAGGCTGCTGCATAGCCGAGTCGCTCATTGTGGTTGAGCCCCTTGTGTCAACTGCCCTTGCTCAATGTGCTGCCGACCTACTTACCCTTTCATCTGGAGTCGAATACGTCTTGAATATCCTCCTCAAGGCTGGCGCCATTCTTAGTCTGTCATTGCAGGCTGGTATTGTTAGTTTGCAGATAGATGCTGCTCGAATGGCTTTTGTAAATGGCGGCTTCAAAGTACTTGACTATTTAATGCACAAAAGATGTACTGCATTTTCATAACCATAGCTATTCACTTCAAAGTATATATTGAGCTGGCAAGAAAAGACTTGGACAATGAGTTATTCTCGAACAATGAACCGATTAGTTGTGTAAATAAATAATTATTATATTTATAATAACTGTAAGATTATGTGCCATTGGCCGCAGACAATGGATAGGTTTATATCTATCACATATGAATAATGCTCAGTGCCTTTGTCCTGTTGAGAATGATTAACGGGACACCCTTACGAACTGTCACCACACGGTGGTTCTTCCTACAGATTAATTTTCCACCCATTTTAATTTGCGGCATATTGTCTTACACCGTAATTGTTATTTTGGGCGGTTGTGAAAGTTCTATTTTAAGAAATAAATTTCTCGATTGTTGAATGAGTTGCGTACTTATTTAATTCAGATTAGGCATTACTTGAACAAACTGAGGTAAATGAAGAAGACAACATTTATATTAGAAATTTTTGAAATATAAATAATCGTCTGTACGCGGCTCGCTATTGATGTTCTTATTTCAACAATACTCGTCTAGCGAGCTTTTCTTTGATGAAAGCGTCCGAAAGGTCGAAATTGGCTTCAAAAGGATCGAACACCGAGAAACAAGAAGTGCATCGGGCAGAAGAAAATAGAAATGCTCAGCGCGTCTAAGTCGCTGTCACACAAATCCCAGTACCTTCCTAGTGTACCCCCACCCAAAAAATCTACAAAGAGCGCTGGGAGCATCAGTAATTGGTCTCTCGTCCCAGTATTTCTCTCGCCGAGTCGGGAGGCAATAAATAATTCATACGCGTGACCCTTGAATACATACATCTCCAACTAAGGCCTTTGAAACGGCGCCCCACCTAGAGAGGGGCCCGAAAAATATCGCCCCCGGCCCCCGGCCGAAATTTAAACAAAAGAAAAGTTTTCCGCCTCCCGCCGCCCCGACCCAATAAGTCCCTTCGTCTTAACGGGGAGCCAGAAAGAGAGACAATATCGAGAAAGTTGGTCCTATTCGGGGCGCCTAATAGAAGCTGTGAGAGCGCGGCGCGTCTCTCCTGCCGACGGCAACAAAAGCTCCAATTCGCGGGCCGGGGCCGAGGGCCGGCCGAAATGGAAACCGCGTGTACAAAGGACCCTCGGTGCTATTGAATCGACCCCCATCACCAACACGCTCACCGAATTTCCCCTAATTATGTGTTGCCGACTCACTGGGACGTCTCTCCCCTCGCCATTAATATTATTTCCCGGCTATCGAATCGGTGGGACGCGAAAATGAATTGGGCGCTAACTCTACGAATTCCAGTTCGCGATTCATTCCACCGAACTGGTGCCGATATGATCGGTATGCACATTGCTATGGGCCCGTTCCTGAGTTGTATACTTGAAAATCCAATTGTCCATTAATAATATAGAACGCTTTATCGTTATGAAATATATATACGCCATTATATACAAGTTAGTTGAGGACACGGAGAGGACAAACGATATCAACACTTGGGCAACCCGACCGACATACGGCGAACCATGAGAACCACAACACCCCTCCTCTCACTTCTGTTTACCAAAAATATGTTAAAACAGCAGCCAGCTGTACCTGTGTGTTGTATTTATTAGAAACGTCCTTCTTCCCCCGCAGAAATTAACTTCTAAGAGACTAACAATGTCAAGCGAATAAATTATCCAATGAATTCGTATATTTACAGACTTACCATCCTACAAATAAATACGCTTGCATGCAAAACAAATACGTCCAACGTAATGTAATAAATATTGAAAAATGTATTTTTTGCAACAATAATTATAAGTGAAACATATTGGTGCGAATCGAACTTGTTTATTGAACTGTTTTATCCCCGTTTTTTCCCCAACCTTTGAGAGGAGGCCGCATCCTTCAATGAAAAGAAATTTCGTTGTACAACCCGGTGGAGGGCCGAATTTTCTTTCAGTTGCAAATTCGAATTGATTACGCGCAGGGCTTATATAACTTCCAGACTGGTCGTCGGAAGTCAGCCATTAGGCCTAGAGATTGTTTCTTACGTAAGAACAATCGAGAAAAAGTCCGCTTCTCGCCGAGGCACAAATAATTGGAACATTTATTGGGTCCGAGACGCATTCTGCGCTTTGCACTGCCGAAGTTAATTAACCGCTCCACAAGTGCAATCGTTGTTCACGAGCATTAACTGCACTTTTTTCGTCGTGCCGCAATGCGACACCCACGTACCGAGTTTACAGGTCTTAATGTGACTCTGAGATTATTTCATTTCTGGTTGATATCTACGTGGTATACGACTACTGCGTTCCTAGCTTGGCTGGCAGGCATTAAAAATTGATGGTGTTAAAAACATATTTAATGTCATGTCACATAACATAACTACCGACAATGATGTGGATAATTTGTTTACTATTATTATTATTACATACATATATATCTATTATAGACATATATATTAATCTCTGTAATTTTTAGAGTAATATTCTACATATTCCTAGTCCTAGGGGAGTAATTTCTTTTGATGTATATCCTATTATAGTGTGTCCACTGTATGTAGGGCGCAGTTAATATGACCTGGGGCGGCAGGGTCGCTGGACCCTATTCTGATTAAATTTTGCCACTTTCATTCCATAAAGGATAATGGACACTTTAACACTTTAAATGAACACTTTAAACTCCGGCAGGTTGGAGAGGTTGCTTCCAATTTACCTCAGACCCCCTTCACCCGCCGCCAATCACAAACTCGGGATCCGCAACCAATTATGGCTTCAAATTATCCCAAGTTTTGGCAGACACCTGGCCGTATAAATAATAATTAGCGTGGTCCCGTACCTAATATTTGAGGGTGGACGTGAGCCGTTCCCACCCACCAAACACAGGCCTAAAGACAACTTTCTCTTTGATCGCTTCCACCTCCTCCTCCTCCTCCTTGTTCGAATTTCAAATTAATTAATTTGCTCCGGCTCCGCGCCACGAAGGGACGGACTTATGTATATTGAATAGACTGGAAATTTCATAATTGTAGTTTACCTTTCAGTAATTGTTAGAAATATAATTTGTTACACGCTAATGGATTAACTTTCAAAAAGGAAAATGTAGAATGATTTTTTCTTGCGGAGTTTGGAACCTTAAAGTTCTGGAAGGAGGTATTTAGAACATTATATAGCGATATAAAAATGAGTGCAGTGCTTATATTACGATATATATTTAACATAATATTGATTAATCTAGATTTTCTTCTGTCAGGTCTGTACACAATCATAATTGGTGTCACAAAACAACTGATGTGAATAGTGTAAACGAATAGTGTAAGCTGATTGAATGTATATTGCTTGTATATTCTGATAATTTTAAACAATAATATTTAGAATGGATTTAGACGAACATGATCTTTATGATCCAACCTACAGAACGCCTGCTAGGAAGACTCGCTCGGAAACAAATAAAACCTATATGAGAGTCGCGGGTTTCATTGTCAATATCCGTCGACGTGGCCAACACTCGTCGGTGATGCGTTTTCTCGGTTTTCAATTTGAATTACACAGGGACTTTACAATGGGAATTGATTTCTCAACACCATTCACAATTGGCTTCCTATTACCCATCGGTACTCGCAGACCGTAATGTCGCGCGGAAAACGAATATTGGGTTCCCGTGATGCATGAAACCAATACAATGTTTTTCAACATTTTATTATAAAGGAACAATTAAAAAACAAAGTGTTTCATGAAATTGTCAAATGAAATTCCTAACCTTTTTTTTATCAAATAGAATTTTTTAACGAATAGGGACATTCGTATTTAAGATAATGAACACCTTAATTACTGTTCGATTTAAACTTATTGATATGGAGTCATCACGTTCATTAATAATTTAAAGGATGTCCCTGCAGAATAGATTCCGTACTGTTTGGTATGTCCAAGTCTTTCACCTATGAATCAGTGATAATAAAACAATGTAATCATAAAAACCTAAATAAATTGTATAACATGATTTGCAATAATTGTATTTATAATAGTTTCTATTGTATAATAAAACAATTACTACATTCTTCAGAACTTGAAGATACACACCTACTTTTTCCATCCCAGTGCGGATTTCAGGATGATTTTTGGATTTGAATTGTTGCAAGATAACAAGAAAAGACTATTTGCGAATAAAATTACGGTTTTATAACAAAACCGTAGTAGGTGGAATATTGAAATTTCTTTTTATCTAGATGGATATTCAAGCTACAAGGGCATCCGAATGTGATGGGGCCATTGAACCGTAGGCGTATGCCATGCCGGTGGTAAAGGGTGTCAACCAAAGATGAATATGTGAGCCGGGGGCTAAACGAAATCCTGGTTTATAACAATAGAAAAAGCTCGCATTTTTCTGAGTCAAAGCTTCGCAGAAATGTAATGTAGGCGGTCTATCGACTACAACGTCAGATGGAAATATCGAAAACGTTATCCGCCCAAATATTTTAACATCCCTTTTATTACTTACGCCTCAAGTAAGGCCACATACATTACCATGCCTATGCATGACATATAATGTAATAAAACCAATTCCAAGAATTTTAAAGTTAATATTGATTAGTAATTTTGTTAAAAATTAAGAAACATTTTCAGGGGTAAAAAACTACAGAAAAATACACGCATTTATGCAGTTAATCGGACTTGATTTTATATCATTATTCAAATTACCATAAGAGAATTAAAGATTTACCTGTGACCCTAATTATGTTTCTATTATGAAGTCATTATGGAAGGAACCATAGTAAATAATAATTTTTTAACATTTCCATATTTTACAAAGCACAATGTTTTTCCTTATATGTTTAACAAGGCACAGCAGTCTGCGTGCATTACGCTCGCGCTTATTAAAGCAAACACTTCGCAGCGATAGAATTCTAACAGAATATTGCGTTGAATTATCGACTCTGTCGGGATGAAAGAGCGCCCCGAACGCAAAATTCTGCCGGCCGGAGGAGGGAAATTAATTGGAACGTTTGTCAAATATAATTCCAAGCGTGGACGGGTTTTTATCCGCGGTCTGGTTTTTATTTATTTTAAAACCTCGCCCCTAAATTAACTGTCCGTTTGACGAATCCCTCAGTCTCCGCTATTTTGTTTTTCATCGGTCCGGCCGGTTTTTATGGAGCGGACGAAAGTAAAGTTACGTGTGTGTGTGTGTGTTTTTTTAATTACAAATTTCGGGCACTTAAATCATTCGGAAATAAAGAACAAACTGACAATTAGTTGAGGGCAGGGGGGGTGCATGCTCTAGGTCCCGCTTTAGGCGCGTTAGGCTGTAAAGCTGTCAAATTTAGGTGTTTTCCCGGATCACACGGGAGTTCATTACAATAGATGGAAAGATATTGCGACCAGTGTACTCACCAGTAGTAGAACGAGGAACGAATTCATATACAAGGTATAATAAATCTCAGTCGTCCTAACCTCATAATAAATAGAAATTAATAAAGAAGGGAGATTAACGCCTGAGTGTTACTAAAGAAATCGGTTCTATACAATTTGTAATTAACGAATGTTGAACCACTTGTTTCAGAACTTGTTCACTTTTTCAGAAGAATATGCTGTTTAAGTTAACCTGCACACAATTCTAGGACTAAACCTAGGTCTCTTTAGTGACATCGTATATTTTCGTGTAGACCATCTACAGTAATCATTAATGGTCCATTAATTTTAGCGTATATTCTTGTCACTGTAAATGGTCGGGGCTCTTCGATTAGGACTTAAATGTGACTGGAAGTCCGGCGCTGGGTACATGCACCGAGCATATGGGGTTACGGTTCATTAGCCAGTCTTTGCGGAGACCATTAAGAGCCCCTGAAATGCATTAGCCTTTCGACGTAATAAATTCTTGCCCCACTTGAACGGACGGCCCCTTTCCGAGGAAAACTTCTTTGCCTCGCTCCCCGGTACAGAACTGATAACAAGTGCGATTTCTCATTTGCTAAAAGGCGGTAGGTGGGGCAGCGAAGAAGAACAAAAAAAAGAAGGAAACTTAATTAACGCATTTTAGCTCCACGGTTAACTCTGTCCTCATTAACTTGGGATAAATGTCGCCTGTACACCCGGCCACCCAACTTTTACCTTTATACTTTCTTCATTTCTTCCTTTGTTTCTTTTTTTATTTCGAAAATTTCACCGAATTAAACCGCTCTCCCTAATCGAGTGGTTACCGAGAAAAGTATTTATACTCTTTTAGTAGAGCGTAGTGTCTCATTATTGAAATTAAATCTTTATATATATTATTACCGCTTTCAATTGATTTGCCATATTATTGTCAAGAATTATAGTAAATAACCTTTTATCGGTCATGGGGTATTTGAAATACATTTTATGCTAGTATTATATGAAATTATTATGAAAATGAAAATAGCAAGATTAAAGAAAAAAAATTCCTGGTCAACTGATTATAAACTTTTTCTATTGGACCAATGTGAAGACAGACTCGTCTTCTAAATTAGCCTACGTTTAAAACAGGTTCTACGGTTACTTGTGTAAGGATAAGTGGCGCTCTAAACCCCATTTATTTATTATGTAATTACAAAAAAATTAGAAACAAGGGGCTCTAATCAAAGGGCTCTAGGCACAGGCAAAGGGCAGCACTGTTACATAAGTTTTACAGAAAAGAATAAAGAGGTTACAGTGAAGGGAATGGGAAATTGTCCTCCTGACAGGCGGCTCAGGAGGAGGCCGAAATTTAAACAGAACTCTACGGTATCTCAATATTTAACTTGCGCTTAGTCCTCTTTGGAAAAAACCGGGAGTTGCAAGGACGTCCCAAAGTTTAACAGAAGTTTAATGTATAACCTAATTATAAAACTAAATTTAGACAGCCTTGATTAAAGAGAGTCGACGGGTAAAAATGTTCGGACGAGCATTAAATTAAGCACTTCATAAATAACATTCTTATAAATTCGTATTCATTTAAATTTGAGGAGTTTTATTTTTTAGAGTGACCGAGAGAAGTTAGATTTTTTTATTGATTCTGAATTATTAATTTTTATTATATGCAGTTAAAAAACCGATTTACGGAAACAACCTATCCCTAGCCTACTCTAATCTTATATGAGGCGTAGTCGCCCAATCATCCTAAATTACCTTCAAATGTTAACTCATTAAACGATGAATGAATCTCACTAACTGTAGTATAAATTGTTAGATTCCATTTGATTGTACTTACTAAAAAATATAGCTATCTAAATTAGGTAATTATAATTAACTCTATTGTAGACAGATAATAAATAACAACTTCAACGTAAATCTTCTTATATATAATTCAGGGTTGTCGCCACAGGGAAAGCGTCGGCCGATTACGGAACCCAAAGGAGTCTCCACGCGAAACTTATCACTCTGCGAGCTCGACTTCCTCTTTTTCTCCCTTTCTCGCGTTTTAAATATATATTTTTTTTTCTGCTTCCCCAGTCCGACTGAGAAGCCTCGGCCGGTTCCCCACCAGTTGGGAACAAAGTTGGTTCTTGGTCCGCCGCCTTCCGGACTTGAGCCGGAGTTGGCCCAACTGTCTTTAATATCTCGTATTTATTAGTCTAGTTCTTGTTTACAGGTTTTAAACTTTCAGCGGCGGAATGGCTGTCTTGTAGGTGTTGAACTTCGTTCCCTGACGAAAATGTTCGATTTCCAACCTCTTAAGAAAGTGGGTAAGCCTGACGACAGTTCTCACTGCTAATTATTCCAAGAGAATTAATGGAATTGATGATGTCGGACAGAAAAACCGCACCTTTTTTAGGACTTTTTCTTAAAATACTTAGTTTTCCTCTCATTTTCACTGTCCGAAAACATTTATAGTATTAACTTTATAAAATATAATATTCATTATTAATTTTATTATGCTATATTAAACTGGATGGTTAATATTTATTGTCATTTATTTTTTCTACCGAATGTATTTCTGTTTGAAATAGCGTACTGTGTTTTAAGTATATAATTTCGTCCGACAGCAGAGCCAAGAGTAAGGATTACGACTTCATTAAAGTCTAGGGGAGGAACTAGTCAATAGTGATATTCTACAATTTAAATGATCCTTTGTGTTCTTCAATAAACCGTTAAGGAGACGCCCTCCTGTATATTTTAAGGTCTGAACAAAAGTTTCTTTTTCCCAACTGGGAACATTTGTCCTTTTGTGCCAAAGCGAAGTTCAGTTACTGTATCCGCCCTAATGATCGTTTCGGAGAGGGTTTAGGGCGTCATTTGAGGAAAGGCGCGATGGAAACAGGAGGTGGAGGCCGGTCATAAACCTTTTTAAACACGGGGCCGCAGAAAGGCCGTCTCGAATGTCCATCATTTGCCCCGCTCTGAGTCTGGAGACTTGTTTCCATTAATTCGGTCTATTTACTCCTTTCAAATAGAAATAGGGTGTAATTTGGGAGGCGATCATTATTTAAGCAGATTACGAGTGTTGAATATTCTGTACTGAATAGCACTGGAACCCTATTGAGAAAATACATTCCATTTACACGAATTAACACATGAATTTCAGGGTATATACAATATTTTGTTGAGGTATTGGCAAATTTGAGTACATACGTGAATATATATATATATATATATATATATATATATATATATATATATATATATATATATATATATATATATATATACATACACTTTTACTTCAATGGGTAATTGCGAATTTTAAATTCAGACGTTCCTAGAAGCGTCAGTACTTATTTCAGCGAAAAATAAGTAGATAAATATAGTTTATGAATGAGGAGTATCCTCCACTTATATTATTACCTACTTTTCCTAACCCAATTATCTATATATTTCCATTCATGTATAATGCATTTCAGACTATTAGGATATTATATTTTAGGGCACACAGACTCAATCAATATTTCAGGACAAAGGATCCAGAACTGTTACACGGAAAATTTCGTTTATGTTATTAAATGAACGGTCTGCATATAGTCTCTAATACTACTGATAATATTAGTCCTACAGGATAATTTTCGGTGAGTATACGCTGGAGTAGTCATATACATCTCGGGAATATCAAACAGAGAACATAATAAAAATAAAATATTATGTCATCAGCGGGTCAGAGGGCCACTCGGTAGGCGGGGGAGAGTCGGAACTCGAATCGACCCGAACTTTATTTTTGTACGGCCGATTTCGAAACGGCTTGTCCGAACAGTTTCTCGGACAGGGATAGGGTTCGGTTCCTTTTGTCGGAAATCGGGGTCGGGCGCCGGGAAACAAAACCCATCGGAGTGCGAGGACACGATTGTGCTGGGGGAAGCGACAATGGGGAAGTTGGAGGGGGCGGCGGCGGAGGCGGAGGCGGAGACCTCCAAGTTGGGGGCATTATTCGGGGCCTCCGCCCAGACAGGGGCCCCAATTAGAGGCCGCTCCCAAATTTAGATTGTCCGCAAACTGAACCGAGGACAAAATCTGAAATGGCAATTCATTCGCCCAAGTCACCTTCCATTTATAAAGGCTAAAGATAATACTACTTCCCGTCGCAACTGCAGTTTTGAAGTACATATATAATGAGGTTATGTTATACAGAATGAAATCCCTTAGTTACAGGAGACAAACTTTGAGTGACCCGGAACGAATCCATTCACACGAACTTCGGTAACTCCAGTGTACTGATTAGATTTAAATTTACTAACATCTCTATTTCTATAAATGTCAACAGGATGTTTACAACAATATACGAGATTCGTGTTTGTGACCTTTCTATAATCACACAATTTCACACCGAAAAGTTGTAGTTGTGCCTAGCCTGTGAACCTACGATCCTGAAGTTTGAATTCAGTCTTAATGGGAGTCCATCTAGCAACGATACTAGTTAAAGGGAGCCAGATGAAATTAATAGGCACTAATAGAAGGTCAATTACGATGACGATAACGATTATCCGTTCGTTCTAACTTTGACCAATGCACGGAACTAATATTTCAACCCGATAGCTCCATTACGCAGTACACTATCACTGGATGGTAAATGAAGGGTTTATTTTCATTGTGTTAGTTCAGAATCATCTGCCATGTGATTGGAATTCTAATCAGCAGAGGTTGCTAGGTTGCGCTTCCGTTTGTTTCCTACCGGTAAAACACTATAATATTTCACGAGAAGTTGCTCTGGGACTAACCTCAAACTTATAATTCTACGTTATTTAGGTCAGCTGTATATGCTTTGTGTACGCTATTATATATTCTCGGGGATATTTTCACATGTGCAGTATTTCTGTTAATAGAAACAGTAATAAAATTAACGTCGCACGAGTAAATTGGGCCTCATTTCTGCCGTTGAGCGTAGGCCATTGGCTGGACCCGATTTTCCGCTAAGGGAAATTTAACGTTCATCGTTAAACGGCAGGAAATCGCCGCCGGCGCCGGCCCGCTTTAAATAGCCAGCAGTCCGGTATTTTTTCCCGTCTACCGCCTTCTACGATGGGGCGGGCGGGAAAAACAAAATTTCACTGGAAACTGCGGATTCTTTCCCGGTAATCGAATCGGAAAATGTGCCGGTGTATGACGGCCGCCGAAAATATCTCCGTATATATAAGCCGGGAAACTCGTAAAGCCAGCCGGGCACAGTTAAGGTGCAATATTTAAGCGATCTCCGGGGCCAACAAGTGGTAAAAATCCCGGCTTTGCTAGGTATCAATTTATAATATCCCAATAGGGGCGCGTTTCTTCTCGACAGTAAGTCAGTCCGCGACCTCCTATCCGGGAATCGGGAAAGCGGGCACGGAGAAATAAAACCGAGCGCCGGGAAATTGTAAAAATTCCATGACCCTCTCCCTGGGCGCTCGCGGTTGCCCGATTGCTTTCTTCAGTCCCGCCTCCAAATTGGACTGCAACCCGAATTGCCTACGAAGAATTTTGCGCGGCGTAACAACGTGCAAACATTTTGATAGGCCGTATCCAGCATCAAGTTGAATTTTTTAACACTAATGAATTAATTTCGGGATCGTTTATAATGGTTACACAATGCGGATATTTTACGCCTGCGATGGTTAATTTGTTCATAATCGGAGTTATAAAATGTAAACATCATATAGTTATTTACTATACAGAGCATAATGTATTTAGTAAAATATTTTACGCTAAAGCGTTGTGATGATTTAAGAATACCGAGTGGGTTGAAATTTAGAAGGGAATTACCAATATTAATAAGATCCTATTTTTCAATTACTCTGGATTAATTATTAATATTATGAGTTGATATTATATAAATAATACTTATGAACTCAATGGACCACCATTTTCATTTGGGATAAAAATATGTTAAGTTGAGACTTTTATAGATGTAACAATAATGGTAGAGAACACTCGGAAGTATTCGATATCACTATATGAAGCAGACGATAGCTGCTTGAATGTATTTTCCCAACAAGTAACACACTCGGTTCTATATTTCTTCAGCGGAGGCACACTGGGGGACAGTGGCCACTTTCCAATATCGGCTTTTTGGGGGAAGAATTCCACTTTCTATCGGTAAAACTCAACTATGGTTCCAGACAATAAACCCTCCAACCCGTCTGAAAACTCTTAGCCTGAGACAGAGAAAATATCAAATGCCTTTTTAAGAGAGAGACAAATCCGATTAGTTAATAACGGACAGCCGAAAGCGATTACGATTTTCGCGAAAATTCATAACTTTTTCAAAATGCCCAGATTCATATTGTATGAATTATTCGGGAAATTTCCCCCGGCTTCGGCTTCTCGATCGTGGCGCCGGTCCAAATCGAGGATGCGGTCCCAGAAAAGTTTCGTACGGTAATTCTTATCTTATGAACCGATTTATGTTGTTTGGACACTCGCTCGTGGAATATTTGCCAGGAATTTATTGCGGCGACTTTCGCGAATTTTCGGACGGAACAGCTTAGAGTCTTATAGGCTGATTTCTTTTCTTTCGATAACGGCAAACTCAGTCTAATGTGAGGCCCAGCCAATAATTCGCTGATAAATTTGGAATTTACACTCTAAGTTTATATACATGTGTATTCTCGTTTTCCTTCGGGAAAATCTCGTCTGTTCTTTGTCGGATCTCTATCAGAAGTAATTTTCAGTGTCCCTAACCTACTATCAATAAATTGTATATTTCCCTGCCGCCGCTAAAATACCAAGTGGCGGCTTTATAGATGAACAAACTACCAAACGGAAATTTAATGATTACTCTAATTCATTTTTGAATATATTATTCAATAAACATTATCACGGGAACTAAAGAGGGCGGAATATATTTGAAAAATTGTGATTATCCTTTGGTAATATCAGGTTTTTGTTGCAATCAGCAACGTGGACGATGGCTGTGTTCCAATATCTTGGGCAGGGTATCGGGCCTAGTCTCGTTATTTTCTATTTGGTAGAAGCTGGTGAGCTGGGACCGGGACCGGTGTCACCCTGTCGGAACGTCATAATTCACCCGGCCTCACACGCTCTCTCTCTCTCTCTCTTTCTTTCTCGCTCCCTCTCTCTCTCCCTCTCCGTTGCCTCCGTCTCCCCTTCTCTCTCATTCGCCCTCATTCTCTCTCGCGGCCAATATAGCCGGCCCAGATGCGGTCGCCTCGAGATAAGGCCCCCGGGACCAGTGATTAATGCCCCGCCGGCCAAATGAACCGTTCATAAGGTTGGCCCCGCCTCCGATCGACCCCCTTCTGCGCCGTTTTTTCAGCCCGTGAGATACGTGTGCCGGAGAGTGTTCAATTGCGCAGAAGGCACGATTCACAATGGTGGGGGGGAGCCACTTGAAATAGGGCCCAAGCTATCGGCCGAGACGTCCTCCCGTCCCTATCTTCGCTATGGCTCTTCGAATCCTGTAATAATTCTGAATTGTTCGTTCGAATGTTCCAGGCGTAACACACCGCATATACCTGTCTCACAGAGTTGGAGAAGGAAATACTGAACCCTTTCGAATTTTAGGGAGCATGTGAATTGTATCGGACATTGATTCCACGACAATTCGATGTGGAATCGATCGATTAACCGGGTCACTGTGATTGGGACGCATCCCTTTAATAAAGACAGCTGGACCGCCTATGCAGAAATCTGATTCGAGCGAGGATAAAGTGATGATCTTACGGGCCCCAGCTCCGAACCAGGAGTTATATTGGCAGACATTAAACACGTTTATAAGCGGAACGTGAGATCGGCCCAATCCCCTCTCCCTCTCGAGCAGTACGGCCAAATCTTTACGACAGAACTTTTCCTCGTTCCAGCGATGATTCAAATTTCCCAATATTTTCCATCCGGTAAATATATGGAACCTGTAGAAACTTTTAGGCGAACCCCTCGGAGTTAAATTCCCAGCAGGTATTAAGTTCCAGAAATTGTTTGTTCGAATGAATTTTATATACTTTCTATATAATACTGGTCCATTTAGATTTATATAAATACAATATTGTGAAAAAAATCATAAAAAATAAAGTAATAAAATTATTGTTAAAGTTAGAGAGCACTATGCTCTCACATACAATTCATACACATTCACATACAATCTGAAGTTTAATATAACGTGCTAGAAGATATTTCCTCGTTTGATATTAGACTGCATATTGTGAAATCTAACAGGCGTTTGGAATTATATATTTCTGGCTTCCAGGTCGACAGGTACGCGAGTACTTTCTCGACTATTTAATAATTCGGATTTAAAAAACACTCTATATATGATTTGGAATAGAATCGGTAGACAAATGACACGTAAATTTGAGAGTTCAATAAATTCATTTTTTAAATCGACTCAGGTCCAACAACAGAATCGATCGAATGTCCCCGTATAGGGTTCCTATCGTGGGATTGAAATTAGGAGGTAAGGCCGGTTGTAATCATAGAGAAGGGCGCCAGATGGCGAGATTCAGAGGTTTGTAGGCGTTGGGGCGCCTCTCACATATATCATTACCGGCAATGCTATAGGCTCCGTCTCCAGGTGCTAAACCGCCGGCTTTACCCGATCCGGCGAATAAATTGACGGTAAATCCGATAGAAAAGCAAACAGACTTCGATTGTTCAGTAAAAAAAAGCGATTCGGATTTTTTAAGTTCCGAAATGATGAGTTTGGATTATCGTTTGAACTAAAGGAGGGCAATTTCATTCATTATTATTGTTCGTGGCTATTTAGAGTTCAATTAAGCATAGTAAACTAACGAACTAATGACAGAGGACAAGATTGTAAGAATATTTTAATCAAAATTTTAATTTATATCAAGCTTTAACCGTTTATTATTTTTTTATAATTCTTCACCTACTCACTAATAGTACCCTCGTGTAAAAAACGGATATTACAGATGCTGAAATAGTTAGGAATACGACCGAAAATTGATAACGCTTAACATTAATTAATTATTTGTTCAAACGGTCTCAAAAATCATATTAGACTGAATATATGTCCCGGGTCGGGTGTGTACACATGTAGCTGCTGACGGACACTGAAACGGAAAATTTCTTTTGAACATAGCTTCTATTAATATCGGACCCTGCTTATTTCAAGGTTCGAATATGTGAAACATTGAGATTATGATGATTTCAGAGAATTTCTCTGGGGGGCCGCTTCCTCACTCATTGCACGCGGTATAAGCAATTTCGGAATCTCTATTACTACTTGTCTGGTCGCCGGGTAAAACGTCCGAAAAAATACTGCATTTCAAACAAAAAGAGGAAAAGAAAAGGAGGCTGTAATTTATATTGAGGAAGAATTTTGGGGCGGGGGGCGAATCGCTGGTTGGCCGAGTTCTGTCATTAAGCGGTTTTTCCCCCGCCGCCCGTTTCTTATTCGGAGCCAAAGTTTGCGGCGGCTTTCATTTTTCTCGTATTCCTCCTCGGCGGAAAATTCCTCACGACAGATATAATGTTTCTGGGCCGATAATGACTGCGGCGCCGAACAAATTACAAAACAGCCACGGATTTTCTTTTTTTAAATTTTTTAGTCTAATCAATCTTCTGGTTGGCATGTGTGAAGGTTTTGATTTCAATCCTGCCCAGCGTCCGGTTCTTTAAATTTACTCCTGAACTAATTTAATTTTCTTCAACGCGGGTCCACGCTGTCCCTTTCCCCAGACGTGGGTCCGTTCGTTTTTATAATCATAAAAAGTATTATAAATTCAGAATGATGTCCTCGCTTTGATGTTCCTTAATAATCAGTGCTCCATTGTAATCTCAATGTCCCAATGAGAGTAAATAATAGATTTTTTGGAATAGATTAAAATTATTATACACCATAGATGTTTGAGACACGAGGATAAGACCCATTAGAATGGGGAAATTGTTGGGAATGTAAAAGATATTATTCGCTATAGCCCCATATATATATATATATATATATATATATATATATATATATATATATATATATATATAGTCTGTGTGTGTATGTATGTGTGCGTTCATTACTGTTCCCGTTGTTTTTGTGTTGGTTTCCGGAGGAAAGGAGCAGATGTATGGGCCCCAGCCCACCTCGAGTTTTTGCTGCCTATCCCAATCGTCCCAATATTACCAGCCAGAAGGGTGGTATTAATCTTCGGGGATTTCGGTATTAATCTTCGGGCCGATCAGTCTTGAGTCGGAATCGGAACGCTTGGAGAAAAAAAATTTCATACGTCTCTGAAATCTTTAATCGCTACTGTCCCTCCGCATCGAATTCGCGGCGGAAATTAACTACAAAAAATTGGCCCGTTTTGGACGATATTAAGGTGAAAAATACCATATAATACAATGGCAAATTATAGATTTGTTTCTTGTAATATAATTCAACATAATATTGGAGAAACAAGGCGCGCCGAAACTAAAGCTTCAACGCGGGGGAGTTATGCGGGCTCAGTACCAGCGCCGTGTAACTTCATACGTATGTTCACATATAATCAATGTGTTCTGATAAATCTCCCGGAAACTAAATGAAAGTGAAAGCATAGTTTGTCCACTATTACTGGATTCATTTATTTTTATAGAGATAAAATATCCATTATTCTAGATTTTTTAAATTATAGTCGTTTTACTCTAAGCACTTGGATGTTATGCTGTAAACGGATATGTAGGTTGTGGGGAGAGTCCGGAGGATGGATCGCGGCCTGCATTGTCGTGCAGGACATTGAAGGCGTCCTCTAAACGATCCTTAGGGAGACTCTGGAAGTGGCCTCTTAAGGGGTCCCATCACATATAAGGTCCACGGATTTTGATTGGTCCCCTATTGCCTCCATCACTCTATCTTTCTCCTTCTTCCTTTTATTCTCTCCCTATTTTCCCGTCTCCCTCCAACCGTCTCTGTCCTCCTTCAAATCGCTTCCTCCAGCAAGTCGGCCGCTGGCTTCCATTAGGCTCGTTGGGAAGGCTTCCGTCTAAACGGCCAATCCCATTGATGGATTTCTCTGCCGTAAATTGGCCGACATATGCAAAGTAACGTCGCCCTATTTAAAACCGCCCCCTCGCATAAGAGTGATATTATGTGAATGCCTACGCGTAAAGTTATAAACTTACAATTTCAAAAATATAGCGCAGTTGGGTCGAATGAAATAAGCAACATCAATTGAATTATTTTGCGATATATGAGATTTACCCGAAACAAAAATGACTCTCTTCAAGCGTGAGTCAAAATGCGAACACTATATTTCGAAAATTAACGGATATTGAGACATATGCACTGCCATTCTTGGCAGTGAGTAATTATCGCTTGTAATTGAACCACTCCCAATATATGGGAAAATAATGTACGATGATAATGTGAAAATTTATAGCCTAAACAATATTAAACAATGCTGCTAACAATATAATACGGCTTTTATGGGAGGTGGGTTTAAATTACAAGTATCGGTCAATAAATAACTGAATGTTAATTAAACCTGTCTAAAAGGTGAGCGAAAAATAACAATGTAGATGGCCGTAAATTGTGTAAAACGTTTTCGCAATTCCAACTGATATCGGAAATCCAGAATTTTATGCCATAAAAATTAACACATTCGCATAGTAACTCACTTGTAAAGTCCTGAAATACGTACTAATTATCTTACTGTAATCTATGAATTTATGTAAACACGTTCATACCCTACTTAAAATACTGATAACAAAATGAAGTATGTACCTTTAAGATATCAAGGTTAGGTTTACAGACCTAACTACTAGGTTTTTCTAGGTTATTGCCTATGTCCGCTTATAAATTATTTCTATTCATCTAATGGCCATATATGACTGAAGGATATCAGTGCGATACATTCTCAGGGTCGGTACTGCTGAGGTGGCTACTATTGTTACCTTAGTACTTGTGTTATTTTAATTTTATACGACGGTGTAATTACTTTTTTGTTATTTAGGGTGCAGTTTTTTGTTAATGTGAGGTGGGCCCGCGGGTGCCGTACACCGGTACCCCTCAGGGCCCGTCTCCAGGGAGAGACACAAACGTACACACAGAAACACGCCCAATTTATGGATTAAATTAAAGCCTCAATTAGGGGCCTCGTTTGAAATCGTAGCTGGGAAGAAAATTAATTCAGACACGGAAAACGTATACAGAGAGAGAGAGAGGGAGGGAGGGAGAGAGAGAGAAAGAAAGAGAGAGAGAGAGAGTGTGAGGCCGAACGTTTTCGTCGGTATACCCAAATTATTCCGGTCCTGGGTATCGTTCCGGCAAATGAAATAAAGGTTTCCGCCGGTGGTTGGGCCGGCACATTCTAATGAGGCGGACTATAATATAAAACCTTGATGTGGGAAGGCTGTGTTCCACGCCCGCCGATTATTAAAACTGCCTTTTCGGCCCCAAAAGGCTTCGACTCATTTGAAGAGCCGAAGCGAGGACTAGAAATTAAAGTGGACAGATGATAAAAGGTCGTTTATGAAGGCGATACGCCTCCCACATTTTCACCCATAATATCAGGTGGTATACTGTTGCTCAGAAGACCGATAATGGGCATTTCTTAAAAAAACTTTCAGGCTATATTTAATTTTTGGTTCAATTGTTTCGCAAAAGAATTTTCACTCACTACATTTCAATGCAGTAGATTGACAAAATTTAATTTTCAATTAGAGCGATGATCATGATCTCTTTTATACCCTACTATCGCAAATTTGGTAGAAAGGTTTCATATGTTTAATGTATTAAATACTACACACCGCTAAATTCAGCATTCCGCCGATGCTTCGTAACAATTCAATATGGTTCGACCCAAGAACGGGTCTGAGAAGAACGTCGGGGCAAAGCTAGGTTACACCCGAGGGAGGCAAAGTATACCCGCCAGTGTGGCCAACCTTTACGTATAAATATCCCCCAGCTTCCTGCGCCGCTCTCCGCCTACAGTAGGGCTGTATTTACTGCTGTTGGGAGGGGGGTATATTTCAGGGTGTCGCAGCGGGTGATGTGTGGCCGGGGTCCGGGTCATATAGAGTGGGGACCGAATTCGCCTTGTCTTGAAATGGCGTTTATCAAATCGTTTCTTTTAGCCCCCCAATACCTCCCCTAGTCCGCCAATCGAATTTTATTGGGCGGCAGAGGCCGATCCGCCTATATTACGCTCACTATTTCATTTCTGAACATGTATAAATCTGAACGGTTCTGTTTAACTCCTTTCTGCGACTTGGGGATTTGATGACATATGTTCCGTGGGCTATTGGTTTTGACACGATATTACCTCCTAATCCGCGTAGAATATTTTATTATATCATTAATCTTGATATTTTCTGTTTCAACTTGTAGACTCGTTTGTCAGCAAGGACCCACGTCCAATATTTGATCGTGTCTTTTTAGATTATATTAGTTATATGTAGTATTTATTATTTATGATAATAAAGTGAATAAACACCATATAATAAGATGTCTAATTATGGATTTGTTTCTGGTCATATAATTTAACTAGCGAAGAAAGGCGGAGGAAATTTCCCGGCGAATATTGGAGAATCAAGGCGCACCAATACTAAACCTACAACGCAGTACAGTTATGCGGACTTAGCATCAGCGCCGTATAACCACGTACGCATATTCATGTAAATTCTATCTTTCTTACAACATTTTCTGTTAAGTATTCAGCAAACGAAGCGAAAATTAAAGCGTATTTTATACATTATTAATTCATTGATTGGGATGGAGATGAACAAATCTACTGTACTAGAAATTTTCTGTCAGGGTTGTCTTACTGTTAGGACAATGATACTATCCTCGAATGAAATTCGTGTACTTCAGGAATATGTCAGATTTATTACAATCACTTTCATTGGTCGTAAATTTGTTTTAAACATAAATAAGAGTATAGGTCCTAAACCCCTCCGATCGGTAGCATTAAATGAATTATTTTATGACACGAGTAGGAGTGTTATACGTTATGTTATTACACGTATTATTATTGTTATAATTATTTTGATTTTCGGTTTCTAGACAAGTCGGTTAAACCACTGACACGTCCGGACGATAAAAACATTGAATTCTCTGGCCCAATGTAACAGGAAAAACGAGAAAATTTGATGATTATATTTCGAACCCAGATACCGGCTGTTAACGAGACGTGAAAATAAAACAGCGTCTCGTTGGGAAAAGTATTGGGTAAAACGGAGGCAGGTGGTATCTGCGGGAAATTTTACGATGTCCCCCTCGGGGCCAAGAACCGGCAAGATTGAGGGCTCCTCCAGGCTACAGGCTAGGATACTCCCCGTACATTTTCGGAAACCCTTTTACCAAATTATATTCTTCAGCCTTTCGGTAGTTTCATTTTGAAAATACCTTAGATTTTATTTGTTTGCCAATTTAGTTAATGTCAGAGGAGAAAAAATAAATATAGGGAACGGGTAATATAGGATTTTACGGGTTTTCTTTTCAGACAGAATTACGCTGAGTAATACGATTAAGGTATTCCAAAATAAACGCGTTCGTTCCTACGGGGAGTGCTGTAATACACTGTAAAAAGAGAGGTTTTTTCGTTCAATGGAGATTAACAAAAAATCGAACGTGTATCTGAAAAAAGGATGCCACAGCTACTTTCCAAAAACTGGTTGGTCAGGGTTGAATTCACGGCAAGAACTTTCTATCCCATTATCCGGTACTGCAAATCACGTACCTCTACTATTGGATGCACTGATATCGGGGACAACATTGTAATAAGATAATTTTTAGTCTTTCAGCCCATTTAAGCCAAATTCAGTCGTAGTTGAAATTAAATTTCCGATAATATATCATTGATATATTATCGTTGACTTATCGCGATTTATCGGACTCAGATATATAGTGCGGTAGAAGGTCATGTCACGCTAATGAGACGCTACCGATGATAGTCGAGAGGTTAAAATGGGATTAACCCATATTACGTAGAACCTATTATTATATTTATCACTGAATGGAAATGACGCTAAATCAATGAGAATAAGGCAATTTAAAATCTAGGTATCTCAAATCACGAGGCCTTTTATTAGTGGATAGACAGCTTTTAATATTTTTCCAAATATAAATCCGTTCAACGCTGGTTCTGTAGAAAGGAAATTGAAAGGGACGGCACCGTTGGGACAAGTTAAATCCATTACGGGCCATTATCTTCAAGCTGCGGGGTCGTCCGCGTCCCTATCGACGGCGGCTGGTAAAAAAAGTATTATAACCTCCGAATGTTTACCTCCCGTTTCTTCAAGCTACATTAACCCGGATCGGTTCGGCCGGAATATACATATCTATCAATGGTCCAGACTCAAAAAACGATACAGAATTAAACACTGGAGGCCTGTTTTTTGATAGAAATAATGGTGGCGCGTCGCTTCCAGAGTATTGATGATGCATTTAAAAATGTAGATTACTTTTCTAAATCTCAATCAAGTATACCGTGAGAGCTGAAGTTCGTTTCAACAATTTGTAATCGGAAATGAGAACGTTCGATCTTCGACGTTCGACCCGACTGGAGCATGTTGTTCCCTGTGGCATGACGCGGTTCGCTCAATGTCCATCTGCATCGGGGATAAGGCCGCTTTGTCCGGAAACGAGGGAAAGTTAAAAAAGAAACAGTCTAACGGGGTTTAATTATTTATTTATTTCACGCTGGCTATTTAAGGGCGGGAAATATTGTTGGCCGGGTCGGCCAACTTTTATTCTCCTAATTGCCGCCCGAGTTCACCACCGTGGAGGAATTTATTCGCTGAGGCCTGTTGCCAGTCTAACATCCCTGTCGTTATTTTATTTCAGAAATTATCGTCCACAATGATATTCATAATTAGTAAAGCCGGCCGCCATTGTAGGCTTCCGAATGGCTCCAGTAAAAGCCAAAATTACTTTAATTATATAACAACTCACTATTCCTTTTATAACAATGTGGGCCAACATTAAATTTACGTTGGCAGTCTAGAAACAAAAAATTATGTAGACAATAATCATAATTGAGCACCTACGGATTGCTCCATTAAATTCAAGATTGGTATCAGTAATAAACTGTATATTTTTACTATTCCATCTTATAATTTCAACTACTAAACTCATTATTGCTGCTAATAATTATTCCCCTGTTTTTCGTATGATATTTTAGCAGTTATGTGCAGAGTTCCCTTTCATTATTATTGCTTTTATGTACAAAAAACTTCAATCTATTCGAGTGCTGATTTCTCATTTGTTTCTATGAAACAAAGGCAATTCTACTAGTTATAAAATATAAAAAGTATATATTAATCTATACATTTTAAATTTGTTCGTAACATTTGGAGATTTCACTGTTATTTTAGAAAGGACGTTATTAAATTGACAGGTTAAAATATGTTTATAATTGCTTGGCGGTCAGCGCCTTCAAAATACCGCAAATAAAATGGTTTGGGGAACGAGGCAATTTAGTATCGCCCTGGGAATCAGGTGCTAGTGTGTGGTTTTCACTGCGGGTTTCTACTTAACGTTGATTTCTCATTCTCGCCCAGGTTCATTATTTGAAATACTTCTACCTTGTGATACTTCTCGCTTCCGATGACCACAGAATAATTTTATAGTAAAATTAATTTTGAGAATAGTAGAAAAAATGTTGAAAACGCTGAAAAAGTTTTCCGGGAGACTGTTACTCAGACACGTGTAAAAAACACCCATCGTTTTAGAATATGTTCTAAGTTTTAAAACTTTAGAAAATCTAAGCCAATACATTTATCCTGCACGTGTTCTGCATTCGGATGTATGCTTCCTCCCGCAGTTAAATTTCGGTTTTTTTTCTTTGGAAGTATTTTCCTCTTCTATGGAAAATTCGCGTGCCATGTTCTTTAGTTTTTCATTTTTTCTGTAGTGATTTTAGTGCAATCTCAGAAAAACATTTTTTTATTACATAGTAGAGGAATAAGCGTTTTCCAACACGAAAACCTGGGGGGGGGGAGAATTAGAGGGAATATTAAATTAAAATCTCTATTTAAACGGAAAGTGAAATCGGAAAATTCGGTCCGCTGCCAGGTTTCTGCTGAGACAAATATTCACATTTAGTGTACAAAATATTGTAGATGTACAGTCTTAAGAAAAGAAAAAACCTGAGGAAACGATATTAGAATTTCCTATAATAGACATTGTATTTCTCCCTATTGAATCGATATACAATTGTGGGACCGAGTGAAGAAACCCCGGTGGGCGCTGAAGAAAATTATATTAAAGCAGATATTAATATTTCATGGTTCTTCTGGTCGGGGGAGGGCCGTTTCACGGTCGGCCGCCCGACAATAGCGGACATTACCGATTCAATAGGGCATCAAAACATGAATTTTCTAATAAACCACCGCCATCTATAGGGGCCCACCATCCCAGAGCCCCTCGGCCGTGAGTCGTGGGGTCGCAAATCATTGTTTAAACCTATACATATAAAAAAAGGATGACGGTGAAATTTTAATTGAGTCTCGCCCAAGCTCTCCTCTTGAATACTAAGAAGGAAAATAATGTGGGAGTTTGAATTACATTCAATGCTATGCATTCGTCGGGAGGAATTGAAACCGAATTTGAAATCTCTGCTTTTTAAAAGTCTGCTTTTTAGATTGGTGCATGTTCGATATTTACCATCACGAAATGTATGTTTAGGAAAATTCCCGGTACGATACTTAATGCTTTTTTAAAACTGCCGTTGCAAAAACAGATTTGCGCATATTATATTGCATAGTCTAATGTACAGATCCATAATATTACTTACAATATCATTTTCCACCTTCTTTGGTCCTACGGCAGAAAGGTTTGATCTGTTAATTGAGTGATTATACGTGATATACACTCAGCGTAGCGAGTTGGCGATTATGCAGCGCTTTTATCCTTTTAAACAGCGGGTATTTTCGTGTTTTTTTCAAACCGTTTTAATTTAACCCTTTTTTCAATTAATTGTTGTTTAAACGAGTTTTTAAAGCAAGTAAAGTCTGAAAGGGACAACCTAATTTGGGGAATCCGTAGTCAATCTAACTTGTTTTTTCAACCGTTTTTACAACCTATATTCTACAGCTTTCTCGGTTCCCGTACAAATTTTTTTTTGTCCGAAGCAATCCAAAAATCAATATCTATTACGAAATCTGTAGTTCGGGATTATTTTAACATTTTCACATACCTGAGCCGATAATTGAAAACGATTTCGTCGAGATTCCTCATTTTTTATTTGTCCAAGCTTCCGAACCGGTTTATTCGTCAGGAAGCCGAGAAGAGTAAATCGGTGTGAGGGGAAAGAAGATCGCGAGCACGACGGTGCGTAAATTAACTTAATTTAAAAATAAATGAGTCTCCAGCTGTATTGCACACTGATCTTCGAAAAATTGTACAGGTTCTACGAGGAAAGCGATGGGTAAAGAATGGGGCAATCGTTTCATGTACAGAATTCGTGGAAATAATCATGGAATTAATTTGATCAGATCCGTAATTAATTTAATGCGGGCGGAGAGTGCGAATTATAAATTTGACTTGATTTCATTTCACTCGAGTGAAATGAATGGTGGTGGGGAGGAGAAGGCGGCGTTTTTGGGAAGGGCGAGGGGGTATAAAATATGCAAACGGGGAGAACACGTGTCGGATTGGCATCATTAGCGCCGGATTCACAGCCCTCCGGCTCAACACCATCTCTGCCCCTTTCTTTAGACCGTTGCCATTGCCCGAATCCCGGAGAAAAAGGGGAATACTATTATGCTGTAATGGAACGTAATGGTCGTTCCATTCAGACCGGTATGTTTTTTGTCGAACTGAATCCGTCATTAACTGGAATGATCGGGCGGAATAATTCCCCCCCAACTCCAATATTTATTAGTTTCTAACTAGCAGAGACACGCGTGGCTGCAGGGCCCAAATATTAATATCAAAATTAAAAATCAAGGTGAACCAAGAGGGACTATGACAATATTCATTGTAATAGTTGAATATCATTTTAACAGGTCTGCTAGTTCAATGTTGCCTTGTCAATGTATATTCCAAACATTATACACAAACTGGAACAATCAGAATCCGAAACCCGATTTTCACAATACCTGATTACTGCGAGACAAATGTTGATATCTCTATATCGCATATTGTAAAATGATTTTATTATACAGAATAATGTCATACTTCTAGCTTAAATCCCTTCATTCATCTTAGAATAAAAATAAAAAGACAGAGTAAACATTTATACAGCTAATTCGAAGATATTGTCAACATAGTCAGGATTAGAAATGTAGTTCAATTTTCCCATTTGATGTATGAATTCTATCACGCCACTAACTTCCGCATTTCTCTCACACATATTTTTATTAATTTTACGACTTGACTATCGTCTTTCTATATCTACTATATCCGGCCATAAATTGCCGCCAGTTGAGCTCAATTATTCGGCCCCAATTACATGGTGGGCTCCTCTTCGCCCCTCCGGCTCGACAACTTTTAAGTCAACGTTTTCTACTTTTAGGGCCAATTAGGGGATCTGACTTGTCGCTTGGATGAACCTAGCCCTTCGCCCCGTCCGGTCCACTCCTGTGGGGTCGGCTTTAATTGGAATTTTTACGATTTCCGAACGCCCTTCGGAACGCTATAAATCACCCTTGGGGGGGCCCCTCCCCCTCTAATTCCCGGGTTCCCTCCTTTCTTATTTCACTCCTCGTTCTCAAGAAGAGCGGTCGAAACCCGACCAGCATCTACCGCTGCGACCGTTCATTAGCAGTGTCATTAATATTGCGTTTAAACAGGTGATATAAACGTTAACCCGCCTCGTCCCGATCACAAACAAGACCTTCCATCCAGTCCTGAAACCGGGGAATTAATTAACGCAGTTAATTAACGCGGAAATTAACATCAAAATTAGTTTGTTTTATGCTATTAATGACTTCAGGTGTTCATCAATATATTTAAATCCGTTTCCATTGGAGAATATTCATTTCATTAACGTGCGGTTCGTAATGAATGTTGCCAATGTGAATATAATACAAAATTACTTTTCATCGGATAATAGACTAATCGGATTAATAGTAGTAGAATAAAGAAACATTAAAAACCGATAAATAATGAATAAGAATATCACTTTTGGAGCGATAGTAGAAACCGCAGGCATATTATATTTATTATTACTATTATTTCATGAAACATTTTCATTTATATATCATGAAACATTCCAGGAATAAACTGTCGAATTTTAGGATCTCGTATGACTTTTTATTTATGTAACCTGTAGGAATACACCCAGTTTATTTCGCCTAATATGCCATTCTTCGGTGGAGTTTTCTCCGCAGTGCTCATTAAAATTGTACGGAGTTCATTTTGCAATGACCTCGGTTTCCTAAGTGAACGGTAAGCCGATTTCCCGAAGGGCGATGCTTCGAGAAACGTTATGTCAACTCCGGTGCAGTCATTTTGCGGGTTCGCATTACGGAAATCCGAACAAAGACAGTATATATTGTTTTTTAAATAATCTTGTTTACCGATGGTAAGAGGTGTCCCGAAAATAGGTACAATGTGACGAAAGGGAATGTCAAAGAAAAGGTATTAATAGCTAAGATGGGGAAGGGACGTGCATGTGGGAAGAAGCGCGAATACGAGGTTGATAGCACAATTTATAACTGGGGGGTAGCTCAATCCCTTACGTGTTAATCTCCTTCATGGGAACCCAGTATCTCTCAGACTAACTTTATATCCCCTTGAATATGAATAATGCGCATGGGAGGACTATATATCAATTAATTTCACAGTGCGCGTTTAAAATAAATCACAAAAACTTTATACACAAGGATATACAAAACCTCGCTTTACCGGGACAGAATACTGTTTTCCTGGTTATTAGTAACTGTTCTTTATTATCGTGAACAGGCCATTTGTTAATCCCTTCACTCTTTTAAGTCAATAACATAAACAATTATTACATTAATATAATATTAGAAATTATAGCACATTCAACAGTTTCAATTGAAAGTACATACTTCTTCCGGATTTAATTTTGAATTATTAATTCAATTATATTTGAATTAGGGTAATGTTGGAATATAATTAATTTTGTAATTTTAGGAAACACATTGTAATTATTGTATTCCTACTATTTTTGGGAGAAAATCTTTTTTTAATTATTCAATCTAATGGCAAAGTAATGTTACAATAATAATAATAATGATTATTATTTCCATCCAAATTAACACATTATGTTCTCATAAAAGGACCTCGCTTCATATTTGGTTTTCCATGGAAACGTCCGCTTGGAGTTTTGTTTATTAATTTTAATAACAGCAGCGGTATGAGGAAACCCCCGCATCCCCATTAACTCGATTAGAGCCCCTCCAGTATCGGCAACAATAACAACCAACGCGTTGGTACAGCCCGAAGGCGACACCCATTCCGAACTTAGTTCCAGTCCTCTCTCTATCTCTCTCTCTCTCTCTCCCTCGGCGTTATAGCACCCGTTTCTTGAATATAATAACACGGAGTGTTATTCGGGGCAATGACAATTTTTCAGCAGAACTATCCCCGGGATACGAATGTTGATTACACTCACAAAATAATAAATTTGATTAAGTTTATTTAATTATACGTGATACATTAACGTCCCGAAATGTAAGGTAAATCATTGATTGAAACTGTATATTTATTTCTACATTATTACCCAAGTAGGAAAAATAAGCTTAATATCCTTCTGGGTATTTATTTAGCAGATGGTTTGGTGAACCTAACCCTGACTGAAAAAAGATATTTTACCGAGCGGCATATATTACAGAAAAATCAAGAAATTGGACTTTTGAAAGGCCGAGTATAGATTTGAAAGTATAGTGTAAGGCCCAATGGTACTGGAATATTCACAAAAGCGCACTAAGAGATGTTCATAATCTGTAACGGGACTTCGATCACTCCAAGCTGAGTAAAAAATGGCGGATCAAAATGATTTGTACTTTTCGATAAGGCCTGAGTCCTCCTTTTTACTGTGAGGGGAGGGGAATGAGTTAAAGGCTATTTCATCCCGAGGGACGAAGCCAGTGGACCGAAACTCCGGGGAGAGCCACTTCTTTCTTATATTGGCGCCTGGTGCATTAAACTGCTTTTAGCGCCGTTTTGTTCTCCGAGGGATGAGCGCGGTTTAGAAATCTTCGGTAAATCCGAACAATCTCCGACGGCGGTTCTCCACAACTTTGTTAAGCTGTAGCCGAGAATTTTAGTGTGTGCCGGCGGTTAGCATTTCCAATACATTTTTCATACTACATTTCAATAGTTTGAGTTGTTTCGTCCCTCTAATATATTTTCCTAAGAACTATACATTTCTAAATGCCAAAATAATGATTAAGCGATTTTAATTTTAGTACAGACAACTTTACTCCTAATATTGAGCAATTATGAAAATATGCTATAATACCTATAGGATGCACCTGTATTTTCTGCCGATCATCATACTTACTCCATCGCCATTCTGCCTAAGTCGACCCATTAGCATTGTAATGTAACTAACGGACGAGAATTTATCGTGGAGAATTCAGAACTACTAAAAGCACAGAGCGTATTACAGCAAATTGAACTAACAAGAGCTTAGAATTTCCGTAAAGCATTATATTATTACAAAAAGAAATGATTTAGTCAAATAAATTAATAACGGACTAGTCAGCAAAGTAACGTTATATATATTAATATACAAATATATACTTATATATTATATATATAAGTTCTATCGGTAAAACTAAGCCTAGGATATCATGAAAATTGTTTTAGGTGCATATTCAGGGGTGTGAATACCGCTGACCCGTCGTCATGCAGGCTGTACGGGATTAGGCTCGTCCAGGTATATGACGCGGCCGAAATCGGGCAATGCGAATGTCTCGGAATGAAATCAGTTCTGGAAGGAAAAATTAAATGCGCCCTGCGACGGCGATATTGCGCCGCGATATTGGCGGCATAAAAAAGTAACGACGATGGCGGGGACGTTTTAAAAGTATAATTTCACGATAGGCGAGCTCATGGGAACAGTGCGGGGGGCATGTCGGCGCAGAGCGAATCCACGTATTTGGTCGAAGAATCATTCCCGAAATATGCCGCGCCGGATTCATTCTGAATCCCCAAATTTGAAAGTCCAAACTCATAAATGTTGTAGACGCGGAGAAACAAAACAAATACGCATCAAGTACCCTCGTATCTTAATTACGAGAAGGTAAGAGAGAGGAGGAAGGATGGAAGGGATTTTTACTCCCTTTCAGGCACTAATCATACTAATCTGAGCTGCAAGTACTAAGTAGCCGGGAATGGATAATAATATAATATTTACTTCACTCCACTCCTGTTCATATCTTACTTTGCTTTTTATATATTAATGAAAAAAAGTTTATGATTTAAAGTACAATTAATCTCCCTTCTCTTTGAAAAAAGTCCATCGCACTACATACAATAACGAGTTGAATTTCATTCGGGCATGCAAGGAAAACTATAATTCCTACTGACACGATATCTGGACTGTCACTTCTATAGCGCTTTGTTTCTTTGTCAGTTCAATAGGATATGAATTTTTTAAATTACTTTAATTTTTTTGAATCCCAATAGAGACAATATGACTACGGCTGTTTGAATTTGTTTGTAACTGCTAGTATCTGACTGCAGATATATTGGGAGAGTTTTGGGCGCGACAGACCCAGAACGCGAAGAAGTGTCCTTTCTGGGGAAATGCACCAAATTGAAGAAGGCGGGCCTAAAGTGTCACCAGTGGGCGAGGAGATATGTGAAGTTGGAGAAAAAAGGAGAGACCGGGGAATGCTAGGCCCGCAACCAATATTCCTGCCGCCTTGTCCTTTCGTCGCCGAAAAGTTTTTGAGATTCTAGACTTATTTCATAACGTTCATACGCTATTTTGAACATTTGCTATATTTTATTTTTCCGTAGAGTACGGAACAAGCTTTATTGGAATCTGTGGTCAGGGCAATTTGACATTCTGCGAGCTGAGGAAACGCATTTACACATTGAACGATGATGAGTTTAAGTTTAAGATTCATCACGATATATTTTTGTAATCGATATAGCATATAGATTGTTGTTTTACACAATTACTTTCCGGCAATATTTGGCTGCCAGTGTGCAGATGACCTAACTTGAAGAAACTTTAGAAAATAAAAGTTTGAAGGAATCGATAAAATTAATTTGTTCATAGATACATCATTTTATGGAATACATTTTAGTATAAATATCTCAAATTCACGCAAAATAATATTAGAAATACCGATCAACGCGAGAAAAAAAACTGGTAGTTGTATTAAAATAGCCAAGGAAATGTCTAGAAATTTTATAAAAGCGTATATATTCCAAGCATTTAATTTCCATTATTGAATTCATTTTGCATGCATTTGCATTAGTTTCTAGGATTCTTTTTATTCAGCATTGAAAAAAATGCAATTTCATTTATGAAAGCCTCGGTATTTATCGTGACGTAGTGGCGTGTTTGAAATTATGAAATTGAACTGCATTCAGGAATAAAATGCGGACGATTTAATTACACGCCAGTAGATGTCTAGTTTGGCTAGGTCGCGGTTATTGTTTTACGGAGATAACCCGAGCGTCGGGCATTAAACAATATCAATAGTAAAGCAGAGAGTGCATTCCTATTCGCGATACAGGTACGTTGACTAAGTCGTTGTTGAAGACTAACCGGTATTTTTTCGACGGATATTTTCGTAATGATAATTTGTACTTCTTCAGTTAACAGTGGTGAATGTTTTCGGCTACTGGCAGCTAAACGCTGCGTACATGATGCTGTGTATCAATTAACTGGCCACATGGTCCATATGACCTCCAGACAAATGATAAAATAATGTCTATGAATCACAAAGACGGAGAGCACTTGTCTAGGTTCTATTGACGTAAATAGTCAATAAATATTTGTTGAGGGGATAGAACTTCCTGCTCGAACACGACGCATTGAATGTTCAAATATGGAATGGACAATCCAGGTCGCAATAAAGTCTGGGTGGGAGGGGGGTTAGTCGACTGGAAATATCGACAAGGATATCTAGTCGCTGGTTTAGATGAGCTGGAGGAGAAGTCTGAGTGACAACTTGTATTTGGCGTTGTCCTTCCCTACCCGAGGGGTTTTGAGGGCTCCCGGTATTGGCCTCCATTTCTCCGGTGCAAGCCCTGCTTATTGGCCCGCAAGCGCTTATTGGGCCCTCCCGTCGCGGCGGGCATGCAGACTGCGACTTCCGCTTTGAGTTATATCCACGATAAACGGGTTATACAGGAATCACTAGTATATTAACCAGTATCATTTGGTTTCAACTATAGTAAAATCTCTGTCCTTTCTAGGATCGAAATTAAAATAATCAATGTTGGATAAAGTTAAACATTATTAAACCTATTAGTTAGTAGAAATATCAGCGAGTATATATTCGAGTGGTCTTCTGTTTCCACTCGCTCATTTAGTGAGATATCGGGTGCCGGTAAGTCATTCTTATTAACCTTATTGATATAAATTGGTCGTATCAGTTCGATGTAGAGTGCAGATAAGGACGCAGTACGGAATGTCCGCATTATATAAATTATTGTGAAACCTGCGTCCAATTGTTGGTGAAAGCAGAAATTCATGATAATGGATTAATCTGTAGGCTGTGCAATTCATCAGTGTTGTGCCAATGATGAAGGGAGTGGCCCAAGAGGCAATGAAAGATACCGGGCCTAACGACAGGCGGTCCGCTCGGAGGAGTCGAATAACTCAGAAGCGGAGGACACTGGCGGCTGTTCAGTTAGCGCTCCTGTCCGCGCATTAATCATTCCCCGTCGGCCTCCTTCCAGCCAGAAGCCCGCCCTCTCCCTCTCACACACACCCCCTACCCAAAACACCCTCTCTCTCTCTCTCTCTCCATCCCTCTACCGAGGCCCTATAATCCGAGCGCGTCGAACAAATCGGACGCGAGCAAGTTCCAGCCTGCCTGTTCGAAACTCTTGAGACCTATCAAAAAATCAATCAAAATGATCCCGTTTTCATTTAAATACAGTCACTGACAATAATTAAAACCAGTTGTGAGAAATAATAAATTTATTAAAACATTTTTTAATGGAGATTATCGAGGGGGCAACCGACGGCCGAGTTCAATAGATCGTAATGTATTTAATGAAATTCATGTTATGAAATACTAGCCTGGACATTACAGTGGCGTAACTACTAACTTGTTTCCTACTTACGACCTCGTATATTTCTAATTCTGTTTGCTTGTATATATAATTACTTCAACACAAGAGACAAAGATTTTATATAGAAAATGTGCAAAGAAAATTGCGGCGATATTTTATTTTCTAAAACGTCTTATGCCAGAGCGGGCCGGACAATGAAATTACGTTTAACTTCCAACCGCCCATGAAATATCGAGTTATGCTTTAAATTTCCACTTTTATAAATAACCATCAACAAGCGAGGACATTTACTTTCCACAAATCCCTTCGGACATAACACTTACTCTCTTTATACAATAGTTATAATGTTAGTACGATTACTTACGCTGTTACTTAACACTTGGATAAAGTTAAGGCGTAACGCTAATAAATATTACTGTTTTCAAGGAAACGGGAGATTTATATGTGAGAATTCTACGTCAGTATGATCTTCGAAAATCTTTATTAGCGGTTCTAAAATTCAAAATCGTCCATTGTATGCTGCGAAGACATGGGCCGTGCATAGAGTAACATTTTATAATTGGGGCCAATCAAATCTCGATAGTATTGATTCCTGGTGAGTGAGAAACATATTTCAATTAGCGTGCACTCGGGTATTGAAGAGGTCGGAAAGCGCGGCGGCACTACCTCTAATTGGTCTGCGCCCTCGCATGATTACCGGCGCTCGCGTCATTAAACCGCAAATGGCTGACAATCTCTTTTCGGGGCCGGGGATATTTGTAAATTGCGAGGGCCAACTAGACGGCTGTAACATATAAGTTTAACCGGTAGGGGGACAGGAGAGCCCACAAGACCGGCCTCCTCCCTGCGGACCCGGCCTCCTCCCACGGGGGCTCGCCCACTCTCCGCCCTACTAAAGGATCAGGACTTGGTCAAATATTGAACCAACAGACCGAGACAGCGGCCCTCTCTTTCGCGCCCAAATTAAACATAAATTCGCCGCCAGAGGTGCAACTCATTACGGCCCACCTCGTTTAACCTCCACCTGGAACGCGAAAGGCTCCGCCTTTATTCAACATCAACCCGCTCGAAAAGCAATGACCTGAACTGATCTAAGAGCGATATTCACTCCCGTATTATTATATACTGTCAAATACTGGGACCTCAGCAATTTGATCGAATGACAGTGAGTGGGTTCAGTTACCAAAAAAAAATCGTTTATTCATTTTCATAATATGATTCAAGGACAGTCCCCGTACCTGGAAACTACCACTGATCCCTACGTACATACATTTTTGCAACCGCCATGGAAGTGAGAAATATATTTCCAGGAATGAGACCAATCTGCGGTTCCACGTGTCTTTTGTGCTCTGAGCAGTAACTCCCTTACAAGGCTGAAGCATATTTCTTTATCGCCAAATTTTATTTTGGGGATTTTTTCCCAGTATTCGCTTTTCGCGCGATTGTACTAATTGCCGGTACTGCCGGAATTTTCTTTGTGATTGGAATGATCGGCTTGTGGTGAAAAAAATTCAAGATAACATAATATGCTAGGGTGCCGTGCTTTACTAGCATAACCGATGCATAACTGGACACGGCAGTCTAATTGCCCTATTTAACAGACGGTGAAAAGATTTCTATATAAATAAATATTTTTATGACTTTCTATATTGACGAACGGGGTTCCAGGATGAGGGCCACAAATTCGGGACATTCCGACCGATAGATATTAAAAATAACATCTGCTGTGAAAAAATTAAGTTTTATAACAGCTCAACTTTTAAATCTGGTTGCTCAAATCCCCGGGACAATTAAAGAAACCGAAAATTAATTGACGCGAACTCGGTACGGATCCCGATTTGTAATAAAATCGCCCCTCCCCCTACCACGTCCTCGTAATCGTTCATTTGAATAGTGGGGAGGGAATTGGTGTGAGCACCGAAAATATGACTCCGGCCTTGTCCTTATTGAGAGGTTTACGCTGGCTTTATTTCCGGCCCGCACTGTGTAAGAGCGTGCCCCGGGATCTATGGATATGGTGGAGGGGGCTGGGCCATGCTGGAGGCCAACGGCGGTTTACCTTCCGTGATATACATTCGGAAATTTAGGTGCCCCGCGGCCGAGAGAGAGAGAGAGGCCTGTTGAGAAATAAGTCCGCTGTAGGAATATGAAAGAAAATAAATTCGATTCCATGTCTCCCACGAATCGACGGCTTACTCGAAGTCTTTTCCTCGGGGTCTGAAAATCCAAGTTTCTGATATATTAGATACAATTCTGCCGTCAATTGACATTCCCGGAATTATAACCGTTGAATATACTGGATCATAAACAGTTATGCATTATAATTTTGGTAAATGACCATCGGTCTTTCACACTAATAAATAGAATCGGTTGGTTCGGCTTATCAGAATAATCAAGTCTGTGAAACGTGAAGACGTCGGGTCTTCAGGAGAAAATAATAATTTTATCTTATTCAAACGTAATTTTTTACATACTTATTCGTTTAGACAGAACATATAGAAGAATTTTGATTCATGTACTACATAATATCTCAGGGATATTATGTAGATTGTGTAGAATTAATAACTTCCTCTTTGCTTAAATTATTTTCTCATTAACTCCATCACGTTAGTATTCAAGCCTATAAACTTAAAAAAATCAGGGAAAATCAGTTTAGCCTTTGACAATATAAATTCCCAACGGGGCGCTTTCTTTAAGTTATCAATTTCAGAGTCCGAGGGCTGAGAGAGTCCTCTATCATCCCGGTGGATTTTTGTTCAATAATTGAGCGCCGAGAGAAAAGAGCCGGGAGAGTGGAGATCGGGGAATATATTGAGGGTGGCTGGTGAAGGGTTTGCGCGAGGCAGGGCGAGGGGCGGTGATTGGATTATTCGCCGGGACCGATTTCCCGGGGTATATCTCATTTGTGAGTGGCGGCCGTGCCAGCGGCGGCGAAAAAGACAAATCCTGAAATTGTTTTCATAAAGCGTCGGCTCAGACTTGCAATATCAGCGGGTCCTTTAAGCCGGCAATAATCCCGCAACGGGGATGAAGGAGAGGTTGAGGCGCCGAAAAACATCCATCTCCCTCGGGGCTAGTGAGCGCTTCTTTGGCCTCGAAGTGAAAAAAACCGGAAATAGGTAATGGATATTTTTGTAGGTATCTACATACCGGCTTTGTCAAAGTCATTAAGTTAATAATAATAAATAGTTGGACAGTAATTTACTGTAACATACCCCCCGATTATTCACCCTTCATCAGATTAGCCGGGTGACCCTCGAGATCCTTCCGGAATTTCAGATGAAATTCCTGACTCTAATGTCATCCTCTGCCCATTAGTAGGTTGCCCTTGTCCTAACATCACCTATCCTTCCCAATCATCCGACTGCGAAGCGGGCCTAGGAATCCACTCGACCCGAGCCTAACAAGGAGGTCAAGTTGTGCCACCCGGGGAGTAGCTTCTCTCCAAATTAGAACACTACTATACGGTTCTTAAAAGAAACTCTGTAACACATCTAAAAATAGTGGATACGATTTATATACTAACTTGAACCATTTTAATAACGGAGGAGACATATATGTAATTTACAGATTTGTATTAACAGTGGGATAATGAATGTATGTTAAATTAAACGGGTATGCGATAAAATCCCGGAAAAAAATACATAAAATAAAAGATAATTTTTGTTCAAATTTGGAGGAAAAATTCGAAAACCGTTGAAATATCAATATTTCTTCGTGTTATATAAATGAGTCAATGTACAGAAATCACACATAATCGAAATTCAAAGAAGAATATAATGTCTCGTTCTGGAGAGCTTATTTATGTGACACTAATTTGAAGATGTTTATATATCCTCAGAAAAATGTCCGCCAAAATTAACGAACGTCAACACTCAAGCTGGTCCTATTTTCTGTCCATTTCAGATCGTCCTGTTCGAATTAAAGGACACGATTTCTAAGGATTTTACATCTGACTTGTCAAATTCTGCGAACCATGAGATAAAAAAACCGGATTCTTAAGTGCACGATTTGACTACAGCAAAAAAGAGCTTTAGGAAAGAGAAAAATCATTCTAACGATTCCATTAGGATAAAATATTACCTTCACCCCGGATAAACATTTTAAGCCGGGCTTCGGTTGAGTGTAAAAACAGCGACAGAAATAATGAACTGCCGACAAAAAGGGGTCGAACCGCCGAAATACAGAGTACAGATATTTATTTTATAACTTTACTCTTGTATGATAATACGGAATTATGTATTGGATACATAGATAAACGTAATAAATAGTTATAGTTTCTCTAGAACTGAAAGAAAAGAAAATAATTATTCAACATTATGCGATTTTAAATTAGTACGTAAAAAACTTGTGAACGGTTTTCTCATGAAGCAAACCGCGTCAATTTCGACACGATGTTATGTGACAAATATCACGATGCAAAATGGAGGGTGTTACAGTCAAAAAAGTTTGCTTACAATTCTGCATAACTGCCAGAGAAGAATATGAGATGGCGACGTGTGACGTCCCGTTTATTTTTCTGGTTTTGCGTTAGACCGTTTTCGAGTATTTACCACCGCGGTAGCCTCCATTTACAGAAACTCCGGTACCATTTCAGTGGACAGCTGACATCTTGAATTGGACCGAGCGTACCACTCTTCACTACTTAATTGGTTCCACAACCGAGCTTTCCCTGGGGGAAAATCGAATATTTCCTCGCCGGACGGAATATTGCCGAGGCCAATGGACAAGAGATGTAGACTACGTCGTTTACTCGAGTGCTCGTCGGGTCCAATTTGAAGCCTGTTCCCCTTTGGACACCCGTTCGAAATGAGGCTGACAGACGGGTTATGTTTCTCGGTCGTAATTTGCACTCGGACTCGGACGAATATTCTGGCCGCCGCCGTCGAATCGAATTCCGGGCCCGATTCCATCGCCGAATGAAAATTCTGAAGAATTATATTTCGGTGTATTTCGAGGGCCCCAATTTCTCGCTACCCGGATATGAACTCTGAGGACGGGACCGAGGAATGTCCGCCCGCCTCTGCCCAGAATCGACTCTGCGTTCGTGCTAAAGGGGTCATAGGCGGAGGTGGAGAGCAATCGACTTGTAATAACAGAAAGAGATAGGAGAGCTAATAAAGTCCGTTTCGAGGCGGGGGGACCTTTACAGTTTTCCAATATACACCGGGGAGGGGGGGACTACAGGCGTTTATTTCTCGATGAGATTTCCCATTCGCGATTCGGGGCGAAGAATCGTCAGGGAATTCTCCTAAAGAAACGACGATTTTATAACCGGTATTTCTCGCGGGACGCTTACCCCATTCAAATTGCGTTTCAGAGTCTTCCGATGGCGGTTCGGAAATAGGAGAACTTCCCCGACTCGAAATATCCATTATAAAAGAGTTGGCAGTTTTGATAAAACAATATTCGTTTTATATTTAGTCGTATTTTAATACTCCTTGTGTCGACTGGCCTATATAAATTTATCATTGTCATGTATTTTATCACTGTCATACTTTTCTGAGAAATAACTAGATTAATTGTTAATTTATGTATTATTGATTATGAAACCGTCCTTATACAATTAAAATACGTTTAAATAATGAGGTAAACTTATATTATTCATATAGCGAGAGTAAAAGAGAAAATTAACAATGACATGCTTTTCATAAACATTTAATATATTTTGTCATCCGTGAATTCATCTGACTGTAGAGTGAAAAATCATTTTTTAATATAAATGGGAACATCCGTTCTTAATTAGACGCTGACAACCATTACGTTTTCAGATTAATAAGTATGATACTTAAAAATTGTTACGTGTTGTAATTCAGGGTTGAGATGACGCGGTGATGCTACGCCACCGCCATGGCACAGGTCGGTAGCAGAAAAAAGAGGAGTTTACTCCGACAGTTCCGTCAATATTGAATTTTCGACGTGTTAATTCCATCACCGGATTACCAGAAACCAACGGTCCGTGCTCGAGAACACAATGCAATTTTAGAGATTCTTTTTTTTACTTTTGTCAGATGGTGATTAACCGCCTCTCCAATCGGGGCTATTCTTCGAACCCTTGTCGGTTATTTTACTCTCAGGTTCTGGACCTGTTTTCATCGAATTATCTAAGAGGATTAGATGATGTAAATGAATCGAACATTTTTTCGAACGGGTTTTATTTATGACCAGGGAATAATTGGCGATTTTCATACTAGTAATAGCGAAAGCGATACAATATCGGGGGGGTGGGGGATGGAAATTACTGGTCGTAGATTCCGATTTGCCCGACCGTCTCCAAACTCCGCGCCCAAAGCCAGTTAGCGCTATGTATTGAAATGTTAACAATCGGTATCGGGTACAAAGCGCGAGCCCCCATGAGACAACCGGTTCGATGGGAGAGCCGACACAAACCCACATCCAGAAAGCTGTCTGAGTGGACCATCCGAAACCGGCTCCCGTATCAAGACTAAAAATTGATAAAAATGGACGATAGTATCATGTAGCAGTGTTTCTCTCTGTGGAAACACTATGGATTGTTCTTCTATGGATTTTACGCCACACAAGTTAATTTTGAATTTCATTTGCACAGGCGTGAATTATGGAGCGCTACGATAACCATTATTATAATCACTTTCGTATGAACTATCTCCATTCAAGTGGTAATTATATATTGTCTATTATGGTTTTTGACCTCTTAATTCCTAAATAGAATTAATTTCAGAATATTTGACAATTATTAGAATTCTGTTTTGTCCCTCCAACCTAAATAATTCGGGAAACCTATCCGAATTTTTTTTTCCCTAAAAAAATTCACCTTTTTCGATAACGAATAAATAATAACGGGCGCGCTCCACATTCAATACTTAACCGCGAATCAATTGTGCGGTACCGGTGCTCGGTTTTGGGCCGAGGCCAAGAAGTAAAACCCTCCCTGACCGGTTATTTCCATCGATATGAAAAGGAAATAAAATTTAGGGAGTCGGGAGAAACCGTTTCTTTCATTTCCGAGCATATTTGGTAACAGCAGTCCTCCGAGCAGTCACCGATGTGGAAACCGACGGGGGAACCGATGCCAAAGGTGGCGAGCAAGGGTCGACTCCGCGATGTCCACATTTCTACTTCGTTGCTTTTATTCCGAGTCCCTTACGACCGTTTTCTCAATGCGGGGTTTCCACAGTACTCGTTCAGCCACAGTTTACGAGGTCGAGCCTTCAAACGTATTATAACCACGAATCTAGGTCTCTATCCCGTTCTAATCCTAGAGACAGTTCAAATTGAGTTATTGAGTTATTTAATCGGATGACTTTTTTAATTAAGTAAATTTATTATATTATTATTTATTATCGATGCGGTTAGTATATTACAGAGAAAGTGCGTTGTCAGGGTAATTCTGGTGCGAAATACTTGTTTCTATGGAGAACATACTTTAAGGTCAAACACATGAGTTGATTAAATATGAGATTCAGTATATCATAGCTATAGATACGTAGAAAACACCACTGCTAAACAAAATCCTTGATTATCATGAAAGGTTGTGTCCTATGTGCCCTGGGGCTTTTATTCTCGGAGAGAATACATTGCCTCAGGTACGGCGCTTCAGATGCTATGACGCAGCACAAACGTGCAATGCGGGTTTCACATCAGACCCCTTTTTAAAAATAATACCCCCAGCCGTATCGAGGACCGTGATATTCATCGTTTCCCCCGGTAAAAGGAAAATTTAGTTCTAGAATTCCGGTAAAAGAAGAATTTAGTTCTATTAACCTCTGAACTAAATTGTACCGCCACGTGTGCAGCGAATGTCAGACGCATCGATGTTGCCGACCATTAATATTAGGCGCCAATACTAGTTTACTGCGAAACTTATTAATAATTCTCAAATTTATCTCGAAAGAAGGTGTGGAACTTTATTAAATTTAGGCCGGTCATCGACCTCAGAGTTCGGGTTGAATGCCTTCAGCAATTAGTAGTTTCGCACGATTTTCGCAAAAAAATTCACACTTCATTTACACTGAACGGTATTTTTATTTGAACTAGAAATAATAACCAATGATTTTTGCACATATATGCACACGCATATCTAGGAACTATTAAAATGTCGCGGTAGAAAAATTGATTAATTGGTATTTTATGGACGACTATTGAATTCTTATGAGTACCAATGGGTGGGTATTGAAAGTATTTTTTCAATATTGAATCGTTGTTTAAATTAACAGGAATTTATGGTGGCTTCTATTTATGCTGTCCACTGTTAGACTTTACAGTGAGTGTGTTCTATCGTGTGTGATATCCGAGATATACGGGATGCTCTACCTTCTTGGCTCGTGAGGAAGGACATAACCGTATAGTCACAGGTTTACCACGGCAGAGACCACATTTAGTAAAGTAAATCGTCCTTTTTCCTGAACCTGACACCAAGCGCATAGTTGGATCAAAAGTGACCAAACCATACGAAGCCGTTATTATTATGTAGTTATTATTAATTCTGTTCATAGATATAAGTAGCGCATAAGCAGGTGGGTATAAAATAAAATCTAACAGGTTGAATTATAACTGATGGTTAAAATCACACCTCTTGATTATACTCTCCATTTCTTAACAGTATGTGATATTAAAGTGGGTATTACGAGCTTTCATTTTTCTTGTTCGTGTTGTCATTTACTTTTAAGTCGTGGACTTGGTAATAAGCGAGAATTTCATAAAGAATGATTCACGATAAATTTTTTAGTGCTGTAGGCTGGTAACCGTATGGAGGAAGCCAGTAAAGCTTAATGAAAACTCCCCTCTGGAAATTTGGTCGCTCCGCTAAGCAGAAGACTCACGGCTGAATTTTCCTTCGCCCTTTAAAAAACATTTAATTACTGTATCAAAAATTAAAGCTTTCGGCCACACTGGCCAGCTGCCTATTCAAAGAATTTCTATACATATGAAACTCCCAGCTGAATTACTCAAAATACCAATGAGCGATTACTTATTATTCGTTTTTATAACGGATCTGCATAGTTTTTGGTTATCACGTCCACAATGAATGAATTGAGATATATTATTAAAGCGCTGCCACAATTGTCATCCTAAACAATGAAATTGTTATATCTAACAACCAATATAGGTGATATAAAAGCACAAGGCACGGGCGAATTTAAGATACCTGTTATGTGCAAGCTTCCGCCGGTTCATACGATTTTTTAATAAAGTCATTTCCTTTTATAAAGTGGAGGATTTTCCTGACGTGCTTGGATTTGTGTATCATTGCAGGAATTCCTTTGCCTTCATGTTTCATTTCATTTTTTAGTTATTATTTGCTGTTTGCCTTTCGTAGTTGTTGCGACCTATCGCGTTTTCTGAGTTGGGACCACTATTTTCCTGTTTCAAACTGTTTTCAAATGTGACTTCGTACTTAGTTTTTTCTTTGATGAGTCCACCGCTATATCTGTGGGAGTTGTATTTCCATTCTATGTTCCCTCTCGACATGTCCAAAGCTTTCTTTCTAATTGTTGTTCTCAATTTGATAATAAACGAATTTAAGTGTAAATAAATATCGATTAGATACTAGGCTTGAAAACGTAATAAAATAAATGAAAGCACTTCCTGAAAATTGGTATCAAATTGCAGAGGTTTACGATTGATCGGAGAAGGTCAACCTTTTATGGGCTAATGAAAGACAGGTTCAGTGGGCCGCGAACCGCGGAACAAATTCGGTCGGTCGTGAAGGACCGGTCTGTTAGGCAACCCCGGGGGCCGCGGTTAGGCAATACCTGAAACATCCCTCCTCTCTCTCTCTCTCTCTCTCTCTCTCTCTCTCTCTCTCCCTCTGTGTTTTAGCCTTGAAAGGGCATAGCACTCTCTCTCTAGCTATCTCTTCTTGGCAATCAGAAAGTCCTGTGACCGCACTCCTGGTTTTCAGGCTCCGTTGGTGATGGTAATTTGGGGGCACGGACATCATACGAAGGAATAACAGGTATTCCAACCTCTTCATTTCACTCCGTGTAATTGAATTAGTACTATACATTTTATAATGTTTTAAATTTAACTTGTCTATGAATGTTGATAGTAGAATTACGGGAATTATCGTAGAATTATCGAGATATGCACGCGTGAGTTTTTACAATTAAAAGAGAGAAGAAAGTAACATATCATTGAAACTGTATGAAAATAATAACAGGAATGAACAACATCGGTGTATGTGTACATATTTGTATGTAAATAGACACATATATCTCGCCGCTTTAATCATTTAAGTCATTCAGAAAATTGTACTTTTTTAAATCATTTATTTCTTTAAATTGTATGTTTTTATAAGGGACTACAAAAATAAGAATAAAAAACCGTAGTATAGAATTTTGGGTAAAATTGGATCGCTGTATATATAAGATTCGGGCAAAAACTAGCGACGAGCCTTTACACCCTTCATATTTTAATATTTTTCTCTTGATAAATATCTTGTACAATTTTACACCGTTTTGAAAATGCACACTGTTGCGGTTGCACGCCACGGTCAATTTGTGATTTTGAAACGATACCTTTGATCTTGCCGATGCCCAATCGGATTACGGGTTATTTAAATGAATAATTAAAGGGGTGTCCTTATCGTTACCCCGCGGCCAGATTAATTCCATTTTTCCTCCCAACAACATTATGGATTCGATATTAATCATTATATTTACAAATGACACCAGGATTATGCCTCTAACGGAACGCTTTATTTACAATATTGAATTTATGAGCTTATCTCATCATAGTAGGTCAGCGGGCAGCACTCTTCCGGTTGGCGACTCCGTTTCTGCCTATTTCATCCTTGGTTTCAACATTATTTTCCATTTATTTCAACTAATTAATGTAATGGCAGCGAAGTAATATATGTCGTACATTGCATGTGATACTAGAAATGAGCAATATGGGGCCGCATGAACGATGTTATAATTTATTTTGATTTGTTTCAAATTTTAGTATATTCGGGTGATTCGGGTGAAGTCGGGTATTTTCAAACAAAAATATCAAATTATTACATTTCCCTAATACGAGGCAGTCATCAATGTATATGAAATCGCGAGAACTAACTATAAATACCGTAGATTTCGTGTGTTTCTGTCTCCTCTCGCTGGTTTGGTCTTTCGCTAGACCGGTTTCGGCTGCTCGCCATCTTCGGTAGCGGTGTTAGTCACGTTTTCCACTTTGGATGTTTTTCGGGCAACTATAAACGTTTGGACTGTATATTAAGACAACTCGTTCAGAATTTGTAACAATATTCTCCGTATAATTGGTAATAAAACGAGGGTCCGTTAAATCGTCCTTACCGGGTCGTCATCATCGGATATAAAATCGGCTAATCGGAAGTAACGAACGCGGCCCGAGGTCTGGAACGAAATATAATTTCTACACCTGGCTGGATACTGTAGGGAAAAAGTGATCGAACTAGTCGAAAACGCCGTTAAATGGAGCCGGAGGAAAGTGATAGGGGGTGATGTTCGGTAGGGTCGAGATTGCGCCCGAAGCCCCCGCCGGCCGGCATCCCACAATTCCCCGACGGGCCGCAGTCTGGGAGCTCCGTATATCCCGGGGAGGATCTATGAAAGTCCGTTCCAGGAATGATTATGGTCGGCCGGGTGAGTTGAAGGGGCCACGGAATTAAAGGGGGCGGATGGTCGTATTATTTTACGGGCGGTGTGGCCGGCGGCCCACACTCCCGTGCCCTCCCCACTAAAACTCCCCAGGCAGTTGGTAGCTTTCCAAGTGCCCTCATCACCTTAACGGTCGCCCGGAGTTTTAAAGTCCACTTCACTCTTCCTTTTTTTCCCCCCGGTTAAGAGCGTCATTACCGGGCGACAGAACCCACTCGCGGGACGTCTCGAAATTACAGTATCAATTTTCCATAGCCGAGACTACGCCGACCGAAGACGTCTCTGCGAACCGTATAGTTGTATATTTCCTTAAACCTACTAAATCGTAGTATAATATTATTTCGGAAAAACATCTAGTAAGTCCACTTTCACGGACTGATTCTTTTTCGGTTATTCAGTATAAAAGGTTCCTTCATAATAACCGGTACGCGAGGTGGATTAAGAAAAAATAAGGTCCACAATAATTTAATATACCTGTTTTGTGGTCTGCGAGGGGTTGGAATGCTGTAGGTTCGTGATGTTTCTGGCAAGGCGCTAATACTAAAATGTAAGGTAAACCTCTGTCGCGGGCTAGTATTAGCGCCTTGCCTATAGCGCCTTACAGTACATGTGAGAGTGACAGTGCAGTGAGGACGCCCAAAAAACATCCAAAGTGCTAACAGTGATTAACACCGCTACTGAAGATGGCGAGCAGCCGAAACCGTTCTAGCAAAAGACCAAACCAGCGAGAGGAGACAGAAACATCACGAACCTACAGCGTTCACAATAATCTATATAAATTCTCTGCAAATTACCAGTAATTAATTGAACAATGCATATAATTCAAAACTCGTTGAGACTTTCCGTAAAATCACAGAAACTATCCAGTTTAGGAAATGTTGCGATAAAATGAGCATCATGTAGTAACGCACTGCATTTGTCCTGCTAGAATCAGCCTAAACGTAAACCAACATTCTGGAACAAACACTGGTCATGGGACTAGAATTGTAGGGCGAAAAAGATCAAAAAGTTGAGTATAAGTACTCTGAAACCCTACTGAGCGAACTAAAATCAAACAAGTTAAGTTCTAGAAGAAACAAAGGAAACAATTTACCTTGGGGGATAATAATATGGACCCTAGTCAGGTATCTGCGTTTAAGAATCATAGACTCTTAGAAAATGGTGTAATCGCTTAGCTTCTGACTTCCAAATATATGATAGGAAGCCTATCTGATATCGTGTATTTACGATCATAAACGTTTTCCTGTTGATCCGAAATTTATTGAAAACAGTTTATTTTTAGTAATCTAGGTAATCGGTCCAAGTGCACTCAACGAACGATTTTTGTGAAACTGGCGAATATAACCGGAAACTACCGGATATAAGTGCTTTTGTCGTTTGGGGTGGATCGCTAACTTATATATTCATTAAATTTCAAACATTCTAAGAGTATATTTCACACTCTTCAAATAGAGTTTGCACTTCCATTTCGACCGACCAGCATAGTTCTATATCCTTAGCAGAAGTTCAGTTGAGCATTACTGGGCGGAGTACCGGGCCGGTAGAATTGTGAAGTCCTCTTCGGTCTCGGACAAGTGTTATTCCGGGTCCAAACTCGAACGCAACGGATTGAACTCCAAGTTATAAGAGGGGCCCTCGACACCGTAACGAGGCCGAGTTGCATGTTATCGAAATTCCCTTCGTGCCTTTTCGAATTTCGCGTACAACCGAAATACCCCCCCCCCCACTCTCTGACATGCGTTTCTTCCGTCGTTCTAACTAAAATTGACGTGGAAATTATTTTACGTTAAACCGGGCGCATTGTTCCTGACGGCAATAATTCAATTATTTCTGTTTTCCCCCGCCGAATGTTCTAAACGAGTCGGATAAACAGAAGGGTCAATAACATCAATGTAATTAAAATCTGCTGAATGGTCTAAAGTTAATATGAGTCGACTGTGAGTCGCCGCTGGAACACTGTGTCCCGGATACTGTAACATTTGAACGCAAAATAAACTAACCATATTCCCGTCTGAATAATGTGCCGTATGTACAAAATATTGTCTGCATTAAATTCTATATTCTTTCAACTCAAAATACGTGTAATCTATCTATTAGTGGCAATGGTGCATTTTCAGATAAACGAATCTTATTATACTGAGTTCCATGTCATTTTCTCGTGGGTTTCCTATGTCGATCACGTCCATAGTAGAACATTTCAAATGTCGTATTTTATATGTAATGAATGCCGTATGATACAAGTGAGGACTACTTAACCACATCTCATTAAAAGCTCCTTCCCCGAAATGTGTATTGTCTAGGCTGAAGTAATATGTCTAATAAGTATGTCTAATAATATGATGAAATTAAATTAGACATTCTGATTACCCACTTAAAATTTTAGTTTTTAAAATCTTAAACTGATTATGTGGAGGATTAACCCTAACTTTAGAAACTGAGGGAAATTGATTTCTTATGGTGGATAATTATTGTTACATTATTCGTGAAATTGAAATTTTGGATTAGTATATAGTTCTATTAAACAGTTTATAATAATATTGGGCTCGTCGTAAATAGTCCGTAAATTTCTTTCTTGCTCAAAATTAATTCAATAGTCAATAATATGATCCGACACTTTTGATTTTCATAATTCTAAGTTACATTCCATCGTATCCATTTCATAACCGTCCCTCACCCGTCAATTGAAATTCAATTACTGGGTAAGGGGTAGAGGCGTAATCGCAGTTGGGAAATTACCCCGGCAGATTATTCATTAGACTAATGCTTTACACCGTCCAGCTATTGACTGCAGCTGTCCGTCCATCTTGCAACTGCTATCTGTCGACCCCATCTCTGAAGCCCTGAAGCAGCTTTGTGCTTCATTGCACAAACAAAACGATTAGTTATCCCACTGGAAGTAACCCGCGTGAGAGTCTAAGAGAGGCTGAAAAACTTCTTTTCCTCCTTTCGATCTCCTTAACAACGCTGTAAAACTTTCAGGACACCCTTTCGGTTGTCACTTATATAATTTCGAACTTTATGCTTTCTATTTTTCGACATGTGACAAGAGAAATGGACTAATTATAGAATGTGAAATGTAAGACAAAATAGTTGCAGGATGCCATAATTCGTGATAGGAAATAATACCCTCGGTAGTGCGGTCCTAAATATTAGTACGTGGAAATCCAATAAACTGCCTGTGTCTATAAGAACACATAAGGAGCATTCTTACCGGCATTTGAACTAACGCTATTGTTACATTTACTTCAAATCTGGTTTTCACCGTTAAACGGCTTTGCAATTCAAATTGACTAAATGAATCTTTTAACAGAAAGTCACTAGGAAACATACCGAAAGGAGAGCCTGTTTCAGGCACCATTTACGCTTCGAAATCACAAATTTATTTAACAAATTTCTGGGCAATTTCATTTCCGTCTCCTATCACCTGATTGTCGGTATTACGAAGGAAACCTAACCTCCAAATCACCAGATAGACCATTTTAGAGTGTTTTCTATACAGTATAAATTGTTCAACTGAAAAATTTTAATCACGTTTTAAATGTCTGGCCATTAACTCCAATAATTTCCAATGTATTTATAATATTATTATTTAAATACAGGGAAAAATAAGTCGAACAGAAAACGCTGACATTATTCACAGTTTGCGACTTTTACGAGTCGAAAAATTATTCCGGTAACTTAAGATTGACCGAGCCATACTTATTGTATAATTTTGCGACCAGTAATACTGGGGGCGAATTATCAAGAATTCCATTAAAACGTTAAATGTATTGGACTTTTTTATTCGGTCGTTTTCCTCGCTCATTTTATTTTCCTCCGGCGTCTCTGAACCACAAATCTGTCCCAGTGAATCAACCGACCCCCGGTGTTGTCAGTCCACCGTAAAAAAGGTTTAACTTTCGCCTTGCCTCACACAACTGAGTTTTCCCGTTCGAATTTCCCCCACCACGGTCCAACTCTTACCGTTCGAATCGACGCAAGGACGAGTTTTCCGCACTTCCGTACTTTTAAAATCTAAATAACGTTGTAATTTGGCGGCCTCGGGAATTTATTTGTAAACTCGATTTACGGCATTTTTGTAATTTTCGTCGGAGAGGCGCAAGCACAGTTAGTCAGGCCGTTTCACGAGTTTGGGAGCAGAAACCGTCAATTTATTCAAAGCGTGTATTGTAATACATAATTATCGCACCATCACCGACTTCTGTTCCCGCTTGTCCTTTTGGCCTCCTAATTTTAATTAAAACCGAAAGTATTTCACAATATTTAGTTTAACAATCAAATTCCATGCTACAATATCTAAATGAACGCCAGAATGAAACATGAGTACCATATAGTCCATAATATCAACAAAACTCTGGAAAGTCATAGGCGTATAATCTTAAATTAAGCCACTAAAAAAATAAAGACGGTTGTACGGGTTTTAATTTTATTTAATGCATTAATATAAAACTAAGAAGTTGGGTGCAGGGAAGAGATACAGAAATTATTACTAGGCATGTGTAATAGTTGTGCGCACGAAAATATACTGAACATAATCATATTAGTGATTGCTCAAAAAGAACGGATCTTCCTATTATATTTAATCTGCAGTCGTGTACTAGTATATTACCAGCGAAATGCACGCGTCCTCACCATTATATCTGAACTTCCAGTGGGAACCGCGAACGTAAGAAATACTCAAGGTTGAAATTGGATCATAATAATTTGTTTTGTTGTCGATTTGAGTACATACAAAGCTCACAGCATTACGCGTCTATATGTTTTACTGTTCAGTCAAACAAACGATTGCGTCGTACTGAAATGATAGCCCCAAATTTGGGCAAACACGACTACAGATTGAATTAGCCCGAAGCAATTAGCACAGTAAATGATGAACAAATTGACTCTGATTATCGACAACTCGTTGATTGGATTAGTGCGCAGGGGGTTTTAAGCGGGAGATGTCCGGGCGTGTATCGGTCCGTTTGCCCTCGCAAGGCGGGTACATACGCTAACCCGATTAGGGAGGGCGAGACGCTGAAACTCGCGCCGAAAGCCGCTCACGCCCGGGTTCGAGCGTACGCCAACGTCAACCCCGAAAGACCGCCGACCGACGGAATAACGGACTTATGATGACGAGCGCGTGTAATTGTTTTGCGACGAGCGTTTAATTGTTCGGCGAAGCCCAAACTTACTTTTAATGGAGGTTTGATGGCGGCGATGCGAATGTATAATTAATATAAATCATTCTTTTTGGAGAGCACATGAATTATGTATAAATGTATGGGCCGTCCGTGATTTCAAACTTTATTCTCGCGTTTCGGATTCTTGAACATTCCTCCGTGTTGAATAACGAAGGCCGGTTAAATCTGCATGTTGCCCGATTATCGCCAAGACATTACGACAATGTTGGCTAAACAACAAAGGTTTTATAAATAAATAAATGCACGAAACAAAACCATTGTCACTGGTCTGCACACTTTGAACTCCATATGGGCTTGACAGTAATCGTCTCAACAATAAATTTTCAATGTTCGAATAACTCAACGGTATTAACGATTCCCAGATATTTCGCAGGTGTTTACTGATATTCGATGAAAATATTAGGTGAAAATAGAATATAATGCGAAACGGCCTCCCGTGTATCGTCTGCCGGTGTGTACAATATCCGAATTTGTAAGGCTTCCCAAAGCCCACAGTCAGTTTCAGTGCGGACGCATTGTTGAGCCCGTGAGGAGGGAAGTAACTTTTATACGGAAATGTACGCGAAACTGGTAACCATGAATATTCACTCGGAGTAGGGTTCCTTTTCGGCGTTTCAGCGGGTCGTCCCGCCGAGTTAACATAACGTAGCACGCCCCATCGTCCTGACCCTGAGGCCATCCGCTAGGGTTCTTATTGCCGTTCGGGTTCCCGCCCCGGGGAATGCGCGTTCCCGAGGATGTGCGGCCCTCGTCAGCACGTCGTCAATTTTTTTCTTGTCCTCTTTTCCCGTCCGTTGCAATAAAATAGAGAATTGTAGTGCCGAACCTCGATTAGGATTCCGCCCTTCAGCATCCGACCGCAGTAAACTCCAGTAAACTCACCGAACTTTCATACCTTTCTGTCTCTGAAACTAATTGTCTCAACTTATATATTGCGGAGTGTGAGGGTTATCCTAGACTCAATTACTCTTAGCGCTTCCTACAGACGTCAGATTTGAAACATGAAAATCAGGAGGAGGTCATGGAGGTGTAAACATTTAATTTAAAAAGTATATTTATTTAAATTTCACCATTAATAAAAACCTGGATAATTATTCATTAATGCTAAAATGAAGCTTTAAATACCTTTCTCTCTAAATTATATGATTTCATCAATGAATGTTTAATATTTCGGTAATTCCTGTAACCCCCATATTTCCCCTATGAATTCGTGAAAATAAATTTGGAAATTCCCCCTTTCTATTGGATCGAATAAAGGATTTTATTTCACCTCTATATTTATTTAAGAGTCCCGAAATTCGGAAAAATCGCGATATCAATTCAGTAGCTGAGAGAGAGACCGTTGAATCGGCGGTCCAAGGCCCTTTCTATCGGTCCCTTCCATTATTGGCAATTCTCACTATCTTTTCCCCGGCTCCCCTATCTCTCCGTCTTCGTTTATTCCGTTCCATTAGCTTCATTAAAATCCTCCGCCTCGTTCTTTCTCTCCTTCCACGGGGCCCCTATCTCTGGGTTCTTTCCCGAAGAGCCCCCCCCCCCTTGAATCGTTGGGGCATTAAGCGGAATCCTCTTGTAGTTCTTTGTTTGAAGCCATCCTCCATTGGTGTGGTGAACGGCGGGGTAGGGAGAAATTTAATTACATAGTATATTGTGGAAGCTCCGATTTGGGTATTTGGCAAATTTAATCGTATTAACACGCCTTCGCTCTCTCGTCCAACACCGGCCGTCCTTTCCTTATTAAATTCGGGGGGACCTCCCTGACGAGATAGCTGATTGAAGATTTGTCGGGATTAATTGAAACCGCCCGGCTCCCGCATTCCATTCCAGTGCCCTAAAATACGGCCACTACTGTTACTCTAAGTCATAATACTGTTCATAGCTAATAAAGTGAGCACAAGGATATTGGCGCTGTCGTTTGTTTTGACGACCTAGGCACAGAACAATGAGCGAACAAAGAATGTTCATTTTCGGAATAAAAAATATTTTTGCCTTTTAGGGATGGATTTAATGGGGATTTCGAATCCCTGTGGGTGATTAAGCAGGATCAGTGTTAGTACCCTAAATATACTTTGGCCGGTATTACCAAATTTTAGACCAAGTGTCCAAATTGCAGTTGCATACCAAGTTGGGGAAAAAAGTTGATAAACTCATCTCGCTCGGGTGTATAAAAAAAACGAAGAATAGAATAATTAACGGCGCGGCCAGAAAAAAATATATACCTACGCAATTACGGTCAAAATAAACATCGGGAAAATTTTTGCAGTTGAAACAACGTTACGGTGGGGGACCGTTGGGACGAGAAGTGCTATTGAAGCGGTTCTAAACGGGTAGAGCCCCGGTTGAAACACTCGACGCCGCCCCCGCCTCGCCTCACTCTGAGTTATGGTTATTGTTGTAATTTTAATTGGCCCTAATTCGCTGAGGCCCCCCGCCTCTCCGCCCATTATTATTATTATTACTGCACCCGCCAACCCCCCCCCCCTCGGCCGGCAAGCCTCTCTCCATCCCCTCCGGCTTTAATTTATCGTTTTTTTTGCCGAGCCCCGGCCAGCTACTTTTTGAAAAACCGAAACCCCAGCCGCCGGTATTATCTCTCTATTGTTCATCCCCCCAAAAAAATAAAACAGCGCTTCCTAGGTATTAATTTTGGTGTTTCTGCCATATATTATTTTTAACACTCCACGCGTCCAATAAAAGGAGAAAATATTTACTCTCAAACGCCGGTTCGGTATAACACCACACACACAGTACCGAAATACACGAACTAACCCCTTATTTAGGTACTGGTTATTGGCGAAATTCCCTGACTAATTTGGGAATTGTACATTTATTTATACAAGATGCCTTAGCGCCTTTCGATTCTCCGGTGGGCGAGGTGAATGAAATTAATCGCCAGGTAATGGCCTATAACGGACCAGAGTACAAATTTGCCTAGTGCCAGTTCGCATTTAGGAAACGGGATCAGTTGCCGGTTGACGGAAGATAAATATAAAACCGTCATTGGGTTTCCTCGCCCGTACAGATCGCACGGTGCGCACGTATAGAGATAAAGTGAAAAAAGTAACCAAAATGTCGGCAAGGCCGGGGACTGGGAGGCGCGAGGGAGTCATAATTCAAGCGGGGCCCCAGCTATCGGCCGCTCTCCCTTCATTCCTTTTTTTTTTTGTGGGTCGTTTTATCGCGGTTATTGTCGCGTGATGAGACCCGCCCACCGAGATTGCGCCATCTCAATCACCTCGTTTTGCCGGTTCAAACCCGAGAAACAAATACTGACTGATCCGAGGGCCTAGAGCCAGCAGTATATTAGTAGAAAAATAAGTGTAAAAATACTGCCGTTTATTGCGAAAATATTGTGGCGATGCTTCGTCTAAGCGCCGGAATTTTCTGCTTAATTCCTTGTACATACTAACCGGTAGATAAATATGAACTATATTTCTATATTGTACAGAATAATGCTCATCGCCAATCGAGTGCACTGTAATAATCTAATGGTACTTAATATTGTGCAGAACTAAGTTTGAGAGACGTGATTGATGGTGGTATTTACATTACCCCCTGGATAGATTTTGTTTGGGCAATGGTTTGGAAAATTTCAACCGTTACTGAGATTCCTTCAGAATTCTTTACACGGTATGATAAGAACTCTTAGAATAGATAAATCTCTTATGCACGCAATTGAAACTACCAGAATGATAATCTTTCCATAAAGTAATTTTGTTATATAATTTTCTTATACAGTTTTATTACACGAAGCATATGAAAATGTTTCGTTTTACAATCTAAATTTTTGAATTATAATGAAAATTACCCAGTGATGTAATTAATTGTAATCGTGCCTAATAAAATGGTTAAAATAGCCAGTTCAAAATAGGAATTACCTTGAAAGAAACTGTAAATAAATAGATTGATGTAAGCGCAAATTGCGCTATATAAATCCTGAGTAAAAAATATAGATTAATGTATTTTCCATGGAAGAATTCTAGGACTCACCGCTCTAAGTGCAGTGGGAGTTTGGTGGTACTTTACTCTGCTATTTAGATTCCCGTGTACAACATGGTACGTGGAAGGATGTTCGCCAGTAATACAGAGCAGTACAGTCCCCAACCACCCCCAACCCATGCATTGTTTCGAGCGTATACGAATGAAGTGTTAAGTGTCCCCGAATCGCACCCTAGAGAGAGCGTTTAAATGCCCCCCTTTTGCAGAGTTTCGGGTTTTCCGATTACAGTGTTTTCCGGATAGTCGAAGGGGGGTAATGGTTAATTCAAATTTGAAATGCAAACCGTTAATTCATACAGCTGTTGAGAAATAACTAACCTGAAATTTCTCTAATTTTAAAATTACATGGAACGCAATTCGTAGGTTTTCTTTGGTGTTTATGGGAAAAAGAGTCCACGACGAAACTAATAGAAAAATGGGTTCAGTCCTTAATTTTTAAGAGCGAATTACCAACAATTATTTTATAGAAAGAAACACCCAAATATTTTATTTGCTGAAACATTCTCTTTATTAACCGACAAAATTACTAATTTAATTAACCGTCCCAATGTGATACTCTTCGTCACCAGTAAAGAGCATAATTTCTCGCTGCGGTCTTTATCCTTTAAACTGTTACTGCGGGAGTAGGTTTGACGACACAATCAGATTGACTGCGGACAAAATGGGCGGGTCGGGTGGAAGTAATACTTTAAATAACGGTGGACAAATTTCGGTCGATCATGAACCCCCGTTCTAGTGGCTAGTTCCGAAGTGCGGGACCGGAGCGGACTCTATAAATCTGTGCGGCTCCATAAATCACGTCGCCGCCCCCCAGAACCCGCCCCCAGCCTCCTGTTGTGGGGGGGGGGGCGGTCCCGCACTCTTCCGGCCCTATCGGTGTTTATTAAAGCCGCCTCGCCGGGGGTATACACGGCCGCGCTTTTACCGATATGGCGTCGGACCAAAACCGATAAAGTCCTCAACGCCACCGACACACGGCCGACAGGGCCGCCTAACCCGCCTAATTACCGGTCGAGTGTGACACGGGCCGAGGTAATCGCATGTAATGCGGTATCGGTTAACGTTTAAAGCCGCTATTTCAAGTCGGCTACAGATTAAGGGCGTTGTGGGGAGCGGGGGCGGCTCTCTACTATTAATCCGTTTCAATCGCGGGGTTGCAAGCACCGGCCTTTTCTCCCCATTGACAAGTCCACCCCCACGCGAGGAAAGAGGGCGCAATTGAAATTAAATTACGCCCGCCACCGAGGTTTATTAACCCTTTGATCAATTCATTTCGATTAAGTCACGCGCTCATTTATTGTACATTAATAATTCTGACCCGCATAAATTTAGGAGGAAATATAAATTAATATGAAATTGATTACTCACGACTTATCTTTGAAACCCTAGTCTAGATAGTTTTGTACCCGTAAACCAAGGAGAATAGTATTAAAGAAGTGACACAATATCGGTTCGGCGATGATAAATTGTAAGCAGTAGAATTAATAATACTTATCTGACTCTTTATCTCCACATAAAATATATTTACATCTTTCTGGCACAACACCGGTCTTAGCAATTCGCTTTGCCCGATGGATATCGGTTCTGATAATTTTAAATTCCTCGATTTGTATATTGTATACAGGATTACACGGGAACTTAATGAAATTAATTCCACACATTTGAATAAACGACATTTTGGATAAACAGATGTTATTTGTTTGAGCCAATAAAATGATTAACATTTGATTAACTGTCGAGGGTCCGGACAGTAGAGGTATCTCTGCAATATGATATCCCTGAATTATTCATTTAATTATCTGCACTTGAATTATTCCGTTTAATTATCTCACGCTCCCGTCACACCAGTCCAAACGCGTGTCCTACAAATTAATTTATTTTCTTAAATCAAAACTTCCAAATTTCAAGAACCGACATGTTTATTAGAATCAATTCATTGGACATAGATTTCGAAAGATGTGAACAATTTCTGTTACTAAATTTCAGTTTCTATCGAATAGAATCTGTTGGATATTATAAAATTACAGGAAAATACAGACCTGACATTATAAGTAATAAATTAAATGCTTTAATTGCATATAATAGAATGATATAGTACTCCAGATGTTTAAAATGCTCTAACACATATATCTTATAAACCGGGTTAATTCATTTCGATGCACAGCATTGAGGATTTCAACATCCAAACTACCATCTAATTTGCTTTGTAGGCATAAATACGGCGCTGATTTCCAGTACTAGCCAACAGCTAGCTATTGATCGGGAGATCAAGGGCGTTTCAGGTAATTACGGTCTGGACATCAAACAGTAATTCCGCAATTGGGGATCAAAACAATGTTCAGAATTTTCCTCCTACACGTCGCCAGTGAACTAACTTATATAGCTGCGGAAATAGGAATGCTAAATAAATACAACTACAACTATTCCTCGACGTCGTGAAATCTGCCGATACCAGTTCTCCTTGATCAAAACTAGTAACAGCAACGAGGAAATCGGAACCAGCTCTAGAATTCCACAGGAAGCTTTATGACATAGCTTTGCACGGGCGTTTAATAGAACGTCAAATTAAGCTGAATGATCCTATAACATCCCAGTCCTAGAAACATAGCTGTTTCAATTTGTACCCGCCGAAATAACCGGATATCCCGAACTCACCAACTGTTTGCGGATAGCTAATTTGCACCGCCTTAATTACACCTATGGAGAACCCCCATCCAATTATATGGAAATGCGTAATGGCAAAGTGTAACGAACTCGGAATTTCGTACGAGCGTGGGCCGAGAGCGCCGAAAATACTTTTAAACCGACCACGTACCTAGAGGCTCTTTCATGCGGATATCCCGCTCGCCTCGGGGGATGGGTTGAAATTGAGGAGTACGCGTCAGAATTGGGGGCATAATAAGGAGACACACAGAGGACCTGTCCTTGCTGAAACGTCGGGGTCGTTGCCGCCCCTAATAATGAAAGGGGCCATCATTAACGAAGTGAGCTTACTTGCCTGAAATCTAACTAAGCAGCTGTTGCAAGTAAAAAAGAAAATTGACAATTTTAATTTTAATTAAATTTTAATTTTAATATTACGTCAATAATAATTTCGCGAACTCATATTACAGATATTAAATAATACAAGGGTTAGAGACATTAAATTTCCAAGACACATTTCTCGTGTACTGGTTACCTGTTTTCGTCATTACATTCTTTTAAATTACAGTTACGTCATTACAGTTTTGAAAAATAACTTGACAAAACAGTTATATTCTTCATAATTTAGAATTAAGAAAGAAAATTATATAAAACTAATTATTAATATATTTTATTAAAGGCTGATTTTATTTTGTAGTGAATCCGTATTTGAATAATTGATTTATTCCTTCATCGCATAAAAAATAATCGAGTTTCTCCTTCAAGCCCAAATCCGATGGAATTCAGTAGGGTTCTCTATATCTTGAGTAGAGATCGCAGTCGCTGGTTTCTAAGCTGTAATTAAATTACAACCCGAGGTCGAACCGCCATCAGATATAGAGGCAATCGTGCAAATTTCTCGGCGGTCCCTCATGCGATACAGAAAACATGCGTAAGGACAAATTATATATAAAGTTCCAAAATAAGTTTTTTTTTTAATTATAACGACGCGAATATTTATTAATAAATTATAATCAAGATATCTGCATATTTATATTGAAATGTCATAATGTAATTATTTCTCCGTACCGACAGGACCAATAATTTCTCTTGAAATTTCGTTACGTCCTTACATTGCGAAAGATCCCTTGTTAATAAAATATTGGAAATCTAAACATCGAAAAAACCGAGAATGATTATCCAATTGACTGATTGAATATTATTTCGATTGAAACATTTTATTATGTTCCCAACTGAGTAGGAAGCACACGCATTGGACGTCCAGTACACCTGTGTCCTTCAGGCCTGCCTATCTCCCGTAGGAGTTGTATAGGGTGTTCTAAAATTTTTGGCGGTTCTAAAAAAACGGTTGCAAAATTGATAATGGAATGATATATGTTACGGGTGTCGAGAAGTCAAATAATGGGGGGAAACTTGTAAAATGTTGAAGCGGAGTAGAGCCGAACCGACTGCAAATTTTAAATTCATCGTCGGAGGGACACGTCCGACAGACCGAAAACAGATTGTACCCGGAAGAGGAAACAGTCGCGCGCTCCATTGTCGAGCCCCACTGAGGGAAGTATAAAACTACCGGCGTGTCGCCCAGCCGACCGGTCATCGACGAGCTCCCCGTATTATCGTGTTAATTCGGATCGTATGAATGTTAACCTGGGGCATTGTCAGGAGGGGGAGGGCATTGTTCGGGCTCCGCCGGTATTGGTAATTCTGTGGAGGGGGGGGGCACTTAGGGAGGGACACGCGAACCCCCGACCGCCGGTGGAGGGGCCCACAATGCGGCCCACAATGGGCCGACGAGGGCACTCTTCTCTTTCGCCGGCGCTCTCACACTCCCCGAATTCCATTATTGGGCCTCGAGGGCCACTCGACTTCAAAGCCGTATTTACTGACGTCGGCTGTGGTGATGACGCACTTATCATCCTGTCGTCTTCAAAACACGTCGGTCCCGACGCTTTCCTCCGAGGGAGGTGTACGCCGGGACGGGTACGGTCAGCGACGGCCGTACGTGCGCGTAAAATAACATGGACTACAATCTGTGTTGAAAGGACGATTCTATTTAGACCGGGCTGTTAGTCGGTAATAACATCACTCTTGCGTTCTCCCGTTTCGAGCGATCTTCGAGCAAGAAGTTAAAATTTTGAAAACCCAAATAACATTGAAGGAACACAATCAGAAAATTACGTAGTGCGAATTTGCCTACGTACTCCCTTTCCAACACGAAAGCTGGGCTCTTAGCCGGTATATTTTCCGCCGAAACCAATAGAGGGTGGAGTTAGCCCGAAATTTGTAATTACAGAGAACTGGGAGTATTAGAGAAACTATCATTGATTGGAAATTTGCAAATATGCCTGTTCCTGGTATGACAGAAGTTTTCAGTCCAATTACAAATGTGACTCGCTAACAAAACCGGACAACCGTCATCCGAGATTATTTACCCTCTGCCCGTGTCTCTATCTCCTTATATCTGCGACGCATTGGCTCATGCACTGTTGTGTCTGCCCCAGTTCAGAGAGGAAAACACAGGGGCGGGTTTCCCACAGTTACACAAACATTCGCCCTTTCTTACCCCCTATGGCTTAGTCTATATCTCCTATTTCATGTATCCGAATGCGATTTAGTAAGCACTAAACGAGTTTTTTACGGATTTACTTATATTCCATTGCCAATAATGACAGTGCGCTTATTCTAAAATGCTACACAAAGAGTGATATTGCACACCTACAGATAGTCACTATGATTTGTCCACTGTATAATAGACGGACTACTTTGGCGGCTTGATTTTCCTTTACCTGAGCTTAGGACGGAGTTGGTGTGATGCACACGTTTAATAAAACGAAATTTGTAATTTGAGGAATTCGTTGCTAGAAATATTTAATTAAGGAAGCGATTTTCCGTTATGCGTTTCCCATATTGATAAAATACGATTACAACCGAACTCATTGTCCGTATATGACGGCTATTCAATTATAAATTTGAATATGCAATATTGAACTTGAAAAGGAACATGGGCTATATGGAAAATTAATTGTGGCCGTCATATTCCATGAGTTCTAAATTATGGCCGTTCCGGGAAACAAGCAGCGACTGCCAGTAATCCGGTTCACTTGGGAAATACACGGCACAGAAATTCAAACATTTGTTCCAAGTGCTGTTGAGTTCCGTCCCCCTGAATTCTATTATTGACTCGACGAGAGCTACTCGAATCGCGGACATCAAAGCCTCATGTTTACATCATATTGTCAATAGTCCCCCTGCCAACTGTGTAAAATGAACTTTAGGTAGAAAAAAAGGCCAATTAGGGCATCAATTTTCAGAAAGAATATGCGGGGCTGATATCCACTCAATGCGTCCCCTCTAGTTATTTCAATACAGGCACCCGGCACTGATAATTGAACTTATGTTAGAAAGATTCTTGTAATACAAAAAGCTTACTAATTATAGCTCCGCCATTTCCTGAGTGAGCCTAATGTTGTGGAGTTTTGTATAGTTGGGATAATCAGGCACCCCGCTCTTACTCTCCTCACGTTATTCCCTTTCGTCGCACATTGTATTATTATACCACTCCACAGCAATAAGTTGGAATAAATCATTTGGAAACAATTTAATAAGATTAAAATAACAATAAAATTTGTTTTACCTGCAATCAACATAAGTGAAATTAAAAACGTAAAATAACACCCTTCCAGCATATTTCGAAGAAAACCTTTAAAGACGTCATTTATATTTCAGATATTGCCGATGTCGCCGGAAGCTTTAATTAACTTGACCTTTTGTATACAAGAAATGAATGGTATTGGATGTAGATTGAGTGATCGACAGGGCCGGCTTTAGAAAGTGAGGGGCCCTGATAATTATGGCTGGCCCCTTCTGAAATTAAGAAGCTTAATTAACTGGAAAAGGTACCTGGAAACTCAACGAAAATATTTTATACAACGGAATAAAAGTTCATAATCAATACCAGTTTTATATAATTTAATATTTTAAATTGGGGCCAATTTGGTTCCCCAAATTCGAAACGTTAAATTAAATAAAAAAATTACTGAACTGAAAGCACTACGATTACGTTTTAATTTCCCAACTCAAAGGCGGTATATTAGAGAAATATATATTTGGCTGTGTTTTGGCATATGTAACCGATGTTTTCGGTTCACACTGCACAAATTCTACATTCCCGGCCTGTATTTTCTGCCCAATGTCGGGGCCAAATTCGGTCCAATCTGCTTGTCAATTAATACTCCGACTAAACTGTGTAACATTACTATCGCTCGACCATTTAACTAGGACTTGTACAACCCGATCTATTAACCATTGTTGGGCCTGCGGATTCAATAATTTGATTAACAGGATTTAGATGTATTAAATAACTCTAAGACTATTTTATTCAGAATATTTGGAATTACGCGTTACGAATTGATGGAAAGAATCTTCTGCGATATCCTCTCTTAAAGTACTATCCCACATTTTTATTCTGGTGATCGTCGTATCAAAGATTAATGCAAGTAGAAAAAAATGTAATGATATTTCGATAAATGTGTATCTTGGGATGTATTATTATGTCGAACATAATCATATTGGAAACATTAATTCCTAATATGCTAACTAATAATGATTAATATGCTACTAACGACTGCAAGATGTAGAAGCAGGTATAGGTTGATAAATTCCGGAGAAAGAGGACAGAGAATAGTGCATACCTGGAAATTAATAAATCCCAACATATTTGCAGTAAGTGTAATTTGTATTCATTATATATTTGTTTCTGAATCTATACATCGAAATGACGTTTGAAGAAAAACAGTGAGGGACTGTAGAAACAGATAAGATTAAGACGGTTTGGACGGCCTCTGGGACAACATTAGCGCAACAAAAAGGTCGAGGCAGTGCCGTGGGGCAGCTCCGGTATAGAATTTAAACCTGTAGTTTATGATTGGCCGTAAAAACGAGGCCGGTAGAAAAGTGGGCGGGGAAGTGGCGCCGTACTCCTCTGGATTTACATCTCACATAAATTCCTCCCCCGTAACACGCTCGGTCTTATGTTTATTTGAGGCCCATGAAATAAGAATCGGCGGGGAGAGGAGCGCGGGGCGTAAAAGCGCCGGCCAATTATTAAAGACCGAGAGCCGCCTTCGAATTATGGCCGGAGATCCGCGACAATGGTTGGACCTCCGACCGAGTCCAGTATCGGATACAATTCGTTGCATTTTTATTCGGACCTCCGCTGCGACCACTAAATTACACTGCTGAAAGAGTGAATCGGCAGAATCAATATGGGTTTATTTTATTTTCCCCCATATAGATTCGGTTGTGGGAGTTTGTTGAAATTGCGTTCGTGAATAAATTCGCATACGCACGGATATTTATTTTACATAATTTAAGCTACATAATTTAAAGAACGCGACATTCATTTAATATAACATTATTAGGGTATTTATTTATTTAAGATTTGCGTGTATATATATGCGATGATCCAAAAATGGTAATGTACAAATAAACAAATGAAACAATCAACCAAAATATGGGAACACGGCACAATGTAATGATTACATTTAAATTGCATATTACTCACAGGAAACGTCACATATGTTACTGTTTCATGTTGCCGACGTATCGTAAAATTTTGTTTTCCCGATAAGATATCATCATTTTATTACAAACGGTGTCGTGAAGAAATATTTTGAAAAAGTTTCCTCTACCCACTAGGTCATGTGAAATGTATGTGGAACGTCCCGAAAACATACGAGAATTTTAATCTTACCGAAGGGAAGAACTGGTTTTTCAAATGTCAAGTAGAGGGGCGTGTACGTTTGACATATAATCGCCGGCGTGATATATGGTTTCAGCTCGCATGTATTAAAAATGCGGAGATAACAAACAGCGCCGTTTCTATGAGAGTTTCCCGTTGCGCTGAATCCAGCACAGATGTGCCCAACCAAAGTTGTGAACTTTATTTTCTACAAATTTAAAATTAACGTTGCGCGATTCAGAATAATATAAGGAGTTTATTAGAGAAAGTTGGCGAATTTTATACCACTAACAAACAGACAAATAATTGAGTGAGATTAGATAAAATTGAATTAGGATTTCGACTAATACAGTGTAAATACATTTAGAACATCACCATGGCAAACGCTGTCGTTTGCCCTTTCTCAGGGTTTCCGTATTAAATGAAGGAACGTCTAGATATGTGCTTGAGTCCCTTTACATTTCACGACGAATGACCCGGGTGTCGTAATTTAATTACAGCATAGAAATTGGCGGTAGCGATATCGAATCCCAGATGTAGAGACACGTACTGAATCCATCGAATTCGGCCGTGAAGTGCACGGCGGACGCTAAACAAGAAAGGAAAAAGTTTGGTGGAGGGGGGGTCGGTCGCGAGGGGGCCTGGAGGGAGTCGGGGCGAAAGGAGTAAAAAAGAAATCGAGGCGAAACAAAATAAAAACAAAAACAGGAGAAGAAAAACAAGAGGGGCGCAACTTTCGAAGACGAAAACGGCTCCAAATAATTGGTCGGGCAGTTCAAACGACATGAAAGGGATACGGGGTGGCGGGGAGGAGGACAACAAACACAATGGGATAAGAGTGGGAGAGAGAGAGGGAGAGGGAGAGAGGGAGAGCGAGGGAGGGAGAGAGGTAGGGAATTCTTTTATTAAAGGCCGGACTCTGTATCCCAGTCCCGCACACTCCGGGCCGGCACAAAGGCGGCCCCCGTCCAGTCCCCATCCCCCCACTGTATTGTTAATAAACCTAATTAGAAGAAAACTGGGAATTTTTTTACATAGGGCACCCATCGGATAAAAAATTCCGCCCATATTTTCGAACGTATAAGTGGTGTAAAAGAAAATCTGTCACAGGGTCACTATCATATCTGGCGGTTTTCTGAACCCTGCTCGCTGATATAAATAAGCGGTCAAGTTAAATCGTAGGATATTTTAATTGATCAAATGTAGAATAGTTTCGGAGAAGACATCCTGGTGTGGTGCTTGAAAAAACAAAGAAACGAACGCCTTTTTGAATTTCATTAGGAATCGCCTTTCGATTTCCATCCGAATACAGTTTTTATTTTGTTTTAATGATAATATTTAAAGCATATTTTTTCTGATACGTACCTGTTTATTATTTATATACATATCCCCTTTTCACGCCTTGTTTTCTTTTTTTCAGATTATAGAACACTTCTCTAGTAACATCTATAGAGTACATTCATATCCTGGATGCAATAAATGGGCTAATTTATTTCTATTAAATAACTTTCGTGAAATCTAGGTCTGTGAAAGAAACATCCAGGCAAGATAATTGTATTAGCTGTACACACAAATTTAAATTCTTTTAAAGAAACTTATAGTAGAAGTTCGGACATTCAAGACGCGAAATAAACGGATGCCAATGATTCAAGAGAAGAAATTCGAGTTTGAAAATAAACTCGTTTCCATTTTAAACCAATTTCAATAGCTAGAAAGTGCAGAAGTAATTTCGAGGTCGCGGAACAAGTGAGTTGTAGTTGAACTCGGCTTTACAGTAATAAAAAGTTGTAATGGAAGGGAAAGGAACAATTTCCGGGGAATTGGTCTTGGGGGGGCATGCGGGTCATCAGGGGGAACAGTCCCGGGAAACCCAGGCACCTGCAGCAGAAACGCAAGACAATAGGAAACTGATGAAACTCTCAACGATATCAACCTGCATATCATGCAAACCTGTCCAGTACATTGCAAATATCGACCGGCTGGTGCAGGCAATTCTCCAATGCCCCAACTACAATGCTAACTATGAAACGGAAATTTGTAAATATACTTATGTCATACTATCATGTAAGATAAATTCAAAAGTTCAAAATAAATTCGAGCATAAATGCTTGTAAAAATAGTCAGCACATCTGCAGAAACTATAGTATAAAAAAAGAAAAGGATAAATGACTTCGGTTATTGCGTTCTTTCTATCGAATTACACACTAATGCAGAGCATCAATTAGCTCCTTTCGTTTAATCCCTTCTATAAAATGTTTCTCTTTAGTTGTTTTAAAACTCATTGTTGTTCCAAAACTCAAATAAGGGATAATTGAGTTTTATTTCAATATTATTAAACCCGGTCTAGTAATTTGTTGCGAAAACATACCTTTAACTGAACAAATTCTCTATTTTCTATAAAACTGCTGATGAGGAGTGACATTTTCGTATATAATGCTGCCAAATCGCTATAATTTGATGTTTTTTCATAATTCATATATATACTTACAGCCAGAAAATGTATCCGCCATTTTCCCCGCGCTTCCGACATTTCTATGAGGCAGTCAAGTCATTATTTTGGATTACCGCGTCACCAAATTTCCTGAGGTTTATAGAAAAGCAATTTATATGGCCATCATTTTCCCTCCATCGCTGTAACGTGACAGTACAGTTTTAATCTCCCAGTTTAAATTTCATGCAATATATTCCATGTATTTGTTTAACATACTTTAGCAGTTCCGTTTCCTTCATTATTTTCTAAGAGTTCGCTCGGAAGTAAAGAGCTTGTTCAGTGTCTAGACAAAATATATTACAAATGAATTTAGACAGATCTAAATACACAATGGGGATCTCTACTCCACTATCTGAAATTTTAAACACAAATAAACAGAAATATTAACTAAAATAATAATAATCGCGTAATAAAAATGTTATAAACCAGTTTAATTAAATGCTCATGATATATAATAACTTGTGCATACACATATTCATTAGACTCTTATGAAGTGTTCTTAGCCTACTTTGAAATTAGCATTTAACAAAAGTTTCACTCAGATTAGTAACTTGGAGAGAACCTAGGGCAGGGAAGATAAAGGGAGAGCGAATGGGACGCGAAAGCCTTTAGCCGGCGGTGGGAATAATCAAAATTATTATTCAAATCTCCGTTGTAAGGAATTAAATGAATCAGGGCGGGCGAGAATTGCAGAGCATTTGCAATGCGGGGCTATCTCCGGGGGAACTATTTCGAAAGATTTAGGAGCCGCTTGCGCCGTGTCTTTGCAATAAGCCGGATGGCGATAAAACCGCGAACTGTTCCACGGAAGGGTTGATTACCCTTCCGGGCTGGTTCGCCCTCTACACTGTTATGTCTTCCGTCTTCCCCTCCTGTACGGCGCCAAAGCCACATCGATAGCTTCCTGCGAATTTAGAATTCCCGTGCAGGGAATGAGACCTGAAAGTATACTGTTTGTTCTCGACACGGAGCAAATATATCGCTATTAAAAAGTCAATAATATTTTAATGCGATAAGCAATAATAACACGTTTACTATTTAAGAATTTCATGTGTGATTTGGAAAGGGTTTCATTCAATACAACAGTGCATAAGAATGGAATCCACATTCTATACTCGGAGCTGTACTTGGCTAAGGAGACGGCGAAGCAGTTTGCATGGAATGAAACAATAAAGCCGCCCCGAGTCCCTTTTCGTATATTAATATTCGTAGGGCACAAGACAATAATATTATTCCATAAGAGTGACTGAGCGGGCGGGGAGAGAGAGAGAGATATCACGTTCAGACAAAGGTTAAGATAGTGTCTAAAGCACAAAAGCCCTAGGCGGCTTTTCATATTCAGCCAAAGCGTTATCTCCGAGCAAGAGCTAGTCCGCGTGGTAAGAGTGTTAGTCTTGCCCTTTCAAATAAGAAAGGTCCAACTTCGACCGTCGGATGGTTCCCCGGTCACGCTGATTTCTGTACGTCAGTAAAGTTCATTATATTATATAATATATGTTATACAGCTTGAGAACAATATACGGAATTTATTCGTATCCAAAACACATTGTTGAATATGAAATAAGAAAAGATGTGTCGTTGGCTGCCGCAAAGATTTCTAATGTTATTATCGTCTGTTCACGCTCGTTCAATTTCCACAATTCTACGAAAACAATCATGCCACAAGGTGATATAAGATAAGGATACAGATTGAATTTGCATTTAAAATCTAGTTTTTCTAGTATTTCAATACTCCGCACATCATAATAAGCTTTCCTTAAGAGTTATCGGGAGTATATTGAGTCGCGCTATGGTTTGGAAAGCCCAAAGCTGGAAGTTGGAGAACAAGATTTCTAGTAATTCTGCTTCATCCAACAAGATTTCTCTGCTTCACAATAGTATACTATATTCTGAATTGTATAAATCGCCCGTAAAAACTTTTTGAAATAACATAAATTTCAGGTATGTATATATCGAAATTATTTTTCAATTCGGGGTTAGATAAATTTAACGGTGGATAGGGGACCATAAAATACAGGCGTAACAAGAACGTCGATAAAAGTGGAAAGGGACTGTCAAAGGATTTTACGCCGGGGGAGTCTTCCCGATTTTCAGGCCCGGAATGAGTTGTCGGATGCTGGCTTTAAATCAAATCTGTGCGAATAACGTCGTTGTGTGACGCAGCCCAAGCCCGGAAACTGATTTCTCCCCCATTCGTCTTGTCAGAGAGATGTTAGCGCCGGAAAGCGGAATAAACCTGCGGCCGGATTGCGGAATGCTTTGCAACCGGCGAATTCCTAATTCCTCACAGTCTGCACTATATTTCGAATGCCTGTAATGTATTATTACGGTGACTACTGATGGCGCGTCGTTAAAATTGGGGACTCGGCAAATATCTCGTTGAAGCAGTCTCTTTTATTCAAGCGCCGTTTTAAATTAGATGTCCCCTATTATTGTGTTTTTCTCCGTTATTGTATTTTATATGATAAGACGAGAATTTAACAAATATTCCTTACAGTCGTTACAGTTGGTTAATGTAACGACCGGAATGCTTGAAGTTTGTACAGCGGTTTTATGGTTTCCAGTTTGGCAGAAATACCGAAGTGCCGCGTACCACCAGGATTGTTATCGCATGCCACAGCGGGCACGGGCACATCAAGTGCCCGGCTTACAGGAGCAGGCAGGAAACTTTGATATAATTTTCGCCCGTCCCTGCGGCTTCGCTTTCCTTCCGTATCCGGACAGTTTGGACAATTCGATTCGGAATTACCGAATTCAATGTTACAAATATGTAACTGATGTTTTGGCCTAAAAAAAAATTATTTTGCGGCTTACCCGTTCCGTAAAAGAAGGTAGATGTTCAACAGGGAGTGAACAGAATGCGACGGGGAGGATTGCCTGGTGTTAGGCTACAACTTATTAAACTTCAATATTAGTTTAGCGCGGGATTATACTCAAGTGCAATATGTATCCTAGTCCATCAGCCGCAAACTTCTATATCCCTAAGGTATCGATAGTTCACATACGAATAACATATTCAAAACTACGTTATCGAATTTATTTTTTTTATATAATATGAGAAATGTTTCCACAACTGAGTAGGACTGACATATATTAGTAATATAAATTCCCCTTTTTTGTAAGAAAAAGTTTCTTACGTTTGAAGGCCACGTAATGGTTATTATTTCTTATGACAATTACCAGATAATAATTTATGAATAGTAATTCATATTTCCTATTTCTCAGATATTGGGAATATTAATGATAAAGGGTATGATACATTACATAAACATTACGTTTCTTTAATATAATAGTGGTCACTGTAATATTGCCGAGGGTTAGGAAAAAGTAATAAATTCAGGGGATATATAATTCTTTTTATTAAAACCGAGATATCCATTTGTTCGGACCGGAACCCGAGTGACTATAGGCTGTGACCAAATCGGGTTATTACATTTATTGTGACAAACGTTCTCGCCCCCCGGAATCGTTTTCCAACTGATATACTCCTCCGCGCCTCTTTCTTAAATAGAGTAAGGGAGAATTTATTATGTTTACGCCCTGCCCGACAGTGGGGAGGGTTTGCTATTTTCATTAATTTCAGCGCGTCCGCACTTGCAGTGGTTCACGAGTGGAAGCCTGTCCGTGTAAACAACTGGATGGAGGAGCGCTGTGTTTCACCCCCGGGGCGCAACTTGTATTTCTCTCGCCGGCCAATGCGGTCTCCTCATCGCGCAAGTGTTCCTACAATGACGCTCACCTATCGTGTTCTTGTTTATTCTGAACTTTAATATTCCACGACACGGTCTATTTGAAATGGCGCTCTAGAAATACATCTCTATAACTCGTCAATATATTGCATTCGTCCTTTCAGAAAGTACCATTCTGTTTTTTTTTTAGATGATCGATTCGTTGCAGTATTGCGACATAAAACATAAAATGCGAAATAGTCTGTCCATATCAGAAACAAAGTCTACAACATTAAACAGGGAGCCCCATTAAGAAATTGTTTTGTAATGTGTGTGGTGACACGGCACTAAGAAAGAGGAATCAAGGCCAAATTGTTTGGTCGCATTAAATAGATTGATTAAATATTTTGTCCCTGGTTTGGTCTAAAACTTGACCGGTTTGGGTGGCTAAACCCGCGGACTATGGTAATTTATCGAGTTAAAATTTAAAAGAGTAGTTAGTTTACGTTAAGGAAATAGAAATATAATTCTAACTGCTGCATATATGTCGGCCAGCGCTGGAGTACTCGGGTGAGGTATTGGAAGCAGTTGGAGTGTTGTGATCGCCGGCAGGGGTATAGATATATTTTTCTTGGTCTGGAATGCCGAAAATCCCCAAGTGACGTCCGAACTCCCCGAATTGACTGATGTATAAGGGTAGCGGTCTCGAATTGCAATTGGGGCCTCTGCCCTTCCCACCACCCTTGAGCAAATTAATTCCGCTCACGATTCCATCCTCCGAGGAGTGAACCTCCGGCCAACTTTCTTTCGGGGGAACAGCTAGTCTCTCTCTCTCTCTTTCTCTCATTAGGGCCTACCCTTTGGATTTGCGCGAGAAAGAAGGAGGGAGGCGGCGGAGGTACAGGAAATGAGGTTTCTGTGGAATATGACTGTCAGCAATCTAGCCGGGGGCAGCTTTCGGTTCGGAATATACTTGAGCCCGGTTACGGTAGATCAAAGAGCGAGGGGTAAATCATAGTTCTATTATTATGTAGGATGCGTTTTGAATTAGAATATATGAATTTTTCAAACGGATCATTTCCATTTAGTAGTTACATAGCGATTCCAGAATCAGCGCCGAAGAAGGAAATATTTTGTTCGGGAATAACACAAATATAAATTATACTTAAGATCGGGATAGAAGGTAATATTCTGTTTATTCGGCTGAAGAATGTCATTAACTATATCCGTTTTCTGAATTTAATTTTAAACGTGCTTATACTATTGTATAAATGGTTTCCATGGCTAACATGTTCGGTATATTGATTGCATGCATCTATTGTAGGCCGCTTTCGGTTTTGCACCTACGTCGTATTTGTACACGAGAATGGTATATACTTCAGGTATAAACCGATGTATTGTACATTTTCAATAACTGCTAGAACTGCCTCTCCGGTCCCTCTTAACTTATTCTCGCCTCTCACGCTCAGAAAATTCACTCGAATCGAATGTTGGACTAGAAAACTTTTAATAAGTCCAGCGACAGTTCCTCTAGAGGAAAAATAACAGCAAATTCAGGCTCAGCAACTTGGCGACTTCAGAATACAAGAACTAGCTAACAATATTCTCGGACAGGAAATACTCAATGGTGATGTCCACTAGTCACATTCATAAAGTATATTAAATAACAAGCTTTTAATAGGAAACAACTTGATTGGAAATTTCATATATTTTAATTTAAAAACCTGATTTATAATCTTATGTCTAACTTTTTAACATTGATACATTTGCTCAATTTGAATGTAATTAAACTACGTCAAGAATTTGCAATGTACACTGGAAATTACGAGGTAATTCCGCTTACCGATATTTTATTAACTCTATTCTAGTTTCCTCCATATAACTATACTCATGATAATTGTGAATGCTCAATTCGGAACAATGCAATTCAGTATTGTGTACTGTCTAGGTATCATCAGTCTAATCAGTCTATAAATTGATGACGCACTTAAGCTCGTTGGTTGGCAGCATGACGTTCTGTCACTGGCAGTAACGTGGGTAAGTGCATCACTAATTTACTAATTACTCGGAGCTACTAAATGCTGTTAATAAGCGCTATTGAATATGGCGAGAAACCGAGTGTTCGCTACCTTTTAAATATGATAACTGAAATATTATCCTCTTAAATTGCACTAAAAAAATCTGGAGTTTTCCTGGATATATACATTGAAAAAACCGTATCGATCCTATCCATTGGGATGGCATTGTTTATGCCCCGTTCCGAACGTTCGTGGCATGAATACCCGCGGATTTCTCTCATCGGTACGGATCGTCTCAAACGGTTCCGATTTCCCTTCTAAGCTTCCGACACTAATAGGATCCCCCGGACCCGGGTTCGCATAAACTCCCAAGCGAATTATTCTACTCTCTGAGGGTTGAAACTTGATTCAACCCGGTCCTATCTGTTTACAATCTTTGTGAGAAATTTGCCCGTTTATCTCCTTTACGTAGTTTCAAATCAGTTCGCCAGAACAATACCTCGATTTATGGAAAAACCATTTTCCGATTCGCGTAGAGAAATCAATTCAAAAATTAAATTGCTCGCAATCTCTTAAAGAAGAAAATATTTTATTTTGCACAAATCTAATGAAAATGCTACACTCATGCAACCTGTAAGATCGATATATCTGAAAATTCCTATTTATTAATAAAATTAAGAATTGTTATTGGTGAGAAGAAATTTACGCAAAAATAATAGAATCGTACTAACCTGGTATTTGACAACAAATGTCACAACTGTCCGCAACGACTGATTTATAAATTAGTAACTGGAGAACAGTTCCGGATCCTGTGTATCCCAACATCGACTTACCTGAAACATTAGAATAGCTAACATTAAACCAATATCGCAGCATTTTCACAGTAAACAGAGCAACCACCAATTTGAATTAATTTGTATACGTCTGAGTTCGCCTGTACTCTCCGATTTCGTCGTCTTTCCACCATTATCGGTGATATTCCGATAGTAAATCAGTGATTGGGAAAGACAATAAGTTCTGGCGGGGACGTCGGTCGGCTGCTGTTGGCGATTGGGAACCGGTCTACCAAATTACAAAATCAGCCAGGGGGACTGAAAATAAATTGATATTCCAAACACTGGCAGACCCGCCAACAGGTTTCACGTTAATGAAATGATACTGAACGTACCTCTGGCAGTTCACGAAGATTGTGGCCCGCGGAAGGCTGCGGACGACGCTCCCTTTCGAAGATAGAAATATTATTTTAATGTAATATATAAAATATATGGTTGTTGTATCCGTACCAGTTACACACTATTATACTTCCAAAATTATTCATTTCCGCGGCAATTTTTATCTGAATGGAATACAGAAAAGCTCCGCGAAGTTATTGGCTGAGGGTTGGGAAAATTCTCGTAAAGAGTACAATCGAAACGTAGGTAAGTTCGGTGAACCGCAATTGATGGGATGCATTGTCTGAGAGGTCGGGCACAGGTTTACGCCGCCAATTAACGAGGGCCGCGAATATTTTCAGGAGGAAGGCAGCAATTAGGCCGTGCAAATTTAGGCCTGCAACCGGCCGTCTACTAATTGGTGTGGGGGGAGTGGGGGCTCCAGGAGCCTCCAATAACGCGTCTAAACCTAACATCCGTTTTAATTGAGTGGCGGCGGCCTACAACACCGACTGTGATCCGTCGTCTCACCGGCACAATGCGAAATTAGAGAGGCCGCGGGCAAAGTTTCCGGAGTGAAGTCGGCCGTTAAAGAGTGGCTGGGTATAGACCCTTCAGCGTGCTAACCCTAGCGCTGGTGTCTGCTGTAATCATGTATGCATAAAGAGGCTCGGGCCTCGCTTCTTCACCGCAGTAACTCAGTTACTTGTTTCTCACCGAGTCGCTTTTTCTTCGCCGACTTGTCGACTCCACTCCCCCTCTCACCGCTTCAACTTCCCGCCACTGGTAGGGGCCGACTGTCGTACTTGTCTCGGACTTAATTGAAATCAGAAGCGCTCCCCCACCCTCGCAACCCCTACAACTTTCTACGCTCCGTTGTCGTCTACTCCACGATATAATCTTTCCGAAATTGGATTGCCGGGAGCAACAAAAGATGGGAGTAATTTTTGTCCTTCAAAGTGTAACTCCCTCCACTGCTGTAGTTGCAAAAAGGGTAGCGCCGTATTCTCGGACTTATTCTATCTTGTATGAAGCCGTCTATATTTATATTTGGTCACATTTTTAAATCAAATAATATATCATATATTACGGTAAATAATTTTAATCGCGACTGGAATAAAACAACCTAATTCTGGTAACGTTATTTCTTTACTTTGCGGGGGCTTCAACGTTTGTGCGCGGATAAATTTCGTGATTTCCATTACGTATTGCGACGATAGCGTGATGAATTAAACAATTCGCCCGGGATTTGTCTTTTAGAAGATTCTCCAGAGAATAACAATTAGCCGTTTGGGCGGGTTCTGTGGAAGAAAGCCCCAGACGCCAGAAACGCCCGTTACGGTTTAATGATCTCGGCACTCGGCTTCGGCGAAGAGGCCGGTTGCGTGGGCGGAGGCGGGAGGGTTGCCTGAAAATCGCGGGATTTACAGCGAGGCGGCGCTAATGGAAATACCATGAGATAGGAGGCCCCGAGACAGCGTTTCGCCCTGACAAACCCCCATCCGACGGCAGACTAAGTCCCGTATTAATTATGGATAAGTAGGCTGACGGGATCATTAGGTCTTTAAATACGGTTAGAAAACCTTTCCCTTTATCTGTGGCCAAGCGCAACAGAAGAATTTTCAGTTCGCAGAAAATGTAAAATTATCCTGATGCTGGTTTGAACTTATTTTTATAGATTCCGCTTTAAATAATAAGCTGTAATGAAAATATATTCGAGAGGTGGAGGAGGAGTAGGAGGAGGGATCAGAATTAATTCTTATATTTTCACTATTACTGTATTGTATGGTTTAATTTTATCGAGTATTTCTGCGCGGATAACTTCTATTTTAAGCCCAGATTTTGTCACGAAATTATAAAAGTAATTTTCAGATATATAACACGCATCTAGAATAGATGCCGATGGAGAACCGAGGCCTAGTAGCTGAGAGAGTAGGAGCGCCGTGTTATAATTTTGAAAAAATTAAACCGAAGCCTGATCACGGCCTATGCCTGCGAATTTGAAATTAAATTAGAGTCGCTTAAACTAGAGACCCTTACATAGAAAAGATTCTTCACCCACAAGAACGCTCATTTTCCCACCCCTTTGGCCGTTTCCCCGTTTTCTTCGAGAAGTTGGGCCCGAGACGATGACGTGACGCGGGTAGCGGAAAGAGACTGGGAACGCCTACCTAACGAGTTGAACACACGAAGCGAGACGCAATGTGGAGGTAACAATTCGACAAATTAAGACGCCTCCACGGCCCACCTTTTCAAAGGAAGGTTCTCAGAAGCCGGGGCCGAAGCCCGGCGACCAATTAGCGGTGCCACGCCCACTCTACTGTCGAAACAAGGGACGTCCCGCATTTACATATCCCGGTCTCCTTCCTCAGGGGGCAGGGAGGTAGAAAAGGAACACGCGCCAGTACTAGGTGAAAGTAATTAAACGGTATAACCACAGGAACGGAGTTACGAGCAAATGAGAAACATTATTTTCTTTTAATTCCTCCGAATAACCGCCATCTATAAATAGAGTGCAATAACGATGACGGGTCGAGACGTATTAGAAATCTAGAGGAAGTACGATCGAAATCTATTTGGGGCGTGCTTCTGCCTCTGGCTGTTAATTTGAATTTCATTGTGCGGGGGGATATTACCGGAACACCGTGTACCGCAGGTCGGCAACAGAGCAAACCGAATGTAATAACCCAAAGGGTACGTTGGCGTAAATCCACTGCATTCAAATGGAGTACCGCTACTAAATATCGATACCACCCACATGAACCCACGTCGCACGAGTCAATTAAAAATGCGGCCCACCCACGATGACATACAAAATACAAATCTCAAAAAATATTAAGATACACAATAATCTAGATACCACAGTGCCTGTTTGGGACAAGCTGTAATTAACAAATCAATATTTCGGAACTAATTTTGAGATGCGGGGCCCGAAAAGACAGGGGAAAGTCACGCGGGAGGTCGGGTAAAGTTTGTTGAGTCGAATAGGGAGCTCCAATTGCGGCCGGTCGGTTCATCCTCCGCCCCCTCAAACCCCACCTACCATCCATTACTAAACCAATAGGAACCGACAATCTACGCCGAACTTCACACTCCGGTGGCGGCGTCCGAGCGGACAGAAACGAAGGTGGGCCGCAGGAGGTGGAAGGAGTACCTCGTCTGTATTCTCGGCGCGAGTCCGTTTTACGGGCTCGGGGCAGAGCCGGCGCTAGCAACCGACGCTCCTTTCGGAAAATTCCCCCCCCGCCCCCTCCCACTCACCCGTCAAATCCCTACTCGTGTTTCCTCTTCCCCGCGATCGCTCCCTTTTTTTTCGCCTCCCACCTCCACGGCCTCCAATTTCTGGCCAACTTTCATTTCCCCCGACCAACTCCGATCTAACTAGCCCCTCTCCCTCACCAAAGTCCAAACTAGGAGCGAGAATCTCCGCCGCGCGGAGGCGCCCCCAACCACCCCCCCCCTCATTCCCGGGTGAAACTTTTTTCGACGAATTTATAGTTTTTTTCTCAGGCGCGGCGTCTGGCCCGAAGAGCCGGAAGAAAAATTAGCGCGCCGAATTTTTTCTGGGACCGGCGAAGATTTATCGCCTCCCGGAAATTGAACCGGAGTTGAAAAACGGAATATTTACTATCGGGACCCCACACAGACGCTGAACGTCGTACGTACGTTTACCGACAGAGGGTGATATCTGAAGTTCGAAAGAGCCGTTCATGTGGTGGTAAATGTGTTGCGGTAATTAGAATTGTCCGCGGCAGTTATTTATTTACAAATTGGTGAAAGGATAATATGTGGAGTTTTATGTATTAGTCTGAATACTGTTTTGCTAAAGCAAAAGACCAAACCAGCGAGAGGAGACAGAAACATCACGGACCTACAGTATTCCAACCCCTCGCAGACCACAAAACAGGTATATCATATTAGTCTGAACTTTTGAAACGTTTATTTATTTTCTTTTAATTTGTAGTTATAGAAACTATTATATCCGACGACGTTCTAAACACTTGTGAAAGCTAGATATTTATTTATCAATTAACATACAAGTGAAGGGTTGCATGTTATAGAAAATTATCGCCCTGAACTTTGGAATATTTTCTTTTCTTCTTATTTGCAGCCCTCAGAACTTTGACAAAGAATTTTTTACTCTAGACATTTCCGGCGAAGAAATATTTTCCATAACAACCTGTTTTATGATAGCGTCTCACCTTTTTCCCCCGTTTTCTGCTCGAATAAAGTTATACCGCGTCTTATTTTATGAATTCTTCGAGACAAAATAGGCAAGCTCAATATTAGTTCCTCGCACCTGTGTTTCATGGTATGTAGCGGATTATTTGTGACCAGCTATTTTTTTTCTGGGAGGCGGACGATATTTGAAATTAAAAATTCCTTTATTAATATTTTTTTGGGGTGCAAATATGTGCTGTTTCATAAATCCGTCACTGATGAATTTTTTTGAGCAAAATTTGTATATTATCAAATAGACACTACAGGAATTTTGTTATATGTCCTCCTAATACGTTTTGTATTCACACACATGAAATATATACGGAAAATGCTGTGGAAAGGCCTCTCTGTAATGAGTGGTTAACTGTACAAAAAAGAAAACAAAATTAAAACTATAATCCTGACATATTTATTAATCTTATTCACGCTTTAAAACTAGTACTCGAATAAAAATACTTAAATAGTAGTACTCAAATAAATATATATATTATTTTGGTGGATCCGATCATCAACTTGTAGCTTCCTTAATAATGTTCCTATACTTGATTATATCCTGGACATGGTAACGTAATATGCTGCAGGGTTTGAGGCTGGCTTATAGATTTTTTATTAAATCAGTATCGTTCCTTCATGTTCCATCTATAGTTAATGAGCGAAATCACTAAAATTATATATTAATTGATCGCTTCCTCTTCTACCTTAACAATGGAGACGATATTAATTCCTAGCCGCGATCTAGATCGAATTCTGTCGGTTTTTAACGGGCGTTGATTCGCGAGATTTATCCGATGTGTTCGGATTAAACAAAATATCGGTATGAAGCCCCTCGGTCCTAATCTGTCGCCGAGCGTGGAGTTTAATCGAATTTTAATCGAAGCCCGAACTCACCGGAATATGCCCTAAAGACGACGTGCCGCCATAAAGATGTAAAATACGGTTATGCCTAGGAAATAGGCTAGGGCTCCGGCCGGGGGTAGGTCGGGTCGAGCAGCAGGAGATAAGCCCCACCGCAGCGTTATAAATCAGACTGCGCACCGGCGAAAAATTCACTAGGGCCTGACTAGCCAGAAAAAATATTCGTTAATTGAATGGGATAATTGTCTACATTTTCGTTCACTGTTGAATTTGACAGCATTAATTGTAAAACATCCGGCAAGCGCATGTGAAGGCTCCGACCGTACTAAAGTGGAACGGATCGCTCCGCTCGTCTCCATTGAGAGGTTAAAATAGGGCGAGATGAAAATCTTAAATATTATAAAATTTACGCTTCCTTTCAACGTTGCTGCAGTATGGTCTGCATGCAACTAAGTGAACGACTGGAAGCGAAAGTGTGATGGTATGAGGAATGAAGCAACATCTGTCTACCTTATTACCGAGCAAGGGACTAAGAACAATTTCATAGATTAAGAATTTTGGAAGTTTACCTTTTTCCCATAAGTTATAATTCCAAAGAAGAAGTTTTAACGCTTTATTCGGATTCCATCTGGCGAAATGACACAGACCGTGAATGACACAACATAAGTAAGTGGGTGGCTGAGAGCACCGAAATATAATTAGGGCGGCATATAAAATTAGAATATTTCCTGAAAAGTAATTCCTAATCGAGTTAAACACAAACGGGCAGGGAGTTTATATCAGAGAGTTAAATGTAATTAGATAACCGTGGTTGGGGGCGGGGGAGACGGGGCCTCGTAAAACTACCCTCGTTCGATGTAATGCAAATTTTCACCATTTGAATAATTTGGACCTTCCTCACTCGCTCTCCCTTCTCACCCTCCTCTAGCTGTCCATATTTTAGCTAACATTTACTTTAATTAATTTATAATTAAGTTTCATTCCCTCCGAGGAGTATCTGTTAGTTTGTACCCGGACGGTGCCGTCCTTTCACTTTCCAAGTTTCAACACTAGCCCCTAGCGGAGGGCAGTTCCCGAAGAAAAACCGAACAGTTCGCCCGAAAGATATTTCAGTGAGGATTAAAACGAACTAGGACGAACGCCCACATCTTTCTTAACTACCTTCAGATGTTCATTCCGCCTGTAATTAAATAGTGAGAGTTTGATACTGAAATTCAGCTTCGACTTCTCGCAGAGTTCTTCATAAACAACACATAAAATATTGTGTTCACTATTTACCAGATTTACACCATTTTAATTCCCAGAAATAATTATGAGATATATATTTGTAAGGAGCGCAAATCATGTTCGTTTTCTGGGCTGTGTTGCTTCTCGATTTGACATAATAACGCACCATTCCCACTTTGTGGTCGTGGCTGAATTGTTCAACAACCCGCAAATCTCGTGTTATGAAGATCAACCGCAGGTGAACCACCATTCCGGAATTAAATCAGATACACTATCCGTACGATTATACTAATTTTTTAGTTATAAAAAAAGGAATATATTTTAATGAAAATGTTCTAATCTCGCCAATCTAAGTTGTGCTCACGGCTCCTTTTCCCCCATGGGGGAAACGTAGCGCCGATAAAATAAGGGAAACTCGGCCCACCCCTCCCTCTGTTGGGGACATCCGGAACGTGTCGCCGGGAACTCGCTTTGTGCTAGGGCGAAGTCAATTATCGTACAAATTGGTGCCTTGTAAAACAATGCCTCGCATCCCGTAGCACGGCTTCGAGGGGTGGGAGGGGGATCGCCCAGATGTTCATAATTAGAACAATAATACCGGCAGAACTTTGAGCCTCCCTTATTGTAAGGATATTGCCATAGTTGGCGGCTCGGAGCAAGGTCAGGGGTTCGGCAACGCACGTGCACCTTAGTCTGCGGTCGACCGATCCGGTACGCTCATCCCTAAACTATCTTTCCTAAACGGTAGTCTGGGATTCCAATTAATCCAATATTTCCGGATGCGATCAGGAAAATAAATAATTACAAATAGAACTCACAAATAACACCTGTGGATGATTAAGAATAGGGGTTTAGTGTTTTCAAAAAAGATATCCCTATGTTCCAAGATATTTTAATTAATTATCGGAGTATGACATAACGCACTGCCATTATTTGAGAGAATAATGCGAATTTTACTATAATTTATGCTTCTATATTTATTTCTTAGTGAAAAAATACTACATATTAGTTTTATTACATCATTTGGATTTTATTTTCTTCAGTCTTAATATTTCGTTCATCATATTACATAAATTAGTACTGTAAAATTTGTTAGTGTCTCTTATTGAACATCACGAAACACAAAACTACAGCTCTTTCCACGATTTCTACCGTGCATTTAGTATACCGGACTTACCATGTAAATTAGAATTTTCTCGCTTTTAGTGTTAGGGAATGCGTATCAATAATAAGTGTCGACCGAAATAAACGGAGTAAATTTGCGTACATAATGTGGAACCCAATATACCGCTAGATTATGTGGTTAACCGTTAATCCTGGTGGTCGTCACATTTAATTTCAGCTATTGTTAGAGATATTGGACCATGTGTGAATCCGAACACATCCCCCCCCCCTAGGGTATTTGTAAAGCTAGTTTACATGTGTTGAATGTAAAGTTGTAACTTTATCTCGCCGCGGTGACTCCCGGAAATGGGACATGTGTGGCTCCGCATCCGTTTCGGAGGCTCGATCTCGTCCAACCCCCCCATTATATCTCTGTCTTTCACTCTTATTCGCTCTGTCTCTCTCTCCCTCATTCTCTCTCCCCCTCCTCTCCTCTGTATCTCTCTGTTGCTCTCACAGAGTCGGCATCTGGGCCATTTCTCCGGGACGCCGCGTCACAACCCCCGTAATTTTTCATGGGCGGCCCCCGGACACGTCCCGGCCTAGTGTCAACCCCACCACGGTCGTGTTAACACATAGCAACATGACACATAATACGGAATACACAGAATATACATTTCATTGTGAGAGAGGTACGTGTTTATGGTTCGTGCTACATGATTATATACGTATATATACAGAGGGGTCCAAAAAAATGTATCCACTGTTTAACAGTCCATAACTTGCAAACTAATTGACGGAGTTGTCTCATTTTTGGTGAAAGTGTAGCTTAAAGTCCAACTTAAAGATATCACTGTAGGTGTTCGAAATGGTCACCATTAACATCCACACACAAACGATGCCGCCCAACTGCAGCACGAACTATTGACTGCAACGTGTTCAGTTGGATATTTGCACATGAATGTACGATGGATTCTCGAAGTTCATCCAATGTGTGTGTTTCGTACTTAAAATACTACTTCAAAACTGACTTCCTTTCATCGAATGTAAGCCTTACGCCAGCCACAAGATACAACTAACAACAAAAAACTGACTATCTGGCGACTGTCATCTGACAAAACAAAACAACGCAATACAACGCTTGTATGGCATTTGCCGGAACTACAAACTATAACACTACCAAAAATGAGACAACTCTGTCAATTAGTTTGCAAGTTATGGACTTTTAAACAGTGGATACATTTTTTGGACCCCTCTGTAGTAAATAAGTACAAAATATGCATAGCTTTTATTTTAAGGTAATATTCTGGTTATTCACAATAATTTGGAATATACTCATAAACTGCGTCCACGATGTATTTCACGTAATGTTTTATTTAAATATAACTCTTTTATTTCGCGAATGCTGAAATAATACTATATAATTTTTGTTAACTTTCCCCAACTTCTTCAATTAAGCCCCAGCATGTTCTCACTTCAGTTCGCGTAATTATCTCATTGTTGCGGAATCATCTCCCCGATCAGGTAGTAGTACATCACCGGCCCACACACCCGCTCCCTCCCTCATCATACTTGAGGGGCTCTCACTTTGAACAACTCCTGTACAGGGGGGGCCCCTCTCAGATACAAAGTCATCCTCCCCTTCCGGCGGCATCCCCTCCACTCTCCCCCTTCTCTCTCTCTCTCTCTCTCTCTCTCTCTCTCTCTCTCTCTCTCTCTCTCTCTCTCTCTCTCTCTCTCGCTCTCTCGACAACAAACACAATTTCTCCTCCCCAACACCGCTCTCACCATCTCTCCGGCAACCCCCGGATGTTAATTAAGCCGCCCATAACCCCACCCCCGTCAAGCCGTTCACCTGACAGTCTCCGGGCTCCAGTCCTGAGCATCCAGACCCGAGTGCCCCAGTCATTTTACACACCAATACACCACCATTAAATCCTATAATTTGATAAAAAAAAAATCAGAAACTAATTTTATAAATATAGTATATTACCAAAGAAAAGTATCTTGAGTTGTGTTACTATTGTCATTTTTTCGCGCAATACCTAAAATAATTCGAGGCTGCTTAAAGAGAAAAATGAACATCGCACACATCAACCGCTCGGATTATTAGGTTTCATGCTGCAGAATTTTATTAATAAAATAATCTAACAAGATTAACAGATATAATACGTTGATAATGAAGTTTTGTTCGCATAAATTCCGAGAGTAAAAATATGTATTTCACCGGAGTTAAATATATTTATCCAAACCACGCAAACGCCTGCTCGTGAAATATTAATTAATATATAATTCCGATCGGGTTAATTTCGAATTTTCGGCTAAAGTGACCATAAATTATTATGAGTTGAACTCATTAAATGCAACTACGAAATAATCCTAAAATATCTTTAACTGATATAACTGAAATAATTTTATATATTGTCAGTAATAATATACTATATCAAATATTATTTAATATATAAATTAAATTTAATTATGATTTTGGATAAAATCCAAATTCCACCAACCAGTTCCAATTTCCACCGGATTGTTACATTTGTCCATCCCGTAAATACCAGTCTTAATATCCGAGGGTTGGAGCCGTAAAAGTGGGCTAAAGCCACCCGTCAGCGTCTTTCCGACGTTTCGTCGCTCAGTATTCTTCCGGTTACCCAATCGATCATATCTGCGCGATGATTGTAGTTTTACTGCCAAGGCTGCGCTGGGTTGATCCGAGACCTGAGGCGACGCTACCCAATACCTTTGTCGCAAGTCCTCGACGGTTCAACACTCTGCCAAATATCCGATGTCCGCTTTATTACGATGCCCACGCTAAGAGCTATATATTAGGGCACCAAGTAATGTAATAAAAAAAACGGGTTATGTTCATTTTCCTTCCCTTTTCACGGGGCGGCAATTGGGGGGTTTCGTCTGTTAGGCAGGGGGTGGCTTAAAGCTGGATTGGAGCCGTTGAACTCTAGTCGGGTGGCACAGCCGCCGCCTTCACTATTCCTGAGACATCCCGAATTCAATAATGTATTATTGGTCGGAGCTCTAACCTGCCGGCTCAGATGATTCCTGGAGGCAGTAATCTACCTCGGGAAAATTAAGTTAGCCACTCGGATCATATCCGATTAATTGGGTTTCGGCGTACAATTTACAGACAGGTCCGCGTCATTCGATTTTCGAATAAGCTAGACGTACCTTCTTTAATGTAATGGAATGAAACTGTACTTAATTATTATTACCAAACAATGAGATAAAAATTGTGGTAAGTTTTGACAGTCGCATGCTCTCAATTCCTCTATAAAGTAATATAATTAAATATTTCATTCGTATGAAGAGCGCAAAATTCCAGTTAGAACATTTTTCCGGTTCATTGGGCAGTCATGACACACTCGGAATGAATAACACTTGGGCATCAGGTACACGCAGGTCGATGCCGGGTTAAGACCGCAGGGAGAGACCTTTGCCCAAAGGTAATGGTGCCGGTCCCTCAGTTGGGGAAAACAGAGAGAGTAGAAAGTAACTACAGGCCGGTCACGAACCTAAGCATACCTCTGAAATATACACAGCCTAAAGGAACACTAATCCCAAAGACGAACGGGCATTAAAAATATTCTTTTTTCTAATCAAAGGAGTATATGATTTATGTAATGTTCAATGATAATGTTAGCTCGTAAAATAATTTAGCAATTACGAATATTCTATATATTAATTTACTAATATGTACATCGGTTTCAAATTATTAAAACATTAAAGCAACTAATCATGTTGTCGAGCTGCAAGACTAACACGGTTGTACAATTCAGTCAAGGTTCCTGTAGCTAAATTAATAAATAAAACTTTTCAGAACTAACAGTGTAGTTCTGAAGTAAGAAAAATAATCCGCGGTCAAAAGGTGGGAGTTATGTCGCTGAATTAATTACAGAACAGAGTATTGACAACGGCGAGAAATCGAAACCAATCTGGACTATACACATACCTGTGGCGACAATTTGCAGCGGATGGTCGTTTTTCTTGTTCTATTTATAACAAATGCTACGGGCAGATTAGGTTAGGTCTAATTACTGAAGGTATGAAAAATACCATTGCCTGTCCGGGACGAACAACGGGGGTGGGGGGGGGGTGATGCCGGGGCAAATAACATAATTTCCGAAAGTGAAATAAATGCCGGGCTGTACGGTAGATGTTTCCTGGTGTAATTACAGGCCGGTTGGGGCGGCGTTGTCTGCAGGAATGAGGAGTGATGGGGGACAGAGGGCTGTTACACCAGCAGGGGGCCCACCTTTTATTTCGCGTGTTTGTGTCGACTAGAGAGAGAGAGAGAGAGAGAGAGAGAGAGAGAGTGAGTGAGAGTGAGAGAGTGTAGGGGCGGGATTTGCCGGGAGGAAATGGAATATCCGCGCCTTGAGCCCCTTAACTGTCGCTGGGCCAAGTCCCATTCGCCTCTCTTATTGTGATTCCTGAGGCTGTCGCGGATACCACGCCGTGGACGGAATGCGGTTAGGCCGCTTCTTAACCCTCGAAGCTGCCTTATTTCTTCCCGATAAGAGTATTGGATACTGAGCCGTTTAACTTTGAGTTTATATAAGATAAATAAACAATTTATTGTTTGGTATGTCTCGCAATATCATTTTCGTTTTATAATATCGAGTATGCCTAAATCTATTGTATTATGGATTCCTGTGGACGATACATATTGACTAGAGCATCTAGGTACAATGTTATCGAACAAAATGTTCCTGAAAAGTGTAATTGTTAGGCAATAATCTGCATTAATTTTAACGCATATTTCAATTCTCATTAAGTTGAGACCGCGGGGAAAGATTACTGACTTTCTTTGTACTGGAAGAGTGTCGGAAGGGGGATATGCCGAAACAGTTAGGGAAATAATGTAAGAAAAATAAAAACAATAAAGGAAAAAAGTATCATTTCATTCATAAAAGGGGGAATACTACTGGGAAATTGATACATAAGAAAAACATGAAGGTTCAAACATTATCACCGTCATTTTTCAGTAGTAAAATACGGCCTCCGTGGCAGGGAGGGGAATCAACCGGCTTCATTCAATTACTCCCTGATGGGAGATGATCCACTGTCTTGTAACCTTTATTACCTTGGAGATGGGCGGAAGAAACAAGGTAAGAAAGCAGAAATGGGGGATCGAGGAAGACGGAACCCGAGGGGAGATATTTCACGGGCTTTTAGATTATTAAAAGCCGTTAGGAAAAGTAGTAAACAGGACTAGGTAAGGGGACAATAACCACCCAAAGACTCAATCATCTCGCTACCGAACGCAATCTGTTCCTAGTGGCGATTAATTATAAAGCTATTAGAGAGTGGGGCACAAAGCCCATTGTACCGACCGGCTATCGCCCATGTATTAATTGTGGGCGTCTCTGCTTCTATCCCTCTCTCTCTCTCTCTCTCTTATTCCCCTATCTCTCTCACCCTCTCTCTGTCTCCCACCCTTCAGACTGACTACTGGAGTAAGGGTCCGGCGACCCAACAATATGGGAGCTGATATTCAGCTGTACTCTTCGCACAGAATAATTAATCAACAAATAACACTAAACAACACCTTTCACAAGTGTTATATCATTAACACACCTCAACACTACCGTATATCGTAGAATATTATATGGGTTATTCCATTTGAATTCATTGAGATGAATTCTCGAACCCAGTTCGAGATGTTAAGTCGAAAAAATTAAAATTAATCTTTAGCTTTGAGTTTTATTTTTACAGATATTAAAGATTATATATAAACAACACTCAGAGAAATAAATGCTTCAATCCGCGCTTAGTGTTAGTAAATTTGGGCTCTATTTAAGCGCGGTTAACTTAATCCGATATTCGGTAACACTTAATTTACTTTCAGCAAAAAAATGGTAGGAAGAAAGCAGTAACAGACGCGTCCGGATTTCGCTCCCGGAACATCTGTTCCGCTAGCATCTGTTCTCTTTTCTTCTAGTTAATTAACTAATTAACTTTTTCCCTTTGCAGCGTGTGTTCGTGTGTGTTTCAGGGCGCATAATTGCTCCCTGAGTTTTTGGCTATTAAGTTGGGATGAATAATAGTTTTAAAAGGCTGAGCGGTAGGCCCCTTTCCGCTTCGTTAAGTAAACAATAATGAATCTCCCTTTTTCTAAATTATAAAAAGCTCTGAGTTTCAGTTACTCAAGTTTTCGAATAGAAAAGAAGAAATGATTCTAGAGTTTATTCTTATGCCTTTAGTTAATTTTAACTGAACTGAATCATATAATTGATAGATCTTTAATGACGCCACAATGTATGCCGCGATGTGTACCGTAATTGTGAATAAAGAAAAAAGGTAGGCAACGTATGCGTAAGCGACAGGAAGGTTGATTTTATAATTAATCATACTCGATAAAATATTTATGAATTCGTTATTATTAAAAGGAACACGAGGAAAATTGTTATGAAAGTAAACGAATCTGAAGCAGGCCACTGAATCGTATTTCCTAAGAGGCCGAAAGTTTTAAGATTTATTTTAGGCGTTTTAATGAGATGTTTGAGAAACATCAGTCAGTCTTTGAGAAAGGTACTTTAACCTTTTTCTGTCTTTCAGGAGTGTTTTGCCGACACTACGTTTTATCTGTTCGGTTCATTTCCCCACTGCCGTTATTTCTGAGTGTACTAAAGACGTTGGCTGAGCATTGGATGAGCATGAACTCGAATACTAATATTAACAATCAAATACGATTCATTTTATGAAATACCAAATTTTCCGATATGTAATATTAAGCGACTTGTTATAATATTCCATTGTCAATTATTATACTCATAAATCCTTTCAGATCCCAATAATTTGCCAACTTAATCATATTAATATTATATAGTATATTAATTATATCCGTATATTACATATATATGTACATATACGTATACAATAATAGGTCATATAAATTTATATGTGTAATGTGTAATTAGGAGAGTGTCCATGTGATTCGGTTTAAGTTAGTGTCCCGCCGTGGAGTCAGCGCCATATAACAGAGGTCCGGGGAGAGGCCAGTAAATTGCGAGACCTATATAATTAAATTATTAAGCAGGGGCGTCGGTGTTATACTGAAGATTTAAGACAAGAGGAACGGGGCCGTAGCGCCGGCCTGTGGGTTCACCCGCAACCGCCCCCGGTCGACCTCAGACCGCGCCTTCCTCCACCCCACGGGTCGTTTTCCCGACCTTTTTCTAACCCCCGGAAGAGAATTACGGCCGTGCGCCGCCGCGACAATTGCCCCACTGTCGTTTCGGACCCGCGCGGGGAATTCATTATTCGGAGTACCTCGTCCAGGAATTAATCATGAAATATCGTCCGCGGTCCCCCTACTATCCCGTCCACAGAAAGGCCTAAACGACCGGACGAAGCGTAAGGCGAACTCGAGGCGTATGCTTACACTTTTAAACAAATTGATCGTACAAAATATTTGGCATTTTGATAGTTGCCTTCGCTTTCAATTATTTACAATCCTTTGAGAACAGTTGAGAACAGTTTTAACAGAAAAATTACTTATGTAGAAGTTATTATCGGCAAGAAGGATATTACACTTTTAAGATAAAAAAACAAATATAATTCAGTACCCCAATGTCAGATCTTATCACGAGAAGACGGCAGGAGAGGCCGCTCTGAGCCCGAATTCGGTGGGCGTATCTCCCTTCACGACACGGGATTGGCAGGGCCCTAGGCGGTAACCATAAACGTTACAACCTTCAATGTCTAAGGCTGTAAACGTAACCAGTCCTCTTTTAGCCTATTTTAACTCCACGATTAGCCCAAAACTTCTTTATGTTCGCGAATTTTAATCGTCTCATTAAACAGTTTTTATTCCAATTTTTGCCAACATTCATTTCGTCTCGTTTCATATCCTCCCGGATGGGCTGATTTTCCATGAGATAATTACGTGTTTTAATTCTTATAAATGGTTTTTTGTAAGTAATAATATTTAAATATTTAATGACTTTTTCTCCATAGTCCTACTTATAATGCTAATCCAGTTTGAGGGGTATTAAGGTATGGATAAAGTCAGAACACGAAGTTACATCAGCTTTCAGGTTTGGCCGAAGAAACAAAGTGGTCCCGGTGAAAGGAAATTATAATGAAATAATTATAGCGCGCTCAGAAACAGAAATTTCGACTCATCGATCCCTTCCAGGGATCGCCACTCCTTTTCTAATTGCGTTTTTACCGACCGGTTGTTCCGGACCGGTGAGCCCAAAACGGACAAAAAATAAACGGAAAGGGGGAAATAAAAAACAAAGCCGGTTCGCCAAGAGTTGGAACCGTCCCGTGGTTCTGAACGTAGGTGGTGGGGGCTGCGGTAGTGGCGGAGGGACGGGACGTTTCGGAAATGACGTGTCCTACGCACCGTAGGTTGGAGTTTTTTTTTTATAGCGGCCCAATCAACGAAATTGAAATCAATATTCAACCGAACTGCGGAGTGTCGCTCGCCGAAAGGAGATGTTTTTATTCCCGTTTACGAAATTCGCCCACAGCTCTTCTAGAAAATGGAACCCGTTTCGGGGAGATCCGCCTTTTTTATTTCATATTCAGGTTTATGGGAGGCGACAGCCCCATTATGACATCTATCGACGAAATGAATATAAAATGACCTGAGGGTTTCTTCCGAATTATCAAGCAAATAAAAATAAATGGAAGCAATAATAATACCAGTAATTTTCCTGAAGCGTGAATCATTATTTAAAGAAATAATAAATTTAAAGGCGACACATTTTAAAAACCTTTTGTGCATAATGATAGCGTGAGATTAGAATAAAGTTCCTCCTTTTAGTACAATTCAAATCTGATTTGTTTCTCGACAACGTGTTGCTAATGGTCTTAATTATTTGCATTAGAAATTGAATTATTTATGACACGCGCTGGATATTCTGTATTACAATAATAAACGCCCAGTTACCTTTTTTTATTACATTTAATTTTTTAATTAAATGTCTGAAAGCCCGCTTTGTGAACAGTGGGTATGTATTTTAAGGGTCTCACGACTGGCATGATATGTTATTTATCCCGCAAATATAATTACAAATAAAATCACAGTTAAATGTTACGTACGTGCATGAACAAAGCGCGGTATGACGCAGGACAAAAATGTATGAGTATTAATATCGAGGACACAATAAGCATTCATATTTTAAAGCTATTTATTATAATAACGTATCTCTTATATCAAATAACAATCAATAAGGCTCAGTTCTCATTCATTTGAATTCAGTGAGTTGCTGATCTTTAGTATTTTTGTATTCAGTATTTACAATTTTATTTTGTTTGATATTATTTTTCACTTACTTATTTAATTTTTGAAATTATATTATTGCAATTTTTGTTATCTTAAAATCCTTTATGTAGTAGATGTCAGGAATACGAATAAGAGTTTGATTAGTGCTTTGTCCTATTAATGTTTTAATAGTAAGCTATAATTTAGAATATTGCCCGCTACGGACACAAATGGTGGTCTATTCCCGGCTGGGCGACGTTATAATGCTACATAACAGTGGGATAGATTTACCTAGCGGTTGTACCTACAGGTCCGCGCGATGAATACAGAAGTGGGTAGCCGAGAGCAAACTGTGTAATTATCGGATGATTTATGACGCCGGAGGGAGGGACGCTGGAAGAAGTGAGGGACAGCGCCAGTAACAACTGCCCCGGGCGGGTTTTAAAACGTCCGTTTGATTTACGAGTCTTCGACGAAACCGAGTCCGGGTTCACGATTTGTCATGAACCTTCCGCCCTTTGGTTGGCAATCGTAGACGAGTAAAGACTATAACCCTACTACTAGACACAATTATCGTAAATAAATTCCTGGATATAATAAAGCCATTCGTGCCTGTTTCTGTAGAAGTGGAATCGGAAGAGCGATGAGACGAACACCGCTCTAGAATACGCAGGATTGGCTTTTCTTGCCTAATTCCGATTTAAAGGTTGTATCCATTTCTGGAACCATAAAAATATTAGTCCGGGCATGAAATTGAGCGTTTTATTCGAGCGTATGAATGAAAGTAACATTACGTATCCCGGTACATCACGTCCACTTATATTGCCGACGGCGCACCCTATCTAGGCCCAACTTCGGTTTCCAGTATGAAATGGGTCCAAATATTGTCGAATAACTGGAATCCGAGGTTCGTAGAATACTGCTAATGTAATAATTCCCTTACGTAATTGTAAATTTAAGTGTAATTAAATTTTGCATATAATCGCAAATTGTTAGACTCATAGAGACTAACAATATATAACCCCTCAAACTTCCTGTTTCCTGAAATGCGACAAGGAACATACATCTGTTCCTCTGTCTCGGCGAGAAAAATGTTGCGCAAAACAAAATTGGTAAACACTGTCGGGGGTTAAGCAGTGGGGAGTTGGTAGTGGGCTAACGTTGTTCCGGGTTGTTTCGGATGATGTGAGCGGGGGAACCGCAACAGAATCAGACGGTCTAGCGGCCACAGCCCTTTCGGTTGTTAGAACTATCCCAATCTGAGCAAACTACCAGTATCTGAACACTAAATCCGCTAGTATAAAATAAACCTAATTAATTTCAAATACTAATCGTAGGCTTCTCGTACGATCGTTTATTCGTTAAATTGAACTAATTTATCATCGTGTTTAGATGAAAATTGAGCGTAGCATGAAAACCTTACACGGCTTACCTAATTTGTTTACACGGAGAGGCTGATTCTGTAGAAGGTTCGCAGAAAAAAAAGTATTTCCTAATTGTAAAATTGGAAAGCTAAATGGATACAGCTAATATGTCGTCCCTGGTTCGAATTTTCCTTGAATAACAAATTTCCGCTGGCTATGTATATCTGTTTTAACGATGTTTCTTTTCCATAATCGTTGCCCAGAATTTAATCGGCTACACGCCGCCAGTAGATCAATGTCAACAGATGTTAACGCGAACGTTAGCGGGCCATTGGGAGCGTCGCGAGCTTGCATGCATATCGCCTAGTCAGAACCCGCGATGAGATCAGTTACATAATATCTCAACGTCAGGAAATAAATCACCCTCTTGATGGACTGTCTCACCCAACTGTCAACGGGTTTCAGGAGGGAGCTCGAATTTTCGATGTCTGGAGTAGAACAAATTCTAGCGCCCCATTATATCAGTAGGTACTCGCCAATGATTTTCCCACTCCGTTCAGTTTGAATTAGAATTATTACCAATTTAATTCAAACTACTTTAAGGCATTATTTTTAATAGGTAATTTTATGCTTTTGTATATAAATGGTATATCTGGCCTGGATACATCAAATCTAAAGTGCGTCGTGATTTCTTTGTGTCATTTTCAGAGGACACGAAGAAATGAAAATGGTGGGATGAAATATCAAAGAGAGCGCCGGGTATGTGCGGAGCAAATCCCATTCTAGTTTAGCTAGTTTACATATAGAGTTTCGCATTTGTTGTTTCTGAAAGCATCTCGGATATTTGGTCAGAACTCAGATTTTTGGCTGGAAAAAAAGAAATAACATTTTCGCCAACGTAGCAATTGCTTTGTACACATGAAGGTTGTTTTACAGATATAAGATATTCTTAATAGAGTCAAGTGTATCAAGTTTCAAAATCCTTTCAGAGACAATTTTCGTTTGGGTATTGACCGAATATTCAATCATTAAACGTTATTTCATGCTTTGAAGCTGTGACCTTGTTAGATTATTCACTGTGGAATCCTCTAGTATCGATTTACCGGAATATTAAGAAAGTAATTCAAAATCTGAAATACAGGTAATCGTTTTTATGATCTCATAACGTTCACCTCCCCGGCGGAATAGAAAGGTGGAATAATAATTATTACCTCGGATAAAAAGTTCTGATAATATTCCACGAATTTCTTTCGGCTGGCAATTGAGCCACCCTTTTTCAATTCAGGCACCTAACGCATATTGGATTAAAACCTTTAATTCTTCCCTCCCTCCCCCACAGGGGCCGGCAAAAAATCACAAAGGAATTCTGCACGGCCGCTCCGGGGTATATAATTCATTTAAATACCCCTTTTAAACTACTATATAGCAGCTACCCTGCCCCCCTTTTAATAACGAATTAAGAATTCCGAGTCGAAATCTTCCGGGTCCGACTGGAACTGCCGAGGGATGATTTGAGGGTAGGGAGAGAGAAGGACCGGATTAAATATGCATAACTCAGACTGAATATTTAATTTAAATAGATTACATTTTAATAAATTACCTCACTCCGTTCCCAAAGACGTCCGGTCCAATTGTTTAGGATCGACGGCCTACCTTGGTTCTTTCTTCATAGAAACTTCATACAGCAATTACCCTAAATCTATAATAATATTTTAGAGAATTTATACATATATTTTCCATTATGAATTCTGTAAATGAGTAACCACAAATGGGAAAAGCATATGTGACGCTGTATGCCATGAGATTCTGTGTAGGCTATTTTTGTTTTACATTTCGCTATATTATTGTATTTTCAGATCGAGACGCGTTGTGTCGAACAAAATATTTTTTGGTAATAGTTATGTATTTCGTGAAGTGCAGGGCACATTATCGTGGAATACAGCGTTGTCCATAATATTCTCATTCCATTAATGGCATTAGATTGTAATCCTTGCCTTATTTCGTAGTCTGCATTTAACCTGGCACTTTTTACAGGGTATAAAAACGGTGTTGCAGAGGCACACTCGCCGAGGACTATTAGCTCCTTGAAAAGCGCCTTACAGTCCGCCCCCCACTCACCGGCGTATTCAAATCCAGTTTCAAGCAAAATTGAACTCTGGAGGCAAATTTGCGCAAATAGCTTTATGCGCGAAATCCCATTGAAATCAGAGCCGAGGAGCTCCGAGGGCGAGCCCGGCTCTGCGTTAATTGCATTGGGTTTCAGTTCTCTCTGATTCTCCCAAACCGAGACCCAACGCCCTAAAACGGCGACCGGTCTCTGAACACTTTTAATTCGCACCGTCACTGAACGCATTTCGGTTATAGGATTAAAAATGTAATTGAGGTTTTCAGGGGAAAAGCTTCTATTGAACTGATTGACATTTGAGTACCAGCCACTTATTTTATATGATTGCCATGGAGACTCCTCAATGTTTCGTTTTCCTAATATGTCAAAATCTTTAATCAACAATAATAATATTCTAGGTTAGGGGGACTACTCAAATCTTCGTCTGTTACATGTAGCGTAGGTAGTCGTAGGTAGAACTCATAGTACGGAATGAATTTATCTAAAACGGATCTGTCTAATATTTATCAAAAACTTTTACAGCTTTACATTAATCTAACAGAAATAAGGAAAACTATGCACCGCCAATTCTACCGGGACACGTTCGTTGAATGGGCGATCCCGGACCCATTTAGATAAATGTCCAGAGCCATCTATTAGAAGTCTTCCGCGGATCCCTTCCCAATCTTCTTCCCAATCTTCAAAAAAGGCGACTCTAAACCTCGAATAATAGAAAATGTGTGTTAGTAGAAAATTACCGGATAGGACACGAATCCTGAAACGAGCCAATTAAACCTTTTATCGGTCGGATCGCCGAAAAGCTTTCGATGTTAAAAACGCATTAAAATCTCATTTAATCAGGTTCCTGGATAAATTATGGATCCCTGCTTGGATTGTAGTAGAGAGGATTATTGTATTTACCTTCCCGTTCGGAAATAATAAAATGATTTAATTTTATGGCTCATTGATGGATAAAAAAGGGCGGAATTTTATTGCTATCGTGGGGTGGGGTGGCTCTCCACTCTCGGTTTGATTTGAATATTGGATTGAGGGCAAATTCAATAATCCATACTTTCAATAAGGAATATTATGTTGGCTTTGTGTTAAAGCCACGAGTAATGTAAAAAATGTCTAGTTTAGAATACCTGTTTTGTGGTCTGTGAGGTGTTGGAATACCGTAGATTTCCTATGTTTCTGTCTCCTCTCGCAGGTTTGGTCTTTTGCTATCTCTTGCAATTGGTCACAACTATTAGCTTCTGACTTCCAAATATATGAGAGGAAACCTATCTAGTATTGTGTATTTACGATCATAACACACAATGTTATGTTGATCACAATGTGTTTTCCTGTTGATCCAAAATGTATTGAAAAAAGTTTGTTTTAGTAATCTAGTACATTTACTATTCTTAAATAAAAAATAAATTCGTAACAACTAAGTACATTGAGTATTTGATGCTAGTACACCGATAAACTAGCGACCCCTTAGAGTGGTGCGGTAGTGTACCTAAGTGAAGTTCGTTGGGTGCATTTGCATCGATAAAACTAGAGCCCCCTGAGGGTGGTGCGGAAATGTACTTAACTAAAGTCGTTCATTAATGAAATGTCCACACAGCGGGTAAAAAGTGATACTTGAGGGGTTAATTAGCCGACCTTTTATTGCCCTCTCCGATCCGATCTCTTTATTTATGTTTAAACGTGGATAATTAAATACAATTCTCATTAATCAACCCATTTTAATATACTTGTTTTCAAGGAAGCCGTTTAATCATCGCGCGATGAGAAATCAGAGCGCCTGACAAAATATTATTAGTTCCTAATTTTTCCGATAAGGCTCAGTTTTCGGGAAAAACTTATTTATAATATTAGAACGCATTGAAAGAATACAGTAATATAGATGTTGAAGTAAACTGTTAGCATTCCTCTATCAATTTTAACTTGAGTTTTTTTGCGTATAAATCTATTAGACATGACTTCTTGACAACAATTTAAGAAACACGAACTTAATAAAGAAAAATAAATATAAATAAAAGAAAATTGAATACAATTAGGATTCCATTTTTGTGCTAATAAAAGTGTATGATCTTGTTAGTGCTTTTCTCAACGTAATTGGATCTATGTTGAATTCTACTAATACAGTGGTAACTGCTGATTTATATCGTTAAAACAAATCCAGTTATAACGATAGCCAATTAACGGAGTTCAAGCAGGAGTAAATTAAAGCGGTTAAAATACAAAGGTGGCACATTAAATCACTCCATTTTCGGTGTATACGAATAATTTTATGGGCTCAGAGACGTTCAGCTTAATTGGATAGTCGCGGTCGGATGATTTAGGACAGCCACATGAAAGCTCGAGCTCAATTGTTCATGAGAGCGCGAAAAATATCGAAATATAATATATTTAATGACATATTCTCGTGCCGAATTCGAAAACTGAAACATTTTCGCCCCAAATATATATCAGAGTATCACACATTAATCCCGAGCGTTAAAATAATTCCCGAAAACGTTACTTTGATACATGCATGGCGAGGTATGTATTTTCCCCAAATTACTCTGTCAATGATAATTGTGATGAAAATATGTGGACTGTTCCGGCCTTTTGCCGTCAAATTAATTCTCCCCCCGTCGTATACGGAACGTATTGTCATGGAAATATATTAGGTCCGAAATTACGGTATCGTAAATGAGATGCAGAGACTCCGTATTTACCATTGTCGCGCATTTCAAACAACAGTAACGCACACCGGTTAGTAAATACCTGGCAATACACATACTATAAGTTCCAACTAATATATAGATATAGCACCAGCTAGCCGACGAAGGCCGGACTAAAAAAATAGCAGAAATCTACAAAATCCCTGTATGGCCACATGCACAATTACAGGGTTAATGTATTATAATGCATTATTTATTTCGTTCTACAATCCCATATTTATATCCTAATTATATGCCAGTATAAGAATGTCGGATTAAACATTGGCAGCTGCTCGAATAGTCCAAAACAATCGAACTGAATCTTCCAGTCGGCCGGGAATTTAATTTTTGCATTTAAGAATCAGATATAGTGATTGTATTTCGGTCGATTTTATTGTCGGAAGTGATTCGAATTGGAAGGGAGACCTCTCAAAAGGCCACCGGATAAAGTCGCGCCCGACGGGAAACTTAACTATCGGAGAAAAGGAGACCTCTCTACCGCAGATTGGCCCAAATCTAATTTGTGGATTGGAGCCGTCACGAATTTCAGGCCCTCGGCCAACATTCGGCCGGCCACGGCTGGGTTTTCCACAGCGCTTTGAACGGGAAATCTGAACTCGACCCGTGATGGAAAACGGTGGAAATTATAACGGCCCCCTTGCTCTTAATGAAGCTGCAGAAAAATGACAACCGCAATGTTTGCTTCCGCATCCCTCATCGAAGTGATTTCTTGATTAGAGAAAAATGAAGAACATAAAACGGGTCGATATTTCAACTGACATATAAATTACAAAATATATATATTGCAAATAAATACCTACTTATGCATAAAACTGAGCAATCTTCATTGCTCTATATAAGCAACAGAAAAATATGGCCAGATATGGAAACTTAAACAGTATTACGTTTCATTAGCCAAATTAATGGTCTACATAAAAATTTCATATTTTCTGATTTTAGTACAGAAACTATCTTACACTTCCTAAATAGTTTAATTCTAACTGAGCATTGTTCTTACAGAACAATATTTTTTACAGTTTCTTCCTATATGAAATATTTATATTTATTACGAATATGGTATTAATCTCTGTGGTTGTACTATAGATCAGGACTAATGTATCTAAGGTATAGCTTATATTACTGTGACGCTAATTATATGCGGTTATTTGGTGTACTTTCTGCGGTATTGAAACAAAATAACATGCCAACAGATTTTTCGATATTCAATATTATTTCATTTATTCAATGAACTTCAACTATCCAAATATTATGATAACCGATGCACAAGTTAATTTATGAGGGATATTTTATAACACTAAACTAACCAATCGGATTTTAACTGGGGTCTTGATCAAGTGAAGTTTGTTTCGTAAGGTCAAATTTAATTGAAACGTTTCGTATTTAATAAGTTTCAAAACTTTGGAATTAGAAGAATTTACTTAGGTTTCTACAGTTTCCAGCTGCTGAACAAAAGCAGGGTCTGCGGTTTCGGAACAATGTGAGCAATTTCCAGTTAATTTTCACAAACCTGACAAATTAATATTAAACCGTTGGGTGGTTTTTGAGCAATTGGTATGATCGGTTATTTCATTATACTCTGTAAAAAGGCTGAGTTTTGAATAACTGCTGTGCGAATTTGCGAAGCCGGAAGCTAATAACAACAGAAATAATAACCAGGAAAATTATGATATGCACTCGCTTAGAGAAGAGATTGGGGTCCCCTTCACTCACTGCGGCTCAAGTTGATAAGCGACCAACTTATCTTGAATGCTTAGCCTTCAAACTTGGTGTTCTATCTTCTAACGATGCACCATTAGTTGCAAAATATATATTTTCCGTTATTTGTCGTTGATCGTAGAAATAGAACTGATAATAGGGTTTGGTTCAGGGCCGGAACAGAATTCACAATAATCGAGTTAACCCGATATTAAACTTCATATTTTCATCGGCACAATACATTATAATTAAATTATAAGCGATGCTGGGAGTGTCAGGTATTCGAGAGCTCGAACGGGACGCATTATTCTGCCCTTAGAACGGTAGTAACTCTGTAATTTTGGTTTTCCCGCAATAAACTGATGCCAAATTACACAGGAATTAACATTCCGTACAACTGGCGTATAACATCCGTACAACGGCCGGGATCGCTCTATATCTCTTTTTCCCCTACTCCCCTGCTTGCTCTTTCCCCTCATTAATTTTTCCCCCTTCTCACCACCCTTTCTCCTCTTAAAATCACCTCTGGTTTTCATTATACGGAATGTATTTTTAGTTTCAGCGAATAGTTGGATGCCTACCTGAAGACATAAAACCTACTAAATATAATAGCGATGAATAGGAAACTACGGAAACCATATTATCAGATGATTCCAATCTTAGTCCAAACCCCTTACTATATACCATACATTACATCCCTAAAATCTAATGTCTATTTGTTTAAATTTTTGTAATTCAATTTGAGATTGATTAATAGCAATACATACGGTCGATATGTGATAAATACACAACCTATACTATTCCACCAGAGACATATTCCGAACACTTTGTTCGTCACTTCAATCTAAGCAGGCTCGGTCAACTGGCTTCCAAGTGCCTATCCCATTTTACGCTTCTTCCCGATTCTATCGGAGCAGATGGCTCCCGCATTTTTTTATTTCCCCGGTCCGCGGTCGTAAAAAGAACAGAAAGAGGAAACGATCCCGGGGGCTTTTACAGGTGCCCCAAAAGAAAACCCCTCCCAGGATAAGGACGACGTTAATTTTATTTTCCAGATGTAATCCTGAAAGCCTCTCAAGACTTGTAAACTTATAGGTCGACGAAAAAAATTATTTACCGACCTGCACTTATACGTTTCTGTGATATTACAGCATTGAAAGAAGTGAAAATGAAAACTGGGAATTACACTGAATTACCTATGTCTATTTAAGTGCGATATAAGTATAAACTTTTGCCAATTTCGAAGATGCACACATATTGGTAGGACTATATTATTCCAGCCGTCAGTTATGTACAGCATGATTTAAAATTTGCCCGCTGACAATAAATATCGCCCTCTAGTTTCCCGGGTCCGGATTAATGGTGCGGCTCTCTTCCGTTTGTGCTACAAAGATTTACATTTTGTTTTGATTATACGATAATGTACAACATTTCATTCAATACATATACTATATTTACAATGTACGTAGGCGTAATTTTATTTAACGATAACCGCTCGCTGTAATATGAATACCCTGTATATGAATATTCGGACACTATTTAAGGTACAATATCAGGTTAAATATGAAATATTGAAGTTTTAATTTTTTAGTAATTTTTTCATAGTAAAGGAATGTTTTACATATTATTATACCGGGGAGTGAATGATTGTAATCTCAAATAAATGCGTACGCATCCGTCGAGTTCATCGTCGAGTTCACGGATTTTAAGTCCGCACGTTATTTACTGGAGAGGACTTCACATCTAATGTATATTTATGGTTGTCAGATTACCGGCGCAGCGGCGCATAAACGCAAAGAATTTTTTTTAACGTATATAAAACTTAAAAACGCCCGAGGAATAAAAAACGAGGCGAAATTACATCTCGGGGTTTATTTCAACGAGAAACGGTATGGTTGGTGGGCGCACATTCTCGAACAGATAGGGCCGGGCAATATAAGCGGAACATACCCCGGTTTAATTTTTCAGGATATTTCCTTTCTTTTTTTCTCTTTTTCTTTAAAAAAAGAAAAAGGGAGATCTCCTTCCTTTGAGTCCGCCTCGTAATTTTGTTTTTTTATATATATATATACATATGCATATTGTGGCCGTCGGTAAACCTGAAATAACCTCTTAAATCCCTCCAGCAGGAGGAGAGGGGAAATAAAACGTCTAGAAGATATACATTTACCGTACTTAAAGTGGGCCCCCTCTTTCACGAGTGGGGCCCCTCGCTTGATTTTCGTGAATAGGACGAAAAATAGATGGCTGCGAAGGGGCGGAGCCCCAACCCTCCGCTAAGAGGTTAAGGGGTAGGTTCAAAGCGCAAATTGAAGTTGAGGAGGTTTGGAGAAAAAGCGGGGCCCTCGTTTAAATTTTCTTGAATTCCCCCCACCGCCCAACCGGCTTCCTGGCCCCTGAAATGAAAAAAGGGCGAGTCGACTGTTTTTTTTTAGGTCGGACCTCCCCCCCATCGCTCCTTTTCTATCAAACGCACCACATTCAATGCGACTTGTATAAGTAATATTTAAAATAACAAAAAAAATATGTCATACTTTCATTACATGTCAAGATTCTATTGCTACTCAATTCACCAACGAAAATTGCATTAATCATTAATTTAGATAATGGGAAATTTCGAAGCATATCATTGTAGCGGGACATTGATATATATTTATATAATAATTTAAACCAATAAGATACGAAAAAACGTTTTGCTGGTTGTAAAGAAAAAATTTCGCCTCATCCTATTGAGTCAATAGCTTGTGATGTTGAAAGGAATTGTCTGGGATCATAAATTTTAATGAATTTTTGGAATTTTGAGCTCTCTAAGCGGTATACGAAGGAAAATCATGGATCCAAATTGCTTCCTCATTGCTTTTTCCTGTCCAGCAGCCAAGGATATATTTTCGTTTCCGATCCTCCACTCGATTGGTGACAGCATCAAACTATTCAATAATTAGTTTTGCTCGCTGCAAAAAATAACCCCCGCCGAGTCTCTCCAAAGTTTTAAAAATAACCCCTGGAGTGGACGCGAGGATGAAACCCCTTCTGGGCTCGTTATATAAGCATAATCCCTACCACGGAAGGCGCTCCAACCGCGTGTCCGTCCCGCGACATTACTGTTTGCCGCCCTTGTACCGAACGACGGCCAATAAATAACTGCCGGGAGGGTTGGGGCGTGTTTGATTTAAGATTTTAATTAATTGTGCGACACGGTTTTCGGCCGGCATTTCGGCATAAATCGGCCATGTTAATTAGGAGGGGGAGCTGTGAGGCGGGAGGGGGTGGGGGCGGGGACGGGGACGGGACTCCTACTCCCTCACCAATAAATCGTTAAACGGGCCCAAAATGTGGCGTCACGATTAGAATATTAATGGGACTCCTCTGCCGCCCACCAATACTCTCCAAGCGCCCACTCCGCATGACGCACCACCGAGGTCATTTACTGCGTTAGTTCTACTGTCGGCTGGACCCTTTGAACCTTCGAAAACAGCCTATCGCTCACCACTCCACCTACCAAAATTGACTTTATTATTTAAACCTGCCGCATTCAATTCTTCAGCTACAGTTGAGTGATTACGAAGGAAATTTAACATAGAAAAGTAATCAACCTTCTGTTGGATGAAGTGGTTAAAAATCGCTAAAGACATTCGCTTTTATTAATACATTTATTACAACATATTTTAAAAGACCGAAGGGTTTTCTCAGAATTAAATCTTTCCTAGCAATATTTTATTCGTTGTGAGGATGAAACGAATTCTTTGCGGTGATGAAAAGTGCCCTAAACACGGGGACACTCTCGAATTATACTCTAAATATTCTTGAAAATATTTATTCCCATAATTAATTAATGTCCTCGTAATAAATTCCGTGGGAATCTGTAATTCTCAGTTTATTTTATGGTAATGACTTGAATAAATTCCAGTCAACTCAATAATCCAGATTTGCATTAATGTTTAATATTTTGTAAACGCCCACACTTCTTATAATTTCAAACAAAGGGAGAGAATTAAAAAAGGCCTTACCATTATAATTCCCAATGGAATATCGACAATTCGTTCGTAAAATTTTGTTTTACATTCACAATCGATAGCATAAGGTTATGACAAAAACCGGTTGTCGATAGAGTAATCATTTTCTAATCTCTTTTTTTAGTTTGCTAAACATAACTACTTGCGAATTTTTATGTCTATTAAATTCTTATGTTCGCGGGTTCTTTATTGTTATTGCAATACTTGATAGTTATTATTCTATTACGCGGTTTTTAGAATTAATTTTTTCCGAATTTGCTGCCATATCAGAGAAACAGGCGTTGACTAATTTTCACCGGTAACCCACCTGCCGAGCACTATAATTTATTGAACGCCCCCACATCGAATGGCCCTTTTCCGGAAGCCCTTTCAATAGAGTCGTCGGCTCCGTTAGCAAAGAAGTGGCCTCTTGGGGCGGCTTAGGCGGCCCCATCCGCCCTCCTCTTAAACTCGGGCCTTTCCCTGATACCGCCGAGCCCCTTTCGTTATTGTCCCGTAGTCTGTTGTAGTTATACCGCCGCCATTACACGCTTGGGGATCGGCGAAGAACTCTCGACCGCGTCCACGAGCCCCCACTCATGTCGGTTTCGAAATGCGGTGCGATACAGAACATTTGGGTTTATTAGATTGCCTTTACGGTTACGCACCCAATGTCGGTTGCTTTTGTCTCCGCTCGTTTAAATGGCCAAAGCTAAAATGGTTTTACCTTTCCTCTTTGCTCGAGCTTCACCTCTACAACATGTATTGTGACACATCTTTACCGTCGGCACAGTGAACGCCTATAGCGTCAGGTTGACAGAGACGTATTTCCAAAGAAAATTAATATCCTCGTCTGTTAGGTAAAGAATACCTGGTGTCTTGATTCCGTGAAGATACTGTGTCTGTGACACTGCAGGGTAGTTGAAGTAAATCGGTCAGGACGACCTGCGGTTACCTTCTATCATATTTTGTGATGGCTTACTTCACAGGGGTCTTCGTCCTAACAAGAAATTTAATACAGATTTCAATTTCTTGCGCCCAAGTAAGACCTAAATCTTGGTTGTTAGTCCGAGAGGGTCGGGCAGAGCCCGCAGAAATGCCAAGAATGCAAATTTCAGTACCTCACTACATTACCGTTTGTGATGTACTTCTGTACTTCAGTTTTGTTGTTAGAGCATACTGTGTTGGGAATCCGGTTTCGGATTTCAGAATGTACTCTATAATTGGAAATTTGAGCTGAAAAAAAAGAGTTATGAACTAGTGAGGGTTCTCACCACTATGACATACTCCTAGCTATTGAGCCAATAAATTTTGGAGTTATGGCTGTGATATGGCTTCCACCTAAAAGGAAGACAATTATGACTAGTTGCGTTTGCCGATGCTATAAAAAGAACAGTTTAATTATTCGAAATACGTTCCTCTAAAAGTCCGGCTTGAAACCTGCCGTGGAATCGGAAAATAACTCCGCTTTATGGCCCCGGGCGTTAAGAGGATACCGCATTGAAAACCCGGCAGTTATTTGGAGAAGGGCGGTAAAATCAAATCATCGCCCCTAAGGACGTTATCCCAGGCGGATTGAGCTTCTCTCACCAACTTAAAATTATAATTCCCAAGTTAAGAGTCCCGATCTTATAAATAGGTCATTGGCTTTCCCGGATCGTGGCATATTAACGACACGGCGGGCCGAGGAGACGGGCTGTAATCTTCAGCCCCACGAAATTTCCCCCCCACCAGGCTAACGAGAATCCGCTCCACCCCCGGGGCCCCGTCCCCAATTAAAGGGCTATTCATTTAATCATAAACAGGAAAATTGCCAGTCCGCCAGAAGGTTGAACCGAACCCAGAGACGTTCGGCATACGCTAGGTCTCCCTTCGCCAGCAGCTAGGGCCATTATTTTCACTTTCCACCTTCTGTCGGTCACCGCATTGATTCAGACCGTCGCTCATTTAAATGACCGTTGTCAGGAATCTATCCAACTACATGTTAAGGAAACACGAGACAGAAGGCGTTCTAGAGCCATGCAGGACACAGTGGAGAAAGCCACTGGAGTATCTCATTACCGTACGCGGAACCGTTCTTTGTTCTAGTTTTAAGTAATGAGAAGCGTCTGATGAGTAGTAGTAAGAAAACAATGTGGAGCGTTCCAATTAAAAGTCCAGTCGGCCGTATACAGACAAAACAACATTAAGAAGTAACAACGCTAATCTTTCTGAACATCGAACTAATCTGTGGACTCGGGTTGGGATATCGTGACACTTGCGACATCTGCGTCTCAATCTATCGCCATGATTGATAGATTTGAGCGGAATAAGGTAATAAGGTTCTGAGAAGAATTAAAGGTAATTTTTTGATCCATAATACAAAACGGGAGACCCCAGACCAGATTGTTTTTACCAATTGCGTTGTTAAAACTGCAACGACGTTTTATTCGGTATCAAGCTATGGGATTCAGCCGCAGATAGAAGACACTAGACTCCCCGGCGGCCTTAGAAACGTCCGCTCGGACCGCTAACGAGAAAGAGGGAAAAAATATGGCACAACCCCGGCTTGTATTCATTTTAAATGTCTCATTTCAACGAGTCATCTCCGCGTTTCTTAGGCAGCCTTTATCCGTCGGATCTCCGGCCTAGGGCGGGCAGAAAGCGGGGTATGAAAAAAACAGAGGAAAAGGGTGGGCGGGAAGGAGAATGAGGAGGAGGGTGGTTGGGGGTGGAAGAGATATAAAATGGAGGGGTCCTCAAGGCAAATTTTGCCGTAATAACGAAACCGGGCCACGCCCCCGGGGCCTTCTTATTACCGCTCGGTATTAGCCGGCAATGATGATATTACAATGATGTTATTACAACCGAGTTATTATACGGCGGCGAGTCCTTCCTCTCCGAACCCACTTTTAAAATTTGTTCCTTAATAACGCAAGGAACTTGGAACGGGCACGTCGGTATATTAGGCCGCGTCTCACGACAGTAAACGTAATTTTTACGCGGAAAAGTAGCCGTAAACGCCTTATAGCCCGCCCTCACCTCACCTTTTTCAAACTCTTTTCTATTAAGCGAGCTACCGGCGGGTCAATTCATTATTTTTATAAATCAAACCATGAATTTTCTACTCGCAGTTAACCTTTCCCGGAATTATTTCGTCGAGAAGCCATGGGCAATTAAATGACAAACAAGTCGGTTGAATTCTGCCATTTCCTTTTTCTAATTATACAGGATGCAGTAGAACACATTATTATAATGTACCCCTAATTTCCATTCTCGGTCCTTATAACGACCAGTGGTGAAAAAGTGACTCTGAAAATACCCAAATGCCTAGCATGCCGAAAATGTAATACTTTTTATATACGTATAGCACATACCTACATAAAATGATGCTGAGGGTTCTCGAGTGCGGAAAAGAACTACAAAGTGTTCCGGCTGTTTTATTTAGACGGCTCAATCGAAAATTCTCCTGCGGGAAGGGTGCGGATTACATTTTTTATAAGTACAATCAAGACAGAGCATCGTGGAAAGGGCGGAGGGGGAACTATTTGTGTAAAGGAATATTTGATAAGGATGGAACTGCGGGGCCTGATCTGAACGTAAATAATAAAAGTTATCTCCACGCAGCTAGTGGAGAACGAATTTAATTCAAATTGATTGCACTGTGAAAATTGTGTGAAGTAATACTCTAATTAATGAATTAACTCGCTTTTGTGGTTAGGAAGTTTGAAAAGTTTATTTTATTTTAATATTACGATTGTTAATTAAATGTCAAATAATGCTACGCTTATTATAATGTTTTAATGCTTATCCTCCCTCGCAGCAAACAGCATCTCTTTCAAATAGTTCCTTTTAACTTTATTGCGCTATTCATGCATAATTACACAGGACGGCTGTCTCCTCCCAGCCAATATTTCGGACTCTTTTGAAAGTTGCCAATGTAAAGTTAGCGCGCACCGATGAACAGCACCGCGGCGAACAATTTTAAAGTCAGATCTAAAGGAACCGACAACAAAGTATGCAGGCGGCTACGCTTAGCCGAACTTTCAAAACGATGCGCCCGTCATTCTTGTCCTACACCGAGTTTCATTCGGACGATAAAAGTCGACGGCCAATTAGCCGGCGGCGGACGCTTTTCAGCGAGGGAAAAATATTTCTTCTCTCTAATCACTATTCGCTCGATAATATTCAGAACTCCCAGAGTTTTGTTCTAAACGGGGCGTCCGTTTCCTGTCGAATCTCTGCAATGTAGTTGCTCTGTCGACGACTAATCCTTTCATATAGGTAATTGTTCTCGATTGGCTGGAACCCTCCGCGGGACGTAAACGATGACTGGCGGGCCAGAGTCGGAAGTCGAAGTTGTTGGAACAACTCGAAGAATCTTCAGTCGGTCGGAGAAGAATGTCATAACCGAATTAATCCCGCACGGCGGATATAGACAGCCGGAAATTGATTACTGCCTTTCAATTTCAGTTCAAGAAACTCTGCCGGACACGTACAATCACACACGCCAGTCATTTAATTAATAACTTCGGGGTGTCCGATTGAACATTATTTGAAAAAATAAAATACGCCCATACTGCGTTACGAATTCTCTATATTAAAAGGAATATTAAGTGGGAAAAATAATTATTTCGAAATCTCTCGGTCAGAATAATGTTGTAACAGTGCAGGAATAAGTCTTCCGGACCGATTTAGAGAGTTGACGCTGAAAGTTGTGAGAGGAATGACGCACTAGGTTTATAATAAAGAAAATGGCACGGTGGGTTATAATTTCGTTGTTCATTAATCTCAGTAAGATTCTACTCTTATTATATCCACGTTGATAATATAAAGAATAATTTATTTCGTATTTATTCTCGACCAAACTAGCGAGGGGAGACAGAACGCGAAATCGACGGTATTCCAACCCCTCGCAGATCACAAAACAAGCATTCCAAATAATGTATTTCATTGGTCATACGACTTATAAATATTGATAAAAAAATACCTCTACGAAATTATAATAATCTCCATTTTTAGGAAAAATAATGTTACGTCGTTCGTATTTTATCACGAGTCGTCTAGATTTTATCTCCTTATTTTGCCATGTATTGTTGTCTGTTTAGATCTCTTTATTGGTATTCTTAATAAACTTGACCTCTGGTTATACATTTCGAAGTTGCGGGATCATAAAATCACCCTGTCAGTCTATAAAACCTGAGCGCCCGTAAATTACTCGGACATGACCACTATCCCCTCTTTCGAAATCGGACTCGACGAGAACTTTTGAAATAAGACTCGAAATCGAAAAGGGCCAATCAACCGCCGAGAGCGAGGACCGTAAACTTGACTGGCAGTAAACGTCGCGGGCTCTTACCGATCTCGGAATCTTATCTGGAATGAGAGATAGTAAGAAGTAATAAAAAAAAACAATATAGTACGGAGAAATTTTTGAACGAAAACATACCGCAGGCATTTTAAGAAGACCTACCGGTCATTAAAATCTGCTGGTAGGATATGGCAGGTTACTGTGAAGCAGCCGGCATTAAAAACAGGCCATCACAGTATAAACTCGGACAAATTGAATATTAAAGATTGCAAGAATGTATTAATGGCGGACTGTTTGTGCATTAGGGGGCCAACTATTTTATATGAAAAAAGGGATTATTTTTTTGAGATCGTAGGGGGGTATGTTATATCGGGAACTGTTCACAGAGAAATTCCTTATCCGTACACTGATTTGAATTAGAAATTTAAGTAGGTATGTTTAAACTCTAGACTCCCATTTAAACATTGGAATATATATTCATATTTACGTAATAAAAAATAAATGGAAAATAACACCTTAAACGGAACAAAGAGAACCGTAATTACAGTCGGGGATTCGTTATTTAAAATTTGCGGAGTCCCGTTAAAAAAGCGATTGTAACAGCCGAGCGGAGGGAAAAAAGGATATATGACCGTGAAAGGCAAACAATCGAACGACTTAGCGGGACGAGGACAGAAAGAACGAATTTGAACAATCGCATCGGTTGATTGGATTCCGGGGCTCTTTCCGCAAATTAAATTCCCGGAGGACCGCTCTATTCCCCCCTCGCCATCGCCCACGCCCCCTCACCCGCTTCCCGTCCCGCCAACCATCCACCATTTCTGGAAGCGGAGGCCCGGAACCCAGTCGGCGGGCACTAATGCAATATCGGGCGGAAACCGAGACGCTCGGACTAACTGTCGGCACCCCTGGAGGACTACTTCCCCCCGCCCCCACCATAGTAAAAACTTCATTGACTTTATACGCCCAAACGTAGTTTAGCGGCCGTATTTCGTATCGTCGCCGATATAGGAAACGACAAGTTTCAGGAAACCATTACTGGAACAGACGAGATGATGTCGATTCCGGTAACTTTGATTCTGGAAATGGTCATAATAGCGAGTGGGGAAATATTTAAAGTGAATTCCCAGAGTGACGCCATAGTGCAGTCCGGTTTTTCAAGATTTAACAAATAATATAATCTGTTATACGTGTGGGATAAATATATCTTCATGCGTCCCGTTAAAGCTCACCGGCGATTCCTTAATACAATATTTCATCTTCCATCAGCTTCTATTACCTCAGGCATCTTTTACGCGGGTTCTGAAACTGAAACTTATTCCAGGCGGTTGGGTCGGGTTGACGGTCATTGGGGCTAACTCCACCTCTAAGAGCGATAAGTTCAAAACTTCTTATCCACTCCCCAATATATTATGACGGTATACGAGTTATCCGAATTAGGATTGGTTTACCGATCGTTGTAATTAATTTATAATATTTATCGTAAAGATGCCTTCACATTTAGAATTTCAATTTGATATTATTATATATAACAATATTATTATAAAAATAAAGCTTGAACATTTTTTGAAGAGTATTAGACTCAGTAATACTTTATGTAACTATAATACCAAAATCTACGAGAGAAAGATGACAGTCTAATTTCATTATACTTTATACATAAATACGAAACGATATCGAAGAAAGAAGCGCAATAGTTTTATGATTTCGAAATAATTGTTTTCTTGTCATGCTCAGTAAGCGATTCGACGGCTAAAATCATAATTAAACGCTTAATGGAATGCCTTAAGGAGGATCCCACTCTCTCCTATAACGAGCGGACGTCAAGACGTTAACAAATTTCAAACTGGAAGCTGGAACTCCCGAAGAAACTGCGACAATGATGGTAATTCAATACAGGGCATCAGCTTTTGTCGTTAACTCAATCTAGTCCGAGTCTAGACGATGTTAAGCCGCCTACGGACAAAGCGGGCCCGCGATTTAATTAATATCCGATAAAATGTATCCGATTTATTTTAACGTTTCCTAGAATGAAAATATTGATGATTGTAGTTGCCGCTACAATTTTGTTCGCACTTTTCACACGGGTTAATATAAATATAATAGAAACAATTTTAAACATTCTCACATAGATTACAAAACGTCTGCTTTCGTTAACAATATTTTATAAATGGTAACACATTTATTTCTTATTGAAACTGCGCTTATGGGTGTAATTGTCGGTAATAATAATAAAATAAAGTTATATTAAATTTAAATGAAGCTACGGTATTTAGTTTGGAAAGGAGTTTAGCGGGTATCTGCAAGGGGGCTTAATGCAACATCCCGGGGTGATACCAACCACAGTAATGCTTATGAGTTTAGGCCAGGAATTGATTACTAATTCACGCCGTACAGGAGAAGTGCTTATTGAAAGTTTGACGATGTCACGAACACCCGTTTTATCAGAAAGCGGCCGGAAAATCACCTACTGAAGTATTCTGCTAGGCAATAGTTTGGCAATTAGTTTTTGTTTGGTGTTTGAGGAAAACCGCCTGTTTAAACACGTAGGAGTTCACGTGAGGAATTCTGTTGAGAATTCAAATGCTGCATTCACTACAGCGGACCGTGGACAATTTGACAATGGTACATCCACAATTTATCTCTTCATCAGAATACAGCTAGTTTTATTCCAGTTTTATTGCAGAACGCCGATTCTTATCAGGAGTTATCTTCTTCATTAGGATTTAGGCGGATACTTGTTCCTAAAGTGAGAACGAAAAATTGCACCCAAGTGTGCTAATAATTGCCGATTTGTGTGAAGCCGCTCTCAAACTGAGTATTACACGCCGCCTAAATTGGCGAATCCCCCAGGTTCCCTTTTCGTTTAATCCTGTACGGATTGGGTCCGATAATGGACAAGGATTGGACTGTGTTTGCGAGCAAAGTTTGCCATCGATTCCGTCCGACGTGTTAATTGATGGATTTTATGTTAACATAGACAAGATTAATTACAAGTTAGTCATGCAAGAGTGACATTTAGAACGAAGGACTATGTAATAAATGTATTCTGTTAGAGTTTAAATGTGACAGAGGTAAGCCAAACCTCTGCTATCCCCATGCGGTTTAGAAATGTACAGGCTTATTTGTAATTTATATTTCAAATATCGAAATGTCAAATGTATAAATCGTTATACCGCCATGTTTAATTGACTGTACATTACGAGCGATAATTAGCGATAATGGTAGTAATTTTTAAGGTACATATTTGGGGGAAATAGACCTCTGGAAACGGGGCCGTAATAAGCCGTGGACGCTGCATAAATCACCCAACTTCCAAGGGGAGTGCAAACGGAACAAATTTAATAATCTCACTTTAACAGGGCTCAATGTAATTTATTGCGGCCAAAAAAGTATCTCTTAAATGAAATAACACGGACAGCGTGCTGTAGTACTACTGGGCCCAAAGGATACCAGAACTAATATTTATTTTTTAATAGCGCTTTGTCTACTCCTCGAATGTGTAGAATGAAATACAAAAACGCTTGAGGCAGTTTCTATGTTGTTTGTTATAAAATATGAGAAAATGTAGCCAACAGTAATCTATGTTTATGTTATTACTTTAAGTTTAAGAGTTCTAAAGCGCAATATATAAAACACTGTAACATCCTGTTATATACAATGCACCAACTATACTGTTTATTTAAAGGGATGATGACGCAAATTCAAACAGAACTATTCATGAATTTATTGCTCATTACTGGTCGTCAAAATTACAGAGGATCTGATGCCTAATTAGTCAGTGCATATTAGACCACATCGCATTTCGTGCGTGTCAAGGTTTAACCCTAAAGAACTGCCATGTCAAGAACGGGGATAAATATAAATCCTTGTTTGGAGCAATGCATTGTTTTTTGTATTTTGTAATGAAAACCAACATTGCGAGTCACATGGAGTGTATGTGTTGAAAAAGGAGGAGTGAGCCTGGGATATTGGGGGCCGGCGTGGGTACGCTATCTCGGCAGAAACCTCCCGGTGGGCGGGCGGGAGGAAAATAAAAGAAAAGTATGCAGCGAAAAGGACACAAAAGTATCAAAAGCAAGAAACGTCCGGGATTATACACGCAGATAAAGAAAAACAAAAACAAGTCTTTCTGAAATATAAAGTTTAAACTGGAGAAACAAGTTTCCCCGAGTCTTAATAAGATTAAGTTGGGCAATACGACTTTAAGGGCCAGAAGAAGATTTAATTCAACGGAAGGGAATTTATTTCGGCGCACTGAATTTAGAGTATTATTCATTCCGAGATTCTCTTCTGAATTATTAGGCTGTTTTAACTCAGAATTACATTTAATTGTGACATTATCACTGCGCCTAATAAGCTAAACACTCATATACATTTGTGGACAGCACCTGTTCAGTAAAGCATTATAACTAGTGTTTACATTGATGAATGGGGCATTGAATGAATTAAATCGGTATTAAATTTCTCCCGAATTAAGTCTTCATAGGTTTCAACTTAGTCTTAAGATAAAGTCGTATTAAATGAAGGGACTTGGATATTTTACAGTCGTAAATTAAAACTCATTTCCGTTAGGGACATGAAGGTTTCGCACAATTCAGTCGCTAAATTAGATACATCCAATAATATGTTGGATACTATAATTGCTTATAATTTTAACTGGGAAGTCCGGTGTAATTATATTTTATTAAGAAAAACTGTTGTGAACTAACCACCGTACTAGTCAACGGACCGATTCAATAACAATCCCGTAGTGGGCATTGTTCGGGTTTGCATAGTTCGGGTCTTTGCATTGGCGTAAATATGCGCGCCAATTTATCCGCAAACAAACAGGCGTTCCAACGCATGCATGTATCAACGGCTTACACGGGGACGATATACGATGTTTGTTGGCGCGATATTGTATGGAAGGGGAGTGGACAAGGAATCATTTCTACCAGGTCCTAGCGCCGTTAAAATTACTATTGATCCCAAATATGAAAATATAGAAACAGGAATTTTATTGAAAGGATCAATTGCCCAATTAGGAAATCCATATCGTGAGGGTAAATAAGTCAGTTTTTTTTCTGAATTGTTAGAATTTTCGCAAACATAACAACCTTTAATCTTTTCCACTCAAATATTTATATCTTCATTTTTTATGGGCACAGGTTTGGAATAATTTGGTGTGAATCAGTCGCATTATAGAAGGGCGATTATAACCCAGTGGTAGAGACCCACCTTAGCTAGGGACAACCGGCCATCCGATTATTATTATTCCCTCAGGAGGTAAGCCCGGTTAAACCCCTGGCACTGTGTTCCACTTTAGCAACCACTAATGGCTGGAACTGGTACCGTTGGGAAATTCTGCATCCGGATCATACACTGGGGCGTATTACGATATCTATTAGGTAATGATATACTTTCGAATTATACCCAAATCTGAATAGAAAATTAACAAAGGGCTATCGCATAATAACAAACTTTTTGTTTAATTTCAGACAGTTTCCTTTTTAAACAGGAGTCGACCGGTTGTTTTATATGTTTACTCAAAAGTGACTAGTGATTAGATTAGGTAACCTGTATTTGTAGCGTGAACACAAAGTGAAAAGCAATATGGACCATTGATGCCAAACAATGGCATCAAATAAGTGATAGTGGAAGACTTTTAATAACTATTTGAATCTAGTTCGTTGTTATTATTTTATAATTCTTGTGAGCTTCTGTCCCACCTCGCTGGCTCGGTTACCGCTCACCATTTTAAATAGTGTTCATTAGATAAATTGGACCATGTCTGTGGAGTATTCAGTCTGCACTATCGGTGAACTGTTATTGGCAATGATATGCGCGCTGCATTAACCACACAATTACCGTAAAATCATCGGTATCCTGAAAATATGAAAATCCAGAACGATATTAGTACAATTTGTTCTGTGCAGTAGTATCAATTAGGTAGATAATATGCAAAGTTTAGTGCGTCAGTGCCTGCGTTAGTAAGGAGCTACTGACGATGGTGAGAAGTAGATTAGGGCAATTGGGAAAATAGAAGATGTTAACGGTTTTTATGATGTTCCACGCGCTCGTGACCGGTACGATTTCGCTTTGTCGAACTACATATAATTCTGGGTTCATAACGGAAACTGATTGAAAAAGAGGATACGCCGATCGTTTACATGGGAGGGACAGTCGTTACAATATGAAATCACTAATAGCGACAATCCGAATTTCTTGGGAGCGCCGTAAAGGTTCCGACACGTTCCGGTTAGCGCCAGTACAGCGTTCGGTCGGTTCCGATAATAACAATGGTCCGCCGCCGTTAAGGGAAACGAGCGGGGCCGAACCGGGAACATGGCATTACTAGCAGTGGCTCCCGGTTATCGCAACCCTCTAGTGTCACCCCTCCGCCCCCGCCCCTAAGTCCCTTCTACCGACTTAATGTCACCCCGCACTCCCCCAACACAGACTAGAACAGATATCGGGACTCCGCCGTGGCCCCCCTCCAGCCGCTCTGTAGTTGACACTTGGTACAAACTGCCAGTCAATATTGAACGGCCCTGCGGCCCCTCCTCATAATTGAATGAATAAATTATCCCGAGTGTCCCTGGCCCGCATCCACACCGACCGAAGCGCCCAATCCCCATCACCTCCCGGAATTGGAGATTTTTTTTGGCAATGTAGAATAGTAATAGGACACGAAATATATACGAACATCTAACGCGGAAGAAGGAAGCTATATTATGAGGTGGGGTGAACGGGTTTGAATTAGTATAGCTGATTTTTCATATAGACTATAAAAATCTAATGCAACAGCGATTAAAAATAACATGAAGTTATTTGAAAGCCGACTCATTGAAGGCTTCCCGCCTTCTTAAGCAGAATACAATAACTTCTTTCGTCTATTCCTTTTAATTATAAATTGACCGTTTTTTCTCTGTTATTGTAATTTGAGTTTCGGAATGTTTCTTTCCATTTGGGTGTACAGTGTGAAGGGGAGAGTGTTAACAATGGGTAAATAATCGTGCGCCATAAAAGCGACAAACATTTTGTGATAAAAATGTGAGGAAAAACCATAGTGCACATGTTCCAGTTACTTACCTTTATATTTCCACGCACAGACACAGGCTATTAGAATATTTTTCATTAGAATGCTAATTTCCCATTTGTACGTCTTGGTACCGAACGAAAGCGTGTAGGGCTAAAAAACCACAATAATTAATAACGTGCTTCCACCGTCCTTCATTAGAGGCTCTCAAAAATATCGTGTCGTCAAAGGGTTAAAATAATCGCCCGTCGGGCAATTTCATCCGGGCTCAAAGCAAAAACGGAAAAGGGGAAAGTATAATAATCGCTGAACGAACGACGGCGGATGGAGCAGGAGGCGGTTCGCCTCATGTTTTCATTACTTTTAATGACAATAAAGATTTTTATTGGGAGTGTAAAAAGTCGTGAAATACGAGTACTGCGGGCCGCCTGTGCCGTGAGCCCGCATACACTTACCTTCGCTCCCCCTCCCTTAGGGCCAACGCCAAATATATACGCAATCTCCTTCTTCGTTTAGCCCCAAAAAATAATTTTTTGTTCTAAACACCAAAAGTGGTCCTGCTACAAGGTAGATAAACTCTTGGCGAAATTTATTTTATACATAAGATCTTAAAATTCTCATTACGTTTAATTGTTAATTTTTGTATGAACACAGCTGAAGTGTAATAAATATCCCTTCGTAATTGGCATCCTAGAAACCTGAAGAACAAGATCTGAGATGTTTTTTTCCCTATGATGCAAAACAATATATGTGCCCAATCTAATAACATCAGAATGAATTTCGTTGCGCCACCATTCTTTTTTTATTTGGCGTATAAAATATACACTATATATTATATAATGGTGCATGAAATACCATGCCTGCTATATTGAGTTATCCAACGGAATGATAATGTCTATGGAATCTGATGTATTCTAATAATATGGTATCAATTAGCGGTTCCCAAAAGGTAGTGAGTGTTCATTCATGTATCTAACATTCTGTGTGGCCGCCACCGACGCTGATCCTGTTCCTGGATTATTGGAAAATATATGCTTACTTAGGAAAAAACACGGAGTTTTAGCGTATTTATCTGCAAAGTAAATGAATACCTTTTGAATTATTCAAAAAAAAAACGAGACTCGTTTTTTGCCGACTGAATGAAGGATCGTTTCCATTAGAATAAATCGACGTTAAACTTTTTTCTCTCTTTTTTCTCCCCTCCCCTGAGAAACTATCGGTTCCATATTTATGAACACCAGCCCCTCTTACCACTCGCCGCCCTACCTGCCACCAAAGTATGAATATTCATAAATCTCTAATATCCGACAGAATACGGAGTTGCAGTACAGTTAAAGGGTGTTTCAGTTAGTGATGGGGCGGAGGGAGGGAATGTATTTAATGAAGTGGCGATTTTACATGCACAGGATTGATGATTTGTTACTATTCATGATTTGAAACAACTCCTTTTGCCCTTTATTCATTGGGTGGAATTGATTACCCTGTCGGAATGAGGGTGTGACAGGGTACGGATTTAACTCTCCGATATCAGATTCCGACGTTTCAATTATATTTGTTCCGGAGGAGACAGTCCGGTATAAATTATTTGCGAGGGGGAAATATAAAAATTAACCTATTTGGGCGAAAACAAGGATATCAAACAGTCGTTGAACCAGTACCTTTACGCTTATCTATGCATATCTATTTTACTTTTCAAATGCAATAAGAATAAGCCCGTATAGTGACAATTTAATTAAAATATTTTATTTAAGATATTTTTGCTTCTCTAATATTTCTATGAGTTATGTTGATTAACTCCTCGTCTAGTACGAATATACCAAGCGACAAGTCGTTGAAAATGATGCCAAAATGGTGCTGAAGCCGAAGGTAGAGTTTCGGCCTATGAAGTTGGAGGTCCCAGCCCGGAATTATAAAATGAATTATTTCGACTTTTTGATCAGAGAACACGGCATATTGAAACCGTAAATCCGTATTGAATTTAATCGGGGCTTTACTCAAACCGAACATGTTTATAAATATTGTAGATTTTATGGATCATTCCGATAAAAGTGACACGAACAGGTGGAGTCTAAGGTCGAGATATAAAACCAAATTGCAAGGATCAGGCATAAAGATGGTATGGGCCAATAAAAGATATAGGCAATGGAGTACCGTAAAAATGAACGTCAAACTAATTTCGTACATCGATACGGTTCCCTTTTTTTATATCTATTTTTATTTATGCCCGTTAATAAACATAACTGGAAACAGGTAAAATTAAATGTACTACGGCGCTGGTGATACTAAACGCGTAACGCTCCTGTATTGCCAATTGCCTATTAGCAGTGCCGTGCGATATTTAAGACACCGATTAAAATGCAATAAAATTCCTTAATCAGATATTTTTAACGGATTGTTATACGCTATGGCACCGAATCGTATTAACATAAGGCTAGATTCATAAAGAAATCTGTTACTCTTTATCTGTGGAGAATAAATCTCGAATAATTACCTCTAGCCCTAAGCGCGTGTTGCCATGATCACGAGGCGTTAATGTAAAATATCGTACGGTTGAAAAACTGAACCAAACACTTATGAAACACCAATTCTATTCATGCTATTATATAATCGGACGGAAATTGGAAATAGGAATAGATTCGGTTATTTTCGATATGGAAATTGTCACGGCGAAGTGGCGAGAGACCAAAAGGTGTTTAGGGACCTTTTCGAGTGCCATTTGAAAAGGTCGCCACATTGGGTTCAGTCCGAATAACACTGTAGCCGGTGGGCGAGGAACCCAACGCCCCTATAATTGATAAACTAAAGCCCCGAAATGATGTCGGAGACAGTCGAGTGCTTCCGCCCTCCGCCGCAGTTTCAGGCCCAAACCCGAGAGGCACCTACCTACCTACCCGCCTACCCGCCTACCACTCCCGCCCCACCCCCACGACCCTTCAAAGACAGGCTCGAAATTAATAATTGTTACCTTGAATTACGGAATCCCCCGCAGTAAAGTTGCCGTGAGCACCGAAATTACAAGTTAAATAAAACGTCCGTCCGAATTCCGGCTCTCCCGCCAAACCGGATTTGCAGTACTCGTGCCGATGAATACTCGATATTAATTATCAGCCAGGGACATCGTCCTCCATAGATGCAGGTTAATTTTGTATTTATAAATTAACAACGCATTTACGACGCGCTAACAAGCGTTTGTAGTTTTTCACTAACTGCCAATTTATTTATTTATTCTTAACCAGATTTTATTTTCGAATATATATAATGTTCTGTGTACATAAGTACATGTGATTATACATATAGACAAATATGCTACTTTCGTTAACTATTTAACGTATATAATAATTAAAATAGGGTACATAAGTATAGATTCGAAAACTAAAGTAGGTAAACGTCGAAGGTGTGCGAGACACCAAATTAATTCTAATTTATTCAATATTAATTACACGTATAACATTAAATGTAGCAAATTCCTTTCATAAAAATATGGAACGAAGGATAAAAATTAGTTTCTGACATTCTTTCCTACCGCTATGAACATTATAAAGTCTCTGGAATATTATTTTTCAAATCTACCTGCAATTGGCTACGTTTCACGATGAATCATACTTGCTTTCGATACCAGGGAGGGACGCCCCCTCACTCTGGCCAGTTCGCATAACTCACTGTCCGCGTCTAAATTGCACGAAGAGCTTTATCAGACTGCGTGCCCGAATTAATTATGACGTTATAGCTAATGCGTAATTCACCTTATTGGTAAAATAAATCATGCCAGAGATAATGATGACTTATCGGTCCAATTAGGATAATCGACGGTATTGCAGTAAGCGTTAAATCATCCGTCCTAACGTTTCGGAAGAATAGGGCCGGAGTTGGGGAATAATAAGAGAGCACTCTACTTTATTCCTTTCTTCATTAACTACCTTAATAAATTAAACATAAAAATTTGTTTCGGGGTTTGTTCGGGTACTCTCAATTTCACATTCGACAGTACATTTAGTCTGAGCAATCTGTTTTACAAATACTTTATCCATTATTCTTTCCGAACAATGAACTATTGTTTTATTCGATATTTGTGAGTGTGTAAGTGTTTGCGTGAGCGTGTGCTTGCCCGTGTCCGACGTGAGTAAAATATCTAAAAGGAGGGCCCGAAGTAGAGCCCTGCCAAATTCGATTTATTTATTGTTGCCCCATAACGAATTAACGGGATTGCCTTTCAGCAAAATCAACATCTCCGGATTCTTCAAGTTTTCCGAAGGAACCGAATTCTTACTTCCACAAATTGGGGGATCATTTCTTTTTTGTTCGGACAAACTGTGACTAGTTCAAACAAGTCGCGCAGAATACACGGACAAGTTGTTCGATAAAACTGGGTTCTGAAGGGTTGAATAAATTCCAAGATATCAAATTCAATTTATGTCATTCGCCCTACAAATTATGGAGAATATTTCTTTTGTACATTGCAATGGGAGCAGACTAAAACTAATAAAATCATCTTACGCTAATAATGAAAGCTACTTGCGTCTCTGTTGTAATGATTAATAAATAGTCATACAACAATGTTACTACCGTATTACCCACTATAATGATACTTTCACACAAAATTCTCACTTACTTAATAATAACAGTTATAATTTTCAACAATATTAAGTTGTAATAGAATGGGTCGACGTAACTTGTTCTGTAACAATCTCATTGATTCATTCTGGTTAATTGGATAAAACGTTTCCCGATACTAGTTTCATAAAATTGGAGGAATTTAATATTTAATAATAATAATAATAAAATAATAATATCCTTCGCTGAGATTGGAAATTTTCTGTAATTATTTTCCACTGTTACTTGGAGATATGTTAGATGCGACATCTCTACCTTTATGTTGGAACCATGTAAAACCGGGCCTTGTTTCCAATTCCGAGCTGCGGCATAAATTACGGAGAACAAAATATTAATCTAATAATTCGTGATTTATCTCTTTATATAAGACGCGGTTATACCGTCGCCGCGGAGGGTTTTCCGGCCATCACGTCCAACGGTTTGGTACATTAATCCCTCAGTAATATATTCGGCGACCTATTTTGCGCTGGGCTGGTTATACGCCTCCACTACCCTCTCCATCCACTTCCACGGTCTCCTCCACTAATTCTCAGGCCCCCTCATCCCAATTCTCATTCTCATTCTCGCATCTTCCCTACACCTCCCTTCCCCCCGACCTACCGAAACTACCCACTGCGCCACCCATTGCCACTTATGGGGCTGGAAAAATGTTCGCCCGTTTTCAGATTTAACGTTTGAGATTCGAGTGTCAGCAAACAGTCGACTGTATACTCCAAACCGTATTACTTCATTCCGTCAATTTGTATGACCACATATCCGAAGTTCATGTTCCCCAACTTCATTGCAAAATACGTTTCTCCCTACATAATTTCTATTTAAATGTAGATCAAATTAGTACTATTGTTTTTATTATTTTCTATTCGAATTTCTGGATTATTTCTCTGAGCATCAGTTTGCTCTTACCAACAGAGCTATCCAGGTTCTCTCCCATTATAAATGGTTATCTCGCCGCATTTATTATTAACTTATGCCTGCACTTTGCCGGGAAGCACTTTTCAAGGAAGGAACTACGAAACTGAACTCCGATGAGCTCCGAATTTAAATCATTTCAAATAACCAGTTGAAAGAAAATTATTTATTAACTAGAATTAATTATTATAATTCGGGTATTTATTAAATACAGGATCAAACGAGAAGGAGCAGGCACGTGCACGGGTCGAATATCGCTGTACATTATGAGGATACTGCTGAATTTAAACATAAAATCGAAATCCTCAGTGAAATAAATAATTTCGGAGCTCCTATCGCTGATTGTTCAGAAATAATCATCACTCAAAAAGGGGCGACGCCAAAGACTTCCCGAGTTTTGCTACGGGTCAGATCGGACTACGATAAATTACAGTGGCAAAATATTTAGCTCAATTACCTTATTTAACTAAATGATTTAATTAAACGCCCGTGCAAAACGAATAGAGTTCCGAACTCCCTAATTCTTTGGAATGCCAATTGCAGTATCGCTTTTATCCAGGTAGTCGGTCACGCGAATCGAATTAATGTCGACGTTAATAGCTCATTTAGAAATTTATGAATGACCGGAATTGTTTTTGGGTACTGCAAATTCCAAACACACTGCGGTTTGAAAAACAAATACAATAATATGTATTTACGAAGTAAGTGTTACTGTTTATGATCATATAATATAATATTTTATATATTATATATGTATGACATTAACGGTAGTCGAAAAACCGTAACCGGCTTGACGTAAAACAGGCAAGGGAAGTCACATGACACCATGTAATGATGTAGCTGCGTTATAGTTGTAGCAAGAGTGAAGTAATTGTGTGCTAGAAAAAGTAATCTGATTTATTATTTTTTACGAACATTGCACATTTTAAAATGAAACTTTCCATAGAGACATTGAAACAATCGCAGATTCTAGCTAAACCAGCAGACACATTAGACACAAGAAACTACAATAAAAATGAAATTAAAGTATACATAATCTCATTTATTCGTTATGCAATATTTAGTGAACATGTTTATAAATTATAATCCTATCAAATATCTCATTAGGTGCTTCTTCGGATCTTGTAAACCTCTCAAAAAGATATATTATCTTCCAATAAGTCCCCCCCCCCGGCCAATGTTGTAAATTCACATGTACCCCCACGGAGAGATTCGGTAGTTGGAGTGGCTAATGGAAGGCCGGCCTAGTGGCTTAAGAGAGAGGGGAGTTGATGGTCCTGTGGCTCGGCCCCTTTGAAAAATGATCGCCCCGAGCGCATCGAACAGCCCTCCGAGGGTGGAATAAATCGGCATTCGGCAGTCATTAAGGGCCCCCACTTAAGGGTCCAGAACGCATAAAAAATACGGGACCCAATTCCCCCGAGCTGGAACCCGATCGCATTTGTCGGGGGCGACGAGAAGGGGTTTAATAGTGGATAGCGCTAGACTATTATTATTTATAAACTATTATACCAGGAATATACACGAAGGGGGATCCCCGGACTGGGATGAAATAAACTAATCCCTAAAATGTTCCTCGTGACTACTCCTCGTGTTCCGTTTCGTTCTCACCTGTGACGAGCAGCCAAATCGTGGGCCTTTACCTGCCCGGCAGCAAATTACATGTTTAACATCTTCCTAATGTCTTTTTTCCACTTTCACAATCGCGGGTTCAAAAAATTCCTAAATTTGGCCGTTCATTCTAGTTTACTGTGAAAAAACTCAACTACTAGATTCTAGTAGAAACTAAATTCAATTCAGGCGGTTTATCCTCCACCAGGGTCAAGAGGGACTTCCCCTTCTTTTTATTTCTTCTCAGAAGGAAAATAAACGCAGTTTATCTTATGAAAAACCCAACTTCCGTTTGCCTAACCGCGGAAACTAGATGCAGCGCTAGGACTGGCTTCTGACAGGTCGGGAGCGAACGATCGATGCTAATTTTCCCTCTTTCGCCTCCAATTTGAGTCCTGTGCCGGTCAAATGGGGACCGCAGAATATATGTACCTGATAGCCGAGCGATTCAACTGTTTAACGACACGCCGCGTCAACGGCCACCATAATATCACTAACATTGTTTTGACAGCTTTGATACATTCGCTTACCGACGGTAATTGTACCGAATTGGCTCCAGTCGTGAAATGTATAACTTGGGCGAGCGTTGTAACAGCCCCTGTCTCCATAAATTAAAACAAACTGGGGCGCGTTCGAAAATTAGACCGAAAAATTAATATTCAGTTTCATTTCAATGTCAAAGTCTTGCAATTGCTTTCGGACACGAAGGCCCTAAATTCAGCAGCAAATCGCTGATTCGGATTATTATATTTGTAATAACAGTAAACATCGCTGATATTAGTAATAAAAACCAGCTTCATTATATACCCAGTTTTAGTCCTATATGTATCTAGATGCCCCATTATTTGTCATCAGTTTACAAATTTTAGACTCAGAGGAGTACCAATACCCACCTGTCATTAGGAATGAACCTGAACCGCATAATAGTAATATCATGTTCTGCAAAACATTAGGAATATTCCTCATTAGGATAATGCTTGTAAAATCCTGTTTGAATAATTAAGGATTATAACAGATCCCTGCTTAACACGTTCCCTTTGAAGTTCGCTTAGCTGTAGTGACAAAATAATCACTAGATTTCTGAATACCATGTGATTATTAGTATTATTATCGAACACCGACTGCGGCATGTTGATTACCTGTGGGGGGCATCCTGTCTGCACTGCCATTGCGCATTTACTCAATGTAAATGGCAAGAGACCAAACCGGCGAGCGTAGGCGGAAGATCACAAGAACTACGGTGTTTTTTAAACTGGAATCTCTAAAAATCGATGCCAGTTGTAATCGGTGCTGTAGAGAACTGTGGATGGGGGGCAGGTAACGAGCCGTGGCAGCGGTAAAGTTGGCCATTAGCTGAACGTTAATTGATTCATTTGTAGGCCCGGCGAACTTGGTGCTTTCGAGAGCCGACCAATTATCATGAATAAGTTACCGTTAACCGCCATCGGTGAAGCTCAAATCGGGACCGTAAAGGCGCCGCCGAAGCGATTTCTGTAGCAATGACAGAAAATCTGTTGATGAAGCTGGGATTGACTGAAAAGAAGATTTTTTTTCATTAAATATTTCAACCCGACACCGGTGATAGTCTTATATGGATTAAGAAAATTAAATTCTTGTACATTTTGTACGTTTAGAACTTCAAACAAAACAGCCACATTTTGTCTCAAGTGTCCCAAAAGAATGAATGTCAAGAAATAAAATCCAAAATACGTTTTATCCATATATCAATAATATACCAAATGTTTAATTCCAATGAAATTCGTAATCCATCAGTTCAATTCAGTTTTAAAACTACGCGAAATATTAAAGGAGGCTGTATTTATTATAATTGGTGGAACATCCGATCAATAAGATTATATCGAATAATAATTTAAAAAGAATTTTCTACGGCCTCTCTGATGATATATTATACTTCTGGGAGCCATTTAATTTGGCCCATTAATTTACAACCGAACCGGAGTTTTCCGAGGGGGTGGTTAAGTGCGGTGGTGGCCACATCCCATTCCGCAATTAACAAATTGGTGCTTCGCTGCGGCCGCTTAAAAATTAGCCGATAATGAATTGTCATCGACCCGCTCTATATTCAAGCCGAGTGAAGACACCGAGGTATAGAGAGCCCAGCGCCCGTCCGGCCAACGGCGATTGGTTAATTAAATTATCCTCCTGCAAAATTGAAACCGGTATCAATTCGATATTCATTCAATTAATTTTTCTTAATACAGTTTAATATCGTAAGTAACAATTTGTAGACAACTTTCTTGACAATTTCGGATTAAATTTGGAAATTATTTTGACGCATTCCGGTATACTATTTACAATCCTTTTATTGAATTTGGTAATATTAGTTTAATATTTTATTCTGGTTAATTAAATGTTGAAACACTCAGATAATTCTCGGTATGAATTTTTTCCGGAATTTGTCGTATAATATATTATAGTTGCCAAACAGTAGTATAATGTAACCTTACTTCCTACCATGAATAGTAGGACAGTGATAGAGCTCTTACATTCCTTATAAACAAGGGAAAAGGCGTACCCGAGCCATATAATAATGCTATAGTTCTTGGAAGAAGCCCCGAGAAGAGTTTAGTGATTCACTTACCGGGCGGTTTTCAGAGGAACACAGTCTCAAATACTTAAATATGCCCTTACCAAGAATAGTCATGGATCAAGTCAATTGTCCTCGGTTTCCATAAAATATCTTCTAACGCTACATTAATGTATCAACTCATATTATTTTCTTTTTTTATTAAGGTCCCTTAATAGACAGAAAAATACTGTTGAAAGTTGGTTGATTTCCAAGTTCCGGGGGTCAGGTGTAAAATTCAAGTCTCATAGATTTCAGCACTCCTGTTCTAAAACAGTTTTTAAAACTTAAATTAATATCAAGTACTAGGTATTCGGAAACTGAGTCCTTATAGAATGCCGAAGGGCCTGAGGGCTCAAACCTTAGCCAAGATCCGAAATTAACCTCTTCAAACTTTAATTAAGTATTAAGCTATCGCCAAATTGTAAAAGACTGTATAATTTGCGATAATTGTTTCCGGGAAGTTGAATTGAGACTTCAATATTTCTTGCTGGAGTTCTTCGACTCCAAGGCTTTCTGGCCTTCGGCAGGATTAAATTTAAGCGATTTCAGCTCTAATTTCTTTATCAAACTTGATTATTTATGAGACAATAACGCGAAATAGGGCGAGAAAAGGCTGACCGGAGTAGGGTAATAGTGTGTTGCTAGCATACAGACTATAATTTTTTTACGAATCTATTGAAATTCACTTACCGGGTACGAACATTATTATTGAAGAAATTTTTTATGGCCTACAATTGACGCGTTCTTTAAAAATCATTCTAATGCAATGTTCCTGGATTGAAGTATTCTGACGTTCAATCGTTTGATATTACGTGCGTCTGTGATGTTCGGATTACCAACACCGTTGCAATTCTATCTCCTCTCGCCTGTTTCAGACTCACTGGTACGGTGAGTGATGATGAAAGTCAAATGGAATGAACATCAGAAAGCGATACGGGAATGTCCGCGTCGGCCGCTCACTTTGATGGAAGTAAATGAAAATTAAATGGATCGCAAACACGTCGACAGAATTAAGTTCCGGTACTGATACAATAAAAATCACATGAGCGGGAATAAATTTATAAGTAAACATTTCTGTTACAAGTGTAAGTGACAGTGCCTCACAAGCCTCGCATGTGCCAAAATGGGATGGCGAACAGCCGAACTGCCCAAAAACTGTTGTAACATCCCGAAACCCGCGTTTAGATAATTTTCCTCAAAACATAATTTTACATCTTGAACTGAATTCATTTATTGTGACTAGTCATACGAGACACTTTACGATATGCATTAACTGAGTAATTGATAGAAGTGGCTGTTGCGCTTTTCATCACATTTAGGAGATTGCTTGTTTAAATATTTGTATTTCTTATTGCTGTGTCAGCGACGCAAACATTCGTGCAATTAGAAAGTTATAGATAGTTTCCGGCGCTAACTCAATTAATTGACAGTATTCCGCAATGAACTGACTAGTAATACTAAACTTCTAATGGCAACATATTTATTGATAGTTGACTGAAAATAGTACATTCATGAGTGATTCATTAATGCAATACGAATTAAACAAATATAGAGGAGTATAATCCAAACTAATAGCTAATTATTGTTCATTTAAGTATTATTAGAGAAGGAGGGATTTTATGGACATTCCTGGACGCGATCGCCAAATTCAAACATGTATTGGGAACGAAAACAGGACTTTCCCGTTTCTGAAAATTCTCAATACGGCTCAGAGAATCTCCAACAACCTGCCAGCGGGCGGGCCGACAAAAACTTTGGAATTAACCGGGACGCCGGTGCAAAACATGCCTCGGGTCTCCCTGCTTAACGGGGAAATGAAAACAGCCCGTTACATATTTAATAGCCTCGTATCTTGGTCCCAGCTGACTTGAGGGCGGCGGTTGCCCATGTGTCTCTGCTTTATGCTGTAGAGAATTAAATTAATGTTAGATAAATCCATAACATTTGTTGCCACTACAAGATATTCGAGGGGTAATTAAAAATTTGTATCGGAAACGTTTCGTAGATTATTTCCCCTTCATCGAATAGAAATATATCAGTTGAATATTTTCATGTTTCGAGGTCAATATATAACATGTTTCTCTTGACTTTCAAAATGTTTGGCCTATTGTCTTATATTGGCTTTTATTTGTTATACATTATTGAGTAGTTAGAGCTATTAATAATCGTAGCTATTATACAGTGGTATGCACGATTCCTATCTTTTAAATAAAAGAAACTATCATTATTTGCATAAAAAATTTATATTTAGCATAACTCATTTATTTTAAGATATTTACGATTGAGGATAATTAGCAAAAGTATTCCGTCAGATTAAATTCCCAAGTTTGATTATGTAATCCACAGTGTCAGTACAAATACCAGAGATTGGGTCCCGGGATGTCAACCCCGATTTCAACATCCGCGCTTTAGATTCCGGGTTGCAATTGCATTAGTAATAAAGCTTGTTTCCTAATTGAAAACCATATGCGGCAAATATGAAGGTCGAGAGCCACCACCACCCCCCCCCCGCCCGAATCAGAGTGTAATAACAAGGGTAGTAATTAGCATCGGAGCCCGTAATTGCCAGCGATCACCGGTTATTAATTTGGATGCGTGTCCCCAACACGCTAGTGTGCGCCGTAACACTAGTGCCAACCTGAACCCGGGTGGGGCGGAGAAAGACGGGGAGCTATAAAAGTTATAAAGAGTTAGAAAGAGTTGTAAAATATATCCCGAGAAAGACAATGTTTACCTCGAAACCGAATATTGAGTCTCGAAGTTCCCTACCGCTTATCAAAGTACTTATGTCGCCCGCCGACATGACCTCGTGCCAGAATAGTTCCGGCTTCTCGACGTCTTCAGTAGCGTTATGTCAGTAAATTAATTAAACGCCGGCGAACGAGCCAGCGGGGCAACCTGCCAGCTCTGCCGCTGCACTTTTACACTGCGCACAGGAATCCCGTCTGGCATAAGACCAAACTTCCGTGTACTGAAGATCGTAAGAATGTTGCTATGTTTTAATGAGTGCTACTAATATTGAATACTACACGTATCCTTTTTTTTTATCTTGTTTGTCCATGCCGCTCTACTGCATCTCCTTTCTACCTATTTCACAACAATACATAGAAAGACGATGGTACGCAAAGATTTGTAAATTTATGAACCTATATATTAAAAACATGCACGTAATTATATATGCGGGCATAAGCTGATGTTATACAACGGACTTGAAAGGTCCGGATATATACAGAATACTGTATAGAAAGGTATACAAGCCAGACTGTGGTATTCATATAATCCGTACTACTATGCAATTTGAAAATTATAGTTTCTCCAACCAGATTCTGGCTATCTTCATCAAATATTTAGTTTGTAATCGTGAGGTTCTAGGAACATTAACAATACCTACTAGGGTTTTTTTTTGGCGCGTTGGTTTCATTATAATTTCCGAAGGTTTTATCATATAAATCGGGCAGAGAGAAAAGTGGTGGTAAAAGGGGTATATAGCAAGGTAAACGCTATGTTAAAATAATAGTGTAGGTAATAATCATAAACCGACCGGACTATAGGGAAAAATATATGCCATGTAAGCGAAATTTCTATCCCTCTTCCGTATCGAATAACTGATTACTTCCGCAAAGCAATGCCCCCTTCCGTCAGCCTGGAGCGAGAAAATCTCAGCTGCGATACACGTAAACGGCGACGGGAGGAAGAAGGGAGCCAGAAGGGCAAAGGGCGAGAGAGACAAAAAGAAAAACACCGGCCGCAATGAAATAAAGCCCAATGAAATAAAACCGAGGAAAGGTGAAAGCCGAATCTCATAAAGCAAAAATTTATTTGGAAAAACACAACGACAATAAGGTTTTACTTTATAAGCTTTTCCTGCCTTTCAGAATAGCTCTGACTTAAGTATAGTTACACATAATACTAATTTTAATGCGCATAAATGCAGTTTTATATCATTTATTTTAATATTTTAACAAGTGAAAGCGTTTTAATGTGAAGTTTAATGTAATTTCTTTTAAGGAAAAAATACAGCTAATTAGAAAGTAATTTTTTATGTTACAAATAGAAACACTTACTTACAACTTCTGTTCAAATAATTATTCAAATGTCTTCACAAAGTAATACTACCCAGTATTATTACCCTGGAGAGAAAACTAATTTCCTGTATAAACTACCATAGTTCAATTCATATTAATGCCTTTAATTCAATTTCATCCTCCTTTTATCCTAATTTTCTTTATTCGATCACTTCAAACAACCACGGCTGAATACATTTTTTGTAGAAGCTTCAATATTCATAACCGTTTCGTCGATGGGCCGTAAAATAAACCGGCGAGTCTTTATAATGGGGCTCAGATTTAATAATCAGTGCCGCAAAATGATCCCACGGATATCTTCAACATGTTCAAAAATGATTTGTACGGACCGATAAGTGTTTTAATAATAACTTCAAATAAGTCGTATAGCCCGCCCCTCTAAAAACTGATCACGCTGTAATTCCATGGACCGAGCGTTTCCAATAATGGTATAATGAAAATGGAACATTCAGGACCGTACAGGCGAGAGACTATAAAAATGTAACAAATAATAAATCCCTACTGTATTATTCAGATTAATGAGTGAATAAAGCAGTTATTGTAAAATAAAATCATACCTATTTGCCTTACCTCAATCGGATATCATAAAATTTATCGGCCGTTAAATGTGAAGGAAAAGTGCGTATTAAAACCGTATAGGAACCGTATAGAAAAACCGTACTCTATGACTAGGGCGCACCTTGGGCATTCCTATAGGGCCATCAGTGAAAAAGTCCGGAGGTTCTGATATTTTAGGTGTATTTATTGTCCCTAAACATGGACGTTACGGTCAAGAGTCCATCGCCAAATTTCACGCTATAATCGCATCAAGTACACCGCTGTTACACTATCAATGAATGGAATGATTTACCAGATAATTAATAATTGAATTTGCATGTCATATCGACTGTCTCTCAAAATGATGTACCACTTCCGCTGTAAATTCCGCATCCATTTTGTACGTTATTAATGATGTATCGCCAAATTTAAATACAGAATTTTATTATTACCTTTATTGATTCTGGGTGCTGAAATTCAAAAAAAGTCTGCCGACCTCCCCAATTTGTTCCTTCAGTCTTACCGCTAATTGACACAGGTCTAATTCAGCGCTCATTTTGGTCAGCCATGATTAAAATTCCGGGTTCCACTTAATATCCGATGAAGATGATATCCGTCGTCGATGGTGACGAGTAATTAAAATTGGACAATTTTGCGCCGAAGCGGGCGATAGGTGTCCAATCTAGGCGATGGCCACGGCCGTAATTAAAACACAGTTGGGCTTCCCTTTTAATAAACGTCCTACGGGGATTAATTGACATTTGTTACCACAGGTTCCATAAAGAGTACGGAAGATTTAATCCGGTGAAGCGTTAGTTTATAATTTTAATAATTTAGGCATAGAAGAACATGTTCTACTATTATAGAGTACAGCTATATAAATACCAAATATACCATTCTATTCATTAGTCTTTAGTACACCCCCAATTGCAATTTATGTTAAAGAAACGAAAATAAATAATTATCTTGTAGACATTAAAATAATTCATTCATTTACTGACATGCCAATTTGGTAAGATAATGTACTGCTTATTCATGAACAATAATTATAAAAGGCAATGGTGTTGCATAAAATATATTTCTAAGACAACAAACGTACTTGTTGAATAATGAGAACTAAGGGTTAATAAAAGCTTAATTCGGATTTAAGTTCGGTTGCCCTCCCGGTTAAATATTTTTTTGAACTCCCACAGATTATAATAGATACTAAAAAAATTGTTATAGAACGCAACAGAAGTCCAGTGGGTTTTCTTCAGCTATTTTAAATTCTAATCGCATTAATTCTATAATTACTGCGATATCTGAATATTCACCGCACAAGTAATTAAAACACAATTAAAACTCCTCGCATTTTCAACAGGTTAATAGAATACAAAACGATCCCCGGCCACTGTTACTACTACGCTTATGATAGTAAGAAGCGTTGGGATATATTTGGAGTTCGTTTATGATATTAACTTTAATGTTGTCCCAATCCTCATACAGTTATGAAGTAGCTGTGAGATTAAAATTATTAAATGATCTCCGTTTTTGTATCGATTGAACTTATATTAAAAATCAGGACTAGTTTAATATCGAATCTAATCAAAATCTATTTCTGATAGTTAAGTATCAAGAATACAAAAGGATCAATCTGCAAATATTGCTATAACTTCGCGCCCTAAAGCTTGGCACGTGCGAAGAGATTTCCCCTCTTCACCTCTAGACGTCATAAATACGATCCCCAATATTTACGATACCAGTTAGGGATCGGCAAGTGTTTGGATATCATCATTCCTGCCATCTTGAATGTCCACTCCCTCGTGGAACAGGCTCCTTATATTAGCTTCGGTTCTCGACCGGGATTTGAACCCAAGTCAGCCTCTTAGCGCAATGTCATATAAATATATTATCCACCGATATATTTAGGGGTTCTTCAGGTTCTCTCTTGTTCTTAGCTGGTCGTATATCAGGCACCGATCCTGGTCGTTATCCTGGCGCCGGGACGAATTTTTATTCAATAACCAATTGGAGTAGATTAAATAGTCTTTAAATTATTATTAAGGGCTCCCGCCTTAACAATCGAGGTACACATCGTTTTTAATCGTCCGTTTAATACGTCCAAATTAGGCTTCGGTCCAACCTCAATTGGGGACACTCTAAATTTGCCCTGCATCAAAGTGAAATTAAAATTCCATAAAGTAGTATAAGTTCGCCGAACAGTAAAGTGGACACTATTGATCAAAACACATTCTGAATTGAGATTCGATTCAATACATTTTGACTTGCTGATTCTGAGAACACGCTCGGTGGAATATGCGGAGTAATTACGACGATATGTGAATAAAAAAACAACCTAAACCTTTTAGTAAAAATTCTCGTCATTTTAAAAAGTAGATTTTTTTGTAAATAACATGAAATTTATAACGCCAGTTGAAAAGACGATAATTCTATTTAATTTGGAATCAGTTCCGATTGACCCACGCGTTAATAAATATACGGATAGATGATATTAAGTAATTAGGTCCGCGGCAGCCAACCAATTAGGTCCGGGGCCGTCAGCTATTGAAAGAATTTAGAGCGCCCCAGCGACGCTCGTTTCGGGCGGAATTAAAACGAATTTAACGGATAATTTACGCTCGGGGCCGTATTTAATAAAATGGGGAGGCGTTCGTCTCAGCAGATAATATTTTACGGCCTAACCTCGTATCGCCGGGTCATTAAAACCTCGTCCGTACGCATTAATGACGTTACGAGATGTTGTTGACGGCCACCGTATATAATTGTAAACCGCGACTGTTCGGCCGAGTCGTTAACGTCGCCGAGAACAAACGCTCAACGAATAATGCGATACGCGTTAGTGACTATAATTTGATATGCTATCGCGCGATTTTTAATTCTGTTCGGTCAAACTTGTGACAAAATATGCGACGAAAACAGAGGCGCACACTTAATGATGACCGTAAAGATCACAGGGTATCTTATAAACCGAGCGTAAAATTGTCAAGGTAATAATTTAATATCAGAGTGACTTTCCAAGCCTATTCCAAATACCTAGGGTAAGAAATAACTGAAATGTTAGTAGGGTATCAAACGTAAAAAATGTATCGCGATTTTCAGGTTTGTGTTTGCCATGGAATCGGGGACGGACAGTGGTCATATTTGGTTAAGTGGGATAGTGGGCGGGCGCTTATTTTCGATCGATCGCCCCGTAATTGTAATTAATTTGACTGTATTAGGAGGGGGGGCGGTGTAGTCTCGAATTAACCCCGCAATTAGGGGCGGTGGCCGGAGCGATCGCCGGGCATTTTTTACCGGCCCCACCACTCAATCATCGGATACCGCCCGTCCCATTTATCCCGTAGGGATTCGGGCCTCGACGATGCGCGGTTCGTCCAAATTCAATACCTATCATACAAAATATTGATAGTCCTAGAGAGATCCGTGACAAACTGCATTGTATTGAAATACTAATTTCTATACCTAATAAAAATCAAAGAAAATAATTTAATTTCTAATATTTAATTTTGAAATAATTTAATGCCAATACGCGCATTCCGGATACCTTCAGGGTTCAATATCGCGCGAATGTTCCCGCACAACTGGTTCCACCAAAGTGGCAATGTCCGAACATTCAAAAGCGATGAGGAGTCTGAGAAAAATATCATTTTCCAATATCTGGGCGTTCAATGAAAACAATTTTGCCGAGAAAAGTTATGAAAACGCCGGAGATAAATTTGAAACTATGCCAGTTCAGCATTAGAAGCTACCCGTCGTATGATTGCGGGAAAGAAAAACTGAAGGAAACCTTTGAAACTGAAATAAAAAGATAAATGAAAGGAGATTTTTAGAGTGTTAACTGTTCCTTTATTACTAGTCGTGCCAACAGAATGTCCGCTTAAGTGATTGGAACTTGTCCATTTTTTTGGTTCAGTATAATTAATTTTACTGGGTTTAGTCATATTCTGCAAATTTCAACAACACTGATTTATCTCTTTACTTTCATTTAAACTCCATTCTAAATATATCATTCAAACCAAAATATTAAAGAACCAAAAGAGTACACGGGTAACAGGGAATTAATGAGTGATTAGTTTATAGTTAGAATGGAGGGAATTTTTAAAGTAAATATTGCAGAGTATAAGAATCGAACTGAATATTGTTATACCATAATCACCTGTTCATTTCTTAGTCTTACACGCTTTGTTATGCAAAGGGAAGTTGTAACAAATGTCGCGTGACAGAACAGGTTATAAAAATTGGAGGAAGAGTTTCTGATATGCATAAAGAATGCATTTACAAGAGTTAAATTGCACGGTCAACAAACAACAGCTACCGAACGTTGTTCTCGGTCCAATTCTAGTCGGCGCCTGTCCACTCGTTACCGGGAAGGATTAGCACTGTGAAGGTCACACCATCCTTACATTAGGCGCATTTTCCGGGAAATACCGAAAAGGCTGAGAACTCGAAAAGAATTCAGTAGGGGGGCCGAATCGAACACGCCATTCGTAGTTTAGCACGAGGCAGAAGGCAGGGAACGCGAATGTAATGAATTCGACATTTAATTCCATATTAAATTGGGTAAGGATTAAAAAAAGTTTTTAAATTTTAAGAGCTCACACCCGGTTATATAAATGTACATTACGGTTTGTTAATCGCAAGACTAACCACACCGTCGCTGATCTCCCAAATAAATTCAATATATTGATAACTAATCTCTAAACTACTGTAATTTAACGTTCCCCCCTGTTTAACCTTTATAAACTGAAAGGACTATAGAAAATCGCTGCTTCGTATTATTATTCTATTATCACATCGCTGTATAAATTAGAGGGATGTTCCTACACTGCCCGTAAGCCCAGTAATTGAAAACGCAGTTCGGTGAGGCCTGCACCATGAAATTAGGTTCCGTTTAGGTCTAGGAAATAGTGAAAATGGGCGGATAATGTTCCGCGGCCAAAAATCGCCCAAAGGACGGTTTAAATTATTCGGTTTGTGCCGATCGATTCATCAAATTCGCAATTTGTGGAACAACGATTGGAATTCCCCTCCCAACCCCGAAAACGAACGAAATCCGGTGTACCATAAGCCAACACCAAAGTATTCGCAGTCAACCGGCCTCTATACAAATTTTGAAATATTTTCGACGACTCAACCGAGCTTAGCTTGCTATGTGTTATCATTCAATCAACAGCTATGTATCAGGTTAGCGATGTAACATTTTTTTCTGCGCCTAACGGCTGTATGAATGTCGTCGGTGTCCCTATTGAGGAAAATCTAATAATGCGTGGGGTCGTGGCGTTGATGATGGGGCGGGGCGGGGCGGGGCGGGTAGGAAAAAATGGCCGTCGGTCACCGGTCTGTTAAAACGAATTTCCGTTCTCAAGAAACGGCCGGTGATTACACTGTCGGGGGCATACATTGTGAACGAATACCCAGAACTCGTGAATAAACCCGCAGGTGTTTCGTTTCCCCGCTGCATTAACTCGCGTTTCATTTTGTCCCGGGCCAAAAAAAAAAAATTAAATAACGAAATCCAACAATGGCGTCGCCGCCCGGGCTCTGTATGCTCCACTGTTCTTTCAACTTTTTATTGTCCGACAATATTTGAATTAGTTTTGGCGCTAGATCGACATTTTTGGATGAACAAGCGTCCAAATATCAAATTCAGCGTCCGGCCTATGAAGTTGGACACGCGGTGAAGTTTACAGAGTGTAATTTAATTTCGTCTACATATGCAGAAATTAAACTTGTTAAAATATGCACGAGTGGGATAAAAAACATATGCCGCGTCACCAATCATACAACATGCATTATCGTATACATTATTCATGATCTGTATTATTAGGATGAGATACACTGCTTCGCATCGTAAATACTTTATCATCTATTAGCAAATTTAAACATTATTTGAATAATTTAATGTTTTTTCTTTTTTTAACAGAGTAGGGTTCTAAAGGTTCTCGATTGGATTCTACGTTCTGTCAAATTCCTAAAAATGGTTTACAAACTTTTGATAATGCAGTCTTACTAGAAATGCGAATGATTCTTAAAAAATATGTTTCCGAACTTCTGTTTGGAACTAAATAAATTAGTAGTTGTCAAATCGGACAATAATTCAATCGATATGGGATCGCGGGTTTGTCAGAAATTGTGTATTAACAAGTCACTGTCACATGGTGGAAGAATAGACCAAAGCTATGCCTTTTGTCAGGTTTTACTTCCGAAAAGCTAAATCGTTTGTGTAAACTGAATTAATAATAATTGATGCTCTGTGCCTATTTGTCCTTTTGTCAGATAGTCAATGACAGTTTCAAATACTTAAATGTAATTTGATAACACCATTTTGCGGTGTGATCGTAGTATCGAAAAATGGATTCGGTCGAAGTGCATTAGAATTAAATTGCCGTTCGTAATCTGCACATAGAACAGTTGGCCGTGCCAGGTATAACTTGAACTGAAAATTGGTCTCAGTTTAATCATGCCGGTGTTTCAAAGTTCGACCGGCCAATCTGCGAAAGTAATAGGGTGGAAAAGGAAACGCCCGAAATGCGTCTACCCCGTCTGAATTCGCTTCAAACTAACGAGCACTATTAGTAAAGACACGAGAACGAATCACGCCACAAGTTTGCGGTCCGGGACAGTTGGGGGCTGCCGTTCTCTCGTAGACAATATTCGCGGCGGGCTCCAAAAATAGTCGCAAAGCCTCCTCGTGTTAAGTTCATTTAACGACGATAGTAACGATGAAAGACTGCATACGGTTGTAGTTCAACAGCAACTGGATATTGCATAATAAACTGATGATTCTCAGCTATGGGTTTTCTACCCAGTCACCTACAGTATTACACAGGGGCTTTAACTTTCGATTTTAAATTAGCACTGCAGTATTTAGGCGACGGCATACACTGTTTACATATTAAATAATAAATTATGTCCACAGTCAGTAGTTGGAAAGGGATCACTTCAAGCTTCCGAATTCGTTTATATTAGGAAAAATAACTGGGGAGACGAATGAATTAACTAGCCAATAATTTAAATGAAGGGACCCTTAAATGATCACCCACAAATTGTCCCGAATATGTTGCATCTTAATGCCGTAACAATGCATGGACTTTTGAATCACTCATCGAGATTGATGACGGTACTATCTATTGGTACGACAATGAATACCTTCAGCGGGTACTCAGTTGATGTTCTGTTCCGCGCAACTATTCAGAAAGACAGAATGTCTCGGAATGGCGGGTCTCAATAACCGCGGCGCTTATTAACTTAGCACCGTTAGTCGGTGGATAAGTGGAATATTAAATTCCATAAGGCTGAATTTAAATTCGGCTCAAGGTAGATGAGATAGAAGGTAGAACTTAAACAAGGGTATTCTTATGCCCTCAAGAGGGAATATAATTAAGGGGTCCCGTCTAAACTCGGAGCAACCGAGACCAGTTTAGAGAACGGTTTTCTCGGGCTCGGTGTAAACACCCGGAATTCTCCGGAAGTTCGGACAAAGAACGCGGCCCCGGCGATGAATAGGGGAGAGCGGCATCCGACGACGAATTTTATTGCGGCGTTTCTCGCCGATATAAATTCCGCCGGCGAACTGGTGCCGCGGGGAGCCGGCCGCCAGTGTCGTGTCCTTGGTAATACAAGCCCGGATACTAATGAACGCTCTTGCGGCCAAGAACATTTCCCCCACCCTAACCCCCCAATCCCGCCACTCCCAGAACGGGAACTCAACACGTTGCGGCCATGTTTTACTTCATGTCAGTAAACAAGATTAAATAGCCTCGAATAAATCCTAAACGCCGGGAAATATTTTGACGCCCGGGACTGTCGGACTCCGTCGACAAATTTCCGTAATCTATTTTCGATATTTAAATTGATTAACGGAGGAGATTTGATTAATATACATAATTATAATATTTCAAATATTAATTCGCACAATAGTTTTATTTTGATGAAAGAATTCGAAGTCCCAAAAGCGATTCATTTTCATACCCCACAGCCTCCTAATCATATACTAATCCTAATACCGATCGAACAATTTTATAATATTATGAAATTTCCCCTTCCCACTTTTGTTCTGACTTATGAAAATTATAATTATTAAGAGAACAGATTTTGTCATTTCATTTTTTGAAAAAAGGTTACAATGGCAAAAATGAATAATTCAATCGACAATCGATTATGAAAATTGTTTTCGGATGGAAACGAGCACGAAACTGTCACTGCAACATAAAAGTCGGAGAACGAAAATGAAATCTTACAGACGTTTATCTTCTCAAAGGTTTCGGTTTATTTATTTTTTCCGGAATGAAGACCAGTCCTACGGATGTTCTATTTGTAATTAACATGTAGGAGGTATTGTAACTTATGCTACGGAATTAGTCAATTTTACCAGGATGCGCCGAAATTGTCGTTAATTTTTTATTCACCGACGCTAGTTCTGCTAATACTTCTGTTTTTTTTCGGTCGTGTATTATTATAAGAAATATAAATTCCAGCGATTAAATCTGGCGAAAAATGAATTCGTTCGTGGAAAATTTGATTTTTCAAACAGTTTAAATGTTCATTGTTTCATTTCACTGTTGAGTGTCATTGTTACTAATAAAACACTTCCAATTGTGCCGGTCCAGTGGTGTTGTAGGATAACGAAACGGAGACGTTTTTCGTCACGCGCGTTATAAAACTTAACGGTCGGAGATCCTTACTGGGACGTGTACCGGTGCCGTCCACAAGATGACATCCCTAATATTTCAGTGGCAGGCTCTAAATACACAGGGAGAATATAGCGGGCGTCGGGGTCCGGTCGGGGGATTAAGTTTTGACTGGAGGGCGATATTTATCGGCGATATAAATCACAGAGGGTGTGTTGGTGTTGGTGCGGGTGCTGGGCGCTATAAGGTGTTTTGAGCGACACTGACCTTGGGCCAGCAGGAGCGCTGCGGCGACCGCTGCTAGGAGGTCCATGAGGGCGTTGAGGTGTGGCTGGTCGGTCGGCTGGCTGGCTGGCGGGTGATGCTAGCGGTGGTCGGTGGTCATGAGCGCTGTCGGTGTCTATATAGCCAGGTGGTGGGTGGGCGGGCGGGTGGTGCCTCCCTCTCGTGTCGGCTCTCGCGGCACACTGGCACCGCTCGGCCCTCTCAGCGCCTGTCCGATATCACCGCCCCTCCACAAACCACCCCCAAAACTAATAAGTCCCCCTCCCCGCCTCTTTCTTCCTCCTTTTTCCCAAGTTTTTTGTCTTTTTTATTTCTCGATAGAGAGACGATTAATGGTGGGCGAGCGGCTCCGCCGGTCCTCTTCCGGCCCGAGTCGAAAATCGAATTTTTCCCTGTTTCGGCCGTAATTCGCGACGATAAATTCGAATTTCTTTCTGGACCGACCCGCGAAGGGATGCTTCTTAAACTATAGACGTCGAAAGGAGATTTCAAAACCGACTTTCCTTCTTCCGGTCCGAACAGTACGGTCGGCCGAATCCGGTTTTCCGGTTTTTAGTATCCACCCCGCAACCATCATCCCCCGTTAAACTCTTTCCCGGCCTGTACATTTTCTATTTCATCTTCCGAGAAATATCGCGACCGAGTCTACGAATGCGAATATACGTCAGTGAGGGTTCGAGATACCATAATTCCTTCCCATCCTCTTTCTCGCTAGTCCCATTAACGATCTTCCGACATAACTCGATTTCATAGCGGACATCGCGAAAGAGCGCGATTGATTATATGAACTTATTCTTGAGATTATTTTCAAATCCGGCGAAACTCATTCGAATTTGGCCCGTAATCGGTTCCAGTCAAATGCTAATATAAGAAGAGCGTACAGAAGAGCGTAAGTTCGGGAAGGTGGATGCGCCCGGCATAGCCTATGTTTTCATGAGCGGTGCGGGGTTAAAAGACAGACCTAAGTTCGTATCCCGGCGGCAAGTTGCCGAAATGAAAGCGATAATAGTGCAGCTAACGACTGATTAGCGCTGCAACGTATTCGAACTGGAATTGCGGCAGTTTCCGCCTTCTTGATGAATCATTGTGAGGACAAGAAATGCTGAGGATAGTGGCCGAAGTTGGCGAGTTTGGAACGGCGGTGGTAGGTGGGGTTGGCGGTGGTGCGGCGGTTGGGGCTCGGGGGGCGTAGTTGCCTCCAACTCCGCTCCACAACGGGGGAACAGGAGTCCACAGAGGCCGTGACAAACGCAATTATGAACCGGAGCCTGAAAGCGGTGTCAATTTCGAACTTGTTGCTTCGCGTGAATCCAGTTCGGCTGGTTTTGGGGCGGGGGTGGCGAGAGGGCGAGGGTTGATATTTTAATTGTGCGGTCGCCACGGGATCCACGTCCCCTCGAGGAACCCTCCAACTGCGATACGAAACACCGCTCGGGGCACAGTTTCGATCGATTTTGATTTTTTTTTTATTTTGTAAAACATGTCGGTGAACCGAGTTGTTCAATTTTATTACTGCCCCCGTCCTCCGCTCAGTAAAATACTAAAACATACCTTCTTACTATTAATTAATTTTCGTTATTTCCTTTCATGTTTCTGTCTTTATGTTTATGTCAACATTATCATACTTAATGCGTGCACTATCCCAGTCGGTAGGAATCACCATCGGCGCCTTCTTTGACGGAATGTGAATCAATTCAGCGTTCAACGAAAGTAATTTTCGGGAAGAGGTTTTCTGGGACGATACTGGGGACAGAGGAGACGCAAATCGCTGCATATTGGAGGCTCTGGGCTCATCGGGTAATAGATAATCCGTAATTAATGTGCTCTAGGTCGCTAGAGACTACTGCCATTAATCCTTCCCCCTACCATTAGACCATTCACGGAATAAAATGTCCTTCTTGTGTGTTTTAGTATGCCAAATAAACAATGCCGGTCTAAGCTTTCTCCACCGCTCTTTTCATCTACTATTTGTGTAAACACTCGTTTAGATAAATTGAATTTCATTAGATTAATAATTAAGGAAATGGAATTAATTTAAAAAATAGAAAGTACCTGCATTATTTTCCTTCGATTATTTTCGCTCCGATGAATTCCAAGAAGGCTATTTATTTCAAGAGGAATTCGGTCACTTCACAACGGTTATTTAATATAGTAAAATATAAATTTTACCTAAATTATATTTCTGCGACAAACTATTTTTGATTAGTTAAAAACTGACATTTATCCTACTTTGATCTTAAAACCTCGATATTAAGAATTAATTGACCTAAAAACTTAAAAAGCGAATATTATTTTGATATTTTATGTTAATATTATTGAATATAATTCGAAATTTCCTGTTCATATAATTCTGGAAAATAAGGGTTTTCTTCCGCCTATACTCAAATTGTTTAAGGCCGAATCCTTCACAACGCTAATATTGGAGGGTTGTTTGTGGGTCGGTTGAGGGGATCGTCATCGCATTCAAATCCTCATTTATCGGCGGGTCGGATCGTATATTAGGCGTTTTATCTGGTTGGCCGGGGTCGGGGCGGTTACCTCGCCTTAAGCGCTTGTTCATTGTGGGCCCCCCCCCCGGGGCGCTGGATTTATGCCGCGGGGCCGCGTATTTACGCCGGGGGTGCGCCCCCTCCAGCCCGTCGTGGACACTCTCATTACCCCCGAAAGTATACAAATCCCCGCCCTCCCCCTCCCCATCCCCCCAAAGTCCCACCGCCCAACGGCACCAACATGCGATAATGCCCCGACATAAATTACAGGCGAGTGTAAGGTCGACTTTGGGTAGCACGCGTAATGGCGCGATTTATGCCTCCCGGGGATCCGCCCCCAACCGCCGGGCCCCCGGAGCGAAATTTAAACGGTTCTCAGCCGACCTTTGGCCGCCGATTATTATGTACTCTGATCGGGATAAAGGACCCCTAATAACGACTAGGTTATTAACATTTACAGAAGGGTAGGTTAGGCTATTGGAAACGAGGTTCGAGTCATACCCTTCAACATATCCTTCGATTTCCAGAGAAACGGTATTCAGGATTTTACTTTGAGTAAGTGGTGTAAGGAAACGTTACGAAGCGAACAGTACCGAAATAGTTCAAGTTTGTCATAATACAACACATGGCAGAATTTTTTACCATTATATCTATACTATAGTTTGAACCTATAATATGCTGCAACGATAGTATATAGTCACATGTGTGTTTACCACTTTCATGCGTTAGGGTTTGTTTAACTAAAAGTTACTCTTTTTACTCACCTCTAGTCGATTTTCTGCCTCATCGGCCTTCACCGATTATCGCTAGCGTTCTCTTAAGCATACGATTCCGCGAGCACTATATAACTACAAATTTACCCCTAAATTGGTCACACTGGATATCAAACAAGGGATAATGCTCAGAATATAATAAGGGTGACGATGTTCCCCACCGCAACGTTCAACTTCTATTGAATAATTAATCCGCCGCTGTCGCATCCTGCTCGCTTCAGTACACTTCTTAGAGACGTCCCAGTTCCGTGTTTGCAACACATGTTTTAACCTAGGCAAAAATAATTGATATGTGAGAAATAAAAATTAAATTTCTCATGCACTATTTACATTTATGAAACCTTAAAATGGAAATCCAATTATATGATTAATCAACATCAATTCGCTTCCTCAAACAAATAGACTGTACTCTCATAATATATCGGAAATGATAAAATGAAATAATCATCGATATATTACAAATATTTCTAGTTGTACAAAACAAATATTAGTTTATTATTTTAGGTGGTCCACAAGGTGAAATATCACCATTCATGCGATTTTCTGTCTCCACTCGCTGATTAGATCTTACGCTATAGCGGTTTCGGCTTCCGAATAATTAACCCGACGCTAGATCTAAATTATTCATCTGAATTTTAACCGACCGCTGATACTGTGTTTATCCATTAACGGCCAAATATTGATTCAATTAGGTTTACAACTAGCGGAGCGGGTTGATCCGTTTAACACAGACCTCACAAGGGTCCGCCGGGCAGTATTAGAGCAAAACTTTCACTGATGCTAACCAGCCGAGAGAATGAACTAACGAGAAGACGTTATGAGGGAGTCGAATTACGGTGTTGAAAGCTTAAAAGATTTATATAATATCCATATCAAATGCGAACAATGACTACTGTACCTCGATTCACTCGATAAACTTACATTTTCTGTAAGCCCTCGCAGTTGAGAGTAAATATAAGGAGGTTATTTTTCAGCGTACTACAGTTCACCTGTTACTCCACTTGAAGAAACACGGTTCCTGTACGTTATCGCGCTAATAGTTAACCGCATTTACGACGGAGCTCTCTAGTGTTATAATGGAAAACGGGCTAACCGAGCCAGATAATTTGCCTAAAACCAATTTCGCGATGGGGGGTGGATCTCTGGCCGTGATCTAGGGACATTTGCCGGAAAATAACGCTGGAGGCTGGCGGAGGCGGCCGCAGCGACACCGAAGGGGCGTACCGGGCCCGCATTAGCTTAAATCCCACAGAGCCAGCAGCTTTTCAACCGACAATAAACGGGGAGGGGAAGAAACTTAGACGCCTGTTCCCACAATTAGAACTCACCATCGGGTAATAAGTAATTGAGAAGACATACTAAGTGGGATCACATTCGCCGTTAAACATTTTGCTTCTATCTACAGAACAACGATTTATTTATTATTGGTATAGGCGAAATTAATAAAATAAATAAATGTAATCCAGTTTTATTAAATATTCGCATTTTAAATTAAATGGAGGGACAATACATGAAAAAAATGGTTCAACATTTCTTTTCACCGATGACTACTATCCGAGCTCTACTACTGAAGCGATACTCGCGATACAAGAAATTACAAAGTTGATTTGGAATGGTGACAAAATGTTAACAGTTTCATACAATTAACAGTGATTATGTACCTACTTTAATATAAAAATGTTTATGATTAAATATAAATTCCAGTGGAATGCCTTCATATATAAATAATGATAAATTTATGTAATCTGATACTTTTAAAAATCACTGGGCCAATTTTCCTCTGGTTCGATAACTCGAAAATGAATTAATTATTATTAGTTGTGTGCACGGAGTAATATTATTTTCTTCATATCAACTCGATAATTAGAATGATTCCTTTTAACATAATGTACCTGTCCGGCAGGTAGCCGGCCTGCAACCGCATATTGGCAGATTTCGTACTCGCGATCAGTGGGCCATTTAAATCCGCGCGCCGGCCATCTAATCGGAAAATACAGCAATCGGTATAAAATCATTTTCAGATTTTCCGTTCGAGCGGTCACGTGGACGAAATTGCCCGGCCTCGTACCCGCTCCTAAATCGCGCCGCGAATCTAAATCCAATCCATAAATAGGGCCGAATGTTAGGGCCTAGTGAAGTGCCTAAACTCGCTAATGCCTCGTTGAAATCGGCTTAATAGATCGCTCCTTTCGGGCCTCATTTCTCCGAAATTTCTTTATCCTCAACCGCGGATTACAAATTGAGTGTAAACATATACCACATTATATCATTTCTTAATGGACTTAGGTAAAAATATGCCAGCGAAAAATGAAATTTTCTGCAGCGCTATTTATAAAAATATTGGGTCTGCGATCTCTTTAGCTATAGGGTAGTAATCACGCATTATTATTATTTGGGAATATTTTAACGAATATGACAGTACTGTCACGCAAACGCTCGGATATAATTTGGATAACCCCATCTCATACATCTTCTTATATAATTCTAAACGATTCTGTTACCGGAGTTTGTATTCATTGCCAGATAACGGCGCATAAACGCGTTTCAGTAATTTCATCGGCCCGATAGATTGGAGAATCGAATCTTGGAAGAATGAATTCCTGTTTTTCTTCCCGAAAACCGCGCACACACACACACACACAGACAGTACCGTTGTCCATAATTAAGGAAAGCTATTTTCGGAAATCGGGCGAGACGGAGCCGAACTGGACTCCGCGGTGGCGCCGCTTAATTGTTAATCCTGAGGGGTTGTTGGGAGGGGTGGTGGTGGTGGGACCACCCCCCGTCCCCACCGAGATAACCTTGTTTGGCGCCGAGCACAAAAGCGGAATTACCAGAGTGGTGCACGGGCGGGAAGGGGGACCGAAAGGTAAAGCCGAAAAAAAGGGCGAAACAAAAACAATAAAGTAGTCGGACACAATTTACTTTTTCCTCCTTTTTTCTATTCGTATTCTTTCTTCCTTTTCCTTTTTTTTCGCTGAACAACGCCCCGTTATCTAATTCGGAGCCCGGGCCCGGGGCCGCCCATTTGGCTACGTGATATAACCCGTGGAGTGAGGGGAAGGTTTACGGCCTTCGGTTAAAGGAGTGAGATAAAATTGAATACGGAGTTGAATAACGAATCGAAGGAGAATCGAAGAAATTATTGCGGGCTAAAAATATTTGAAAAATGAGAACACGATCATAATTAGTCACATACTAAAATGTTTATCACCGTGTCTAATTAATTTATAATCATAATTTATGTTTTCTATCATAGAAGTGAATCGAGGTGTAATTCTCTGAAGTCGTTACATTGAACGATTTTCAAGGTAATATAATTAATTATAATAGTCCCCTCCATTAGGCTGATAACGATAAACGCTCAGGGGAGAGAATCGACGGAATGCGACGCTCGGAGGCGTCCGGATCCTGCTCTTACTAGAACCCTACAACGCTTTCAATTCGGCTGCGCGTTACCGGCACGCCGGAATATTAACCGAGAACAAAGAGGGAGAAGTGTAAAGGGCTACTGTCGCAGTCGTCCTCTAACCAAACGTCAAATATTCTGGAGTTGCCTCGGTCGGTGCTATGACCAGCGATATAATCTAAGAACAAATTGCGTTTGAAATTCTGAATCCACGAAATCTTGAGCGCACGAAACGAGGTATTGCAGCAGTATAATTAAAACTTAGGCGTTGACATTATGAGCAAAATAAATTATATACCAGCAATAACATTCGTGAAGACTTCCATAGGTCCTGAAGGATCATAATTTGCGCGTGGGAATAAAATATATCGCATGTAAAAAATATCCCGCTATTAAAATAAGCAGCATATTTCCGCCCCCCCCCCAGAGGATAAATGGACCCAGCGTCGGACAACCGGTTATAAGTTCCCTAACTCCTGGGAATTCGGACTTATCGGAGGCAAAGTGAGAAAGGAATGGCCCTCCCGCCCAGCTCCTCGGCTGTAATCGGGGCCGGGTCCGCGACCTCGGGCCTTTTCAAATTTATTCGTGCTCGCGGGGCTCAAAAAAAAATTGCCCCGCCCGTGAGGTGGGAGGGGGGGAGAGGCCCGACCGCCCGTGATACGAATTTACGGCCGGCCGTTAGGACCCACTTTAAACTTGGACAGTTTAAAGTGTCAACACAGATGCGCCTGATTCATTCCACCCGACTCGAAACCTGAACACCCCCAACCCCCAGCCCGACTACAACCATAATCTGATGAACAAGGACGGGGGGATAACCCGCCCGACCGGATACATACTTCTTCTTTTATCCCCTCGACAACGTTAGTAACGAGTCGTGAAAAGTGCGCCTAACAAATGGAGAACGTCTTATTTGATATTCGGCTAACCTAGGCACGTTAAGCAGTTATTCTCCGAACAACGTTAGTTTGGCTAACCGTTGTGGTATCGTACGGTGTATTCGTTCTTTGTCAATTTTTTGAAATGTGACGATAATAAAAATTATCGGTATTACAGTTAAAGATGGAATAAGAAAATCATACACAAGTTTCCAAGTATTTATGTCCGGGTTATGAGCGTGTACCGGAATTTTTTACTCAATAGGCTCAGCAGTTATAATGTTGCATTTAAAATTTATGCATAGTTGTCACTGAATAATATTTGGAACCCATTCATACAGTAAGAAATAATGGCAGTACGTTAATATGAATTTCCAATATGAAAGTATACCTCTGGACGTTGTAGGTGCCGAAAGTACGACGTTCATTATATACCAATAAACCCGTATCTACCGCAACGAGGTGAATTCTCATTCCAAGTGGGATATCACCTACAAATGAAGTATTTTCGATAATGTCTTTGTTTCGCGAGCGCTTGGAAAGTCGCTTAATTAAAGCCGCCCCTTCAAATAACCCCCTACTCGGCCCTTGACGACCTCAATTACCTCAATTAACTGTATCTGTTTGAATAGAGCAGTTGGCAATTTGCTGGCGTTGTATAGCCCGGGACGGTGGAGCGCCAACCCCGCACCAACCACCCCCTCCCTCTACGCCTAATTAACTCCCTCTCCCTCTCTCACTCTCACTCGCTCTCCCTCTCTCTCACTGGACCTCTTTCTCGCCTTTGGCGACCCGCAAGTGGCGGTCACCTCACCCACACCCAGCGCCAATCACCCTCGGCGCCTCTCTCTCTACCTTGTCGTTACAGAAAGGCAAAATTATATATATATATATATATATATATATATATATATATATATATATATATATATCTGGTTCATGAGACAGTTTTGGTGGTTTCAGAGTGCAAAACATTCACTTATCGCAATCAACATTATAGGAAAATTCGGAGAAATTATCGTGCTAGAATAATTAGATATTTGAAGTAATCGAGAAACTGAATGATACTATTTCACGTTAATTAAGATATTTTTAAAATTATTTTTGTAATCTCCCGTAATGTGAATATATATAAATGTTACACTTCGAACCAGAAGTGTGTCAACATTTAGAAACCGATGGCCTGGAAACGGTCAAATATCGACAGTAGAGGAAATGAAAATAATAGCATTTATCCACTGTATCAAAGTATACTCTGAGTGTTGAGGCCATACTGCAACGACACCGCATTTATCCGAGACGATTATCCAGAAAATATAAACCGCTCGGAAAATTACCGCTCGGAACATTTTAGAGAATCGAACAAGGTTTCTATGCGGGCTTTAAGACTTTAATATTCAAACCTTGATAAGGGATTATTGTTCTGAATTTTCAGAACATGGCATATTTTATGCTCCATCGAATATAGATCCCATTTTCCTCGCAACTGCGCTGTTGTTTATAATTGGGGTCATGCATGACTCCCTACTATATCAGGTAAATATATCCTTCTTTCAGGGAGAGCTATAAAATTTCGTGGCTAAACCGTGCTAAGCACATGCTTAGTTCTTATACTGACATTATACCAGACCTACATCGGAAATTTTATAAAATGAGTAGTTAATTTGGATTTAAAGTTATATAGAAACGAAAACCTGAAATAATTTCAAGTGGTTAATTTGAAATACATTTTCCTTGCATTTATTTAAAAAATTGCGTATACTACAGATACACATGTACAATATCTTATTCCAGTACTCGATATTTAGGCCCAGTATAGAAGATAACGGCGTAGGTAAAATTAAAATAAAATTGGATACACTGAAAAATAAAATAGGCACCGTAATCAAATATAATCGTAATGAAATATATCAGTTGAAGTACGTCGTCACAGATGGAAAAAATAATTTGAGATATCCAATTCGAAATTAGATCAATTTCATTGTTTCAGTTATGAAGTTACCATGTAAAATACTTTCCAAGGCGCCAATTTTAGTTAGGTATTAACGAGATGCGCATTTTGCGAGTAGAAAATTCAATCTGATTAAAAACATCGTTAATATTCACTTAGAAAACACATACATGTTTACGGGGCACGTAAGAGCAACTATTGGTCATTAGTTACCGTGTAGTTTTACAGGTAAAACAACGGACCCGCACGACTTCATTTACTTGCTTGGATATTTGGTTTATAGTAAGCGTGCTTCAAACTTTCGGGGAAAAGGAGTTTCCTTTTCATGGTCCAAAAGGTTATTGTATCAGAGATTTCGTATTCTAATGCATATTTTTTTCTGACGAGAAAGGAGAGATTTTCGTCTGCAAATTACCCCCTGATCTCCCAACTTGGTCAAATTCAGTGGGAGACTAGCGCTTCAAACATTTTTCGTACCTTCCGAAACTTTCTCAAACTACAGAATTAGCGTTTTCAGCTTCCCCCGGCGAAGGATAACGCAACTTAAATGGGCACATTGAATCACTCGTAACTTTTTACAGTACAGTTTCAACATTTTTTTTAGTTTATCTAATGTAACCTATTTATATTCGGTGTTGTACGGGATATATGACCGTCTTTCAACTACCTACGAAAATATAACCATCGAAAACAAATGTACCAGTTTTTAAAAATATTTAGATCACACTAAAACTCTCTTTCAACTCAATACGAATGGAAGGAGAGACTCAAATAAACCACTCACTCAAATAAACTGGAGTGGCCAAGACGGCATTGGGTATACTACGCCAGCAAGCATTTAAGTGTTGTGGGCATAGTATTAGCGCCGTGTTCTTTTAATTAAATAGTACCCGGTTCTTATTATTATAATGTACTTTGATATTCCCGGAATTGTTTTCTACTATTTTTATGCGAAAAATTTCGCCCGAGTTTCTGCGTAAATTACAACAAAAGTTAAAAAGTATCTCCAACCGCCTTGCAGGAGGAATTAATGATTTGAAGCCACCAAGAAAGTGGAGACATATTCGCATTGTCTAATATCACAGTTCAAATGCTCAGCTCTATGGTTCCTGGTAAAGGGCCGGGATGATATGGTGGGTAACTAAGAAAGTTATTTCTTCCAGACGCCCAGAGCTGGTGAATTTCTTTTTTGTCCGGGGGCGACGAACCGAAACCGAGCCATTTTTCAATTCCGGGCCGTAAAGCCCGGCGGGGACCTCCGCCCTCCCAAAAATGAAAAACAGCCTAATTAGCCGGAATGGACGATTAAGGAAACCCAATTTGGTGGGAGGACCGCCGCCCCCGCCTCCACCACCTCTCTTAAAACTTCCAACAGTTCCGTAAATAATGGAACGCTATTATTAATAAAGCGGAAGAGGCCAGGTGCCTCACCTTGGCGCCATGAATTGTTCACGGGAGAAGAAAATTAATTCCGTGCGGAATGCGGAAAACAATATCAGAAATTATTCAGGACCCCCCGCCACCCTAATCAAACAACTATGTTCATCCGCTCCCTAAGACTTCAATTTGGGCTGCATCGTTCTGCAAAGTAATTCAATTTCTATTATTATTTACTAATTATATATTTATGTATATAAGAATGAATCATTTTTTTTAATAGTCGAACATTTAATAAAACTTTTTCTTTAAATTTCAGTATAGATGAACCGAAGTTGAGTGGAGGCAGGAGGATGAAGTAACTTTTTTCATATCCTAAGTTGGGTCTTTTAGCGATGGCAGTGTTGCCACCCAGTGGAGCATTTAAATTAGCCACGTATGAGAAGTTTTTCATTGTTTTTTCCCCCCTTTTATACTAGGGGCTTTATTAGAAACAAACGATGAGACGCATTAATGTTTCAAAATTGCGAATTGTGCTTTGGTAATTAAAATACTGAGGATATTTATATGACTCGGTGTTAAATATGGCGTTCTAATAATCAATTTACCTCTCAATTTACTTCATTAATCTATCAATCTTGCGGTGAAATTCAAAACTGTAATATTTCAGACTCTTCCAACATTCCACCATTCTTATTAGCGACTCCTGTTTCCCTTCCTTTGAATGGAACAATGAATACCACTGTATATCACTGACAAGTGTGAGATATAAACAACATGAGGGGCGAGATCGCAGGACTAGGATTATATTTCATATTATCGTATAAATAATAATGTTATCACTATTCAATTTTATTTAAAATCTGTTCACCAAAATGAATCTTTTTCTACCTTTGGAATAACAAAACTTACTTCTCAATTGGGTTCAAGCACTAGGTATTGAATATATTCAATATACTGGGCTAATCGGATCCCCTAATATATATGGACTGGATTGGTCAGTCTATCTCGTGTGCCGTCCTCCCAGTTGACTTAAGCTAACCCCTCTCTGTTAGTTACGACAATATAGCCTACATTAGTTGTCGGGGGGGTGGAGCCGTTTTGCCTCATAATCTGGCGCTAATGCGGGACTCGGGCTCCGTTTGACGGCAGCTTTCTAAAGGGCGGACGAAGGCCCGTCAAAGTTGAATGGGGCAGCCCCGCCCCATTCAGACGCATTAATTGTTTCGGGACTTCCTCCGGAGGCTTTAAAAGCTTTGCCGGCTCGGACCGGCTTTGCGGGGTTTTGTGCATCCCCTTGACTCCCCGGCCCCATCTGTTGAACATCATTTCCGGAATGATTTATAAAACGTAATTGAGGCCGAGGGATAAAGCGAGGAAATCCGGCCGGCCTTTAAACCATTTAACCCTTGCATTAAGTAATTATTCTGGCATCTGATTAGATTTAGACATTTCCTCAGAGAAGTTTCTTTTCGGTAGAAACTTGAGCTTTTCATTTGTCAGATCTGAAACTGGGATTAATGTACTGATCGAAAATGTTTTTCGCTTGTAGTGCCATCAAATTTAGTGAATCATTCCAGTAAAATAACGGAATATATGTTCCGTACATGATGAATATTCAACATCGATAACTTAGGTAATTACCTGATTGACCCCAGAATTCAGAAGAAGCGATAAAATAAACGTTACTGAGAATCCCTAATATTTTCTTATAAAAAGTATGAAAGCTAAACGAAAAAAAATATCAGTACTCGCTCCAAATTTTCGAACCCTCATTAAACAAGATTTTCTTTTGACTCAGTCCCTGACGCAATCTAATTCCTAAATTTTAATTACCTCCCCGCCCTCCACAACCCAAAACAACCAAGAAGAACAACTTTCACTGAACTTTCATCTTATGCCATTGTTCGAAAATTCACCCCCCTCCTCCCTGGCGTTGCCACCCACCAGGGTGAAACTGGTGAGAGAAGTTTCCGAGATGGCTCTTATCCGCTTTATTTCCGCCCAATTAACCAATTATCCGATATTATAAAACACTTAGGGCGGAATTATACCTGTAAAATTGAATTCGGAGCTCCACCCCGAAACCCCGCTTGAGAACACTGCCTCGCGTCCTTGGGTATAAATATACCCAACCCTGGGTTTATAACGGAAATATAAATTGATTTGTGCGGTATTAAAAATATTGCCACTATTAAAATAGGCTTAATATAACAGCAGTGTTGTTCATTTAATAATTATTTAAATCTTCTTTAAATTTTCTTAGATTTCTTAAAATTTCTTAGATTTATATTAATAGAAGCGAGGCAATCAAAGGTTCCACGTTCTGATTTCTACACTCCTCTTGGAACTCATTTTACGTATTTGCTCTTCGGTATATTTCCTTCCGCGGTTTTCCTTTCGGTCCAGTGCCATACGAGATCTCTTAGCAACCAGCGGGTAGCCGGTGGATTGGCTCTCGCGCGGGAGGTCCCTCTCGGGGCTACGGGAAGTAGTGTGTACGGGGTTGGGCACGGGTTGAGGAACTTCGGCGGGTGGTTTTTCGTGTCGGGTGGACAATCGGGCGGTCTTAGCGGATGGGGAAGGAGGAAGCGGCTTTTGTTCGGTTTTGTTCCGGTCCGGCGGTGTAGGACTATCACTTCGCGCCCTAGTTTCGAGGAAAACCCGACAATCCGTACTCGAAATGGCCTCGTTTCTGTCTTCATTTATCGGAGTTTTATCGCCTGTATGCTCTGACGAATTATCTGGACTGTCGGTTAATCGACACTCTCTACAATCCCTTACCCCCGCCTCAAATTGCGTCTTCATTTGACGCCTTCCTGCTTCTTCCTGTCTCGTTTCAAGATACTTACTAGGTAAATGGTAAGCATCATTAATTGGGCTATCTCCGGTTGACGTTTCGCTCGACTCTTTCTCTTGTCCGCTACTTAGATCCTGCTTGATGGTCTTTTCGATGGTTCCCATTTCGTTGTCCGCATTCAGATCCCTCTTTGAATGGGCGACTTGCTTGAGCATCTCTCTGCGCACCAACCTCCAGTCAATTTCTGTCAACTTCTAACAGATATAATTTTATAACTGATAATTCATCGCTAGCACTGAATTACACGCACATAGGTGACGAGAATATAGTTATGACATGATTTAATTGAAATATAATCATCATCATCGACCGTCGTCTATTTAGGACGGGCATTATAATAGCAGCAATAGTGTATAAAACTACGAAAAAAAAATGTTGCTAAGGAAACATTCAAAAGGGGTGAAAATCTAACCATGGGCGGGGGTTGGGTTCTGATAGCGTCTTTAAGGGCCGGGGACATCGGAGTATCCTTCCACCTTTTCCCGACTTCGTCGTAGAGCCCGGTCAGTGAGGGGCGATGATTTCTGGCGGGGCAGACGGCCTCGTGATCGTCGATGCGCTCGTAGCCGAAGTATCGTCGGCAGTAGGGGCACTGCCGCCTTTCCTCCTCCAGCCTGGCTATCAGGCGCTCCTCGGTCTCGTCCCCCTGTTCGTCACCTCCATCGAACCCGGCCTCCCCTACACTCTCCCGCGAGTCGTCTACCTTCGGCCCCTTCAACTGCATTATGATGCGGGTCCTCCGGTGGTGGATCGGGGGTAAATCCATGATCGATCGATCGCAGGACCAACGAAACCTGCTTTACAGAGTATGCGAATAATCGGACTTGTATTTGTAATTAGCACGAAAATTTCGTTTCCTAGCATTCCCTACTTATACCAGCTTCATCTCGATTGTATACACATATATGTTTGGAATTTTCAGAATTTATACCGACCCAGTGAGTGGCCTATTCCTGTTAACCGTTTACGTGTTTACAAAATCATTCAAATTCCAGGTCGTGCACTGTACACGCGGGACACTGTTCGGGACGCCATTCCCTCGTCACCGAGATAACCGCCCTATCCCTCTATCCGCGCCACTTACCCAGCGAGAATGGGCCTAAGTAAGAGTCGGAAAATCGGCAGAGTGATGATATTACGGCGGTTCGTGTTTAAAAAAGAAATAAATTATTACACACTCAACTTTCTTATAGCGTTCCAATTTCAATTTCGAAAATTGCTTCTCCTCGCGCCTTTCTCTCCTTTCCGATGCGTACAATTATCGGTTGCGGGGCGGGAGGTGGGAGGGTGGTTAGGGGTGAGAGGGTGGGGTCGGATTATTATAATCGGCGTAAAGGGGTCGAGTCGGCCAATGGGGGCGGGATGGGAGAAGGCATAGTAATAACCGGTTTAAAGCGGCTAGAGCCGAGAGTCGGACTGACTGCTAATGCCGAAGAGTAATAGTCCGGGGCTGAAGGGCATGGGTAGGGTAATACCCTACGCGGCATGGGCGCAGGCGTCCACTCTTAATAGCGGGGGCGGCCGCCTCCCCAGGACCAGTGCTGCGCCCCTGCCAGATAATCGGATTCACGATAATTCCTCTTTAGTGGTTTCCACAACAACTGGCAACAGATTTGCAGTGCCAAGTGCGGTGGGAGGGGGGCTCAAACTAATTGTTTTTCAGACAATTGGAGTCAAATAAAAGGGTTCGGGTCCTTATTGTTTTTTTTATTTCCCCTTCCTTCCTTTTATTAAAGGGGAGTAAAGAATTCTCGAGATGAATAAGAGGATTGATGAATCTACCCTGAGGTTTCCGATTGTTTTGAAATAAATTAGATTATGTAAATGGTTTCAGTCGTTCCGACTTATTACATTTTAATTGTATGAAAATTCGTCCGGGTACTCGAATCAATATGCGTTCTAAATATTTTCTATTTGCATAAATATAAAAACTATTATATTATAAATATTTTTATAAAAATGTAGCCATGTATACGTCGAATTTTAGGCGGGGGGAATATCTCATTTTGTTGTATTTGTATCTAGACATGTTTATTCATAATAAGGCATAATTTGAGACATGCTCTGTAGCAATTTCACCACTAAAATTCGCGTACCTTATAATTCCCTTCTAATTTTATTTACAATTATATTTATAGTCGCAGTTAATTACAACATAGTTGGATACAATACGTGTATCCAAATACATTACGTGTACTCAAATATATTATGATAATCGACGTCAGAATTATATTAATACTTATCCAGAAAAATTTATACTTCTTGCCACTCATGTTGCATTTCCTAATGTCCCTCGTGTTCCGTTTATTTGAGTCTCAATTGCTATAAAGTCATGTCCCGATAACTCTTGTGCATCTCGATATATATTAAAAGTAAATAACATATAAATGATTATTCTTGATAGTTACCAGAAATAATCAATTAATATTTTGGTAATAAACAGACAAATGAGACATAATGTTGTTTTACTTACTCACGCTAGAGGTTGATCACATGTTACATCCAGGCCGACCATTCATAATATAACGAATCATTCGATTGTTGTTCACATGTACAATATATTTCCATCATCGGGTAATCGGCTTGCGCTATATATGCGCGAGAATTATAGATCAAAGGGTAGATTTGTTAATCCTTCTTAATAGTGATGTAATATAAAATTATTGAATTTGTATTATACTGAGTAAAGTGGAATAAGCCTTGCTTGAATGATCCAAATTCAAGGTTTCCAATCGGGCTGCTTGGGATGCGTACAGTCATTCCTTCTGAACGTGAGCTACATACAAATGCAATGCATGAATTGGTTCACACTCAATGAGTACCAGTAATCCTAAACAAATTTATAACTGGTCAAAGAAAAAATTATAGTAAATTATTATCTGTACATTAATGAAGGATTGCAAATAAATTGTTATAGATATTACATATATTATATATATATTATAGATGTTAGATATATATAAATAAAGAACAACTCTAGATATCAAGGTTTTACTAACTTGATAAGGGAGGGGGTAAAAAGTGTACTGAATAACTTATTCTTCGGGAATGCCTTTTTCGCATACGACAATTGAGCTTTAAACTGTATAGGGCCCTAGGCTGGTATCGACTGTAAAAAGTTTACTGTGAAATGGAGAATGTGCCCGAATGTTTATACTCGAACCGAGTACGATCCCCTTTTAAGGACAATCGAATTCCAGACTTACAGTCAAAACTGAGTGAATTTAATTTTATAGTATTCGTGATTCCATGCTTTCACGTTCTCAAATTCAGTATTAATTCACTCAAACTGCTCTATTCTAGAGTGTTCAAGCGAATACAGAGGAATTATATAAAGACGTACGTATAACGTTCTACTGGAAGGAATATATACAATCGCATGCAGTGTTAATTGCACTCAGTGTCATGCAGTAAACGTGCTGAAAGTCTTAACTTAGTTCTCGTTCACTGCAACTGCTAGGATGAGAAGAGGCCAGCACCTTCCTCGGCTTCCTCGACCGGTGATTTCACTCAGGGGATGGGACGACACTGAGGAGGGCGTCTTCTCGGTTGGTTGGGCGGACGGGAGTTACCTTACCTTTCTTCCCGTCTACACCTACTGTTTTTAAGATATAAAAATTGGCATGCTTTCGCGTACTGTGATTTTTACTGTGGTCATTCAATTATTAAACATGCAAACAGGGTTTTTTTGTCGATTATTTAAACGCTATTGACACTTTGAAAAAAGACCATTCTTTAACTTTATTCAAATTAAGTATTATGTCGATCAAATTGATCTCATCTAGCGTATTCAGGTATATATACAATCGCATGCAGTGTTAATTGCACTCAGTGTCATGCAGTAAACGTGCTGAAAGTCTTAACTTAGTTCTCGTTCACTGCAACTGCTAGGATGAGAAGAGGCCAGCACCTTCCTCGGCTTCCTCGACCGGTGATTTCACTCAGGGGATGGGACGACACTGAGGAGGGCGTCTTCTCGGTTGGTTGGGCGGACGGGAGTTACCTTACCTTTGTTCCCGTCTACACCTACTGTTTTTAAGATATAAAAATTGGCATGCTTTCACGTACTGTGATTTTTACTGTGGTCATTCAATTATTAAACATGCAAACAGTGTTGATTGTTGATTGTTTAAACTCTAGTGACGCATTAATAAATAATTTGCATGCTTTCTATGAGAGAGCGGAGTGGACTATGAGAAATTGCGTCTACGTTGTATGTCGTACAATGGAAATTTGAACTTTGTCCGTTTAATGACTCTTGTTGTGCAGGCAGTGGGAGGTACGGACGCCATTTTATGTCGATTTTTGAAATATTTAAAACTGCATATTTCCTGGGGTTTGATTTCATGAATTGTGTATGTTCAAAATATTGTATATTGTTTATTTGAATTTTCCTTATTAGTAGTTATTCAATAAACTATTTCTTTGTGTTTGCATATATATATATATATATATATATATATATATATATATATGTGTGTGTGTGTGTGTGTGTGTGTGTGTGTGTGTGTGTGTGTGTTAATGAGAAAAACAAAAAATCGTCATCGTTTTTATCTATACCTTATATAGTAGCAGTTAAAGAAACCATTCTTCGAAGGATCTGGGGGACGGAATATGTACAATTATATACAATGTTAATTTCATGCATAAAACAATACAAATGTCTTACATTCTACTACTTGCACCTATTTGTGACTATTTTAATATTATATTTACTATCTTAATATGTTATATATTTAAAACATTATTATTTTAAAGGATTTTTTGAACTCATAATCTTTACCCGTCCATTAGGTCTCTAATTTATAATCTCGTAGGTTTACTTTAATTTACCTTATTTAAAGAGCATAAATAATTGACTTAGTAGTAGTTTCATATAATTTAACGGGTAATAAACAAATAATAATCGGTAAATATTATAGTTTAATTGTTCCGCAGTTCTGCATGCGCTAGAACTAAGGGAACGGCATAAAGCGTTCGCAAAAATTCTTACCCTTATTCTGGTCTACAGCTCTTGTTTTAAGATATAAAAATCGGCCGTGCTTCCTCGCCAAGAACTGGACATACAATGAGAAAAGTTGTTTACGCACTAGGTCGGACAATAGAGACCTGAACTTCGACCGCTCTAATCCTCTCGGTGTTCGGGATCAACAACTCAGCAACGCCGTTTCTTGCCCATTTTAGAAATATTTAAAACATTTCGATTTGAGCAGTTTTTTGAAAATATTTCAATTTCCCTTCATGAATTATTCCAGCGCATAATATTTAAAATATTGTATTTCAATTCTCTCAATAGAAGGAAGCAAATAAAAAGCTCCTTCGAATTTTTGTATATATTATTGAGAAATAATGACATCGTAATGATTAAATTTGATATTAATTTATGATATTAATGAAAAATGATATTATTTTCGAAATGTATAGTTTATTGGTACACTATTTTTTCGGTTTTTTTATTTTGTTTATATTTTACTTTTATATATTATTGAGAATTAATGACATTGTAATGATTATCATGACTTTATACACATAAAACACTTTATAGATATAACTTTAGTTAAGTACATTTATGCACCACCCTCAAAGGGCGCTATTTTATCGATGCTGGTGCACCCAACGAAGTTTAATTAAGTACATTTATGCACTACTCTCAGGGGGGTGCTATTTTATCGGTGCTAGTGCACTCAACTAACTTTAATTAAGTATATTTCCGCACCACACTCAGGGGTGCTAGTTAAAGGGTATAAATGCACCCAACGAAGTTTAATTAAGTACATTTATGCACTACCCTCAGGGGCGCTATTTTATCGGTGCTAGTGCACTCAACTAACTTTAATTAAGTATATTTCCGCACCACACTCACTAGTTTATAAATGCACCCAACGAAGTTTAATTAAGTACATTTGGCACTACTCTAGGTTTTTATCGGTGCTAGTGCACTCAACTAACTTTAATTAAGTATATTTCCGCACCACACTCAGGGCAGTTAAAGGGTATAAATGCACCCAACGAAGTTTAATTAAGTACATTTATGCACTACCCTCAGGGGGCGCTATTTTATCGGTGCTAGTGCACTCAACTAACTTTAATTAAGTATATTTCCGCACCAAACTCAGGGGAGTGCTAGTTAATAGGTATAAATGCACCCAACGATGTTTAATTAAATACATTTATGCACTACTCTCAGGGGGGTGCTATTTTATCGGTGCTAATGCACTCAACTAACTTTAATTAAGTATATTTCCGCACCACACTCAGGTGGGTGCTAGTTAAAGGGTATAAATGCACCCAACGAAGTTTAATTAAGTACATTTATGCACCACCCTCAGGGGACGCTATTTTTTCGGTGCTAGTGCACTCAACTAACTTTAATTAAGCATATTTCCGCACCAAACTCAGGGGAGTGCTAGTTAATAGGTATAAATGAACCCAACGAAGTTTAATTAAGTAAATTTATGCACTGCTCTCAGGGGCGTGCTATTTTATCGGTGCTAGTGCACTCAACTAACTTTAATTAAGTATATTTCTGCACCACACTCAGGGGGTGCTAGTTAATGGGTATAAATGCCATCAACGAAGTTTAATTAAGTACATTTATGCACCACCCTCAGGGAGCGCTATTTTATCGGTGCAAGTGCACCCAAAGATGTTTAATTAAGTACACTTATGCACAACCGTCAGGGGGGCTAGTTTTTTCAGTGCAAGTGCACCCAACGAAATTTAATTAAGTACATTTCCGCAACACACTCAGGGGGGTGTTGGGTAAGGGGTGTAAATGCACCCAACGAGTTGTGTACATTTCCGAATTGTAACGATTATCTTGGTATTTCTTTGGAAATTTTTAGTTTATTGGTACACTTTTTTCGATTTTTATGATGTTTTTTAATTAGTTCCTCAGGAATTATGTAAATACATAGTACCGAAAATCGTTAATTTTCATTAGCCTTAATAATGAATAGCAAAGAGCAAATTACGAACTTTTCACGAATTAATTAATATTTTAATCGCTATAAATTTTTGAATAACGGTTCAGAACTAGCTATTAGATTGATTATTTTCTCTTAAATGGGATTATCTTCTGCTCAATCTCCCCCTTTTCATTTTTCCGTTTATTGAGATTTATAGTTTACAATTATAGTAATTTGAAAATCCACTTTATTGTCAGGATGCGACAACTCTAACTGGGACTCGAATATATTCCCCTAGTTATTAACTTCAGACGCCCGAGCCCGAATCTCCACAATCCTATAATTGGGTCTGTTTTTTGGCCTCGAATTACACCTGGACCTGCGTTCATTGTAATTCGAATTTATTATCATATTCATAACTCGCTCTACGGGATCGACTCTAAACCGGAGAATCGGTTGTGACAAGGGTTCGGGTCCCAGCGTAAAGCCGAACAAAATACGCCTAACGACGTTTCGTCTTCGAATTATCTCGGGATGAAGTTCGGCCAATCGAGTCTGTGACTTACGCTTCTTTTGAGTAAAATCGTAAATGGTAAACTTAACCATAGTATTGAGTTAAAAAGATAGAAGACTCCAGCTATATTTTATCTAACATTAAACATCATATGGTTACATTGTATTTTCTCTTGTTTTCAGAATTATTATAATTATAAATAAATAGTACAACCTAATAAATAGTACTTATTTAGCGTAAAACCAAATTAAAACTATAATGTCCCATTCAGTAAACATATTTGACTTCATAGGAATAAGATTGTGATTGACATTTGGATTGTGACAATATCAATTTTTATTATTAGAGCGTATAACAGTTATAAACCAAGGTATGATCGAATATGTTTCATAGATACTTTATCCTCGAAATAATTGGTCGTACACTATACTCCAGTACACACGCAACACATAAATAAATGAGTTCCGAGAGAACTACACCTCGCTAGTATACTCCGGAAGTTCGATATATTAAAGTTTCCTTTTTGTTGCGAATGACTCCAGAACAATAAGGAACTCAGTTCTAACCATATAGCGCAAAACAAATCTGACTGGTTTTTGCATGAGACCCATCAATAATCATAAATAATTGTATATTCCATCTGAAATTAATTTAAGAAGAAAGTTTGAGAATTGATGTCACATGCAAGTGTATGCAACAGGACCAAATAATTTATTTAAACAATAGATCTTTCGTGGTTTGGATAATTTTCTTAAAAATGAGTTGACAGTGTAAGTCTCGAACGAATCCGGCAGGCGTCGAACTGCGCGAGCGGTGGATAAAAAAAGGTATTGAATTAAGCGGACGAAATTAACCGCAATGCGGATGAGGAGCCGCGTATCCCGGCCTCATCCCTCCGAGTGTTGTTCGCCTCCTAACAAATAACAAGCCTAGTTCAGCAGTTAATTAGAAACTGGCAGGGGCGCGCGTTAATTCTCCAAGTTTGGGTTCTGGGCCACGCTTCAATGCTGATTAGTATCCGTCCTTAGAGCGCCGCTAATGGATTTATTTACCTTCAGCTTAACAGCTATTAAAGACACAACTCAAGACATTTTTCGTGGCCACCGCGCTCTTTCGAGTCCCTGCCGGCTCTTAATACCGCTCTTATAAACAGGCCTTCAGGAGTTGATAGAAGAGGGTGGTGAAAACTGACATAAATAGCGCGGATACTTCCCGGTTGACAGTTTGTATCAAGGGCTTTCCCAATCAGGTTTCCGTGAAGATATTCAAGTGTTTGGGGCCAGGTAATAATTAGAGGATTCATATGTCGTATATTATACTATGGGATAATATACGGTATAAGGTAAGGTAATTTCATTGTATTGAATAAAGGCAGAACACTGCCTTATATCTGGACATACCGATTGTTCTTTGGATTTGTCTTATATTCGGGCCATATTCCCTTATCGGTACACATGCTGATAGGCAATATAATAGATAGAGTTATTCCAATCGGGAATGTACGACAGAACATAGTTATCCAAAAATATCATATCTAATCTGTGGTTATCCTGGATAATGTTTTTACTCGAACAAGACAATTTGAGTGACTGGACTGGTTTAATATTTCATGCTCCTGCGTACTCTCACCCCGCCTAAGCAGTTGCCGAACTGAAAAAGTTGGAGGGCGGTCGCGGTTTATAGACAGAAGCCGGGCATAATATCCCTATTTTATCTCACCGAACTAGTACATGAAAATTAGTATTTCTTTCGCGTGTACGATGCGACAAGCAATTTTTTTCAATATTAATTAATTTTTCATTAAATAATCAAACGCCTATTTGGACAGGGTTCAGCTACATGCTATCGCCGTTAATATATTGAGCATCCATGTGTACTGAAGGAATGATATTGACGATGGCGGGAATTAGAAACCGGACTTATTTAGCATAAATATTCTAATGCAGACTGCAATATCCGCTCTCTGGTTTTCTCAACCAAAAGTAGACTCACAAAAATTGCCTAATTATATCGGTAACCGGTAGTAGTGTCCCAGCTCTTATATGCTGTTCACACCACACACTGAAAAAACCCAGCCTCTAGTTACTGTAAATAGAAGATTGATTATATGGTTAAGTAACGTGAAATAAATCCGATTACGGACCTGGGCATCCAGTGACGTTAATTGGTGCGAGGCTCCGCCATTCATAAAGGAGTTGGAAGGACAAGCGTTAATCGCCAGGGCGTGCTCAAATAACGAGGGGCATAAGCGGGCTAAGTGTAAAAATCCCGGGGAAAGGGCGCTCGTTATTTTTGAGGATGGAAAGGGTGTAAGAGGCATAATTTACTCTTTCATTTGTCAGACGGTCGGAGGGTTGGGGCGCTAAGCGGACAAGTTAAAAGTTGAAGTTTGTTGGGAAGGGGAAAGTGGAAAGTGGGGGAATGAGCGATGAAAGGGGGAGGAGGTAGATGAGGGCCTGTTTATTTTTCAGCGGTTCAACCCTTCGGAAGGAGGGGGTATCTATCCCCGCCTCCTGGATACCGCCCTTTATCCCCTCACACCCGGCCTTTCTCCGTCCCCATCCCCCTTCATCACACCCTCTTCTGCAAGGCGATGGAAAGGGGGAAAGTAATTGATGAGCGGTGTCTGGGCCCGGATCGCCCCCGTTTGGGACCTACCACTCTGATGATGCCCTTCCAACTGATGTGACTTACTGAACGAGCCTATTTGGTATCGTATAACTAATATGCCGTTAAAGTGGAGGCCTCGAAGACAATATCCTGCCGTCACAAATAGCACAAAACAATCATTTACATTGTGAATTTTTACATTGTAAAAAACAACATTGTGAGGCGAATTACAGTGACAGAAATTCTTAGAGCCTGAGCGGGTGTCGTTGTCACAAAGCAACATTGTTCACGACAGCAAAACAGGTTATAAAGTATTCCATATATCAATTTCTCACTATATTTCTGTATAGCACTATCCATTATTAATATCACCAAGCAGTTAAATGCATGATGAAGAACCGGTCAATTTAAAAAAAAGTCGAGTGAATACATAAAATTGCAAGAGTGATGACAGGGCAGACCCTCGAAAATTCTCGAGGACAAACACCTTAGATTTATTATGTATTCCTTGTAGCTGAAATTGGGGAGGGAAGTTGGCAAAATAGAGGGCTCTCGTCCTTAAAATACAGCATATGGTGTACGCTACTATTAATGTCGGTCGTAAGATATCCCTTATTGAATGTTGAAAGATTCATTCAACATTCCACGATTCCCCAGCTATTAAGGTACTGTAAATAATATTCCACTTATTTTCTGGTTATTTTTTGGAATACTACCGGTGATCGCGAATCTAATAATGTGTTTCTTTTCGTTCTGACAGACTTATATACTTCATCCGTTCAGACATTATAAGCATTATAAGTACCGAACTTTAATATAAATGCAAGTAATGTAGAACTGTAAGATCGGTTCAGTGCTGGGCAATCTTATGAACCGAAATCTGTAAAATAACGGCGGATTTTGGAGAGATAGATGCAGAAGTGAAGGGCAAACATTTTCAACAGTGCGGCTGTAGACTACCTCTCACCCCGCAACTTTTAATGTAGCCTCGGAGAGTGGGAAGGGGGTCCCCTCTTGAAAGTTACTTTCTGTCTGGTGGCTGAGCTTCAACACCGCCGAAAGAACTTCGCCTTCGTCTTTTAATGGATTCCCGACTTATACTCGTCCCGGCGTTGGCCCCTAAAAAGGCCTCCGCCATCCGATAAGTCTTTCCCGGCTTTATTGCGGATAAAATTCGCGAGCCGAACAACAGGAGCCGGAAACAGGACAAGCTATGAAGACAAAAGTAACGATTCTGTTCACTTACGCACTTGAAGATGGAAAATGCGTAAAGTTTGGCTAAAGTACTGAAATGGTTTGACTGAATTTAGAAACTCTCTATACAAACAAAAGTTATTATAAAATATTTATCGTGTTCCGGAGCGATTTGAGCTCTTCTCCCAATTATATTTAATTGAACGAATACCAATTACCGGACATTCAATAGGTCCTGAATAAGGAGGCCTTAATTAATTTGAGAGGTCCGGTAAAGCTTATATTTCGGGAAACTTACGGCTAAGTGCCGACATGTATAAAATTACTGCAGCGATGTATTTATTCAGTTATAAATTGGTAATAAAAAGGTCTATTAAGAAGAAATTTTTAACAACAGTACAATTTACAATGATGTATAGACGTGGTGCAAGGTTCAATTGGTAAAGAATAGTTTCCAATTCGAAACGCATCACCAGATGAAATAGGCAATTCCTTACATCCAAACAGCCTTAATACATTATTTAAATGTAGATAATGTTCAAAACCTGAAATCAGACGTGATATTATGGCATATTTAGATTTTTTTTAGACAAGATATAACGATTGAATTAATGATTTATACCTTCTCAATTCGCACGCAGTGACTGTAGTATATGATGTTGAATTTATAGTTTAGTTACAGTCTGTTGACCTAACATTGATCATCGGTCTGTATTGGAGGACGGGAGCCAATAAATTAATTGCTCCGGGCGATAATAAAGCGCGTCAATTGTGTGGGGCAGATAAGGGGGGTTGTCAGAGGCAGGCGTTGCCGGGGCGTGGGCGGCCAGTTGAAGGACGACTCGTGAGGGCGGTCGGAGGGGGCGGCGGGGGCGGCGGGGTTGAGGCTGGCAGTAATTCATGGCCCTCCCTAATTCCGAGCCGCCTTACACAGTCGCCGGTGTCCCTTTGTAATCTCCCGACACTTCACTTTCCAAGATTATGGGGGGGGGGAAAAATATAGTGCCCGGTCCCCGGTGTCGTCCCTTCAAATCAGTGCCTCGTGGCCAGGGGCGTGAGGGGGCCGCCTACTCCACCGCCCGAGGCCTAAAAATGTCTCCGCCGCCAATTTATTAAGGCCGCAGTTTTTTCTTTCGGAGCCCGAGCTCGGGCCTCCTCCCTCCGGATTAACTTCGGCTCTAAACGCGGGAGCGACTCCGGATAATGTCCCGGCCCGGAAAAGTGTACTCTAGGAATAATCAACCTCGGTTTACATTACTTTGGCCTCTTCGTGTCGCGATACATATTACCCAACTCCTCCTAATAATTGCACGGGCAACCTGAAATAAAATTTTTTATAATCGAAAAACCGGCCGGATAGAACAGAAATTGTAGTATTCGCTGAAATAGAAGCCGGAAACATTCTATTTCAAGTAGGGATCGGAATAAATCTTTTTTACGCTATTAGTCTATAAACTAGTGCGGATGGAGTTATTCCGAATTGAAATTACGAACTGTACATTTCGTTATATTTAAACCGATCATAACGAAGGATAAAGATACACCGCGACAGTCGACGCTATAATGGACGAAAATCCATTTACCTAATCCTACTTTGTTCTTAATTAAGGATTATTTATCTATCCATCTTTGCCTCCCGCAAGGAAGGGAAAATGAGCCCGTTATCGGTTCGAGTGAAGTCTCGACCCCGTCCCCGGACACAATGAGAAATAGTGAGGGGGCCGGTCGCGGCAAACCTCCATAAATCAGGGCGCGGTCATTAATTACAGGTTGGGGCCATCCACTCCCCTCAACCCGACACAATATAAAATCTGTAGATTTAATTAACAGATAACAATCCGTTTAGGAGGACGAGTCTCCCCTTACCCAAACCCGAGAAAAGAAGCGATCGACATAGGACTTAGGTGATACATCCCCGCCGTTACAAAAAACTCAAACAGTTACCAATAAACCAATGTATACTTTATTGACATTAATTACCAATTTATACGAAGATAAACCAAATCAATGAATGACGACATTAACGCATATTATAATCGTAATATTCGACAAGATATTCCGTAAAAAGGAACAGCTCCAGAGACCTATTTACAGTCAATAAATAAAGTGCATATTAGTCTGTTTGTATTATAACAAATATTTCGTTATAATTTCTGTTATGCCGAACGGATAGGTTCAGAATTTCAGAAATTACGTGACGGACAAAGCGGGGCGGATTTAAATTTGTGCTGAGTCGATCTGATTCGGTCTGGCTCCGGCCTCCCTTTAAGGACATCCCTTGACAGATTAAACTGCCAAGGATTCCTCCCGTGGGGCTATCCAACCCGGAGGGCTACTAATGTCCCCGAGAACGTATAGCCGTTGATGCCTGTTGGAATGGATCCATGTTAATCCATTCTTAGCTACCAGTTTCTGCTTACTCCGAATTGGAAATAAAATAGTGAAACCATGTTTATACAATCAATATATTAGGCGAAATGTAAATACAAAAGTAATGAAATTGCAGTAAATTGTGATTCACTACTTATAAATGGATATTATTCGAGTATAGTAATCATTATAAACGCGTAATTTTTAGTTTGTTTGTTGCATGTTGGTTTAGTTCCTAACGAGAAGACCCGAGACAAAGAAACTTCAAAATTCTTTTCTTTTGATTGTTTCCGGCTATCGTCAGATCGTGTATTTCAGTATTTAGCATAGAGGAAAGCGTTCTTAGAACGTCATGAAATGGTAATGACTTCAAGGCGCTAATACTAAGCCAGTGTTACAGTGTATTGTGGGCTAATATAATCGACGCCGTCAAAGAGCATGGAATATTTCCGTGCACGACTGGGAAAACTGGTAAGAAAATATCACGAGGAGAAACTATAATGAAGTGTATAATTTTTCTGCGTTGTTTGCACGATCTCGAATACCAATTTGCTGTATACCACTTGATAATACTTGTTAAATCCGTTCCTGTGGACGTGCTAGGGATTTCTAATTTATCTTGACTTTTCAGAAGTCGAACGTTTTTACACGAGCCAAGGGGGAACTCTTTCAAGTGGGATACCATTCAGACCGATGAATCCTAATAAATAATAATTGTGAATTCATGAAGCGAATGAATTACTTCCGCTTGTTTCAACGACCTATTCAGTGCCGAAACAGAGAACCTAATGCGCCGCTATATTCAGGCCTGAAATCGATTTGAAATTGAAATGAATTCTTTAAAAGACAAAGAAATCAACGCTAATGAACGTTCTGAATATGGCAAATTCATTAGTAGTTCAATTGATGTTCTATAACCACTTTTCTGATATGATTGCTTTATTCTGACCAATGAAGGAAATAATTGCACGTATTTTGAGAAGGTAGTGGCTATGTGAATATTCAGATAATGTTTCTTCCAATGAATTCAGATAGCTATCCTCCATAATTATACAACATACATTTCTACGTGTATATTGCATTCCCGTTGTTAGAATTAGATGGGAAATAATAGCGGTACGATCAGAGGTTTGTTACGAATATTATGTGACAGAACATTCATATTTATGGCACAAGAAAAACTACTGAAATTGTTCCTTTGCAACTAACGGAAGGTCGTTCAAAGGATTATTACAACACCGATATTTTCACAATATTGGCCTTACAATGAAAAAATAAAACTTTTCACTTCCATAATAAATAGTTCGCATAAGAAATCGCATACACTTCAGCTTCCAGTAAAACAGTACAAATAAAATAAATATGTACCTTTTGTGATTTCCGAAATATAATTAACCAATGCTGTGTTAGTATTTTCCGATATTTTATGGCATTTGTATTAATAAAAAATTAAACATTTTTAAGAAATTCATGTTTTGCAATAAGGGCACATACCTCAAGGGTGGAATAATAGGCGGTAAAGAAGAGAAAACCAAGGGCAAAACGTGGAATAACAGAAAATTAAAGGTGTCCCCGATCCCTCGGCCTTGAGGGGGCTACAATAGCACGGGGGCACTTATCTGCCCCCTGGTGAGGAGCCCGGTTGGGGAGGAACGGGGAAGCGGGGAAGGGGGAAGCGGTGAAGGGGGAAGCGGGAAGGGGATATTCTGCCGTGTGCCTGGCAGTCTGCAGGATTAGGATTAGGAGCAAGTTTGAAGTGGGCTCTTCTCAGGATAATAGCAGTTGGGGGCGAGCCCCCGGTCAACGCCCACCAATTAGAATCGGAGGCCCCCCGCCGCCACCTCCGTATCGCTACCTCTTAGTCCCACTAATTATCACCGACCGTCAACTTCCTAGACTCGGTTAAACCTATTACAGCCAACCGCCGTTCCATCTCTCAGCCCCCGCTTAAAATACTTTAGCCCGGACTAATTTCTCCGTCGGCGATAGAAGGGGCGTTTCGACATTGAGTTAATTTTCAGAAAAATCTAAACCTCCTCGTCCATACCCGTTTACCACATTGTAAGTCTAATAAATGATTACTTCAATGATCGATAATCGCAAAAAATTAAAAAAATATAGTCGATATTATTTTAATAAAGACGTTCGAACTGCTCCTTTCAATATTTTTTACGCCAAAGTAGCGCGGCGTCGTTCCGATTAACCGGCAATGGCCTAGTGTCGTGCGGGTCTAGTATAACAACGTCGCCGTCATACTGTCAATTATTCCCGCAACGTTAGGTCGAATATGTATTTTACATTGCCATATACATGTACTAATGTATATGTATAATGATGATAATTCATTGATGATACAGTGTGGTAAAATGAAAATTAATATTATTATCTCCCTAAGAGGTAAACAATTAGGAAGGAAATATACCATCCCTATTCTAAATTACTTACGGTGGCTCCATACCAGTTATAACATAATGCACAGTGTGTAATGTGTGGAAGCTTCATTTATAAGGTGCCTCAAGTAAAACAGTACAGTCTACATAAGGTAAAAAAGACAGTAACCTTCGGCGCTGTCAGCCTACATTATACTAAGAACAATGTATTATTCCGTGATTACTGATTTAGTTAGTACCTTTGTGGTTAATCTTTTTTATAGTGGAATTGCAACATAATTTATGATGCGAATCATACTATAGTGTAGTTTTAATGAAAATATAAGTCAAATTTTAGAGTCCTCCCTCCACTTTACGAGATTGGGGATCAAATATTCAAATTCACGAACATTGTTAACTGGGAGATGGAAGTAGGGTGAATCAGTTTAAACGTCGTGGAGTTACAATATTGGGGCGCGCCTCTGTGGGGGAAAGTTTGTGGCGGGTGGAGGGGAGCGGGGATATCCCCAGTGTCCAAGTCCCCGGCAACTTGACCCAACTTGAGGGTCCTGGGCCCCTGCCGAAGGGAGGCGGCGGCGGCGGGGCTTAGTCCAAGGATATTAAGCCCTCTTCGAATTAGTTGGCCACCGGTCTACTTAGAGGCATAACTTGGACCACGCCGAGTCTGTACAGGTCGAAAGCTCCTCTCAGGTAAAAACACCGGGCCAAATGATAAGCCCTCTCAAGACCTCTCCTGTACCATCAGAATTACATTCAAAAAGTTCTTTATAAATGCTGAAATGCATCGGTTTATATTGCGATAAGCCTGGTTTAAATAACTTGATTGCAGTATTGAGATCACAAATTATTTATTTTTTTACCAAAATCACAACTTATCTTCTATCACAGGATTTTGTACACCAGTACCATTCCACACGTTACGTGTAATACTTCGGTTACGCGATTTTGATACTGTCATAACAACGAATTTACTTTTCAAAACCGAACTGTACAAACAGATCGCTCACTCTTCGAGCGTTCGACAATTTGTAGGTTCTTGCGATAAATGGGCGGAATAAATTAGGCGCGTTCGTTTTTTTTCGGTTATACTCAACAGCCAATACTCGATCGGATATCGGGAGGGGGGGGAGAGGAGGTAGGGAAAAGAAGAAGGGTAAATCGATGGCCCCGATGGCGGTAGCTTAGCGACCTGATGCTTGTATCGCGATAAGTATTCAAATGAGGCCCCTGAGGCGGGCGCCGGCTAAATAGGATTTGCCAACGTTGTCCAAACCTGTAAACACTTATGTGTAAACTACTGATCAATGGAACACCCTTACCACGGTCGATAACTATCCTGATATTTGCGGGAGGGGGATTTCTTAAAACTAGTATAAGTACCATCAATCATCTGTGTTATGAAATCGCGCACTCACTAAATATCATTTAAAAAATTTAAGCCGTGAAATAAATTAAAAGTAAAATCAAGAGATGTTGAAGTGAACGAGGCGTGTGAAACAAGAATATTCCTCTGTCATATATTTTGCTGTCGGCCGCCGAATTCGGTAAAAGCATTGATTTATAAGGCTGGTGTTAGAGGTGGGTGGGTACGGCGGTGCCAATCAAACTCTGCACCTTGCGATCGTCCTAATTCATAAGGAGAACAACCCCCCGCGAATTCAATGTTTTTATCCGGCCAACCTGTTGCTTAAATCCCGTACCTTGTGCGGTCCGCAACGAGCTTTTTTCGGGGCAATTTTTCCTCTCCCAACCCCCCTTCACCCGCAAACTAGGGGTCGGCCGAGTCCAAGGGGCGCCCCATGCGTCCAGCGTTAGTCCCGTCGGTCGACCGAAATAGCAGAAGACCAGGACAAGTTCAACACTTTACAGCTGTTAGTCGTAAAACAATTTTGTATAATAAGATAATAGTATCGCCGAAATGTATTAGATATGAACAATACATTTTCCGCGTATAAATCTTCCGACTACTCCTCTGAAATCATCTGTGGTTACAATGGCGTCTATAATCAGATATTCATCTGATCTTTGCCTCATTTTTAATAAACTTACATTCGAAAAATGGAACGTAAATAGTGTCATTCGAAGGAATTTCTTCTCCAAACCGCGTTCTGGGAATATCTGGAATTTCGAACATTTTAATTGCAATTAACAGAAAATATTTCCACTGCACAATAATCACACCTCCCGCGTTTGTATTAAAAGAGAATTTTGATATTTTTGTTCATCTCGGTGTTCGGTTTATTTTGTGTATTTCCTCTCGGTCGTACGCCCGGAGGAATTTTCCGGCTAATTCGAAGCCACCCTTTATGAGTCTTCCCCTGGCGCCGGCACCGCCCCTCAGCGGTATAAAATGTACGAAGATAGTAAATAATATTTCTCTGTAAACATTTTAATATGTCGGAGCGAGAACCGCAGTGGCATTTTCTCCGAAGCACCTGTTGCTCTCGGTCTCGAAAAGTGCCTAGCTGTTAAGCGGAGGGGATTTTTTTTTTAAATGCATTTTTCCCTCTCCTCGTGCGTCCGGGGGCAGGGTCGATGATTTATATCGACGTTAAACAATAGCCTGGAGAACTGCTAGCAGTCAGTGACTCACTTTGAGTTAAATATACGTTTCAATTACCATAGAATCGAAGTTTTAAAAAATCGTCGAGTGCGCCTAATGAAATGAGCTCCCCGGTGACCGGAGACGACAACTAGAAATTAATAATTAAAAATATAAAATTAATGGATTCGTTTTAATTGGTAGAATTAAATTACCGAGTAATAATATACTGCCATGTTTAATAATACTTCCCGGACTGTATCCAACGAAACAGTCGCCTGTGGCATGGATTGTAAATGTTACCGCAATGGAAAGACTTATATGGCTGAAATATCGGTCGCGATGTACAATCGGTTATAGTAATACTATTTAAAATTTACAAATTTATTCTTCTTAGATCGAGAGTTTAGTTTATTGTTCCCTCGCGTTAATACAACAGACTTCGTGGCAGGCACATGGGCTCCATCCTGTAAATGTAATCGAACAATTGGCTGAAATTTGAATGGTCCGAGGTTGCGGCGGACAAGTCGGTCGGTCCGCTGGTGAGCTCCGATGGCTGTATGTAAGAGACACCGCATGCACTGAATGCCCGGCCATATAAATCAAAAGGCGGGCCGCGGGTAATGTGTCACCGTTTATATTCGTTTATCCTCTATTAATAGATGAGCGGGCGGCGGCTAAATGTTATTGGGGCGGGGCCGGGGGCGGAGCGGGGGCGGCCGTGTAATCAGTGGTCGGACCGCGTGTTTTGAACCTTAATTGGCTCATTAACAACAATAGGCCTCAGAGCGGGGCGAACGTTATGGCGCCCGGCCGACTCCGCACACCAGCCCAATATTATCATAGTTATAGAGGAACCGAGCCTTCTCTCGGCACGAAATAATTAACAGGCTTCACCAAGAAACTGTATGTATTCATCCGAATTACAACACTCGTTTTCCGGCTCTCTGCACTGAATTTTAAATTTCTTGTCGACATTTGAATTTTTAACCAGTACCAATTTTCTTAATGTAGAGAACTATGTTATTTTTATGTAGAGAAAAATACTTTTTTATATATGCATATAAAAGCATATTAAATGCTTTATTCTTCACATTCATTACGGAAATAACAATGTATAACATAACACCATATACCAATATACCACATAACAATATATATATTTAGCATCCGCTGGATGATCCCGACTTTAAGAGACTCACTCGCATCGAATCGATAATTAATAATATAATTTGAATAATTTAAGGTATTAAATATTAGTATTATTAATTATTTACTAATTAAAGTATTAGTTTGTTAATTTAAGTTTAGTTTAAACTGTTCCTTTCAATATTTTTAGGCTAGGCGCAGTTTAGACTACCCAACAATGCTTGAATGTCGTGCGGGCCTAGTATAACAAACTCGCCGTCATACTTTCATTTATTTCCACGATGACAGGTTTGGGCGTATTCATTTTTATTATTTTATTTCATATTTATTATTCAACTGTAATAGCCAAACTGAGAGTCTGTGTTGTATAATTGTGTCGCTTTGAGGCGATGAGAAGTCCGGGTTAATGAGCAAATTATAGGATAAAAATAAAAACAAATTGTAAAGTCGAACAAATGGTAATAGCGTCCCTATTTCACTTGAAATAGCATTCTCTTCTACTAATTGCATCTTCGAATTTGAAATGAGCGGGCCTCAATTAAACCCAAACTCCCGAACGGATTTAATTTCGGCAGTTCTTATTATCGTAGTTCATGGCCCGTAATGACGAAATTAATAACGGAATTTATACGGGAATGTTATTAACTGGGATTATTTAAAAAGCCATACTAACCTGCAACGTTATATCATCCATTGAATCTCGCTTATTACTGAAATACTCGTCAAACATTGTTAATTGTCGTCTCACAGTGGAACTTGGAACCCTTATTCGAGTAATGGTGTAAATAAAAGACAAATATTTCCCTGCTCAAGAGGTATGAAATTTTATGTCTGTAATTACCTACTGCCGGTCTCATTGTTCACCCCGAACACTTTTACTTTTCAATTATTCCCTGGAAAGGCAAATACAGGATTTACTTCAGACGGTACATGGTTATATTTGTATAGACGCACAGAAACATACAAGAAAAATTAATTAAATATTATGTTACATTTATAAATAAATATTAACTACTACAACTTACCTTAAACGATGTTTTCGAATTAAAAATACAATAATAATTCAACAATCGTAAGATTTCAATTTAAGATAAATTATGTTTTAAAAACTGTTACTGCTGATAATTAAAACTTCCCAAATAATTCCGTATCGGGAATATATATCAACAAATATTCAGTATTAAATTCATATTTATCATTTCTAGCTTTATTCTATCATGAAATTATCTTCTGGTATCACATAACCAGTGTGGTTTCTTGGGCGTACTCGATACGCCCGGTGAGTCAAAAATCATTGAAAATAAAATAAAATTCGTCTTCCAGTGAGATTACGGACAAAAGGCCAAAATCGTCGGTTCGTCATCGTGCGGAGTGCTGTGTGTTGGGGGGCCGGAGGGGTAAGTTGATACAGAATTGTGTTGTGTAGGGGCCTAGCGCTCTCTTTTTTTCTGACTTACTTCATTCTTCTTTTCACTGTTCCGCCTCCCGAGTTGAAAGCGCCTCCTTTCAATTGTGGGAGGTTTCGGTGAAATAAGGCCAAGAAATGTAAACGGTAATCTCAATTTCGGGTGACCTCCCGACCATTCGTCCTATTCCTCCTCCACCTCCTCCTCCTCCTCTCCATCCAGTCGGCACAACTTATAATATTTAGTTCAGGCCCTGAATAGTCCACCCCAAGGCCCGAGCCCGGCCCCGCCCGGTCGGAGTACAATGCCCGGTACTTGGGAGGTTCCTGAAAGGGAGATACATACTTCTGTTAAATGCGCCTTCTCCAATTTTCTTCTATTTTCCGGCCGCGGTACGGACCCGGGACCTACTTATACTTGCCATTCTTCTGTTAGACTTTACCGGTCGCTTTTACTCGAGCCCAGCTCCCAAGGCCCTTAGAGGCCCCACACAGCTCCGTCGTTTTGGATTTCAAACATTAAGTGCCTTTCGCTTGTGGCTTTCATATCTCCCTCTGGCATCGGGATTGACGTCCAGAGATTTTCCCTAAATAAGACCTCCCTTGAAAATAGTATTTTCTATTAATAACATTAAAAATCGTAAACTATTAAAAAAAATCTTGGTTCTTGATCATTCTCCATTTTTTTCTTTAGCGAAATTATTATAATACAAAATATCACTCAGAAAGAAGAAGAAAGCAGAAGCCAGTGTAGAAAAGGACTAAAAACAAGAGAAGACTAATGATTTTCCTAACATACGTTAAGTAGTTTAATCGAACTCCCCAACTTCATCTATACCTGTATTGGCGAACGAATATAATGAATAACCCAATACATAAGTCCGAACGTTACTGTAAAATCCGTTCTGTGAAGTTCTCCCGGTACACACCGGGTCCGCTCATCGTATGTGCCCGTTCTGCTGGGAAACCGAGGAAAAATCTCGGCAACGAGTTATGACCACTTTATGGCTGAAGTGTGTTCTATCTCCAGAATTATTAGGATTACCAAAAATACAGTACGCTTTATAATGAATTTTTTCTATTACTGAATGAAAGTGTTTAATGATGAGTGTTTTTGGAAAAAGTCTTCATTATTTTAAAGCCTTTATTCAACAATTATTATAATGAAACAATATTTATTTATTTATAAAGTAAACTTTTTAAATCAGAATCAAAAATCTGCAGATTTATAGTGAGGTTGGGTTGCGACAAAAGGATGAATCGATAGCGGGCCCAGGGAATGATGAGATTTTAGGCCGCGGTTTATGGGTCGTGCCCGGGCCCGCTTTTAAGATGTTAATTGAGTAATTATACAGGACAGGAGTGTGGCACCGGCTCTAACTTAGTTGTTTAGATGGCACTAAGTTAGAGCACTTACTAGTAACCAAAGTACGGCTAAGTAGTGTACTTGTGTACCGCCAGACTGATCTATAGCGGTAGATAAGGGGTCCCTTCTGCGTCTTCTCACGTTCACTCTCTCCCAAATAAACACACTTTCTCACGCACTATGTTCGTTGAATTTATACCTAAATATTTATTTATTTGTTAAATATAATGCCATTAATACCAGCTAATATGGTTTGCACTGTTTGTATTAGGAATTGCATAAAACCCATATAAAATATTGCGCTAGTCGGTGGACTAGATTTGACTTGTATTAAACTGAACCATAATAATATGCAGACATTTATACATTTCTATGTTGAAATTTCTAATTGAACAAAAAGCATTTGAGCATTGAGACTTATGTTGTTTTTTACCGGATCTTAATGTCTCCAATGTTACTATCCGGTAAACATAGTGCATCAATAATCTACTGAGGAAAAGCCACTGATGATCACCTTAAGTATATTTTAATATACGATATTTTATATAATATTGTATACCCGTATGTATAGTTATATATTATCCTTTTGACTCTATCCGCTTTAAAGTAACTCCTCCTTTATTCCTTCGCCTGCGCTCGCTTTAACCCCGGGTTTTAAGGCCGGGGCGTTTTAATGACGCCATTAAACCGGCCAATGTTTATTCCCGTTTAACGTCAGTTCCTGAGCCCCTCCTCGCCAGCGCCCCCCTAAGGAGGCTCCTGTGACACGCTGCGAGAAAAGTTCGAGTCGTTAATTCCATTCTCAGCCACCGGCGATAAAGGGCAATAAAGTGGACCTCCCCCGAGTCCCACATCTAATGAATAATAACCGCCAGTAGGTATCAAGTTAAACCACATATTCCGACAGTCACGGTTTACGATCTGAACCGCCCCTCCTTCCGACGGGGGAAAAGATTACGACTTGGCATATTAAATTAAGCGTATAACCGGCGCGAAAATCTGATCTGTAGCACTTTGTTTCGCGAAATAAAAGTACGCCGCTCTTACTACAACTCCTGTAAAGTACTTTTCCAGCGAAATTAATTTCTCAACATCGAAGGCTCATTTTGAAATAGGCGGAATGTAATATCAAGAAATTTATGCGATTACTGGACTAATCCACTCGACAGACTGGTGGTTTTATCATTTCATTCTTGACTTCGTCATCCGAAAATTTTGTTCTTCATGTTTTAACAACACATTTTCCAAAGCTTTACGCAGTAAAGTAGTGATACTATCTCGTATTTTTACGTTATATAGCGTTATCAAACGTCATGTAGCGGAATACTTTCGTGGGGACGATAGTGGAACAACAAATGAATTGCAGATGAAGTTCAGTGGAACGTGGAAATATTTCTGGAGACTGGAAGTGAACACGGACGTCGGTCGGTAAAGGTAAAACCGGTGGTTGTATGGGCGGTTGGTGTTTTTGCCAGTGTCTGAACTGAGTCGCCTAATCGCCGCCGAGGTTTTTGCTGGCTCCCACCGGGGCCTAATGTCCCCCTCTCGAGGGGACGGACAACTCTAATCCGCCTCCGCCCATCACGACCGCGGAATCGACCGCCTTTTGAGGCGGCCACTGCTTCTTGCCGCCCGACTACGGTTTCTTGACAGCCGGGTTAATCATCGATGCCCGAGATGCTTTTAAACGACCGCACCTCGGAACGGCAATTGTCCAATGCAGAACTCTAAACCCGGCGTCCCCGTTTTATTCATTATTTAGCGCGATAGATTTTTTTTACAAACCGAGCACTAGTTATGGGCTCGATTTGAACGGATTTTTAAAAACAGGCGGTGCGTGAAATTAGTGTGAAATTAAGATATCGGGAAAAAGAAAGTGGGTTAAAATTTAATGTAGGGGCCCCGGAGGTTATCGGGTGTATTCGATATATCGATATATACGGGTGAATCGATGTCGTCAACTTGGTCAGCCATCTTTGTTTTCACATCGCGCAGCCAAACAAGAGTACGAGATGTGACAAAAAAACCCCCTACTAATTTGGTAAAAATAAAAAGCACAACCCGTCGGACGCCTTTATAGAGGTATGCGATTTGAAAACAAATATGGCTGACCAAGTTAACGACATCGATTCACCCGTATATATCGAATACACCCGATAACCTCGGGGGCTCCTACAGTAAATTTTAACCAGAAAGCGAATTGTACCGAAACACGGTTAGAAGGAATAACGGCGATTACCGAAAGCAGGTTGTGATAAGAATAAGAATAGCAAAACTCTAGTTCACCGCCAGCGAACAACTCGTTAAGGAAAACTAAAGCTAGGCAACGAAATAACGAGTTACAAAAGAAAAACTCGAAACCTGGGCTAGGCAACTGAAGGAAGTGTAACACGATGCCTCCCTGTCGATATTTAGTTATAGCACGTAGCTTCATATTTCTTTTATGAAGATATAAATACACCTGAAGTAGGGAGGAGATAAGACGCTTGTGTAATTTTCTGTCTACTCGCCTATTCCGTCATAGCCAGAAATATACTGCTGTAATTACGTCGTCAATTCTGTCGTATTTGAATTTCAGTTTTATATCCGAATGACGTTGCACGGTCGTTGAAACCGTGTTAATTACCGAATAAAATGGACAGTCTCCGTAGATCCCGTCTTTTCCGCGTGAATGCGATCGTCTCATTACTAGTAGGAGCCAGAGCGGCTCAATGCTCCAATCCGGCTGGAGCTATGGCTGGAGGAGTTTAGCGTCGAATTAGGCTAATCAGAGGAGCGTGAAAGGGACCGCCGGTAGTGGCGGGAAGGGGTTACTTGTAGCTAGTAGGGGTAGCTTGTAGCTGCTACCCGGCCTACTTAAGGGGGGGGGGGGCTGAGGTTACGTCGTTACAAGAAGACCGGTTCCAGACGTGGAGGGGTAATCATCCCACGTGTTATGAATTAACTGGGTTATCAAACCAGCCCTCTCTATAAGCCTCCGGCCTCAACTCTTCATAATGGCAACGTGTGACACCGATGACGAACCAACTTGAAATACAATAAGATGCGCTTTGTAATTTAAATTCTTTCACTGTCTAAGCTTCGCACGTGTCAAGAACTATCTCATAGGAAAAAATATTACATATGTATAATAAACAAAATTAATATGCACAGAGTTTCATTTTAATAAAGGTGTAAATTACTTTAATAAACGATTTTCGCTACTACGGTCAATTTATCCCATGGAAAATTCTCAGGAGGAAGCGTGAACACATTGATTATTCCCGGGCCACTTACCCTTTTAACCCCCTTTGTCACGCCAATACGACCTCCACTAAAGGGATGATCATGTAAATATTAGATAAAGTTGAAAATATAAGGTTTATTTACGGTATTTATGTATGAATATAAATAATACTTCCGTTTTTACATTATGAAAATATCGTTCAGCATTTAATTGTACATATATTGCGATAGCACATTCGTAATGACTGAATTCTTTGTCTAAAGTAAGCAACAGATTACATTTCTCTGCGGTGCTTTAAAGCTGAAAGATTGCCGCAACACGATAATAACTTAGCATACAAGACTTGTTCACTTTGACCTTAAGGTCGTACGTTTATCAGGCACATTTGGTCATTATTTCCTCAATGTCTGGTTATCTTACAGTAGAGTTTGCAGTTTATATATGTATTATGTGTATACACAGGATGTGAAGAAAGTACAATAGTAAAATATGATCATTTCAACAACTAATTTCATTGTTTTCCGTTTTATATTGCCTAGGGGACGATGGGAATTTGAGGGTACAATAGTTGATTCAAGTTGAAACAAGAAAGGAAAACGTTATTAATGCGATTACAACGTGATTAAACGTCTGAATGTGTTTCGTCCGAGTATCAATATTAGGAGGTGTGTTCCGTAACAAACGAATTGTAGTATATAAACAACATGATGTAAAAAAAGCGTGAAAATAAAAAATTGAATGAGAACTGCTAGAATTATCAATTTGCGTCATTCCCTCTTCCTGTTTCCAGCTCCGGCTGTCGTGGAACGGGGGGGAATCAGCGGGCCAAAAAGAATTGCTGGCTTTTGGCTCCCCGGCTCGAATTAAATCTTCCCTCCTCCGGATGCAGAATAGCAGAGAAACAAAAAGCGATTAGAGTGGTGGCGAGGGATGGGAAAAAAAACTGATGAGCCGGCCTGGCAGATAATAACAGTGGGTGGGGGCGCCAATGGGAGACTCGTTTAGGCCGGCGCCCCGGCCCCCTCAACTGCCGACCGTTCGGCCCAAGAGTTTCCCGCGGCGACAATTCCTTTCTCATTTTCGCGATACATTTAACTTCAATGTTCTTGCCGAAAAAAAAAAGAAAAACTCCCACGTTATCTAAACGTCAAACTGTTGTATTTTCCTCCGTCTGGGACGTTGGAGGAAAATACAATTCGAAATCAATAGGGAGCTGTCTTGAAAGTTAGCGAGACGATTTTTACTTCGCTTCATTCCGAGCCTCGTTAAACAATAAGTCTTTTGAAAAACAGCAAACATACTATGCCATACTTTTCAGGACATTTATTACTATTTTCGTGAGGTAACTCAAACAAAATTTCACTTCGGCCCTTATGAATAGGTTTATAATAAACATAATGGACGCAATTATTTAAACGAAAGAAAAATTACTAAAAGTAGTTTCTTCTTGGACAGGAATTTGCAAATGAGCGAGAGCTAATTTATTCCTCGAAGGCACCAAAGATTTCTGCACGAGATTGGAGTCATTCCATTCCGGACGAAATGGGTTTCTAAAGTACACGAAAGTTCATCTCATTTCAGTATCTTCCTTATTAACATTAGACGGTCGTAGATATTTAGTGCGATAATCAGCGGAGGTGTTATTTCGTATTTTTTGCCTTCCCTACCGAGATAGGATGGATAGAGTTTCCACTGAAATAGTTTCAGGCTGTTCGACACGATTATAAGGTAAAATTATCATTTGACTATTTCCAAACTATTATACAAAGAATATGAATTACCTTCTTCTGTTTCTGAAACAAATATCACTCTCGCCATTCCCCGTATTTTATATATTTGATTGGATACAGCTAATCGAAGTGAACGCAATTTTTTTAAACGGTTTTGACGAATTCTATATTACCAGGTGCAGAATCATCATATAATCAGCGCAGTTAACCGGTACATATCGCCTGGTGGGAGTAGAAATAAAATAAAAAAGAAAGTCAAAAACGAAAGGGCAATAAACTAAATGAATACATCAACAGTAGCAACAATGTCGTAGTGGTGGTAGGGGGATAAATAATTCAGTGTTACGGTCTCGCGCTTTTTCCAGAGGGCGAGCTGCCATTATTTATTTAACTGCATCTCCTACCCCAGTACTCCTCGCACCCCTTCTGTCTCGGTCTATCCCACACGCTCGCTCTCTGTTTCCCTCACACGCCTGGCCTTAAATTCAGAGAGGGAGAGAGGGAGAGAGAGAGAGAGCGAGAGTGAGGGTGAGGGGGAGAGAGACCCCCTACGCTGCGGAAAATTACGGCCCACCTCTTTTCAGCCCTTTTCCTCTTGTATATCTACCGGAGAGTCAACCGCCGTTAATCGGCACCATTGTACCCCGCCGTCGAACGACGGTATAAGACGATATAAGCGAAATTGTGAGCATTACCGGACCATATATCAAATACAAATGATCCCTATAAATGACATATTCACATGGAAAGAATATGCCTGGGCGTCGGTAAAGCATTACAATGTTCCCAGTGGACCCGGTTCTATTGGTGAGAAGAGTTCACGCACCAAGTGAGAGGATGAGCTTTGAACAAAAAAAAAACAATGCACTGTCACTGACCTTAAGAGCTACAAGACTTACAAGAACTTATTTCTTACCAATGTTATTTTTTATTTACAAACCTTTAAGTATTAATTAGAAAATTACCCGTAACCTGTAAATATTGTGTCATTAGGAAATCTCCAAAACTTACAACTCTCAAGAAATCTAATTAATGAAATATTTTGACACGGCCAAGAGGCTTAGTAAATGGATTCGTTTGCGAGGCCGTCATTACATTTAGAAGCCTCTTTTGACCTTTCGTTCTCGAATGAAATCTATTCAGAGTTAAATGTTTGTTCATTCAATTGGCCCATTTAACGTTAAAGTCGGCAATAATTATGCTTGTATAAGTAATGATGATTCCGATGTTTCATTACATTAATATTACCATAAGATAACAACTTCGGTTATCTTTTCGGCCTATATTCAAGTTCCAAACTTTCTTGAGTTCATTTATTAATTTGTATTAATATTAATTCAGTTATCAGTATGCGTTATGATATTCTAAGATTCAATTCTTGCCTCAGTGACTCCATATTTCTCGGACCGGACAGAACTTTCGCATTTGCCTTCCTTGAACTGAACCGGGGTACAAATATATTGAATTACAGATATTCAATTCTAAGCTTTCGTAAGCCTGGAACGTAAATTATACAGTTAATTTATTCATAAATTCTTAATTTTGTTTCGCGTGTCGCACAACAGTTTTGAAACTTCCAGTTCGATGTTTGAATTTAAACGATACATGGCTGATTAATGGTCAAACAAAGGTGAATGTCCGTAAAAGGAAATATTTATATGATGGGGAAACATGGATATTTACTTTTTTGGTGAAGATTAGTTAAATTTAGTTTGAGCATGTGTTCAAAAAACCTATCGCCGGTCTATTTAATACGCCTACATACAGAACATATTTATTTTTAGGTCGGGGACCAACGGGACTGGGAAAATAGAATTTTACCGGGGACGCGCGATTTGATGTCGCCCTAAATTGAAAACGGCCAATAATTCAATTATCGTCAAACGCAGTATTGTCCGGGCGGGAGGCCGTTTTAAACCACTTAATTACAGGTAAAATTCCCCAGTTCCCACCCCTTCTCATTTGGAGTTAATCTCCCGTTATTCCACAGTTCCGCCGAAAATAAACAGGCGCCTCAAAGGGCTGTGTAATCATCATTACTGCTTCCGATATACTTGAGGCCATTTCCCTCTTTCGCGTGGGGGAAAAAAAACATTAAAAAATAACGAAAAAATGTCGCTAAACGGAATGAAACGAGCGTGGCGGAACTATTAGAAAACGTCTTAATTTTCTTGACTTTAGTGACTGCGGCGCAATTTCCGGCATTTTTATTCGGAACCGTTCCACTAGAGGGGGCCTCTTCAGATTGGAATTAACGACAACCCGTAATATCCACGCTTAACCATCCCGAAATGGAATATGAATTCATTTACAGAAGTATTTATTCATTTTGGATGTAGTTATTTACTCAACATTATTACATGAGCGTGTGATCATGCTAATTTATGGCAAATGGTGCCCATGGTTTGCTTTACGGACGCTTGACCGATGAGGACAGAAGGAAACCTCTCGTTGAGAATTAAGTCCCGAGTCCGTTGGTTCTCAGCAGTTTATCCGAATGGATTGGAAAAACTTCTCAAACTTCAAAAAATTCTCTCAACCTTTTCCGAGTTTCTTATTAACAGTGGTTCTACTTATTACGGTGAACACGAAAGAGACATGTACGACCAGGCGTGTGGTGGAACGGTTGGCTCGTTGCCTCGGCCTATATTTTAGACATATTGGTTTTTTCAATACGGTGAAAGTGATGGAGAGAGAGAGAGAGAGCGACCCCCCTCCCGTCGCCATTTCTGCGACAGCTCCCCAGGTGTTTTAAACCCATACCCTCTTTCATCATATCTATACTTGGAGATATGACGCGGGGAATATTCGGTAAAACCAGCTTCAAGCCCCGAGCACAAGGTTTTCTCAAACTTTGATACTACCTATTGGATTAATGTGATCATACATCGGGATATTTTTTCTTGTAAATATATAAAACTTCGAACTCGTAAAAACCTCGAATGTTTTTCAAACGAAATGATCCCTTTGACAAATATTGGTAATTGGTAATTGCAACTTCTCATTACAACTTTTCATGAATATTTAATTTGAATGAATCGAAGTAATGCTCTCTTCGGACTAGGCCAAAGAAATCAAATATTCCCGATAGAACACTTTTTGCCGTTACCGTTTCTGTAAATTGTAAATTATCTAAGTGGCATGTTGCCACTTTGAACGAGGCTAACTTCCGCCCCTCGTATGAATATTGTCTACGCGTAATGGTAACGACCTAGAGTTCCTTAAGCCTCGGAATGCGGGCGCGCTTTTAGGCCGGTCCCGCAAATCTGTCCCCGAACTTCGAGAAAGGCGGAATAAACATTAATTAGCGTCCAAAGTGGCCGGGAATATAACGGATATTACCGACGCGAACTGTTGGGCTAATATCTCGCGGAAATTTCTACTTGCATGCTTTTCAGAAAGTCGGCGGTACGGTATAATACATCTGAAAAAAATATACATATATATACAGAGTTGGTAGGGATGTGCGGGGCTACTGGCCGGAGCATGAATACGGGTAAAGTTGAAGAGGGTCGTTTTCATTTGGAGCCCCCCCCTCATCCTACTGAAACATGCTTCAATCCCAGATTTGTGTTCGCCGTTCGGTTCTCGGTCGTGTTATAAATAAAAGACTCCGGCCTGTATTTGAGGATTTTTGTCTTTCCAAAGCGATTTAGTTATGAGGTTTTCAAAAGCGCTGTAATATCGGGCCTTGGGGGACTAAAAACGTTTTCGTAAGATTGAATAAAAGGCAGGAATTGTCCCTGTCTGGTTACGCATTTTCTTCTGGCAAAAATTACACCCATGTTGCGAAACCATCTCAAGCTTAAACGGAAAAACTTAGTATTTTATGCCTCTTCACAGCGTGTAGAGAAGTAGGCATTATGAAGAAATATCTTATCCCAATATACCAACTGGCTATAAAATTAGATGTCCCAACCTATTCACATTTTAAAAATAAGTTTGTAGTTAAATATTATTATTTATATTTTTTTAATTCGTTTAAGTGTTCAATATATAGTTTTCCGGGCTATGCTGGGCAGTTACGTGAGCTTGGAACTGTTTGAAAGCTTTCATATTTTAAACTAGACTAAAACAAATTATTTTCCTACTATAAATACGTACTTTTTAATGTTTTTTATAATAAATATTGAGGAATATTGTTGAAATGATAAGCTTACTGATCAGTAACCCGTAGCTATATTACATTTCTTCTTTAGATTTAGAATCGTATGTTAGGCAGTGTGTAGTTTGATCCGCTCTGTTGCCTCCCTCTGTTGGCACTTCAATAATGCAAACGGGACTTGTGACATTCACTTTTTGAGAGCGCAAGTTTTACTCGCGATTACCGCGTCTAGGTTGAGGGGCCCGGTTGAATTTATTTTTAATTTTAACAACGCCCTCCCGTCCAGGCGAGAGCCCACCGTAAACTCAGTATTGTTTCATTTTATGTGCCCAACCCTTTTTAATATTAGCGCGTCCTAGTATATCGCTGTACGCTGTTCCAGAATTCATTAATTTTATAGTAGTACGACTAGAAATAACCCTTTGACATGATCCCATTGACAAGTGTTCACCAAAGGGACTATATACAATATTAACTCCCAATTACACTGAGTTTTTCGTAATGATAAATAATTTTTGAGAAAATTTTTATATGTTTGAAATAGTGAAGTCCCTGTTCTACAATCTCTAAAACAACTGACAGAATAATGGATTTGCGTGGGGTTCCATAATTTTTGTAGTATTTCCTCAATCAAGCGATTTTCCCCCTCCTTTGTTAAAGGACTTTCCTTTACAGAAATATAATACTGAAACTCAAGCACCTAGCATTCCATTCAAGCACCCCAAACACAATATACGATGTGAAGGTTATATTTTCCAATCTGGTCTTTCAGAAGTCTGCCAGGATTTGTCCAACTAATATTCATTATGCCGCTGTTTTAATTTATTATTCCCAACAGGACATTTACAGGTTTTAATGTCACCTGTAATATAATATTATGTTTTTGTCTAGATTATATGCCTGATAAATATAGTAATTGGAATTCGGGTACGCAGCTTTGTCCAAGCGCTTTAACAATGGGTTCCGACAATTAGAGAAGAATTAACTCACAATGGCACACAGTTAATTATTATGCGGAAAATAGCGATCGATAACAACGAGTGTCGAACGTTTGTCATTGTTTGCATTACATATGGCAATGCGGAAAATAGTATTAAATAGAACATATTGAGTTTTATCCATCCTATTTGCATTTATTAAACATCTAATCTTGCGCGACGAGCAAATAATAGATACAAGCATATTTGAATTAAACTAATTCAGATGCAATCCTATAAATAGCAACCCTAACTGTTATATAATCGCTTCTCCAAGCAAAACATTTTAACCCTCTGATTTATTGCCCCTACTGATTACTACATTCTTGATTTAATTTTAACCACCTCGCGATTTCTCATTTACATCGCAATCCCGCTATCCCCCACAATGCCGCTAATTTGCCCCATAAATCCTCTATTTGATTCCATGTCGTCCTTTATCTGAAATCTGCAAAAGGATTATTATCAGCGGGAATGGATTCGGAATCGAGCAAATATTTTTTTCATGGACGAAACACAAAGGCGAGAAGGGAGTAATTCTACACTAGATATTATTTAGCACACTTTACTTGGGTGTAATACGACGTTTATTACAATTTGAATTGGCTTAAAATGAATAAGAAGAAAGGTTTGGTTATCATCTAAATCAATCGGGGATATCGAAAAAGTCGATACAAACTGATTGACTGGAATAATATGAATGCACGCTGACTAACGCAGTACTTCTTAACCGTATTAGTTTTCAGTAAAAATACTAATTAGTTTTGGTTGGTAAAAAACAATTCATGAGATTACCCGTCATTTCGTCGAATCGTTAGGCGCGAACGTTGATCGGGGTCAAAGCCGAATTGGGCGGTTCGGGTGAAAAGTGAAGCCGTGGATGTGGTAGCGGGTTGGCTGGCTTTGAGACCGCCTAAATGTTTAATAAACCGGCGGTGGCGTTTATCAAGCACCAACTACCGGTCACTAAGGCCACCACCCGGCATCAATATCTATCAGACCCTACTTCCTAGTCCACCTAGCCCATTTTAAATCTCCGCTTTCTTCCCTATAACACACTCACCACAATTTCTACTTCATCATTTACTGGCGCAAATATAAAAAAAATTATTATATTAAAAAAATTGTTTCGTCGTTACGATTATGACAAGTACGTCATAAATATATTTTAGAAAGGATTTGACCAATCTAATTAAATCATTATCATGATACAAATATTCCTGTATAAAGTAATACAAGATTCCAGTTTCCGCCTGGAATTTACGTGGCTTTATGAGCGCAAATTACTCGAGTTCAAACGTATTTATTCGTGTAATGCATTTACTGCAGCTAATGAAATACAGCCGGGAACAAACAACTGCGGGTCTTTTACTTTTCGGCATCGGGCCAAGTTTAGCTATTCAGGAGGCAGGAGGAAAAAAAAAAGGAAGAAAATTAAAAGTCAAGAACTTAGCATGATAATGTGGGGGCGGGCGTGCGCTCGCATATTTGAAGCGGATAAAATCATATTTTTACTGTTCCCATACCGGCATTTTACTGGGCACGGGCCGCCGTTCTCGACGGAGTCCGCGATCGCCCAGGCGGCCGCAATTTAATTGCAAACTAAATACAAACGAAAATATAATTTTTTCCAAGTCCACCTTTTCCCGCGAGAGAAAAAGGCCGGTTGTTGCCCAAAATTTTTTGACTCGTTAAATGAAACGGCTCAAAAATTGGAACAGCGTCAACAGCGCCTTTGCGCTGCAAAGGCTTAGCCGTACTGTACTGGTAAATGGCTGTGCGAAAGGGGACTAACTGTCGGGCGGAAATTCCTTCCTTATTCCCATCCCTAAAGCTTCGTTCAGTTTCCGACTTTATTCTCGTCATACTAAGGAATATGGTGATCATGATTTCACTATGATACGTTGGCTGCGAGAAGAAATATTAACTATAACGCTATGATAAGAGAATTATAAAAATTCAATTTTGAAATTATATGTTGTAGAAATAATAAATGAAATTTCGAATGAACCCGGACTAGAGTGGTATGGTTTTCTTTCCACACAACATATAGATTATTGAGGATGGTCTAAAACATTTTAAGATTGAGATACAAATATTACTAGACAGTGTCGTGCTTAAAAGACGGAATATTATCCGTCCACGGTGATAAATGAACCGTGAGGAAACAGTCGTTATCGATAAGGCTAAAAGGTTTCTTTGAGTCGTCGTCACCGATTCGCGGCACGTCCTAATATCGGAGCAGGAGGAGTCGTTCTCAATTGCGTCGAACCGGGCAGTTGTGACGACTTGACAAAAGAACAATTTACCGGTCGGTCAAAGGGAGGCCCGAGCTTTGCCCAGATCGATGACTAAATAATTTAGGAATGTGGTGGGGGGGCAGACACAATGCGATGGCCCTTCGGCCGTCTGACTATTTAATATAAAACCGAGTTGGGCCCCACTGAATAAGGGAGCGTCCGATGGGGACGTGTCCATATTTCAGAGGCCCGCTCCTTGTCAACGCCTCTACGCCGCCCCCAGCCCCAAGCCCCAAGCCCCAAGCCCCCAGCCCCATACCCCGGGCCGAACCTTTCCGTCGCCGGCTCTCCTTCCCACCCATTCCCCCTCTTTCTTCCTCATGACTAATGTAAATGGCCACACACGCGCACACCGCGACCGCTGACGACGGAATTTCCCTCCTAAGTCAGGGCCTCGGAAAACCGGATAGCATCTATCTTTAACGGCGGCCTCCCCTAATAAACTTGTGGTGCTTGTACATAAACAACATTTTCTTCTACCCGCCCCCTTTCCCAGCCGCTTTTCCGGACCTCCCGCCCCCAATTTATCCCCGACGACCCCACACATTACACGCCGCTCCGCTCGTGTCCCGCACCATGCTTTTGTTCTCCCTACCGATTCGGTCATTAGGTCCCCTACCTGTTTTGAATACCTTATTATCGAAATCTTGGCTCAAAATCGTCAAATCGTAGAATCCAGTTATAATTATATTATGTATAACCCATATACATTTAAATATATATTAATTAAGTCATATACTTATTTAAGCATGTTTATATTCGGATATGCGTGTAACAGAACAATCGTTTCAGTAAACTATAAAAAATACATGTAAATTTAAAATACCCTCTGGTTTCACTTAAATGAAGTTCATATTTTAACTAAATTATACATTAATTACATTAAAATTTAATAAATTTATACTACTATTACATTTGACCGTTTGTTAATTTCTGGGTGTAATTAAGCAAAATTACATTCAATCAACAAAGATATTTTCAATTAGATCTAATAATTGAATTTCATGAATTTCCAATGTATAACTATGAAATTATATGATAAATCTGTTGTAGGAAATAAAACAAAACAGGCATTTAAAATGCACCGAAAACCTCGTATACGTATTCGATAAATTTCCTATTCTTTTGAAACGATTGAACTTTTTTTTCAAGTTTTTTAGAGGTCGACGGAACAGCTAGTTGACCATCAGTATGACAGCAATCAGTATGATTGCAAAATTATGCTGTTATTTGTACTATATTACCTTTTCCCGCACATTTTACCTTGCTAATTAATCGCACCGCGCGTTCTCCCACCGGCTGTAGGGGCCACGATTTCACCCGAACTTCCGCTGCTGAAAACGAAGAGGAACGAATTAAAGCGGTGTGAAACTCGGTCGAGTTTTCGGCAGCCGTCAGTTTGAGACCGAACATCGTCACCTGGAAGGGAATTCGCGGGCTCAACTTTCAGCGGAGCTAAGTGAATTCCCGTGTATAATTCCGGGTAACGCGAAATTAGCCGGAATAGTTCGGAGTTCGATGATTCAATCTTGACTGGATAGCGCGTATTAGGCCCGATGAACCGTTCCGATCCGGCTGGTGGAATAACGAGGATATTAATATATTAACGATGGGCCCGAACCGCGGCCACCAACCCTCTTCAGTCGGAAGTGTTACATCAGCGGTCAGTGAACAATTATCAGACCCTCATCTTTCAGTGTTTCGCTTCGATTCGCGCTCCGTTGAACAACCATCAAATAGAAACAATTTATATAAAGCGAGAAATCCTCGTAAAATTTATCCTGAAAACGGGATTATGGATTTTAATTAAGCACGATTAATCTACTCCACTTTCCGGGTGCGAGATACTGGTTTGGTTCTGAACCAAAATTTTGGGGGTTTAAATAACTTAATTCACGGATAGAATGTTCTCGGGTAAAAAGAAACGTAATATATCCATATTTCACAGCGAACATTACCATTTTTAATGCCAGTCACATAGTTTAGGCGAACGATAGTGATATTAGAAACATTTAAATAATAGGAAATGGCGTAACTCAGATGTGAATTAACATTGCTAACCTAGAATATTCCACTCTAAAATCTGATTCTCCTTTGGTCTGGTTAAAAATATAGGCATTAAAAACATGTCAGAGTCAAAAACGAAGTTTGAAAAATAGATAACTGATGAGAACAGTAAATGAAATGCCTATAGTATGAGCTGTATAATTGACCCTAATTTCGGATCTGTCAGACCGATTAGAGGAGACGGTTTTATAAATTGGAAAATAAAGATTGCAGTTATTTACAGCAATATAAATAAGGGGCCGGTCTCGAACGGCCGTAGATAATAAACTAAGAGTAGTAGGCTATAAACGCGCTTGTTCAGATGTTCACTTGTGGCAGTGTTAGAGAGCGAGTAGGATTACACTAAGTTCTGTTGGGCGGGCGACGGGGGATTGAATGGGCGGTTGGATGGGGGGAGTTTGGGGCTGTGGAGGGAGCGAGCGTCCACTTCATTCCTATCAATCACAGCTTCACTTCCACAAACTCCGCTGGGGGGACAATCTGCCTCCTCCCTCCGCAACCGCCATACTTGATATCCCGCCTTCCACCCCGGCCCGCTGCTGCCTCAGTCGAAAGTTTTATCGAGAAAGAAGTTTTCGTTCGTCGTCGTCGTGGTTGGGTAGGGGGGGGGAATAAGAAAGAAAAAAATAGGAAGGGGAAAACTTTAAATGGAGAAAAGCCTGTTCGGAGGTATAAATTCCGAGAATGTCTACGCGAGATGGCAATTGTCAGCGTGTCCCCGGCCGAAATGTGATTGAATTTTGAGAAAAAGTCTCCTCCGCGGCCACCGACGTATTCCTTTCAATAAAATTGGACTTTGTGAGGGGCGGCCCCTATTCAGTGCGGTACTTAATTCATTCACTGATTTGAATTTACCTCTTAAGGTCTTAAGAGGTACACTATCTGAGAGGAACGTAATAAATATGATAAAAGGGTACTTCGGAGAATTATTACTTGTAATAATCTTCTTTCACGAACGACAGGTTAATATAATTATGATCTTGAGTTAAATCGAAAAAATTATTTTGTCCTCTGACGGAATAAATGAGTAGGGGGACACAGATGCTTCGGTGAACATTATTTTACCACCCACTATTTTGTTACGCCTGTTTTTCAATGTAATATAACACTTGTAAGCACTTGTCACAAAACCGACTCATGGAATAATGAGTCTAATATGACTCAACGACGCTGTACTCCAATGAACAGTTTGGGTAATAAATAGCTTGCAAGAACAATACTACAGAACATAAACCTCATGTTAAAAAATAAAACTCTTGTTTTTCAATTAACTGATATTTATAAAAATGTTAGAAAAATCAACGAAGGTTGACACCGGAATTTCCAGTTGACATGTCTATGAATATATACCGTTTAATTCTCTTTTCACCGTATGAGCCTTTTTAAATTGCGATAGAACCGTTTTTCTCCATTTTTCTACAGTTTCGAATGAGATCCTTGATGAAAAAGTACATATTATAACTATAAGTAAATATTTCTTCTGAACTTCAATTTCAGTGTTTTTCGATCAAAGGGACATGAAATATTAATTTTACATCACATAAACTTGATTTCATTTCAGATATCTAAAACAAATGCGTATTGTCCTGGCTGGCTTCGGCTAGAGAGAATGAACTCCTGCTTCCTAAGAAATTCCCCTCCGACTAAACTTCTCTGAGAAATTTATTTTCTCTTTATAATAATATTAAAACTCGCACCGTTAGCCATCTATTCCGAGAATACGGGGCTATATAAATTTCTTGGAACTTCATAAATTATGTTTTATTTTTTTTTCGAAAGAAAAACTTCTAAACTTCTGCCGCTAGTGCCACAACACACATTTATAAGAGTTGGAGTACGAAATTCATCCGTGAGAGTTCAGTACTCCATGGAAATATGCCCCTCTATTAAGTCTGCGGTCAATTTTTAAAATTAAGAAACTCACCTTATAATAATTTCAACCCGCTGTTCCAGCAGTAATAAAAGTGCATTTCTTAATACACCTTTACAAGTTGTAAAATATAGTGAAATTCTGAGTGTATGCAATCATGCTAAACAAACTTTTTCTTGTGATTTTACGCGATCTACATAAATAATGTGTATTATTGTGGTAGTGTTTCGTATTCTTGCAACTGAGCGAATTAATTTATAGTTACTTGTATAGTACTGTTTTTAGAATGGCTCAGAAATATTTAAAAGCAATATGAACGACATAGATATGGAGTAAACAATTTTAATATTTCGATTTTTCAAACTTCAGTTAGCAAAATTTAAAATACGAACAATTTGAAGTTAGCATTGTATACTTCTTATTAACATTTCTCTTTTATTATTAATTTAAAATTTTTATAGATTTATCCAACGTCTATTCCGTTCAGAATTCTTACTACGAAAATAAGCGCGCGTCCATATAGGATATTAAAATTAGAATAATATGAAGTATCAAGGACAATTAGATGTACTTAATATTTGAATATTGGTGCTACTCAATTAAATACTAGTACATTATGTGGGATTTCAAATTATGCTTAATCTATCTCTTAACGTAACTTCGTCTAAACAGACGTGATGCCAACTTTTTACGTTCTCAACGAGAGTGGAGCCCGTAATTATCTGTTGGCGAAACCGCCGTGAATTAAGGATTAGTTGAATAGATCGCCAATTACCCAATATCATTAGAAATACGGCATAGTGAACATTGTTTTCAATTGAAGGGAGTACAGTAATACGAATCTGTTTAATCTGTGCCATAAAAAGGTTTCTGATTATATTAGAGAAAGATGGAATTTTGTGATCTTATTTGTAGCAAATAAGCTCTTTGACAATTACACTTCTGAGTGAACTAGCAAACTTTATGTAATAAACCCAGAAACTTTAAGTACCAATTAAATTATGGAGTCCAATTCTTGCACAATAGTTACTTAATAGTTATAGTAAACTTGTGTTATGTCTTTAGAGTGAAAAACTAAAATGAATAAAAGTACTATATATTTCCAAAGTATGACATTTAAGTCAAGGTTGGTTCTCCTAAAAATTAGGTTCCATAGAAAATAAGTTAAAAATGCATATAACATGCTTTGGCAAAGACAGGGGAAAAATGCAAAACTACATATAATAAAACAGTCTGGATTCATCAACTGCATAGTAACAATAATTAGTTAGTTCCATATTAGAGATAATATTCAGTTGAAGATTAAATGCCCACAAGTATTTCTTGTGTGTTCTAATGTACATAGTGTGTAATTATTCCAAATAATATGAAATACTATTAAAAATTTGTTTTCCTTTCCTATTTGAATAGTGCAAATGCCAATTTCATATTTATAGAAATTTATATTGAAAGTCATATTAATGTCAATTGTATATATTTGTATGGTTCAATGGTAGCTAGGATTGTGTCACTATAGTGATTAATCTACATATTATAAACATATTATAATATATAATATTATAACATATCATAATCTAGTATTATAAACATATATAATAAATGGGTAGATTTATAGAAATGAAACATTTCTATAAAACATTAAATATTACTCTCTAAAACATTAAAATTAAGTACTACTTATATTACAGTTCTCAACATATTCATAATTATAACTGATGAATTATTTAACATATCTAATATATAAAAGGAAGCATATGCTATAAATTTTAGGATAACAGATAATATAATAGTTAAAGTCCAACTTTTATTAATCACTTAGAGTTATCAACTTTAATAACCTTATTCCTCACGTGAGGTTATATATATATATATATATATATATATATATATATATATATATATATATATATATATATATATATATAAGATAGATTATATTGAGTACTTTGACTACATATGGAATTTTCCTTCATTTATTAAAGAATAGAATACAAATTTTATGTTGATAGCTTCATTTCTAATCATCACTTATATACAAAATTTAGAATTTTTAACCATGAATTTTAATTGTATAATGAAAAAATTCAGCTTTCAACTATTAGTTTAATCATTACAGTATTGTGTCTAATGGGTCAACCAGCATATCTATAAAATAACTAATAAATTGAAAGGAACTTGGATTTTAAATTCAGAATTATTATTGATAAAAAGTATTAAAATAACTCTTGGATGAAATAAATTATTATAAATAGAATTATTATACAAGTACCCGACCTTCCTTGGGGGGTTCACATAAATAAGAAAGGAGAATTGTAATTAAAGATATATTTATTACAGTACTTCAAGGTACGCTACATTCATATTTCTACCTTTCTCTGCATATACAAAAATGTAGGATGTAAGTTCCAGTAGCATCACTATTATGGTCATTATCTCTGCAATCATATTTTACTATTTATTGCTTGTAACTCAATGCATAAATAACTCAACAATGCATATAATAATAAATTCCAGGTTTGTAACCTTGAATGGAATGACATATTGGTCCTAAATATGTTTGAGAAAAGGAAACATTATTGTAAGATATTTGTTGGCAGTTCTTTTTAATTAATGCGATGTTAAACTTTTAATTATTTACTTATGATATAAATATAAATAGATGGGTATTGCTTTTATGACAAAACAAATGCTAAAACTATCTGAGGAAGAACAATAATGTATGATATTTATTGGTTACTTTTATATTAAACCCAAAAGGTTTAGTGTAAATTATTAAATTATATTGTTTAAATAACGGGAAGGGAAACAATAATGTAAAATATCTGTTGGCTGCTTTTTTGAAACGTGACAAACTATACTTTTATTTATTAACTTATGACCTAGTGACCTGGAAATATGTCGTTAACGTGGGTTTGGGTTAGCTGTATACGTGCTGTAAATATAGTGGTAGTCGGTTTGGCCGTTTGGAAATGCTTAGCGAACACACACACAGACAGACAAACGCATTAGAAACCTATTATATGGATTAGCGTGGGACAACTTTCAACATGTACTAAAACGATAGATCAGTTAGACAATTATTATTAGAAATCGTCAAATAGTTTGGTCGCTAGTAGTTCCAGAAATGTCCACCGGGACGGGAAGCGTCGACGCGGGCGCTACTAGTTCCGGGGACCGTCACCAGAGGGCAGCACAGGACGGGAAGCGTCGACGCGGGCGCTAGTAGTTCCGGGAACCGCCACCAGGGGGCAGCACAGGACGGGAAGCGTCGACGCGGGCGCTAGTAGTTCCGGGAACCGCCACCATAGAGGGCGGCACAGGTCGGGAAGCGTCGACGTGGGCGCTAGTAGTTCCGGGAATCACCACCAGGGGGCAGCACAGGTCGGCCAGTGTCGACGCTGGCGCTAGTAGTTCCGGAAACCGCCACCAGAGGGCGGCACAGGTCGGGAAGTGTCGACGCGGGCGCTAGTAGTTCCGGGAACCGCCACCAGAGGGCGGCACAGGTCGGGAAGTGTCGACGCGGGCGCTAGTAGTTCCGGGAATCGCCACTAGAGGGCGGTACAGGTCGGGAAGCGTCGACGCTGGCGCTAGTAGTTCCGGGAACCGCCACTAGAGGGCGGCACAGGTCGGGAAGCGTCGACGCGGGCGCTAGTAGTTCCGGGAATCGCCACTAGAGGGCGGTACAGGTCGGGAAACGTCGACGCTGGCGCTAGTAGTTCCGGGAATCGCCACTAGAGGGCGGTACAGGTCGGGAAGCGTCGACGCTGGCGCTAGTAGTTCCCAGAATCTCCACCAGGGGGCAGCACAAAGAACTTTGTATTTTGCAAATGTCAGTCCAGGGTGAGAATGCATTTTATTGCTTAATATTTTGTGTATATAAAATTTTCTGTGGGAAAAACGTTTGTGTCTGAAAAAGAGTGTTTTCTGCTTTTTATTAAGTGTGGTGCCTTTTATGAAATGATAGTACTGTGAAAATGGAATGAAAATATACTGTCAGAGAAAGAATACAGTGCAATGATATAGGGAGAAAAGGAAATTACAAGTAAGGTATTCAGGTATATTCATATGCCTGTTCTGGCTCTGACAGTACATACAGCAAACATTTAATCAATAATTAACTGATAAAACGCTACTGAAGATAGTTCACAACGAAACCAATTTAGCTGAAGACCAATTCAGTTGGGAAGAAATTGTTGTAACGAGTGTTTTCCCGGAACCCAGCACTGAATCCTTAAACAAATTTCGGTACTGTAAAATACTTTGAACTTTATCAGATATTAGTGAAATAATATCCATTTATGCACGTTTTGTTGTGTAATAAATCTATTTTAGGAAATTTTTATGGATCAGAACTGCAGTGTAAAGAATTACTTCTACCGTCCTTTCGCCTAATGCATTTTGAACCGTGAAATATTCCCCATTGGATTCTCTACATTTCCACGAGCGGGACTTTCTCCGGGATAAGGATGGGCTCACGAGCGGTTGCACCCTTAGATCATAAAGTTCTTTTAACGTCAAAGAGAGACGTTCGTGATTCTTACTATTACTGCCGCTTGTGACTCCTAATACCATTCAGTGGAATGTTTGTTTCTCGGAGGATAGCACAGTCACCCTTTTTTTTTCTTAGATTTTAAGAATGACTTAAGAAACTAGTAGAAGTCGTAAACTTTCACTTCTAGGCTTAGAGCTTTTAGTTGTTTCACTTGCAGGCAAGTAGTCGAAAGTCCTTCTTGTCACTTCATCCATCTTGTCGGATACCTTCGAAACTATTTTGAATCGGTCTCTGTAAGACTGGTTTATATTTTTTCAGGGAATTTTTTCAGGAACTTAAGTGTTCTTCGGGATTCAAGGTGTTCGAAGACGGCTTATTTATTATTCATAATATTCCAGTCGAGTTAACATTTATTTAGACTGCTCTGTTATTTGACTACTGTCGAAAAATATAGCGAATGGTGTTAAAGATATTGGCCAAATATGATATTGGGGAATAGACCAAATTCAGTGTTTATTATTGCACGTTAATATGAAAAACTAATTGTGGTGTGTTAAAAAATGAATCTCCTATCCTATGATTTGTCCCCATTCATTTTTAAAATTACGAAAAATTTCTCCTCGTAGAATACATCTCCCCATACAAGGTTTCGACCAAGGATTTCGGCACAAACATTCACTCTGTGAGGATAACGGGAATTTCGGGAGTTTATCTAGGAACAGAACCGATAATTCTGAGGTATTTGCATGGCACAATGTTTTTAGAAGAAAGAAAAAATCAATCGAACAGTATCAAATAGTTTCATGATTCGCACAAAGGTTCCCATTTCTAATTTCAATGGTTCACCGGTTCTATTAATGGTGATTATTGAAATATCCAATACACAGTTTATCTCCTCAAGACATAATTGTTTAGTGCGCCGAACTGTCTGCTGACATACCATACCGGGTATTAAGTGTACGTTTACATTTCCGCATTTACATTTAATAGTGTTATAGTATTAGTTTAACATACCTGTTTTGTGGCCTGCGAGGGGTTGGAATACCGTAGATTTCGTGTGTTTCTGCCCCCTCTCGCTGGTTTGGTCTTTTGCTAGACCGGTTTCGGCTGCTCGCCATCTTCAGTAGCGGCGTTAGTCACTTTTGGATGTTTTTCGGGCATCCTCACTGCACCGTCACTGTCAATTGTACTGCACATACACATAAACACGATAAGTAAACAACCACCACAGTATAAGTGACAGTGTCCGAAAAACATCCAAAGTGCCGAAAGTGACTAATACCGCCACTGAAGATGGCCGGTCTAGCAAAAGACCAGCGAGAGGAGACAGAAACAAACGAAATCGACGGTATGTTATATTAGGTGTACCCAAAAGTAATAAACTTTTATCAACTTTAAACAAAAGTAATCAATATTACCAATCGGTAATATTGGTGAATATATAGTAGATTAATAATTAAAGTCCACTTGGACAAACGCCTCACGTGGAATCCCCACACCCGACTCAGACAGAAAATTTGGACTCTTAAGGCTATTACTAAAACGGACATCGAAATTGACCTTAAGTAACAAACTAACAATATACAAAGCAATACTGAAACCGACATGGACATATGGAATTGAGCTATTGGGTTCCACCGAGACATCCGACATCGTCCGCATCCAGAGATTCCAATCAAAAGTCCTTCGCACCATCCTTAATCCTCCCCGGTATGTTTCTAACCGAACAATCCACCATGGCCTCAACATACCGACAGTCGACGAAGTCGCAAAATCTCGGTTCCCGAAGTTCCACTCCCGCCTTCCTCCTCATCCTAATCCACTCGTTCAGTCCCTTTCCTCTTTTACCTCGGGCAGTAGTTAAGTCGTGTCATAAGCGCCATCATCGGGTGGTTTCTTTTCGAGACAAACACGCGAAAAATATACTTGTATCGATTGCACCTATAACTGTTAAAGTTGATTGTGCGAAATAAAAAAAATAAGTTTTTTAGCAAAATAAAATGAATTCCAAAGTCAAAATGTTGATTACTTTTGGGTACCCCTAATAGTATTGTATTTTGCGCAGTCGTAGCGGTGACGAGGGCAGTGCATACTATGGCCCGTTTTCATTTCCTGTAGTAACTAATACAGAGGTGTCAAATTTGAATAATGAGATGAGCGTGGGGGAGGGGGCGATGGGGGCGCCGTCTGGCGGCTGGCGGTCGGGGCCGGCGGCGAGGCGGGCTCAGCCGGGGGGGGGGCCGCCAGTCACTCGCCGGCCTCACGTGTCGCAGAGTCCCCCCGTCGGAGGTGCCAGTGGCCGCCCAATGTTTATCGTCTAAAGCGCCGCCGCTCGAGACAGGTGAAATCGCGCACAGTTCTGTCGCCGCCGGGACCGGTGCGTACGAGTGTTCGCAGGATGGAAGTGATCGGAGGCGGGGGCGGGGGCGGCAACGAGGTTGCCAGGTCGGCCTCCTCGCGCAAGCTGAGGCTGGGCAGGAAGATATCGCGCCGCCTATCGCTGGTCACCAGGGTGCCAAATCTGATTGGGGTGCGGCTGAAGCAGGAGTTCGGCTCCAGGGACTCCCTGAGGGGACCCCAACAACCCAGGCACCTGGAGATCGTCATCATTGCTCCCGACAAGACGCAGAGGATCGTGAGTACCTTTCTCTTATTTACGCTTTGACACTCCTTTTCTTTTGCGTCCCCGTTAAAACATGACAGGATTTTTTTATTTTATTTTTTTTAACTTTATCGTACAATCGACTACAATTGCGGTTTGTTTGATTCGTTTCACCATCCAGTGATGGTACTTTTGACCTGTATCCATAGCTCAATACCTTATGTCCATGTCGGTTTGAGTATTGCATTGTATATTGTTAGTTTGTTACTTATGGTCAATTTCGATGTCCGTTTTAGTAATGGCCTTAAGAGTCCAAATTGTCTGTTTAAGTCTGTTCTTTTGAGTCGGGTGTGGGGATTCCTTAAGTCCAGGTGGACTTTAATTATTAATCTACTATATATTCGCCAATATTACCGACAACTCTCTGCCACTTTTTCGGCAAATTTTCGACTGTTGGTATGTTGAGGTCAATATGGATTGTTCGGTTAGAAACATACCGGGCAGCATTAAGTATGGTAAAAAGGACTTTTGACCGGAATGTTTGGATGCGAGCGATGTTGGATTTCTTGGCGGAACCCCACAGTTCTATTCCGTATGTCCGTGTCGGTTTTAGTATATCTTTATATATTGTCAGTTTTGATGTCCTTTTCAAAGGAGGTCTCAACAGTCCAAATTTACGATTTAGATCTGTTCTTTTCAGTCGGGTATGGGGATTCCACGTGAGTTTGTCTATATAGAGCCCGAGGTAGCGAGCCTCCCGTTGGGTGGGAATAGGTGTACTATTAAATAGAACAGGAGGGAATGACAGGATTGCACACTCACAACAATGACAAAGCCTTTTTCTTCGATATAATTTATATTGTGAAATATTTTGATGACAGAATTGATCAGTCCCGCCGTCTGACGCTCATCATCATTTCTTTCTTTTAAATATTTTAATGCACGGCAACTTAAAACTGTGTTGATCGTGTCAACGCACTAAAGGAATTAGTACCATTCTAGTTCATCCATGCTTTCCTCTTGACATACCCGAATGGCGGTATCAATCGCCTCTGGTTTTCTAAATCTCTGGCTATATAATAGCCAACTTTATAATTTTCTGGAAGAGAGTTCATCTACCCGTTACATATTCTTATACGTAAGAACATGGGCTTCACTCCGGTCCATTGAAGCCGATCGTACGTTCTTATTTCGTACTTATCGCGTAACTGGTCTTATCGGTCATTAAGGGGCGCAACACAAAGAGGCCTACGCTACAGTTGGGTTATCGAAGATACTCAGGGAAATAGAAACAATTTCCTTTTCCTTTCTATTAATATAATACTCTTCGGAAAGTACGAACTTCTTAATTGAAAACTGTGAGTTTAAATGTTGCAGTATATAATTACATTTGGCAGAAATATTAAAGAGATCATTGTAATTCCAGAGTAGATTCAGCTTGATTCTGTTCGTATAGAAATGGACGAGTCATTAGGAAATAATTAATAATGAAAACATAAATAGCAGACGTTAGACCGTCCGATATAAATAAATAATCGGAAACAGAATAATATTTTTACAAAATAACAATAAAATAGTTTGCCATATAATGGGTTGTATAAAACAAAATTAGGAAATCCAAAAACATAAATATGTTTTTACTTTTATATTATTTCAGTAAGCCATGCCATTAAGTCGTATTTATACTACAGGTATATTACAGGTCCGAGATTAATTTGTACCGCGATTAGGGCATCCGACTTATGGCAATCGTAGAGATTGGACCGTTAGCTGTCCGAAGGTCGCACGGCGGAATTCATTTCATGAAACTTAAGACACCGATATCATTGAAATAAGTCAGCGCACATTTGGTTCCACCCCTAGTGGATACGGAGAAGTTGATTGATACACTTTCTGTCTTCTTCCCTTTTTGGAACGATAAGGTTTAAATCAGTCTGACGGCTTTAAAGAAGACACTTGACGGAAACCAAGTGTTTGGGACAACCCAGGTAATGTTTCAACTGGGTTGAGTAAGTACCTACAGGTACCGGGAGGGGGGGGGCAATACCGGGTACTGAAAAAAATACAGGAGTGGTTTACTCGGGTTGCAGAAATTACGAAACGCAAAAAACGAACTCAAAAAACACGAAAATTCAATTAGAATTTTTAACCTCGCCTTTTTCTGCTTAGTGCATTCCTTCTCATCTTCTGCTGACCTTATCGCACACTCAAGTGTCTTCTTTCACTTCCTCTACCTTCGTAAATGTTTATGTTTTTGTTCAGAGCCCTCCTATGTCATGTCTGAGCAACTCGGTTGATTATATTTTAAAGCATTATACGAGCTAGTTTATGTGAATTTAATTTCTTTACCTTAAGGGGGGATTAGTATTGGAGCATAAGCTCCATTTTACCCAAAAGGGGCCGAATTAAATTACAGGTATTTTGACGCGCTCATAATTCAAAACGCTCTGGTCGCATTCCTAAACAATAATTAGAGTCGTAGTCTCATATCAGCTAAATCAAAGCTAAAATGTTTCGTATAATACCGACGATATCAGTCAACAAATTATTAATGGGCTATCAACTATTTCACTGACATCTGCTATTGGCGTCTACGGTAGCTGACATTTATTAGTGCTTGTCGTTAAATAGGTAGTCATACTGACTTATCCACGGTCACATACCAAATAAGACGGAGAAGATGGATACGATTACTGGTAATATACTTGTCCCATTAACGTGTCTGCCATATTTGTCCACTCTCCCTTATTAACGAGAGATCGTATTGCTGGAGAGGTTTCCTTCAACAAGGGTTATAATCAATTAATTATCAGTTACTTATTATAATTGAATCTTTCCGCTATTTATTTCGTACGGCCATATGGGGCCGTAAAAGACAAGAAGAAATTGTTTCTATACTGCTAACTTATTGACGGTATCGAATTTTGTTGGCGGACAATTATGGGAGGATAATTGGGTGCCATATATATTTTATGACCGAAATATACACCATTCAGCACGAGCGGTTCAAACGCTCCCGTCTTACTAATTATTATTTTTTAACTTTTTTTAACTCTATAGCACAATCAGCGGTATGGATGCCCCCCTGGTTTTTCTCCTTTTGTTTATATATATTTTTCTGGTATGATTGGATCACGTAGCCAGTTCTTTTTCAGGCGTCTGTAAATAAGGTTTAGGATGTCAGGATATCTCCCTAGTATCGAGGGGTTTGGACTATAGAGCTGTTAATTTCATATCTGTATTTTCACTCCACGAACAAGGGGCAGGGCGGCGTTGTGTTCGATAAAAATATAAAGCGTAAAATGAAAACTGGCAACTGGCGTACTTGCGGGGTACACCTGCAAAATATCAATCGGGTTTTACAGTTACGGGAAAGCGGTCGAGTCGGTAGAACCGGATTATTTCTTATTCAGCTATGGGCGGGCGCGCTGTTGTACGGTACCGAGGTGCTTAGCGGTCCCTCAGAGGCCTGCCAAAAATTCAATAGCGCCCCGGTCACGATCACGAACTGCATTCCGCCCCCGTCCGCGACGGATTTGTGGAAAGTGTTTACGCGTCCAGCGGTGGTCAAACTGTCGACATTGCCGCTGAAAACACCACAGCCGATCTTACTACAGGGCAAAGCCCTACTAGCCGCTGTCCACACGGAGCCTACCTTGCAATATAAATAATTATACCGTAGATTTTCTGTGTTTCTGTCTCCTCCCGCCGGTTCGGTCTTTCGCCAGCCCGGTATCGACCGCTCGCCATCTTCAGTAGCGGTGTTAGTCACTATTGGCACTTTGGATGTTTTTGGGGCACCCTCACTGAGGTACGCGACTAGTAGGGATGACACACGGTGAAATGATAAACACTTTTTCACCTCCACAATTTAAAATAACTGTACAAGTGACAGTGACAGTGCAGCGAGGACGCCCGAAAAACATCCAAAGTGCCAATAGTGACTAACACCGCTACTGAAGATGGCGAACGGCCGAAACCGGTCTAGCAAAAGACCAAACCGGCGAGAGGAGACAGAAACACAAAAAATTTACGGTATTCCAACCCCTAGCAGACCACAAAACAGGTATGTTAAAATAAGACGCACAGTGGTAATTCAATTTTACCTAGTTGGCTCAAATAATCTACCATTTTTTTTATTCGAAAATATGGTCTTCATTTTGAATTTTGTTTTGTGAATGAGGTCCTCTTATTTACGTGAGTTTCTATCCCTCCTTCAAGCAGGCATTTTCAGTAACTCCAGGACGTGTGCTTTCATTATAGGATGTTAATTATAGGCCATCTTTTGAGTTAACTCTACGGAAGATTAATTTATTGTCACATAACTGTTGACGATTTTATGTCGCTTGTGCAGACTGCATGCCTGGCGAGAGTTTTTGATTTAGAATCAAATCCTTTCGAACTACCGCCATAAATTTCGAAATAAAAGTAAGTCTAGACTAGCTATTATGTTCAATATTCCTAAACGTTCAATTAAAATTCGAAATGGCCGTTCGTAATTGTCAGTTGGGAAAATATTACACTCGAGCAATATTACTATTTTTTCTTCAAATTATGCGTATAAAGTTATATTGTATCCTGATATAAATGTACTCACGCTAGCATATCAACCCCTAGGAAGAAGGGTTACTTTCAAGTCAACCTAATATGACAACTAACCTTAGAATGCCGTCACTAGAAAGTTGAATGTAATAAAATTGAATTACGCCTTACGAGGAGGGGGGTGTGTGGGCGTAAAAAATTATGTATTCAGCGGTTAGAAATCTGCCGGCCTGTTTATGATAATCTAATCTCTTAATATATTTTTAAATTTTCGTTCATTCTCCTTATTCGATAGCGATATCATCGGTGCTCTTTCTTAAGTGTTAAGCGGCAGTACTTGGACACTTAAAGCATCGCTGTTTAAAAATTATGAGCGAACAAAAATATTTTGATAACGAATGTTAACTTGTTACTTTGTTAACATGCTGTGATAAGTGACGATGGCTGAAAGAACTGAGAAGGGAGATTTTCTGAGTAGTGAATTTTACAAGGGCGATGAATGTATAAACATGGACGAAGTGTAACGAAGTGCAACTTGTTTTTTTCTCTCTTTTCCGTGTGGACGATTTTTTTTTCCAGCCTCAAACTGTTTCTTGGCAACAGTCCTGAATTTTTTTACATCCAAAACGCCGCACGCATTTCTAAACCCTCTTAGTGTTGGATGGCGGGGGGGGGGAGTATTGAACGCACCAAGCTCATTGTACCCAGACCGAATCGTTTTGCGACACGTCGTGGCATCAATGGGTCTGTTGAATCGGAGGTATTCAATCGAAGCGAGGTTACAAACTTCCGTTTGATCCGGTCGGCTTTTTTTCACACCGGCATCGCCGGTCGTCGGACAACATGCGCCCATACGCCCGCAACTCTAAATTGGGCCGTGTAATATTTCGAATTCATTTTCGGCTTTTAGAGTTTAAACAGTAAAGACTACAACATTTACAGCCAGCAAAAAATATTCTGCACATTTTTGTTTCCAGTAATTAGACAGAATATCGGCAATTTAAACCGACCCCCCCCCGGAACTCTACAAGGGACTAGCACTAGGCGGATTACGCTCCGCTGGTTTTAGATATGGCGAGAATAAAGCACTTAATTTATCACTTTCTGATTCCTAACGCCCTAACGGACTATTAATATCATCAATACGCGCCATAAATAATGGGGCAATCTATATCATCGAATTTTTTGTATGACACATAGCTTTAATGCTGTTTGCAATTACGTGCTCAGAGATATCCTCCTTCGGACTGATAATGTTATTTACATTATCAAGGCGTGAGAAGATTTTGAAGCTTCGAATAGGACGGCTGGTGATTCACTGTTTGCCTTAGACTTATCGCTTTGCTAATGCAGGCCAACGGTATTGGTTAAGCATGCAATAGCGTCGGTCTCTTTATGAAAGACGATTCTCTTAAGGGTACCGACTCGGTTTAAAATAATAGCTTAAAATTTGAAAAATTGTAAATAAACAAAATTGAACAGCGTTACAGCTGACCCGGCTAGCGACTAACGCCCTGTATAACGGGGCCTGTGAAACGGTAAGGCGTGCAATAAGCGTTGGTAGGCGCGAAGCCCACGAACGTTTCAATGGGATTGAAAGCAGATGGCCGGATAGCAGACCGCGGTCGACAAAAGAAATTCTACTGTCGGACCAATAATTATACGCCGCCCGTCTTGAATCCAACGGCGGCCTTATGTGGTATTAAAAAACTTACTATACCAGGAATAATTTCTCGGTGTATTTCGAATACGCTAGTCGAACACAAAATATTACCAGGAATCAATAGTAGTAAATATATCAATATTTAAAAACATTTTACAATTAGTTCTTAATCATTAAATTAAGATACGACATTAGACACCAAGATTGTGGCTTAATTATTTCTTAAATTCAGTATAGAAATATAAAACGGTTCTTGGACAATTTTAAAATAGTTAGATTCAATGTCAGGAACCACGAAAATGATCTGTACTACTACAAATGTAGTACTACTTTGGGATAGTGGATCGGAACCATCCGATGTCAATAAGACAAAGGGAACGTTGTGTATTTCTCCAATACAGTACATTTTCATCCTCCTATGGGTTTAAATTATGCGCTGGGCATTGATTGTTAACTCAATCCAGCAGTGGACAGTTTAGAAGGCCTCGGGTCCACCGCCGAGCCTTCATCTCCCGATTGCACGGTTGTCCCACCGTGGGACGAAAGCAAATTGAATTCGGCAACGCGTTAAATTGCCACGGCCGTTTGTTTCCATTCTTTTTTTTCTCCGAACAGCGAAACATGAGCGCGTGGCAGGAGAGTGTTTTGGAAAACGAGTAAAAACCCGAGGCGCGTCTCGGGAATATTATTGTGTTTACGATTCCGGTCACAGAAATCGACGATAATTTATAAGCTCCAAGTATTAAATATAAAATTATTTCCGTGCAATGGCGCGGAAACGTCTCTGGAACTACTTTTCAGTCAATTAACCGTAATTACCCGCGGCGATGCAATTACTCCATTAAAAAAAATTGGATACACTCCCTTCCACATATTCTGATTCATTCTCCTCATTTCCATAGATATCATATATTGGGGATTATTTAACATTTCAGTAACGAAGTATTGCCGATCATAACGGTCGCTCAAGTTCTTGGAAGTGATTGTGTGCAAAATATAACAGCGATAACGTATCGCCTCAGTCGACCAATACAATCGCGTCATTTCTACATCATTATGATTTAATTGAGTATAAGAACAATTATCAACGTTTACAGTAAATTATTCTCTCTAAAAGGAATTGTATGATTTATTATGTAGTCAATAACTAATTTAAAACTATTGTTTAACATTTAACACTAATAAACGTTAAAATTTGTTAATGGATTTTTTCACTTACATAAATCTAATGTGTGGATGATACTGAGCTTGAAGAATTAATCGAGGAGTAAACGGAGTGACAAGAGACTTAGGTTTTTTTCTGTCGATACCAGACCCGATATAATGCCGTTTTTTATTCACCCTAGCCAGTGATCTGCCGCGAGTCCCTCGCGTTATCAGAGTGTCGATAACTAGTGATGAATTAAAACAGTCAAGAAAGATTCAGATTTGTTGTCGCGATCAAAATTCTATTCTTTCGCCGATTCCCCCGCGGTCCCGAGGTCGCGTCGTCACCCCAGTTTTTTTTCCCCTCTTTTCCGGACAAACAATGGAATATTCGACGGTAATTGTGAGGCGAAAACGGCTCGCAATGGAGGAAAATTTCGTCGGTCACAAAATTTTACGTGAACGCGATATTCAAAACAATAGGAACAGTCGGGTGGAACTTTGAGGTCAACTTTCTACTCCGCGCTCGGTGTCACATGACAAGTTCGGTGTGTCACTGTGATGTCACGTTATCATTCACTTTCGGATCAACCCCAATCGGCCTAGCCTACTCTTAGATTTATACACCGTTACTGTCATGGCGAAAGATTTTCTTACACGAACAGCGATTAAAACTCAGTCGTGACTAATAAAAATACCATAATATTGTCTGTATTTTCATGTAAACTCTAGTGTAGAGTTCGAGCTGAAATATGATTCCAAATTATGGTTGCAATAAGAAAGTGAGGGCCGTGAAAAATAGGTCTGATTAGAAATTTATTTTCACGTCTTATCTATAAGTGTAAATTATATCGTGATGAGTATTTGTATGGGCAGTAAATATAAAGAGCAGAAACGACCGCTGTCTATGCTTGAGCGAGATATTGTGGACAGTGTATATCGGGAGGATATAGGTGGGCGATGCCCACTAATAATCTATTCATGGAAGGCCTTGATTCACAGCCACTCTGTCTGTGCTATCTTCCTTTCTTCCCTTCGGAAGGTCCTCCTCTCTTTCACTCTCGCTCTCGTTACTTTCCACTTCCGTCGACCATGGCACTTTCACATGCCATCTAGATTCTTGCAGTGATCGTTACAGCGTTTTGTAAACAGTTTGATTCGGAACTGTAAGTCTCCAAAATCTCTCTCGTTACATTAGACGGATTAAAAGTGATTTATTCAGCCTTTCAGCTGTAAGTTTACTGTGCCTTACACATATCTCTCAAAATGGTCATGGGATTACTTTTTGGAGAAATTATACTGTCCTAATAATGTAATCAAATTCAATAATGGCAAAATTATTTTCTTATTATAAATACTATGAAATTATTTTAAGAAATGATTTACCACTGTTGATGAGCCAGGTCTATGACTGTGGCGGCATTAGTAGTACGATTCATTTATATCGTTTTATTATATTTAACTGTGTGTCTCGTCATAACGAAAGTAGTATTAATCCTTATTACGAATAATCAACATTCAGTTGTCGCCAAAATAAAGGGGGGAACAATCGAAAGGACAGTGTATTACGTAGTTCTCCACGACATGAGACGCATATCAGAACCGGTTGCGTCAACGCGTCATTTAGGTTCAGTCCGATTCCCGTCGACAGTAGGAGGTCCGAGCGGGAGTCGGACAATAATAATATGTCGACTGAAGCCAATTCCAGAAGGAGGGACTCATTGTAATAAGAGGACTGGTTGGCGGGGGTCACGTCACCGAGTTGTTTAAACCAGCTTTAAACGATATAGCGCCCGATTACGAGTTCCTCAGTAATGACTCAACTGAACCACCAGCAAAACGCTTCTAATTGCCACAATCGCCGAATATTTCTAAGGAATCGATTTTAACAGTATACATCCAGTCTTTCCTTTTATTACTGGCAAGACAGAGGGTTATAGGACGGTGGCAGAACAGTGTCTGTAACATGTGTAATAACGTATATCTAATGAGTTCTCCAATGTGTTTGGTTTCTTCGAGGGCTCATTAAGGTATCTGGTAATTTTCGAATTTAATTTTTCCGTATTAATTTACTTTCATGATGATGCTTCGACAAATTGCCAGCGTATTGGCATGATTGGCGTACCCTTTTGTAAAAAATCGCGACGTCCATTTATAGCTAATTTTGTAGAAGATTTTATTATTGAAATAAACCCCGCAAACGTGGAAAAGATTATCGCCGGCGATAAAACGACGGCTCCTTACGTTTCCTTTCGTACTTCCCTCCGCAGTGCGCTGCAGGAATGGCCGAAACCGGTTTTATGCGGACGCAGGTAGATAAACTAGTCGCAGGACGTTTTACGTCTCAAATGTTCGGTGCGCTCATATCGTTTCCGACTGCGCTTATTTTATTAAAAGGCGTAAGCGCCAACAAAGAGACTCGAATCACAGTGCATAAATCATATTACCGCCGTATCAGAATATTACGCAATAAATTTTCGAGGCAAGCACTGCGGTTCTGTGCGGAAAGGAACCATATCTTCTTTCCTGCCTCCTTTTACTTTCTTCGAATTTTCTGGCTATTGTCTTAGGGCGCTAATCAAGCTTTATACCTGTATATATCAATGTCATTAAAAAGGGAAAGTATATTTATCAATCAGTAATTTTGTTTCGATAAATCTTGGGATATGTGTAAATATTCGAGAGAATCCGTGCCATTCTGAATAAGAAAAGACGAATAAAGTTATTACAATTTTAGAAAATAAGCGCTTTTGAGGGGAAACATGGCCATTAGTTAAGGGAGTCGTTAATTCGCGAAGTACGCAATTTGTCGAAACGCTTTGCCGGCCGGACTCGAGACGGAAAATAATTCTCATGGGCGCTCCCCCCCAGTTCTCGACGGTGAGATAACATTAGTGGGAACGCGGGCTTTCTCCGCGCCTGCCTACATCGTCCCAATGATTTATGGCCCACACCAGTTCGGCCCCCGTTTCATTTTACCCCGTAACGGTTATACAATGTCGGCCAGAATCGAGCAGTGTCGAGAAGCCGACACGGCCTCATTAACCCTTCCGTAATTCTAAAGCTGATTATTCGATACTAGAGATGGAAATTTCAAATTTCGTTGGTAGTACTGACAGTTACGCTAAAACGACTTATGCACAGAGTATAGTGTTGGTGCATTTAACTATATTGGGCTGACAGGAAATCAATTTAAAATATCCTGGAATTGTTATTGGATATAAACTCAGTTATACATTGAACTCATAAGATGCTTGATTAAGATATTATCTTTAGAATCTTACGAACTAATATATGTATAACCGTTACCTTATGTTTTTACTGAGTAGTATCATTATGATTCAAATGACTCTAGTTCGTATTTACGAGATAATTGTCCTCATCACTTCTAACTTGATGTACAGTTTTAATTTTATTGAATATTCAACCGGTAATTGAACCGGAATGCATCCTAAAGTCGTCCGTTATTCAACTTTCAATTAATAATTTCTACTTTCCAAATGGCTTTCCACGCTCTGTATATCTGGCGGAAGGCGCATCGAAAATAAATTACAGAGAAGGCGCATCCTGGGAGGCGGGAGTCTCCTCCTGCGCTCGATTTTGAAAGCATGGAAATGCCATTTTTGCCTCACGCTCTGTTTGTCCCGTTCCTCCTCCCACTTTTGCCGGTTGGGAAGAGGAACCCGGCCGGGGACAACGTTGCCGCTGATTTAGATAAAGATGTTTCCCGTTACAAGTTGATGCCATCCTGATACACCCCGAGACTTAATAATAGCCGTAAATCATATATGAATACTACTTCAATATTGGTTACTGATTAATTATAAATGGCTATTGAAGTGGATAAAAAATTTCTTTGTGTAGAGGGATCCGTTAGTTTTGTCAGTGGGCTAAATGCAAAGTACAAGTAAGATCTGTTACGACCGGCCTCCTGCGATAGAATTATAAAATTACATTTTTAATGTTCCATTTGGCTATTGATTATTGTTATTGCTGTTGAAATGCTTTTATAAATTTTTGTCCTTATTACTTTCGTTTATCCTCGTTTCAGCAATACAGATTTCCGGTTCATAACTTTGTCGCTATTTCATTTTAATTATTATTAGCAATTATTAGTACAAAGAGTACTACTGTCTTGATTAGAGCCCTGTAAAATAGAGGCGAGTGTTGTGGATACTCAGCTTAGTGTCAGTCAAAATTGTCCCTTCTAAAAATGTTCGAAACGTAACAAAAGATTCTTGAGTCAACGAACACATGCCATTCGTCGATCTGTTGCCCCGGAGGGGGAGATGCCGGACGTTTTCTGGCTCGGTGCCACAACAACAATTACGAACTCCGTGGGCCACACGTGTCCGAATTGTGAAAGGCACTAGTCCGAATTTAAGCGTCTCATGCTTTAGCACAGGTGTTGGGATCATTATAGCAGCGGCTAACATGACCAGCATTGATCAATCAAATTACAGTCTATATTGGCTACGTACAGGATCGCATGACTCAATCCATGGACTAATTCATTCTTCGGGCGTTAGTTGTGCTTACTGTTGGAGAAATTCCTTGCAGATTATATACTGCGCGTTGTGGAATAAGGTATAATATTTTTAAATTTCATAATATATCTCTTGTATATTATGGCCAATTATATAAAACGCGTAGATAATCCTATGCACGTGTACCGCTGCCGGTATCGATATATTTGAAACACGTGTGAGGATACGTGTCGGGGTGGTATGGGCTGTGTTCATTGTTCAAGGTTTTGCATCGACGTCACCTATCTTTCCGACTGATAACCGAGCTAAGTATCTCAGAGATGGTTTACTGTGGCCAGCCTTTGTTATGAACTCAATGAGCTTTAAGAAATATGGTAGCCGTCATCGTGGTCATGTGGTCGCTGCATTATAATAGTTTGGCTTTGGTAGCGAAAACTGTATACTCCAATCTACGATTGACACGGGACCATCGTTGCGCGTTAACCTTTTCATAAAAATAAATGTTGGCCACAAAATGTGGCATATACCGAAATATGGTCAGCTGTTTATAACTACCAATTATTAATTTATAATTTGATATACCTGTTTTGTGGTCTGCGAGGGGTTGAATATGTAGGATGTTTCTGTGCTGGTTTGGTCCTCGCCATCTTCAGTAGCGGTGTTAGTCACTGTTAGCACTTTGGTTGTTTTCGGGCATCCTCACTGCACCGTCACTGTCAATTATTTGATTACAGTACATGTGAAAGTGACAGTGCAGTGAGGATGCCCAAAAAAACATCCAAAGTGCTAACAGTGACTAACACCGCTACTGAAGATGGCGAGTAGCCGAAACCGGTCTAGCAAACCAGCGAGAGGAGACAGAAACATCACGAACCTACAGTATTAATTTATATTTGAGTTAGTAATAGAGTTCTCTTGCATGATGGATCGGCTTCAACTTGTCTTCCCAAATGGAGAGAGGGCTTCACGAGATCGAAGTGCCTCGCTAAAATTGCGTGTATATAATAGTTTATTATCTTGGAGAAGAAATCGTCAGCAATGTCTGGTTGGGACAATATGCGAGGGGGGAATGTTGACGACGTATCTGACGGCCACATGTCGCTCTCGGCCCTGGCTATCTGTGGGCGGACTCCCCCGGGGGACACCGCCGTTGCGTAACCCAGCCATTCTTCCTTTCTCAATCGCCGACTACAATGGAATATGGTCGCAAAGTGTCCACGCTCCATTTATCCCGTTGAAAACAAACTTAACAACAGCGTACAACCTTAAATACAATTAAAACGAGGTCGTTTCGAAATATATTTCTTCGACAATTCAATAGAATTTGTCAATAACAGTTTACATTTGTCGCTTTCCCCGGTTCGTATTGATTCTTCAGTACCGCCAGGATAAACATTCGACAGTCTAATATCAATATAAAAAAGTTAAGGCATCAAATTATTCAAATATAAATTATATAGATGTACCTCTTTTCATAGTCCATTTAATTCGCTCGTACACCAACTTCGTAGTGTTCAGTAAATCTCACTCCAAAAAATTTATCTTAATATTTATTCTTTATAATTATTCGTGTTAATATAAGATGTAACGTATTTTTAATAAGCCCGAACCGTAAGAGCGTGCAAACATTTGAAATATGGCGTGACGAAGTGAGAAGGTGAAGACAAATTTATCGGAATGTTTATTCAACGAAATTATTCTTATTAATAAAACGCAACAAATAAATTTCCTATAGTCGTTGCAAAATTGTACCAAGGAACGAACTAAAAATTAGCCATCATCGCCTGATTACTGTTATTCATAATTTCGGAGAAAGTAATCGAAACACCAGGCGATATTTCCACAGTTATATTCCTGTTGTCTTTATGGTTAAGTGTTTCTCAGATTACTGGGAAGTAGAATCTGATAAAAAGAAAATAATTTACGTTACGCGATAATTAATAATGCACCGTTCAGCCCTGATTCGGTTGTTCTTAAACTCTAAGCCGAAGTTTAATCAAAGGTTATTTCCTGGTATCGACGGCTAAGCGGTGAGCGCTGGCTCGTGTTTGGGCCGACAGTTGAGGTCCGTTGTCGACGGCGAGGTCCAGCCCTTGACTTTTACCGGAGGGACGGCCATTAGAGCGCTCGGATAATTTTCTTATACCAGCGATTGCATCGCAGTCTCACCCACGGCCGGGAGGCGTTTTGCGGGAATTCACCGGCGTTTAATAGCGCCCCCATTTCATTATAAATGGGAACCACTTGTTTGAATATGGTCCTGTTATCCTGTCTAAGTTCCCCTCCCGCCGAGTCGCCGTACCGCCTGAATACACATTCGCGGAATATAACTTATAGCAATTTTAAATCGTATCTCCAGATAGGACGGGCTTTAAATTTTCGGAAGATTGAATCCCAGATCAAACATCTATTACAAATGTTGACATCTTCGACATGAAGTTGCACTTCATCTGGCCAGTATACATCATAAAATTTCCAGGGCGTGTGGTGGGCAGTCAATAAGAGAAAATATAGACGCTCGATTCTAAATTTAAACCGTGTCAGGGCCGAAAGCAAAGAACACTGGCTCTTGATCCGTACGAAATAAACATGTCGGCCACGCACAGCCTTCGATTGTCCTCACCTAATGTCCCTATTACTGAGCGAGGGAAAATTACGGAGCCGTCGAACGGTACTACTATAGGGAATTAACCGATAGTATTCCGAATATTTCTCGGAAATGCACTCTCGTTAGAAGTAATTTCCACGATCGTTAAGCCGAGTCGGAGCGTTCGTACCGCCCGTTATCTCGACACAGTTCCGAGTCCGAAGTGAAAGCGGTCATATTATCTCCGGACTGTCGACTATTCGTGTTGCGGTGTTTCCTGAGCTTATAAATTTTCATTTTTTTTTCGTACAGTTCGGGCCGCGACGGGGCACGATTAAACTCAGTGGAGAGACATCAACCGTCGAATCATATCAGTCGAAGGAGAGCTATGTTTCGCGTATTTGTTAAACGCGGTCATAGACCGTTCGGGACCGGGTTAGTGCGACCCCCCGGGTGGGGGCGGCTCACGCTTTTGGCTTTTACAAGTCGCAACCGGGGCCGGTCGTGGTTTTCGAAAAAGCGCTACGCTCCAGCCAAACTGGGTCCGGGAGCCGGCGGTTATATTTAAACCGCTGTATACTTAAGACGCACTCAACCGTCGTAAATCGCTTTCCAAGCTACAACTGTGTGGAACATTTTCTGCAAGCCCAGAACGCACGCAGCTGTCCACGCGGGTTTAATTATTTTGGTCAGGATTAAAGACATTAACGGAATTCGTGACTAATATCTAACTATTGGTATTTACTTAATCCTCCACTTTAAGTATTATCGTTACGGCGGTACCCAACTTTGCTTCAAGCAGAAGATGGCATTCGTGTAATCCAAGTATTACATTATTACGGATATTATTTATTACATTTTTCATTCGCTATTAATACAGCGTGTCAGGAATACTTAGGATCGAAACCCTCTGATATGAGAAACTTGCAGATGGAGATTTTTAGTGCCATCTCCGCCATGTCATAAACATGTCTTTATTAAAATCTGAAACCGAGCTGCGCGACCGGCAATGGACCCGGTTTTACTCGACGAGGCCCATCTCCCTGACAGGTATTCGAGAGTTGCTCCAATTTCTCGAAAGCATTTAGGCCGCCGTTTTAATTTCGCTATTACATTTATACCGACACAGATATCAGTCAGTGGAGTACTTGCATTTACTACTAGCCGATAGATTGTATCATTTTGCATACTGTATCCCTTCAGCTTGAAAAGATTTATCTACTTTAGATTTATCTATCGGCAGCCATCGACTATGAATCGTGTTTAAGCTTTAATATTTGTTCATATTATTGTGGCGCAGTCAAATTGTGCTAAGGTAAGAAGAGTAGCTGCCGGTAAAGCTCCCACACATTGGGCATGTTCCAAAGCAGCCGATGTGGCCATCTTGTACGTAATTATGAGAGCCCGGATATCGAATTCCGATATCGAAATCATGCGAGAAACGAATCTCCCCTTATTGAGAGCCCAGACCTTGTAAGATCCATTGTGTTACTCAAATTAAAATTCGCTTGTACGTATTCTCAAATTGCGCAGCAACGACTTAGAAGGGTGTAATTTTTAACACTTAGCAGTTACGTTACAAAGTCTCACGTAGTAAATCATTCCTTGAAGTTTGATTTTACATTGATATTAATGAATTTTGTCTAAGTATGGTGTCCCAGTGGACCCCGACGTTCGAGAAGCCCGTTGGGCCATTCCCTTCTCAACTGATCGCCAACAGGTCTTCCTGAGTGTTTTAGTTAGAGCGCATCTCTTTCTTGTTATTAACATTTAGTTTTTATTGGTTTATTTTAATTGTACCAATAATTCTGTTCGGGGTCGTATTCGCCCCGAGACGATGAAAATGATTAAATTCGCTCCGCATCCCTCCGAGAATTCAGCAATCTCACAAATGCCCCCGTCGGATTTATATGAGGGCCGTATCGGGTCCGTTTTTTGATTTAACCGAGCCCGATACGAGCAGATGGTCCGCACTTCCCATGTAGGGGAAACGGCTCTCGTCCCGGGCCTACGTTTGATATATAAGCCCGCGGGGCCCCGATTAATGGCCACCGGCGCCGATTTACCCGCCGGAATGCTGTCATATCTATTACACCGAGGCGGACGCGCCGACACATCCGAATAGGTTTCGGATTTCGCGGTCGGGAAACAACGCCCAGGTGTGTAATCACATATAAGCTCATCTATGTACTGTGGCATTTCTGCATTTGTGGTAACTTGAACTTGTATTTTTCGTTTAATATACCTGTTTTGTGGTCTGCGAGGGGTTGGAATACTTTAGGTTCGTGATATTTCTGTCTCCTCTCGCTGGTTTGGTCTTTTGGCTAGACCTTTTGCAGCCGAAACCGGATGTAGCAAATCACGAAACATCACGAACCTATTGTATTTTTCCATTGTGCTGATGATTTTGTGACAAAGATCACTTTGTCCGTTCGATGGGTTATACTTATTTCACTGTATACGAAGCAGGAATATGTAAACTGTTTTAGTTTATCGGTCCCTTGTTTTTACATTTTTCAGATTCAAAATTTTATTTTGAAACACTGTTTAATTAATTTGTACCTAGAAAGCGTCTAATTATTCCCAACATTTTTTTTTCTCAATTATTTAATAATCGTGTTCTTCCAAGAATAAATAATAGGTCTGTACATCCTTTCCCTTTCGAGTAACATTTCCATTTTGTTGATTTACATTTTGATAAACATTTTATAAATTTTTTGTTCACCTATCTTTGCAACTAAAATAAGAAACGAAAAATTTGTAGAGATAAATGCGGAATATGTGTGTTAGGTAATGAATGTGAATTCGAATCTAAAAGAGCCCTAACATTTGGCACTTGTTAATGTTTGCAACGACTGCCCAGAAAATGTTTATAGAACTAGACTGTGGTTTATGAGGTAAATTATTTGCGGGGTTTCTATCATAAACGAACAAATGAAACGTGTCTGTCTTTCCGACAGTTTGTTTTTCGTCCGTCCTATTTTCGGAGAAAATATTTCCAAATATTTGTAATTGTAAAATGCATTCTCCTTCCAATGTCGACGATGTGTGAGACACACATGCATGGATTCTTTTAAATGTTATGGATATAAGTCAAGCATTGTCTACCTTAATATAATATATCTTAAATATTCAACCAGATTCTTTTAAACGCAGTTATTTTTATCCGTTTATTATCTTATCCGAAACAGATTGCTCGAAAAAAATAATTTTAAACTCGTTTCACGTTTATAATCTATCACACAATGCTCGAGGTCAGGACTGTTCACGACCTGCGCTCGCGCATTCACTTCTCGGAAAAGAAAAAGCGGACATGAAAAGGGGATTGGTCATCGCGTGCCAACTTGTGCTATGTCTTCAACTTGCTGATTTTCAATTCCTCTCATGGTGGTGTAGATTGTAAACATTTCCAGTTTTAACTATTTTAAACACGACCAGAATCACCCGGTGATATAATTCCGGTCGTATCAACACCGTCCTTAAATTACGCTCAGACCTATATGGAATGTTTCAATGGGTCCTCTTTTTCTTAAAGAAAAATTGGGGGATTAAGACGTATTTGTTTAGAATACCTGTTTTGTGAAATGCGAGGTGTTCTTTTGCTAGACCGGTTTCGGCTGCTAGCCATCTTCAGTAGCGGTGTTAGTCACTTTTGCACTTTGCATGTTTTTTGGGCATCCTCACTGCACTGTCACTGTCACTTGTACTGTGGTGGTTATCTGTTTGTCGTGTGTATGTATATATGCGTCTTGTTATTGTGTTTTTGGGAGATGTTGTCTTATTTGGGTTGAGAGGGATTTTGTTAATAGTCTTTGTCGAATTACCGGTCAAATATATATTTGATGACTCAACTGGTCACAACTTCACTACTTAGGTTCACACTTTCAAATATATGACTGGAAACCTGTCTGGTATTGTGTATTTACGATCATGAAAGTTTTCCTGGCGATCCAAATCTAGTTAATCTAGTTAATTGGTGCAAGTGCACACAACGAACTTTAGTTAAATACATTTCCGCACCACACTCAGTGCTAGTTATTCTATATATAATAATTTTTATTTAAAAAGAAAGCAAAACTTTCATAGACAAATAAAAAATTAATATTGTATAATAAAAATAAAAAGGTTAGTTATAAAAAAATATGCTTAACCGTGAAATGTACTTAACTAAAGTTCATTGGGTGCACTTGCACCGATTAACTAGATCATCTGTTTACATAGGTTGCTTACATTTTTTTCTTCCGTGCGAGGAATCTCTTGCCCAGAATGAACCCATTGGTGTTTCAGTTAACGAATGTATGAAAAAGTGGGTATGAATGCCGTGGTGGGTGCGGGAGTTTGTTCAGCGAGACGCGACGCCTATTTTGGGAAGTGTTGACCGTTAGGACAACAGGTTCTTCGGGACCGACTAACCCAATAAGGCGGACAGTGCAAGGGTTTTTGGCAAGCCTCGAAATAGAGCAACCCCCACCGATCATCGGTATTTTGCAAACCTCTCCACGGATCTATGCTCTGCTTCAATTAGTTCGTCGTTGTGTTATTAATATTCTAAAGCAGTATTCCACTACAAAAAGTCAACTAATGAATGCCCATTCAATGTCATTAAAGGGGACGCCGAACACAAAACTGGAATAATTTTCCTTTCAAGCACTTTTTAATAATATAACTTGACCAAAACACATTGATTTCAAGGCTAATTCAATTTGTTGCAGTCTGCTGCTTCATAAGCAGTTTTAATTTGATCTTTAATGGATAGGAGGACGATAGAATCTTCTTCGGTTAGATTTCTCTGTCCGGATTACGATGTAACCTCCGCGCTCAATTTTCGCTACAATCGCTTTTCAAATTTTACAGGTGTGTTCAAACTTATTTGAGAGAAATCGCTTTTAACTGTGAAGTAATTAAACTTCAATTTTTAACGCTTTTCATGTCATTTTCATTCAATTATTACAGACTGCGTAATGTTACCGCGCGACAGGTCTCCCACTTTACCGTGTAACGGTGAGTTACAAAACCGTAAAGAGATACACAATCTGCCCTAGCCTCGGAGAGCGAAGCTTTATCATTGGGTAGCCGAGGCTATCGTGGATGCAATTAACGACGTGCATATTGCGGAAGTTCACAGGGGGACGTCCTTCCTGCTCCACATCCATTTTCCATACGAGTCTACGAAGCTCGAGCTGCGCCTTATCTAAAACGCGTTCGGAACCACGCCCTTTCACAAGTACCCCGAAAATAGAACTTGCGGTATCTCCTGTACATATTTTCTCAGAACGACTCGGTTCGAAAATTAATTCTTACTTTCCCGTTCTATGCATTCTCCCGGCAGTGGTTTGCGGTACCCTGTAACATGACCCAATTTCTCTGGGTCTACCAGCCTTCTAATGAAGGAAGGCGATTTTCATTGCGTTTGATGAACTGTAATTAATTTTTCGTGATTTTTTTCCAATAATAATTATCTACTAAAGCATACACTGAAAGAATCAGGAACAGGTCTATCTATGGATCGAACAAGATACATTGGACAAGAGTTATGGTAATATACGTACGTGTTTTGGCAGTAAAACCTCATTACACAACGGTTTGCATTAATGGGGAAAATATCTACCTGATTTGGGAAACTGGAATAAACGTCGGATTGGAGGGACATCAGGTACAGTCTTCCAGATATTTTTAGTCCAATGAGCATGACCAACAATAGCAGCCAATGAAGTAGGCGCAAGCAAGCTCTCGCTTAAATCAAGTTGGCCGTGACCCAGTTGGTTTAAGTGGAGCCCAGGCGACAGGGTGATCGCCCTTACTCCTCCGGCCATCTCAAAAACATTTTGTACCCTGTAAACGGCAATAGATCCCGGACATTTTTGATCTATCGTCGTAACAAATGTGAATAATTCTGTTTTGAAAGTGCCACGGGCACTCTGCGACTAACGTCCCTCGTAAATCTTGCTGATGATTTAAGATGTAATCCGGGCCTTGTAATAAGTGCCCGACTATTATGCGAAATCCTGCATGTAGCATTCCCGGATGTGATCTATTTTCGTTGCGATCATTTCAAACTGAGCGATAAAATAAGGTTGTTGAATTCATTTATCGAACCGGAAAATGTTTCTTGGTTTAATTTAATTTCGGATTCTTTATGCCTCCACGTTTTAGCTCCAAATCCGGCAGTGTCTGTGGCAGTTTATGAAAAAGAGAATCTTTACAAGCGACTGTGGAGGGCTGGACGATATGTAAATTCAAATTTTCGTGACGATCTTTAAAGGGAATATAACCTCTCGGGTCACCTTCAAGAGTAATGGTTCACTCCGCCAAAGGTGAAGTCTTGAGTGGAAATGATCCGCGTGCACCGATAGACCACTTGCGCAATATGGCCCCCTCCCTCTCTCCCCGGGGCTGTAAAGTCCGTATCTTATTTTTATAAGCTGTAGCTTATAACCGAATAAGCTGGGATGACCGCGAGCGGCAGACCCTCAACGAAAGCCGCACACGGGGCCCGGTATACACTCTGCTGATTCTTCACAATGCTCTTGTTTCAGGCCCCGGAAGCCATAGTAAATTCAACAGTCCAGTGAATCGTCTCGTCTGATATGGACACATTTGGAACTTCAAAACATTCGAATACGTCCGTTCAATCCACCTAAATTTCAAGAATTGTTCAATTTGGAGAAATTATTAAACATTTCTAAATTTGTTCCAGATAGGGCTATATTCGCTAACTCATACTCTATTGGGAACACAAAGCTAATCCTGTCTAAATTGTTTATACCCGGTGTGAGGAGGTTGGAGCGCGGGACACCTAGTTTTTGTTGCATAACGCAAGAAGGGGTGGGAATTTGGGTCGCGACTTGAACCACCCGAAGGTGAACGCTGAGTTCGGCCTTTGAAGGAGAGCCTCTGTCCCACTCAACAACCGGTCGGTGTTGGATTTCAGCCGTCATCCTGGAATGTTTTGGCCAATTCGAAGAATACAGACAAAAAAAACAGAAAACGGTTATTGTCATTTGTCGATAGATATTGTTTTGACTCTGTCTGGCAAGGTCCGAATCGATTTAGTAAAAATAAAAAATAATAGATCTTCAGTAATTATGAAAATTCATACATGGGATAATAATACCCCTTGGCTAATAAAAACTCTAAATAAATCCCATTATATAAACTATTATTAAATAAGTAACGATGATTCATATCCTCAACTAAAATCTTTCCTTTACGTGAGTAAGCACGATTAACTCCCCTTCGCCTGCTTTCCTATAATTCTTCTGATGGCGCAAACTGAGAACCGGTCCACAGCGAAACCAAGCACACAAGCGGTCCTTAATATGTGACTCGCGGAGTAAATTCCCAGCATTTTACAAATCCAGTGTTTAAATATCGCGCAGTTAATACCGTCATTATTTAGTAAATATTTCTGTTTATAAGGACCAATTAAGGATAAACTTTATAATATGATATATAATAACATTAATAATTGAAGTACTGTAAAGAGTAAGAAACTATTTATTCGCTAAATTACTGTCCTGTTTGGTCCACTGCTGATTTAGGAGCTTTCGACCTCTCAGATTCAGTTAATTATTCATTACCACTAACATTAATATGACGTCGTTTATTCAAATCTGAAATAGGTGTAAGTACACAAAGAAAAATACTATTCTAAGTTATTTTCTAACTGAAAATTCGAATTTCGACGTGCTTAATTTTCTTCACCATGGCAACCCCCCAAGAAACTTACTTACGGGCAATCTTATGATGGGAACTATCTTTTCGGCTTGTGAACTCACCCCGAGAACTTATTGGGAGATAACGTGGGCCAATTTAGTTTGGCACGTCGGATCATTCGATCGATCCCCCCCCCCCTCTACGTGACCGGGCGTCGCATTATGATTGGTGCGGTGGGTTTTCAACGGCCAAACATAATCGCCGAGTGTGTAACTGGGTTAGCAACCTGCCGGCTTTCACTCCTCCCGAGCCTTAGCCCCCATAACTGGAACCCAATTTGAAATTCTTATTTGCGCCAAGGCCGTTTGGCCCCCACACCGGTTACGTTTTTTGAACTCGCAGATGTATCTACCGCCGGGTCAAACCGAAATTGGGCTTGGGGCCGCCGGTCGAATCTCGAATTAAGCCCGGCCGGAAAAATATATGCGGCAATAACAGGTACCAATTTTCGAGCCGTACGAATGATCATCCGATACCTGAAACGACGACGCGAGAAACACCCAACAAGCTCTTAACCCGAACCTGGATACTGAACGATATTGAATAACTCATAATACGAGTGGGGGTATAAAACGTGAAATTTTCCCTTGTGAAATGTGAGCACTGTTCTCGACCGTGTTCCATTTCCAGGACACCGAATTTCCAGTTACTACGATTATCTATAACGCCTCTAGACGTTTTTCGACCCCCTTCCCCATCCCTAATAATTATAAGTACAGTAGGTTCGATAATTGGAACTCCGTATTCCAGCTGTTCCTTAGTTCCTTTAATGGGAAACCGCCGGGTTCCGCCCCTTCGACAAAAGAAGCACCCGGTAGCGCTGGTCGGTTAATGCCCTTAAAGCGGCTGGGATGTGCTTTGAACAGACCGGGAAAGCGGCGGCCGGCGTTAGGGCTATAGACGGACGGCACTGGATCTATTATCGGATCGCCGGCCGAACTTTCTAGCCGGCGGTTTACTCGGGGCATCCGCCGTACCTCTTTTATTGCTCACTTAGCTCGAAAACTAGCACATCCCCCACGGCCGACCCTCTCCAAGTGAAACCAACCGTATTTGTTGTATTCGCTTTCTTTTCTTCAAAATAAATGAAACCGCATGAAGTGCATGAATTAATATTCTGAATCACTCTTATTATTAAGTTATGTTATTGACGAATTACCAGCACACTTAGAACCAGTACAATGAAATCTCTAGAAACTATTATAACTTGATGAGAATCTGAAACACGTAATTCTTCGGTTCTTCTTATGACTATAAAAAATATACTTGCCAATAAATATACCTTTCTCCATAATTGATAGAAAATTACAATTCATTTTCCTCCTCGGTGTTATTACCAAGTATAAAAGATTGTTGAAATTAAATCGACAGTAGCGATGAGAGGGGTTAAGGTAAAATTGTAGTAGCGGGAAGGGTGCCGGTAATGAAATGACGAGTGGAATGCCGATGGCTGGCACAGGAAGGATTGATTAATGGAAGGAGGCCGGCTCGGGTGTGAGGAAGGGATTACGGGTCCGGTTGTGCAACAGGCTTCCAGCGCCGGTGCCCGCTTCAGGAGCGCACGCAGATTCCTAGCCCTTCCTGGAAAGGTCCTTTCTAATTTGCCTGACAAAAAAGCGGCGGTTCCTCAATAACACCCCCCCTTCCCCCCACCATTATCCCTTTTCAGAACAGGGCTCCCATTGAGGCTGGAATGTCAAATTGCCCGGCCTCCAGCCTCAGCTCCAACCCGGGCCGATGTACCCCGGTATTTTCCTCTTCTTAACTACAAATGATAATTATAAATTTCTATGCTTCAAAGAGTTGTGAGATAGACCTGAAATCGATACTGGAGTGAGAATTAATAAATTAATTTGTTGATATTGTTCCTTTCTGTCAGGTAGTCTCAAATAGACCTGTGTCATTAGAGCAATCAAATGTTTACTCCCAATTGTGAATCTTTCGTGCTGACGAAAGAAAGCAGAGTTCCAGATTCGATCGGGCAATAAGGTTGGAAACCTAGATAGAATTTTTTGCCGCCCTTTTTTCAAACGAGAAGGTGGCAATCAACCAGTTAAGATTTCTCTTCCCCTTTCATTACGCTGGCGATTGGCGGATGGGCTTCCCCCCCACCATTGATTGAGTTAATAAACGAGTGAATTTTAGTCGAACGGCGATAAACACTTCCTGTAATGAGCCTGCAATTTGAGGCCAATGTTAAATTGCTGGGCGGGCCCCTCTCTCACTCTCCGGGACGTTTTCACTCGGAGCCTCTCAGCCGACCGAACTATGAGGAAGCGTTCCCCGCTTCGGCTCTTCCAATTAATTTAACAACGATTCGTTTATTACCGTAATGACAAGTCCGATACGCCCTCCGCTTCTCCCCGTCTCCCGTTCAATATCTCTTCTGACGAAATCAGAGGTTCTTTCGCACAGGACGTCCTTTCATTTCATCCACAGTTAAATTAAATATATAAAAAGGAATCTGTTGAGTTATTTTTAAAAATTTCATATTGTCACTTAGTATGAAGGTCATGTGAAAGACCAGCCTGGACTAGCGAACGCAGTGATTTCAACCTCCTCAGAACTAAAACTATACTTGAAATATTATTTAATGCGGAGTTGTTAAATGGTCTATAATGAATAGTCCAGAGTCTATAGTTCGGCGATGGAATCGGTCTGGCTAATTGATATCTCGGCTAGACTGGTGTGCCGGGGCGGATGATGAACATTTACGGACGGTGGAGGAGGGGATTGTTCATGTAAATTGACGAAGGCTGGTTTTGGAGGCGCGGCCCCGCCAAGGTCACCTACTCGGCGGACCAACTACGCCCGCTCTGTAATCTCTGCAGGTGAACCGTACGCCCGTACAAGAACCGCCCAACAGACCGGCCGTGACTTTCTCGTCCCGAGTTACTCCCCGGTTTGCATCCCGAAGGTTGATCCTTATCGGCCCTTGTAACCGGCGACGAGGCTTCCGTTGAAAACTATCAACAGTTACCGATCGCCGCAATAGTCTATATTTACAGAATCTTAGGTTAATTCCACGTTTGGAATGCGGTGGTGGAGGTAATAGGTCTTCAAGTACTACTTTGCAATCCAGAACAACGTGCAAAACCTCCGTACTGCAAACACTTTCACGATCAACAAAATAGGTATATATGTGAATCATCTAAACATTTAAGGAGATATAGATTATTGGAACTGAAATTTGTCTTCCATTGGAAAACACGATTTATTTGATCTACAAAATGATACAGATGAAAAGGCTTCTCACAGCACCCGTCCGGTCTCAAGCTCTGAATCAGACTGATTCCGGCTCCTGCCCGCCTACAATATAACGTTTCATCTAAAGGGCTTTGTCAAATTCTATGTTGATGTTATGAGTCATACTACCACTGGCTCTGACCGCCCTTCTGACTCTCCCCCAGATTTGGCAAACCCTTTGTTAAGGTTTATTTACAATTTTATTTATAATTTCTTATTTCTGTTCGGGGACAGGGTTTTTCCATAATCCTCCTCGCCCATTGTATTCTGCCTGTTGTGACAGGAATGATGCTTGTAAAAATAAAATAAATTAATCACACAAGAAAAGTATAATACAAGAGGTAATTAAACTAATATTAAATTCGCCGAGGGGTCCCTAACTATTTACAATTTTTCTCCGGCGATCGGGATCAATCCGTTCGCGGACTGTGCCCTTATTTCGCCCCTCGCGGTTCGATCGCCGACCTATCTCCCGAACTTGAGTCTGTTCGCGAACCGCACTTTTCTTCCGCGGAGTCCGCAACTCCTGGTGGGGCGGTCTCGTGTCGCCCTGCGGGTTGTCGGCTCTCTCAAGTCGCACCCGGTTTCTATCAACAAACGCGCGACCTGATACGGCCCCAGATATCGCGGATCTGTTTTCTGCGCCGGCAGGCGTTCTTACGTAAAGACCACATCACGCACGCGTATCTCTTCGAGTAAATTCTTCTGTCCCTGTATTATGCTTGTTAGTCATTTCCGTTTTGTCTTCAATTTTGTCCGACACGCCCGCCCGTGCCGATAGGGAATTTGTTAAATCGTGCGGGTCTGACCTGTCGCGGAGGTACGCTGTAGTTATAGGCTAGACGGCTCTAGCCATCGCGTTCGCCCTGTTACGCCTTTCCTGACTTTCAATAAATTTAAATGTTCTGCGAGGGTCCGTGCAGGCGTTCGATCATACCGTGGGATTGCGGATGTCGCGGCGTTGTATAATGCCAGCCAATATCGAGCTCTTTTCAGTGTATCGCGGAGACGTTTATTGTCAAATGCGGCCCTTTGTCCATAATGACCAAATTCGGTTTTCTTGCGTCGCGAATCGTTCTAACAGTGTCTTTGATTGCGTGCCGTCTTATTTTAATTGCCGGGCGTAGGCTAGGCGTGAGTACTCGTCAATCGTTGTGAGGTACTTTTCCTTATCTCAGAAGAATACGTCCATCTGGACTCTTGAACCTGGCTCTGTCGGGGTTTGTAACCATCCGCGGGCTTCTAGCGGTCTCTTACGTACTTTACTCGGTTACACACCGAACACTCACCGATAATTTTCTGACTGTGCTCAATATGTTGGCCAGTAGTACTTCTCTTAAGTGGTCCACTGTTTCTTTTCACCCCATGATTTGTGATACCGGTATGGTAGCTTTTACTATTCCGTATTGTCTCGTTCTGATTTTATGGTTTCCACCATCCTGTCGCAAACTATTAGCTGGCTGGTCCGTCCTATTTGTTCTGCTAGGTAGGCTGTAATCAGCCTCTGTTCTAACTCCCGAGAATCGGTATACGCATGATGATCTGTCCTGGTCAAGTACTTGTTGCAGAGTTTCCACCAACTGCTCGGTTGACGCGTCCGTCCCCACGCGAACTGTCGTTGTCCGCGTATGCGCATACCGATCGCGCCTGTCAATATTTCCGACCCTGTATGCTCACTAGGATCAACTGATCCCGCTTGTCGTTGATTATTTGCGACAGTCGAGTCACTCCTGACGGAAGGCCGATTCTGGCCCTTCCGTGGCGGGTGGTCTCTACGGTCGTCCCTAGACCTCATCGCTAAATGCCCCGTCTCTTAGGTATCCTGTGGCGAATGGGGTATCTCCCTCTCCGGCTTCTGGTCGTTCGCGCTGTTTTTCTCCGGCGTTGACATTCCTGGAGAGACAGTCTGCCACCACGTTCTCCGAACCCTTGTGGTGCGATATCAAGTCGTACGCGGCTAGCCGCTCTTTCCACTTCGTGACGCGCAGACGTCTCCCTTCAGTTTGTCAACCCAGACTAACGGCTTATGGTCCGTCCGGACTCGCGAACGATCTCCCAAACACGTACGGCCTAAATTGTTCTATCCCATACGACTCCCCAGCAGTTCGCGTTCTATCGTACTATAACCGCTCTGCGGGCGTTAACTTCCGATCTCGCGAATGCGATCGGTTCTATCTCCGTCCTCTTCCGGCTGGGAGAGGACCGCGCCTATCGCTTCCCTGACTCGCGTCGGTCGTTATTACGAACTGCTGTTCGAAGTTTGGGAATTTCAAGACGGGGCAGAGCAAAGGGCCCTCCTTTACATCGTTCAACCGCATCCAGGACTTTGCGGTGATGCTGAACTCTTCCCTTTCAGCATCGCCGTCAAGGGCTCCGTAATGTGGGCGAACGACCGGATAAACCGCCGATAATATCCTACCATACCCAAGAACGTCCGGACCTCTTTAACGTTCTTGGGTACCGGCATTTCCTTATAGCTCTGATCTTTTCCGCATCGGACTCACTCCGTGGCCGTAATCTCGTGTCCCATAAATTTGATCTGGTCTACTGCCAACGTCGTTTTGTCGGCTGCGACTTCAATCCAAATTCTCTAATTCTCGAATAGCTTCCTCGAGTGGCGTTCGTGGTCTTCAGCGTCTTACTGAAGACCACGATGTCGTCCATGTATATCTGGACACACCTCATCTAACTTCTTCGAGGAATTCATCCATCAATCGTTGGAAGGTCGCTGGGCATTTCTAGCCTGAATGGCATCCGTAAGAACTCATAGTGTCCGCGCTCGAAACTGAAGGCTGTTTTTCCACATCCTCCGGATGCATACGTATCTGTGATACCGGACTTCAGATCGAGCGTGCTGAACACTTGAGCGCCCGCCATTCGGTCCAACATCTCTTCCAAGGGGCAGCGGGTACCTTCCAGCCTAGTCCTACTATTCAATTCCCTATAATCTACCACAACTCGGTATTTTGTACGCCGTCGGGTCTCTGTTTCGGGACTACCCACAGGCTGCAAACGACGACGTCGATCGCCGTATAATGCCTTGCTCTATCATTTCTTTGATGTGCTCCGCGATTATCTCTCTCATCGCCTGTGGGTACTTTACGCGGTTTAACATACACCGGTTTTGTGCCCTCCAGATCAATGGTATGCCGACTCTACCTGTTGCCGTTAATTTCTCTCTTGTAGAATGTATCACCATACCGGTCTTTAATTTTCCGCGATAATTTTCGCGCGTGGTCTGAGCGCCTCGACTGATGACCGCGACATGTCCGCGTCCCTGCGTCCCACGCTTCGCGCTGTAACGACGGTTGCCCAGGTTACCGTCCAGCAGCCGTTTGTCAGTCGCTGTTCCTCGTTTACTCTCTCAATAACGTCGCAACCGATTATCATGTCGTATTTTCTACTGGGCAACCTCGCGACGTGTACTGCGGCTGTTCTTGATTTATTGTTTCCGGAGGAATCTTTGTCTCGCCCAACAGTCGTTCCACTCCGGTCACGGTCCTGACTGTACAATTACATGGGTCCCCTGATGTGGTCCCCGGAATCTTCTGCACGCCGCAGGCGACTCAACGTCGAGTCGGACCTGTATCTAAGAGGGCCCACAATCCCCAGGACTTAATGAATATTACGGGCAGCAAGCCTGGTCGCGCACACTCCCCGGGTGAAGCCCTGTTACCCCGGTGTCCGGCCCGTATGCCGAGACCACTCACCTTAACTGGAGTGGCGTCTGCTGATTCCGGGCGCCGTTTCTCGTCCCCTTCTTTGATTTCCTGCCGTCCGAGCTCGACGACGACTGCGACGAAGAGCGCTGTGATCCGCGCCCAGTGATCCTCTGCGGCCGGTACTCTCCGCTCGGAGTCCCACTGATGAACCTTAAAATAGGGAACTCAACATCTTTTGGTTATCCTGTTTTCTACTGTGGTGACACGCGTCGCGGAGCAGTCCATCGGTTCGCCCTCGGTCGCGGCCGCGTAGGAGACAGGCTGCCGGAACCGCGACCTCACTGTATAGGGGCACTCCCGGGCGAAATGCTCCCTTCCGCGCACCCACACCTGGGGTCGCTGCTGCTTCCGCAGTCTGTCCCGGCCGATAGTTGGGGTTCTGGGAGGCTTCGATCTTGGTCAGAGCCTGCTCCTGTGTGCGTTCCTCTTTGTAGGACGGGGTGGTCCGCCTCGAACTGGGCCGGTTTCTGTCTGGCGTTGTCGGTCGCGCCTGATGTCACTTCCGTCCAGCAACGCTCTCTTCATTTTCGGCCCTTATGGCCTCAAGGCTTGTTGAACCCTGTGCGACCTGCGGGTGTCGCCTTAATTGATTTGGCCAACGTGTGTCCCACCTGTTGGCCAACATTTGTTTAACGAGCTCCCAATAGTACTAGTTGCGACTGGTCGCGCCGCCCGTCTCTTCCACTGCCGATCTGACCCTCTTCCAGCGCGGGCCTCACCTCTTCCATCACCCTGACGGCGTACGCTAGGTGGCTCCTCCCCTGTTCTACGCTCCATCTTTTACACCTTTTGCCCACTGTCTCCAGATCGAGGCCCCGACCCGGCGGTGTTCCTTCAGCCGGTTCCGGACCTCAACCCAGCCGCTGGACCCGCAACCTGATCTCCCGTAAGACGGACCTGTCGATCTGCCCCACGAGGTCCTCTACCAGTGTGTGCATAGTCCCTGCGGCAGCCTGCCGTCAAAATTTCTTTATGAAGGCCGTCCGCCTTCCAACCACCAGTGAGGTCGCGGGCCTGGCCCTCGAACGGCCACAGGTTACCTATTCGCACCGCCAGATAGGATGTCCTATGATTCTGTGCGGCCATCCATGCCGCCGTCGTGGCTGCGTCCATTGTGGTCTGGTCAAGGATTCTGCCATAGTTTCTTTTTACAATAAGGGTGGCTGGTTTAACTACTCTGCTGTCGGCAGTTTTCCTGCCAAACGATAGAACCACGCGCAAGGAAGAGAAACGAAAGAAAAGCAGAAAGAAAGAATGAAAAAATTTTCCTGATCGCACTAATACTTCCCGGGTTTCAACCAGTTATTTTCTCTCAGTGAAAGAATAGTGTTTTAAAAACGGTTATTTCAATTAAAACACGATTTATTTGATCTACAAAATGATACAGATGAAAAGGCTTCACAGCACCCGTCCGGTCTCAAAGCTCTGAATCAGACTGACGCCGCAATGCCCGCCTTACAATATAACGTTCTTTCTTAACAAAGGGCTTTGTCAAATCTCTATGTTGATGTTATGAGTCACTACCACTGCTCTGACCGCACTTTCACGATCAACAAAATAGGTATATATGTGAATCATCTAAACATTTAAGGAGATATAGATTATTGGAACTGAAATTTGTCTTCCATTGGAAAACGTCTCCGCACAGAAAGGAAGAGGATGGAGCTTAATCTCTCAAGTGGAGATTCCTGAGTCCCATCACGGCCGCCACGTCCCCAGCAGGACGTCAACAATACTGCTAAACCGAATTAGAATACGATTCCAATTATGTGCTCTACAATATGAATATTTAATCAGATCATTTTCAATTTCTTTTTTGTAAACATGAGTTTCATTGTTTGTCGAGTACGTAGTTGTTTTTTTTAAATACTGCCGAATCCGGGAGGTCCTAGTGACTAATGAGTGTGGAAACAATGAGGGAAAATTTCAGATTTTATACCGCGATTTTAATTTATTCGTTGATACGGTGCCAAGGCATTATACCGTTTTAGCATATTGTTCTCTTGTAAATAAAAGTCAAGTAGTTACGACGGATATAAATGGGCAATTAAATATGGCACGAATGCGTTCGTGTAAATTAGGTCTATTTCCGGAAGATGAAATTATCGTTATATCAAACCGTTCCAAATTAAACAATTATTCCAATATGTTATTTAGAAAACTAGTTTTAAATAATCGTAAAATTATTCATATAAATTAAGGTAAGGTAGGGTACAAGTGTAAAACAGATGAAATGATCCGTGGAATTTGTGTTAAAGAAAGCCTCTGTTCTGCATTTATAAACAAGTTTGAAAGTGCTGTACTTTCAAGGATTTTATTATGAAAGGTACATGGACAGCCATCGGTTATTGCGTCTTATTCCCAGAATAATCGCTCTAGATTCTGAATTCATTCTGCTGGGTTTATTAAATGTCTATAAGTGACTCTTTTCTTATTTAGATATTTAAAATCATCTGAGTCAAGATCGTAATTCTCTCGATAGGGGATTTCTCATAAATGTACTTTTAAATTTACGTGCGGTTTACGTGTTTCAATATTTATGAGGTTTGTTACCATTCCTTAACCGCAAATTTTGTAAGTATAATAATTAATTTATATGAGTAAGGTTATAGGATTTTATTAAAGCAACTTCTCCATTCTTTGCGGTTTTTTCCTTCGCCAATGTCTTTGCTATCCCGCCCAAAGAATTTGCGGACTGGTTGAAATTTTTAGTATGAAAGCGAATCAAATCTGTGACAGCGGGAGGTGGTATCGCTTCGAAGGGGTTGTCAAAAAAGAGAAATCATATAATTGGGTCAGCTTACTTTGAAGAACAACTCTTCTGCGGTTATCGTCCTATTACTGGGCTGGCAGATATATTCGCTGCATCGTTATTACTAAGCTGTATTATTATTTTACACAATTGTAATTCATTAAAGACAGCGTACACTTAAGGAAAATTTGCCTGTCGAATATTGGTATAAAGACCTTTCCGTCCTAATGAAAAAAAAAACACTGATTCCTTATTATCGTTGATTGGGCGAGGCCCCTGGGATTCTGCATCGGATTGTAAGACAAACGAGTTTGATGTCGTTTGCTTCTTCTCATTGTCAAGGACGGGATTGATCAATACGAATTAAACCCAGAGCGTAATCACAGGCCGGGCTTTTATTTTCACTTTGAAATCCCATCAAGTCCTCGGGTGGAAATGACAGACTAATGCGTCGGTGATGATCACCTTCGACTGTGATCCTTATTTGGTGGCTCATCGTGACTTGTTAATTTAACAGTGTAAATTCGAGACTCAAATTTGTTTTGTTTTGGACAGCAATTATATTCAACAGTAATAACGTTAAATATGAAATTATTAATTTATTTTCCTATCACCGAAACCTTTGGATCGTGGTCCGAAGGGCAGTTTTTATCCTGTAGAAGAGTTATTTTAAATCATAAATAAAATGAAACTCTGCAAACATTATTCAGCCTGTAAAGTAAATATATACACATGTAATAGTACAAAAAACAATTCATTATGATTACATATAATGAGTAGGGTAAGGTTACATAAATATCAACTATGTTGACGTGGTGCACATTAGAGAGGCATAAATGCCCCTAAAGCTTAGATTAATTACGCGTTATGATCAACGCTAAAGGATAAAAGCGAAACAATCGCTGTCTTAAAAAGTGAAAGATAATAGGTCTACCAAGGAGTGAAACGTAATCTTCCCCGCGATTACAAGCTTGTTAAGTGAATTATGCCACTTTCAATAATAGAAGCTCCCCTGTCCGTGAGGAGGGGCTCCCCTGAATTTATGAATCGGATAAGTACCAGGATCCACCTTTTCTGTCCGATGTCGAAACCGAAACTCGGGCGAAGGCACTAAACGTATCAATTACACTGTTAATTATCGCAGCCCGATTCCCCGCTAGGAAGGGGCTCGCAATAATTTCCCAGCCATTGTTGCGTCCTCAGCTTGTATAAATGGATTTTGTTTCTTTTTTCTTGTTCGAATCGCTTGCTCAACTCGCGTTAGGCAACCGTGGTTTGGACAGATGTTAATTACGTTTTGAAATTGGCGATGCCGGAGGGGCAGTCGCTAAGTTCCGACCCGAATATTTGAACTTCTAAGCGTTCTAAAATTACAAAGGTTCACAAATAATGAGATACCCTCGGTTTATGACGTCGAATTGCCATATCCCAGGATGATCTTCTATGCCATTGTGCAACTCGATTATTTTTCACATTTATTAATTTTAAATCGTTTCGATTTGAAAATGCGATACGTGCATTTCTGTTAATTGGAAGTGTTAATGCAATGAGTGTTACATTCCCCAGTGCTGATGGCAAGTGAAATAGCCATTTTCGGAAAAAAAGTTATATTTCTAAATGAAACCTTCGTCACGGAAATGCGATTTTCGATAATTGATGTTTGCCTTAATCCTCCTCAAAATGCCATATCTTAGTGCGAAATAATTTGTACTATGTGATTTTCTGCTGGGCGAATCTTACAACCATTTGACATTGCCTAAAGGAGTAAGAAGTTCTTATTTCCTCTCCAAAATATTAAATTTAATAATTTATTTTTAACGTTAATTTAACGCTTCGTTGTTGTAGATGCAAAAAAATTATCAGATTGGAAACTGATTGATTTTAAGATATTTACGCTAATCACCGACCTCAGATTGCGGTCATGAGACGAGTACGGTTTGAGGTGGTAACGTCGGTAAAGTCATTAGAGGGGGCAGCGTATTACCGGCCGGTAAATGGAAAAATGCGGCGGACTTTCAGGCTCTGCCTAACCTTGCACGAGAACCGGTTGCCAACAAATGGTCGGCGGGGATGATATTGCGCCTTGCCGCCTTCTATTACGGGCCCGCCTCCCGCCTAGCCGAACCTCTATCTCATATGTTTAGCCCTCTCTCATCCCACTCTGTTCCTTCTGATCAATTTAGTTTGCCACAAATTACTGCCTCCCGCGCTATCTCCTGTCTCCAACCGCTCCTGAGCCAAATCGGTTTAGGCTTTCGGCCTCCGACAGTACCGTTCCCTCAATTAATATATCGCAGTTCCTGCTAACTGCTGACCTGATACTACCTGCTATAATATCACTGGCGGACTACCTACCTAAAAAACAGGTTATAGTTTCATGAATCATATTAATATTGTACATTCAAATGTGACTTTGTGAAATTGTAATCAATCTCTCATTACTCTATCTTATACAAGACAGCATATTTACAATTTAATAGTTTGATTAATCTACTGTCTTAACTTATGCTAATAATAAACAACTGGCAATAAATTCCCAGCAACTTTCTGATCTGTTTAGGTAACAGATTTACCCACCCATTAGTGTTTTCTCCAGCCCACCAACTTAGCACTCGCAGATAATCTCCGCTATAAGAATTTTAACAAACCTTCGCAGTCAATTTTTTAAATAGTGATTAAACTCTACCCGTTTATTTCATAAATAGGTTTTTTTCCCACCGCGAGTGACCCGGTTCCTGCTTTCATCGTGATCCACTATTTGATCCTAGGTTTGGTCCATTAACCTGTTAAAACGGCCTCTCCTCTCTCTCTCTCTCTCACTCTGTATCTCTCTCTTCCCCATAACGAGCCATTTATATTAATTACCCGAGGCTATCAAATTGTAAATCGGCTAATTATTGTCGTTTCGTTCCGCCTTCGGTCCCTAGTTTCAATCTGCAATTTAATGACCCGAAACGCTAAATGGGATGTGTTTAATTATCTTTAGCACACGAAATAATTTATTGTGGGCTCAATTAGAATCGATTTGCACCGTGACATTGGACAGGTTTAGAATAGTAAAAAACACTTTGCAATTTTTGTCTACGACCCTTCACCCGCGGCCGACAAGCGTAAATGAATTATTAACTGACTGCTACTGATGATATGTTCAACACCAACTTCCTATATAATATTGAATGTCCGGACTATAAGATACGTTTATGGAAACCTTCGGTTTACAAGGAATAGGATTTTTTGAAAGGCATTAATTGAATTCAAATTAAATTACGACACGTACTCCGGTCTCGTGAAAACCTTGGATGATGCCTTCTTCAGGGCTGAATCCCTATTCGAAATTTCACGGTCCGATAAGTGAAGAGTTCAGGTCGAATGGCAGCATCGAGCGCTTCAAGGCTGTTCTCCGGGATTGTTAAGTTTTCCTCGTTTGGAGGTGATTTTTCAAAGGCAAGGAAAATTTATGGCCGTGGCCGCTGCAATTTCGTTTTCTAGGCGATTTGCGGAGCGCAAACCCCTCGGGAGACTATTTTTAAAACCGTGTAATTCTGGTTTATTGCGTTCGCCGATCGCTTTGCACAGCGGAGACGCCTTTGATCTTCAACAGGTAGGCCGTATCTATGAAATGATCTGTAACGGGTTAGCTAGTACGCGATCGCTATCTTTCAGTCGTACCGTCGCGTGAGAGAGTATCGGTATCACAACAGGTAGGAATAACCTTCGCATTCTGGTTTCGAGATTCGAGGACATTCTTTGACACCTCTTACCCGATAAATTAACGGGGGGGGGAGGAAAAAACTCAGCGCGAACAGTAACAGTAACAACGCCCAGTCATACATCATTGTTGTCTCCCATTCTCTAACATCGGGTAATATTTTACTTCGGCGTGAATTCAACTCCTTGAGGTAGTAACGATTCCCCTTTCTCACTACCCTAGACGGCATTTATACCGTGTGAAAGTTATGCGATCAGGGTAGAATTTTATTATATTAATTTCTTGTAGCTCCTATTTCTTACTCTAGGACTACCGTCATAGTCTGCAGAAATTAAATAAATAGGTTTAATAAAAAGTTCAGTACCCTTCGTTTGTTGACGAAACGTTTTACGTATTACATTTTCTGATGGCGCATACATAAAAATATTTGTAACATATATAATTTATCTATATACTTACATTTTACATATTGATGTATATGCCAATAGGATAATGTTATTCATTGGGAAATAACTTTGTTTCGTCTTCAAGTTTGAGCTCGGAGGCCGACGGCAGACGGCTCGGCGTCGACGCGGAAGTCGGGAAGGCGTGGAGGGGGCGGGACCGGAAATGGGGAGATACGAACCGGGGAAAAAGAGAGTCCGATCGAACCGGAAGTGGTCTCCGGCCGGACAAGATAGGAGGGCGGTGGCTCAAACAGATACGGAGTCAGTGGGTCAGTGGAGCCCCTCCTCCCAACCCCACTGCTGTTCCTGCTCTCTGTTCCTCTTCTTCTTCTTCTTCTTCGCCGCGGCTTAACTTCTCTGGTTCTCTCTGCAAAAAAGAAGAACCAGTTTTCTAACGCCGGAGGGGGGAGAGAGAGAGAAAAACCTGAATGACACGGCTCCGTTTTGAGCAATCGGTTTGCTGCCCCGTCGATGGACTGATTGGCAGACGGGAAGATTGAACAGGGCGAAAGAACGAAAACCCTCGCCGTGCAAAATAAATTTAAAACATCGAAATTATAAAATCCAAACATTAAATTGTTTTACATCAACCATTAACAACTGTTGTGACTTTGTCGTCTAGATTTTACTTGATATTTCACTTTCAAACATTTTAGGAAACATCATCATTATTCGTTGCAAATTACCCCTAGTTTTATACTTAGTTATTGCTCTCCTTGGGCAACCAGTTTCGTGCACATAAATTTGGAAGTGGATCACTACTGTGACTACACTGACATTGTAGCAACAATTATCACATCATAACTGTATACACTATTCAATAGTCGATAAAGTTTAATATTATTGTAGCTTATCATTACCGTGAAAGAATAGTATTTATTTGTATGTTCAGTTTTCCGACTGAAGTGAGTTTATGTTTTAGATAACATTCGAAAGTATTTATTTATAGGCGTGATAACAGCCAGGAATGCATTGAGTGTTAATCGTACTGGAGTTTATATTGATTAAGTTAAGATTAAATACCAGACAAACATTGGTGAGGGCGCCTCCTATCTCACGTATCTTTTTTGACGTTTCACCAAAATAGGGAAGTATTATCTTTCTAAAAATTAAGGTCCCAGCGCGTTATTATATTAATAAACATTGCACACCGATTATTTGTACTTTATTAAAAATATGGCAGAGACATTTAAAAGAATAGGAGGGGGAATGTTGCGAATCTGTCCCAACAAATTATCGGTTCCCTGATTCGGATTTAAATGAGTCATTTAGGTTACAATTTTTTAAATTTCCGAGTATGAACTGTTAATAATTCTCTAGCCACATAACTGCAGTAATAATAATGTTGATCACCGGATCGAATATCGGAGAGTGCATTGTCCTGTAGAGAGTTTGCCGGCGTTGGAAGCAGACAGCTTGTAGTCCAGGACTGGTTCAGTAAACCAGTTTTATGTTCACCTGAATCGGGGCTTATTTCACCGAACGGGCCGTGAGCCGGGCTTCCCGCTATTTCCGGTAGGCGATTCATCGAGCCACTCTATTCGGCCATGTTCCGATCGCTTTATGGTACGGGTTTGTTCCACCGTCCGAAATAGAATTTATCAATCAATCAGACTTCGGAAATATGTTTGGCTCGAAAAAGAAATTGGCCAGGGTCGCGCCCCACCTGCCTTTACGAGGGGATAGGACAAGTACGTTTGGAAACTTTTAACGTCACGGAAATATCAGCATTTATGGCATTGCGTGCACGCTTAACAATGGGTCACGGGCCAAATGAAACTGGAATGCAATAACCTTCAAACATTTCGAGGCTCTAATGAAATACAACCAACTCATAGAAAGTAATTATTTATTGAATAATAACATTAAATTCATGGCCAGTCGATTTCTTTATTTTAGCGACGTCAACAAGGAATTTAGTCATATCGCAACAATCACATGTTTATAAATTTCGTTTCCGCACTGAAATTAGAATGAATGTTTTTGCGGTTAGATGTTAGAATATACCCCCAAAAGAATGAAAATAATACTTATATGCAAATCCTTGACTCGTACTAAGTTCACTAACCTGATGAAGTGGTAACATGATCTATCTATCAATTATAAAAAAAATGAATAAATTCATTCCCGCGTGCTGTAAATACCGATAAGAGGGGCTCGGCCCCAAGATGAACGCTATGCCGCCCACCTGCCATCCACTTCTGACAGTATAGCGCTCCGCCTTAGTTGCAGTCTCAACCGGGGGCATTCCAACACCATAGGATCACTCTCGGAATGAGGGCCGTTCATTTTATGCCTGCGATCGCCCACGCTCCACTCCGACGGAAACTTGGGGTCTTTTATCGACAGCTCTTCTCCCAATTCTAGCCCTATATGTCCAAATTAACAAGTTATTTGTTGCTTGAAATAAAGTGTTTCGGTATTATAACTGTTCCACCGATTGTCTGAGTAATTCAAATAATATAAGGACAACTGTCATAGTAGGGATGGAGCGACATGAGTTGTGCGAAATATGAAACCTTCGATCGTTGCAAGTGAAAAGAAAACTGACCTCTATGAAAATTGCTATTTGTCTGAACAGGTTTTTAAATGGCAGGTGCGATAGTGGCTTTCAATTGTATCTCACATCGGTTGAACTAACAGTACAGGGTAGTGTACCGTTCCCTCTTTACTAGGAGTCTTATCTTTCTTTTCTGACAATCTGTGACTGTTACTTCCCATTTCTGTGATTAAGTTTCATTCGATAAATCATTAATTTTCCTCTTTTAACAAGTACAGACGGAAAATGATGTCTTGAGACGCAGCCTTTGCGGACCAAGGTTTTCCAATCGTTTTATGATTAAAAATCATTGTATGTACATATTTTTCCCTTGATTCCTTTGACCCCTATATTATAAATTCAAGGTAAACTGACCTCAGCCAGAATATTTACCACGACTAATTATGATGGTCCCGCCAGTTTAACTTCCTTCGATATTTAATTAGTCCTTGAATCGTTTAATGCCTAAGCTGTAAAGACTTGTTATTTTAGACAAAATAATCCTCATTTAGATGCGAAGTAATAATATGTTACAAATTCTCGCATTGGAGCAAAATAATGTGGACATTATTATTTAAATTGAAAGTTAATAGTTATTAGTTGTAAATGGGCGAAATGTACTTAAAAAGTGGAATTAAAATTAGGGAAAGTACATTGACGAAAATGCTAAATCTAAAAGCTGTCTACGTGCACGTTTGGTGAACTATAGAACCTACTTTCTAGCTAGGTTTTATTGCTTTCGTGTTACAGGTACACTCTGCTCAAGATTTGCACGTAGTTAGCTTTCACCACACTCTGCCACTATAGTTCAATACTCATAAACTCCTGAAGAATTACAATATTTTACTAAATGTTTCCATCCTGCAGATTTTATTTAGGATAAGATATTTTGCCGTTTCGAAGCATAAAAGATATTGTTGGCTATGAACCCGTGAGTATACCATAGCTGTGCTTTCTACCCTGAAATTCGATTTGGGTTTTTCTAATATATATTTTGTTTCTGTTGAAATGCGTCTCTGTCCTTTTTACCAGATTCAGAACGGGAAATAAGACAGAAAAGGTAATAATCTCAATGGAGAACGAGGTGTTGAGAAGTGATTCTAGTTTCTTACAACCTGAATAATCCTGTCCATCGGGAGACGCCTCAGGTTGTCTGGGAAAGGTCGAGGCGGAGATGCTGAGATATTATTGTGCCTTGTAAGGGGGAAACGACCCGGTGAGAATCGCGCTATTGACATAGACACCTGTTTGCTTCAATCCGAGAAAATGTTCCTCCGCTTTTAATGGAACTGTCTGGAATAGTCAGTGGAACCTCATTCGGTTGGACGGCCTGGAAAGGTAGCGATTTGGGATAATTCGTCAAATCTTGTAGACATGTTTTATAATGGGAATAGTATCAGTTTTAAAATTTTAGTGTATGTGCGAACTAATACACGATTGGGATTTCATTAATCAATTCTTGAATATCGTTCATTCTCTCGGGCACAGTTCCAAAATGGGGCGGCAGAGGCAAAGGAGCTCCAGTCCCTATTGAATTATATATTTGAATTTTTCTGGAATTTCTGGAGAAATTCTCCAACAATTAAAACTTATACTGAACCACTCAGGTATTCTTCAAGACTGGGAAAAATATCGGACTCGATAGGAAAAATAGATCAACTCCTGCTGACTGAGGTTTACTGACGATGAACTTATTTGATGTTAGTATTAATTCGTATTCTGGTCAACATTTTCGCCCGTTCATTGTCCATATTGGTTTATACTTCGATCATTAGTTAGGATCGTGTTAATAATATTTTCCATTTATTTGGCCTAGGCTTGAAACGAGAAAAAAAAACTAGCTCGATTAAATTGAACATTATGGTTTCCTGAAAAGGAGATAACACAGTTAACTAGACCTTGAGCCAGAAACTGTACAGTCTGGTTTAACCTACTCGGGTGTAGGTTCGGTAGCCAGCGACGGGCAATTGAAAAATGGCGGTTCTGTGAAAGGTTGTCGAATGAAAGATGGGATCCGCGAACACGATTCGGTTCAACGGAACGGCGTCGGATACGGTAAAATTATGCGAAGGTAAATCGCGCCGTTTTCCAATCCGGGAAAGCTCTATTATTCGGAGAGTCAAAATACAATGTAGGTGTCGACATTTAAGAAAGGGAGTCGCTTTGCGATGTCCTTGTGAGGTGGGAACGTGATGCTTTCGGATGAGATGTGACTCAGAGATTGGACCTCGATCCTCTCAGGCTTATGGACATTTATTGAGGATCGAGTCACGATCCGCGCCTTCTTCTACTCGATTCTTCTTCGATGGAAACTGTACTTTGAAGAGCGACCACGTTCAGGCATTACATCCAAAGTGTAGGAATTTAAGACATACCAGTTTTTATTGACGTTAGATTCAATAGTAAAGTAATGGGACAATATTTATGAGTGGACCTTAATTTACTTAGTGGACCTTCTATGCCGCCTCGTGGCAGTTATAATTACAAAATCTTTGGGATTTAGACTGAATATAAATCAGCGGAGAATTCCAGACGATAATTTTTCCCGGCCCAAATTCAATGGTTATTTATGGTCGGCATTCTTATTCCTCTTCCCGTTCTATGTTACGTCACACAACGTATTGTACTTCAGGAATCGTTTCATTAGCGCGTCCAACTCCGCACCGTGTGCATCACGCAACTTTCCCATTCTCAGTTCGGTGCTCCCATTCGTCATTCAGCCTGTAGAAACCTAAGGAAGGTGGCAATTATAACTATTCTATACCGCGCAGCCGTGTACGGTGCACTGATCCCGATATGAAATCGCGTGAGGATTAATGATAAAGATGAAACTTAATTCGGAATATCGTCATATGTAAAATCAATTTGTTCCCGCTTCCTTGGCTATATGCATCAGCGTATGCCGAAATTTCGGACATGTAAACACACCAGAGTGCAATCGCCACGGGGGTTTGCAAAAACCGGTGCAACCTTGCCGGATCGACCGAGAGGCGTCTATATTTGGTGCGATAAACTGAAAATAAAAGTAATTTTTTGCTGGGAAAACAATGAGATTCCCACCGTCGTGAAGGACGTTCCCTCCGCGGGGGTGCAACGGCGGAGCGGCGTGTGTTATTACACAAAAGGCTCGTTTCGAAATTAATTTTCCATTGTTGGAAGAGTGCCGGCCGGCGGCCTCGGGCCCGTCTTCCAACGAGACGGAAAGTGAGCCTCTCTGCGACTCGGTCATTTCACATTCAGAACACGGCTAAGTGTCGCCCGGACGACAGTGTCCACCGACGTTCCGCGGACAATGTACTACTACTACATACTACTGTCTACCGGCAATTAATATGCCACAGAAACCTATTTACACGGGAGGATCCCGACCAGAAGCATCGGTTCGATAGCCCATAAAATACAACTAATATAAAACATAAAACAAGTCCATATGGACTACGCCTTAAGTCCTCACAGAAGGAAGTCATGGCTTTACAGTGGAAGTAGGACAATAGGACTTGTATTGGAACAGTAAAGCTAGAAACGGCTTCTTGAGGTATTCCTGTTGATGTCCCAGACACCCTGTCGATGGAAGGTGGAGCACTAACATAGAACTTCACATATCTTCCAGCGTGTTCTCAATTCGTGTAGATGTGGGATTTGAATGATGAAAAAGTCGGAACTGGATTGTTTGCATTATTCAGCGAGAAGTTGGGAGGCGAACTTCGACTGGAATTGTCAACTTTAATTACGTTTGTTTTCGGTGAGCTTGTTTTCCGGCTTAGTAAAACCGATGTTATCTGAGAAATCATTAAGTCCTCTTGTTCGAGTGTATAATCGGAGGGCCCTGGTCCACAGCTAATGTCCTTGACTCCCCCCTTCCAGCTTACAAGTCCGCGAACATATCTGGCCTCCAGTATTCCGTTCACCTAAATTACTGAACAGCGTATTGACACCTCTTTAACAACCGGTCATACATACGGTTATCAAAGAGTGTCGGTCCAATTTTCGGTATTTAAGTGAAAACGGGGAAAAGCAGTTTCGACTTGAGTTACGCTTGGCAGGTGTCGAGCGAGTGGGGGTGTCGCATTCAACTTTCCACAGATTACCGGTATATCGGTCCGGGCTCGGGGCCGTTGACAAGGGGGGACATTTCCCGAAGGATTAATGGAAAACCCCGGTAGGGAACCGGGCACCAATTTGCCGGGTGGAAAGCGGAACCGAAACTAGCGGTCCGCGGCGAATTCCACCGATACACATTCCGGTAATGGGCCCCATTAACTGTAAGGTGTACCGCATACGCCGACAGGCGCATACTCCCCCCCTAATAGTGTCATGTGTTTCCAACGCCGAGAATGTGCTGACCCGACCGCGCGTCCTCTGCCGCATGTTCGACCTTTTCGAGAGATGAAATGAATAACTTTAGTGAAAGTGACTACTCCTTTTAAAGTCTAAATATCTCTTCCTTGTGTAATTATGGCGTATCAGTATGACCTCTTGGCCACTGAGTCATTGATAAGTTGAGTGTAATGTTATCTTTGGTCAGTAAAAAATTGAAGTGAGTTATAGTCGATAAGAATTGCATAGGCTATCAACTATTATAGAGTACTAAATATATCTTTTATTGACACTAATAGAAGTTTGTGCGTTAGAAAAGATTAAATATTAACCCATCCCCTTCATGTGCTCTTAATATTTAGAACGACTTTTATTGAAATTATTTATTTATTTAAATTAATACGGTATACTAATTTTTGTTAATTATTTACTTTTTATACATATTTAACAAGTATAGGTGTACACACATAATTAAAAAATTATTAAAGTAATACTGCTTAATAATCCACGTTATGACTGGAACTACATAGTTCACTGACATTATTACTTTCACTGATAATTCGTTGAACCCTTGCCTCTTCATTCTCAGAGTTCGACTATAACTAGCTTTCTTAACGTACTAATTTCTTTCGGCCAAACCAATATTCAAAATTTGAATAATCCAGGACTTTATCCTTACGTTTTTACAGTATTCTTTCCTCAAACACATAACTTTGCCCTTTATCGGGCGTTTAGGCTCATTGAGATTACCTTTAATCTCTGTCCAAACTGGGATGTTAGCTTCGACTGTCGGGCTTAATTGATAGGGGAGAGATACCGCTCTGGGAATCGTTAACGGGCCATTTTTTCGTGGAATCGGCACCTATGTAAATTTTATTGCCGCTCTCAGCCTTCTTATTTACAACGATCGGCGGCCTCCCATAATGGCGCGACTAATTAAATACTGTCTTTCTTTTTTGTCGATAGTTCCACTCCGAGACAGGTGTCCGCCCATGAGTGGGGCGGCGGGGCCGGCGGAACCAGTTTTCACTTTCGATAGGTTCCCAGCATTAGTTTTATTCTTCTTCCACGTTTCTTGGTGGTCCACCCCAACATTCCGGTTCGGACTATTGCACAACGTTAAGCCCATTTAAACCTTTCGACTGAAGAATCTGGGTCCGAATAATGTAACAGTTTAATTTATAATATGTAGCAGTTGTTTTTATTATAATACCGGTAACTGAATATAGTGCACTTAATTTTGGATCTCATTTTATTATTTTTTATATTAAAACAATCAAGCTCAATATTAAAGACCGGATTTTCCTGCCAGATCACAAGATTTTTGTTACTTTTCATCGATATAGGTTCTGACAGGGAATTTCCATTTCAAATACAGTGCAGCGTTTACAGTGATTTTATATATATATATATATATATATATATATATATACATAGTGTTTATATTTATTTATGGATCGTTGCCAAGATATAAGAGGTAACGACGTTTTAACGAATTATAAAGTTGTTTGGCTTTCTTCATTCAACCTTAGCACGTGTTGCCTGTAATTATTTGCTATTATGTATGGGAGTCAATCTGCGGCAACCAAGCTGCAACTAGCTGGGGCTAATTGCCTTTATCAGGGACAAAGCCAGTTAAGTTTACGGGCGGTGGGGTGTGGGGGCGGTGGGGCACCGTTACACACGGCGGGGCGCACAGCTCGAGCGAAACCGATCGACCCGCGGCCATTTTCGTCATTTTAGCGACAAACTTCTTCATTATTGAGTTCATAGTTGTAGTATCATTGAGCGCGTCCTATTGCGAATGAAATTCAGCCGAAAGTTCGCGACCTACCGTGTTTGGATATACTAATTGTTGCGACTGGAGTAACATACGGAGCAATCATATAAGATACATAGCCACTGATATTGCGAATTTTCTTGAATTTATTTATGTCCAAAGACATGCACGATTAGATATGTACCGAGCCATTTAACAATACCAGTACAGCAGAAGTATTGCAAGAGAGAATCGCCGCGTTATTATGTCCATTCATGTGTTTCCTCCGTCGTACGATTTATCTTAATGGCAGTTTTCCGCCCTTTCCGATTGCGACAGCATGCGTCCGTTTGTTTGTTCATTCGACCTTAAATCGTTCGCTCCACTGATTTCCTGCTTCGAAGTCGATCGGAGAATCCGACCGGGGCGAATAATTCGAGCGCTGTCGGCTCCGTCTTCGTTGGAACGCCCACGCCGACGGAAACTCGCTCTCGTCACCGGATAATGCGGGGTTTTTAAAGTGGCCAAGCTGAGTCCACTTAAAATACAGTATTAGCTCTAATCGTTACCCAGAAAAATGTTTCCACAACTTAGAATGATATAACCGATAATGAGAACGGCAGAGCAAACCAACGTTTAAACGATAAATTAAAATTGCGAAGGAAAATTTTGAATATAGCCTGGCTGACCCATAACTACTAAATTATACTGTAGCCTCCGAGTCAATCTGAGCCTTGAATTTGAAATAGAATATTTCATTAAATCGAACTTTCTCTTTTAACACCTGAAGAACAGATTTAGTTTTAGTCCCTAATTGAATATTAATACCTGTTCCATTCAATAACAGTCGACTGTTCTACTGCTACAAAAGCGGTGAAGTGAAAGCGGTAAATCAATTTGAATGATAACTGGACATAGACAAAATTCTTACTACTCGGTGGGCGGTCCGTATTCTTTTTTATTTCTTTCGTGAAGACCGCAAATCCATAAGATTAGGATTTACGATGACTCAACTGATTGCAGGATTATAGTAGTGAATATTTCTCCTTTTAAGCTAACTACATATAATTTCTGTCGAGTTAAGCATAATTTATTAATATTTGTTAAGTATATGAGGATTTGTATTCTCTTTAAATAATTAGTTAGAAGCTTGTGCCAAAATTTTGCTTTTACCATGACAGGAGGGTGTTCTGATAGTTTGCGTAACTATCTATTTTCTTTTATTATTCACATTAAAATTGTTACAGAAAGGGCATCAAGTGCGATATTTCTCTCATCTCACTACTGCTGGCAGTGTTCGGTTGATTCTGTTTCTTAGTAATAACTTTTAACGTTATCGTTTCAGGTTGTTGGGTCCTTTGGAAATACAATTTCTTTCATATATTCTTATCTGTTTTTAAAAGCATAAAAATCCGAAGAAACGGGGCCATACTTTCCATCGTGGGGAACGTCAACCGGCTATATCCAGAGCCGAGATCTGTCCCAGAATGGGGCCTGCGTTCCACATAGATCTGTACGAGATCCAACCGCATCCCGGCACTCCTCTCCACGCCGCTGATTTAACTTTCTGTCCCGAACAGTCGGGCTTTTATATCCTCGTTCTGATATAAAATGTTCGTTTCTGCGCCAGATGTTCCATAATTTCTCGTGTCATAAATTTGGGCGAGATTTGGCCCGAATCGTCGAGGATTCTCTCCGTCCGCGTCCCATGTTTGTAGGCCGGCTATTTAATTTCACAGCTAGCCTTTCTAATTCCAGTAACATATAGATGCATAAACTTACTAAAATTTAAACTGTAAAACTGTTTAGATGTCATATAACTCGGTATAGATCTCGTTTTATAGATATTCTCTTTAAAACATATTTTATTTCATTTATTTCAATTAGACCTGCACGTATACCTGCGGAGCGTATTTAAAGGAAAGTCTGAAACGGGAGGGCGAGACTGAATAGGAAAGTAAAGAATTTCCCTTGTCATCCAGCCCACCTGCACTTTTTCGGTATCTTAATTCATTTAGCCTCACCTAGTCAGCGAGTTTCGAAATTATCGGCAATTTCTCCGCGCTGAGAACAGAGTAAAATATTACCGAAGGAGTATTTACTTTCAAATTGGTAATTTGTTTTCAGTTCGGGAACGATCTCAAGAAATCATTCCCGTCCATAAATTCCCCTACATTTCTATAGTATTTTTTAAAAGTTAAATCTAAATTAATTTAATCTAATGAGGACATCACAGGTGTCACGGTACCAAACCCTCGCACAACACCAAACAGGTTTTCTCTCTCATTCTACTGTCCGAACATATTTCGTCATAAAATTAGCATAAATACGTGGCAATATCTGTAAGCGAACATAGCAATTCAATGTGAATTAACTAATGAAGTTTCACATAAGGAACACTAAATGTAAATAAGAGCTGTTTGTTTATTGTTTCTCGCCAATTGTAGTTCACTGTTCTCATAGGTCGGAATTCACGTAAAGAGTCATGTTGAAATACTTTTATTGTCTAATTCGGAATCTATTGTCTTATATGTCTTCACTATAATGTTTAATTTGTACGTCAATAAACAGACAGATTTTGAGATGAAAAATTATCATCGTTACTTATACAAATTTTTAATATAAATTTTTTTAATACAATTATATTTCCGCTTGTCCTTTCGGAGTTTCAGCTGTTCGACTGGAAGGTCGTCTGAAATTATTGTTCCGATTGTTAGGACTGGAAAATGGAACGATTGTTCCAGAAAATATCATGTTGGTGAATACTAAAAAACAAACGATTACCTCCCAGAAAGTTACAATAATTTATACTTTCTATTTCCTGATATTAATACTAGTATGGACGGTGTAGACATACAACCGTGTTATATACTACTAGCGTGATGTCCTCTTTCACTATTAACTTCCTTCCTCTGCGCCCAGTACCGGAACAAGGCTCAACAGATCTAGCGTTCTTTTCTCTACGCGTTCTCATCTGTGAATATGATTTTCTTATTTTGATACCATTCGCCGACTACAATGAGAGTTGATATCTCGAAATATTTTCTCATTACAGTAGAACGAACCCGGAGTCGTTTGGGGGTCGTTGCCGTGTGAATTTAGGAAGGTCGCGCGCATCGTTCGGAAACAGCGACAGCAAAAAAAAGAAAGAAAATGCGAAATTATTAGCATCCGTTTCCCCCAATTAAAAGTGTCTGGTACCTTCCGACGATTGTATTTGAACTGGGCGAGGTACCATTAAAATCGCCACTCGTACTAGAGTATTAGAGTGTGAGTAATTGTGATAATATTTTACAAAATAAAGTATAACCAACCAGGCAAATGACATATATATATATATATATATATATATATATATATATATATATATATATATATATATGAATAATCACGAACGCTTGGTATTTTCAGACCCTTGAATGTCGTAGCTCCACAAAGGCTGGTCAGTATCATTAAGGTCGGAAAATATCGCTATCTTCAGTAGTATGTCCTAGTGCTACTTCATGTACGGCCATTTCAGTTACTGCACCCTTCGGATACTTCCGGGCTCTCTGTTTTTATCGCGGGCCCTGATAACCATCTACGCCCCTTTTTGTTTCTCCTTAAATAATCGGTATATCCCGGAAAAGCTCTGTACATTCCTTTCTTATAACAGTGAAAAACTAAATCTTTCCTTGCCGGTTTAAATTAGAAGGTTCTTGTTAGGGTGAGATTTCACTGAATTCACGATAGCATCGTTAGGCCGTGACACGATAGTATATTAAATGGTATTAAAATTCGAATTAAGAAGATACATATTAAATTAAGAAAAATTACAGGAGATGTAGTTATTGCTACTAGATTTTCCAATCCAACCGGAAATGGGCAGATCAAATCAGCTTAACATGTTGTGTAACACTTTTCAGATTACACTTTTATAAATAAATCGTTGTCAATTACCGAGTACAAATATTTCTATTCGCCGAGGGTAATAACTTAATCCCGTTTTGCAACCTACCTCGCTTGTCCCGTAGTTCAGAGTTCACTATTTTGAATACTACGATTGCTTTACTCGACTTTTTATCGATCGTACGGATCGTGATTCATTATCTGGACAAATTATTTTAGTTATTTAAAAATAAATCGAACTCCAATCGCGGAGTCGTGTAATTAGAAACTGATAAATTCTGCGCTATGAACATCCTCCCCAAGTTGCATTTTGCAGACCGCCTTGTACTTACGGATAATCGCAACTCCATATACAGTTAGATCGAACCATCCGGTTTCAAAATTGTCGGTATCGTTACTACAGTTTTCCCAAGTGCTATCTTTTGCCGAAAGGCACTTTTCTTGATCGTTGCTTTTAACTTTAATTGCTACTTTGTGTAGTTGCCCTTGAACTCGTTTCATTCGAACATAATTTCATGGTGAAAAATTTCCATCGAATTCACTAAATGGCATGCTACATTTTTCCATTAGATAATACCCCATTATTATAAATCCCATTATAAGGTGGGAATCAATTAATTTTCAAATTCATATCGGAAAATCGATCTCGGTGTAAATTAAACCTGGTTGCAAGGAATGTTCATGCAGAAATGTTCTACAATACCGGCCACGTTAATTTCGTTTTAAGTTACAACTAATTCAACGACGGTCGTTATGAAATATTCGCCTGGAAATGTTGCACAATGCGTTTAATACCCGAGAGTTTCGAAGGGAATAAAATGACGCAATAAAAGATGGAAACTTGATGCGAATAAGTTACGAAGACGCGATTGGCTTACGCACACGTTGTGCAATTGTTTTAATTCATTTCTCTATGAACTGTGCTTCTATTATTATTCGCGATATACATAACTTCTCATAAATTGCAAGGTTTAATAACTCCCGGGCTATAACGGAGCAAACGCGATAGTTCACGATATAGGTACATTTTCTCATTAAGATTCAGTTCAGGTGGGTTGTAAAAATGTTATTAGCCTGTTACATGTTTCAATTTTGTATTCGTTTGGTAAACAATAGAAGATTTTTTGTATTGTTTATGGACAAACAAATTACGAAGATTTTTGTAAATCTATCTCTTAAAAAGGCTTATAATTTGAAACTAAACTAAACGTGTAAGTACTAACGGTATTCTCAGTGCGTGCTGGATTGACGCAAGCTTTCGTTTTCCCTACATAAAGGGAACAATGCCGTGTGCAAAACGGGCGCTATGGGATTCCAATCAGAGAGAAGAATGAAGGCGGTGTTTACAGCGTAATGAATGCGATATCGGGTCCGGTTCACCCACTGACGCAGACCGATCCAATCGCCCTTTTGAATCTTAATTGGTAGATAATAAAGTACGCATTTGCATAGTCCAACCGCAAGCCGCCGGCCTTATTTGCAACGCGGGATTTTCAGGTCCTCAATCTCACCAAAGTAACGGGAGCCGGTGAAAAACGTTCACTTCGATGGTCGTTTTAGATGTTAGGAGAATGATGGATGATAAAATGATCGAAACTGAGGAATTCATAACATTCGCTTACGAGAGGATAACTCTTTTGCATCAAATGCTAGAAGAACATAAATTTTCACCATCTATTGGTTTTATGGGTTAACTGATTGGACCAACGATATAAAATTCATGGGGTCGGAATGTCAACGTTCATTTTATTTGTCTGAAATTTACGAACGAAGCATTGTGAAACACTCCAATCGTATTGGTTGCGAAAATATTAATCTTTCCAATATCGGAATCCGACGGCCGAATCCTCTTCACGGCCCGCCGTCGCGTACCGGCTTTATTATATTGTTCGATAGCCATCGCAGATAAAAATCTGATTTTCCCGCAATTCTCTCCGAGCGGAGAAACGTGACCGAGAGTGACGCAAGTTATACAATCGCAGGAACTCCATCGATTTCAAAAAAAGCATATTGCTTCTTACTCACCTTTCTCCACATGACGGTTATTGCGGTTGGGATCGGACGTTCGGACGGGGTGAAGCGGGTTGCATTTCAAGCCCTGCGTGTTACTCAACGCTATTATTGAATTATCGTCTATTTGGATGTAGATTTGCTATTAATAGATTTCTTAAAAATTCAAATACAGTAGCAGTAATTTACCAGTTTTCGTTGAACCTAGAAAAGAAGAACCATATGACATGACATTTTTCAGATAGAAACCGCCTTACTTTCACAATGTCCAGGATTAATGTTTGAGAGAGGTCCGTTCGGAATTTCACAAAATATGGCGGCATGAATGAACCAAGTAATGTTTTATTTGTGACCATATTTTTCTGTCCAAGTCCATCTTTTATGCCTTCCGCTTTAGCGCTTAGTCGTTTAGAAAGATATTCGGGGTTTCTAACTGTTTAAAGGTCACGCGACAGGAACGATAGATCCCATAATGACTACCGGTATGAATTAACTTCGACAACAAAACGACCGTAAGGATAAAAGCCTTGAGCCCGTACGGAGAAAGTAAGACATAAAACACAGCGAAGACAAGGTTTTCCCTTCTATCTCACTTCTTTCAAATGCACTTCAATACTTCTGAAATCGTGACTGAAACCTGAATTGCAGTGTACATCGATACATTTGAAAAGTGCTATCTCTGAATTTGTGGTCACGATTGAATTACACATATGCTCCAGGGAGCATTACACATAGTCACCGTTTTAAATGTAGGAATTTCTAATCATAGGGTCAAAACTCTCGACTGTAGTTCTTTAGGATGCTTTCGTGGTTCACATAACGTGGGTTTGAAAAATATGTATATTGTTTGAACTATCGTATTCTTTCCTTGCAAACTTAATTCTAGGAATGATATTATCATATAGTGTAAGGAACAGCTTACGGATGTAATCTGAAAGCGAGATTGTTATGCAAACATTTTCAACACGTGTACCCCCAAGAGCATATATTGGAAAAATGATCGATGGTAATTTATTCATTATATGTGCATTTCATTGATGCACATAGTGTACACATCTACACAGTGTAAAAAAAATGAATTTTTACGTTCATTATGCATGAGATAACTGTATCCATAAAACTATATATAAGTCCGTTCGTTTAATAAAATTAGCATAGTTATCCAATACACGAACAAGGTGAGAAATCCCGGCCCTGAAGGATGTTAACTCAAGAAATGTGTTTGAATACAATTATCGAGCGGTCAGAAAACTTAGAGATGACATTCAATTAACGTAAATTGGGGTTAAAAGACGACCCACAACTTCGAGTCTCACCAATTCACTTCCATTAATAAAGGACTCGAATCGGTCTCGGGCCGTCGGCCACAGAATTTGGATGGCGATTTTCGTTTAGTTATTTAATAAAGTTTCTGGTACAGCGATTAATCAATTTTATCGGCAATTGGTTCAGCGAGTTTCAGACTGTAAATTTTAGAACGCATTCATTGACACATTGTCGATGACTTTACTGGTAAAATTACAGCTGGGGACGAGGACCCCATTCGCAATTCATTATGGGGTTCAGACCGTCTCATTATTATTACAGCTCGTCCCCACGGTGAAAGTGCACCGTGAATTCGATTATAACGATGGGGGTTATAATCGTCCCGCCCTCCTCTAGTACACCTGCGAGAATAATACAGTTGCACGAGTAGAGTCGCGCGTATATTCGAAATATGTTGCAGCCTAAGCTGGGTTTTCATTTAGGGAAGAGCCACTGCATAACACTGCAGTGGGCACAGGATCGAAGTTCAACCAATGAATCGCCTCGGTCAATGCCTCCGACGTTCAATTCGCGATCTAGACCAGTTATTGTCCTCCTTACGTCCGTTGCTAGGAGTTGGATTGTGAAATTCAACAACGCAAAATGACTCCGTATTAAATTACCATCGAGCCATGAAACGAGTGCATGATTAAACCAGCAGATTATACCTAGTAATGACGTTCGATTGGATTCAAATAATCTTAAGGCAATTACAGCGAGTTGCGTTGCAGATTGATAGAAGGAAATTACAATAATTTCAATTATCTCAAATGAAATTGTGCAGCTTCCAATCAAATAGTGGATTTTACGCGAATGACGCTTTAGAATTTACAGAGTTATTTACAGTGTAATTTATTAAAAGTATATTTAAGCTGGATTAGTTTTAAATAAATAAATAAATGTACTCTCTTATAATGAGGTGAATATTATTTGCTTGGGGACTACGTGTTACCCCCTATGTCAACTGCTTTTTTTTGCAAGAAGGATGACCGCCTAAATTGAATCCTTCAATCCATCACAGTGGGCTGTCTCCGGGGAGCGTTGGGAGAGGCAATTTTCCTGCATATATCACTGTCAAGAGATGCGCTAATTGCACAATTCTCCCAATTGAGAAAAAGTCGGCCTAATAGAGGGGACCGGCGTTATCCGCCCGTAAATCAAACTGCAAATTGATTTCTTGCCGGCCGTTCTCCTCTTTTATACTTTTGACGGGAAATCCACGTTTCGGAATGAAAAGCGGCTCCAATTCATTTTCGTGTGCAGCCAACATTACTATGGTTATGGTGTTTACTGATCATAGTTTCTTTTTCGCTAGGTATAGTTTTCCTCGTTGCCCTATCCGCGTCCCGTTACGTTGGGGGCGTTCGCATAAGTCACGAAAAAAACTGGTCACGATGGCAGCCTTACTAGATCTAGGATACCAGTATTTCTTCTTGTTCGTACCACATAACGCTTCTCTAAGTTCGCCATAATTTTTCGACTGAAACCCCGAATCCGTCGACCCAGTGGCTTCGAGCGTTACGAAAAACCTCAAGGCGATTCTTAGCCGGGCGAACAAAGTTAATTATCCAGACATGACTGTATTCGATCGCTTTAAAAACCTGTTGCATTCCTCTCAGCGGCCGCTCGAGTATAATGAAATAGGAAAGTGTGAGTATTAACTCGGCGCTCCACGCCCACGGCTTATTGGAACTGGATAAAAAGCCTACAAAAAAGAATTCTTCTCATGGCCGGATTTAATCTTGCGCTTATCGGTTGTGTTTTCTAATATTCTATGACGGTAGTGGCCGTAAACTCAGCAAACAGATAAATCTTTAATTTCTTACACCACTCCCTGCGCCGTGATTGATTCAGAGAATTAATGTTGGGCAAAATACAATTAAATTTTTCTTTTTCCACATAAAATACAGCCAGTTTATTTGAGGACAGTTTACTGTATCCCATTATTAGCACATCTCATTGTTATTGTCCCTGTACCGCCTTCATTGTGATTAAAAAAAGACGATAATCGCAGATTTGTCTTCTCAAAAAAATTAATATTTTTTAATCTGTGCATCCTTTGTTACAGTGTGCAGTTTTCTTATCCAATTGTTGGTACCGTGGTAACATACTGAATTTTCAGGTACGTGGACTGTAGCGTGCGTTTGTCTTAGTTTGCAGTGTAGTGTGCGCTGTAGTGTTAGATTATTAGATGTGGCGTTGTAGAAAGAACCGCTGGTCACATTAGAAAACGGTTTGAATATATTAGTTTCTTTTTATAACTGTTTGTCATTTAATTTTTAACTTGAAAAAAGCACTACTAATAAAGACAGTGTGCATTCATAGATTTCATTGAAACTGAGAGCTTACCACCCATTAATTTATCCGGAGGTTGACAGTAGCCAATGCACAAAACCGGACCAACCTTTCACCAACATATTGTGCTCATTACGCGATACAATATTTGCCCAATTTCATTGTCCCCAACTTTCACCCAGCCCAAACGGGAATAATTGGAAGGGACTTGAGGCGGTTCCCACAGGGAATGTCCCGGTCCCGACCCACCCGCGATGGGAACGATTCCATCGACAACATGAATCGAGCGCCGAACCCTTCCGCGCGCGCTAACGCCCTTCCGCCCTACTTCTATCGATGCCGACGCGTTATATATTCCGTGAAATAAAACTAGCCGCTGGACTGGATACACACAATAAAGTGCCTATTTATAAGCAACTACGTCACTAAAACGAATTCACACTAAAATTAGTAATGAGCCATTATTTTTGTTGAATACCAGAAATAAGAAACTTTCGACTTTGCATGAATAATCCCTGTAATATACGTATATCATGAAATAAATTTACATATCAAAAGTAAGTCACCCCAGTTTGCATTGATCTTGAATGAATATTTGTCCTCTGATAAACTCTCGCATGAAATAATTTAGTCAGTAACTTGATTTCTAAAGCTCGAAGTAGGTCTCCGATATCCGTAAATCACCTGTGACTAAGTCGCACGCCGTTTTGAATATTAATTAATCCGCATCAAGAGTCGACGGACTCACTCGAAGTCCCTGGAAATAAAGTTGTTCAGCTTTATTCCCGTCTGTTAACATGTACAGCGCGGCGGTAGTGAGCAGGCCTTCGACCTTGTGTGTTACGAATCGCTGGCCACTCAAACCAACAACAATGCTTGCCCAATAGGCGTCCATAACAATGATTGTACCAGCCCCCACCCCCATATATGGCGCCATCACCATAATAACAACGGCTAGCGTCGGTATCTCCCTTCGGTATCGATACCCGAGTACCGATAATAGCGACGCGGCTCCTCGCGCTTCATATTGTTTTCCACGAACCGATTGGACGGAGTTTGTCCGAACAGAAGCCGAGCGTGATAAAGTCAATGAGAATGATAAAATAAATTTTTTTTTAGAACTGATTTCCACGCATCAAAAATATAAACCCACTCAGTTAATATCGGTGCCAAAACCCACGGCCATTTCTGCAATCGAACGGTACATTTAACGGAAATAAATTCGCCAACGCAGGTAAAAAGAAACACATATTAATTACCATTATAGAAGTGACGTATATTATTATCAGCGTGAATTATATCATTATTAGTGAAATAAAAAATTCCATATCAAGAAGATGAGTTCGATTTTATTTAATGATATCTTGTTGTAATTCAATATATTAACAGTAAGGTGCTGAAACATCAGGTTCCATTCATCGCAATTCTCTCTTATTGTATATATTCACTGGTAATCTGCATATATTATTATTATACTATTATATGTATTATTCAGGCGCTCAGTAAGCACGAATACTCGTTTATGAAGGTGTTATTATCGAACTGAGACCTACTTTCGAATGAAAATATAAGGCCGTTTTCTTGTGCTCCAGAGTAAAAGTGGACGCCGTCTTCATTTCTTCAATGAAACCGCTTTCAAAACTGATGATGACTGTAATTACAGTTAATAGCGGCTCGGTGTTGGATAGTGTGTTAATGGGCGATCTGTTAGGGGCTATAGCCAGTAGGAACGGGTCCAGCGGTTAAATGTGAACAATTGGAGATAAAAAATTGGGACGAATATGAGCAGGGTGGATTTTTTCGTGTTCATTCCATTTTCTGTTTGGCTCAGAATGTACTCTTCTTACCGTCGTTCGGTCCAGAAATTTCAGATATGAGAGAAAATGGAATGGCCTAGTGTGTGGTCAGCTATCTTGCGAATCCAAATAATCATTGTTAATCCCAATATGCTTATCCACTCAGTTGATTCGAAAACAGTGGTCATCTATTAAAATGTAGAGAGCATTAATAAAAATAATACAAATATAACATTACTGAGTTTTTGTTATTCAAGGTTATTGCGCATTTCCCACACAACTTCCGCTCTGTAAAGTACCGCTGCATTGGATATTGAATAGTATGTTGAGGTAGACATTGTAATATAAATTTTATTGATTCAGTTTTAAAGGAGCGGCAGCATGGTTTTTGCATACTGGCGGAACTTAATTCCGTGAAATTGTTATTGACGACTTCGGTCGAGATCGACCCCAATCAAATGATGGCTCAAGTGGCCGATTATGAACGGTATCGCTGGCAATATTCACGGTGTGTACAGCTTCCGCCGGATGTCAAGACACCGGCGGAGAGGAGTCGCACCGCTGGATGGAAGGAGATGTCAATTTGTGCTGTGGAGAGCCGGGGGTGACAATGGGCGCGGTACAACGGTACGCTCTTGTTCCGGTACCGGTACGGTTAATGTTCTCTCTAGTGGGGGTATGTGACGGAAGTGTACGGCCCGGCGATGATCGAGGCCACCGCCCTCCGCCTTCATTCACCTCAGGCGCTCCTACACACAGATCTGGGCTATTATTCATCTTATCTCTGGCGTTCCCCTATAATGAAGAAAAAATATAGACTCGAATATTGCGTTGGGCCGTTTATTTAAGACACCCCCCCCCCCCAGGTTGGTGTACCGAGTTTGAATCATAATTCAATAATGAGGAATCCATAATAATAATAATGGAGAAATAACCTTGAATCGGATAGATTATGGAAAGAAAGGAAGAATGTCATAAAATTTTTGTAATTAGTTATCCGAATCGTTACACAGATATCGCACATGAAATCGGGTCAAAACACTCGAATTCGAGAATTCGTACCGAGTTTACATTCCAGCCCACAAAATATATCTATTTACTCCGGGCGGAAACCAGTTATTAAGTCGCGAGAGGTATCAATGGAAAGAGGTCAAAACGCGACGTAGTTCGTGACTGTCCGAATGGGTGGTCTCCCCCTGTCCGGTTTCGGCTGACCGCCAATTAGATACGATGACATCCCCCACCAGCCCCCCTCGGCAGGGCATGTCCACGCCGGGACACGCAAATCGTGATTTCTCGGCAATAGTTCGGTGGCGGAGCACGAAAATTGGCTGCGGCGCAAGATCCGGATATTAAGAACGGGAGTTTTACATTTTCAGCCGATTTGGATAAAATTTCACCTAAGAAACAAACCAGGGGGCATGGGTATTACCCTATAATAAGGTGGATAAAAAGTTACGAGGGAATTTTTTTGCTTTTCTACGAGTAAATTTTCAACGTTGCCCGATTCAAATCATTTAGATCATTTGGCAATGTTTTAAAGAGAGGTCAGCCGATATTTATTTATAATTAAATAAATATATCTCGATGATATCCTATATTTGCTTTGAGTGACTTAATTCGCATTGATTTATAATCCCGTATTAATTGCCGGCAATAATTAATATTTACTCTGAGGGAAAATTAATAACACAAATTGGCATAGAAGGAAAGTGGAAGCCAACTTTCTTACCGGTTAAACCGGGCATAATTATCTATTGCCCGTGAACATTGAGACATTTATTATTGTTCATGGGTCGTAAATTTTGTCTATTTATTGGGTGTTAAATATATTAATACGCGATATATTAAAAAAATCACGAATATATTGATCACGTCATTTGCGTTTCGTCCTGCAAGTCAGTAATTTTCCAGTCCCAATTGTATCAAATGTACTTTCTTATACCATCTATAAAAACCTTGTTTTTTTATTCCTTATATAACTACTGTTCGAGATCCACATAAAATAAAGCTGTAATCCTTTCCTCCAAACATTGCCTCTCTGGCGATGAACCCAGAATTAACCGAGAACTACTCTAGAATAGTTTCATTTCATAGCCCATGATCTTACTCGCACAGGGAAAATGTATACGGAACACAGCCTGGGAATCCTATATGGACAGTCAGCCTACGTTAACTCCAAGCGTGTTTCACCGATACACATTTTGACCCGGTACAAAAATGACGCCCGAGTGGGTACACTCAAGTGGGAGCGAACTTTTTAACTTTCTAAATTGCAAATCCGCGCGATTAGCGTTGTGAAAGCTCGTCCCACGACGGTAGTTTTTCTCCACCAAAGCTTCGGCTCGATTAACCGTTTTTGGCCGTACCGGTTAGCGTAGTGGATTCGCGACGCGGCGCCTACTGCTCGCCCACTCGCAATTCCAAATCGGAATTTTGCAGTTAGGTTAGTGCAAAACAAACAAAAAACTTATTTACTCGTTCCTGGTAGTTTTTGCTACGGATATACCCCTTGAATATCTGCAGAAATTCATCATTTGGAATGATATTGGGGACGAAGCATGACTTTCGCAAATTCTGTGTACTGAATAACACAGAATGCATTGGTATATAATCATATAAAAACTTAATTTATATTTAATAATGAATTTGTCAACTAGTCAAAAATTTCATTATCTTGCTCTGAAACCTTAATCAGCACTACGGGTTTTTCCTATCGGTACCATGGAAAAATATCTCAGAAATGCCGAGTTGGAATAGTCGTTACAATGTTCCACTCGTAGGATTCTTTCTGTGGTTTAATGAGCGTGTTTTAATTGCGTGCGGGCGAAAACCGTTGCAAGGAAGTTGCCAAGGATGCGGACGTCCGCGCCTCATATCTTTAAGCCTCATCTATTAAACATCTCATATAATATATTCCGCGTACCATCGGTTGACGGTATATAAAGTCTCCCCGGGGGGACCCCCGGTCTCGAAGTGGAAGGTCGCCAGCGCGAAGGAGACCAAGAGAGCTGTATGCATTTATCAAGGGGGAGGAGGGACCTTCGTTTTTATATGGGTATATTAACTTCCCGCAACGATACTTGAAGTGCAAATTAATTTCCGTCCATTTCAGGGCTGTCTGAACAATGATTAGAAGAGGATATGACGAATGTCGCATGACCATTATCGAAATATTTGCGTCAGTACGACGTATAAATATTAATATTTAAGATACCGAAATGAACGGAAAGAATGAAGTTCTCATTGTGAGAGTTCATTCGAATTGCAGTAGATAATTTCTTTAGTGCGCGTGAATCACAGGCGACAATGGTAAGAACCAAGTTCTTACCATTCCTAACAGTATTGATCCCAACAGTAAGTACATTACTGCGGTTGGAAAACTTATAGGTATAGAATAAGGAAGGTTTCGATATATTTCCACGTGCGAAGTACAGTTTTATTAAATTTAACGATTAAATATTATTTGCTTTCATCTTGTAAATTATATAGAGCGTGTGACTACGTCAGTGTTAATGACTCTGAGATTAGTGTCGAGTTTAAAACTCATCAATAACACTATTTACATTACCAATGCGTTTGTATGCACGGCCAATGTACAAATCCAGACAAGGGAGAAAAAAACAAGATAGGCCGTGTATTCGATACGGAGAAGACCAATATTTTGAGTGGGCCGATAAAGCTCGGAGACGCCGTCGATTTCCGCTTGGTCACCATATTTAATTTCATTTAATAAGCACTCGGCGCTAACAAAAGGACCTCCCTCACTTAACTTCTTCCGTTTCCCTCTCCACAGAAGAAGCCCCTCCGAAGAAGAGCCCAAGTATTTGGGAAACTCTCGTCGGGACAAAAGGCCGAGAAAATCCTCGAGTGCCCCCTTCACTATTTTCAAGTGGGGAAAAATAATTAGCGACCGCCTCCATAAATAACAAATAACGCACGGCCGAAAGAGAACCGTAGTTCAAATTAACAGAGATGAAAATAAGTTTTTTTTTCGACTCGCCAAAAATAAATATATATGGAGCGAATCCGTCATCAACTTGTTTACGGACCTCAAAAACTGTCCGAGTTAAATAAACTTTAAATTACCGAAGCACTTTCACTACACCGTTACGTCCATTTAATGAAGTACAAAACAGTGGCCCGAGCAATTTTTTATTTCATCCTGTATTTTGGTTCAGAGTACGGTGAAAAATACACGTACACATTCATACGAGGTTTTTTTTTATACCTGGTGGTATATAATAGGTAGTGGTATATTGTTCTGGAATTGTTCAAATTCCCTCGAGTCATCAGCAGTTAATTAGGCGTGAGAAGAACAATACCTGCCGGTATAAAAAGAGACAAAAAAAGCACCTGTGAGCGGGGAATGATTCGAATGGTGTTCCATTGGCGATGCCACTAAATTGGGCTCGTTGGGCTGCACCATTGCTATCAATTATGGGACGCGTAATTCACTTTCCACAGCTCGGGTCGGTGCTTTCTCCTAATCTTGTGGAGCCGCCTACACCGGCGTTCGTCCACTGCATTGTCGCACGTTGTTTCTCCTGCACCTTCGGGAGTCCATTAGGGGATTTCGTAAGGCGGAGCATGTGACAAGCACTTCCCAACTCTGTAATCTGTCTAAGAGCTGGTCGACGGAGAAAAGCGTACATCACCAGGAAATTTGTTCCCGGGAATTTTACTTCTCAGTATCAAAATGCGGACTACAAAATTGATTCCAACAGATCCCTATGGACAAGACCTGCACGCGCAGTCGCGCCGAGTGTTGTTACTCGATTTTGTGTTTGTCTTATTTTTGATTCATTCCAGTCCCAGGATTTCCAAGCTTATGGCCGCTCATTAATCCTGATTTGTAAGCGTCTCAAGACCGCGAGGTCTAAAATAGGAATTTTCACTTGTGCCGCCACCTTCTGGGCAAGAACAACCTCAAGGACGGTATAACACCCGTTCACTGTCAATAGTTCTATAAGTAGGATGCAGTTAATCAAATTAAGTAAATTATAGTACATTTAAATAACTAAAATAAATCGTACAGTACTGAAATGAACTGCTGTTAGAGTTTTGCGACTCCAACTTATATTATAAGTATACCTGTCGCTTCACGCTGCTGGATTTATACGTCACTTGGTATAAATGATTTAATCTCCCAAATCTATCAGTTAAGTATATTTTAAATTTAATACTTCTACATATATATTGCTACCTTGAAGGCTATATGAATACTCAAATGCAAATTTTTCTTGTTTCTCAGTTAGAATGTTATTTGTGTATGTAGAAGGAAGTGTATAATTTTATATGTCTTCAAATAATCGTTAAATACCTTTTTTCGTGGTCGTATTACATTCCGATTTATCCTGATAAAATTTGTTTCACGCCGGTGAAAATTTCCATTCATTTTATTTGTGCATGCCGTAGTGCAGTCGTAATACACGTCCAGTATAATTAATGGCTGGTAAATGTTATTATTAATATTCCGGTCGGGTGTGTCAAAGGACTTTGTACCGAACGACAGGCTATTTCTCCCTGAAAGGCGGAATCGGTCCCCAGCCTTCCTTAAGGGGAAAGTTTCGGATTGGCGTACAAATATTTGCTCGTGGCGAGACCGTCGGTAAGGCGACCGGCCATTGTCCCAGGGGTTCGGTCATGCTTTCTAGCCTCCTCAAGCCTCCGTACACTTCCTGGCGAAGACAAACAGAGGGCATGGGGGGGACGTGACGTTTAAACCCAGGTCTCCGTGCTCCTAATTGAGGCCGACTTCTCTCCGTTCGACTGTTGCCTTCGGCTTCGCCTCTATCTGTGACGCTCTTCCTTTTGGTTTTACCGATTTCGCTCGCCGCTAAAAGGGGTCGACGAACTGTTGGCCAACTGAAGATCTCTCTAGAAACTGCAAATTTCTTATTGAAAATGTACTTCACACTATGGCTACTAGAGTTGTCCAAACCAGAATATAAAATTACATTTATAATTACACTACCCGGTTACACCGGCGTGGCTCGTATGCTTCAGTTTAAAATCTTGAAATGATAATTAATTCACGCTATATACACTGATTGTCTTGATAATGATTTTTAAGATTATTTTTATTGTCTCCACTCGCTGATATGTTCCTACGCTAAACCGGTTTCAAGATCGTCATAAAGATTACTAAATCGTAAATCCAGCACCAAAGCAGGGAGTGAAGATCGCAAGAATTATGATATTCAATATGGAAAAATTATTACCTATAAGTAGATATCCTTAACTTGTATATTCGAAAAATATTTGGAGGCCTTTCGAATTTCCCGAGGTTCCTAGGTTTTTTAGATTCAACTTATATAAAATAATTCAAAATATAATACAGCTCTACCAGTAAGGCCTGAATTAAATAAAATATTATTAATGGTGAGTTTGCCTAATATATTTCTACGATAACGTTACGAGTTCTTTAATTTTGAGACATTCATGAATACGGTTATAATTTTACCACTTTTATCTATTCGAAGAACAAATGTATTTAATAAATATGGGACCAAAATATAAATAAACTGGAGTTTTTTTACAATTGGATGATGTAACGCAGTTCCTAATCAACAACTTTCGCAACTCCTTGGAGGGCTCCGCCTATCGGTCCAGCATTGCACCATTCACACTTGACGAATGTTCTCAAAATGTCCATTTGGATTTAATGGTTTTCTTTTATTACAGTTCAAACCAATAATATTTAACAAAAAAAACGATAAAAATAGCGAACGATGTTATTAGATTATTCCCGTCGGACTTCGCTGTTGTGCGGGATTGCATAAACGTTAATCCGAAGGCGTTTCTGAGCGTTGAGCCTACAACGCGTTTCCCCGCTACAATACGGTTATGCGCTTGCAACGATTATATATTTTCATCTTCCAGCTCAATTTTCCTTTCGATTATCACCGCTTATTCCCCACCAAATTTAGCATTAAATACAACCAATTTATACCTATCAAAGGCGAATTCTCAGTCTTAAGAATATAAATATTTTCAATGGCTAGTTTGAGAAGCATGGACAAAGAAAATGACTCTGGCCTTGTTCGTACCTAATAAACCCGCTGAATTAAGCCCGTAATTGGATTTTCTTCTGCGCCACATGCCACAGAGGTCATATTTTCGATATTGTTTTTTTTAAGTGAATTTACTATCTTTGAAAAATGACCTTCGGTTCATCTTGGGATCTTTGTTGAAGGCTAGCAATTTTGAGATATTTAATACACGGATTTAATTTTATAATTATATTGTAAACGCACATCGTTTATTAGTGTACCCAATAAAAATTGTGCCCTGGAAAGCCAAAAATTTGAAATCGGTTACGAAAAAGCCGTCGGTCGTCCGATTTGGCGACTTGTTTTTAAGTGGCGCCATTTTTTTTGTTTGAGGAGGGCGAAAATTCAATCTCCAAATCCTAATCGGCTTCATCGCAAATTAAACGAGGGGCTAACGCAATAAAGTGTGACAGGATAATTGGGCAAGGTTACTCAACTTGCTCTCCTGTCCGACACAGTTTCGGCGGGGCTAGTTGTCGGACGCGCGCGTGGGCAATTTACTGTTATCGCGTAAAAGGGGTCCGCAAACTAGCGAAATTTCATTCCGCCTTAGACGACGAGCGGTTTACTGCAAATAGAACATGGGCGTAAACGACGGTCGCAAAAACATCCGCAAGTAGTCCTACTCATTTGTTTAACATACCTGTTTTGTGGTCTGCGAGGGATTGGATTACCCTAGATTTTTTGTGTTTCCGCCTCCTCTCGCTGGTTTTGTCTTCTGCTAGACCGAAACACAACAAATCTACAGTATAAAAATATATGTCGGAGTGAACAAAAAAACTGTCCGTGTTAATTAAACTTTAAATTACCGAAGCACTTTCACTACGCTGTTACCTCCATCTAATGAAGTACAAAGCAGTGGACCGAGCAATTTTTTATTTCATCCCGTATGTTGGTTCAGAGTACCGTGAAAAATACACGATTCATACGAGGTTTTTTCAATTTTTTTTTGGTATTTTGACGAAACCAAACCAGCGAAAAATCTACGGTATCCTACTCATTTCTTTTTCTTTCCCCAAGATTTATACCTACGCTAATTACCCCTAACCTAACCGAAAACATGGTACACAATAATTTTACACTAATGCAACAATTTCTAGTTTACTTTTGTCTTTGAAAATAGAATAGTATAATTATAAATTTCTGACGATATTTGTGCAGGTCGGGGCCGCCTCTCCGCAGAGGGTTTTCGACGTGGTCGCATCGATAATTTCCGAATTCCGACTGACCGACATAAGGCTGACATTGGCCGGCAGCTCGGCCGAAGTGGACCCGGACGCTGACGTCGCCCTGCTCGAGGGTGACGTCCTCATTGTCGAGGACAACACTTTCACGCCCAATCCAAGATCGGGTAATAGTCGATAATTTTCTCTCACAACCAACCTCCAATAATACCATCCATCCATTTGCATAGATGTTTTCAAACAGATGCAAATAGCACGAACACAATATATTTCGAAATATAAGTCACGAACATTGTAGAGGCGAGAGAATACCATCGCTCATCGCGTATTCTGGCGCGCTTATTTACTTCCGCTTTAATAAGTTCTCGGGTTTTTACTGTATATTTTCCCGATTATCACAACAATATTGTTAAAAATTCATGATCAATGTACTATAATATTTAAGTATATATATGTAGTAAGGCCAATAGGCCGGTATGCATGTAGGAATCACCATTTGTATATCGTTTTATGGATATATCATTTATTTTTATTTTTAAAGAAATAAAACTGTATCTTGTATCTAGCTTCCGCTTTAGGAACTGGAATATTCGCCATATGCCGACTTAAACATGGAAACTATATTATAAAACTGCATTAGTAATAATCGTTTAATACTTACGAATGCTTATTTAATTTCTAGATCAAAGATCAGACGTCTAAAGTTCTAAAACGTATCTTTAAAATTTCGAATGGTATTTCGTATTACTCCGCTGTTTTCTGTTTTGTTTTTAATTTCAACTCCCGACTTGGATGTTTTAAATTATATTTAGTGACAGTGGAATTTGAAAACAGAAATGTACTTTTGACGCAGAATCCACCGTCTCCACTCCTCTCGCGAGATTTCCCATCGCAAGCAGCTTGGAAGTTCCCAAGCATAATTCGTCAATATATCGTATATTTTGATCGTTATCCGATTGACATAATTCTATCGCTCTTTGTAATTATAATAATTCCGAGAGCCAGGAATAATCGGACTAATACACAAGACGAATATGGCGAATAATTTCAATCTTTATAATCAAATTATTGTTCTATAATTTCTAGTAAATCTCTTTTGCTCTTTTTTCGGAAATTAGCCAATGTCCTTGGCGCGGACCTTGCGAAATACTGTTGTATTGTGAATTGTATCCTGTGTAGATTTTTAATTGATTGATGTCTGTTTGTATATCTGCAGCCACCGACAAGAGATTCGGCCTGTGCGAGATGTGGAGCCGCGATGAGCAGAGATACGTGCAGGCTCTGAAATCGGCCGTCGAGCTCTACGGTTCGCCGCTCTCCAAACTTGGCTGCATTTCCACCCTCGAATATTCGGTCATTTTCGAAGGTTTCTCCAAGCTGGCCGCCTACTGCCAGCAGATTGTTGACAAGGTAAACCTTCGTTCACTAATTACAAACCCAATTTCGGGTGTATCACCACTTAAGGATCGAAATTACATTTCTTTTCTACACATTTTTCCGTCATTTACCTCATAACAAGAGATGTCGTAGGTCTAATATCATGAAAATATTAATCCAATTAAAACGTTATATCATAAAGTTTAGCCGAATAAATATACTAAATAAAATAAAGGGGGAATTTTTTAAATATTAAGAGATCATTGCATTCACATGTTGAGTTATCACATAGCTAAGTAAAAGGATATATGAACAACGTCCTCCGAAAATTAAGTTTGTTCATTTTTTTATATACCCCCGACAGAAAAGTTTTTTTCCAATTTAAATCAAGATTGGATGACTTAAATTTCTTTATATGGCTGTTCTCAAATTAATTTACTTTTAAACTGGAAGAATTGTTGATGTCATGCAAATGTTTTAATAAATTCGGGATAATTCCTTTTTCATATTATGTGCACTAAAAATTCTATTCAACAGAGTACAAGTAGTATAAAAAATAGGAATATTGAACATTATGATTTTAGTAATACAATTGTTTATTATTTCATACCAAATATTAGGATGCTACAATTCAATGGAGCAATTCAATTTTGAAATGATGTTTCAATTAATGAGTCATTCTCATCTTCTTGTCATTCACTGTTTGCAATCATCTGCCCACACACCAATCAAACATTCATTTATGAATCATTTCCTGATTCAGTGTTCTGGAATTCAAGACAAAATTAATACAACAATGCGCCTGACATCCTGGCTTCACCAGGAAATTGACTGCATTCTTTGCAGCACATGGTATCAGTTTTGTCACCTCATAAGTTAAATTATTTCATAATATATTTTTCTCAGTAAGAAGTAGTTTTTAATATTCTCATAAAATTTTACAATTGGTATTACAATTATTTCAATTGAGGGATGATACACAGACAATTTTAAATATACAGATTCTTCAGCATTAGCAATTTTATTTAAAATTATTTTATTATACCATGAGTGGTTTATGCAAATTTTTCATATTTTCATCTCCATTTTCATACTGCACTCTCTTGTATTGTGATACTCAATTATAAAATTGGGAAGATTGTTATGGAAACAAACATTTCTTTAATAACATCCTTATCAGAAATAACTGTATAGGGTCACTATATTAAGCGAAATTTGCAGGAAAAATAGCAATAAAATTCACATGAAACAGGTTATATATTTTAAATCAGAAATGAGGTAATTCATTTCTTTAATTCTTTTGAATGAAATAAAAGTTTGAAACATTAATTAATGTCAGTTACTACATAAAATCTATCTCAACTTGTAGGATACTGTAAATGCAATTAAAACAATAAATGAATTAATATAATTATTTCTTTTTCCAAGAGATGTTTTCTCTTTATCTTTACAATATAAATTTTATGTTGTATTGTTGAAGTATTGAATCTTTCAAGCTAGTAGAGGAATTCTGCTAGTTTACTCAACTGAACACAGATCGCGCTCGGCTTCATTTGTACAGCGTAACCACTGCTCGTGTAAAGATTGCAAGCTATCAAAATATTATGTATCGGAAAGTGCATGTATAAATCTTAAAATAACATTTTAATACAATTAATCATGAAATATAAATTCGTTATCTTCATTGGTATGCATGATCCTCAATCTAGATTTTACACCTGTTAGAACCTTAATGTTACTGATACGAACAGTGTCAACTTGTTCAGTTTTCGGGACACTTTACGAAAGTATTTAAAGTACGCTCCTTAATTATTTAAAAATATTAGGTATTCTTTTAATTTTTCGGTGGCTTTAATTTGTCAGCGCCTTTTAACTTGAAGTGTTACTTCCTGCGGTCTTCCTGGTCTTTATTTTGGACACAACCCAACATTTACTTGATGTCAATTCGGTTTTTTATTGTATTATGCACTTTATTTGTTCTTTAGTTTTAAAACATCGGGTACCGGCGATTTAATTCAACGCGGCTCCCGACCTTCCATAAATTAACTTCACAGAAGGCATTTGAGCCGGAACCTCTGCGGTTCCGTTTGTTTTTTTGGTTACCAGTTTTTGTCGGGGGCCTCCTAACAAATCGGCCCACGTGTTTCCTAGCTTGTTTAACGCACTTTAATAACCGTCCAACAACTGCTTTAATAATTCATTTTTTCCCTTTCTTTCTCCCTCTCTCTCTCTCTCTGGTTGCCTTAGAGACCTACCCGAAGAAATAAGGGAAAGAGTAGAACCTGAAGTAGGAACGTTTAGGCCTAGGCTATTGAATAATTTACATTCGGCTGTCTCAGAATTCAAGGGTTCTGCCGTAATTATTTAAACTTTAAATTGATTAACATAGTTTCAAAGGTGATCATAAACCACTAAATCAGTATTCCTTACCAAGTACCGAAAATAATTAAGTTTGCGGCTCAAATTTATAGGTCTGTCTGTTTGGATTATGCTAAGGAATTTCTAACAGGACAAACATTATAATTGAATGAAATCCTTGTAACTGCTTTGTGAATATGAATTTGCTTATTGGCTATAATATAAGTATAAATCACAATTAATTATGCCTTGTATTCGCTTCAATTGTCGTATTTCTCTCATGAATGAATTATCATCTTTCAGCGCATTTATATTACAAATCTGGGTTATCCATTGACCCTGTCTAATCGCACCTATGACTGTGATTCCAATAGTAAATAACGAGAGCTCGGCCAAAGCAGTATTGTAAGTAGCAAATGGGTTATTGTTGTATTCCGTGGCTGTTATTGACGTCCATGGACATTGAGGAAGTTCCTCGGACGCGCCCTTTCACGATACGAACCTAACTATCGGCCCAGGATTTAAAATTAAAGGGCTGTTGGCTGGGAGGATCCCCACGGCGGGAGATTTATTCAGGCTATTCACTCTCCACTCCCCGTTAGGCCCTTCAGGGGGTTAGGGGGGCCACCAACGACTAAATGATTTAAACCGACCTGGAGTTAACGCCTCCGGACGCGTCGGCTACCTGTATAAGAAAACAAATTCACTCCGGTCTAACAGATAAAAGAATATTTAGTACTGTGAACGATCCCCGTTAGATAGAGATTATTTAGTGGGCGGTCGGAGCGTCTGGTTATCTCGATAAGTTAAGGAGATGCATTCCGATATGTAGTCTTGCGATGCAATCGACAATTTTTCTGTTTTTCTCTTTCTCTATTATCATTTATTCTCGCAATTATAGTTCAATTGTACAGTAACCATGCTGCATTAATCAATTAATACAAGCTTATAATTTAATCTAATACACTTATATATTGGTCTTCCAAATAATTTACAAATTGGGGAAATCAAAATATGCATATGTAACCCTTTCAATTCGAAATAGTCAACTGAAAGTATTTGGATTTTGTTTAAGGTTCCTAACTTCAATAGTCATTGGTACTGGTACGAAAGCATTTGATGTACGCACCTTAATTGTTTAAAAATACGAGCTAAGTACATTTTTCGGTGGTTTTAATTTCTTACTGCCATTTAACCCAAAGGTTCTGTTCCTACACGGTCTTTATTTCGGGACAGAACGGTTATGGTGCAATAAAGTACGGAATTAAGGGGGGTTGAAAAAAGGGCGGGCCTAAACAAGGCTCCTCTTACTGCCAGGGTACTCTTTCACATTAACAAAGCTATCCCTCTAATAAGAAAATCGTCCGGGAGCGTATAATATTCACATTAAGATGGTAACTCGGACATTTTACGATTATCGGTCCCCTTTTTCCCCCGGAGTCGGCATCCGGTGACTATTTACCTGCCCGACAGTTCGGGTAAGGCTCGGGCAATCCTCACCTTTCACGGCCTTTAAAACTCAAGAAAGTAAAAGTACCGCATTCATTTTTCTTGTCCGCTTTCTTGGCGTTTAAGAAAGCCGTTCGTCGGGAAGTCAATATTAATTGGTTTTATGGTATTACCCCTTTCGGTCATATTTTTGTCGGGAGATTAATTCGAGCTTTTAAAAGTCCTCTTTCGGCCTCGGTAGGACGAATGGAGCAGAATTACAATTTTAGAAAGCCGAGAAAGGAAATATTCCATCGAGTGACGAATAATTTTTAAAACCTATGCTTATTTTCGTATTTTCTTCTGTTACAGATGAAGGAGCTTTTGGAGAAATGGGATCCTGAAAATACTTCAGTCGGTAAGTCCAGAATCTAGAAGTTAGACCTTCTAAATGTGGACAATCTGTTTAAAAGTAATTGTGGAACAGTTTCATCACCAAATACATTAGTGTGTAAGAAATATTTATTTCCGATTTTCAAATTTTACTTGATCTCGGTGATATACTGATTAATTTCTCATGAATAAAATATCGCTTAATAAGAGTTCCATAAAAAGCCACAACATAAAGAGCACAATTTTTTTAGGAATATCCGTATTTTATGTATTATGAATATTTTATGGGACACATTCCCAGTGGAGGTTCTGCATGACATTAAAGGTATCGGATGTTTAAGGTAGAACATTATAAGATCCCCCATACGTGCCGGCCACCGGCTCCGAATAGGAATACAGAGCCCCGGGTGGCTCGGGCTTACCAACTTGGAGGGTCCGCCTTTAAAGGGGTTTTTAGTCTCCATAATACATTTCCGAGGGGCATTAAAAAGCCCGGGAAGACGGTGGTTTTATTGCCGGGACATTGACCCCCGCAGCAGGGGTGGACGGCGTACAGCTTTCAGGAGTGGCGGACTTTCTAAGCGCCCGGTAAATTGGCTCCGGCGCTTGAGTCGAACCCGCTTCTGTTTATTAAGAAGGGCGTCGCTGACACCATATACCGGACTTATTTAATTACTCCAATTTTGGAGCTTGTCGGTTTCCGCCCCGATCAGCCATAAATTAATGCCGCGTACGCGATCCTCGATCCTGATCTTCGTTAAATGCAAAACTGTTCCAAGCAATGAATTTATGCGTATGAATTCCCACTGTCCATTACTGTCGGCAGGAATGTCATAGATCCGATGTAAGGGCGTAACTTTTATGAATAAATTAGAACCACGCGAGACGCAATAATCATAGTTAACATAACACCAATAATTCATTACGGTATGAAAATAATAAATTTACCAAACGATCAACACGATAAATGCAGTCGAATTTATTTGACACTTCGTAATTTAATAACGAATGGTTGAATTTTGCTTGTTTTATTTTGTATTCATTCCATTCAGTTTTGGCTGTCCTTGGTATTCTCCTATAGCCACCCGTTATTACTAAATTATCAAAACCACAAGTCTAAAGGAGGTTTTTAGTACAGTTAATGCACAAGTATAAGTGGAGCATGCCGGACACTCTGTACTGGACAAGGCGACACAAATGCCTACATGTCGCGTAACATAGCGTGGGATCAACACATGAACCCGCCGTACCATTATTGTCCCAAGTGTCCCATCGTACAATTTCATTGATTAATGGACCCGTTTATAATTCCCCCGCGTTCAATACAATTATAAAGTGTCGTTGCTCAGCAATTTTTCGAGCTTCGAGCGTCGTGATCGATTATACGGCTCGTAAACTCCTCCCAAAACCGACGTTCCTGCGATCAATTGAACATGTCATCTCCCTAATGGGAGAAGATTGAGTAACGGAGATAATGTTGCCAACACTGGCGCTGTTAATATTCATAACATCCATTCATCGACAAGTTTGTCTTTATTTTTTAATAAAGAGACTGAAATAAATCAGATATATATTATTTATTTTTGGGAAGTAATCATTATCATTAATGTATATTTTGCACAACCACGGTTTCATATATATTAAACTCTACTTGAAGGTTGAGTTTTCCGAGAGGGTTACAAATGAGGTTTTCGGATTCCAATGTCAGAACAAGACTTCAGAGAGAAGGTTTGATTGACGATTGTAAACATTGAATTGAGAATTGATTATTTATCTGACCCGACGCTCTAAGAACAGTTGGAGGTACCGTTCTTCAATCTAACAGAAATCCCTTTCCGTTTGATCATTTGCGGTCTGTTTTATGTTGTCTATGGATATATCTCGATCGGCAGGTAAATGGGGTTTAGTGTTACAGGTAGTAATGTACTAACATTACCGTCGAAACTGTATATTTCTAATGTTACTATCGCTCTGTACTTTCTTCTATTCCAACATTCATATTTAAAAATTTGACTAATTAAATATATCACTCTTTTTCGTGCCAGTAACTCTTCACTGACAATTCCATCTATGTGTTGGGCTTAAATTTCTGTGTGAATTACGCAACACCTCTGGGGTCGGCTCTTGCCCAACGATTTCCGAATCGCCGGTCCCACAAATGTAACGTACGAGAGGCAATAACACAGTCAATTTCTCGGGAAGGTGTCGCCGTGCGCGTGGGCCACCCTCCCGTCCCTATCTACGGTCCCGTGGACTGGGGCTTTCAATAATTTAGACTGTCGCCCGCGTTATTAGTCACACGCCTCTCACCCTTCGGCGTTATTAGTCCCCGTTTCCTTTTGTCTCCTCCGTGGCTCGCTGTATCGGGGTCGGTCCCATTAATATCCGAGGCCCGCGTCCTCCCGACCATCACGCCCTTTCTCCGCCCTTTGAATATGTAAAAGCTCTCTCGTCCCTCCTCCTTGTTCGAGCCCGAGCGCCTAATGTAATGGGATACACGAATTTATTTTATTCCACTACGTGAGGGCTTCCGTGTAATTTCTCTGGATGAAACAAAGAAACGTGATACCTCATACTCCTAACCTATAACTGAAAAAATGAATACGGATTAACATTATTGACTATGGCTATGTACGTAGTAGATATACATATAATTTAGAAACTCTTTGGTAGTCCAAGAGGGTTTGGAATACCTTCATGTAATCTTTCCTCACTTATTTGGTGTTACGTTAGTAGGGTTCCACCTTTCGGCCGTCGATCAGAAGCATTCCATCCCTTGGTATAGTGTGGTATTGTGAAGCAATTTAATCCCACAGAACATTTAATCGTTAAAGATATTTCCGAATTCCGAAGTTCGCCCTCTTAGTAAGACCACTTCCTTCGCCCCGATTTAAATCGGGAACTCAGTTTATTTTGATTAAAAAAACGTTCCAGAAGAACCGCAGGGAAACAAACTGTCATGACAGAACTGAATCTGTTTGTGCAGGCGCCCTTCCAAGAATAGTTCCGGCGACGGGAAGAACCGTTGGAAATTGAGCCACTTTAATTTAAACTGGGTCGATTAATTTGAGAAGGAATTCTGTTTCCGTTGTCTAATTTTATAAATAGACAATATTGTAAATGAGCGTTTCCGAAACCGTTTACAACTCAAGGCCTCCGTGATTGAAGCCAAAGCTATACGAAATGCTCTGCCCCAGATACCCTTTTCCAACAAGTCAAATTTTGATCCAAATTCGAGGTTACCGATATTAAATATACTTAAATGCAGTACAGAATTAATGAATAAATTATGGGCATTATTTCTGAAGGTCAATATGCACTCCTAGTGTAATTTTAATTTAACGCTATATACACTTTTCGGTTGTATGTTAAGATCGGATCACACATTGTCCAACCATCAACCTCTGACTAACCACGTATAAGAATCTGTAACTGAAGGGCCTTAATTTTATTATCTGTGTTTAATGAAGTTCACGATGTTGGCATCCGCCGAAATGATTTTGTAGCCAATGTTGAGTTGTAATTAGAGCTTTCTTCATTGTGGATTAGTTATTAAGCAATAATTTATTAGGTGTACTGATTACTTGAATGCTATTGCTAAGGAACGGTTCGGAAACATTTGTAAGGACGGACCGAATCGAAAATAGGGTCCTTGGGTCACGTATATTGTTAATAAATACCGAACGATATTGGTGAAAGTGCGCTCAACAAACAAGCGGGGTCGGTTAAAGAGGCAGTGGTCCCGGTTATGTAGGCGCAGGGCATGGGCCACCGGCGGCGGCGGGGCCATTGAAGCCCACGAGATCCGAGATAACTCGTGTTGGGACTTTCAGATCGATCTACATAATAACATTACACTATACCCTGGGACACTGTGATTTATCGGCTTAGTGCCGCCTTCGGTCCTCGGTTTCTATTAACGCGGGTCTGGGCCGCATCAACAGGGTAAACTTACGCCCGATTATTGGTGTGGGCCCCCTTTCAAAACTTGAAAAGTATATCTGATCTCCGAATAAAACGGCTTTCCTCCAGGGGTCGGTACCTCGTTGAACACCGATCATTAGTACTGGGTTTTGTTTTCCTGACTTTTATTTATTCCTTGGAGCGGCTCTAGGGAACGCCCTCCGTCTAGGACGCGATATATTCTTTCTTCGACACAGGATTTATTTTCATTTAAGCCATTGAAAGTTATTTATCTTACGAAACTACATCCATCTTTCTGGTAAATAAAATTTCTTGCGAACGAATTATTATAAGTAAGAGAAGACATTGTTGGTATTTGTACCAATATCGTCCGTGACACAAAATTGAAAATACAGTTTAAACCGTTTAAATACAGTTAAGACGTTAACGTTTAATTAAAAAATAACGATAAATGATTTTAAATGTTAGGATAGAACGGACCATAGACCGCATTTAACCCTATATATTCTACACTAATCACACACTGTTAGCACACAGGTTACGATAAAAAATGAACTCTATTCCTTCTGTTAATAATTAAACAATTCGCTCACACTATTATACAATCTTCTATTGATAAAATTATATAAATATTTTCAATATGCTCGGTATAAATCTTGAGTGTCGAACTGATATTCCATTCAAGGAAATACAGCCAATAGGGAGTAATTTTTCTCCGGAGTGCGCATTTCCGAGCGGCCACCAATAAATCGTCGGTTTCACGGTACGGTATATAGCCGGTCCCGCTGACAATGGTCATGTTATGTAGATTCCCGGGTATGATTTAGAGTCAATTGATTGGCGGACAGCGGCTGTTGGGGGTAATAAGGCGCGTCGCCGTAACTCCCGACTGGAGACCCACCCCGAAGGCCCCCATCGTTAAAACCGGTGTTTAATTGTCCAGAGCCCCGAAGTTGTTCGCCGCACGTTTTATTCGTCCCGTCATTTCTTTCATTCTTCCTTTTTTTCCTCTTCCTTTACCCCCTTTCGAATTTCGAAACGCCTTCAGGGAGGGTCAAAAGGCGGGGAGGGGGGAGTAATTAACGTTCGTTATGTTCTCTTCTAGTTGACCCGGGGGACCGAGTTCTCGTTTACCTCTCCTGGTCTCGAGTGGAAGCGGTTCCCACGGCTTTACACCAGCTTTACGGCCTAGCAGACAGAACTACGCGGAAGACGCGGCAGTACGGTCCGACAGAATGTGGAAATTAATGCTTGAAATTAGGAATGCGCGGATTTCCATTTATTTCCTGGCCATAACGCGAACAGTAGCAGGCACAACAAAGTTCGACACCCCACTGCATCAATTCACGATATTTTTCGGACACAAATTGAGATAGTTTGACCTTGTCATTTTATCCATTCAATATTTGTCGAATTTCTTATCACTCTGTTTGAGATCCTTCCCTCGGCTTTAAGCACCACGTAAAGAATATAAATTTGTCGAAGTACCTAAAAACATAATAAGTAACGCATTTGTAATAAAAATAAAAGTCGGATCTCAGGATAAATACGCTTTTTAGAGAGAACTAAAAAAATTTTCAGATAAAAACTTTCACAGCAACACTATCACTTTCATAGCAGATTATGTCTTGAGCCCCACGGTTCCCGCATAGATTTGCCGTAGGTTATAGAATGTCCTATGGCACACTTTCCTGCCTACATCTCATCTCATCCTCTCTAATCTGTTCTCGGCGTTTCACGGCATTTCGGTTGAAAAATCCTGATCGGTTAACCGGGGTTCACGCCGGGAGTGAAAGTGACCTCCCGCAGTGAAAGCCCCAGACGGCTGGACGCCCCAAAACCGGCATCATTCCGTCGGGAATCTGATAAATTTTTCCTTCCCTAGGCCTTTACACTTATCCGGCATTATTTTAATGACTTCCTGCAGAAACTTTCAACCGGATACCCCGGGGTGCAACTATTTCCTCCCCTGTAGATAATTCTAAAAAAATGTCCCAGCCATGTAAGCCATATAACCTTGTTATATTTGTAAACTATGCATTAATAAAATACGGACGACAATTATTTACAGACGGATAGCACGAATGCCAAGTAGAAAGCCTCCTTTGGCGGCGGACGCGGACCTTTACGCCGGCTTAGGTTGTTTAGAAGCCACCAAAAAAAAGTGGGACCAAAAAACATATGAAGGGATCAGTCAGAACGCCAGTTTAATAAATGCTCTCTGTTGGCAGGTCACTTGTTCGACGAACCGCTCTGGGACCACTACCAAGAGTACCAGGATATGTACAGGAATGCCAGACAGTAAGTAACTCATATGTCTAAGCCCCGATGCATACTAGATTCTTGACCGGTGTAACATTCTTCACATGACGGCGGGCGAATGGGGGGGGGAATGGTGAAGCGGTGGCACTCGAAATATGCCAGGGACGAAATTTTCTTAGGCCACATAAAAATGTACCTTCAGAGGGTACAGTTCGAACACTGCCTAACGTATCGACATACGTCTTGTTGAACCGAAGTTCAGTACCGTGAATATTTTTGAAAGCCGCTGCAATGCGGCTGCACAGAGAATATAAATGTAATATTATTACTCTTACTATGTGCCTCATCATATTGCAAAGGTAAAAAGTCGATACCACTAAAAAAGTGTCAGATTATCATTCGAGTGATGAAAACTCGCGGTCATCATCAAAAATATCAGTAATTTCTATTGAAGTTATTTTAGTAATATTTCAAGCTTACGTGTGGAATAATTTCTGATTCACATACTCAATATTGTATATTATTGAAACTAGGGAACTCCCGGAAAGTCCTGATTTTATTAGCTGACCGTTCAGCACCATAGATTTAACAGAGAAGAAGAGGTCGACATTATTTATATTAAATATGTAAAAATACCGGTCCTCTTGCGTCTCAGTGTTAAATGTGAAATTGGAAATTAATGTTACATTAAATTATCCTTTATTGTGCTGGAGATCGATTGTTATGAAACTTCGACACAAGATTAAGGAGTATCATATATCAAGATTCAATCTCAACTCCAGACCCGACCCGCCTGGTCTTAAGCACAAGCCTTACAATCACGACTGAATATAAATATAAAATATTTATATTTTACAAGACAGATTCCAAGCATAAATTATTATAAATGATATAAATGTTGTTATTTGGCAATGTGGGTCTCATGTTTACTCACTTATTCGTATATTTTCTTTCATTTGAGTAAAGGATTATGATCCAAAGTCCGCGCTCCAACAATACGTACCGTCTACTCTGTACCCAACATTCAGTTAGTTTTAAACCGTACTGCTGCGAACTATTCGCTGCCAGGTGTAAGTACAATTATTATAATAATTATCGTTTCATACGTGATTACTTTCCCATCGGGTGGATTGGAAGGATCGCTTTCATAATAATGGCAGTAACCCCCACCATTAACTGAAATTCACACCTCAGAAACTGTTGCTACCTGCGGTTTAAATAAAGCAGACGATTTCGACGTAATTTTCGCCTCGTACAATTACAGAATCGGCGTTTCTGATCTGGAGAAAGTCAAACTCCGGACAATTTTCGAATAAGAGATCGCCGTTTTCGCAACGCACCCGGGTTCATTAGATATTTCGATTATTTAAACCCAGGGTTGGCAGACCACAGAACCGGCCCCATATAGACCCCGCGTACACTCCCGCGGCTTTCGTCAGCCATTAATGAAACAAACGGCCCTTTTTCCACTCCCAGATTTCACTAATACCACTTCCTTTGAGCCGACCGCGCTCGCGGATAACAGTCATTAGTCCGAATGTAGTTTCTAAACGCTTCCTCCCATCGGTTAGAAAGCCCCGTTCAGATTGATTCGAACAACCTTCCCGATTCGGGCCTAAATATAAGGCCTCAACGGGAGGCGTGGAAGAATCAAATGAAAGCGCTGTAGGCCAGAACATTGTCGAATCTAAGCATAGTATCCTTGAAATAATAATAAATAAATTTCTCCTCAAAATCGCTATCATGAATTTAAGGAGGTTAAATTTCATCTCTGGTTTTTTAGGCTTAAGAACTATATATTGAAATATTAAAATTATTTACAGTTTTTGGGAATACCAGCCCCTATGTTAGTACTTTAAGGCCCTTCATTATTTAAAAGCTTTCAACTTTGCTTTATTATTTCTAATTTCCTTTCGTGTGATTTTGAAAATAACACCAACGTGGTTAAAATTTCCTCTAGGGGCCCTTAGGTTATCGGGTGTATTCGATATATCGATATATACGGGTGAATCGATGTCGTCAACTTGGTCAGCCATATTTGTTTTCACATCGCGTACCTTTATTAAGGCGTCCGACGGGTTATTTTTTTTTAGTAAAGGGAAAGAAAGTAATTATGACGCGAAGAGAAATATATAAAAAATAATATAATAAAACTAACCTTATTCAGAATCTGACTTCGCTTGAGGAGGAGCCTCCTCCTGTGGACGAAGGAAATTTAATACTTCCATAGCAACTCAAGCACAAAAAAAACCGCCTAATTTGGTAAAAATAAAAAACACAACCCGTCCCGTCAGATTTAAAAACTAAAATGGTTCACCGGTATATATCGATATATCGAATACACCCGATAACCTAGGGGGGCCCTAGAGTAAATTTTAACCCACGAATATATTTTCGATTTGAGGCCACCATCTACCTGTTTCAACCAATGTCACCGATCCTTGTGGAACATGATTTTTTCTCTTTTCGACTCTCGTTGAAATAAGTCCTGGAATTTATCTCTGACATTTCGTAAATAAATAGGAAAGTTTAATTTCAGGAGGTTATATATGACTAGGGTCATTTTTTCACCAGTCCATAGCTGCGGCTCCACAATTAATACAACCTCCTTAGTCAAATATTTCTCCGGGCAGTCAAATCAGAACCGACGCCGATAATTGGTTTGAGGACGCCCGTTCGTCGGGGTGGCTTTCTCCCGGCCGTACTCCCTCACAGTTAATACCAACAAACGGGCGCGGCAATTACGCTCCATTAGACCAGACAATGGACGCCTATAGAAGGTTTCACTTTTATTTATTGTTCCCTCACGTGGGCCCCGGTACTTGCCCTGTTACACACGGACACACACATGGGAGAACACTCGAGGCCGGAGAAGGGTCGACCCTTCACGAGGGCATCGGTAATTATCATTGTTTCGAGGTGTCGAACCAGACACGACCCGCCCCCGCCCACCAACAGTTCCCATTCATTACTCCTTTAATATTAACGACGCGCCCCCTCTTGTTTTAATCGCTCGAGGACGATCGGAATCTAACTAATGAATCATATTTTAAGATGCGGTATCAGTACCGACCGATACTTCTATAAATGAATATTAGTTGAAATCATTTAGCCTAATGACCCCTGAGTCATTGTTTGGCTTCCTAGGTATCCTCTTATTTCAGGATTGTTTTAATTCCAATTTATACCCCCTTATAATTAGACGTAACGTATGGGCCCGATTTATTCACAAATAATAATTATTATAAACGAAGATAATCTCGGAGTATCTAAGTAATTTTCCAAAAAACGCGTTATTAACATTTTTATAAGAAATTATATTGATGAGATTATTGATGGTTTGTCTAATTACCATCATCTCGCTTTTTATGTGATAAATCGCTGGTAGTGGTAAATCATTTGGTGGTGGTTAAACGGAATTACAGTTACAGTATTCTATAATGTTTGAATCACACTTCATGTGGGTTGGTATATGCATTACGAAATTTTTCATTTCGCTAATTGAATGCAATTGAATGAAAATGAAATTTTTGTACAGTATTACTTATGCATTAGAGTGTAGAAACAATAGTGTAATAACTCCTGAATAAAGGTTTAATCCCACTGCCTTTTTAAGGTGTAGAGGGAGGTGGCGCAATCGGCACGTGTTATGCCTTTCTCGACATACACAAGCGAGTTCAGTAATATTATGAGCTTCATATTCACTCCTACAAGGTTATTAAGCTTTCACAATTAGGCTTCGTTCAGTTATGTAAACTGAGCGTTAGGGAAACGAGAACAGATAATATTACAACAGGAGCTAACAGCCAGAAGATAGAAACACGTGTAGGGCAAAAATAAAACTATATAGAAAACTCATCCCCTGGACAGTGGTAGCAAGCTTACCGGAATAACTAATTAATAATGACTGTAATTTTATACTTCCCCTGAGATTGGAGGCGTCACGCGATTTGATGGGTAATTAGTGCATTTGCAATGAAGGGAGGTGAAGGGGTGGGGGGGGGAGGGAAAATGATCTCACCTCTCAATAACATCTGGTTACAGGCCGATCTCGGCTCCGTCATTTGTTATGCTAATTTCCGTACAAGATATTTGCCCGGTCGAAAGCCACCTCGGCCTCTGTTTTATTTCCCCCGGCGTTGACGAACTAATCATCGGCCTTTATGTTTGGAACGGCGCTCTAATGAGATGCGGGCTCGTTCCCTGCCTTCTTAATTGGCCCGATCATTTCCCCCGGCCACTCTATATATATACCTCTTATAAATAGTGGGTTCATATATTTACAAATGTATGGAGCTTTTTCGTTTTGTTGAATAGGAACCATTCCGTTTTTTGTGACGAATTCCTAGATCGGCTTTCGTGCGTAATATAAACAGTTTCGGGAGCCAATTAGAGGAATTTAGTTAAGTCAGATCTATCTGAATCTTGACATTTATTTTATTTGATTTTTCGGCTTGATCAAAGCCGATGGGTGGATTTGAACTATTCCAGTCGATCAAGCAACTTTCGTCACAAGCAGGATTCCGGAGGTGTAAAAATTATTCTCGTACGTAAGGAGTATTCTTGCGTTAAAAGACATAACATAGATTCTGCACCTGACTCCGTTCAATATTATTTCCGTGAGAACAGAAAGTTGTATTCAATTCCAATAGGCCTAATCCTTTTGATCCGTACTCTCCTGTTACACAACTATTAGTATTCTTCACGCGATGAGAATTGGATACTTCTTCACTTACGTGAGTCATCCTTTCGTTACACAACCTTAGGCCTACGCGTCGAAAGCGCGAAGACGGCTGTTGCACAAAAAATAAAACCGATCGATATACGCGCACGAACGAATCGTGCAATTACATACACAATAACCTTGCGGCAAAATGAAAACGGGCTATCCGCGATTCGAGTCCCGTGACACGAATTTCCTTAACGCAATTATCGAACGCACCGAGCGTTCACGTTTTTTGATAAATTAATTGCAGGAAAGGCCGAAGCTATCCGAAGAAAAACAGCTTTCAGCCGAAGGTTGGGTCAATAACTCCGTCACGGCTTTAAGTGAGGCGTTACGAGTCGGCCCCCGTACTTTAGGAGGAATACCCCGGCGAGCGGACATTAGAAACGTCGATCTAATAAACCGATAAATTGATTCGATCCCCGAACACATTTCACCCGTAATGGGACCGCTTCTATTAGAAAAAAATAACACTAGAGAAGGAACATTTTTAAACATTCTAAGAATCCCCGCTATCCGAGGCCTAATAGCGAGGAGTCCTTCTTAACGACCTTCTTGTCTTGGGGATACGAAGACAAAGTCGGGCGATGCGGGAGTTGCCTCACTCGCCCGTCCGAGATAAGCCCCCCGGATAAGGGCAAGAGTTATTATCGGTAAGATTGGTATCTGGCGATTTACGACGAAGTAAGTTATCGGCGTATAATTGTCCCTGACTCTAATTTGGAATCGATATTGAAAGAGCTCAAATTCTGAGGTAGACCCTTAAACGTTCAACCTCTTCTATACTTTCGCCGGGAGCCGGGATGATTGAATTCTCCCCCACGAGTGAGCGGAGGGATGGAAGTTAGAGATTCGTTAGAGTCACGATTGAGAAACGCACGAATCGCTTTTGAAACGGACGGTTGGAAAATTATACGGAACGCCTTATCAGAAATCGAAAATCTTTTACTCAAACCCAAATGAATTTATTGAATATCGTGTATGAATCGCCGCGTGTATCGAAACGGGCTCTCGAGGGTCGTCGTTCAACGGACTGTTGAGAAACTGAAAATAACACAAATCTTAAATTCCTATCAAATTATCGTACATTATCCTATTTAAAATTCCATTCATTAACAGTCTAAAATAATTTCGACAATAATTATATTATAAGAAAAATTTGCGTTCAACAACAATTTAGGCATCTGCAGTAAACAATCAGTTAGTATAATATCCAATTTCAAAGATTTTCCAAATGTGTTACGATAATTGAAAGATGCATGAATTCGTGTCTTTTCTCACTGTGTATGTACGACGTATTTTCCTGTCCGTCAGCAAAGGAAAATATCCTACCTAAAACGATTTTCCACTTGATCAATCACACCAAGTACGGACCCGTTTACGGAGCTGGAATTTACGAAAGAAATACTGCAAAATAAATCTAGGAACAGTGCCAAGCTCGAGGTATTTCGAGCCGGTTTTATTCCTTTTAACATCGACTCCAGAGGATCGACTCCATCGATCACGATTTGAAATGGCCGATAAATCTGCCCACTCGAAATCAAAACATCATCCCGCCGTACCTGTTGTACGCAACTAGCGCACTTTCGATTCCCAGCGTCGACTCGTTGGCTTTCATTTGGTTGACGCGTTCGGCTCGTTATTTTCGCTCGTTAAAGCCCCGACCGCGGGCTCTGTTCCATCCTTCCCGGACCCCCGAAGCGACACGTGGTTATAACCGACCAGCTTTCGGAGAAATCGATTATAATTGCATTTCTGCGGGTTGTTAAATGAGAATGGATGTAAACAGAGAAATTAATGTGCCAGTGTTTATACTCGGTTTATATATAATTGCTTTCGGAATCTATTCGACGCAGATTTACTACCAATACAGGCATGTCGAGTTTAAAAATAAAAAAACCTACTATTTATATTGCGCTGTTATTAATCATCCTAGGCTTTATCTCTTATCCTAACAAACTTTCTACCGGAACTAAATTTCTCTCCATAAACAGGATGAATCTCGGACTGATAATGGTTCAATACTCGATTTTACTGGAAGTTGGATAGTAATAATTCGAATAACTGGTTACTTGGACCTTCGGTAATAACTGTCGTTCTCTTTCGAATGTTAATAACCTTTTACTTCATATTGGTTTTAATTTATTCCAGGATGCTGAGGGAGAAGACGCGATCGGACGACGACTTCCTCGAGCTGTGCAAGCTGCGTCGCGGAGCCGCCAAGCACACGTTGCACTCTCTCCTCGAATTACCGGTGAGTTTTTTAATTCCCCTTCAAGTTATGCAATCCCGCGTAGCTTCCCTGTAGCGGGGCCGGGCCGTCCCGGCGCTACCGCGCGTGGCTTTCGAAACGCGTTTCTTTTTTCAGTTCCCGATTAGGGGACGTGCGAAACGACTCGGATGAATCGACATGCTTCTCCTGCGTACACCCGGAAGGCCTGTCGAACGTGTGATGCAACACTGTGAAGAGGAAACTTTATTTTTTTTTATCGGTTACACTAAGGAAAATTTATTTTATCAAATAGGTTAATTTATTTCCCAACGAGATAATGTCATAAGTTTAATGCATTCATATCGCTTACCAATCAGGAATTTCTTAGGGCACGATAACTGCTTTCTTTCTACAATTACAGCCATATTAAATATAATTTTCTGCTATAATTTTAAATTTTAAACTGGGTCACATATTGTCATTTTATTCATCTCAATATGGTGTTAGGCCTCAGTTATATCTTCTATTAACGTGTTCATGATCGAATAGTACAAGGAAGTTAGAAGGCATTTATTTTCGGCGTCTAGGAAGGATGGGTTTAAAAATATCGACGGGTCGGAGTTAGCATAGCGGATCTGGCGGGTAGTATTACACTGAATGACTATTGGAAAGGATGAACAAAACACGGGGGGGGGGGACGTGCACATATTAAGCTTTCGGCGAGGTAGACTTCCTTCGAGGTTTAAGTCGCTCGTGACGGCGTAGACCGGCGTAATTGTGACCGCGAGCTCCCGGCCAAACGAAGCGTCGTCGCTTTCTACACTTCTGGGCCTTCCTATGGAATTGCACAATACGTGAAAAAATCTCGACGCGGGGTGAAAAAAAGGAACTCCAGAATCGAGATTGAAAATCGATAGCGCGCTTCCAGTAATTATCCACCGATAACCTTATGAACGCGCGTGCGTCAACACTTTCGAAATCCTCCGTGTGGTGCCAGATTCGGTCCGAACATGCGTAACTTTCGCAGATAAAATATTGTCTCCCTACTCAGCGTATACGACACGGTTTTTCAATAATCCTCATTATTATTTCGGTGTAATAATTAAGGTTATATACACTCCATAATTTCAGTTCAACCTTATTTTGTACGTGGAGAGAAACTAACTAGAATGATGGGTCGAGTCTTCTAAGAAATTCAATGCATCAAGTTTGACCTTGTCTCAGAAGTAATCGAAGGAAGGTTGAAAGTTATGCAACCAACGATTCTTTTTTTTCAAATTTTATCTTATTTCTTATTACAATTCCTCAATACGATATATTTAATTCATGTTCTTCTGCATAATACATAATATTGAGAAATGTTTAGGGGTTTTGGCACCGGGCAGTTGCATATATTTTAATTTAATTTCCAAATAAGAACCGTTTCCTTCCAATGGGACGTGTGGATTCAATATTTCGCTTCGTGTACTCTCGCACCTCAGCGGACGTGAAAAACACTCCATGTGAACTTCTCCAGTTTGAGTTTTTTCATTTCGAGGTCTACATCTATATAAATCTATATCTATATAAATTTACACCAGTTTGCACTACTCGACGACTCCGCGGTGTACGTTATTCACGACGCGCTTTCACCGGATGATAATCCGTTCAAGACGTTTCCGGCCCGACAAATTGCTTTCAATTTCTCCCTTACCTTGCTTTTTCAACGTTCTTAAGGTAAATGACTGGGCAGTTTTTCATAAAACCATTCGTTGCAACCCACTTTCCATTCTTCTCCGACCGGTGGGGGTGGCTGGGTAATAACCTGTGAGTTTAACGCATCGGTAAATTACTAATTTATGCCAATGTTACGACAAGGCAATAGTAAAAACGGCGCCATAAAACACGTAGTCGTCCTTTACAGTTGGAAACTCAGGCTCAATTAGTTCCGATGTTCTCGTCCTATAAATGAATATTGTAAACGGGAGAAAATTATAATTTTTACATTCTCTGATTTCGTGTGTTTCTGCCTCCTCCCGCTGGTTTGGTCTTTTCAAACCAACGAGAGGAGACAGAATAAAACGAAATCTACGTTAAATTTTTTCTTGCAGAGGGTGCAATGTAATATTGCTGCATCGGAGATATGCCGACTTTGTTGTTTATTTTTTAATAAAACCCGATGGATTTTTTTCCATGGTGGTGGTATTGTAATGAGCACCGTTGGTGAAGCGGAGGGGCACAACTGGGACGGCACGAAGCTGGGCGGTGATTATAAAGCCGTTTTGTAAATTGAACGCATTGTTTACAACGAGTATGGCCCATTATTGAGTGATTTGCAAGTCGGGTCGCATAAAGGGGCCGCCGGTCCCAGTGGTATTGAAGCGAACGTATTATAACGAGGCGCTCAATCGGCGGACCCCCGTCAGGGAGTCAATCTGGTAGATAAAGGTGTACCGTTGCTACGGTATTGAGCGGGAACAGATAATAAAGGTTCGATTTCCACAGCGTCATCCTTTATCTATTATTCCGCCCTTTATCAATCCGCTCTTCCACTCACCGCGGCACCGAGTATTGTCCCGACTAGAGAAGACGACACCGGATATTTCTTAAACGAATTATCACTCGTGGCCTAAAAGGTTATATTTACCAAAAAACATCCCCTAGCTTAATTATTCTTGTGCGTGTGTGTCGTTTGCAGAGACCAATTTAATTGGATTCAATGGTATAATATTATGGAGTAAAGCGCGATAGTCGCCCTTCTTTTTTATATTGTGTCTAATCAGTCCTACATTTCTTGATATTGAGGATAGAAAATAATGTTTAATTATTCGGTTTGTCCCACGCTGTTGGGAAGAGAAAACCGCGGGCGGGTAATTAATATGGGCCGGGGCCGACGGTCTCGTCGGACGGCCGGTTTCGCATTTGTCAGTTGAGGCGAAATTCAAACGATTAGTAGGCGAGCCTTGAGGCCGGCTCGCGGACAGGCATACAGGATGGGCGATGGGCGATGGGGCACGCTGTTCCGATGGGATTTATTCGCGGCCCTTAGATAGCATCTACACGAAATGAACACCGAGTGGGGCTGGGGGGGGGGACCTTCCCCGTAAGCCAAGGTTTATTTCCCCCTCCCTCCTGTTGCCATTCAATCTTTTGGATTTAACAACTCGCTCCCGCCGTTAGATTGAAAACGTCCGATTCGACGTCGCAATATTCGCCGCCCGTACGGCTAATAATAATAAATGCCGTCCCCATCAATCATAGTCACTAGGCCTGGATTTGGACAACCTGACTTCTGTACCGCGCTGCTTTTCCACTCCGTCCGACGTTCATTCCATCCGGACCGCCCTTATTACACGGAATGATTACTGCGTTTCCAGTGCGTTGTTTAATATATAAACGCGACCCTCTGTTTCCGCATTTGCAGATCGATGCTCTTCCAGTGAATAGTCGTATCGGTAATCTTATATATAATATATTTTTTACATTTTTATTGATGTATCGCAACGTTGACAATGATAAATCAAGGAATTTCCAAGAATCAGAAGTATTGTAATATTTCGCTGTACCCCTACAAACAGAGTTGCCTGTTGCCTGTCGATGTAAGAATCGGAATTTATGAATACGGATGTTTTTAGGAGAGCGAACGCGAACGTTAAATTCCACGCTATTCCAGGAGGTTTTAAGGCGACAGTGTACGCTATATTTCAATTTTAAGCCGTCTTAACGTCCCCATGACTAGGAAGTATGAAATATATACTCGAATACTCGTCCGTCTTAAGCCCCGTTCTTTTGTTTTTCCGGCCGTATCAATTTTCGATCGAATGTTCGTACACGTGAAATATGAATATGGGAAATATTTATGTGTAAGTTATTTTTATCAGGGAAAAGTTATACCCACGCGTTATACCTACATTCGATGGTGTCTGCGGCGACACCTTTCAATCTTAGGAGAAAAAAGAGGCCACCTCTCGAATTCGACACCGATACCCAATCCCAGATCGTGACTCCGCAATCTCCCGTCCGAGTACCAAACGTTCGAGTCATTCGCTACGTCGTTTAAACGAGCTCTCTCCAGAGCCGCCTTAGAAAGTTAACTTTTCTGCGGTCCCGAAGTAGCATCCGCCGGGTGAAAGTCCTCGCCCCAAACGAAACTGCAAGTGCATTTCTCGGATCGGCCTCCAATTAACGCTCGCCGACCGCTCACCGTTCACGGCTTTTGTACTCCTCTTTCTCCCTCCCTCTCCCTCTCTCTCTCTCTCTCTCTGCTCCCTCTATCTCTGTCTCTCTCTGAACTTGGAGTTAAGCTGTCGGTGCCCTCCTTTATCAGCCCTCCAATTGCCGCCGGTACAAATCGTCGTACGCGAAAGCCGAGTAACGACTTATTGCCTATAAATAAAAAATAAAAAACCCCGTTTGAAAAATATTTACCCATTTATTAAACAGAAACGCGCCCAATTACTTCAGGATATTGAGGCCCTGTTGATTGTTTCACTGTTTCTGATAACGGAGCGTTATTTTCGTCAATTCCAGAATCATCCACAGGTTCAACATTACCTTTCCGCTTTTCGCGCAAAATAGACCGTGTAGCCGTTGTTGTAAACGGCTGCAAATACCTTATAATTATAAATTTCGATTACTGATTTTTATTTCTTATTGTTGCCTCATTTTTACTTCCAACGGGATATAACCTCAATTATATATGATTACTAAAACATATTGCAAAGGAACAGGGAAAAAATTAAATTTTTCTTTCCACTCTTTGCCTTTTGTACTTTCTGATTTCTCAACAATTTAGCGGACAGCTTAAAATTGACTGCAGATAATACAGGCTCCAATTCAGTGAGACCTTGCTCATTCTCGCTACTTTTTAATAGAGAACAATAAATCCGACAGCCGGTAGTGTCTGTGTCCTTTCACCTGCCAGTAAATGACCGTTGGTAGTTGAGACCTTGATCTATTGCCAAATCACACATCCCCTGTTTTTCCTTCCATTCAGCGGCAATGACTGCTCACACAACACTTGAATAATAACTAAAATGGCTTGTAACAACTAGTTGTTCAATTGTATAATTATAGTAGTTGTACTAGTTCTGTATTGAATGCGCCATTCTTACGATCCTTCGGCGTTAATTACGGAAAACGTTTCATTTTTATGTTTCGGACGTCAACTTCGGATGGCCGGTGCCAACCTCTCGCCGTCTTCAGTTGCTTTCTGTCAGTAGATTAGTGGCTACGAATAAAAGAGAATTATACTCCGTTATCGTTCTTTTCTATTTCTTCGGAGTTTCTAAGCCCATATCCTTTATAACACACGCACATTTTTCATTAACTTACCCAACCCCTCATTTAGGAACTTGGGGAATGAAATTCTGTCTTATAACCCCAGTGATTTTTTCGTACAGCCGAACTCGTTCGTACTGATTCATTTTTTGCATCCAATGGCACAGAAATAGTTATTACTCCATCACGATCCGCCTTCGGTAAATGTAATCAATTGAAGGCCGGTGGATATTGTTTTCTGGGAAACGTGATCACACCGGAGTACAACAACGCTGACCGTTGCCCCCAAAATCCATTTGCACAGTGAGGAAGGTCAGTGCCTGTTCGCCGAAACGCGGGTGTTTAAAAACTTTCATTTTCATTCCATTCAAGAGAGGGACGTGAGGCAAAATCGCGTTATGAGGAGTGGCAATTTGCGTTCGGGTTAAACCCTCCAGCTCCCAGCCCCCCTCGAACATCGATCCCTTATCTCTTCGCAGGCCTTGAGCCTGGTAATTGCTTCGGGCGGATTCGGGTCACTCGTATGGCCCGGAATGATTATCATACCTGTAAATTAGGCCCTCTGGCTCAGATTCAATTGGAATTTTAATGCGGCCTAATAATGGACTTTGAAAAATAAAAATACGTTTAATAATAGAGAACCGGCGTCATTACCGCACGGCGTAATACGGCTACGGTCATCTGTGTTTCATCTGCGAGCCAGCATTGTAGAAATTCATTCCCCGAGCTATACCTAAATATCATATTATACTGGCTAGAATTCAGGTATACGGATAAGCAAAAAATTGTTTAACCAAACGTTTATTCTTTACTAGACTTTCGTCTATGCGTGCCCTTCGAATGTTGTCTTATGGGGTTGTAAGATTTAGATTGGACTGTAATACTGAAGTGTGTACTAAAAAAACCTATAGTATTTGTGAGGGTCCCTCCCTCTAAATTCCAGAAAGCCTTAAAGAAATTTTCTTTTTCGTCACCTGAAGGTACATACAGTGATCGTCTCAATCTCACCTCTCCACCTTCTCACCTCGCATTGCTAACAATGGCGTTAACTCTTGTGAAACGAATATTTCGTCGCCGTTTCGATACGCCGGTTCATTTCGTATTCAAACCGCGAGTCCTCCTTGGGGCCCATTACCGGGGCTATTAGGCGGCCACTTTCGTCATCGTTGAAAATGATGAATTTATTGCTGGGAACGGGGCGAGGGCGGGGAGAAACTCGGGGTGGGCAAATTGTGCGGTCGCGGGAATTCCGAAAGCGAAAATTTCTTTTGAAACTGCTTTTTGGAGGCCGCGACGTTCGATTGACGTTTGATTATTTTCTCGTTCGGGCCCAACAGCTTTTACCTTGTTTCCGACATTCCCGCGTAAACGGGACGTGTGTACAGTGTTCCCTTGTTATTCTTTGATTTATTTACTAGCTGCGGTTTCCCGTACATCCTGTTTCGTTTTTTGGACAGAAAATCTGCAGAACACGGTAAAGGAGTCTCACTATAGGTGGTTTATAAAGTATGGGCTATGAATTATGGCAGAACTGCTTGATAGTTCTTCTCTGCACCTAATTTCAACCCCCTTAGTTCTATTAGTTTAGTTTAACCAAATGAATTTTTCATGAATATGTTGCATCGATACTTTTACGTTGAACGTTTCCACGCGTTATTACCAATACATTTTAACAAAATCGAAGATAGTTCTTTGCTAAAATTTTGCCTACATTTTCCTATCTCCCGAAGTGGACACAAGAGGTGTAATTTTGAATAAGCCCAGCGACCGCAGGATCCTAGCTGACATTAATTGCACCCTTTACGGAAACAAAGTACACACCGATAAAGAACGCTAACCGCAACCCTCAGCGCTCCCGTTTCGGTGAACGGTCACGCTTAGATGGCGGCAGCCTGTCTATCAGGTTTTGGGGTTTTGTTCGTCGTTTCTGTTCTCCTGATTTCATTTTATTTTGCAGTATAAAATTGCATCTATTTTCTTCCTCGTCGGATATTTCGCCCCTCGCAAATGACAAGCATTATGAATTCAGGCTGACATTGTCCTTATATTCTTTTAATTCTCATTCGTATGCACGCCCTTCCCTCGAAATTTATTGTTCACTGATAGCTCATAAAACGCCCGAAGAGTTCCGAGAAATCGCTTCTTGCATTTTCCACGTTCCCGGTCCACGAACAACCGGGGATATTATGTATTCATAAATCGTCGCCGGTAAATAACAAATACGAAAAAAATTAATTACAAAACCGTTTTTTTTTGTATTCTTCCCTACGTAATTCGAGCCGAAATTACAGTAATCGACGGAACAATTTGTGGAGGCCTTCCCTACGTCTGGACAAGCGGGCGGGCTTAAATCACAAGCGACACGTGCGCCTCGACACGGGGGTGCGGGGTGCATGCCCCCTCTCACAAGTGTGTCAAATAATACGTGCCGGAACAATGGCCCTCAGCCAGTGAGCCGGGGCACGCCGCCTCCAGCCTCGCCGACGATGAGAACACAATCACTAAATGTGATTTACTTTTGGTGTTCACAATTATCCACGAACGGCCGGGCCGTAGATGGAGGTGGGGCGATAATGATTTGTCTTCCCCATTGTATTGTGGCCACGGCCTCCTCAATCCGCCCTCTCCGCTTTACCGTTATGTTGGGCCGACCGCGCTGACGCTCCCGTTGTAACGACGTCCGCCGCGTCACGCGGCCCTCCGCCTGTCAAAGGTGAGACCTCGCGCCCACAACTATTTTTCATTTCCGAAACTCTCTTCCAACAGGACTCGTTAATACCTGCATCTGATTTGAACAGAATTCTCGGTCGAAATTGATCCGTAAGTTATTCCTTTCGTCTCATTTGCCGGGGAAATGTCTGATAGAAAATAGCATTTATTCCTTTCGCTACGGGCGGGTCCTTCCGCTGAACGGACATCACAGCACGCTACGCGACGCCGATCGTCAGCGAGAGTACCGCGGCGGAGAACCGAAGCTGCTTGAATGTTTTCGGACGAAAACATTTTTCTCCGAAGGATATTTATAAATAAAGAGTATTCCAGGGTAATGATGCAAAACTAAATACTATCAGTGCATGTCCAGAGTCAGATACTTATGCAAAACGGTTGGCCGCAATACCTCAGCGGTATCTAACGGAGAGCCACTATAGTGGCCCGTAGTACCTCAGTGGCATCTTATGGAAGGCCACTATAGTGGCTCGTAGTAGCGATAGGGTTAATGGGCGATATGCTTCATTAGAACTCCTGTACTATTCTGAAACGTATATCGAATTTTTAATATTAGTAATACATATTTCAGATTGGTGGTTCAGAACGGTGGTACCTTATTTAAATATGTGGATTTTAAAATATTTGCCTAATAATGACTTCTTCTTCGTAATGAACGGTATTTATTTTATTAATTATGAACCTTACAGTTCTCTATACAAAAACAACTAGGCAATTCCTGATATATTAGAATCCTCAGATATTAAAGGGTTGGTGTAAGGAATAGAATATAAGCGAAAAGAATTAAAAAGTGCCGACATATCTGCAAGAGGCGGTTGAAAGATAGCCGCTTAACCGGAGATCATTGCCGGTTTTTCTCGCGTTTCCTAGAAACGCTGTCCGCGCGGTCCACGGCTACTTCCCCGTTTTACGACGCGCTCACCGGAGCATTGTAGCACGTACACCGTTCCTAATATATGGTCAGTCGCTCGTGTAAAAATTGTTTACGCGTTCCGCCGTGAACTCTGTGCGCAGGGGCGCGTGGAACGGGCCGCCGTAAAACGGGGAATTTAACACCGGCAAATGGCCGTCCCCGACGCGGCCTTGAGGCAAACTCTTTTTGTCTGAAATGAAATATTAATTGCAGTAACCGATCGGGTGTTAACTAGGAACAAATTTTCATGGGTCCTTATCTAAGAATATTTTTAAAAAGTTGCGAACTCTATAATTTCTTGACAATTCTTCTTTGAATTATCTAATATAACGAAGGGAATACGGTGGTTTCGTAGACAGATTCTGCAGCTTAATAGCTTCACTAACGCCAGCCGTATCCTTGATGTTTTTTTTTATATATCTTTTTATTTTCCGCTCTCAAGCTTCTCTATTTGTGATGAGCCATCGGTTAAATGAATCGGCCGGTGTTTTTCTTTGCTTTTGAATACCGACGAAGCGACACCCTGGCGTCTCAACGTACTCTGCACTCGTCCATTACCCAAGGAGTATGAACACTTAATAATGTAGTATCCTGTAGTATTGTATCCTCGTTGCATTACTTGTATTTTACAGATACGCGTCTGAAACGCACTGTTCCGGGAATAAGTGAGACTCATTGCGTCAAATCATTTCAACCAAAAGCCGAATAAATTATCTATTCATCTAAGCCTTTAGATATCTGAATTCCTAGATAATTTCTGTTCTCCGGTCAAGCCTCCGGGCCCGCACGCCGTATAAGTTACTGATTTCAATGCCAATATGGCCACGATTTACATCATGGCATTCGCTTGGACAGATTTACATTCTAAAATTTCACTCCCGTACCAAGAGTAGAGTGACCGACAGCTATGTTGGGCGATTGCTGGAAACGATATGTCGGACATTTACCGAAGGCCGTATACTTTGGTAAAACCGAAACGTTTCTTTTCACAGTGATTTGATCTCCAGTACAAATCTTCGACGAGAAGGAAAAATAAGTAACAATATACGAATATATAAATGTATATATAATATGTGTACAGGGTATAATGTACGAATTTCCGTGACTAGATATTTCTCCAAAAACCATCTCGTTTGAGTCGACTGTCGCACGTAAATGTCTCTTTTAGGAGGACAGCTGATAAAACAGACCACGGTACCGAAAGCCCTCGAGAACAGAGGGAATACGGGCTAGGGCCGAGGGGAACAAAAGCCAATTGGTGTATTAGTTTCGCTTCTATAAAGCGACACAATTGAATACAATTCAAAGTACCATTTAACGTGTCCCGATGAGAGTCTTCACCGGAGGGTCTCCGTTTTAATTGCCGGTTATTAATTTCAACTATTTTCCTCTTGTCTCAGTCACGTGCTCAAACCAGTTGGGGACGGTGACTTGCAGCGCGTCGTTATCGTTTCAGTAATAAATGTACCGGTTATTTTGCCAGAGAAGCAAATTATTTCTTAAGTGAATTATTTTACAACCTCTCTCGTTGTATATTTCGAACGGGCGTTGCTGCTTTAATGACCGAGGCCGAATCCACCGTTTTGGTTAAAGTTCTGGACAAAGGCAATTGTTCGAAGAAACTTGCGTAGGCTTACTTGAAAAAGAAAAACATTAATCAAGCCCCGTTGTTAATTGGCCATTTAACAACTGAGTGGATCTGTGAAGCCGTTATCAATACATGTGAATAGGATTATTCGAAATTCGGCCGTTACCCCAAGAGCCCCGTTGCTGAATTATGGGCCCCCATTTGTCCGGCCGGTGTTGGAACGTCTAGCCCCATCAATGACTCACACCTTAAAATTCTTCCGGGGTCGGTTAACGAATCCCTCGGGAGAAATAAAAACACGAGTCTAAAATACTGTTTTTTAGGGGCGTAATGGACGGCTCTTAACGCCTGAGAACGTTTGAAAAATTCTAAGCAGATTGATGATTAATGTAGGCTACGAAAAAACTAAACCCTGAGGTTTTCTTCGTGCCTCGAATGGACATCGAAGTAGTTTTAAATTGCGTTCAATATAGGATTCTAGAATTTGTATCATTTTTATCGTTCTTTGAATAATATTTGTATTTATAATATTAATGAAATTTTTACCTATCTGGAATAACATAAAAATGACAATTCGTCCCACAAGATCGATTATATGGAATAGCTTAAAAAGCCTGTGTTTTTAGTGGTTGGTATTTTTCTTTATGCAGCCCAGTATGACTATTCTGGATTTATTTATCAAACATATGCACGCTGGAATGTAGTTCAATGCCTTAATTAGAATTTTTTTGTTTCTAATTCACGGTGCAATGTATTAAAATACATTTCATAAATATTCAATCTACATTATACAGTAAACGCATCGACAGTTCGAATCGACCAACTTTTCCTTAAGTTGGAACGTTTCTAAACGTTTTAATTTTTTGCGTTTATTGACCCCTTGGAATTGGCGGTCATATGCGATACTCTTCTTTCTTTGTTAGGTCGCAATGACACGATTACTCGACGGGAGGAAAGACCGTCGCTTGTGTTTAATTGCCGATTGTTTCATTATAATTGCCGAGGAGAACGCTCGATTGTTTTTTCTTTTTTAAAGGCCTAATTATTTGTCTAATTGCGGAACGTTGAATTCCGCACGGAAGGGTTTTCGGATCTGTTTACTCTCGGAGCCGACACACAATTTTAATTATGTCGGTCAGAGGATCACCGCTCACGAATACCTATTATCGATCACCTAGTGGTTTTCTTCATTTTTACCACATTATCTGCGAATTATACAGGCACCGAATGTATTGTTTTACAGTTATAATGGCTTTCTTGAAAATTAAACGACAATTGAGAATATATACCTTGCCTGAACTGAATTTCTCCAGCCTTGCGCCAAACAAGAACAACACACACACATATATTTATAATTTAATGAGACGTTAGAAATGTTTGGAAGTAATTGAGAATGTTCGACCAGATAGTTTAACATACCTGTTTTGTGGCCTGCGATGGGTTGGAATACCGTAGATTTGTTGTGTTTCTGTCACCACTCGCTGGTTTAGTCTTTCGCTTGACCGGTGTCGGCCGCTCGCCATCTTCAGTAGCGGTGTTAGTCACTACCGGCACTTTGGATGTTTTCGGGCATCCTCACTGCACTGGCACTGTCACTTGTACCGTGAATGTAACGTTGTAATTGAGAATGTTCGACCAGATAATTTCCAGGACATCGTCCTGTTAGAAATTGTGGGTACTTCTCGAATTGAGTTTGCCCGTTTCTCCGGATCCTGAATGTTCGAGAAATGTTTCCATTATTAATAATAATGCGTTAACAATAATTAACGGCTATAATTTTCGTGTTGACTTGAGTGAAAAATTAATGGCCAAAAGATCGGGCCGTTATGAGATCGGACGGGTCTATTATATAGTTGTATACCGAATAAGGATGAGATTCATTGGTGCTTTAATAAAATGAGTATATTTCGCTTCGGACTGGATTTATGCGGTTTCTCCGTGAGCGGTGGTCGAGAACTGGACCAGAGGGCGGCGGTGTAATATCGCAGATGTAATTGCTCTGACGGTCTCCAGTCACGCCTATGCTCATTACCCGTACGCATTATGTTTTTAATTAGCCCCGGCCACCGTAATCCGAACCCGGCGCTCAGATAAAACCCGAGTTATTTGTTGCGTTCAAAATATAATTATAATTTGATACGGTCGGGCCCGCGGCCGCCGCCAACCTCCTCCCGCTGTCTTTATTATTTCGATTAATATTCCTTATTAGAACTGTACAACGTCCGCGCCGTTATCGCACCGAAAGAATCGAAAACATGCGTTATTTTATTATTTAAATTGAAAGTTACGATCGTATTTGAACCGTCATTTGATTTTATATTGCTCGTCGTCCGGGTTGAACGGCATTCAAGGTGATTTCGTTCACCTTAATGGTTTAGAAGTTTCTTATTCCTTATTATAAAACTATCGTGTATATTTTATCTGTAGCTTAATAAAAAATAGAAAGCACGTTATTATTTTATTAGTGATGTAGTAATTTAAGTTCCGATTATATGTTTTATAATTTTATATATTTTAACCCGATATTTTTCTCATCGGTGTATTTAAATTAATGTCTCTTAGTAGGGTACGAGTAGACAGGCATGTAAGCCATAACAGCAAACCAGCCATTAAAATATAAATTATTATAACAGCCGTAAATTATTATTATTTTGCTCACGATGGGCCTGTACAAAACGGGATGCATGGGGGAACTCGCCTTGAAGGCCATATGACGTTGCCGTACCTACAAAGGCTATGGGGGCCTTAAATTTTAGCCGTATGTATATGACACCGACTCTATATGGGTTGCCCTGACCGTTTTAAGAATCGGTTTACTCCTTACAAGCTTTAACGATCCACAGTCCTGAAAGAACTGTACGACTCGCTCGCACAATATCCTATTACACTAGGTGGGGAACTCTGGGACAGGTAATTCAAAGCGTCACTACGATTTGCTAATCTGCATAAGTTCCGTTATTTTTATTATTAACGATTAATAAATACTATTGTCACGCTTAAATGTTAGTCTCGACAAGTGACCTGACTTTTTTAATTTCATATTTTACGATATTTCCGATTGTGGTGTTATAATTTATATAAAATAATCGTCAAAGTAGTGTCTTTCATAGGCAAGATATTTCATAATCCTTTCCAAACCTCGTTATACGGACAGCTATGGAAGTATGAATAGATATCAGCAACAGGAAATTAGAATTGTTCGGTTGTGCAACACAAAGCGTTTTCTTGTAGGAAGAATGTTGGTTTCCGTACGGGCGAAAACAATAAAATTACACGGATGAGATAATGTAAAAATTATTCCTAGGTTTATTACTTATTCAAGCCGCGTATTCTCAAACCTAATTGAAAAATTGCCCTAATCGTTTGCCGGATGATTCCTTTTACATGCAGTTGTTCCAAAGTAATTTAACAGCCCATGAAGTTGTCCTTTTGGCGAAGATCGTTTTATTTCCCTCTCATTGGTTAGAACAGGAATCGCATTCCCGTGCCCACGTCTGCATTCGTAAGACTCAAGACGTTCGAAGACCTTATGCCTCCTGAATATTTACACGGGAATAATAATCGAGACAATTTAATACGGTCGCCTACGCGGGCCCCACATCGCGCTTATATCGGATATAACGAGATGTTCGTAATGAAAAAAAGCCCCGTACTCCTTCAGCGACGGTCACAGAAAATGTAATCGGCTTCGCCGTTTCCACAGTTTATTTTGGGGAGGAACGGACTGTACAGGACGAAACGTCACACACACAACAATGGCCATAATTCATTCCCGTGAATGAAGTAAGCCCCGTTTATTTTCCCATTATGTTTATAGAATGCGTACGCCACGAGGATAATTAGTCGGACGACGGCGTATAATTTTTACATTATCCGTCATTTCGAGAACGGGTAATTTCATTGTGTTCGGTTTTTAAGGGGATCGCCATCTCTCTTCTCTCTCCTCTCTCCATCTCACCTCGGTTGAATGCCCCTTTCTAATTTTTCCTTATTCATATTTACGGATAGACAAGGCGGCTCTGGCCGGCACCGCCGTCGTCGGGTTCAACACCCGGGAAACCGCGTTATACTCGCGGCCTCGTCTCCTGGATACTCGTTTCCGGACGTGAATTATGTTCAGGAGTTGCCCCGCGTCGGCAGTAATGGCCGCGCGCAATAAGCTATCCCGCGTCAAAATCGGGCGTCCAATTCGACGGTTGAATTGGCACGAATCGAGTTCCGAGTAGAAAATGAGAAATCCACGGCGAATCTCATACCTATATTCCGCGAGGAAATGATCGGGTGAAAGAGTAATCATAAAAATCAATCCATATTTACAAGTATTGCTTTTTTATTTGAAACATGCGCATCTTAGTGTATACAGAAGATCAATGAACTCTTCATGAACGCGATGAGTATATATTCTTGGCTGTCTCATGTATCGGAAACTCTTTGTACGTAATGAGTCTATCTGCGTTTTCAGATTATTATTTTTAAAAAATGGCCCGATGTAGTATTTTATTACTTCTTCCCCTTCTTTACCCTCCTTATCATTAGCAGTGCTTTGTTTACCGTTATAAACACTTTGATAATAGCCAAACTTTTTCACGCGCAATTTAGTATTAATTGACTTTTTCACATAACCGAAACCGACCGGATAATCTCAGGTCGTGCTCTGTGCTCGCCCACCTTGTTAGCGGCGTCAGAGGGTTGCGGGGCGGGCCGGTAGTTGCAATATTGCGGTCTGCTATCGGTGGATGACCCGCTAATGGGTTCAACGGGCGGTGGTTGGGGCGCAGCCGCCGGGAATAATAAGCCCGTGGCCGGATATCGGTGGCCCAACTCCCCGGTCCCCCGTCTGGATGCCTCGCGTCCTTCAACAATGAGTCACTCCCCAACCCCGGCTCCGGCTTCTATCGACAACACTGAGCGAAAATTTTGCTCCGTTCTTACCCTTAAATGCCTCATAAAATAATCATTCGTAAATTATTTCCTATGTATGTACTAATGTACATATTATTTATAATGAATTGAGTTGAAACTGAAAGTTACCGAGTCTGGCCAATAATTATCGGTAGATATTTAGCCCAAGAACATAACAGTAATCAATAATTTTTAATATTCGACGGTATACCTTTTATTGCAGACATTATAATTACATTCTGCACTGAATCTTACAATAGCTTCCGCATAACTGAAACACCAAAATATTATTTTTCCAAGGAAATAGATTTTATTATACGCCAAAAACAAGAGTTCATATGAACGGTTTCTATTAGCGTACTACTCCTTATTAAAAAAAAAATTATGGCTCAGAATGGGGAATTGATTCAGAGGTAGTAATGAAACTCCGGTCGTAGTATTAAAGAGATATATAAAATAAATTCTACGAAAGTCAAGTTTATTTTATCTGCCAAAGACATTTGATTGCATTTCCACCGACGCCCACGATAGCTCGCCGATATTCAGCCGACCGGTCAATTGATGTGTTGACACAGCACTCTTCCTTACCCAGCGTTCAAGTCACCGAGTGGGACGGGCGGCTGGTCCAAATATGTTGACTCTTAAAGTAGATTCTATCGTCCTCCCCATTGATCGATTGGCCCTATAAATAATCAATACCTTAGAGTTGGTTTTTGGATCTTCTCAATAGGCGGGCTGCTTTTAACGTCGTCACGTTTGTGGGTGTCCAGCCGGAGACTTTAACGCTCCTGAAATCTTCCAACGCTAACCTGCATTGGTCTTTCTTTGTTGAATTTTTATATATGATATCATTAAGTAAACACGTTGATTTATTACTTTTTAATGATAGAATTCATTTAAGGAAAGGAAAAATGTATGTGTCTCTCAATATATTAATTACGCGGTATTATGCGGTTTATTTTCTCCGTTCATAGAAAGCCTCCGGGGGTCCTCCGGTATAGTCCGCGGCAGTATATCAACCTTTCATTAAGACTTATAATATCCCGCTAGTTGGGACCGCTGGGCCGTCACAAATCAACCTCCGAGCGGAAACCTAAATACGTTTATAAATCTGAGAACGAGTGGGCGGGTCTGCTGGACTTCGACCCCATTGTCGGGGAGGGGTTTCAACGTTAAGCCCAAATTTACGACCAATTTGATGTATCTAACTAATAAATTGGCACGCGATGGGATTGAACTTTGTTTGGTTTGAAATTTAATTTCAATAAATCGATACGCATTATTGATTGACCATTTCTAGTTTATTTTTAAATTTGAGTAATTTTTCATAAAAATTATGGATGGTTTTAAAATAAACCGTTAAGACGTTACGCCAAATTTAATCTATAAGAAATCTATAACGTGACATTAGCGACAGTGTCCGTGTGATACTGATGAAGACTTATATGTGTTAACCACAAGACATCTGAACGTTATAACATCGATTACACCTGTAATAAAAGTAATGTGCAATTATCAGTTATTCTATATATACTATTTCCTAAAAATGTATTTACAAATTATATTTTTTTTATTACTGAGTTACATTACTGTATTATCTTCAGACATTTTTCTAAAAATTTATTTCTCGTTTATGTTATTTTTTCCATTATTCAACTTATTTTTTTTAACTTTTTACTACTTTTTAAAAATTTTCTTTGCATTATATTTTGTTCTTTATTACTGAAAGCAAAATAACGATTTTATATTATCTAACTATGTTTGAAATAAATGTTTATACATTTTTTAATTTCATTTTACCTTACATTGCACACATAGGTGTTCAATCCGCTCCTCGCAATAAAAATTTTCCGAGGAGCGAGCTGCACACCCGGTGTGCAATGATCTTATTTATGTGAATTCACTTACGAATTGGGTGATTTCGATAGTAAACATGTTTTTTATTAAAATGAACGATACAAAGAAAAAAAAATTCCTCCTGGGGACCGTGTTCGAAAAAATGGTCGTCTCGAATGGGTTAAAGGTAAAGATCCACTAAATACAGCCACTAGTTTAGAAGAGACAGACTATATTCAATAGGTGGCACATTGATGTCTCGAATCGAACGGGAGACTAATTTCCGTGACTAAAGCCGTGTAAGGCGTACCCAAGTCGGCGGCGGCGGCGGCGGATCCTGTTACCTCCCCCTATGCCCCGGCGGTTTCGAAAGCGAGTGATGATGATCGCTTAAACGGGAATTAATTAAGCCTTGCGGCCGAATTGCGGTTTTACAAGGCGCCCTGTTTGTTTAACACACCGCTTTTTGCCTACTTGGCTCACGCTCGATTGGCGGACTTCCTACCCGACCCGGGGGATTCGGTTACACTTGAATACTAACCAGTGAACTGCTCGAATTCTCTTATCGGTTCTCAGTAGCGCCTTCCTCGCCCGGTCCTTATTAACGAGGCTAAGAATAATTTAATCCCAGAAATAACATTAAAGTACCATGTAGTTAAGGCAAATTCTGCCCTTACAGTGATCTGGCACCAGTTCATTAACCGCAGGTCATTAACCGGGATAGTTGTGTATTCTTAAGAATAAAATATTAAGAAATACAGGTTTCTATAATCCACACAGCCTTTCCCAGTTACCGTATATATCAATTCCTGGAACCACACTTGATAGGATATAAATTTTAGTAAGATATTGTAATTAAATATATGATGGCAGATTTATCCTGACGAGTCAATAAATATAATATCTATTTGCTCCTAGTAAACTGTCAATTCATAAGTATAGCAATCTGAGGAGGTTAAAGTCTTGTGTGTATTATTTGGATGAGCCAATATTCAAATATCGGGGTCCGTCAACCGCCTTCCGGGCATTGGCCTTCGGAGTCACAATGGGCAAACAAAGGAGGCCGGGAGGGGCAGAGAGGCTCACAGCCCACTTCGCCACAGCCAATAACCCCCAATCGGTAGCCCCCAACGGAATTCCTAGTTATATCAGCACGCGACCTGTCATTCCCCAACATCCCCGGCAGTAATACTAACTCTTTACGGCATTGCGAAACGGGCGACGCACGCCGACAGGCCCCATTCCGCGGATATGTTTATGTAACGCCCATAAAAATTTATGATATTCAACTGGTTAACATCCGCCACGTCTTACGACGATTTCTTTCCGGACTAGTCACTGTTGAAATGACTTTTTTTCGTTTATTGCTTCGATTGCAACACCGCTTATTTCTGTACACTAGCGTAGATCGTTCAACACAAATAATTCATTTGTCCACAAAAACCCACACTTACTTAATTATTTGCAGAGCAGCGGAAAGACCAAGAACTATATTTAATCCTAATGAAGCAATGTGTTATGGGTTTACGCTATATTAGCTATTCATACATGGACGGCGACGCGAACAGCGACGATAAATTGTGAACCTTGAATATTCAGCTTGGAATTGTACTTCTAACTCAATTCCATTTCTCTGTGCAGGTGAGTAGCCGTTCCAGTTCTCTAGGAATAGTGAGTGGTCCTAAATTCAGATTTACATTCCCGTCCTGTTCCCCGGCCGAATGACGACTCTAATTTGTTGCTTGTGTTCCTCTTGCAAAAGATTTCCCACGATTACTCTTTATAAAACACGATGTCGTAAAAAATGAGCGCTCGAATTTGGTCGACGGAATGTGCGGAGAATCCTCATCGGGAGCGAGGTAATGGCTCAATCACAATAACGCCTCCTTAGGTTTCGACAAGATGTAATTTTGGGCGATTAAATTTGGAATTCGATTATTTCATTCCGAGATTTTGATTACGATTTTATTTTCTGACTCTGAAAAAAAAAACTCGCAGCAAAGACATATTCGGTATCTTATTTAATTAGGTACGTTTCTGCGATAGCTCTATTCTATTGTGGGCTGGATATTACCATGTATTCTTATTGAGCCTTCCAATTCGATTCGTCAATCTTCGAGGTTTTTCCACAAAACCAAGCCTTTCCTATAGCCCGTCATCGGTCATTACCTTGTCATTGCATTTCCACCATAGTTTGACCTGTCATATTTTTCCTCTCTTTCGTTCTTACATCAATCCTTTCTTATAATTAATTTTTCATTAGTCTTTCCTTCCGCCGTTTCGATGTACCAAACAGCTAGCACGTCGTATGCTATTATTATATAGTAGGACATATGAAACTATGATAGTCTCTTCTACAGCATACGCCAACCTTTAGCGCGGATTGCGGAAGCGAGTACTGTCCGTCGATACGTTTTCTATCTTAATTGGTCCGTCCTCGTTGTTTCAATTAGGTTTTCCTATTCAATGAAATTGAGTACACCGTCATTTTCTCAACGCAAAATCAGATCTTTCTCGGTAATTGTACAGTTCACAAATCCGGTCCTAACACGGAACCGACGCTACGATTCAACAATTAAATGGCCGATTCCGCGCGCGTAATTTTCCGCATGACCCCTCGTCCAATATAATTGATCGGTCGTCTGCAAAACAAGAGGTCAAAGTCGTGATACAATTAGCTTTATGGTATCTAATGGCGGAATGCGGTCGAATTAAAACTGTTGGGAGCTCCCTAACCGAACGGCCCATTACCGGTTTCTTATTGATTTAGCGCAGGAACCTCATTTCGCGATCAAGTGTCCGGGTATTATCTAGAGTTGAATTAATCTTTACCGGTTTTTTAAGATAATCATCCCATCATATGAACATAATAATATAAAAATGTTATCGCCCATTCGTACGTATTATTATGCAGATGTACAAAACACGGGGATGTTTCCGAGCCATTAACGATAACAACTATTCAGAATAACTTCCTTTCTTATTCTTATAAATAATTTCTGATGATGATAGTTTGATGTTGGAGGGGGCGTAAATTTATAGAAGTAATTGTTATACAGAATTTCAGCGCATTTCAGGGCGATTTTGTGGCCGGATAATTTATTTTCCGTAATAACCAATATAATAACATTAATTTCTACGCGGAAAACCGTAGGGATTAAATGGCCGACCGGTTCTCCGGGCGCAGCCGACGGTTTCCCCACCTTTTTCCCCGCCGATTTTATTAGGCCTCTCGAACAATGTCCGTGTTACGTGGCCGGCTATTGCTATTGTCAGGGGCGAGCATTCGAAAGGCTCACCGCGTTCGGCGTTTCTCGCACCCGTCCTGAATTACTAGGCCTAGCCGACTGTACGAATGCAGGTGTTCCAACTGGCTTGCGCTGAATTTATATTCTCCTGAGTACACCTGAGACACAATTCGCAATAGCAACTTACCTTAAACATTAAGTCCGTAATATATACCATATCTATAAAAAAATTGATATCCACCTTGTGCTCTGCAATTTGTTACATCTATCCTATTGTACACACTGTTCAAGAAACTAGTTAGAATTATAATATTCAATCGATGTCAGGTCTATTTATAAATTTCATAACCGATCAGTAATTTCTGCCGGTTACGGTTACTGTAAGTCTACACTCTTTATTCGCTTATAATAAGTTATAAAGTACGAAGGCAGTTATTTATGAAGGTCGTCATCAATGTTAATGCTTATAAATTTCATTGTACAGGTAGAGACTACGCCTTTGCATTAATTATGACCGTGGAAACCCCTACATTCTTTCGATTCAACTTGTAAGAGTAAATTCCGAGCATGGAATCCATGACTCAAACGGATCGCGGGCTGCGTGCAGTGGGCGGAAAATTATTGCCTTCCCCGCCCGTTAAATACCATATAGTTGAGACGCGCAAATTTAATGGGTCCGTGAGGCTTGTAAGACTCGTCTGTTCAATAGTGTTCATCAACTTCTCGGTTCGGACTACGGTCGGGAGTACGTGCGCCGCGTACAACTGCCGCATAACGAGCGTTTTACAGCCAGTAAATGGTAACGGGCCCTCCACAGCCGACCGTATTTACGCATATAGGAGCTAAATTGCTGAAATGTAGGCCGTGTAGCCGGATTTTTCGGCCGAGGGCCCGAAAGTCCGGTTTCGGCTCGCCATCGGAAGGAGTGAACAAAGCCACTGATGAGAGCGAAAAGCAGAATTTGTCCTACCTCAAGACAAACGAAAGAGGTTCGACGATTTGTTTAACCCATCTATGAATGGTTCCCCAGGGTTCAGCTTAGAATTATCTAAATGCTTTATTAAATTATATAGTTATTTCTAAATGTATTTACTGATCATCCTAAAAATATATATATATTTGACAGTCCAGCTAGGTATAATTCGGTTTGCGCTAGTTTCGAAGGAGAACATACGGAACCACGCGACTGATTCCATTCCACTACTTTGTGGACCCCCCAAAATACAGTATAGGTATTAGGCCCGTTTTATTTTGTAATTTGAAACAATCCATAGCGGGAAATTACCGGCTATCAGTGTCCATGTTTGACGGGGCATTGTTCGAGGATCAGAAACTCATTTATATTTTGTGCCGGTCAAGGTGTTGTCGCTCTGCGGGGTTGATAATAATGCCGGGAGGTATGTCCGGGCCCTTGTTAGACATTAATAACACGTCTGGAGTGGAAAGCAGTCGGGCGGTACGCCCCCTCGCCCCCTCACCGTGGCCCAATACACAAGACGCCCGCTCGCTTATATATCACCCCAATACCCCCTTCAGGTGTACACATATTGTTGTACTTGTTCTTCCTAAGGAGGACTCCACTTATCGATTTTACGGTCGGTATCTTTACCCTTTCTTATTTCGACGTCACCTTTTTATCCTTGTTCCCTCCTCCCTCCCCCTTTTCGCCTCCGTCCACCGGCCGAGGGATTGTCGTGAAGCGCGTGCGCTTTGGCAGTCGTTCAATAATAACTTTCTCCGCGCTGCCCACGCGCCCTCCGCAAAATATTCAGTTTAAAAATGCAGGCATTCGTACCGTTGGGGAGGTCAATGTATTTTCTGGCCGTGCTTTACCCTCGCCCTAATGTCCCGGGCCTGCCGGAAACGCAGAACAAACATAATTCGTACCTGTATCTTAACGTAGTAGTATTTGCGGTTCCACTTTCTATTTTCTTCAAATTTGTGATCCAATGTAAAAAATACTACCTCCCGAATATTCATTAGAATTCTACGTTTTTCACGGGTGATCCACAGTGAACGTCTTCTCCGGAAGATGACTTTGAATATGCTGACAGGTGCTAAATTTCTCTCAGCTGAGCTCTCTGATGCGAAATAAAAGAAGGAGCGGTGTAATAATGTTATTTAATACGTAGCTCAGGTTCAGAATATTGATTGGAAGTTCTAACGAATAAATTACGCTCACCCGGAGCAGTGTCTGTGTAAAAGAGCTCAATGGGTACTAGTTAGTTGTTTGAACAGTTACGTGATAAAACTCGGCGGTCGGGCACAATGACTTGTTAACGGCGTGGTGGAGGGCTGGGGGTGGGGGCTACTTGTAAAAGGGATCGTTAGAGGAACAATTCCCGATCCCCCTCAATATCCTTTTTTTCCCTCGCTTCCTCCGCCGGCCGGCGTTCCCGAAAAATGCGCGGGCTCTTATTCCCCGCGCGTCGTTTCCTTGTCGGCGTCGTCTGTCCTCTCTCGCTCGCCCACTTCGGATTTACGACTGCCCCACGAAATTATACGGCTCACGTCCGGATACTTGTGACTCGAAAAATTGTTGCGCTTCAAAAATCCGGAGAGCTGCGTAGAATGTGGAATTTGTCCGTACTCTCTACCCGGCGGGGGACGTCGGAGCAGGACTGCTGTATGGTCCCAGCGGCCATCATACATCCGGAACAATTACAAACATTATACAACAAAAAGTCTTATCCAGAAGGGGGGTAGAACTGACAACCACTTCATTGCTGTTAAAATTCAATTAATCTTGAGTACGATTTATTAAAGTATTAGCTATTATTATTTAAGGTAATTTACCGTCGATATTCTATCTCAACAATAAACACGGTTATCATTTAAAGGTCAGTACGACCGGTAATAATTACTGCTCTAGTTTCCATCGTAATAAATTAAAAAAAACTTATGTTTACCTGTGAAACCAGAGCGCACCCGGTTTACGCTCGGACCTGCACCCGTTGCGCAACGGCCCTTCGTTTAAATGCCGGCAAGGCGAACTGCTTAATTATATATCGGTCGGAGAACCGGTCCCGGACAAGGCGGTTGATAAATTCGTGGGAAACTCGGCGTCCCGGGAAGCGGCCCGATAAAGGGGGAAATATCGTCGCCCAACCGACGTACAAATGTCGAGACCGGTCTCTCCGACTATGAGTCAATATCCTGTCTAGGCGGAGGTCATCGAGCGGATTTAAATTAATAACAGGAGCTTTCTAAACAGTGGCTGAAGGATTTCTGAATTTATGCAGATTGGTGGTATCGGATTTAATTATATTTATGGATTCATAATCACGATCGCCCGGACGTAATAATTAATAATACGCATCTAATAGTACTAAAGTAATTTGCCGAATAATCTAAATTAATTTTAATAATATCACGGTTCAATTCGTGTTATTAAACTTTTAAAATATTACGATATTCAAATGAAATAGTATTGCCCATATTTTCGCTTTACCATAATTGTACAACGAAAGAACGAGTAACATTAGTATATTGGCGAGTTTTTAGGTTTTACATATTGTTAGTTTTTCTCCTTACGCCAGTTAATTTGATCTGTCAGTTACTGTAGTAGTGCAGGTTATTATTTCAAGTATACATAAATCAACACATCACCGAGAGATCCTGTTACCAGGATGATATTTCGTGACGGATACCTTAAATCCGTACAACGTAATGTTGTAGGGGGTGAAAAATTAAACCGATAATTCTACTAATGAGCCCATAAAGGCTCTGAAATTGCCTATTCCGTCCATTCGGCAGAGAGAGAGATTGAGATAGGATTTGGGCCAAGCGGAGAGAGGTGGCTGTGGGTCACTATTCATTATTTAAGATAACCCCTCACGGAGCCTCAGATTGCGGCTAATACCACCCCCTACCCCCAATTGGCGGAGTCTTCTCCGTTAATCGGAGCTCGGGAGGGTCGGATGATACCGCGAACCCCGCGATGCCCCAGCACCGTTATCCGCATATTTTCTCGGCCTCGAATGCGGGGCGGTCCGGTACGCCCCCGCTCGCGCCCGAATACCGTTGCCTTTCGCTAACGCGCGCCTCCTGGCCAGTGTAATTTGTTGAAAAAGACGAGGGGGACCCCGCAGAACGCCGGCATGGCTCGGGAGGGCGGGCGGGAGACGCTTCATAGACCGCATCCATTCCTCCTCTATATTCCCTGTAATTTTCTAATGGATTGAAACCCCCTTAGGTGGATATCGCCCAGTTGAATTGCCGCGCGTGGAACCTCGCCGATGATATTTTGCACGATAGTATGTGGCATCCCCGCGATTGAATATCTAATCGGCTGTAAAAACACGTCGGGACCCTGACCTCTATTTGACATTTTATTTAATGTAGATAACGAACTCACGTCTTACATTATTCATAAACGTATGAAATAAAAATTTATTTTTCGATCCCTTACCATGATTGCCCAAGGGCGGTTTAATGACATAAGCACAAACGGATGTTCTACAGAGGTCGACAGATGTTTCCGTTCTTGGATAAATCTACACCCTCCCTTGTTTTCTCTTCCTAACTTTGTTCCGGTAATAGTGTTAGTGTGTTGCGATAGCATTTTTGTCGCTATAGTGTAGCAATAGCACGGCGATTCATGGTTCAAACCTCAGCTATCTTCGGGAACAATAGCAAAATTTAAAATAGAGATTTACAAAGATTTAATTATTATTTAATATATTGCTGGCTTTTCGTTAGATTTCTAGACGAAACATTTTTATTCATTCGATTCTGCCTAGTGTTTCCCGATGGAGGCCGTCTTCGTAGGTATTTTAAAGAACCATTTCTTAGCGAGGCTGCTACGTTCTAGACCATAGAAATATCTGCAAGGTATACAACGAGATTTTAATGTGTCCTCCCGTCTGATTAAGCGCTGTACAGTCCGCGCCGGGTTTACTGATTTACGGCGCCGGCACTCGCGCGATAAATCCAACTGCCAGAAATGAAAATAACTCCGACTTCGGCTAAGCACTTTACGGCGTGCTCTTAAATATAATTTGGGAGATGAGTCCCGGCCGCCTCATTCCAATTCATTTGGCTGACGGGAGTCGCCGTCTCGTTATCCTCCCTTCTGCCATGTACTCTACATCGTCATGTAATCGAAAGTAATTGCCTCTCGTTATTCGGATATTTTTATACTTGCAAATAACAGAATAAACTTGTATAATGCAATATAAAATAGTTCAAAACCTCCGTTTATATCTGAAATGAACACTTTTACAGCGTGATTAATTTGACTGTCGTTTTGTGATATGAACCAAAAACAATAGATGTATCGGAAAAAAACAGATTTGATTAATTACGTCGAAAATTACGTTACGGAACGCGTACGCTCTTTCCGCTCCTGTACCCGACGTCAAACTCATAATAATAATGGCCAGAAATACATGATAGAAATAGGAATGAATTTGATGAATTCAATGAAACTCAGTCTAATAAATAACCGTGAAGTCCCTCCTCGCTTTGTAAATAATAAATGAATCGGCATTGTTCGCTGACTCCGGGACCACGATCATCGGGGATATTCAACCCTCCCGTCCGATTTTTACATTTTAATCAGCTTTCAGACCCCGACTATATTCGCCGTCCGCCCGACGGGATATTTTCATCATTAAATTACAACGTGTTAACACGGATAAAGACAGAACAAAGACGAGGGTCGCTCCTCTCACATAAATAAATAATTTCAGAGCCGATCAGAATTCAGGACATGACCGTGCGTCCTCAGGCTGGGCGCATACCGGGAGGAAGCGCGCTGTGGTGTTACTCGCTTTGTCTCCTGTGGCGGGGGCCTCCGTGCCCGGCATCTCTTATCCGGCCCCACAGTCGGTTTCGGAGCGGGGGCGTCGCCTCGAAATATCTGATCGCGTCCCTCCAAGTTCCAGCTACCTGCCCGTTCCACCAGCCTGGAAGGACGTTCCGCGGCCCTTTTACGAGCTCCCGTCCACTGGAAACGGCCCGTCCCGCCCCCGGTTCACTACGTGACTAACGAACGCCTCAATTTCTATTCATGATTATTATATTCGGAGTTCGTTTGACGTCCGCACAACGGGAGCTGAACAAGTTCCTGGGTAGAACCTGTTTTATGGACAGTAACTATTTGAATTACTAATATAATTCGTTTTACGGTATAAAAAATATATTATTCACTAACCTATTGTTCCTCTGAACACTTAAATGATATTTAACTGTTTGACTGCCCACGGTTTCATTTAACAATGTTTTCCATTGTTATTTAAAATATTTCAATTACCAGCGACAGCGTTACTGGCCAAATTGCCATCTAGCTATTCATTCATTTATTTCACGGTTTCTCTGAATCAATACACCATTTAATCTGTACAATATTTGGGTTAACATTTCCAATATTCTTCCGTACCGACGCGTCCGGACGGCGATTCGGGTTGCGTTCGGAATTAATGCGAATTTAGTGTGTTTGTCCGCAGAGCTGCCGCCCCCGTTGTTGCCGATGCAGTGACACGGTGGGTAGAACTCGCAATAATTATTCCTCGAAATGGTCCCGCGCACCAATCCCGATTATAGCATTAAGCTAAGGTCGGGTTCGGGCGGCCGTCATTATGTCACGTACTGTTGGCGGTGCGAGTGTGCGTCTGCACGGGCCCACTGGGCCGGGCGAGTGTGCGTGAGACCGAGTAACGGATTTGTTCCTCTTTTGAACCTGTAACCCACAAACCCGAACCCGGCTCTGTTAGGGTCGCGAGGTGGGCGGAGAGGAGGGAAACAAGCCCATCCCTGCAGTTTTTTAACATTCGAACTTGAATCTCTCCCACTTATTTTATGTTTGAACGTTGGGGCGTGTAAAACTCCTTCGGTTTATAACCCGGTTACGAATTGGAACCGGGTTTGAAATATATCGGGGAATTCAGAAGATATTAGACATAATCCGCTTATCTCCGAGGTTAATTGGCATACATTTTAGTTTTTAGTGTAATATCGATACTGGCTTTTTTTTTATAGAATGAAGAAATGTGCTGTCCAAAATTGTCATAATTAATAAAAATATTAAGCATACTTATAGCAATTTTTATATTATTATTTTGATAACATTTTTACTTATTGGATTTTATTTATGATATCTAACTTCTAAAAACATATCTTTGCATAATGTTTTATGACCTACTGCAAAAAACATATATGCATGCATGCTTTCTTTGTCCTTTTCTCCATAATTTCCACAGTCTAACATACAACCACTTTATCCTTATCTAGAAGTGTGGGATTTTACACTCTTACTTACCATCTGGTTTATGCCATCTGTCTGTCAAGGGTTTATTTTCAGGGCCGTACATTATCACGCAGCCTGGACTCCAGTCTTGAGCCACATGACAGTTGTAACTGAGAAAGACAATTAGTTCCTTCAGGACACCAATAGTTATCCAGGTTATGGAATTGAAAAAAAAATTTCCATTCTTGATCTGTACGATCCCGAACTCGGGGAAGTATCAAAAGTGCGTAGTAATTGTTGGAAGACTTGTATTTATAAGACAGCTCAGCCCTCATTTGATTAACGGCTGTGGCAGCGATTCGACGCGTGTCGGATGTGATTAAACGGCCCGTTTGGATTTGAAACGCTATGGTTCGTGGGCGCAATATTCAATCATTATTAGCGACATTCAGTCATCGGCACACAGTTAGCCCACTATTGTAATCGCTATTGTACCAATTCTTCTGAAAATAGTACTGAACTGTCTCGGAAGGCTGGTAAGAAAATGTTGGCAATGTAGAAAATTAATTCTACATTGTAAAGGTACTTAATCCTGACGAATTATGTCGCCATTAAGTGTCAACGGAATTTGAGCCTTATAGGATACAAAATAGCATGGCCGGAACTATGAATTAAACATTATTTATGTCCACCAAAACGGGTTCTGCCGTGAATTATGGGGCTCCACTGTCCTTATGCGGTTCAACGCTCCGTTCAAAGTTTGAAACCATAACGGTGCCCAATGTTGATTATTTCTAAAAGCCGCGGATTTATGAGCGGGCGTTTTCAGCCCGACTATTATTTATCTTATCGTACCGTTTTTCACTGAGCACGAACGCTCAGAGCACATGAAATTGTCACTCCCTTTGTCCCACTCGGTGAAAGGAGTCTTTGAGCCGGAGGGGACAGGGTGGCAGATTTATGCATCTATAGCGGAGAGAGAGATAGACATATCATGCATTCTTGGCCGGCCTTAACAGTTCCCAATCCTATTTCAGATATGCATAAATTATATTCCTCGCAATAATATAATAAATAGTCATTTCTCCGTTCCCGGACTTTACCGCGTTCTGATAAAGGACTTGAACAATGAAAAGCAGAATAATAGAATATGAAGTATGCATTTCAGTTAGATCTAGAAGAAACTACATATTTATGTAAGAAACCAGATTAAATCTATTGGAAATGTTGAAATATTATGTCCGGAACTTTAATTAGCTTATTATTATTATTATTATTATCAGCAATTAGGGCGCGCTTATTTGTCCGTAAGTCAGCTGGTGAGTACCGCTATTTCAACAGGTGGTCATAAGATAACCAAGAGAAACAATGTTTTATGCAATTTTTTCAAATTGTAAAACATTCCTGCTGGTAAATTAGCTAAACAATTACCTTCCCTCGGGGCGCAATTTTTTAATCACAATTACCACCCAATACGACTTTCTACAATTTTTTCCGAATTATAAATATTACGAGAAAGAATTACTGATTCATCCTGTGCTTTGAGGTGGCTTCTTTCATTTCCGTCTAGAGGCCTTCGATTGATTTATGACTTCCGATCATGGAAACGATCGGTCTGAGATCGAACTTGTACGGATCGGTGATCGGAAAGGCGCCAATTGTAAAACGAGAGCGGTCGTGTCCGGAGTTTCCGCCGGCGGTGCGTTTTTCGCGGACTTTCAAAGCGGTTTCTCCTGCCTCCTTGATCCTGCCTATATATCACTCCTCGGGTGAAAGGGCTCGTACGGAAACTGGCGCACTAAATTTTGTAAAACCTTAGGTTTTTCGACATTGAGTCCCACAAACTTTCGCCGGGCTCCGCACTTTCATTAATTTTATTGGTTTACTGCCGAGACGTACAGCGTCGTTTTGGAAACGGTTTTGAGCATTTGAATGTTCCGGACTTATAGTAAACATTTCAGCACTCGTTATATTATTTATGAATGGAGTATGAAATTTCCACTGGGGATTAGAACAAAAACTATGGTTAAAAGTTGTGTATCTTGAAAATTAGATTAGGGCATTGAATTTTCCATGTAAGCAGTCCTAGAAAAGAGTTTCCTACCCATTTCGAGTGTACGCAATACATTGGAATATTGGTACTTAAGCGTTTTTTACTCCGAATGACACAGTTGAAAGCGGGGACGCGATGATATTCTTGTTACCTAGTATCTATCCATGCAATCTTAACGCCCAAATATAGGATTGAGTTGTCAAAATCTGTCCAAATATTACTGAACGCCAATCATCCAACCCCCAGAATTCAATCCAATTCTGAATTCAGAAATAAGTAACGGGGTGATCAATGGAATTATTACGGGGGATCAACTTACATTGCAGTATCAGACAACCACCATTTGTCGCAGTCTCAGGTTGCTCCCCAATATTTTAACCTCCACCACGTTGGTACAGAAGTGAAAGGGAAGTGGACGCTTCGATTCTGAGAGGGGTTCTGACAGGACGCTTCGGAATTCCCCCCCGACGGGTTGGCCTTAATTTCGCAATACAAATTTTATTTTATTTTTTTCTCCTCACCGCGGCGTCATTGCCCCGTTGAGAAAGCCCGAGTAATCAAATAAACTATCGGGTGTTTTATCTGAAAACAATTATTAGTGCGGTCCGGCCAGCTCACGAAAGCTGTCCGGAGTCATTTCGTAAATAGACCGGTGCGGTACTGAAAGAAAAATGAGTTGGTTGAATTTTTAATTTAGGACACCTGGGCGTCTGTTGATAGGTTTAAGGTGTGCCAGCCAATGTTACAATACTATAACATTGTAAACCCTACTTTAACATGCTGTTTTCGGATTTAATCAAAGTTCATTGATGGTATCTATCACAGCAGTTAGAAAATTAGAATCGTTTTCTAAAAATCAGTCTGTTTTTTACAGAACTATAATGCTTTGGCCTCTTTTCTTAATTATTTGACACCATTTAAATCCGACCAGCATTTCCAATAGTTCATTTCACAACATTAAAATTCATATGTTATGGATTAAGCACAAGCACTGGCACACATCAGACTGTAGAAGGTTCAGAGTATGGAATAGAATAGTTATCGCGAAAGAACAATATATTCCCAAAAATAAACACCTAATGATTTCATCGGATAAAATCCTCTTTTAAAAGGCGTTTTTTTTTTAATTATAATACACAAGATTGAGATATTAAATTTCGAATAAATTATAGAAATTAAAATCACAATTAATAATAAAAATGGCACCAATTTAAAATATAACACTTTGTGAGTTTAAAACGGATCTGAAACCTTAGGATGAGCTTATTCGTATTCGCAAAATTGCCATAGGCTCTATCCTGTTCAAACGAGCCATCTGCCCGTATATTAATTCGCGTGAAAATCCGGCCTGCTTGTACCTGTGCTTCTATATATATCATCGCACGGAATAATTGGAAATTTAATCGCATCATGATACATGGCGCTGTTTTCAATCTTATCTGTAACGTTTAGTTGCAGCATCTCACAACCCGAACCACGGTCGTTCGTTTATCCCGCGATTCGTCCTCTGTCAATTATCGAATAATTGATTTGAGTTGATTTAAATATAATTGGAAAATTACCGAGCGCGATTTCCTTCGTGAAATCTGACTATTTATGGCCAATTAATTTCCTACGATGAAACTTCCTTTTTGGGAAATAAACTATTTTTCTTTTTCTTTCAACCTATCGGAATTATTTCACTTCACCGGAGTCACTATCCTATGGTCAGTGTTCGCATCCCCTTAACCCAGGACACATTTCTGAATTGAAAATCCCAAGATTCATTGTTAAAAGTACGAATGTGTTATAATGATTCGTCACAGTTACCGTTGTTTTCATTCCCGTAATATGTGGTTTAATGTAAAAAAAAATGTTTGATGTAGTTGTTGCTGTAGCGAAAGTAGATAATAAACACCATGTTAAGGTTTGACTGATGAATGTAAATCCCGTCTCTTTTATCCCCCTACTTGCAGCCTGAAATTTATAACCATTTTATTATGCATTCGTCACAGGTACACTATAATGCATGGTTGGAAAGTGTAAATTGATATCTTTAAATAGGTGCCGTACAATGAAAAATAGTTTCGGAGTGAAGTCAAAGTTTTGTAGAAACGTCTCTCCGCTTTTGAATGGTTGATCAGTTCGTGATCGGATTTCATAGTCTTTCAGAGCTACCGAAGAAATTCCGCGCCATTGTTTTACAGCGAAACGGGACCGTAAGACCACCCGGTATACCAATGACATGTTTCAGACCTCTTTTGTATGAGTTAACTTGTACGGGCAATAAAAGTTGTGCCCTGTCATCCAGATTGGTTCGGAAAATATATTTCGTCTACGTTAAATTCAGAAATGTAACTCACCAGATTATTTGGATAGTAATAAGTATTTTCTAGCTTGCATGATAAGCTCAAAATAAATTTATAAATTTTATAAAGTGAGTACGTACGTATCCACAAAATCTACGCTTATGTATCTATCGGGAGCTGTAGTATGCAGCGATTCGACCTTTTATTTCAACAAACGAACGGTGTTCAGAGCGTTACGATGTTCAGCCACAGAGATGGAATTTCCAGCTGCGAATATACCTCATTCGGGGACGACAGCCCGCTATTAGTGAACGATACTGGGATTCCATCCTCAAAGGATTGCCTCTCCCAAGATGCCTTCATGAACCTCGAGGTAATGAACCCCGCGTAATGACGTGAGTCCGACGCGCGATTCCCGTACCACTGTTAGTTGGCGGCACTTAGGAATATTACGCTAACCGAGCGATGAGTGCGCCACTTTGGCCACTGATGGAGAATCCTTTAAAATTTTCAGGACATGAACAACGCCCGATGAATACCCTTCATGAATATAACATCACAGATCTACATCTTAGACATTCAAATGAACTGTACCATTGATTTTGTACCCGATTATACAACCTGTGACGATATTTATGATGTTGACATTGGTTTACATAAAACTGTATACATTTATTTTCATAGTTATGATCAGCAGCGAAGTGAATTATGAGACTTAAGGATTGTTACGGGCACTAAGGGAATTAGGAAAGTGTTACAGAAGTAGTAATACAACGATGTTAGGAGATTGAGCCTACTTCTGGTGTGAATTGAAGAAAAGAAGCTATTAATGTCCAACTCATCTGAGTTACGGCATGGAAGCCCAATAACTTTGATGTCTATGATGTGAATTAGTAACAGGGAAGTAACATCATATTCTGAAATTTAGATTGGGTCCCAAATTCCCACATTTCTTTCTGACCACCTGCCCGATATCATTTTTATCTCACTCTCACTTTCCACGTTCGTATATTATCTGCTTCACTTCCTCCGACGGGGGGGACATTCGCACGCACATTTCACTTCTTTCTCCTTCTGGTGAAAGTTGTTAGCGGTGGAACCAGCCCGCGCCATCTGTTCCTATGGCCCGCTTGGTCGGTTCATTTTAAACGGTCGACCGTGAAATCGAAACTTATATCCCCCACCTCCAATGTTAATTACCCAATCTGCATAATGCTTTATTTCCATATTGTCCCCTGGCATTACCGGGGCATTATACCGGGCCGATTTAGAGATGGTATTCGCCCTTGTAGCCGGCCGGCAATGCTCCTTTCTTGGGGCCGCACTTTCTCCCGGGAGGGCGGGATAAAAATTGAAAAAATTAATGAACGGGAATAATGAATCAGTTATGAGAAATAAACGGGCGTACGTTTACCCGCCCAAATTTCTAATACATTTTAAATTAATTACGTTTATTTTGCGATTTTCCTTTAATGCTAACCTCTACCATGGTCACCGTGAAAAATTGCTTCATTGATTCACATTTAATCATTTCGCCTTAACAAATTTAGCCACTACTTCAACTTCACTTGAAATGAAACTTACACTGTGCCTACCTTATTCTATACCCTATTTTCCTTGTGGCTCTCAAGGAGTTTCATTGATTCACATTTTCAATTTTTCCGTCTGAACGAAGAGCCTCAATAACGTGGCGCTTAGTCCGAAGTTTCGTAACATTTAATGGCCAACGCAGGTAGAGGCTAAATAATATATACCCTGCTTGTAGCTGTGTGGGGTGGGGGTGTTGGGGGCGGTTCCGAACGCTATCAATCTCGTGCGGCGGCCGGCTCGCTAAACGCCCATTCACGTTTCAACAGCTGAAATGGTGTTTTGTAAAAACCAACATACATCGATAATTACCCAGGCGGCAGGTTACGAACCCGGGGCCACGAAAACCCCATTACGACCCCCGGGATAGTGATAATTCAAGATTTTATCGATTTGGTTCCGCCGAAGCATCCTTTCTGGGAATTCGGTTAGATTTTTGTCCGACTACAATTTTGGGTGCCCTAAACTGTCTCTGTCCTGGCGCTGGTAACAGTTTTTCACTTTGGAGTTGTTTACGAGTTTTATTTCCTTTGCGACATAGCTTTTCGAATTCAGCTAGTCCTTTGATTGCAGTTGTTCCGTAAAACAAGTCTTCATATAAAATGACCCTTTACTGGTGTTTTTGTGATCCCCTATCACCCCATGGCTATTGTCAACACCATGCTGGTTCCAAAGTGTAGGACATAACTGTGGACTTATCTGAGGACTTAACCGCGAGACATAACTTTGGTGACCTAGAAGGTATTAATAGATGTGCCTTATATAATATTAATTGTAAAGGGCCGCCGATTGGCGACGAACCATTGAATGCTTGTGCCCAAATAAGGCGATAAATATTTAAAATTACTTAATATAACATTATTCAAAATTGATATAGTCGTGAAAATATCAGAGTTCGATCATGACTATCCTCAGATTGTCGAAGGTTATTTATGACCCTAACAGAAGGATCGTTGACTTAATAGGGCTTCGGAATATCATTATCTATTTGAAGGGCGCCGGGAGGAAAGAACGATTTTCTTAGAAGCGATATTACCGTGACTGAAATGGGTGTTAAGGAGGCATTGGACTGGACGTGGGAAGTTTACACGCAAAATGACGCAAACAGATGAAATTGCGCAATGTCGGCGTGACGCCATCGTCCAGTCCGGGGGACCTAAAGCTTTGATGGTATCGGGCTTTGTTCAACTGGGGAATGCTTCGCGATTATTTTATTTCGCGCCGTGTGCCGGGGGCCCTAGGGCTACTGAAAGAGGTCATTATTTATGGTCGCAAAGCGATAGATAGCGTCTTACCGCCAGCTCCAGTCGTCTATTTTGGACCGCTTTGATAAATCAAGTTCTGCGGGAGCCTCTGTTTAAAAAATAATGGAACAAAAGAAACATGCAACGGCCACATCCCAAATATTGAATAAAGTTTTAAATATATTATGCATTCCATCCTGCCACTCGGCAGGAAAAATTTGTTCAGAAAATGTATAATTGACATATTCTGGAACATATTTGGTTATATGAGAGTCACGATTATTTTCAGCCCAAATTTGATAGAAAGAATGTGCTTCTGGTAATAGAACTCGAAATATATTGGCCAGGAATATAATTGGTAATATGACTAAGCGGGCGAGTTTAAAGTGAGGCTTTTTTTATTTTTTGTATGTGATTCAGCTCATCCTAGCGTAACCTAAATCCCCGAATCGTACAGGTCGGGTCGGGGTAGGCACCCAAATGTGTGGACTCACCGCTAATAAGTCATTGTTCCGAATTTCATGGTCATGACCTCACTTCTTCTAGTCACCTATTCTGCAGCCTCCGAGTATGGAAACTATATTCCTATCGCTCGATAGGCTGATGCCTACTGTAAATACTACATAGGCCAATTTAATAAGTAATTTTTGATCGACTATTAGGCGCCCAACTCTTAAGCGGATCAGTTTATATTCATATTTTCTAAGAACTATAACTTTATATTGAATAGATGATGAATTTCTTTCAATATTTCATGATAGGTGTATGGATAAAATGGGACACTGATCGAGTCAAAATTGTGTGAATCCGACGCCGCGCCGATGGGAATCGGATCGAAAGGCGGGCCTTCTTCGAAATTGCAACGAAAAAATTGCAGTGCACTATTTGACCTTTAACCGAGGCGATCGCAGCTGGAGGGGTTGGCGGGAGGGAGGGAGTGAGGGAGGGAGGCCGGCATTCCAGCAACCCCCGGCCCCGCCACTCACTCACTACCTGGGCCGGCCAACACGGAATAAAAAGAAAAAAAATGAGCTCCGGGAGAAAAACCGAACTGGGAGAGAACAAAAAAAACAAAAAACAAAAACAATGAGAGTCGGTGGTGAGGGGCCCCCGGGGTCGGGAGCCCACCCTTCGCTATTGGCTCGTGCTGGGCGTGAGCCCATCTACAAAAGATCCGCCGATCCGCGGGCTATCACACCCTTAGACCGGCCTATTGTTAATTGACAGTAACAATAACTGGATAGTAACAAACTGGAATTTTCTCAGTGGAACTTGTCTAACGAAATTCAAACACAAGCGGTGGCCAAACTTCGAAATTACAGAAACTGCAATCATTCAAATCCGTACCGTAACGATATAAAAAAGTAACAGCAATTAAACAAATTTCCTAATTCAAGTTTTGGCACATATAGAGAGGTAAATTTAACTTCAATCGTTTCTAGACACTTTTTCTTTTGTGACATCGTAGGCTGGATGTTCGAAGTTACAAACCTTTGAAAACGCCGAGGCAGTAAGATTCCGTTACCTTACTCCGATTCTTTAGGCTATGTTTGGTTAAACCAGAGATCTAGACCTGGTTTAGATCGAACTTGACACAATCGTTATACCGTTCCTCGTAAATTCTCAGGAAAAAAAAGACTTTCTCTTTCCTATCGGCCGTTTCGACTCTGTCTCCGACTGTGGCGAAACTCTGGCCCGGCGTTAAACTCGGCAAAAAAAACGCATTAGTGACGTCACACCGTTATTAACGAACAGTACCGAGCGGACCGCATTAAATAAAAATTTGTGTAATGGGAGCGATTCGAATTTACGCCGCCTCTCGTCTGGACGTTGCCTCATCAACCATCTGGCCTAAAGTTGTCTTGTAGACAGCGTTCAATCATGTTCCGGACTCCCGGCGGGTATTATATAAATCATTTTTCCTAAGTGAACTTTAACCAGGACATTAACAAACTATGCAGTGAACCCACTTGGTAAGAACAGTCGAATACGCATGGTTTAATTATACAAAGAAATTATGGACTGAGTCATCGCGTATCATATCTCACTCCTTTAATCCAAATAATTGCACCGAATTTCAACTATTAATTTTAGTTTTAATGAGTTCTTTGTTTCCATTAGTTGCAATATTAGTGTAAATTTCATTATTCTAGTTTACTATTATATTTGCATTTATAGATTGATTATAGTTATGATTGATTATATATATGGCTTATTATTCTTTCTTTTTCAGGTAAGCAACATTTCCTGGACCCTTGGTTGATCCTGAATTACTGTGAGTTAAATTTCCCAATTCTATTATAGTTATTTAGTTAAATTAAAAAGTTGCTTTAAATATTTAGCCGTTGTGGATATATCTATCCATATGAGGGAATTTTGCCTTCCACTGGTTTAGTAACAATGCCACGATATCCCCGGCGAATATACAGTAAATAGGGTTCTGTAAAGGTCCAGTAAAGGTCGGACGCTCCGAAGGTGTCGCAGAGCGTTGGGGCGCGTTATCCTGAAGGAGATCCAGACTGGAGATATCCCGGTCTAATTAGCGGCCGAGCAGTGTCCTCTAATTGACAACTAACAGAGGGCGCGCCTTCATTAGGAAAATTATTGTTTTCGGTGCGCATATATTCTCTGATTTTTTTTCATCTGACGGGGAAAGTATTGCAGGAAGAGTTTTTTTTCCTTCTGCGAGCTTTATCCCATCGTTAGTAGACAACGCGAACTCCTCCAACCAATAAACAGGTATGGGGGGGAGCTTTGCTCGGAATCGATGGAAGGTAACCCGAACTATGATTCGCGGGTGGACACCAAGAATGAAGAGGAAATAAATTAGTTCAAACCTTAATATTAGGTTATATAGCAAACCTTTCACTGATGCCAACCAGACGAAAGAATGAACAAAAAATATTTTATGGAGTTAAAATACGAAACTAAAATTATTTCTCAAATGATCATGACATTAACAAACTAATAGTAATAAACTTAGTTTAAATATTTTTTAAAAAATTTCCTCTCATATAAGTCTCTGAAGGCAAGTGGATAACCATAGACCTGATATACCATATAATTTCTTATATCTTTACTCGTTTTATCGGATATACACCGATTTATCTGCTTTAATGATAATGAGAATCTCTTATCACCAGGCATTATCGAAACCTGCCTGCTGATTTCGTCCAAACCGGTCTATCATATTTTAAAAAATGCGGGGATAGAAAATATCATTGTTGCTATTCCGTCATCGTCATAATTATCACATAGACAACATTCGACAAATTTTATGGCCTGTGGGGAAACAGATAGTGAATCATTTTTATTAATTCAGATTTCAGTGATTCCCGTATTAAGAGTATCCATTTTTTGGTTTGGTAACTAATGAAACGTCGAAATCATCACTTTTTCGACTTTCCTTTTTCTATCGATTTTTTTACACCAATTATTTTTTTTTTTAATTTTCTCCTTTCTCACTTAACTCAACAGGGTGTTAATATATAAAACATAAATTTCTGTTGAGAACTGAGCGTCCGAAACAACACTGCCGGAAGCTCGTACGGTTATCCCCAGCGCGTTTTAGGCCTGTGAAAACGCTTGATAAAATGGGCTTAATTCATGCATTATTCAGACGTCCGAGTTTTAGGACCTGGTAGTCCACCAATTTTACAGTATACTGTTTGGAATCAAATTCATGGATTCCTGTTAGAGATAACAAATACGTTCCGTGGGCAATTTCGTCATCAGAATGAATACATAATTAGGACATTCTGTTCTCAACTAGGATCAGCCACTGAAATTTGACTTTGTGTCAAATGAAACCTGTATATCCTTTATAATAAGTATTGTAGCAACTTAACATATACAATTTTTCTATGTTCGTAATACGATATGTTGTAAATATTACATTTATTCGATATTTATGTTATCACTGTCTGCCACAGTCACGACTGTTATTTGACTGTGACGATTGTAAATACACCTCTCTATATATTCCTGAATATTGCGATTCTAAATTCCATTTTAAATTTTCAGTAGTTAATATTTGTTTAACAATATAATGTAAAAGTTTTAGGCGAGTTGCATCATAAAAACACACGATAATTGTTTATCATTTTTACATACGGCTGTATCAACTGAGAGTTTTATCCTTCGCTTTTTGAATTTCGCTTCAGAGATTTGAACTTTGACTCCTTTACTAAAATAGGATTTCAATATTATAAAAAGCGGATTAAATTACTACTGTTTTAAAATTGTAATTTTAATTAAACCGGCACTCGATCTGTACCAATAATTTACCATTTACCCAAGGACCTAATTGAACATTAAAACAGTAATACTCGGTACCCCAAATTAAGGATATTTTCTTAGTAGAAAAACAAGGGTTGTAAATCCTACCTACGTTAAATTGGTCCGATGGGCGATAGAATATTCATTAGGAAAGGGGGGGTCCCAGTTTTTTTTGTAATTTGTCTGAATTCAGCCACGAAATTAATTGGGCTTACAAACACGGCTTCTGGACTAACAAGGCTCAGTGAGGTGAGTTAAACTGGCGGCGGGTTAGTCATCCGGTTACCGGCGTACGCTGAAAGGACTTACTGTGAGAAGCAATAAAGAGATGTATCAATAAAAAATAATATTAAGTATGTTTACGCGAAGTTCATGTTATTCGGTTTCAATTGCATTTGGAATAATTGGCTGATCGGAGTCGCCGACTTGTGTGGGAAATTCAACTATCACTTTTAATCAAACGCGGTAGAGAAATGGCTGTATGATGCGGTTTTTTTTTCTCAAAATAAGATTTCTCGGTTTTGCCTCAGACCGGAAACTAGCGGTGTTCCTGTACTAAATGTGGGACCAGTTGTGAAAGTGAAGTCGACAGCCGGTGACCCCTCCACGCAGACCGAGCCATCGATGATCATCATTAATCGGCCGATAACTTCCTCTTTTAGCGCGCCTATTCTTAACACCAGTTCAAACGCACTTTCGCTTTTAAGTAGCCGACCAGATTTGGTCGGACAATAAGTCGTTAGTTTTAATAATGAGGCGTTATCAAAGATGGCATGTGAAATTCGCCGTATAATTTATATATTTCTGTATACACCGTTGTATAATTAATGTATAGTTACGTCCGGGATTTCTAAAAAAAAAAAAATATGCTTCTCCCAGTAATGTTTCCGTAATTACTTCCGCTCGTCCTTGAGTGATGGCATTAGAGTAATTTATGATAGTTCATAGTTAAGAAATAGTAGAACTACTTCGGGATGTAAAGAGGTGCTTACGAAATTTCATTTCGTCAATAACGTTGTGTTCTTTGGAAATAAACTAATGGATTATACATGTAATCGCATACACGCGTTTGGAATTAACTCTTAACCACAAGTTAATTTGCAAATCTTCTTACGACGTCATCTTTGGATTCTGTTTGGCGGCAGCATCGAATATTAAATTGTTTCCATGTTATTAAGCGTCTTCGAATGTGGGCAAAATATCTCTTGTCGCTATTGACTACCGGAAAAAACCGATTAATATTAGGAAATCCTTCTTAAGAATCAGCGATCGCCCGAGAGTCTGGGTTCGCGGGCAAGAAGGTTTCGGGAAGAGGGGACACCGCCGGAATGCGTCGAATGAATGAGAATTCCGAAAATATCGTCCGAGTTAAGGGAGCCGGCAAGAGAGGGAATATCAAGATCGAGGGCCGAAGGTAGTGGGAGTGAGGGAGGAGGAGGAGGAGGAGGAAAGAGCGCCAGTCTGTGTGGTAGTGGAGGTGGTGGTGGTGGTGGAGGTGGCGGTGGTTGTGGTGGTGGTGGTGGGGGCCTACCTACTACGCTGCCCAGTCTGTCCCTCCACAAACTGGTCTGATCAGTTTTTCAGTGCCAGCTCTGCCCCAGTAGAGTGCGGTTCGGAGTTTACCTCGTTTTATTTTTATTTCTCAATTTTTTTTTGGTCTCTCTTCTCTCTACTCCCCCCGTACTTATTCTCCGGTATCCCCCGTCGGTTCTCCGTACGACTGTGCCGGATTTGTGAAAATCCGTAATTTCTGTCTCCGCTGGTGTCTGTGTGTCAAGTGGTGGTCGGCCGCGGACTATGGAGCTTTCCGTTTCCTGCTAGTAGTAGCGATAGCGGTAGGGGTCGGGGCGGCAACGACGACGATGTTCGGGCAACTGGTGCAGAGACTGCAGGCCCTGAGCCCGGTCACTTCGCCGCTCACTTCGCCGGTCAACTCGCCGAAGGCCGGCCGGCGCAAGGGCCACGCCAAGAGCCCGGCCGCCAGGCGCTCCCTCCGGCTCGAGTACAGGGAGATACAGTCCGAGCCCGAAGACGCTCCAGCCCCAAAGCCCAGGAGCAAGAGGAAGATAGAGAAGTTCAGGGCGACCCGCACCAGGGCCCCCATCTCCCAGCACCCGCTTCAAGGATCTAAATCCATGGGACGATTGGACGGCATCAAACAGGTCCTTATTTCACTTACTCGCCCGTACCCCACACTATCTAACTGGCCTTCTCTACGTAGTGCCCCGAGCAATCGAATTAGGACACCGGTACATTTTCAGCTACAGTACGCTGTATACGCTCGTTATCTTCATTTATATTAACAGAGCCGCCTCCCGAGACCACCGAAAACGAGTTTCGCCCGCTGTCCTTGATAGGAGGCTCCATTCTGTTTACGTTGGCTGTAAACGCTAGATTAATAATCGCTGCCCGCTTCCAAAGTGGATAACCTGACCCCAAAACCTCTCCTCTCTGTTCGGCTTATCCGGGACACTGAAACGTCTCCCAGTGGCCGGTTTCCAAACGCTCATTTCCAAAACTTTTGACTTTACTCATTACATTTAATACACGCCCGTATCCGTACGCCCATGACCCGGCCTAGTTTTATGCCTGTACGGCATTAACGAATTCGAATTCCGTTCAGTACACGTGTCAGTTAAACTTTCATTTCTGTTTTGGCCATTGGACGCTGTACGTCTCAAGGCGTATGCCGCGTGTACTGTTTTAAATATTCAATTTAGTATAATTAGGATAAGTAAAGTGATAATGCTTATTCATCTTCGAAACTCGTCTGAAATAAGTGTTATATCTTTTTTATATATTTTGAACGTAACAGGTTCATCCTGATTCTTATCCCTTTTCAAACAAATTTTATCTCCCGAAGAGAAAGAAATAATCCAGCTTTTTCAGTAATAATGGCATACTACGATTTACTACATGTTTCTTGTTTTATTTCGTATCATTCTCCGGATCTTTGAAGTTATTCTTTGGATTTTATACCTTACGTACCTGTAGGGCCCGGCAATGGGAACGATTATCATCTTCGCCGCTTCCGGTATACTAATCATCTGATACAAGTCCCCCCATACCAGTCCTTATAGAGTAAAGGAAATAATACCGAGTGGAATCGGGCGGGAATTCTTTAAATAATCTAGAATTATAAGGTACACAGGTTATGTTTTTTGTTACTGTCCAAAGAATAATCTGCTACCTGGAACAGAAGCCAACTGTGAGTTGAATTCGGATTACTGAGTGTGAGAATGTGCATATAGTTTCCATTGTATTATAATATTTGCCTAATACCAATATTTGCCTAACTTTTCTTTGTTTAAAACCCTCACCTAATAACTACTAAAGCATCTGTCTTATATGCTTCTTGATTGTTTACCAAAACCAGTAATAAAGTCTCAGGAACATTTTCTAAAGTTTCCCTATTGAACAGGGAAAATTCGAAGGAGTTTGGAAACTCGTATTAACGATTTCTGCTGATTTCACTTTTAAGAAGGCCTGTAATGGTATCGGAAGGAGGCAGTTTCCTTGTTAATAGACTAGTTTTATGGAGCGGTTCTTCTCGGGGCTGAGGGTTCGATTACCATGGCCGATATACGCCGTGAGAGTCAATCGGGAATATGGGCTGACTGAGGGAGGATCCCCCCTCTCATTTTCTTTATAAAACTAATACTGGTTTACTAGCCGCTCTCTCCCGCTTTGGGCCGCCGACGAGCCCTTTTTTGCCCGAAACGTTTCTATAAAATACAGACGACCCGACTCTAATTAGCCGAACTTACAGTTTTATCACTTGGGTAGGTTATTACCACTCCGTAAGCTTAAGGCACGCGTAAGAATTCGTTTGAAAACAGTCGGGTATCTGTTAACATTCATTGCTCATAATATCAACGTGGGATCGAATTCTGAAAAACCGATACAGTAATTCAAAACTCCGTTTACGACTCGATAAGCATTTTTGTGTACAACATGCAAACAATTCTTAACTAAGACTATAATAATTTTTGTAATATATACAACGTATAATCAACTATAACTTTGATAAGGCGTATTAACATTCTTATAATTTATTCTGACACATATTTTATAGTGTATATCTTAGTTTTACTGGATTAACACTTATCTTCCTAGATGAATAACACGGGCTTAGTAGTTCCACTTTGTACTGACCGATTATTAAAAATAAAGAATCCTCCGTCTGGGCGGAGGAACGGGAATGAAAAATTTCAATATGTGAGCTCTGAGAGTTCGGTCCGGCAAAAAGAAGTGAAGATTTTATTCGTCCAGACATTCAGTAATTAACCGTAAAAGCGCTTTTAGGAGACGGGGCGCTGTAGCGAAACGGTTTGACGAAACCTGTTGCCCTTGGGCGCGCGCTCTCCTAATCGTTTCTTCCTCGAGACAGAGAGTGTATATATGCTCAGAGCGCGGACCCATCACTCGGCGAAAATTCATTCTCTACAAGTGCTCGTACCGGGATTTTTCCCGACGTTTATTCGTGGAGTCACGTTACCGATACGTCTTCGGCAAGTCGGTTGAAGAAACCCGGCCGTAATTCACCTCTCATTGTACCGCCAAATTATTGCGATTGTTGACCTTTTTCGAAGGCCCCGACGCGGCGAATACTTTATTGGAGGTGGAATCAGCTCGGTCCCGGCCGGCGGTCTAATTTCTGCGGACCGTTTAGACCCGGTTTTTTGCTGCCAGTAGACCCCGTAGACGGGGCCTCCGGTTGTGGGGCGGCTGGAATATCGTCGGCATTGTTCGACCGCCGCAGAGCTGTGCGGTGGCCATTACCGGTCCGCCGGGGAATTTGCGGTCAGCGTTACTCGCTAATTATTGCATCACAACGGGCCAATTGAAAGGCCCGGTATTGTCAGCGTGGAACACATTTTCGGATCCTGTTCTCTTTTAAACGCCGGCTCAACGAACTCTTATCTCCATTGAACGTGAGGTAAAAAAATTGGCAGATTTATCGATCGACACGCGTTATTAGGGCTGGCTAAAGTGAAAAGTACACAAGATTAATTCCAACAACCGAAAGGACCATATCAAATCTTTAAAACAAGAAAGTCTTAATTAATGCTACTGTTAACAGTACTGTTAAGGTTTGTTCTCAACCTCACCAGTGGAGAAGGGATAGTAACCCTTTTTCATAACAAAAACTTTCATTTTGAGTGACAGGATGAACACTGGCTCTTATGAATAAATTATGACACATACTGGCCGATTATTAAGTACTTATTTATATTGTCCAATAATAATTTTAATCTTCACCCCCCTCAATGCAATATTTTAATATTAATTCCCTTCCTCTAAAAATAATTCAGAAAGCGATTCAACGAATAGGATTTATCTTTGACGGACAGTAATTGCGCGCACTGTACAATCCTGCAAATATCAACACGCGACAATTCAAGAGTATGTCTATCCATTATCTGAAGTGCGTACATGTCGGCCGATAATAACGTCGTCTCTTTGAAGAAAAGCTTTTCCGTCAGGGAGATTTGTCAATAAACTCTTCAGATTATGCAAGGTTGTTGAGTTAAATTCGAGATCGTTTCCAAAATTCCGCCAATTTGCAAACCGCCGTACTATAATGAACAGCCCTAGTTCCAATATTTTGGTAACTCCATCCCCAACACTTCGTAAGTTGTAAATCACCCCCCACTTGTTGGTCGAATTATTGTTTCAAGTATAATTTTAAATTGGGACTTCTTTACGGTCGGGAGGATCAAGTTCAAAGCCGTGACTGCCCACCACTGTCGCGCCTAGTGTATCAACTGTGAAATAAGCCGTAACATATGGGTTTGTTATAATTTTCATGCGTGTACATTATGGCCGCACTTGTCGTTTATTTCTCGGCATTCACTCGTCCGTTCAGGGCCGCTCTCTGAGTCAGCCTACTAAAAATAAACCCGGTTTGTAAAAATGAAAGTCGCTCTCGCCGTCTCTTTGTTTATCCGACCGATGGCTGCGTTCGCCGTGTGGCGCTAATTTCCCACAGCCACTTCCTCTAACCGTCCTCCCTGCGATAAACTGGAGTCCCTGAGAAAACATAGACTTCGCGTCCAATTTCTCCCGAATGCCTTCCATTAGAACCCGGTGTTCGTTAACTTCCCACTCCCAATAATCGGCGAAGACTTTAATTACGGCCTCCCGATTTGTTGTCGAGTTTATCTGGAAGTTCGAGAGGCTTGCGGCAATCCACTTGAAAGCCCATAACACGGGGCTCGAGTGGAAAGTAAACAAGATCTGTTTAAAATCACTCTGTCAAGGTTCGTTTCTGGTTTATATCTGTATATATTTGGGAATGAGATCGAAGCGGAGGTCTCATGTATCAGACTCGAGGATGAATAAATTTAAACCTAGGCAACGGACAACAATTTTATTACAATTAGTAGACCGTTTTGGGAGAAATTTATTCATTTTATTAGATTTTAGAACGAAAGGAAATTTAGGGCCATATTTCAGTGCCATTATGATGGGACAAATACTACACGATCTTTCTCAATTTGTCCATTAAACTGCTTGAATGTGTCTGACGCGTCACAACTACACGGAGTCGGGTGTATCTTCCTTAATGTCCTGTACAATTGGTATATTTCGAAGGTTGATTGTAATACACACGAAATGATGATTTTAAGGTTCGGGCCAACAGTAAGGTCGGCCCGAGGGGGGAAGGGGGTGGAAATTGAATGTTAGTGAGGTCGCTCGGGACCGATAACAATCGCGTTGCGACGAGCCCAGAATTGGTTACAAGGTAACAACAATATTCTGCGAGCAAGTCGTACGTGAAGGAACGCATTTTTTTCCCCATTAGATGCGCCAACTTTTCATATTGTCTTTTTGCCTTCCAGCTTTTTCCTGTCGGATAAAAGTTGACTTTATTTAAAATATCTGTTTAGCGTGAATTCTGTTCTAACATTTGTAAAATACAATCCGTATTGTCGACAAAATCACCTACGCTCTCTCCAGAGTATTACCCTATCCATGAGTACTGAAAAGTTGCGATTAAACACCCTTCCGATATAATATTTAACTTTTAAACATTTTTATCCTAGGAAAATGTTCACCCATTATTCTACTGGATAATTTTACTACGTTTACTAGTGATGTGTGGAATTTTTCGGAATATTCAATTATCGAAACCATTCAACTATACCACTTGTCTACTATTACAGCAGAATTTAAAATTAGTCTCTATATTGTTAGAGCTGCGACTAAAATGAGCCCCAAAAAATTGCCGTTTGAATTGTCGTCCCACGGATTTGCGCATTCCCGAGCCACGGGATCAGCATATTCACAGCTGTTGACCTTTCTATAATCTTGCTGCTCGATAAAGTCCGGCCTACGCTGCATTCCGTAAATCTGCATTTAAATTTTCCAGGTTATTACTATTATAACACACTAATTACTGGTCTAGTGTCGTGTCCTAATATCATATTCGAGTCTTTTTTTCGATGTATTTTTTCGTTTGCCTTCCTTTAAAACGGGCTTGAAACTTAGAGCGTGTGAACAGTGGGCGAAGTCGACGACAGACATTTGTTATTGCCAGGAAACATTTGTGTCAACTTTCTCACGGTAGCCTCCTTTATTTCCTGTTCCCCCCTGTGTGTCGTTCACCGTCCGATATATCGTTTTCTTCAACCATTTCGAGTCAATTTCTTTTCGGGTCAATTTGTCCAATTTCAGAGCTCTATATTTGTAGATTTCGTATCACAAAACAGGTATTCTAAATTATATATTTGTGTTTCATTGTTATTATTTTCCTATAGATTGATGAATTTGTTAATAGAGTCATTGTTCTGTTTTAATAAGTTATCAATTTTATGAAAAATGTTTCCGAAGTACGATAATATAGCGCATAAACGAATTCATCAATTTATGTAATGTTATTAATTTTAATGTGTCAAAAATTCCGAGATATGTATTATTATTGTTTTCCTCTTTATAATACAATATTTGACTCCATTGGGGACGTAACTGCCCTACTTACATATAATTAATATATTATTAATCCGATAATTATCCGCAGAATACTTTTATAGATATAAAATATATCTTATGTTTAAACAATACTTAACTGCATTACGATATTTTACTAGCAATCATCACATCATTAATTATGTATGACAGGATTTGGCAACAAGTTTATCTATCCACGAATCTGAATCCGTTCTATTTAGTGAATAATTGTTGTATGGTAATTTACGGTCCTCGTCCTTCGGACTTTTCCGAAATCATTAGGGAAACCCAATTCCGTCCATTATGGTATTCGTTATCGGGCGCGCTACGTGCACGGAATGCCCTAGTGAGTGAGTACCTGTCCCTCGGCTGGGTATTACGACCGGCCGGTAGTAAAAGGGGTTTCGCTATTTCCTGCAAAATCAGGTTTCCCAGGTTAAACCCCGCCCCCCTACCCCCCTCCAACCCCGAAGCCGGCACAGAGTCACTCGGTTATTGGCAAACGCATTTGTGTCAACTTTCTCACCGGTAGCCTCTTTTCTTCCGCCCTATCCCGGCCGTTTAAGTTTCGACTTTTACTCGGCGAATTGGCTCCGTTTTGCGGTCGCGCGATTCGTGACTCAGATTCGATATGTCGCACAGGGCATGAATCGTTGTTCCCGTTTCGAGAAACAGGCGACATCGTACGTGCTGAAATAGAAAAGAATTATCCGTATAAACATTTTTAATGCGCGTTATTATATCAATCACCTACAGTTTCCTATACCATATTATTTTTAAATGATTTATTACACCAGACCTGTAGCTTGTGTTGCAGTTAGTGAAAAAGCCAGAGAATTTTGTTATTTTAGGCCCAGGTCCATTCGTAGTCGGTGAATTTGAATGCTTGAATAAATTACCGAAACTTTATTGTGCGTTCTGGGTGATCTATTTTTTTCCTAGTTTTTTTATCTGTAAGATGTTCGCTAATGGGTTAGTCTTTCTGGTGGTCTTTAATTTGGAGAATGACAGCAATATTGCTGTGATTTCGAAAAAATCCCACCGTCAGTCTCAACTGGTTAGGCCGAGAGCGAAACTAGATGTGAGTCATGTCGTCGAGTTTTGAGTTAGATGTCATAGAGAGCGACGAGCGAGTCTGAAATCTCGTGGATCTTTCCAGGATTTATTGTCGGCGATCGTTCCAACTGCAATTTACTGCACCTGAGATTTATATCCGCGGACGGAGCAATTAACCGTGTAGAAAGTATTGACCTTATTTCCTACTTGCCGAGGCGGGGTCCGCTTTACGACTACCTCCCGAGTACGAGCTCCTCACCGCCGTCCCCAACCGTTCTCACAGCCGTATTTCATCCCGAGTTTTAGATTAATTTAATAAGCGTTACGTGGACTGTTTAAAAAAAATGTTTTCCTTTTAAGCCCAATTGTTCGCCGGGATGGTTTACGGCTTCTCAAGTGGTTTCGAACCGACCGGTATAATTCAATACCCGACTAAACGGCCGGGAGTTCGATTATGGGGTCCGGGGTCGTAAATTCACTTTATGCCTGGTAAACGTTAACGCCAGCGTTATTTTGTTTACACGGGGGTTCCAGCGGTGGTCACGAACCTCCGGATTGTGTGAAGTTTATAGTTGAATAAGCCTTGCTTTCAAATCAGAAAATCCTTCGATCTGGCATTGGATATGCACTATTACTGAACGTGAGATGCTGGTGCAATCATTAAATCGCCGCCTACAATTAAAAATGAGAGCCGTGAAGTGAAAACAGTATTCGGGACATTGGATGAAAATTATGCCATATTTTATTATATGTGACTCTACACTGGAGCAGTTTCAGCTTTTCACCAGTAACAGTGCAGAATTTTGCTATGTCCTATGAGACAGTTTGTAGTTATTTTCAAATTATAATGCATGTTATTGGATAGCTACCGATACAAAGACTCTGTAGACGTCACGTACGGCGGTAGAAATTTCTGCATCGGTACGAACTCTACCGGAGCGAATGTGTCGGGACGTTCTACGAGAAGTAGTACGACTCTCTCTCCGCCGCCAATCCGGGCTTCTGGAGTTTGCCAAAAGTGACTTTTCTCGGCCGACAGCCTCGGCGAAGCCGAAGGGACGCTACGCATGACGATTGATCTGGGTCAGTCGGCGCTTCTGGTACCCCTCCTCCCCTCCTCCGGACCTCATCCATAGCCGTAATAACGCTGCCCGCTCGCTCCTCCAGAGACGTCTGAGTCCGTGCCGAATCGCCCGGCCAAGAAATCCCACTTCCCGGCCCTGTTCCCTCAGTCGCCCCTACAACCAACAAAACCGTACCGTCCCCGCTTCCATTCGGACCGAAGCGAAATATTTCCCCCTCATCATTGAACAATAACGTTGCGACAACATTCTGAATTGCCTTGAGCAACATTCGCGGTTTAATATACACCGTCGAATGTTTAAAATTGAAATACGAGTGGCAATTAAATGACCGCTGTTCGGAACATTTTCGAAATTTCTTTTAGTATCACTCAATGATAAACGCGGCCCACACCCACTTGTTCATGACAATTCTTCAACTCCTCGAATTTAATTACATTTCCTATTCTACCTTCTCAGTAAAACGCAGAATCATCAATTTGTTGTTTTATATATTTATTTATTGATAAAAGTCCTTCATTTAACTGCCCTAAAATATCCCTTACCGTTTTCAATGAATAAAGTGATAAAATAGTTACATTATTTATTATTTATTAATTCTCTGTTTCTCTAGGACGTCATAGAATTTTCGCCTGACACATTGCAGGTGTTCTCGATAATGAAATATATCGATAAATCTACCTTTTAGGTATTTAGGTATCGAATCAGGTATTGCGGTGGCTCTTCCGAGTTCGAGGTTTTGTACAAGGACGGCGCTGCTAAAGAGGGTTACCATATCTGGATTTCGGTACTCGTACTTGGCCTGCTGCCACGGTTCCTTCTCTTTCCCACATCTTCGTTAAGCTGGGAGTCCGCAACCCGGATCACCCTTACCGCATTCAATAAGTTCGGGGCCGGATATTCACGCGCGACGAATTTGTCTGCCTTCTATCAGCTATCTCGGGAGAAATATGATTCTGTACTGTATCGTTCCGGATTTTGAGTAGATTTTATCCTATGCTTATTCCAGAATGATCGATTTCTGAAAACAGCTGGAAATATTTTCAAAGAATATTCGAATCGATCAGATAATTGGGAAGGATCGGCTGAAGGGTTAATTGGGCCGTGTTTTTGCCAGGAGCGGTGTCTGGCTGAGAGAGGCTTAGCCTGGGCCGACCGCTGGCTCGGCTCTCAGTTCTGGGAAGTTTGGACGGCGCCCTCACTCCACTTCGTATTCAGTCCCTCCGCTTTCCGGGTTCAACTGCCAAATGTCCCAGTAGTCCTCTCTGGGAAACCGACGGATGGTGTTCTCGGTCGACTAGGAAACAGCCTGTGTGTATGTGACCTCTCAGTCGGGCTTTGTGTTTTCAATCTAACACTATTGGTCATCATTTCGGGTATTTCATCGATTTTTAACTGTGACATTTCGGACGAAATGTAAGATTTACAGCCATTATTTTGTAAAAATAATATTCATTCGTTTAAACTATCAATATACTTGATTAATACTTTCAATTTGTATTGAAAGACCGCGCCAAATGTTGATATTTTAATAACAAACGAATGAATTTGGGAGCTCGAATGTTCGACATGCTTTGTGGCAAAAACACGCTCGGTGTCCATTTGTTCTCGTTTCTTAATTTTCTAACGTTCGCCGAACGGTCAGTTCTTCAGAAGCGAAAGCCCGGCTCGAATTTCGACCACACTTTCTCTGTTCGCGTTCATTTGACCTAAATTCGAGGCGCGGTCTTCCAAAATAATTTCGGGGAGATAACGCCACGTTGGAGTTAAATAATTAAGTGCCCGAACAATGGAAAACTGTGTTCTCCCCGCGCTAATAACTCCTCAGCATATCGAGTACAATTAATCTTCAGTAATGGGTGGTTCTTTCCCTATGAGCAAGTATATAATGTTGTACGTATTTTTAATATACAGCCTTGTTTATACCTTTCATGGTTTCGTTGAAACGTATAATGTTAATCCACGTAATAACGCATGAGGCTAATGAACTTCTCCTCATATCTGAAGAAAATATTTGCCAGGAATAGTTATCGAGCCGAATTCCAAAACAATATGACCTTCGAAGCTTATCGATGTATAAATACACAAGGGTTCTTAGGTATTCCTTGGCCACGTCTTGCGATCTATAACGTATAGAAGGAACCGTATTTTTCACTTGAAAATTCTGAAAAACACTTGAAACAGATGGGCCGAACAAATTATGCTCTTGTTCAAGGATAACACAACAAATGGGTTAATATTTGCAACTTAATTCGTCTAAGGGTTATCAGTTATAACTGGTGCGTGGAGCCAACTTCGGATTATGATCAGGAGCATTTTATTCATCGCCTCCCGATTGTGTAAATTACTCGTTAATTGGGAATTATTAAAAACATATTTCTGTTCCGTCTGGCCCCCTGGGTTAGGGGGCCGAGGCCAGATTTAGCTGCCGCTACAGAGATAACACTATCAGTTCATTTCCGGCTTATCTAAAACGTTAAAAATACATCAGCGTTATTAATTTGTTTCCTACTGAGCTTCAACGTTTTGAATTCTGTATTCCGTTGTAAGGATTCGTAGAATGTTTTCCTCATATTGATGGCTGAAGTTATTAACTATGAAAAATGTGTATTAAATTTTACTGTCCGAGAATACCGACCGTACTTCAGGCCTGCGAGAGTTATACATTTTTATTTTTTAGTAAACCAACCCATCAAAACCATAGATTGAATGCAGTTTATATTAATACAACCTAAGGCTTTCATATTATCTTTAGCTTGCAACAGAAAATCGTACAGTAAAGAGTACTATAAACATTGATTACATTTTTGTATGCATGCTTAGACTCTTATGAATACCATATAAAGTGAATTCCAGAAATATCACCGTAATATAGTCCTTTTACCTGGCTCCATTCACGATCATTTATTTTTATGGAAGACCCATTAACATTTAACCAAATTTGGTGCCTTCGCCAGAAATATATTTCTTTTTGAATAAGCTTAATTTAAGTATTTGTATTCGCTTACGAGCTCGACGAGTTTATTTTGAAACGGACCTAATGGCCGAACTTTACATCATCCAGTTACCCCTGGATGTTTACATCGCGGATGGTGCGTTGCGTACACCGACTTAGTATGAAACTGGTATTAGTTACAAGATTGGAACTATTAAAAATAAAGTGTTTTTTTGTCATCCCTTTTCGACCACGTTGTATACTCACGGCCGCGTACTCCGCGTTGTGCGGGTCCGAATAAACGTTAAAAAAAAACGAACAAAAAAAATGAAACAAAGGACGGATCGTCGGTCTGTTGGACACCTGTCGGACGGAAACAGGAAATGCCGCCGGTCAGCGCGAGGGGAATAATCATGACCAGGGGGGCCCACAATACACGGAGCTGTGTGCGGTAACCGCACACTAATTATCCCCGGAGGGGGGCAGGCTCCGGACCTAGGTTGTCCCCTCGCAAACCCCAATTCGCCCACTCCGAGTCACTACTGTGTTCCCATTTACTCGTTCCTATATATATTTTACTATTCCTGACATCCGTGTCCCTCACTTACATTCTACTATCCCAACTGTGCTTACATTCACGGCAATATTTATCTTATTAATGATAATAATTTCCAACATTTAAGCTACCGAATTCGCGATATCAATAGAATTTCCTGCAATTACTAGAGACTTTTCCACGAACCCAAATATTATATGCTAATCATATCCATTACAAATATAATTTCATAATTACTATAGCAACTTGTGTTTTGTCAAAGATTGTACGGATGTATAGAATGTGTATTTAATTGAAGGCTATTTTAATGTCGCAATTCAGAAAATTGTTTCCGAAATTTTTTTGCATTTTTATTGAACGCTAGAAAAGAATTATTCTTTCGGGTATGAAAATAATAATAGCCAGGTGAACGCATAAATATTATACGGTGTTTTTCTGACGTTATTCATGTGTTCTAGAATTGCAGTTCGCATTGAATGTGGGTCGAATCGTGTGGACTCCGTATCACACGCGAGATCAGGGGCTAGATCAGGGGGTAGATAATTTTTTTTTTCAGGGACGTATTTTAACCCTTTATATTTAAATTGGGGGAATTGTTTCATTTTTATTTCTCGGCTGATGAAATCGTAGACGTGAAAAAATAAAAAATATATTAGGATTTTACACCATTCAAACAATGCGACACACTTTAGGTGACTTTACATTATTTCGTATATAACTTTATTTTTATGATTGATAGCGCGATTCAATTAAAGATAGAATTTCATACTATTTAGTATCGAATCGCACTAGATAATCGTTATCATTTCACTCTTGGTTTACGAACCCTGTGGGGTTTTATTTTGGAGGGTTCACAGGTCGGAAAATCTATTTTCTCTGTCTCCTCGTTTATCTCCTTGAAGGAGGAGTTCAAGGCTCGTCGGTCGGTTGAACCGGTGACTCCCCCGGGTCTAATGGATTGCAGCGTTTTAACCCCGCCTTCATTCCTAACGGTGGATTTACGAGTAGACCTTATGGGGGTCCGCCTGCCGACCCGAAGTAGGCCTTTCACCGCCTGCGACTACCTGCCTGCGAATAATTACGCCCGTTCAGTTTTTGAAATATTATTTATCGTCCCGCAGAGTGAAAGCACGTCGTCGTCGTCGTCGTCGTTGTTGTTTTACCGAAGCCAAAAGAAGTAGTAGTATTTTTTCGTCACTTTCACCTTTCCGAAAAATTCACGGGTTTGGGTCCCGACAAGAGGGGCCAGACTTTGTCCACGGCCCACTTTCTTTAACCGCCCTTATGTACGTAAGCCAATAAAATACAATTATTCATCAGTATCTCCTTATATAATCGATTGTCATATTTGATAAAAATTCCTTCATTACCTGGCGTCATAGTTTTAAATAGGCTCGCGAAAATGTCAAGATTTAAATATTAAACGCCTATGGTTCTAACTATAAGTCGGAATGGGTCTGGAGATATGTCATGCGATGACGGAGCCCTTAAATTCGCATTAAATAATTGCAGGTTTCAACAATCTAACGCTGGCGGGTCTGGCCTCCCACTTGCATTGTTCCGCCGGACCGAGAAATATCCTATTAATGTGGTTATGCTTTAAGGCGTTGCGCATATTTATATGGCGCGCCCGTTTATAAATACTGATTTAATATCGCGGTAACAAACCGCAATTAAGTCAATTAATTAATCCGGTGGATCAAAGACTACTACGCAGGATTTATAAGTTATATGAAAGAAACGCTGTATCATGATTCATGGGTATAGGATGAAGTTGGTAGGTGTAATTTTGATTGAAGAGTATTATCTCCAGCAGTATAGTCCGAGAGTTGACCGATTTAGATCGAAATAGAACTTTTTCTAACCAAACACAACTTTGGGTCATTCCGAAAGAGAGCGCCGCCAGTGTAAACACAAGAAGAAATTACAGTAATCTCGTTTCACCCAGATCGGTGTTTACGAACCGGTTTCCATTCCCGTCGTATTTAGGAGGACGGCTGGCGTAAATTGGTTTCGCCATTAAAGAAAACGGCGGATTTCGTGTTCGCTTCCACGGGTATATATATAACGGGAACGTATTTCGGGAGCTTTTTTCTCTGTTCTGCCCTCGTAAAATATTTCCCGCGAAATTTGGATATTAGGAGGGAAAAAATGAATCGGGGGAGCGCTTTGAATTAAGGGCGAACACCGTACTCTAGGTCAACCGTTAGAATACATTGCTAGCCTAGTGGGCGTGACTTCGATATCCTCGTAATGGCCATTAAGTACGGCATCGCAGGCCATTAAACTGTTCAATTATAGCCTTAGGGCTTCGGCCTGGCTTAGATTTGGAGGAAGTTTTAAATTTTAATATGTCAATTAACATCAATGGCGATTTGCGATTTGGTTCAGTTGTTGTCCCAGGGCAAACACGCCTTCTCTGTAACCGAACTGCGCCTATAGAATTCGCGACGAACGCTCCAGAGAAGCGCGGGATTTTGTGATTTTTTCGCATCGGCTCTCGATTGACGTGGGCGTCGCGTTTAATTAGCGTTGCACAAATCACGAATTTACCGCTGGTTGCGGGAATACCGAGTGGGCGACTAAGGCGCCCACCGATACCCCCCCGAAGTTCATTGCTCTCTCTCACCATTTCACTCGCACTTATTCCTTTCTCGTCCTTCTCCTGTCCTCTTTCAACTTCCGGCAGCCGGAACTGGTCACCGACTGTCAATACAGCTCGGGTACGCGTTTTTGAAAACCATAAATACGAATAACAACCTTAATGGAGGTGAGAATCGGAGTCTTCGCGCCGCTATGGCACTAAGCCAAGCCCACTATTTTTATGACCCTTATTCATCTATTCATCACCTATTATAATTAGTGGAGTAGGACTTTTTTAGCCGTCCAAGATACTATCCTTGTAATAATATTATGAATGAGTGGAGTACCAGAAAGAAAAACTGAGTCGGAATAAATTTCAAATTACAATTTTTATGGCCAGGAAACTAATTCAGGAATCGGTAAAGATAAGGTGTAATAGGAGACGGACACCTGTTTACTTTCACCCGGGTCGTGTGGTGACCTTTAGCCGCCGAGCCGCTGGCCCCGATAATCTTCACCGCCGCCGATTCCTCTTTCTCTTCTCAAACCGTGATCAAGCCGGCCGCCAGTGTCCTCAGTCTGGAGCCGGACCGCCTCAATGAAGGAACAAGGACTCGACAAGACTTGCGGCTCCCGTAAACGGAGAGTTTCCGTAAAGCGTGCGCTTGAAAATACTCATTTCGGCCGTCTCATGCACAAAATATAACGCTATTCAAAATTGTAGGTTCTGTTCTCATCGACGGTTATTGATAACACCAAGAAATAACATAAACCAGGATACTGTAGGTTCGTGATGTTTCTGTCTCCTCTCGCTGGTTTGGTCTTTTGCTAGACCGGTTTCGGCTGCAATAGCAAAAGACCAAACCAGCGAGGGGAGACAGAAACATCACGAACCTACAGTATTCCAACCCCTCGCAGACCACAAAACAGGTATATCAAATAAACCGGGCTCTTTATCTTAATACGGAAAGGATTAGTTCAATATTTTTCTTACCTTGTATTAGTTTTGCACATTGTTTTTATCTGTATTCAGACTCCTCTGTTTGTTTTAAGTTAAAGCATTTATATCGGTTTAAATAAATATGTTACGTTTTAATTGCGAATCCCTTTTGTCGACAATGTCGCTCATTATAAGACGATCAACGGTGGAAAGGCGGACCGGTTCAATAAAATTTTATTTTTGGTTGAAGCTTATGCAACAGAAATCGAAGAAAAATCCACAAATCTTCCAAAATTCGAACACTATTTGGGTCCATTAATCACACATGATTCATATATCTGGATGGACTAGTTGGGGTCTTCCGCCTTGCTAATGGGGAAGAGTAAGTTTTCTCGCTAAGCGCTCTACTCCACAGTCTTAACTATTTAAGAGCCGTTGGTCGATTTAATTAGAATTGTTATACAATAAATTTTGTATGAAATTGTTTATAATTATGTGCCAGATGAAACTGAAATCGGAGGAGGATTGTGACCGTGAATAGGAGCCGTACAGCGGCGGGGTCTCGGATCACGGCGCTCCCGATGTTAAATGTAACTCTGCCCCATCCCAATGTTACGTCAACTCGATTGCGCATTGACGGGCCGTCTCGGAAATTAAAATTTCAGTCGCATGCTCAGAATGTCTATCTTCTTTTCTCACATCCGCTGATTTGGCGAGGATTTCGTAAGAACAACGAAATGCCTATTGGATTCGTTGTCCCGATTAATTTGATCGAACGGAAGTACATTTTTCCGAGACGAGGATTAGAGATAGCAAATCCCAAATAATAGATACGACAATCCAATATGTACACGATTGGTAGTCTGCGTGTATTGTCGAGGTCGGAACACAATATCGTGTCAGGTCAAATCGGAATGTATTCAGTTGAGAGACGGGAAAATGAGATTTGCTCGGATTCGTCCAACCCAGGAAATCGAAGCTAAGCAGATCCGTTTCGAAAGCGAGGCTTCACTTAAAACCTTTTTAACTACAGCGAAGCCCGATTAGTTTGAAGTAGACATTGTTGTAATCCACACCGGTCAGTTGAGTGCTGCATTGCCGAAGGTTTGTTTTATAGTTCTTTATTCTGTTTTGCCAAGGAAGCAGTATTCCTTGATTCGTTTCTGATAATTTGATTGTAATTACATTTAAAATAGATTACCTTGCTATCAACAATTTTTTTAAATTTATATAAATCCCCAATATAAACGAAACACTTGTTAAACCATCAAAACATCGGAAAGACTGGTTAGTAAATGCAATAGAAGTGTGGAAGGCAAACTACTAATGAGTAATTAAGTTGTAACTCAGCTTTAAACTCAATACTATGTTAATTTATGATAATCTCTTTATTCTTTTATTGTTTGAGTTGGAACTCATAATTTAATTATTTGGAATGGAAACAATGAAAGGATTTCCTTTGTTTACGAGTGATTTAAATGCAGTCACTATTATGGAATAAGAATGGTGCAATAATTGGGTCGGTTAAATTGAGTTTGTTATTATTACATCAGGAGAGAATAATACCGTAGTCGTTCTTAGGGAAGTCGGGAGAGCTATTTGAATGATAACTATACTTCACAGTAATATATTCAATCAGGACTTCATTTTCGAAACACAGACCTTTCTTTTAGACCCGAAGATCAATCGAAAGTTCCTGTTATTAAATTATTCCTTATTGTATACCTCGAAATAATATTTGATTATTTCCGATAAAATGGAACCGTGTTTGTAGTTCTAATAGGGGTACTTAAAATTCTTAGGCTAGGTATTTGTGACCAACCAATATTTGACTGTGTACTCTTGTTTACTTATTGTAGATTACGGGGGGATTTTGTCAGACAACTCTAGGAAGGGACCTGGTACCGGAATGACCGCCGATAAGAAAATATTATCGAGTTCGTCTGCTGGAATGGTTCAAGATTACTTGACCTTTCCGTTGCGGTTTATTCGTTTCTAATACTTACTCTCCTTACATAAGAAATTTAAAACATGCGAGATATATTTCGAATTTATAACATTATAATCGCATTTCGGTGAATTCCTAAAATATATAAATTTTTGATACGTTTATTATTTGTGAGAACAACGTAAAGTGATACCGTAAAGGGAAAAAGACTGGTTTGTAGCCCTTATTACGGAGCAGAAAGAAATGAATGTACTATCAGTAAACCGGTCGCGTCATGGGAGAATAGTGTTTACGAATCGTTCGAGGTACTCAGATTACACGGTCGTAATTAAATATTTCCATAGTTCTTTCCCGTGGAGTAATAACAATCCTTCTGGTCGGATATTTATGAAGATGAACGGTCGTCCGTTACCCCGTGGGCAATTACCATTCGAAGGGGGTCCTATCGGACCCGGCATTAAACGGCTGACGCATGGGAGGCCGACGTTAATTGTGACGCCCGGTTGAATAATTGCGACGGGGTAAGCAGAGAGAGAGAGAGAGAGAGAGAGAGATATGGAGTCGGAGGGAGGGCGAGAGAGAGAGAGAGATATAGAGAGAGGTGAGAATAATAGTGACTAGTTGAATTTCACGGCTGCCAAGCCTTTGGTGGCACGCGGGGTGCATTACACAGGTTGCGTCATGTCCCCTTCCTCCCTCTCTATTCAGAGCCGTTCTTCTGGAGCGCACGCGGGGCACACGCACAAAAAAAGACCCGGGCCATTGTAACGAACTTACGCTATATTTTGTGTGAGTGTGTGCGTGAACTTTCCCCTCGTGTTCGGCCGGTAATTTTTATTGTCCATTGTCTGTCGATCGGCCCCCCCCCCACGGACGAGACCGACTCCTTTATAGTATTTTCTAGGTGTCGTTCGTGATGAAATTTCGGTGCCGCCGTCGTCTTGGGCAATGGCCGTCCCTTCGATTTGTCCACGGACGGCGTTCCGACGACGGCGTTCAATCAATCCGTATCGAAAACCGTTAATGACGGGCCATATTTTCGATAGAGGGTACATTACAATATCATCGATGTTATCGCTGTTATCTTAGCTGCGTACTATTGACAGCCGAATTCCGCTACAGAAAACAAATCGGTGTAGTAACGGGCCTATTTCTAAACGCCAGGTGTCAAAACACAATCGTCGGCGAATTGAATACAGGGCGAAGGCGACTCGAACCAATTTGCTTTGCTAATACCTTTCGCTCGGTCACGTCGCGGATATTTCGTTTTGAACTCCATTCCTCGCGCCTCTGAATTACATATTGCTTTTTATGGAAACGGGTAGAAAGTAACAGTTCGTGTCCCCCTCGGATTGTTTCGAAGCTGTCCTTCGGCTCTGAAGCCTAATTGACCTTTGCCTTCGGTGAAGCAACAGCTCACCCCGAATTCCGTATACCTGTAAGCGAATGACTTTCGAGTCTCTTTAATTAGAATTAGCGTGCCACTTCTAATTAGAATTAATTGGCGTTCAATTTTCTACATTGTTTCTTAAGTAGTTGCGGTTTTTATTATACTGCTCTTGGAGTCACGTCGAATTCTGCCATTTTTTCCCCGCGATAATTAGTGAACCAATTTTTTTTTGTTTAAGGTTACACACAATACTGGATAAGTGAAATACTTTTATTATAATTTATTATTAACCATAATGTTCGTCGTTTTTTTCTGATTGTATTCAAAAGTCGCTGATTAGGAAGAATACACTCAAATCCGGAGTCGGTAAGTGGGATAAACATGAATCGGGGACAAACGATTCCCCGAGGACAATTATAAAAGTCGGTTCTCTCTCCTCTAGCGCTCGGCATTCGTTTTTTACGTTTCACATCTGTTAAATAAAATTCCTGAACGGAGCGGAAACTTCTTAACCCCGGCCAGTTCCTTCTATTTTTTGCCACGAATCCCGCCCGGCTTCGGCCTAGAGCTGTAGCGGCGCCTTTCCGAGGCATAATGAGCCCGCGGTTTTAAAAGTCGAACTCCCATCGCATTTAAATACCTGCTGAAACACGGTAACAGAAATTAAATTATAGCGCCCAGCGGGAAATTCGCCGGAGAAATCCTAGTCTCAGAGTTGGGTCCTGAATTATTTCAGTGGCATTTCACTTTATTATCAGTGCGGTTGGGAATATTTAATAGCGTGACTCGTTTAGCCCCCCCCCCCCAAGGCACATAATAGGCTTTATGCTGCCTATTAATAATATATTCTAAGATATAGCATTTGTTTGCATTCCTGAATTTAAGAATTATACCAACATTATGTCCCTGAGATAAAAAAAAAGCAGCAGCGGCTGTACCTTTGTCGGATCATCTCGCATAAATATTTTTGGGGAGTTTATTATAGGAATGGTATTAGGTATACGATATCGCCTAACATTTGTTACGTCCCCCATCTCTAGGAATTTCTAACTGACACTTCGCCATAATTTTTGCCGCTTAATACTTCAGTAAATAGGAGAAGGGGACGACTGAGGATTACTACTCCTGTCTTATTCATCTATGTAAAGCTATCTTACCTGTTTGAATTAGTTGTTTTCAGCATTCAGTGGTTATAAAATGTAATACTATTCGGTTATTGAGCCTGATATTTTTTCCAATCTGATTTATCCTCGTCTGTAGCACGCGCACGTCATCACCCTATTGAATATCGATATTACGAAACCGATTACAGGGCGGAATTGTAAAGCGTTTTCGCTGGGCGTATCGGGAGTTTGGAAGAGGGGCAGCCGACAATGGCGACAATGAGCTTCGATCCATTGTGCCCTCCGTCGACCGTCCATCGTTCGGGATTATACGCCGCCTCTATGTACTGTACTCTTTTACATCATCCCTTCTGTCAGGCGACCGGTCACGTGGGCCCTGTCCTACACCTTCCTACGCATACGAATTTACAGTTAGGCGTCTCTTTGCTCTCGCTCCCCGCCGTCGGTTCTCATTCCGTCCGAGTATAATAAGAGGAGGCCTACCGACAGTGATTCCAGCCGGAGTACGCCGGGTTATGTCTTGCCGGAAGCTTGTCTTCTATCTCTAGGTTACTCGATTTGTAAATGAAAGAACTTATAAATCTTAAGCAAACATGACCTGATTATGTTTTTTATTATGCAACCAAATAGTTAATTACAGGATATAACGCAGCCTGTTGTTAAACATCTTCGAAAGACTTCGGACTTGATATTATATACTGTCAGTACCAAGTTTAAAGCAGTGAATTAAAAAACCGTTTTTCAGTAAATTAGGGGGTTACCGACTGTATGAACGCTAATAAACGAAGGGCTATATAAAAGACATGTCTGTTTGTAACCATTCGTCAATAGTTCAGTCATTAATGTGAACAATCTCATATTAGGGACCCAAACTATGAGTTATTGATACTAATTAACTCAACGCTGAAACATTAGGAAAAGTTAATCTGAGCCATAATCGTATAAAAAAAATAAATGCGTTCCGATTAGTAAAAATGTTTTAAGGTCTCGTGTGTTCGATTTGAATCGGAGGAAATTATAAACTTGTTTTTTTCTCTGTAGTCCTGTTGCCTGCGCTCCTCCCTGTTTAAACCGGGGTCTATAGCGGGGTAGGGCCGCGAATCTGCAGCTCCACCACCGGGGGCTTATCGGTCCATCCACTTTATCAGACTATCGTCTTTCACGCTCAGCTGGGCCTGACTCTGTCCGACGCGTGACCCGACTACGCCGCTCTGCGTTATCTGAGGTCGCCCCACCTGAGCTCGTGCAAGAAAAAAGAAAAGGATAAATAATTCTGCGTCCGCGGCATACGAAAAAGCCGTTGCCCAGGCGGGCGGATGGGTTCTTAATCTTGAGCGCTACGCCTCTTTTTAATTTTTGGGCCGAGGACCTCTCTCCCCTATGTCTTATCTGTACATTCCGACTAATGTTGTACGGTACAAATAAACAACGGTGATATGCGGGAGCCGTATCTCGAAAGCGTTAAATATTCAGCCCGCCCGTAAAGGACCGTGGCGTCGGTCCATTAAGTCCGGTGTACTGCTACGGGAGAACGGCATTTCTTGTAAATCCGCGCTCGTTAGTCGAAATATATCCCGTGGATTCCAGTGGAACTACGCGTCCCCCAATGGACGGGCTCCAAAGTACCGTGCTCCCGCCGCGAAACTAATTTCGGCTCGTAGGAATTTCTTTACGTTCGGCGTTTTCACGCCGGACGAGTTATCAGAGCTACATTGTAAACCGCGCTTCTGAATCAACAATATTAAACGCCTCCTGCCCCGTGTAAACGATAATATTATTCCAAACATAATTCCGGTCGTAAGCGTTCATTTACAGATAAATTGACGAGCGTTAAAAATAATATATACCCTGACGTAAAGAGCCTTTTCGTTCGTGTCTTAGGCATTTCTTAATGTTTAACCACGCAGTTGGGCATTAAATTCTAAGATTTAACGTCCGGACTGAGCTTGTTATGAAGTAAACGGTTTATTATTCGACGGTGAATGATTATGTATATGCATTTGGCTGTCTGTCTTTTACCGTCTCGCGTATGCGTATATTCGCTTTTAATATACATACAGCGTATTTGGCGCTATTAGGGCCCGACGAGTGCCCGCTTATTTACTCGTCGAGGGCGGAGTTGTTGTGTGTGGGGCTTGAGAATAAAGCTCGGCGTGCCCTCGGCCGGCCGTGTACTCTCGTGTGTCTGCTGCCATTGAGCTCTCTTTTCTATTTAGTTCTCCCGATGATTTGCAGTGCGTTGAACTCGCGGCTCGAACCCAGCTCCGCCTTTATGATATCCGACCGGTTGTCTTTTGCCGCCCCCGACCCCATATTACAATTGACAAGCTTTCGGCCTACCTACTTTACAGACATATGGCCTCAAGTCCAATCTTCAGTAGATTCGGATTTGTAGAAAGAGATAATCTTTTTTAAAATCATTTTTAATGGAACTTACAAAACGAATTTCAGTGTACTTTTGTTATAAAAACAGGTCGATTCCTAGGCATATACGGAAACGCTATTTTATATTGAAGCAAAATGTTAGTTTCTCAATATTATTTACAATGCAAATGTTTCTGTTAGAATTAAATGACTACTACCCTCACCCTCGAATGGTATGGCGTCCGCGGGAGGTCAAACTTTAAAACTGCAATACCATTATCATTTATAAAATTCGGAGAAATATAAAAACGTAAATGGATAGAATTGGAAGTTAAACTATCGCAACTGCTGCTTGGTCAACGTCTTCAAGTATAATTTGAGAAGGAAGAGTTGTGACTAGTGGATTAAAACTTGCATAATAATCTCCCAGTTTTTAAAGTATCATTACTCCCTCCGCTGAGCAAGTAGGTCATTTTTTCCGTCGTCATCTTCCACGAACGTGTTCCTTTCACGCGGAAAATCTTCTTTTGATTAGATTCAACTTTTTTGAAACTCACTTTCATGCTGATACCCGTAGGCATTTTTCTGCCAATTCTTATCGCTCATATTGCGTTGACGAATGGAATCGTGTAACTCATTTATTTATAATGTTGTCGGACAAAGCAGCTGTTTTAATGATTATATTCTCGCCGTTCATTTGGCCCTTATGCAATACGGCCAAGTAATGCCGACAGTATTTCAGCCTCGGCTAAGTAACGCGTCGCGTTCGTTTGAATATGGACGGTTTGCCAATCGCGAATCCTTGGGGGGCCCGCATGAAATGGAAAGCTCCGTCCCCCCCTCCCGCTGTGGGGTTTTAGGTGAAGATGGCACCCCCGGTGAGAGTGAGGTCACTCGAGGTTGGCATTTAGCCCGCGTTAGATTCAGCCACGGCGATCGGGAGGGAGCGAGAGGCGGCGAGACGGAGTGTGCCTCGAAGAGAGAGACAGAGGGAGAGAGAGAAAGAGAGAGAGAGAGAGAAAGAGAGAGAGAGAGAGAGAGAGAGAGAGAGAGATATGGAGGGAGAGAGCGTGTAGTGTTGGGTAACGGTATGCACGGGGCCCGCCGCATCCTTGGCTCGGTCGGCACCTTACGGTCTACCCTAACCCCCGCAAAACCAAATTTTGCCCACTTTTATATGAATGGTTTTGGGGTGGGAAAAGTCACTGGAAGGAGGGAAAATTTTGGCTCGTGTTGAAGAGGGATAGCTGATTTGAAAGTGCAAGGAATTGGAACTCATTCCACCCTCGGTCTCTACTCACTGATAGAAGTCTATGAAAGACTAGCTTCTGTTTGTAGCCAGAATATCATCAGAATCGGAAAACATCAGAAGTTTGTTACCAACCAACTTATTTCTGTAGTTGAGCTGCTCTCTGTCGAATATCTGCTACTTTTCATGACTAAACATTTCTACTCTGGCGTAGGAATTGATAAACTTCTTGAAGGTACATTTTTACGACGGGTACAAACTTAAAATAAAATTATAAACGGTAGGAATCATCCCCGCGAATTAGAAAATCAAGAATAATAAACACCAAGTACACTGCTGGGATTGTGGCCAAGAGGAAGTGATGCTGACGCTCACCACACGGCTCTAATAAAACGAACGCCTTGATATGCCTTGATTTTTAAATTGGCGCGTCAAGCCGTAGCAATTTTATCAACACAATCGCCATATAAAGGTATTTTCGTTCGTGACAACGCGCCCACTTTTATCTTCTCAATCATTCTGAAGTCATCTCAAGACTTTCCCAACGTCTGCCGGCTTCACAATATTCGTGACATAACATTCTAAAACGTTGGCGTTCATTCAGCATAAAGTATGGCAATTTTTTCTCGGCACTTTTGCGGCTTTTCGTCTTATTTTTGTTGAAAACTAACTTATGGTAATCGTATTTTATAATCGATGTATTCCGTTATAAATATCGATTGATTAAATGTAAGTCTTGCAAAACACATTACGCAGTAGTTGGAAACGTTCTAATTGCATGTAGTGTAGAATAAAATTGAATCGATCACTTTTTATTATTAAAATATATTTGGTTGTATTTACTTTACCGTTTGGCTGTAAGAACGCCTATGTTATATTAATGGTTATGTACAAGGAATGAGTTATAAATCATCTTAAATAATTCATGGTGGCTGCATCGAGTGAGTGGGACGCTCAAAGTGATTAGATCACTGGGAGAAGATAGCCGACTATTTGACGTGGGTGGATGAGCGGGCCTCCTGATTGCAGGCCTTCGAGTACGCCTTCGTGTATCCGTCTGCGCCGTTATCCTGCACCAGTTTATATACCGAACTCCCCCGCGCCGATATCATCATACCAGACGCCCTGAGCCGGTTACCCTGTTGTTTCGCCCGGCACTCAGTTCCGTCCTCGCGTCGATCTGGGCAATTGCGCGTAAAGGAATTATTTTTTTTTCCACCGTCCGAGTTCTCCGAGCGCGCTGGCTCGAAAGCTATTCAGGATTTTGCCCAACGCGTTTGATTACTGTGCGACAATTACTCGGCGCTGTATTCTTTGCGTCGGTGGCGGAAAGGATGAGGCGCGCATAATGCCCAGTGAAAGGTATCGACCATAAAGGTTGTGCAAGTTCCAAGCAGTTTGCCACTTTCGGCATTTCCTTGTCTCAAGTCATGATAAAAGTGAAACGAAATTAGCTTTATAACAACAAATTTCTAACCTCGCTATGAAATATTTATGAAATTATGAAAATCATGACAGGTACCCTGATAAATATCCTTCAATCGTTTATTATTGCAGTACATGACAAATATGCTATAATGTTTTTCAGATGTATATAAAATTTCATGATATGTTTTGTAGGACGATGTTTGGAATATGATTTCCTGTCAATTCTCGCTATTTTCGACGTTATGGATCGCTGGATTGGTTTCGTTATCTCATCGCAGTTTTTGACAATCACAGGTTTCGGGCCGAACAAATCAATGAATTACCTAATTCAAATGGAATTTTCGCGGTTTTTAAACGGCTCTTTGCGCTTGTTTTATTGTGGCGAGAAATTTTGTAGCCAGCTCTACGGTCGGCTTGTGCAACGAAATTCCATTTCGTGATCGGAGCCCGCAGTTGCACGCCCGCTTGCGGAGGTGTAACGGAATCTGGACCGTTTCGTCATGTTCAGAGGGTTCAAAGTCAACTATCGGCTTTGTCAGCCGGAGCTCGCCGTTTCTGTCGATCGCCAATGTCTTTGAGAAGAAAACGGTCAGTTAACTTCCATTGGAGCCGGACGTTACGAAAGATAGAATAAAGGGTTTTCAAAGGAAAAAAATACGCGAATGAAACGATGTGATAAATATATTCTAATAAAGGGCTCTGAATATTATTTCGTTGATCATTCTAGGTTCGATAAATGCAATGAATTATTTAATTAAATGTAGTCTGCCCGAGATTTTGATGCAGACCAAATGTGAAGCAAAACCATAATAACAGGCTCTAATCGAGAGTTAACGAACTTGATCGAAAAGTGATTAATTGATATATTAATTTATCAATTTTAATCTTAGGTAATTTAATTATTTTAAAATATATAGTATGAAATTGAAGTAGACAATTTACAAATCGGCCAATCGTCTAGTCCAACCATTCGCGAGCTCGATCAAACGTTCACTCTCCGACCGTTTAATGTTAAAATGGAATATAATGTTAATTTGTTCCTGTTGCGAGTCTGGTTTTATCGTTTTCCTGAACATTCTGCAGTGTGTCCCAGTGGAATAAGAAAGTGGCCAATTAGGCTCGCGCACAGGTTTAATACATTTTCCGAGTTCTCAAGGAAGATTTTTTTCCCTCTCTGTTTTCTCAGCAGGGCCGTTTTGCGTCCTATAATTAAATGTCGGAATCGTTTCCTATTGTTAATGGCACTTAATTGATCCTTTATTTCAATCCCTCCTTTATTCGTTCCCTTACCGGAAAACAATTATCCGACAAGCTCTTGTGTAATGCTTTTGTTCTTTACATCTGTGGGCTTAGTTTGAATAACATATTGTTTCGGATATTTCCTATCTTATCGTTACACGCTTAGCTGTTTCATTTTCCCGGGAGAGATATGTGCCTGGAATATACGAATGTCTACAATCTATCTCCAACTAATTATTAAGTGCATATGTTATAGTAACACCCCCTACTAATATGTTTTTCTTTCTTTTTCAGGTAAGTCTGTAGCCGTTACTAATGCTGATAGCTCAACCGATAATTAAAATCTCAGTGGAAATATATCGTGGGTAAGCGAACGGCTAGAACCATAACAACTTTTAATACGACTCGTAAAATAACAGACCCTCAATCACGCCTGTTTATCTGCATCGGTTTATTTGCTCAGAATAGAAGCGTCAATGTTCCCACCGTGATTCAATCAGATGTTTTATTTATGTTCGTAGCTCCGAGTATTATCGCACTGTGCGTAAACAGTTTCATGAATGATTCCATTCTGTTCGCATTCCTTTCTCTCGGCCGCTAAAACGAGAGGCGACCGCCAACTCGGCCGAGGAGAAGGCGCACCCTTCAGCTCCGCAATTCCTGCCACTTATGCAATCGGAATTGTATAACGTCTCTGAAAAAAGAAAAACTAATTCACCTTTAAAGTCTGTAGCTTATCCCCGCTGCCATCCTTATTCGCCGGTAATCCGGTTTTAAGTCAGTAAATAATGCTGACAGTAGGGAAAAAAATATTCTTGCCCACTTCATCCGCGCATTCGGATGTTTCAAATCCTCTGTTCAGTTGTTGGTTATAGTCTGATACTAGTCCTCCTTGTCCGCTTCCATGTTTTTTTGTTGCTTGCCTGAGCGTTCAGATCTAAGTTTAACAGTTATTCCTTTGGAAAACTTGCAGTAAAGTATACAGGCAATTTTCTGCAATTGAATATTATCGTAAAAACCATTTCGCCTGCGACCCAATATCTACCTGTGGCGGAAAATCCGCCATTGCGAAGTATTAACGTGGAAGGTCACGAAACTTTCAATCTGAATTTGTGGCCTGGTATCTATTTGTGTCGTTTTAAAATGTGTTCGGAAATAGTTTACGAAGCGGAAATGTCAGTCAGTTCACTTTTGTTAACTGCACCGCTTCCGTCAGCACTTGTCCTACCCGCCGGCATTTCTCAAGAAAGTAGAAAGGATCCTACTTCATGCCGTGAGTCATTCCTACCTGGAATGGATTCCGTTACTCCTTTAGTCAGGGAAATATGGTGTGAATAAGTTTCACTTACAAATCTAGAGTCGACGGTATTTAATGACTTAAAAATATTAATTACCATACAATTTGTTTAAAAGTTAATTTTATAAGGTTGATTTGTGTTGGCCGTATGAATACAGTAATGAAATATTTCAACATTAATTACGAATTCATTTTTCTCGCATGAAAGCTGTGCCATAATGACGAAGGGCCACGGAACGGTGGCATTTCTAGCACCTTAGTCTCCCTGTGTCACTGACGCTATAGAAGAAGGAAAGGGTTGAAGGGTCGTGTTTTTGTCACTTTGGGTTAGGAACTGACTCAACATTTGCCTGAAAATTCAGTAAATAACATCTTAAGATTCTCACATGTACGTGAGGAATTCCAAGACGGTCAGATTTGAGAAAAACCTGGGACCTAATTAATGTTACAGTTTACAGTTTGGATTTTGAAGACTGGCGTCAGTTTATTGAACGCATGGGGAAAATTTAATTTAATATTAGTTATATTTATAGATATTTAGAATGAAATTAACGCTTTAAATTATGTTCGCTATAGCTCAGCGAAATTAACTAAAAAATACAGTTATAACTCCCTTGGGCACTCTAACAGAAGAAATACTGGGGAGTATCATGAGATGGAAATGAAAGATTCAGCTCCTGCCTGATGATGCTTGGTATTTCCTGGTAAAGGATTTCATTGTGGGCCGTTAACGCGGCGGGCGTAGCCGTATTAGTCATGCAGAGGAATCTCCGCCGTTCCGGGGTCGGACTCGAGATGGCCGGATTTTCCTCGAAGGTCTTCCTGTTCCCTGGGCCTCAATAATGTCGAGAAAGCCCGGACTTTGCATTGCATTTTTCAGTGAATCACCGTCATCTAATTGCTGTCTTACGTCCAAATAAGTAAATTTATTAATTATTCCGCGTTTAAGTTTGCCAACAAACTTAATTCCCGGTAACAATATGCTGCATGGTCGGTGTCACGTCGAATCATAATATACTATCTGGTTAAATATATATTCAATTTATGTAATCATAGTGGCTGTGGGTTTTCTCTATGTTTCAGTTCCTTTTAAATTTTCCGGACGAATAATAACAGCGGTGATAATATTGTTAATAATATTCTTAATAATTAAAAAGAATCCTTTCAGGGGACCTCAGAATTCGTTCCAGTTGTTTTCCCTATTTCGTCACTTTCCCTTCCAAGTCGATGACGATGAATCGCGTGGATATATGAAGCCTGTGATCTAATTCCAAGGTGTTTTGTGGGAGCAGGAGCGGGTTTTTCGTTATTATCCGTGGGCGCGTTCACCGGTATGAAGTAATAAGTAGGGACTTTATTTCCACGAATGTCACGCCTCCTCGCTTGAGGAACAAGTGGTTGTGGTGGGACCGAGGCGGAGATTGCGCCCCCACCACCCCCGGCTAAACTGGATTGTTCGAGGCTGTATTTGATATTTCACGATGCCCGCGCTTAACCGGAACAATAAGCCCCGGGCCGCGATACCGCAAACGCCTGCCCGCTGCCGGGCTTTATTACGGTCCCTTTCACACAACTGAATTATTCGAAATGCAGTTATTTTAGAAATAACTCTATAATGCTGCTTAGTGTTCACGATACAGAACATTCCTGTCCAATTTCTTTCACGTAGAGAACGATTTTAATATATAATTGAAACTGTTCATATAATCTCAACATTTCTGCCTTTCTTCAACGATTTAACTTAAATTATATTCCGCGATATGGTTGTCGATGGAAAATCTTGTTACAGTGAACACAACATTGCGTATTCTCACTGCACACACACGACTATTGCTTTACTGTGGTTCAAACTTACTTGTTGGTGGCGGCAAGCCGAAACCAACCTGACCGCAAACCGCACTAGAAATCGGACACTGTGTGCTTATTAACTAGCGAAGACATCTACAAAGATTTTCACGTAATCGTGTAAAGTTATTTAGTTCAGTTTGCCATATTTCGTGGTGTCAGCGGGCGGTTGGGCGGTAAGCGGAGGAGGTCGTCAACCGGCCAATGAAGACATTGATACGATACCTCCCAACCCCGCGCCCAATTAATGCGGTTTGGTTTCGGTTTCTCGGTTTGATTCGCGCGCTCCGGTTTATCGTTTTTCTACCGACGGGGGAAACTTACCATTTCGAAACTACGGCCCTCGAATCGATCTTTGCGGCCGATCTTGTCGTGGGAAGATGAGTAGTTAGTGCCCGGAGAGGTTTAAGAACTGGCGTCTAATGGAACCTTAAGAAACTGAATTTGCCATTTCCAACTGCGTCTGCTTCCAGACTCAAACAAAAGTGAGATCAGTCTTGCAGTCTTTTTCCCCACTACACCGATTTCTGTCTCCTTATCATCGGCACTAGCGTCTGCTTCGTTCCTGTTGTACACTTCCCGTACGAAAGGGACACCAAGTCTACAAGTAGGAACGGTAAAAATATATACATCGGTACATAAAACGAATGTGGCGGATTCACGTTGCGAAACCCGTTAAAAGTTAACGCAGCACGCTGTCGGCAGGTAGTGTAAAATAGAGGGTTTGGACTATGACATTCGCCATCAAACCACGCTTCATTCTCTCCATATTAAAGTTAATTTCGCACTTTATTTGAAAGTATATTTTAGACGATGCATGACTCCAAGCAGTTGGCGGGGGCGGATAAATAGGCGATGGGTTCAGATTAAAAATGTGTCGAAGGCCGGTTCGGTTCCGCGGAGCGTTGCACCTGCGCCGAGCCCACATGACTTGCCCACGCCATTCCGCGTCCGTAGTACAACCGTCCTCCTCCCCCGAACCCCGAGTTGGGTTCGCCCACCTAATTTCGAATGAGAGTTCAACAGCCGGCCGTTATGTCCAGAGAAAGATGCAAGTTCACGTAGGTCTAGTTTAATGGACCGGAAGCGCTGCGTTTCCTTTCTTGAACAATGATACAATACGCGGCATTGATTGTAGAAAGACAGAGAATAAAAATATCCAGTGGCTTTGTTTAGTTATTCTTATCAACGTAAACATCTCATATCATGATGGGACCAGTGTCTAATATTTAGTACGTTAGTTAGTCCTATGTAATTTACATAGTGCAATGCTCCCAAGATGTGTATGGGGATTCCTGTATACTCAAAGCAATTCCGAAATTTATGCTTCAGTGTTATAATTTTCAAAAGGCTTTCCAGCAGTCACAATGGGGAAGGGTTTTCGGGTTAGTCCCAGTTTCTAGTTGTCGACTTCGACCTTGTTAAAATCTCCAACTGAACCGTGGCTGGGACCGCGATTGTCACAATCTCCGTAGAGTTTCTTCATTGGACTAGACGACCGACTCGGTTGTCGGGTCGGGTTAATTGGTCGTGCGACAATTAGCGGCCTCGTATTGTGTTAATTAAGCGGCTGTCGGGGTCCCCTTTTGGCGGCTCGGTCACGGATAACTGGTGGCGTCCCCTCGTTTTTCGGCCCTCCCTTCGTTTCCCTCCATCTCTCACGAGAAAACGCGACTCGACTCTATCACTTTCCCCGCAACCAGAATATCCCATTGTGATCCATTTCATTCCTTGCGGAATGTTTTCGTAGCACGTGAAGTATATTCACCGGCTATTGTGTTTGTACTCCACGTTTATAACGCAGCGAAAGAAACTCAACAATGGGACGTAATATTGACCAGCGTTTGAAAATTCTCCTTACTTTCTGCAATAAAATATTCGCAACTCGGCATGTCTTCTCTTAATTGAGCTATTGTTGCTGGAAAGTAACACGTTCTCGTGTCTGCTGGCAGTTTGTATTCGAACGCATTCACCAGTCGTATTTCGATCTTGTAATACGCCGTTGTTATTACCGACTAGTCGAGAAGTAGATTCTTCATTAATGCATTCCATTCTAAGTGCATTTAAGAGGCGCATGATTGATGAGGGACTGTAGTCGGGCGTGAGCGTCGTTTTATCGGCCCTCCTTTTTAAGATGCTATTTAGAAAAAGGGCCAACGCGGGGGCCAGATGCTGGGCCCGTTCGGGCTTATCTCCATTCTTCTCGGCGCGATAAAAGTTCAACGACTCGCCTCGAACGCATCGAACGGAAAAAGAAAAACGCCGTTTCTCCGCGTCCTCCCGTCTCAACCGCCGGTGGCATTAATCAAAATCGTTTAAATTATAAGCCCCCTATAGGGCCGTCGTACAGTGTAGATCCGGTTATTAGTTCTGGTAGGTCACTGGGAATTCTTCGAGTTTTTTACCCCGCGTTCGGGGAGTTTGTGGGCGCACGTGGGGCGCAGGCTCCGGCCCGTTCGGTAGCCGCGACACGCTTCGAACGTTACAGGCTCCCGAACATTCCATCCAGGGAATGAAAATATTTCCGGGGTCGGTTGATCTTGTGAATTCACCGGTCCGTGTATGATACCTCTATTTCGGCCCGCATAGGCTCATGGAATCTTTACTTACAATTATCCCATAAAAGGCCAAACCACTTGGATTGGTGATCGGTCTACGATATTTTTTAATGTTTCTAGCCCAGGCCGGAACTAATTATAATTGCATGTCCAGTCGCAACTGTAGTCGTTCTCGGAATAGGGGGCGCGCAAATGATAGCGCCTTATAGCGAAACTAAATCAAATGTGTAAGATTGAAGAGAGGGCAATGTAGCATATTAATGGTAGGGATTCCATTGCTGGCCGCCAGCCGGTTTAGATATCAGCGTGCATACTACTTGTGCATTGCTGATCGGAATAATAGGAAGGAACGATCTCTCAACTGAGAAGAAAAAAGAAATAAGCGAAAGAGAAAATGGACACGCTCATGACCGTAATGTACGACTATGTGTTGCGAAATTAGAACCGAGTACAAAGGAATTCGTGGCCCCTCGGGCTATGATATATGTGGCGAGCAAATCCGATAAAACGCTGTGGGTCAGAAGGGAGCGGAATAAATTTGGACTAGCCGGATAGGCATTCGAGAAGGGTCGAAGACCCGGCTTTGGGACCATTATTCACGTTTCTTCGCGTTGTTTCTCATTCGTGATATTAAGCACACCGCCGCGCTTAATGCACCGTGTCGTTGGTAAGTGTATCATTGGATCAAGGGCGGCGCCCGGACTGGATTAATTAAACGTCACCGCTACGAGATATCCCGTCTGCTTTCAAATAACTTCTAATACCAAAGATATCCAGTGTATTTCCAGCCGCCAATAGATGAACTTTTCGTCGGAAATCATTAAATAATTTGAAAGCCTTGTTTATATTAATGATGACCGGGAGTGTTCACAAGAGAGCGGTTATTCATATTTCGTTCGTAATATATTAATTTGACATATTATATGAGCTACTACCGACGATGTGGCAGCTCATTCATAAGTACGCACCAAGGGCATTATTTTCTCCGCCTTAATTAACATATGGCATGCAGGTCGTGGAAGGACGTGTAAGGATTTTTAGAGTCCCTGCGCGGTTCGTAGGCATTTTTCAAAATGTGGCTTTATGTTAATATATAACTCGTGTACAGATCTACTATTTTAGTATTTGTTATTGTAAGAGTTTTCGCAAACTATATAGTATTTGATGGATCCTGACAGGTGTACCACCTATGCATGACAAGTACTCAATATCAAAATTAGGTAACGGATTTATAATATATGTAATGGAGCTCCGGTACGTACAGTATTACACATTGATGCAAACTCAAGGCTATGTCTATAAAAATGGTCGAATACGAGTTCAATAGGACTTTCGAAACTTATGTATCGCTCGGGCATGTCGATTGTCATGTTGCTGTTCACTCATTTGCCCGATATTAGGCTGGTGGTCACTACTGAGGATGGCGACAAAGGTAGAAAACCTGACTTATATAGGATGATGTCGGCGGTGTTGCCGCAGCATGACCCACGTTCGCTTTACATCTTTGAGTAGGGACTGGCTACTTAAATCAGGAGGCAAATACTCGGCGCGTTGTTGAAAATATCGCCAATACTATTTATTTCTATTCGCCGCAATAACTCTCCCCCGGAGGCGGTCGAGAATAAAGCATAAGGCATAAGATAGCGGCGACGTTTAAAGCCCCGTCCGTTGGGAATGTCCGGAGCGGGGAAGCGCAAAAAATAAATCAGTCGCCCGGAGGAGGAAGGTTGCCCCCCTGTGAAGAAACCGAACAGTGAAAAGGCTCGTAAAACGGGCAAACGTCTCTCTTTCTCCCTCTCTTCTTACTCGGCGGCTCCAATTTTCTTACCGCCCCATCCCCCGTTTCGTCCGCTGTCCTTTTTTCGTTCCATTTCGTCCCCTCACTCCCTCCATCTCTCTCTCCCAGTCTGAGGGACATCGCCCGCTCTTTATTGCCGGCCGGATAATAGCAATCCCATCTCGCGCCTGTTAGTTCAAATTTTATCGTGTGTTTATCTTATAGAGGAGCATTAGAGCCGAACGACCGGGGGGTTATGGCTTCAATTATAGGGCCGTCGCCGGTGTGAGCATTGTGCGCATTTTTCTTACTCCGTTGCGGTCCAGACGGGAAACGAGAATTGCGACCGCAGACTACACAGTCCAAATGTTTATTGCCCGAGCGGCGATCGACATAAATATACCTGATTAGTTTTAATGCGAAGGGCCGTAAAATATCAAACTCTCTGGATTATATCGTTTCATAATTTTCTAGACGTCCTATTTATCGTGTATGGACATATCGTAAATTCGTATTTAATGTACAAGTGTTATTCCCTGGATTGCCTGTTACTGTTCAGAAGCGATGCTGTTCTAAATGACCATGTTTAAATTACAGAATGATTATCTTTAATTTTCATTCAACTGAATATAAGAAAGAGCCGAAATATTTACAGAGTTTCCAAAAATTGTTCAACATATACAGCATTGCATTATGTGCTTTTGAACATTTCGGATTAACGTATATGTGCTCATCAAACATTTGAATAAAAATACCGTAGATTATTACTTTTTTATATTCCTAAATCGGGAGGAGCGGAAGTACCATTTCCTTCAAAATATTGATAGTGGTTATGTTATTTTTAGCAACAATTTGATAACGCCTGATGGAATACCCCTTATTTGTTTAAATCAATTCCCCCGTTGATTCATGTTTACAACCGGCGGGCCGGGCGAAGAGGATATGAAGACACCTATCATAATTCCAATCTCGAGGTCACAACAGCATTGTAACTATTGCAAAACATCCTCCGGGGTTGGGACGAAATGACTTTGTTGAGGAGCCGGGTCGGACTCGGCTTCGACCGGCGCACTTCTTATACATATTCATTGGGCGCTCGGTTGTGGGGAATACGCCGGAGTTTCACGGTCTATATATCACGGCGGAGTGAGAGAGGGAGGGAGAGATAATGGCTCCTTTCGCATTGTTGAAAACCATGCCGGGGTACAGTTAGGATTAGGCCGATAGAATCGGTTCCTCTGAGCCGGACTGGAGAGCGCGCTTTCAATGTCGCGCGGACTAGTCGATTGCAATCTGCCTGCTGTATTGAATAAAATAGCTTTCTCAATAGCTCCTTTCATAGCTCAATTTTGCATTCATAATCTGTCATTTTTAACAATATTTAGATGAATTTAAAGCTGATTTACACAAAACCAATAAGTCAGCCTTCCATTGGAAAAATTTACACTATATTTATAATTAATATAATATATATTTTCAATTTTAATATTAATATTAATAAAATAAAATAAGGAGGTCATATTATTTTGAATGATAACCCGGCGTATATACGGGATCTATTAATTTAAATGATTATGCAAATGATATTGCCTTCCACATTTGGCCAATTCATTAGAATTAGGGTTTCTGAATTATCCCAGAAATATGTTATAAATTTCAGCGTTATTTATTGCGGGACGACGTCTGGGGTTATTGGCTGTCTCTATGTATGAACTGTACCCGGCGATGTGTAAGCTATTCTTTCTGCGCGGCTCGAACGGCCCGTTGTGACTTACACGGGTTTGTATGTCACCCTCGGCGACACATAATGCCCTGTTTTACTGCTGACACCTCAGAAGCCCGAGTAGCTTGTAAATCTCAAAACCAGATATGAATGTTATTTATGCTCCGTTGAGCCGGGGGCCCTCCCTGTCGCGCTGGGAGACTGCCTGTATACCTACCTAGACGGGGACGAGAGTTATATCGCGCAGTTTAAATGAATATAAAAAATGTCGCCCTCTTCAGTGGCCAGTGCCGCCATATCGAGCCATTTGTCGATATGTATCCCTAATTTAATGTTGGCCCTGATGCAGTTTAATTTTTTATAACATTACACTAATTTGCGCCTTATTATTATCGCCACGACAATATAGTTTGTTCTTGAATTTAATGGACCGTTCTATTCCGCCTATACTGCACTGGTGTTCAAGGAACTATATTCATAGTATACTATGTTTGAGGTATCGGTTAAAATAAACCGCTTTTCAACAGTCTAGTACAGAACTGTGGAGCAGTCCTTGTCTCAATATCCTGTCGCTACACAATGGGCGACCAGCAGTTGTCGGGAAGCGGTTATAGTCTGGATCACATCCTTATCAGGAGCATTTTCTGACCGAGGCCAATCATTTTCGTATTTTTCGAGCAACGGTTCTATAAAATGTATAGGGAGACAAAGAAAGTGAAAACTTGTATTTCGATTGTAGACTTCGTAATGTGGCATTGAAATTATTTACGGGAACTATATTTAATGAAAGATTCTATAAAATTTAGCGCGTAACGGGCATTCACTACATTCTAGAAGGTTGGCACTACAGGAGTGTTTTTTATCGTGAGTAATTTTCCATATTATTAGCTATAAATGACCTTTCATTATTCCGCATTATACGTCTCGAAACGTCATCCAATTCCATCGCCCTAATTGCTCTTAATTTCCCCGCGGGCGGGAAGCACTCCGGTAATACGAAAAGTGGTCGGGGCCTCGTCCTTTTCGAATTATCTGAAAAATTAGCCCGCCGAACCCGCAGCGAGGATTCCGCAAAACGAGAACCGCGTCTCTCGGGGGCGGCCTCCCACACTCGCAGTTATTACATTGTTATTACGCACGCTGGGTAATGGGGACGGACGATTATTTTAATGGCGGTAATCGGGTTTTTCTCATTTTAAAATTGCTATCGAATCGTAAATATTTTTTTTAGGGGTTGCGGAGTGAGGGGAGGGGCCGGCCCTAAAGAACAGTCTGGAAGTCGTAAATTTTCCCTTCGGTTTTCTTCTCTTTTGCTTCCCTCGGTCCGGAGTTAGAATTTTTACTATCCTCTTTCCCTTCATTAAAGTTGATTAGTCCGAGTTTACTTTTCTTACTTTTATTTGAACTTTTGAAAAAAAAACGATAACGAAGGCTTCGCCGATACATTCCCACGAATGTATCGGAACCTCCTCACAACCGCACCGCCGTTAAATACCATCGTCTGCTTGCTCGGGCCGAGAATCCCCGAATTGCCTGGTAATTGCGCCAATAAAAACAGGCATTGCGTTGCTGGCGAGATTCCGAGGACGAGCGCTAAACAATAATTTTAATTGCGACGTTGCGACAGATCGCTCCTCGGCCGGTGTCTCGCGAAATTGCTTCCGCCGTATAAATATCACTTCTGACATTGCGGCGACCTCGCGCTCCCCGCCGCCACGCTGACTCCTCGCAACCCGGAGCTGGCTCAAAAGGAAACCTCCAATCAACTTGCGGCATTGTGTCCCAGGGAACTGTATGGCGCTATTAAGGAAAGAAGGAATTAGATTTATCAATCGAACAGGAATGTTCCTAAGTCCCTGGGTCCACATAAGTCCTGCCCAATGTTATCCCTTCTCTATTATTTCTCTTTAATCGAAAAACCGTTTAATTCTAGACTATATTGGGCTTTGTATCCTTTGCCATATTACATTAAACCGTACCGCATGTTATTCGTCGATCCTCGGCCTTGAATATTCCCGGTTCTCCCAACGCGGGAGGGTATTGGGATAATAGTCGGTTATATCACCGCCGCCGGTTCATTTACAATTCACATTAAACTTTTTCTACTGGTTTCCCCTTCCTTGCCTTAATGTTTTTATTAGAGCCGTTGCGTCATTGAAATATGCCTGTAAATCATCGATACCTGTATTACGGCGCAATAAATGCACGGGGTGAGAAGTAGGTGCTGTTGGAAATCGAGTTTCCCACTTTCATTTTCATTGCACTTTACGACAAAATGTTCACACAATAAAATTTTTTATAACTTGTTTTATTTGTGTAAATATAGAGTTATCAATTCCGGAATCTTGTTAATTGGTTCAATATATATTAGGCCGAAACTGGTCAATCTTTATATATCGCTCATAGTTTTGGTGAAAAATGTAACTGTTTACTTTTTTATAATTGATTTGTTAGGTGATATACGACACGACTTGGTACTACGATCAGATAAATTATAAACCATTTTCTTTACCGTATTACCGAATTATTGATATTGCCTATCAATCTACTGTATATATCCTGGAAGAGAGAAATTACCTGTCGAGTATACAAACCGTCTCCGGTGGGCTCACCTGCGGCGCGCGTCCCGTCAGGTCTCTTTGTCCCGACAAAAAATTATATCCGACGTTGGATCTAATAAAAAATTAGATCTCATCGTCGTAAAAAATAACGCGGGGCGCGCTCGGTTGCTGGTCGAACCGGGTGATTATAGCTTATTCGGGAGGGGTCAGAGGGGCTACCGATTTTAATTGTGAGGGGGAACCGTGTACGCTTCAAGCGTGAAGGCTTAGGTAGCCCCCGTGTAACGTCCGCGTTCTGGGTGGCACCCCGGGGTATTAGCAGTACACTGTTTCTGTTCTAACGTGGCCCCGATTCCTCCGCTATTCCCCGGGAGACGTCCCCTGAATAAATACCCGCTTTATTTAGATTTTCTCTACCGGCTTTGGCACAGAATCCTGACCCTCATAGATACTCAGATTAAATATTCCTGCCGTATATTATTCATTCCGTACTGTCTCCGATGCAATCATTCTACTTTAAGAGGACGGAGGAGAAACCCACTTTCAAACGGCATTACTATCTCGGCTGATTACCAAATCATAATTAGTTCAACTTATTCCAAACAAACTCATAGACCTTGGCTAGGATTCTCATTTTTTCAAACTATTGTACATGCCCCCAGGACTTTTTTCTACCTCTTCTCACCTATCTAAGCCCAAACTTAATTCATATTGCAGCAGCAAGTGTAAGCACAAAAGACCCTAACGGAGAGGACGTTAAACGCAGTTCGGCCTTCAGTTATTTAGGTAACGCCGAATTCAGTATTTATATCAAAGGCTTATACCATCAGATCTCTAGGCGTTTTAGTTCTCGAATATTTTATTTGCTCATGAATATTACATGGGACGCGTTCCCTGTCCTCATAAAATATGTTATAAACTCCCCGGTCGGGGATTACATAATATCTTTGTAAATCTAAATGAATGAAATATTACAAGTTAGAAAGTCCGGCCTTCCAATTAACTGTGAATTAATGTTTGAAATTTAGAGCCGAATTCGGCTGAAGTTTCTGCTCGCCTGCTATCGGGGGCGGAAATTGAGGTTACATGGCTCAGAAATTATTGTACTGTGTGTCGAATGTTGTTTTTCTATTGAACTGCGAAGTTATATTGTTATTTCATTATTTTAATTAATATTTAACTAATATTTAATAGAATTCAAGGGGCACGTTTATCAACTCAGTATTTAATTATTACTTGTTATATAATAACGCCTTTATTTGGTTAATTATGAAGGTATTTGTCAGAATATATCACTTTTTTAAATTAGTACATGTTTGTATTACAGTGTAAAATAAAAATTAAAACTAGAAGCTGTTTAATACCGATGCTCCACAGAACGTAGGTGCCGATGGAATTGTTCATCTATAGAGCGTTGAAACGTTAACTATGGGCTACCATAAAATCAAGTTTCGACAGATTGAATACGAGTCCGAAATCAGTTTGAAAGCGATTGTCGAGACGGGCAATTTACTCGGCGTTAGGAGCGTCCAGGTCCCGGAAGAAAGGAAGCCGACCCCCCGGGAAACTGCGGGCGGGTCCACTGAAAAGGATTCGATCCGTTTATTTTCCTAGGAAGGGTCCGCGACTCTTTCCCTCCTTTATGTTTTTTTTCCCCTCCTTCTGTTTTCTCGTCCTGCTGTGTGGTTCTGTGTGTGTGTTTGAGGGGGGCCTTTGGCGCTAATACAGTCATTAGTGGCGGGCCGAGCGTGGAGGCGGCCCCCCCGGAGCGCCCCCTGGGACCCTCCTACCCCTCCGTGACCAACTCAGAATGTTTTAATCGTATAACTACCCGCCATTGTCGGCATCGACAGTACCGATCGCCTAATACCCTTTTTATTTTCAGAATTCCTTGAAACTGAAAATGTCGGTCGCTCGAAATAATCCCATAAATAATAAAATTGTAACACATGTTTGTGAATATCACGATTCACAACTTTATTGACGGAATATCCGGTTTACCATTGACGCAAAGTATCGACCGGAAATGTGTGTAGTATGTGTTTCATTAGTTTTTATAATTGTTAGCATTAACTCGATTTTTTCCAGTGTGCTATAAACGTCCACAATATTCTCTATGTTTAACCCATACTGCTTTCTCTAAGTAAAATGTATTATAAATGAAATATTTTGTAATACGGGTTCTCGTGGAATAATAATTATTACTTTGAATTTAATTTGAGTATTAGTTTCGTTGCATACCTCGTTCAAAGGTATCGCGTGTACGTCGTAAAATAATAGTGCTTCCATACTTGGAAATGGTTTAAGACACTACTTAAAAAGAACCTGTTTCATAATCCTCGTCACGTATATTTTAAAACGTTATCCCGTTAACCAGGGAATGTCTGAACTGATGTGGCCGCGATTTCCAACAATATAATAAAATGACACTCATAATATTTTATTAGGTTAGTTAACATTTCTATTTGTTTGTTTGTTGTGTCGATCTGAGTTAGAAGAATTCTTCTCCCATCGGTACATCCGGACAACTAGTTTCGTTGAGGGTGTTGAACCAGTTCCGATTTTCCAAGCTGTCCGCCGGCCATCGGATTCCTTTTTATAATTTGTCCTAATTCATCAATTTCCGGCTCCCTCCGCCGGCCGCCCAGACTCTTTCTTGTGCCTTTTTTTCGGTAAGTAAAAAGGCCCCCGAACCGTGGCTTATGTCGACTCCGGGTTCCGGTCAATCGATCGGGCAATCGTCGTGAAACAATCTGTTGGGCCGGCCAATATTTCACGGTCGGGACGTTGCACCCGATCCCCGCCCATTATTATAAGTCCGCGCTCCTCCATCGACATTTCGTATTGAAATATGTTTCAATTTTTTTTTTCAACAAAACGGCGTTCTTTTTTTTTTCCCTACCCACTCTGTTCTTCAGTCCATTCTAAAGCTGGTGACTGGCTTTAAACCTGTCGAGAGCACGTGATAAATCTATATAGCGGCGACAAACCGGACGGATGATCCCGTACGGGGCTGGAATTGTATTAACCGGCCTCTGGATGATGGAAAGATTCCCAGTTGATTTAGGGTCAATTTGCTGGAGCGGTGGGGCACCGAGCACCGGCCACTTTTGCCCGACGCTGGCTGAGTCATTTCCGGACCCACACGACGCCCAGCTACCGCGTCCCCGTCCTCCCGGTTACGTAAAGATCTCCAGGGGCCGCATTAAACTCTTAATCTTACAGTTCGGGGAGCGGCTTTATTTAAAAATGTGACTCAGCCCTCGGGCGTTTACAGTCCTCTTCCCCGACTTTATCTCCCCTCTAATCGTACATTTCTCGCTTTGCCGCTTCTATTCCTATCCGTCTGCTGTTATAAAAAAATGTATCTATTAGGGGAGGCCAATTTACTACATTATTTTCTCTTTTGTATACAGTTTTAGTACGAAGGTAAAAGATACGACGGCTTTTATGTACTTACCTAGTAATGAAAATGTAATATGAGTTTTATGTATATATCAAATTTTTGCTTTTATGACTAGTGATAATACATTGCATTATCCGCTTCATGGACTTCGTTTAAATTATTTCTGTGTTTTTTAAGATTCACGAAAATTACAAGTAACAGTAATGCAAATTTTGGCAGGATAATATTATAGATCGGAGGATTCAATTCTTCCGAGTGGAGTGAGTAGAAAGACGGTGTACTCGAGGCGTTAGTGTACAGTGTTTCGTGTTCAATCATGCCGGGTATTTTAAACCAAGAAGAAGATCTTTTAATATATTCCAGAGTACCCTCATCCGACTCGGTTACTTTGAAGATAAAATAGGGAGATGTTAGTAAGCGATTTTTTCCAAATGAGTTGCCTGTACAAGTTGTACCTACAGGATCATTAACTCTTCCTACATTACGTTCGCCAGCCAGGTCTTGTGCGTGTTATTTCATTTCCATGCAGCAATTTACGCGTTACCTTTGAATTATGGCGTGGCAAGGGACGCCAATACGTTACTTATTTTCTATCTTTATATATTTGCAGCTTTGGAAATTTCCAATTAAATTTCAAAATTTCGGAAGAAACTGTACTGGTAATCATGTTGGCACTAAATCATTTCAATTTGTACCGGATATAATAGAAATGACGTAGAATTTTTAATTTGACAAACTTACATTTATAATGTTGCTCTTTATTGTATGGAAAGCTTCAACTAGAGTTCGTCGTAGATTTTATTCTATATATGTTATTTTTTGCTATTGGATGTGGCAGAAATTTTCTTAGCACTCTAGATAGCCTTATTATATAAAGTGTTATTGACAGTGAGGTTTGTTATAAGTAAACTTCTGTTCGGTTCATGATGTCCAGTTGTTTTTGTCCTATGTTCTCGTGATCGGCCGATATTGCCGACTGGCAATTTGTCTGAAACCGGCTGCTATTTCCAGTCGGGTTCGTTTAACGCGCAATGGAATAAAACTGAAATAAGAGCGAGCGCGGTTAGCAACGGATGGGCTTGATTAACTGGAGTTCGAACCGGTAACAGCTCTGTTATTATCTGCTCCCGTAGGCCCACTCTCTTTTTATATCTCACAGATTGAAAACCTCCTTAAAAGGAGACGCTCCGTGCCAGTATGGCGAACACGGGGGATCCTCGCACCCCGAGGAACGGCGCTATCGATCCGCTTTTAATAATCTCGTATCAGAATCCCGGTTGCATTTAGTGCGCCCTTAAATCAAGTTATATAGAGCGTTGATAATCGTAAATATCCTCATAAGGACGGAAATAAATATGTGAGTACCATAATGTGTTATTAATGTAATGGGCAATTTTTCATTTAATCAATTCTATTCTTTTTACTGATAGGTCTTTCGCCTATAGGGGCTCTTCTAATGCTGTGTTTCTTACGTTCACACACACTTGCTTTACGCACTTAAATTACGTTATCGGTTGGTGGGTTAGATTTTTCTTTCTTGCATTCCGTCCCAGATTTTTGACTATGTCAACCTCAAGACCACAAGAGTTGTTAGTTTCTTTATAACGTAACGGGTATCAGATTTATTTTCCTTTTATTACACGTTGCTTTATGTGCATACTTCGTGAGAAGCCTACAGTTTTAAAGTGAAACATGTCATTTTATATTAAATAAGCGGAACGCCGGAGAGAAGCCGGCCTTGTACCAACCCCCCCGAGTATGATAGCGTCCGTTTAACGCGCTAGAAATGAGAGAAATCGGGAAATACTAGAAAGTCTTGGCGACAACTGTACACCGGCGATTACGATTCTTTCCAATTTTTACCGGGCAGACGGAGAGAAGATATGCAGTGGAAGAAAGTTCTCGGGAAAACCGAGCCCGGTCGGATCCCGTATCCAATCGCGAGTAACGGCATGAACCCACACACACACACACACACATACACATAAATACACACGCAGAAGCACGTAAGTGACATTGGGCGGATCTGGGCTCTCCGCACGGGCCCCCCTAGAAAGTGGGACGGCTATCTCGACTGTTTTCTGTCCCAGAGAAAGCCGCGTTTCGAATGCGCGGAAAAACGTTCCGAATTGCGATTTCAACCGTTTTCCGAGTGTTGAATTTCACTTCAACGGCCCCGCCAGAGAGCCGCCAATTTGAAGGATCACTCCTCAAACATTCGGCCCCTCGCCGTCGTCAGTTTCATCCTGCCGTTAACGATATTTGATTCATGACATTGTCGCAGTGAGAGTGACACTGCAGATAGGAGGAGCCACCAGCAACAATTCGTAAGTGCCTCTATAATTTCCAGAACTCTATCAGTATGACCCGAACGGGAAAATGCATTTAACTATTGTTTAGGTCAATTTCTACTGTTTGTTGTTTTAAGTATTTTCCAAGAAACGCTTAACCCATTCGAGTTGGCCAACTGACAGCCGTAGGTTTATGAATAACCGCCGGTTGCGAAATTCAATTGTACCGCAGCTAATATTTGTCCTCCACCTACCGAACGTCGGAGGGCTCATCCTTCCTACGGCTTCCTACATACGTTTTGCGCAATTCCGACACACACCCACATTGCAACAATTGTTGAAAAAATAGTGACTAACAATGGCTTCTGTCGCTATTCGCGATGAGCCCGACGGTTGTTGCGGAGGCGTTGACGAGCCGTCAGCAAGGTTGTGGGGTGAAATTTCCGATTAGCGAAACAAATTATTGGTCATTGTCTTTCGAACATCTGGCGTCCGTATTGCCTAAGTTTCCCCTTTGTTTGCAGTAGTGACATTGACATTTAGTCGCCGATTTTAGGAGTCAAAAACATTGCGCCTAATTAAGCGCTCTCGTGGTCCCTTGAACGGCCACCGCTTGTCAACAACCTTTGAATGAAAAATCAGCCTGATGACTAAAGCTTCGTAGAAATGTTTAGTTTTCCTTATAAATCTTCTACGATTATAAATTGATGGGGATTGAGCGTGCATTCATATTTGTCTCCAACGGAAATAGCGAAAATCTAATTCGGTCTGTTAATTGCTGTTAAGGCCGTTGCGAAGCTTGAAAACTCTTTCATCAGAAAAGGCTTACACTTACAGTGAACGCGTATCTTCGACGTCTAGGAACAGCGAGCGATAACGGAATTTACTAGCCCAGCGGTAGGAGATTAGTCGGTTTTCTAGAGTCGGCACATTCTCAGGCGGCGTAGCCGGCCCCACAGTCACCGGTCTTTAAATTCTAGTCACGCTTCGAGCGCCCTAATGATTATTTACCTTCTCTAAACTCCGTGCAAAAACATGGGAGGGCGCACAGAACGCTCGTTCGTTTTCCAGGTTTTATTTTTTCTCTCTTAAAGGGAACCGATCGGTAGTCCCGAACGGTGGGAGGGGGTGCCTCCTTTAAAACCGAAACGGCCGATTAGAGGGGATCTTCGGAACCACGTGTTGCATCTTCCTGTCCCTTCACGAAATGCACCTGCGCCCTTTAAAGGCGACCAATTTGGTAACATCTGTTGAGCGCAGGTCCCCCGTGTAAGAGACCGGGCGCCCTACACGGCCCGGATATTAACTTAAAATCTATAACCCAGACAGAAAATTAGAGACAATAATTTCTAGTCACTGAACTATTATCACTCGTTCATCGACCCCAGAACTATCGTGGAGTAGTGTATTCCGTACTCGGATATAGTAGAAATTTGTGGGCTTTAGTTACTAAACCCGCGAGAAAATTTAACTTAATTTAAATTACTTATTGATAAGTATGATACATTATGTAGATGAAAAATGTTAAGTGTTTTATTGGGAATGAAACCCATTATAGGTAAGAATTTGAATAATATAGTGTGCTATCCCGCAAGGAAGCTCAATGTGTCCCGGTTGTTATTTAATAAATTCGAGGCTGTGTACAGTTGAGTCTGAAGTGTTGATGAGTTGTTCGATCGTGTGAACCTCTCAACACCGACTGTACCACTTTGTGTCCGTCGGGTGGCCCTCGAGTGGGGTTGGTGGCACCTTTGAAAGTGTCCAGACCCCGGATGGAGACATGGAGCCTAACGAGGGACACCGCCCGACTACGGTGCTCGCCTAAAGGGGCCTGCGGTTCACCGCAACTAAGCACTACGGTCAAGGACACGCACGGTCTCTATCACATGCTGCCCCCACATGCTCGCTGTTTCACAACACCTCTAGGGACATGTCCTCCGCTCGCACCCTAATTGGGGGATTTCTCGGCGAATTGTCGGGCCGAACCCCGTTAAATGCATTTCGCTTCGATTTGTTGAAACAGCCTGCGGTACAGCCTTCAGCTGTAGCGAGGGTGATGTTCGCTTCCCGCTACTAAAAACTAGCTTAATAAATCCACCGTAGTTCGTGTATGTTTGAATATCGACCTCTGGGTATAAAATAATAAGCACAGTGATCTATACATATTATGTGTATAAAGTCTTACCAGGCGATGTGCAAAGAGCTTCTTATATTTCCAGGCATGATTTGCTCGCCCTCTCAATCTCTGATAAAATGGCTCGGTGCCATTTCCGCGCACTCCCTATTCTTGGATCGCCTTGCTGATTCAATTCCACCGTTTGGGATGTGTCTGTTTTACAATTTCTTTTCACCCGCTTAATATCCTAGTAATATATTTTCTTCGCCCAATATTCCATTATATTGCACAGTACCCGCAGGCCGGCCGTGAAATTACACCAGAAAATAGAGCGAGTATATTGCTTTGCATTCGAAAATTCTGTCAAAACCCAAAATTGCCGTTCTATTCGCGTTGTTTCCGTATGATTTCAGATTACCCTACCAACCGTTTCGCGGCGCGTAGAGCGATAAATCCGATTATGGCGTTATGCTGTGGGAGTGGAATCGTCGGTGTGCTGCGGTAATGCGGGGGTGCCTACCCGTCTGTGGCTTTGGGGGTAATGGTCTGTAGCGGTGGCACGGGTACGCACCTTCCCCAAATCAACCGTACAACTGCTCCCACCCCAACCGTTGGTTATATACACACCGGTGTCGGGTTATATATAACCGACTCGAGAAACCCATCGGGTCAACCGCGTTATGAAAATTCCCCGGCCAACAGATGGGGTTACAATTTTCCGACTTATTATACGATTTTTCACTTTAGAAAATGCTGTTCCTATTAAATATTCGAAAATTTAAGACGGCCAGTTACAGCGTTTTGTAGTAGTTAGCACTAAAGTAGTTCGATAGTTTCACAACGCTGTTGTGAATTTTCAGTCTGCGTTCCAAAAATATTCCTACAAACCAGCCGAGTTAGCCGTTTTAATTACTCCGTTTGAATCGCTCACTGTTTATTTACATCAACAGCTGCCCCTGAGTTCGAACCGCGCATTAAAACCGCAACTTTAAAACTCTCCTCTCATTGTATATTTTTCTTTAAAGTAGTTTGCTTTCTCCTAAATTACTCGAAGTCGAGCTTGCATTAAAAGGTTAAATCTCTTGTAATCATTTATCTTGAATAGCCTGTAATTTATAAATTCACGTAATTCACACATCAAAGTAGAGCGGAGATTTATTTATAATAATGGAGGTATATCGTTCCGTTATTTATTATTGTAATATAAATGAATTCCAAAATAAAATATTATATATTAATAAACTTGGACCGTAAAGTTTTCATTTTAAAATTAGTATACAGCTGAACACCAGAACAATCTTTGGATACTAAGGCACGCATAAATACATCACTAAATAATTTTTTTTGAATGCTTTCTCAGCTTTTTTATTTGAGGGCGAGAAAAGTCGTCGACTCGTCCGGAAACTCAGGTATGCCGAGCTTAGTCAACACTTGGACCGACAGCGGTCTCGGAAACATGCATGTACACGTTTTAGCTTTCCTCGTTCGGTTTCGGGTCGCACAGGGTTAACCGGGTCCCAAACAATGTATTGACGCAGCGCATTTTTTCGAAGGGTGCTCAGCGACTCGAACCACCGACTACCGGTTTTCAGGAACGCCGTTTTTCGGGACCCCCAGTTGAAAGGGTCCAGTTCGAGGAGAATACCTTCCTCTCGAAACCGGAGTACTGTCGCTTTTCACGCGATTAAAACTTGCGCGCCCGCAATTAAATCGATTTGTCTTGCACCAGGGTATATTTGTTTGGATTTTAATGGATATGTTAAAAATATGTGACATATTATGTATATTCTTGGAGGTATGGCGTATTGAGGTTGAAGAAACATTTAGATTCATTATAACTAAAACATAAATGTTGTAAAATTGCAGGTTGATAAATATTCGTAGGGGTCAGGAAACGACATGTTTATCGTAAAATTCTTTATATACCTCGAAATTTTCCTTACAAGTAATAATGAAATAAAATTTGATATAAATTACGTCCTGTTAAATGCTGTAATAAAGAAATTCAATTTCAATGTATGTATATTTTTGTAGTTCCTTGTTCTCCCCGCTACTAGTACGTCTATAGTAATGGGCGTTACCACGCGTTTACTCTGGTTTGGAGACATACAATTATTTCTGTTCCTACAAGATGATAGTCGGTAGGCTCCCGCGTGACAATTGAGACGCGTGTCCGGCGGATCGTGCTAATCTGTGTGGCCGGAGATATGTAGGTCATGGGGGAGCGGGGGCCGCTAGACAGGAATTGAGTTGAGCGGAGCTCGGTTGCGATACGCTCTGATGACCATTGTCCCGAGAGCCCGGTTATCATTCCTCGCGCCAATCCCCTTCCCACTCCCACGCTCTTCCCGGCCGCCCGGAACAAATCGGAATCGTCGCCCCCGTTTTCCGGTTATTTATTAAACAAACAGACCGACCGAATCCGCGTACCGTTCGGGGAAGGCCCCGCCACCGGCGAAACAACCCCAACAGTCCACTCCGTAAACACCGCTGTTTGCGGTGTTGCGAAATTGTGTCCTCCTAGGTAGGCGGGATGAGAATAAATATATGCCAGGATGTGCCACATACCGACCTACCAGTAAATAAATAATAATACCGGACCAAATTTTTATTATCCCCGTATGGAAAATTCGCACTACCGAACCGGGTGAAGCGGAACTGGACTGCGTTCTCGAATTTACGGTACACTGACTACTAGGACCTTTTAACCATTCATTGTCGGTGGCGAGAACTGTTTCGTACGTGCACATATAGAGCACACTCGTCTGTCTGCTTGTAATTTATCGACTTCCCTCATTCCTGGCCGCAAGCACACTTATACGGGGCACTCAACACTTATTCAGCTACATAAATGCGCTCATAAATTGGTTTGTAAATATACGAATTGTTGTACGGAAAGCATTCGTAGATGTTGACGCTGAAAATGAAGCGGACACGCGGGAGTTGGCGAAACGCGAGAACTGGACGGCAACGGTCCATGAAAATCGTACAAATATCAGTGAGGAATTATTTCCGTTCCTTGAGAGTGGTGGGAAACCCTACGGCGGTGGCTATGGTTAGCATATTAGCGAGTGAACCCGGCCTACTTTACACTTGTATAACGGTCCTATGCTTTACTGCCGTGGACAACCCCCGCCACCGTTTTCAACTTCCATCGCTTCCTTTGTAAAAGAAACGAGCTAGCGTCCTTTGTATTTTATCGGAATTGAAATAACTCGAGCTCTACATCCTTATTTCCCGCATTGTAAAATTTTAGTAAAAACTTTATAATTCGTTACGGTATTTCGTGGTCGTCGTCTGTTGATATATTATAAGGTTCTCCACTTGCACCTCCGTCATAAATTATCTTCATGATGGCGATAAGGGAAACCGCATCGGCAGGCCGTGAGATCCGCAGTTCGGACGCATTTTACGACCTGCAGGCTGCGGGTAAGCCGCAACAGGTTTAGCCTAAGTCCAAACAGCCGGGTTGGAGAGGATCTTGTGATTTACAGTTTTATTTAATAGGAAGATATTCGAGTAACGTATAATAAGTGTCGTGGTGACTTTCGAGTCGTCAATTTCGTGGTTCCAATTGTCATCCTCGTCAACGTCCTCCCGATCTTGATTCTAAGGCAGCGTTCGATGTCGGGCCAAATAAGATGGTTTCGTCCAATCGGTTTTCCAACTTTTAAAAAGAATCCAATATTATATATCTTCACGTGTTTTCAATGCCCAACTTTTTTAATGGAAACTTACGTTAAAAGTTTATCACCAATCACGGGACTTTCGGGACCAACAAAAAAAAGGATTTTCGTTTCGGACGACCGAATAGCCAAAGAGTTTCACAAGTTTCCGATGGATTTGCCAATTAGAGCGATTGGGATGCTACGTGCCCGGCCAGAAGCCCGTTTCGTCCGCCAAACGTTTTCCGAATTCAGCGGTTCGACTTCGATTTGAATCTCGTCGTTTTTCTCTTGGCCCGTAACACACTATTCGTATTCGGCAAGTCGCCGATCGGGTTCCAGTTGGAATTGATGAATCTTTTCGAATTCGTTCGAACTCGGTGCGCCCGAATTCTGAAAAATATTTAACCGAGCTCGTCATCTCCATGCAGGACAGTGCACGGAGCTTAGTTGAAATAAATATTTAATAAACGCCAAAAAATAGTGTTAAACAATACCTCTGTAGCACTAAGGAATTAACAATACACTGCCCTCTCTTAGAAGGACTTTGGCCTCCAATAACACAGAATTTAAAGAGCAAATCAATACAAAATCTATTTATCATATTTGATATAAGAATGTAAATTATCATTCAATATATCTAATAATTTCCTTCTTTCTGTTTCAGGTACGTAAGCAGTTTTCTCTGTTGTAATTATGTAAGTACGTTTAAAAATTATCAATAACCTTCCTTTGGGGTCTTAAAGTCTACAACTTATGGTCGTCCATAATTTTACGGAATGAACTTCTATGGATGCCCGTTAAGCGCGTTTATAAATCAAATAATCATTATTCGCCACCTAACCTTCTTGCGATGCCTTCTGCAGTTTGGTTTCGTTGTCGGGGAATAAATTTGAGGAATTAACCGACCACTTAATTTTCGACCACTTAACTGAGGACAGAAGTCAGCTAAGAGGGTTTTTATTTAGCGAAAACCGTGGACAACATCCCCGAGCGGCTCGACCTCGGCGGTTTCGCAAGACCGGCGTCCGCTTTGCCCAACATCTCGACCCCCTCGAGTGTTCCCACCATTTCAAACGTTAGATTATTATTTTGACACTGTTATTTATTTCCGACACCGCTTTTATATACCAGATCATGAAGATGTTAGTTATTCTTTAAAATTCAACATGCTTCTCTAATAAACGTTGGGTTAAGGCACCTATCTTTTTACCGGATTTATAAGTAACTCGAGAAAAGAGCAGGTTATCAAACATAAAATGTTCATTTATAGTTTCCTCTTATACCTGCAGTACTTGGAGTTATAATTTAAAACTATTATAAAAGTTAAAGAAATTTGTATTATATTGTATTGGTTGATTGATATTGAAGACACAATTGTGAATGTATAAATTATTTCCATCGAAGCATAATTGAAGTAATTATGTAATTATATAACAATATTGTAGTCGGTATTAAAATACTAAAATATTCCTAACTGTATTACACGGAAATGGGGCTCCCTAAGGGTCTTCAACGAGCTTGCTGTCTTAAGGATTAAAACTTGCCATTCCCGAAGAAATAACTGTCCAGCTACAATGTTTTACATTTTACACGGAACGAACTTTATTGGTCACTAAAAATTCCAGGAAACGGGTATCTTTTCCTTCTTTTCATCCCTTTATTTTTTATTTATTTTTTTTTAAGGAAAGAATAACAGAATTTATCGCTCCGGGGGCTGGCGATAAAAGGCTCGGCCACTAAACTTTAATGACGTCCTCGCGCGAAAATACTCCACGAAAGTCATCGCGGGATCATTGGACGGGGTTACGATTATAAATATACCGCTATCATTTCTTTTTTAATTTCAGACCATGAGTTTCAGTTCTGCCTTCTTCTGAGTACTCGCTCCGGTTGTAATAACAAACTCGCGGTAACAATTTTAGAACGATACTAATACAATACGTAATTATTATACACTGTTCGTAATCCCCTATAATTTAAAACGATATTATTCTCGTTTTAGTGGTGAAGAAGTGATTTTATGATTAAAATGCAGATGGTTTTCAGCCAAATTGATAATACACTTTTTCGATTTCTCGTCATCCCCGGTCGCATTTCGACCTGCGGAGAGGTTTCGTCTGACGTAATTTAGAAACCGGGACGTTGTGTTCTGGAAGGAAGGGGGGGGGACTTTTACGACGGGCCTCATTATGTTCGACTCCGGCGTTAATCGGACATCTTCCGATGGGGGCATAAAATTTCAAGCTTTCACCCGTAAACAGAGCCGGTATTCTTGGTGAGATTGTCCCATTATCGCCCGGTTCGGATGAATGGCCGCGTCGACTGTTACGCGACTCCTGGTAACATCCTGGTCGCGCACCCATTGTCGCAGGCCCGCGAAACCGCCCGATTGATTCGTTGTTTCGCCAACCGCACGCCCCGATTTTCCATACCCTTTTAGTTACACTTTCTAGCGGCCGATTTCGGGACCCGGGCTCTAATGTCAAATATTCGACAGCTTCGACGTCGGCTCCAGCCTAATCGAATTTCACTAATCGATTAGTGAAGGCAGTTGAACGAGGCATCGAACTGCTACATTTCTACTAACGGCCAACGAGAGGTTGGGAAATATTGTCTAACCCTGTATTGTAAAAAGGCATTTATTATTTTGCTCATTCTCTTTTCCACGCTGCTCTTTCTTCCTCTCCTGTACGGTATTTTGTGAATTTCAACCGGCATAAATTAAATTTTCACTCGCTCGCTTCTTACGTTCCGCAGGAGTATGACACTCTTTCGTTCCATTTGTCACAGGAGGCACACGCCTTCTCAACTAAAGGTGAAGATTACGTCAGTCCCAACGGAAGATTCCTGCGCCTCTCTGGCGGGCACGACTTTTTCCCGGATTCCAGTATAATTACTTTCGTGATATCGTTTACGTAGTTTATAATTTTTGTTTCCTCCCAGGACACGTTGCATTTCTAATGAAAATTATTTTCCTGCATACGGACTCTTTTTCCCGGCATTCAAGCTCCACTGTGTCCTGACTTCAGAAGAAATCACGTTCCTATTTCGGTTATTAAATCACATTATTTTAAATTGCTGGTTATTCACTTGGTAAACAAATTTAGCGGATACCGTAAGCAGAGATATCTAGAAGGGTCTTCTTTCGTCTTTTCTCCTTTTTTCTCTTTTGTTTAGATACAAAATACACATTTATACGCAGTAAACACTCTAAGTATAGATCTCCAGCCCCCTTTGAAACCAGAGTAGTAAGTGGAACAAAAGTGCACTAGTTGGTCATTAAGAGCAACTCTGGCGTAATAGGCCAACAACATAATCTGGTTTGATAATTGTGCTCCTGCCCGCTCTAATTATTCCGCGGACGCGCCAAGCAGCCGACCTGACATTTTATGTTTGTGTTCATCCTCTTTTGGTTCGTCTTGTTATGGCCGTGTTCTTCATTCCATGTTAATTAGTTTAGTGTACTTGACGGTGACACCTATCGGGTGTGACTTAAGAGAAAGAAATATGAATTTGTTGTAGTATATTGTAATTAAGCGTGCTGTGGACCCAAGGGAACGGTCAACTCAGCATTGGATCGGCCTGCGCTGTTACTGAAACCACAAGGCTCGGTCTGCTGTGGTTTATTTCAGTCGAGTTGCAGTTGCAATTTGTTGCAGTAATTCTTGGCCCGTTATAAGCTGTCGCTCAGCGTGCGGCCTCCCCGGTAATTCAAGAGATATCGTCGCTTCCGCGGACATTCGAGGAAGAAAAGTCCGTCCAGTACCGTTGGGTTGTTATGTTACAACTGCGAACAGAATCCGGTCGTGTTCCATTCAGCGAGACGGTTCCGGGCCCCGATATGTGCCCTCCTCGCCGGCTTAGCTATCGTCACGGCAAATACAATTTAAGATTCCCTTAAGCACACAAGATCCGTTAATACATGAAAATATTTAGCATTAGATTGTTTGATGGATTATTAAAAATTACAATATAATTTGTACAAAGTTCCCTACCTGATCCGGCTCAACATCAGTGGCCATTTCACGTCAACAATTTATTATACCTTTCAGACATAGATCCTTAAATTACATTTATATTCCGCCAACTATAGAAACTTCATTTCACTTCCCCATTCTCCAGCCCATTATAGTTGGTAATTAGGGTCACAATAGAGTTGAAATGTATGGGCGAGTTAAATTGAGTTGTCTAATGAACTGTGATTCCTGCGCACAGTCTTTCACTGGGAACAATTTCTAACGAACTAAGAAATATGTTGTCTCGTACATACAGTTCTTTGAGCCTATAAACGATTGAGAACGTAAAAAATGTGTGTTAGCAACTTCAACAGTACGCTCTAATAATTTTGAGTTTTTACTATAAAGGGGAAGTTTATTGTCATCAACATGTAATTCGGTCAATATCCGCTTGCCGTATTAGGATAAGTTCATTAATCTAATGTTGACGGGTCTCTGTCGCTGTCGCTCGCGGCTAGCTGTCGAACCTTTCGAAGCGGGGACCGCAAAATCATGACGCCTATTAATTAGTGTTGCAATAAGTTAAACGGTCGATGGTAACGGGCCGGGAACTGGTATTGGAGCGCCTGCCGGCTCCGACTAGTCATTCATCGGAGTCATCGAGCTCGCGGCTTCGAACAGGTGGAAAGCCTTGACCTGGTTTTTTTTTCATTACACCAGCCACACTCACCGCCACACCGGCATCCCTATTCCATATTGTTCATTTGCGCAAGAGTTCCCCGCAATGTATAACTCTCATTTGATTATACTGAAAAGTTTTTCCCGATCGAACGGGCAAGGTGTTAGATGATCCCGCATCATTTGATCAACCATTCGTGCCTCTCTGTTGTCATTGCTCGTTATTTTTTTTTTGAGTATTTTATAGTCCAAATTTTCAAAGTTTTAAGTTTATAATTGAAGTGAATTTAAATACCGTTTGAAATAACCATAAATATTTTATTATCCTTACTATTTCCACTACCTGACCTACTAATGCTACGAAAACTATTCTGAGTGAGAATAAACCTTATTTGAATAAAATAGCTGGTCACTGTGAGTAATATTAATACCATTTCAAGAGTCAATTTTGAACTGAAAATGAAGGACTATTCTTGAGATACATTAACTTAAAATGACATATAATTCAGATCATGGGGAAATTCTATATATGGAAATGTCAAATTGATTATGGAAAAGGCTCCATTACGTAATGAGTTAATTAGGCAGATACTAATTTTTGGACTAGGTAACCGGCGAAATAAAGTTTTCATATACATGACTAGACAAACTTCTAAACTTTAAACTGAAGTATTCCACTATTTGAGTTATACCTTGTCTATAATTACGCGTACTTGTTCCATTGAAGGCTATCAAATCGGAGAGAAACTCATCGTAAGTTTAGCGGTCCGGTAGCGACATCTAGTGGCCAATAGGTAGGACTGTTGGGACGTACCAGTCTACCGGTAGATGGTGCTACGTTTCACGCTTAATTTGTAATCTTCGTTTCTTTTCCCAAGCCCAACTTAATTCTTTATACACACTTTCAATTGCAGATATTTTTCAAAATATTTTCGGTTAATCTTCTATTGGGACACCCGAAATTTATTTCAACATAGGACATTTTTGAGGACTATTTCAGGATCCTTGTGTAATTTTGGAGTACTTATAGAGCGTTTTCCAGAATTTACTTCGTCACAGTCGCAGCATAGCTCTGCGAGAATATTGTTATAAGTCGTTAGCCCAAATTCATTTAATTCAATTGTTTTGATAATGGATATGTTAGATAATAGACGGAACATGTAATGGATGGTTCTAGTATAGAAGCTCTGGTTATATTGAATTGAAATAACAAGTTAATAGAGGAATGGGTGTGGAATCGCAGGGAGAAGGGATTTCATTTTCTCCCGTCACTTTTGACGGGCTTTTAACCCAGTTACGTAACTGCTCTAACTTAGCTGCTGCTGCCCCGGGGGCCCCAACAGATCTTTCCCCGACGTCCCACTCAACCCAATTAACATTTCATTCAGTCCAACGTAAACCTCTGTAGTTCAAAACGATGATATCGGTCTCGTGTAGCACAATAACGTCATTTACTGTAATTTTCCCAACCGTTGACACGAGAGTTACAACATATCGTGCCGTTAGATCGTAATTCTTGAGATGGATTCAATGGAAAGGACTTAAACTGAAATATGGAAGAGTATTACGAAAATGTAAGAGAATGTAATGGCAAAATCATTAGAAAAAAATATTCTGTATCGATGAACTCTGAGGGAAAAATTAGGCTGTTATTTTATCGTAGTCAGGGCGCTTATCGGCATATAAAATACAGAGGGGTCCAAAAAAAGTCCATAACTTGCAAACTAATTGACGGAGTTGTCTCATTTTTGTTAGTGTTATAGTTTGTTGTTCCGGAAATCGGCATACAAGCGTTGTATTGCGTTTTCTTGTTTTGTCAGATGACAGTCGCCAGATAGTCAGTGTTTTGTTGTTAGTTGTACCTTGTTACTCGAGTAAACATGGCTGGTGCAAGGCTTAAATTCGACGAAAGGAAGTCAGTTTTGCAGTGGTATTTTAAGTACCAAAACATACACATTGGATGAACTTCGAGAATCCATCGTACATCCATGTGCAAATATCCAACTGAATACGTTGCAGTCAGTAGTATGTTAATGGTGACCATTTCGAACACCTACAGTGATATCTTTAAGTTGGACTTTAAGCTACACTTTCACCAAAAATGAGACAACTCCGTCAATTAGTTTGCAAGTTATGTTAAACAGTGGATACATTTTTTGTACCCTGTGTATGCCAAAATAAAATTATCGCCGGAATTATTATTTTTCCAGGCTCTATATGAGGCCATATCGAGGCGAAACAATACATATAAGGTAAATACGCTGGCATTTGACTTCGTCCATTAGGAGTACTTTCCTTTAACGGAGACGCGTTTAGAGTAAAAGTAGTGTATGGCAGGGGGTCAACTAGGGTTGAGCTAGTGGGGAGATGACACGGGAGGTAGCCGGCCATTTGGCACGCTCCGCGGGGCCCCCGGCAGTCCTGCACAATGAGCCGGGGTTAGAGGGGAGCCCCATTGTCTTACCCCGATCTGAATAGCCCGGGTATCTAACCCCCAGCTCGCTTTACCAAGTGAACCGGTTTATAGTCCGGGCCCCTCCGAGCGTCGGCTCCGGTTCCCCTTCTAAATGTAAATTTATAGCGCTCGGCGGTCTTCCTGAATAAAACAAATAGCGACACGGCGGGTTTCCTGGTGTAATTTCCGTTCCCCGGCTGAGCAAAAGTGAAACTGTGTCCGCTGAGCGATAAGCGCCGTACGTCACTCTCCGAACTGGTGATGTTCAGCACAATTCAGTGCATTCAACATTACATCAACTACGATGTTATATCAATATCATTTATTACAATTCGCTGATCGCTGCAATCGTGAAAATTAATAATAAACAGTTTTCCGTGTATACCCTTATGAGAAATGTTTGTTTTTTAACGTTCTAAAAGAGTTAATCGATCAGTTTTCAATATTCATCATTTAGGCCGTTGCATATTATGTCTGAGAATGGCTATGATATTCCCAAGAAATTGCGTTAAAAGATTTAAGAGTGTAGAACGTTGGGCGGTGAGTTATTAGAGTGCACACGGCGGAGACAATAGGCGATACCGCATTGTCCGGGAGCGATGCCGGGTATGTCGCTCTCTCCCCTATTTCTCCCATTGTCGGTCTTCATTTCCCAACTACACAGTGACAACAACTTCACTTAAACTATTTCGCCAGAAGTAATTATTCTCTTTTGTTTTTTTTTTGTTGCCGTGAAAAGAAAATATAATATTTCGAGCCCCCGCCACTGAAGACCCGCCAATTAAAGTCGGTCCGAGGGTATAATGGATGCTGGGCTGACGTATTTATGCACGTGGACCGTTTCGTGTCAATGAGGCTTTTATTCAACCCTTCAACGGGAGGTCATGTGATTTCGCGTGACCGAGGCAGACGGAGACCCGTGTTCCTTGCACAGAGGCGTTTTCCGAACAGCTTGTTTCTCCCGCTTTTGTCCGACTAATTAAAAAGCGGCATCTTCTTCATTTACAATGTAAAAACCATTAAATTGTCCTCCCGTCGAACTGGAACTATTTATAACAATAAATTATGCCAAATCATTCCTTGTTACAGCCAAACTACGTAATAAGTTTTAACAGAGTGAACTCGTATTTTAGCTGCAGATTATGTAAATTTCTTCATGGGCGTATAACTCAGTGAATCGTTTGATTAACCTTTTGATGCCGGTATTTTCAGATTGACGTCGTACAAACAACTCCATAACAGATCAATCAAAATAAATTTTACTTCCAAGTCCAGACATCATCTTGTCAGTTTTCGATCCGCGTTCGTTCCGTTCTTACGATTCGATTCGCGAATTAAATTAATTTTTATTTAATTTCGATTGGGCTGCATTAGGCTCTCCGGTACGTCGATTAAATTATACGGTTGAAGTTCGACCGATTCGCGCGTAGATCTGATGTGTCATAAACAAACCGCTAATTCTGTATAATCTTGGAATTTTAACTGAGACACTGATATTTAAAAGACACATCACGAAACACGTTTGTTTGTGGTTACTGAGCAACAATTTATGCTCAGTAAACCTAATATGTAAAAGTTATAGATCACATAATATTAAATTAAGTTTAGGACAAAGTATACTCAATATAGCACAACTTTTTGCAACGTTTCCAATTAATACGATATTATTAAATCAATGTTATTCATTTATATGTGGAATCGCGGGATTTAATAAGCGTACGCCTTATAACCATTGTGGTTGCGACTGGCATAAAAATGAGAATTTAACTGCGCAGGAAATGGCAAAAGCTGACGAAAATATTACTACACTTCATCTCGCGTAATAGCGAGGCCCGTCCCCACTCGCTCTCGAAATGCCGCTGTAATCGACCCGCGCAAAACGGATTAAATTTGCATGCTTAATAGCTGAAAAAATAGAGAACGACGCGGTCGGTGGAACCCCGGTCGCGTCCGGTCGTACCGTTTTGACGGCGTTCCGAATAATTTCCATAATTTCGTCGTTACGCACTCAGAGAATGGGCGCGGAGTCAGCTCCATTTCGGTGAATGGGATTCGCCTCCACCGCCCGCCATCTTTTTCCCACCTGTTGACCTCCTCCTGCCACACAGACCCAATTGGCGGCTAATTGCCTTATATTGGGCTGCGACCCAATACCGACGGTTTTTAGACACTCAGCATAGAGAATATACAAATTGAGGACGCAAAACTTGTTTCATTCAAGATCGGATAGAGTATTCAGCCAGGTACGAAATTGATTTATGTTCGAATCTGTATTTTTAGATTATTTTTTCAAATCAATTTCACATTCCTTATCTTTTTTACATGTCGGTTTCTTACTATTTTGTATTAACTACTAATATTTTTATTTTTTCTATATAATTCTTAAAAATTATTAGTTATTCTAATACATACAGTACAGATTTTTACTTTCCCTGGCCAACCTGATCTCCAAATCAAAAAAATAAATTTAAAAATTCCCATCTTTTTTAGTAAATATATATGTTGTTACGAAATATGTTACCATAAAAATGTTTTTGTTATGATAGAATCTGGAAAAGAAATCCGAGTCGATAGATAACTTACTTAAATATTAATACGAGTACAGTGTAATACAATTAATATACGAGTGCAAAGGTTTAATTTCAGTATTTTCAAGTTAATTCATTGCTAAATTTCGCCGAGCGGTCAATAGCCCTGCCGATACCCGTTCCTTTGTCCCGATCGGTTTCGTATCGATCCGAGTTCGATCACATCAAAAAGGCCGCCCAGTGTTTTATATCGCGCTCGGGTCGTGCGTGCCCGTGTGCGTGAGCGTCTGCGTACGCTTACGCCTTCGACGCGTCCGTGTGCGTGTCCTCCCGGTGTTGTCCTTGGGTTCGGTCCGCATTCCGTACGTTGAGAACTTTCACGAAACCGGGCATGCAATTGTCGCCAGTCCGAAACCAGAGCCCGATTACCTCAGATCTGCGATTTACTGTCTTTTTCCCGGTAATTTTCCTTCCCCCAGTATGCTTTCTTAGGGACGATTCCGTCGGATTATTTTTCTCACGAAAAAATCATCCGGCCCCGCGTGGAACCGCTCGGTTAACTAAACGTAGTTTCGATAAAAGGAAATCCGACCGTTAGGACCCGTTTTATGGCGGGACTGGTTTCCAATCTGCGACCGCTTATAAATTACGGGGCCTAATTAAATGCATTAAGAGATATTTCATTTGGCTGCTTGAGCGGAAAAAAATTGGCCGTACATCATACGGATTTATTAGATTGTCACCTCCCGACAACCCTAGCAGTCGCATTTAGAATCCAAAGTTTCCTACTAATATAGTTGGCTTTTTGTATTATTCTAATTAGTCAAATGCTGCGTCTCTTGCGGACTGTAGTAGTCATGAGGTGCTGATAACACTTTTTTTATCAATTATATTCGTGTATACGGTCCAAATCTCACATTTCAATGCAAGTTATTAATTTCGCCTCTTCCACAGCGTGAAATTAAAAATTGGATTTTATGAATATGCGCACCTTTCGATTTTATTCTAGGGGTCCTCGGTAGTTCGTAATTTTCACCGATCCCTGTCCAGATGTCGAGGTAAAACATTCCTAAAACGCATTTCGGACGACGCGTTCTGTAAGTTACAGCTCGTCGTGTCCGTAAAAGGCATTTCGAATAAATTAACCGGATGGCAACTGAGGTAAGTCGCGTGTTCAGTCGAGTAATTGAATTGCATTTGCATAAATAGCGGATACATTCTCAAATCCCGTCTTCCAAAGCGCAGTTTCCCCTAAATTCAATTATATCGCTAATTAGGGCTAATTACAAACGGACATAAGAAAAGAGTAGGGATATTTAAAGGGATGTTTTTTGTTGGTCGAACGGCTCTGATGACGTTCATAAAATACGATTTTTGGAATGATTTCAGTGTATTTTTGTTGCCTTCCATTTTAAAGTATGACAACATTTTTATATTGGGGAAGGGATATAATTTCTTACTTTTGACCAAATATTAATTAACTCTTACAAAATTGTACTTAATTGTGTTATGTATATATACAATTCGAATAGGCTACAATACACGTTAGGTTTCCTTTATTCAGAATTGAATCGATTTAATTCAGCGAGCGTTCAAAACCAATCGGTAGGCCGGGATCTGTCTTCTTTTTGCAGAGGGCGTATCCGTTATCTAAATTGGGGCTCCTACGCGAATATTTCCCAGTTTCTCCGCCAGGGTATTATGGCCACTAGAATTTTAATTTTCAATTTCCGGTCCGCTCGCTTCGTTTCGCGCGGATAAATTGCGGGGGAAAATCCAGTTTTGTTTTGAGGTCAATTACATAAACGAGGTAATTGTATGTTCCGGATGTTTATGAATTATTTTTCCGGATGGAAAGTAAATCAGTTTGGGGCGTTATTTTTTTTTCGCGAGTATTTAAGGATCGCTCGTCAGACATCATCCCGATTGTTTGCGTTTATACGTTCCAATGTAGTCGCCCATATAATGCAGAAAATATCCGTTCTTCGGTTTTTTGGTCAAAACTGAAAAATAATTTAGGAATTACAGCCGAAAATCGCCTGCGACCCACTCCAATACTTAGGCACTTTGGTGATAGAACAATTCCAACCCACACCTCACGATTCTCTGAGATCCTTAAGTTAACTATGGCTTGCCAGTTTATAAAAATTTACCAACATAAACTAACCAAAACAGGATTAATAAATATAAAACTAAAGATACATAAAATACTACTAAAAAATAGTGCGACACATCTAGTGTGATATTGCGCTCTATACGTTCTGTAAACAAAAACAAACATTGCGTGTGGCGAATCCCACTGGCAATTTATGTAGTTTCAGCGGAAACTTGGAATAATTCGCTGTTATAGGGGCCAGATGCCCTTTGCGAGGTTATAAATTGAGTTGAAACCTCCGGAGCCGATACGCCGGCAACGACACAAACAACATTTTATATCGGACTGGTTTCTGTTTATTTTCATTTCACGGACGGGATTCAACCCAGTCACTCCCCTTCTCCGATTCAGAGGGAGTTTACGACCGCGTCTCTCCCCCCTAGCTCCCCCATTCAGCCATATTTCTCCCCGTTCGACGCATGCATTACCGTACGCCCGTCATCGCAGATAATGCTCGGAGACAGGGTCTTAAGTTGCCCTTCCGAGCTCCACGACCCACGTCTCTCGCGTGTTTAATGCCGCGTCGAAAACGCCGTAAAAGTTCGATTATAGTCTCAATATCAATATAGGCGTTTAATCTTCTGCTATCCCTTCTCGAAGTGTCCAGCCCATTTATAATTGAGGACGCTATTGCTTAATGCGTCTAATTCGTTGTTAATTGAAGAGGGTGCTGTACAAGATTGTGTTCAACTGTTTGATTTTCTTTACCCTTACTTGTCTGTTCCCAGACTAGGTTAGTAATGTGATGAAGCGGGAGAGAAAGTAAAAAGTAATGAGGACAACAATTATTATAGAATAAAAATTTTCGATTCTACCCACAGCATTGATTACTTCGATGAGCTGTCCAAATTACAGGTTGTGCCACAAGTCAAAGAATCGAGAAGAGATTGTAAATGACACTCACAATGTAAGAATATGATCTGGTGAGAGCACAAAGTCGTGACATTCAACGCACTCGCAGTTCAAATCACGATCGATATTCCGTGTTCCCGCCGCCGCTTATTGTCGCGTTTCTGGTCGATTCCCGGCTTCATTTTTTTCACCGGCCTCCGGTAATAATCGTCGGTTGCCATAATGAGGGTACATCGGCGGCGGCGCTCCAGCGGTCAAGGAGGCAGTGGCCGCTCCATCGCCTGTCTTCCCCTTCAAGGCGAACTACTAGGGTGAGGGGGGCGACGCTGACCCCCCGGCCAAAGGGGACACCGCAGCTCGCTCCTCCAAACGCTCGCTCAAGTACACGCAGACGGGCTTAGGCCCCTGTATACTTTTATTCGTGTGTGGGGGGGCCCGTCATGTCCTGAAAGAGCGTCACATTCATCCTCGACACTCATGCGCCCATTTCCTACAATTTTCGATTATCGAGTTTTAGTATAGTTTGGGTGGAACCTCCCTCTAGAAATACGGTGACTTTAGACAGAAAAATCTTATGAATGTGAGCCGCACTGTACTGACGGAATCCCACTGGCAATAGTGAGAATCACAAACCGGTCTAGCATAACATGAAATAAGAGAATGGAACCTAGTTTATCGTAAAATAAAAATAAATTGATGTAATTTTGTAAGAAGTCGTTTTTTTGTTTGTATTAAGAGTATAAGAAATACAATAACAAATAACATTAACAAATGGAATCTAAAATTAAAGATTTAATGAATATCCGAATCCTATTATAGGATATGTGAGGTTATTCTTGAAAAGCGATACGGAATGCGAGAAAATGGATTGGTAATGGATAACACAATTTACATTGTTTTTAATGTTCTACCTTCGATCTTATTTGTGCAACAAGTAGCTATTATATCAGGTATGGTTTTCGCTTTAATTTCTCCGTCGCGGAACATCTAAATTATTCGAAAACACGAAGATGACTTACGTTGACGGTCTAATAAGGCCCGATATTAAGTGGTACGATATTAAATCTTGAAAGGGAAATGGATTCACCGAGCGGAACCAGCTAATAGTGCACCCCGCGGCGGAATATGTTACCCAGGAGAAAGCTCCATTACTTTATTCCCCCGTTTTAAACCGACCAGTTAATCGAGTATGAGACATGATGATCACATGAGACTGGTTATAATTCAGTGATGGAGATAAAGTCAATTATGTTGGGGTAAGGGTCGAGATAAAGAACCCATGCTGATGGCGTCAAGTTGTGGCTGGTTCAGGTTTCCTATTAAGTTATTAATTTCTTAACTCGTCTCAGTATCTATTCGGTTCAAGCATATCTTACTAATTTATTAAATTACTTAATAATTCGTGTTTTATTACTGATTAATATTTTTTTCTTTTAGGTAAGTCGCATTGCAGTGCTTCATATGAGTAAGTAAATACTATGAGTTAATACTGTGGGCTAAGTGTGAGAGGAATAACATTGTTAGTGTGATGTTTCTAACTTGTATCGATGGCTGGAGAGTGAATGGTCGATGCAAGAAATGTGGGCGTGAAAAATCCGGAGGGATGACTCACGCTCTTCATGCCTAATCAACGTCATCCTCCATTTACACGTCCGGGAGATCGATTTAACTTGTTTCAAAATTGCCGGTTGTTTAATGTCGGCAGAGCGGTCGGTGCATTAATTTTCCTAGGGTAATTTTATTAGATATTTTTAATATAGTATCGTTTTAATAATACATAAGAGATAAGTTTTACTCTAGTACCCTTTCGATGTAAGACCACAACACAGAATGATTTCAAATTACTAGCCAAGTCAACGTTCTTTTTTAGTTATTTGGATTTATGTGACACTGGTTTTGGCCTCTCGCTGAACTCAACCAGCGTTGGGGTGCCAAAAAGCAAACGATTGGAGACAGAAAAATAACATTGATTGTGTGAATGTTTACAACCTCGGGGATCACTCTCGATTTTTTTTAAAAGCATTTAATTTATTACAACACGCGACATTTAGTAGTTTATGTTTCCATTTAAATTAGGCACAATAAGGTCGTAAATGATATTTATGTAGGCGTGTAATTCGAAATGGAAAAAATACCCAAACCGAATTTGCCCGACGAGCAAACAATAGCTGTATCCTGTAAATGATGAGCGAGAATGAGACGGGGAAAGGGTAAAGAAGGGAGAAAGAGAAGAGAGAGAGAGAGAGAGGTGGATAAAAAGGAGAGAGACGGGAGGGAGGAGGAATGCCGCTGAGTCAGTGTCCTCCTTCAAGGATGCCCATCGCGACTCTCCCCCGTCCTCAGGTTTGTATCTTACCGAAATCTTCGCCTACCGGCCAATGACCAAACAAAGGGTCCGGGCGGCACGCATCCCTCCGCCCCCATCACATAGCCGCGATTATTAACGCTCGTCAATTTCCATGGCTAACAATGCTCCGCCAGCAACTTCGCTGCGAAAAAAGCTCGTCTCCGCCTCGCCCCCCCTCATCGAATCCCTCCCACGCGTTAGGCGCGAGTAAACGCGATTAGGTCGGATTTTGTTAGTCCGCAGCGAATCATAATTTTCAATATATCAATATACAGGTATTTTTATGTACACAAGCATGCTTGTACGTTAAATTCCGAACTGAAAAAGAAAATAATTTCCAATAGTTTGATGTGGCGTTAAATTTGACTTTGAGGATTTTCTCTCGCGGGTCCGGATTGAGAATCGGAGTTAATTCGGCTTGTTATGCCGAAACCCAAGAATAAAACCGTAGTCGCTATTGGGTTTTATGGGCCCGCCTTAACAATTCTACCCGGTTAGATGTGACAGCCGAGATAAAATACCGGAGGAAACTTCCTCTTTTGATTGACACATAAAGAAGACTGGAACTGAAATTTATTTGTTGTATTTTAACAAGCGGTATAATTTTTTTTCCTATATAGATCAATGTAAATACTTTCTAAATTAAAGGCCGTTAAATGGCCTCGGGTCTCATTGTTCCGATACTTTTATTCCGAATCGCGGCTTCCATTTAGTTTATTAGTTGCCCGAATCCGAAATATTTATAACCGAGTGTCGTACCATCATCATTCAAACTGCCGAACATTACCGTGTCACTTAGTAGCGTTCACGCGGACGACGTTGTCCCACATTCCGATCGGACGGATAACAGTCGGTCCATTACTCATAGCCGACGGATGTCTCTTCAGCGGCGGTAATGGAGGGCTATAGGTCAAGAGGCGACCGTTCGTTTCCCGCGGGAAGGGATCGCTCAATTACTCCATTCCGGGACCGTTTCGCAGTCCATAAAGGAAGCTGGAACTGGCCCCTCCGGTCTATTAGGGGATTAGCCCGGGGCTGGCCAAGGTTTTTATTTTCATTTTAATGCGTCTACACTGCACGGCCCACTTAATCGGTCTGGACTATTTATATTAGAAGAATGAAATGCCCTAGTGGCTAGGGCGACGCTTGCCCCTATCTAGATCCCTCAGTACGGTTCGGTTCGCGCCATCGATCACACACCCGACAGTCACCCAGCTAGTTCCTTTAACACGGTTCGGGACGTGTTACTAACGAATTGCCACCCCATCAGATACTAGACCATTCATGCGCGTCACAACCCGCCCATTCAAATTTCAGTGGAGTTTCATTATACGGCGATGGCCACGATTTGTTTAATTTTGTGAAGTCACTAATATTACAAAAACACCGAAATATTCCAATCCTTCGTGTGATTTGAAGTGTTCAATAGAAGTGTCGAATAGAAACCATCAATTTTTACTTCTTCTAAACTCTAAGATTCTCGGCCTTCTATAATAGAGCCGGTTGTTGCGACCTGAGCACTGCTCCTTACATAGCGGTGCGGTACTTAAGAGGTACAACTGTGACCGCATACCAAGTGTGAACATCCCGTAAAGATCCGGAACCTCATAAAACGTTCGCTTGATCCTATTTCCAGGGATGCAAATCTTCCGCGGGTCTGAGTAAAATAAGTGACCGCTCGAGCACTAGCGTGCAAAATTCACTTGAGAGGTAACATTATCTATTACGAGTGGAAGTTGTGTTCCCGGTTTTTTTCCGAATTGGATTAGTACATAGACGTACCGTGCTGCTGAGTACAATTTTCTTGTATAACGTTGTTTTATGACAACTATTACGGCGCATGTGCTTCATTAAAGAGAACTTCATATTTTCAATAGTTTTTTATAGTTATATACGCACTATAAAAGCGTGGCATTCCTCTTCAATTATCCGGCGGGCTCTCGCCCTAACTATTGTCCCGGAGAGCTCGGTTATCTCTTCCCACTCCGACGCGCAGTTCTATCGGTTATATTCGTTATAAAATCGCAACCACCAATTTGCGTCTCATTACAGGAGTACCGAAAGTTGTGTATTGATTCAAAGGCCTTTTCCAGCGATCCTGACGAGTTGAATAAGGATTTCTCTCTGCAGGGCCGTTCCATAAACATTATTTGTGATGAGGAACCAGCGTAAAGTTAAGGTTTAAGAACCAGTGGCCGGGTATTGAAAGCAGAACATTAAAGCGTACCACACAGAATAAAATGAACTAAATCAATCGAAAATTCAACATACAATTAATTGAAATGCGTGTTCATGTTTCGGCATGATTTTTTTAGCATCTGAGCCATTTTCGTCGGTATTAGCGGATTAATTGGTGCAGATCTGGGTAGGAAGGAACGATTCGCAGACTTGTACGAGCAGACTGTTACAGGATGGCTCGGGTCTCAGCGCGGGTACAAATCGGATTTGAATTTCGACACTGAATTTCCGGGGCGACCGAGCGGTGCGAGAGTATCCGAAAAAGGGAAACTGGCTGAGGAGAGTTTGGTGCAGGTGGCTGGCTATGATGTGATCATCAGGGAATCTGGACCGGCCTTGAACTCCACCTCGGCGAGCCAAGCCCTCTGCCGACCCCACTGGGACATCCGCCAGCCCCTGTATTTCCCAACTTCAGCCATTCCCACACCTTCAATATTCCATTTCCAATATTCTATATTCGTTTAAAGCCTTCAACGGTTGAACAGGAGCTGAAGTCCGCCCCTTCCCTTTTATCAAATTCGAATATTGATTGAAGAAAATTCGGTCCTACAAAAACTGAGCTATGTTTCTATTCAAAAGAGGTCCTCCACAGCTCAGTGCTTAGATTGAGTGCGTTGTCGGATTTTACCGACGGAATTGTCATTGAATTGTAAATTGGACTTGATTAAAAGAGAAGATCTTACACTTACTACAGTAGACTCATTGATATTCAATTCTTCGAACCAAGTATTTTATTCGACCAGTTGAATATTGCTGCTCATCAAAAAGTGCAATATCATGCCATTCTTGGTAGTTTCACGGTAATACATAGTGCGTGTGTCAATAAATGCGGTTTTGCTCAAAATACGACAGTGCGCTTATATTATAATTATCGGGAATGTACTGTTTGGTTTTGTGTTTTATAAGGATAGAAATCCTTGCAGAGCGTTGTGCGGGATACAACTAATTTACGATTCAATGCGAAAAAGGTCTTTGAGATGGCGCTGGCATCTTTTTATTTTGGGATATGGCGGTTTTGGAAGGAACACTGTAATTCCCTGTTCTGACTGTTAATGCCCATCACGACTTCCAGGACACACAAGTTCGTCCTGAACGTGCCAAACTCGCATTTCAGGCTAACTGTACATGTACCGTAAGCTCCCGTGTGAAGACAATTTGGCAATTTTAATTTTCTGTTATGTGAAATTAAGACGAGCGTCACCGTCCATTGTTCTCTTAAGTGTGCCGCGGCATTTATAATTGCTGGAAGGAAATTCATATTTTTCTGTTGAATATCTTTGAGAACCCGGTTCGGGTCTCGGCCCTCACCCGCGTGCGTACGTCTAGAAATGACAGTAGGAAACGTGTCTTGCCAATTTGTTATTTTTATCTTGCATCTTGTGCGATCGTAATTGCAAATTACTTCTATTATGACTTTATGAAAGTCTGGAAATAATGTTCAGAGTTCGCTTAATTTCCCCACTGCATAGAAACGAATACGTTATTCCAGGCGATGAAATAGAAAATCGAAAAAACGCGTTGTATCCCGCCATTACCTCGGTGCGATAATAAACTGTAAGTAGGTTAGAATTTGTCCGAATGGTTCTTTCCAATAATTGTAAGTTTCTTATATGCTCCCTCCGATACCTCTCCAACAAATTGCCTCGAATCAGTATCCCCTGTGTTTTAAAATTGAAAATTACACCCTTTGCCTAAACGCTTATTCAAATTGCCCGATTATAAATTATAATCGGCCCCGAAAATTGCAGGGACTCTGCCCGCTCGGGGATGCTTTATCGTGGTATTCGGGCTGTTCGATTGATCCGGTAATTAATCCGGGGCCTCGTTATCAGATGTTTCAATTTAAGGGGGAAAAATTTTGGAACGAACAGCAAAAATTATGGTGGGGTACGGATCCGTCGGCGTGATTTCTGTGCGTTGATTACGGCGCGGTTTAGTAATTTTGATTCGCGTGAACAGGCATAGTAAGTGCGGATAGGAGCTTCGTCGAAAAAACGCGTAGTCACCTCACTGATTTACTCACAAAATACTACTGACGATCGTTAGATGTTGAAGGCGTTGTACCGAATCCAAACGTGAATGAACAGTAAATCGCTAGAATGACGAGATGCTTTATTAGTATTTGTTATACGCCATTATTATTAGTACGAAATGATAATTTTCTGTCCAATTGATAATATTTTCAAATTTTTCGTTCCATTCCAGCAGAAACCCCTAGTTAGGCTAATATGGGTACGTGATAGTTAGACACCCGATGTGGACATACCCTGCAGAAGTTAAAGGGATATTAGATGCGAAGTAATTAGTGACTTAACAAGAACTACATATAGTACATTAACGAAGTCTTACTCAGTTCCAATAACTATTGGAGGCCTACCAGTTACATGCCGTACGAGTGCATGAAAACGTTACAGCGCTTCGCCCCGACTCGCCATAATTCACGGCCGAGGCAGTGTTTCATATTTGTATAATTTATTGCGGGTTGTAAAACTGGCAAATGTGGGACCCCCGAGGGGGGCCCAGCTCATTGTACTGTAGGTGGTCATCCTCCACCCCGCCAATAAAGGCTCGAGGTGGCAACCCCCGTAACAACAACGCCTCCGAGCCAGATTTACAGCTGTACTTGTGCGTACTGCCCGGGAATTAACTGTAAAGCGGCGTGCCTGCTCGCAGGCCCGCCAGTACATTAAAGGGTGGCACCGGCGACGTTATCGGCAGGAACATATTCCATTAGTAGGACCCGATTCCTCTATTCGGTGAGCTGTGAATTCAGTTTTCCTATCTCAGTATGGCCTGTTGATCGTGTTGGGACATGAGCTCTCGGAAGAGTTTCGCCCGCGGAGGGAGAGTGCCGAAAGGAGCAAGAAAACAACTGTTTCCCGAGTACCTTAATTTTAAAAACGTATGTATACAGTGAATTTAATTTTTCATAATTTATTAACTTACTCGGATATATATTTGTATTATGATTTTATTTAAATTCTTCTCCGCGCATTATCTCCTCTAGAATGTTTTTCCTGAAACTACAGTTTTAAGATTGAATAATTTCAAACTAGAATAAAGACGACGACTCATCTATTTCCCTCAACCTTCATTATATATCATCGTCTCACTGGCAACCTTCAAAGGTTTGTTCTGCGATGTCGGAGCTTTTAACCGGCTCTCTAATTTCTGCCTGCAGGCCTGTGCAATTTATCACGCCGGTTTTGCATAAGTTATTTATTATTTGCGCAAAACGGTTTGCCGCGCGTCTCCCCTCAGGCTATCCGGCCGATTAAGATAAGTTGAGAAATTTCATTCCGTTGTGGATTCTCATTACGAAACCGTATTTCAGCCGCATTCCTACGTTAGAAACGGTGATTGAATTTGTCCTTATATGTTGAGTAAGCGCGCGCTATTCCGCCTATCGAATTTCGGCTATAGCGGTCTTTAATAAACCGAATTACAATTCGGACTTTCACCGACACTCGGACTTCGGAAACGCGTTACTGATTTCTTATAGGGAAGTGAGTCTAATGAATGTTTATTGGAATGGGAGTAGGCCGATTTCCGGGCTTGGGCTCGAGAGTTCAGTGCTCTGAGAGCATGTGAAATACTTGCAAATCGTATGTATTTTCTGTGCAGACGCCGACCGGTGTTTGAATTAATTTTGGGTGAAAGTCTAAAACTGGCTTCTAACTTTCTTTTCTTTCCGTCTATCGCATCTTGTCGGCTGATTAATGCCGCGGGAAAAAGATTAAAGCGTCGGAGCTTCGCGATGTAATATCGACGGCCACTTTCTCGAAAGCCCGTTCTCAGAAACTGGACCAACTGGTACCCAACTGGAAGTTCACATGCTCCTGCACATGATTTTGAACTAGCAAGGGCCGCTGACAGTAACAGAGTCGACAGAATAGTATATATATCGGCGCTAGGCCTCTCCTCAATGAATGCTATTGATGATGGCGAATAGCCGAGCCCGGTGTAGCAAGGAACAAACAAGAGAATGAATAATAAGTAAGTAGTCCTCACGAAATCGCCCCTCAGTGACAAAAAAAACGAATGAAGATAGTGAGGAATGGATGTTTTTATTTTAATACAAACTTTTATGTACCAGTCCGTTTTATTATATCAGTTTTAGGGTACAATAAACTATAAGAAATGCGTCGTTCTATATACTGCAACTATTCGAATTAGATGTCGAAATAATTCATCTACGTACTGCAGAATTAAAACTGGATTTTTGCTTCAAGTAGTGCCGTAATATTTCTAAACTAACTAATAACTTTTTCGTAATTTCTATTTCGTGAGACATTATTGCTATTATTGTCCTACATTCTGGCCAAAAATACGTGGCGAAGGTTAAATTGTGACAGAACTTCCAACGGATCATTGACCACGGAATGTTTCCACACTTTCACAGACATTAAACAATTGCCCAATATTATGTTGGACCGATATTTGCCCGGTAATTTTAGTTCTGTTCACTATTCTAAAGAAACGTAATGGTAGATGGTGCCAGGCTATACAATTACTGAAGCATTACGTACAGATTCGTAGACGCAGATGTCATTCCTAATACCCGAAATGAATACGTTAACAGAGCTAGAGCTACTGTAGGTCAATCATTTTAAAATTTAGAAACACCTAATTATTTCTCCGTTTTTAATTTTATTTTGAATTGAAGCTGGTGTCCAATGGAACCAGAAAAGAAAGTGACTGCGCACTCTGTTGAGACATTCTGAAAGCCGCCTTCTCTTTCTGTATAGTGGCGCTCTCATACAACCTACTTTTGAACCTCGATTCAAAACAAATCGTACAATCGTCGAATTTGTCTTCGATTTATTTAATTAAATAATAATATATATAATTATAAGAGACTATATCGTAATAATAAATAACTCTCGGTTGTAATTCACTATATTTAATTATTCCAGTATCCATTAATCAGCACTGAAGTGAGGGTGTCCTTGAGTAATTAGTCAGGTATTCATATATATGTCCACATTGCTAAATTATTATTAACAGTCATACGTATGAGACCAAATATACTACCGTAAAAACAATCGCAATTGAAATCTAGTTCCCAATTAATAATAATTCAATTGTCGAACGAGCGTTCTAGCTATAAGAGCACAGTGGATCAATGTATGTGGAAGTGAAACAAGATGAGGGTACCGTATTCGATATTTGACGGAATAGAGCGTTCTATTGAGTTTTCAGTGGCGGGGAGGAAGCGGTTCATTAATAAGGCGCAAGTTGGGATAGAACTAGTTCTGTGGGACAGCCGGTTTTGGTGGTCCATCAGAGGCCTCCCTGGAGGAAGCGTGGACGTGATGCAACCTTCCCTATTGCGCAACCCGTCTCCGCTCTCCGCGTTATCCAACCTCTGGATGGTGGGCGGCGGGGGGAAGGAGCTCTCGGACACACAGACACACATATTGAGCGCTAAGTGGATTAAGAAACCCGGTGTGACCGGCCTCCCCGCTCCGATTGTACATTGTGTCGCCTTTTTACCGTCCCCGCCGTCGATTCTTATTCGCTCGTCCGACCGATCATAAAAGTGTTCGGTTTACTTGGTTCAAAGGGACCGGGACCGTTCGGACCGAGGATGAAAGTCACGTCCGGGTTGTCCCCCTCCCGTCGAAAAGGCGGGAGATGGAGTTTTTAAGCAGGCTTAGAGTAAGAGTATCTGAAAGGCAGAAAATAATGGGTATAAGTATACACATTTTCTAATAGGGACCTTAAGCTCCGTGATATTCCAAAGTAGGTTTCCCTTTACCAAATTTTGTATACAGTAATCCATTCATGGCTGCGTTATCATTTCTAAACTAACTGCAGATGGTGTAGGCTGCTTTAGAAATATAGGTGTTTTTATAATAATCGATGTTATAATAAGAACAGCATTAACGACAAATTAATGAGATATACTAGGCTAGAATGTAACTGTATAATATATAGCCTCTGGGTTCATTACGAATTCTGCTTCGACGATATGCACTTGAGTGTGAAAAATGTATAATGTTGTCTTAAGTATGTACAAATTGAAATTAGCTATTGAATCCTCGAGGGCGATATTTATATGCGCGCTTCTGAACCTAGAGCACGCAGCTTCTTCGAAAAACCGGTCAGAAAACTGCAAGGCAGAAGAAAGGCGGAATCATAATAGTTTGGAGAAGGGCTGACGCAGGTTTTAAACAAGTGGCTGACTGATCCGCTCTTTTTATAAGGCTGATTGACGTTCTCCTGTTTGTATAGGCGGGGGAGCCGTGCACTTGCCAACTAATGTGTTTGGAATGTTTCACTCCCGATAGACGGGAGCCCGGATTGTTTACGCGTGGTTAATGTCCACGTGTGACGACAGGCATTTTTACACGGGCCCCACCGTCGCTTTTTCAGTTGGCAGATCTGTTCCGCCGGCCCAAAAAAAAATTAATATATGTTAAAGCGTAAAACCAACTTGGCCGGGGAAAAAAAGCGGAATGAGGCGTGTTCTGGTAGTTGTCACGATACTTTTGTATAGTGTAGTTGTTCTTTGCAGTTTTTTTAACTTTTTTGTCGACTGCGCTCTTCCCACACACACACACAACATTCTGCCGTCATTACTTTTATTTATAAGCCAATAATTTATAATATTGCGATCGTAACTGGGCTGACTGTTTTTATTATTTAAAATTTCGTTACTGTATTAAAGAATAGAAAAAGGAAAGGACGCGGGGCGAGCTCGACTAACAATGACTCCAAAGTACTCCTCTTATTACACCGAGTGTATTAACATACAATTTACTCTCCGAGATTATACCCCACCGTGCAGCAAACCGCACCAATTTGGGAGACAATATCGATAGCCTTGGACGAATTGACCCGTTATTAAGCAACTTTGTGTTCTCGCATTGTTATCCATTCGGGGAAATTAAAGTTCACGGTTGTCTGGGCGAGTTTAAGAAGGGCCACCGCCGCCATCGCTCCGTCCCTTTCTCCTCGACACACGACGACGATTATTCGATTCATTAAGAGAATTTTATAATGGATAACGACAACCGAGTTCTCGATCTGTGGGAAGTGGCGGGGCCGTGTCCATTGTCGAAAGGAGTATTTTTCGAGACTGATGTACAATTCAAATGAACGCGCGCCTATCGTCGTTCTGTTTTGCATACACGGCCGCGGCCAGTACCGGGGATTTGTACCTTTCCGAGAACTAATGGGGCCTAATTATTCCCGCTTAAGGCAGCCTCGCCTCCTTCCCCACTGGAAATTACACGCTTCTCCCCTGCACCCAGGCCCTACTAATTTGATGCGCCCCATCACACGGCACTGTGTCCTCCTGAGCAATGGGGCCCCGCTCATACCGCCCGCTCTCCGATTTCCTATATTGAAATATAGCCAATTAGGAAATAACTTGCTGCCAAACCTTAAATAAATTTTGAACAATTTCTTGGAAACTGGAAAACAAGAATCGCATGTTTTCTGCTTGTGTCTCTAGGATCTGCAGGCATTCCATCCTGGATTTTATTATAGAAAACGAAAGGCGAAAGATCATAATCTTTGGAAAAGCAAGATTCCCCGTGGCCCATCAATGATGTTTTATGTAATAATCGTGTTTGGGTGTTATTCGTCTACAAAATATCCCTGCAGATGAAGAATAGTGTGAAATTGCCTGGAGCTTTGCCTGGATTCCGTGTTTTTCTAGTTTCTTCAAAACGTATCTGTTATTTGTCGAAATTATAATTGGCCTTAGAACAGTACCGGGCGGATGATAATAAAATTGAAATAACATTAATCGGATTATTCCATAGGGTGGGGATGAAATTTACTTAATATATCTTAGTAAGAATAACAGTTTGCTAGTTTCGGCCACTGTATTTGCTTAAGAAATAAACACTGACTGGGCAAATCGTGTAGAGCCGACCGTTTTAATTTCGAAGGCTTTCGTCGTCGTCTCTTTTAACATAATCCGTTGGACGTTACTTGCGGCTTGAGCAGTTGAGGACTGTTGCGACACGGTTTCGGATTTCTGTGATGTCGGCCTCGGGTTTGGGCTACCTGGCTCTGGGGGTCGGGCCCCCTTTCAGCCTATCTCCGGAAGGGAGAGGTCCTCTTTGACGATTTCGGCCCGTACAGAAATCGGTAAGGCCCGTACAATATTTGAAAGGCTTCTTTTCCGGGAATAGTACACACGAAATGCCAACTGACGACTCGGAAGACCGCCTCTTCGCACGAAATGACGGAGGATTTAAAATGATTAAGCGAAGAGTGACATTTGTGCATTGTGTGAACCAGTTCGCACGGGGATGCGAATGTCGAATAAGTATATCGGAGGAACGAAAGAAAAATGGAATCAATCAGTATTTTTTGATGTTTCATGATACTCACGTTCTCGTCCTTAGTGTCTAATAATACAATTGTTTCTTCTGGACATCGCATATGCGAATATATTTATGCTCGTGTATATAAACGTATACTTGGTGAAAGTGTTTTATAATAAGAGAGAAATGTCGGTTGTGATTGGGTGGCTAGAGGTTGCCTAGGCTAGAGATTGAGATTGTTGGCGGGTCCAAGGTGCCCTTCGACATTGAGCACGCCGCCCGGCTCACGTAGGCACCCGTCCTTACAACCCTAAAATATTGCTTCCCCCTTTTATACCTCCCTTCAGCCCCGGCATCGGACCCCCCGTAAAGCCCTCCCGCGACAAAACACTCTACTTTATAGGTAACATTAATAAAATAAAAATCCGTAAATGATCGTCGTAAGAAGCCTATAGAAAGCCCAATTTGGATGTAAAAGGGAGTCACCGAAGTTATAAGCGTCTCGCGCCGCCGGGTCCTGTCGCGTTTTTGTTCTGTTTTTTAAATATTGTCGGGAGGCTGTTGGTGGCGAAAATTATAGCCTGTAAGCTGTAAAATAGGAGAATACAGTATTTGAAAAAAGGGGTGTAAGTAAATTTTATGACAGTTTATGAACCGACTTGTATTCAGCGGAAGGATACAGAACGTTTTATTTCCTATTTAAATGAGTTTCAGAACAATCGTAGATGCCGTTTTGTTCCTGTTTATTTTAGTATTTACATATAGCCAAAAACAAGATTTAGGATAGTAATTTTAACAGAAAATATTGATCATTAAATTCGAATGTTGTTGTTCACTTCTATTCGGAGATTTTAATTCCACTTGAATTCTCGTCCACTCCGGCCATAAATAACGACGGTACATTAACAGCAAACTGTTTAAAACAAAGAACTGTTTACGCTGATGGTTAATTGCGCCGTATAACCGGCGTACATATGATAGTTAAATGGCGGATGGGTGTTGTTACATAATAGGAAGCGGGGGCCACACCTGTGGCCGGCCATTCATAAACCCCGATGGATGTCGGCCATGTCATGCTGCCCATCGATCACGCGACGCTTACCCAAGAGTAAATTAAACTTTTATTTAATTATATTCAAACTGCGTGCTGTCCGCGTCGTTTGTCCGTCGGTTGTCTGTTAATTCAGGGAATCGTTGTATGGAATACACGGTATGAAACAAATTCAGTGATCAAATCTAGCAAACTTTTATTCTCACTAGGATATATTAAGAAAATTTCATCACAACCCTATGGAATGATCCGATTACTATTATTTCAATGTTATTATCATCCGCCCGGCACTGTTCTAAGGCCAATTATAATTGCGACAAATAATTTTTTGCGGGACAGACATGTTTTGAACAAAATAGAAAAACACGGAATCCAGGCAAAGCTCCAGACAACTTTACACTATTCTTCATCTGCAGGGATATTTTGATTTATGCCCGCTAATTACAGGCAGCCTCTAAAACGGATAAATTACGAAATACCAGAATGTACGGAAATGGGAACTGATTAGTGAAAAGTCATCTCTGAGTATCTCCATTTGAATCGATTTTATGTATCTCTTACGTGTTATATATATGTAAATATATGAAGGAATTATTATATGGGTTTAAAATTACGGTTTCATTTCAAGACAATACTATTGCATGTATCGTACTTTCATTGGGATTACTTTTATGTTTATCCCGTAAATAATAATGTACTTTGTGGCCCATAATGGGTGAGTTTAAAATCTGCTGAAAAATCCGTTGTACCTAATTGACAGTGAACAGTTGGCGATAGATTGCACTTACCTCTAATTAACTAGGGTTGATCCTTTGTACCTTACAATTAGTGTCGGTCGACAGTTGTATATTGAGAGGAGGGAGCGTGGGCGGTCATGCGGGCGGTACGGTTGTTTACCCGGTCGGCGGGGCCTAAAGCTCGGGTTAGGCCCTGTTGAGCACGAACCTCATCCCAAACAAGGGGAACCTCGAACGTCCCCCGGGTGGTTGAGGCACCGCGCTGTCTGGCACCTACTATGTCCACAGATACCACTCCGTGTCCACCCTTAAAACATCAGAGCCCGGACTTATTTATTTGAACGGACCTGCCGACGATACCTTCGCTGCATCAAAGGAAACAGAAATATTTCCGTCCACCTTTTTTTATACAAGTTTATAATCGGCAGTAAAAAACCCCTTTTCCCAAATATGACTTTCTAAAAAATTGAGAGGGGGCTTTTCTGTTTGGGGAATGTACAACAAAAATTAAACGAAGCTTCTACTTCCAGATTGTAACGTCTCTTTATCAATATCTAGTTACAATGAGATTTCACGTTATCTTTACCTAGTTTCTAAGGTCTACGAAAATTCCGTCCGTTTTAAATATTTGTTTCGTATTGAAATTTTTTCAGAGATGTGAGTTGAATGTTGGCCTCCAATAGGCCGTAAGGGCCCTTCCTCGTCGGCGCTATCTCGGTCAAACATTGAGACGTAACCCTAATACCGGGGTCTGAACCTTATCGTCGGTCGGGTCCAGAGACCGGGAAGTTCATCAATCTTCCCGGGTTAGGGGACGAGCCCCTAACGAGAAAACGTTGTGACCCCGCCCTGGATGGGGGGTGGGAGGGAGGGAGCATTGTAACGCCCACGCCGGCTCCCCCGGGGACGGCGACGAAAGGACGCGGCGACATCAGTTGTGTGACCGTCGACACGTAGGCCATCTTCGCGTTAATCCGTCAAGGCTGGGCCCGGCACGGACCCTGTGTGTGTGTGTGTGACACGGTATTAACATAAATTAAACCGAAGAGTTAATAATTCGTTCAGATTAGAGCCGCGTCCGAGGTGCGGGAGATTTTCCAACCGCTTATTTATACGGGGAAAAGAACACGGGGCCCTCTTTTCGGAGTGGATAAGGCCGGATTTGTTGTAAGAAGGAATGATGTCGGCCCTTTCAGATGCGGATTTATGGCCGGACACTTCTCCCTCCAAATGACAATTCAATTTGGTCCGGTATCGGGTTTCTGATAGGAAACCCCTATTCTATGTTTGAGGCGCTCGAAAGAACTTTAAAACGTAGGCAAAGGTAGGGAGGCAGTAAAGCGTCGAGTAAAATTAATTTTACATTTATGAGTTCTCTTTAATGCGTAATTAATCGTCGAACGTTTTTACGTCGAAAGTCTCCCAAACGATGCGAATATTTACAACTTTGGTAGGGTCTGGGAGACCTTTTCCCACACTTGACCTCATTTATGCCTCTCTCGTTTCATTTTTCCTCCCCTCATATTTCAATTGTCTATAGATATTGCCTCCGACATTGCCCTTTCATTCTATCTTCTGGCTCTTGTCACTACTAAGCACGCTTAATTGACGTTGTCAACCGAACTCTGAGTTCCCTCGGGGTGATGGGAGCAGCATTATAGTAGGCCCGAAGAGGGTGGGCTCTTCTTGAGGGGTTCAATACATCTTTTTCGCAAGTCGGTACCCTACGGAATCCGCCCTTGTATGTTCGCTCGGCCGTGCCTAGATCTTCCTCTCTTGCCCCAGGGTAGTTCACGACAATGCCTTTTTTGTCCGGGTCTCTGGTCGACCCGAATTTCAGGTACATGTACGCGAAACGTTTTGCGGATTAACCTGTCGAGCGAAATCCTCGTGAAAGTAAGAAAAGATCTGACCCGGTACCTGTAACTTTGGCGTGGACGTTCACTCATAATGGTCTGTAAATTTCTGGCCAGTCTTAGTTATTTTTTCTACTTAACAGTCAATTAGTAAAAAAAAAATATAGGATGAGACTGCATATGTAGCTCGTACCTATTATATAGAACATTTACAATAAATACCCAACGTAAAACGGTAATTATAATTCCAAAATTTATGATGTTCATGCGAGCTCCAAATTAAATGTTTGTTACCAGATTATGTGTTTTGATATGGAAAACGTTGATGTAAAAAAAGCTAGAGTTTGAACCCGGTTAATAAATATTTCGAAATTTACTAGCTTATTTTAGAGTAGAGGCCGAGAGTCCATTTTGTTGCCGTGGGCCTTAATTCATGGCATTAGCCAGATAGAGAAGTTTACTCGGCTTGTAAAAAAGAGAAGAGGTGTATAACGCGTCGGAGACATAAACCAGTGTGTCGGATAGCCACAAACCAGGATTACACAATTGTTACACAATAGTTATTGCTTCCTAACGAGTCCCGTCCGTCGGCCTCCATCTAATGCGTCCAAGGAGCGATTGGACAGTCGAAAACCATTTTTATTGTTACGACTTCCATTATTCGGTTGTTTCCTAATGGCCGGCCAGCTCTTCAATCCTGAATTTTTTATTTTCCCCATCGGATATTTGATCTAAGGCCCACGAGTCACACCTGGACCGGACCCGTACCATCTCCTTTCCTCTAATCATAAAGGCTTAAAATAAACCTCCGGAGAAATAAATGACTGTCGGACATACTACTTTCATACTTATTATATACTAGCTGAAGTACCCGGCGTTGCTCGGGGGGTTCACATAAACAAAAAAGCGGAATTGTAATTAGAGATATGTTTATTAAAGTACTTGAGGGTACACTACATTCATAGCTCTACCTTTCTCTGCATAAACAAAAATATAAAATATAAGTACCGGTGGCATCACTATTACGATCATTATCTCTGCAATCATATTTTACTATTTATTGCTTGTATCTTAATGTATACATAGCCTGTAATCTTGAATGGAATGACAAAATAGTCCTAAATATGTCTGAGAAATGGAAATATTATTGTAAGATATCTTTTGGCAGTTCTTTTCAATTAATGGGATGTTAAACTTTTAATTATTAACTTATGATATAAATATTATTAAATGCTTTTATGAAAAAGCAATTAGGTCATGCTAAAAATATCTGAGAAAGGGAAACATTAATGTATGATATCTGTTGGGTGCTTTTATATTAGTTCAACAAATCATTAATGAATATTGTTGTTGGGGAAATCACCACCAGGGGGCAGTACCTGATAGGAAATTACCAAATTCAAACCGAGCGACCTCCTTGCGTCTCATGTTCTCCTGATACAAATCCTGATGCTTTTTCCGACCCAAAAATTGAATATGTTAAAATATCGATACATACTCCGGGTCTATAATTTAAAGGACCGCGAAAACTAGTTCCACAATAGACGCTAACCCAATTTCGTGCCGGACTATCGGACATGCAATATCGGAGGTATGCTTAAATTGAAGTACACAGAAATCGGAGCGCAAATTATCTTCGGACTGTAATCAATATTTTGATTATAACGCCAGACTCTTCGAGTGGAAAGTATCCAACCCCAGGGCCTTACCCGTGTTATAAGTGAATGTAAGTTATCAGAATATCTGGGCCTGTCCACTGTGGACCTGTGTTATCTGGTTCAACATCCATAGAAGTTTAATGTCGCAAGTTATTAAAACTATGGGTGGTCGAGATTTTGCCTGGATTTCCTTTTTCCGTTGTCCTTCTAGCCTAAGGAACTGCTAACTGCGCAGTAATAATTGCTGTATTTAGAGGTAATGCAAATAGAAATAATCGAAGGTGATCGACCTCGCCTTTCGGCTTGTGAATGAAAGGCTTTCGGTCGCAGCTCGGACTACATTTTCCCGCCTATTTATAGTCGCCCAATGCCGTTTCTAATTGGAATCCCGGACGACGGAAGGTTGACTAACTTTTATAAATCCGCGTGACAGGAAGTATCGGAATTGGATTGAGCGAGGGTGAAAGCAGTTAGGGCGCCGTCGGCGGCCTCGGGCCGAGCTCTCCTCCGACCAGGGATGAGGAGGACGTGGAGGAGGAGGAGGAGGAGGAGGAGGAGGCCATAATTTAGAAGGCGAGGGCGGCCCGAGAGGGGGCTGTTTCAATTGCTTTTCGCGGGGCGTAAATCAACGGCAATTTACATGGGGCCGTGTCCGCTCCACGGAGCCGGCATTTGCATCGGTTTAATGAATATATTCAGAGTTTGGTTTCGCGACGGCCCGACAAGTGCAGTCGACTCGTGGATGTTATTGGCATGTGGTCTTAGTTGTTCGCAATCTCGCTATCCCTATTTATCATTTACTCTTCTTCTTCTTCCATTCTTACTTAATCGTACGATTATAATTTTCTTCAGATAAAAACCCGGGACGACTTGTCGTGCATTATATGATTTCTTACGCCTGTAATTCCCACCTTTAACCCACCGGAGAAATGCTTCTAACAGTTAAAACCATCAAAGTATTAGAGCCACGACTGTGAATGAAATATGGGCCCGCTTTAAGAATAAAGTTCGTTGTTCATCTTTGTTGCGTTTACAAACAAGCCAGTGCGGGGATATAGAAACGTTAGCTCCAAAACCATAGAACGGTACCCGGTTCACGTAATGTTCCGCCTTCACCACTTAAGTGGAAATGCGAGTTGAATCTGAACGGGAACCCGAATAAAGAAACACTTGAGGTTCCGATCCTTCGGTGTCTGAGCATGTAACTGTAACTGCCGGTTGAATGCTAGTGCTTGTTGACCGGATTCAAATGGATGTTGGTGATCGTGTCCCTGCCAAAGAACGTTTAGACAGGGGTGTTGCATTAGTTGCGGCTCATTGCTCCAGTAATATCTGTACTGTAAGCCCTTGTGTTCGATCCCCTCTGCATGCTGAGAGGCAGCATATTTTGACAGCATGATACAACATAAAAACAGCATATACCCTTATGTACACTTTCAGAACTTATCATTCAACAATATTGTCCATCATTAGTGTTCTGTCATGATAGTAGTCCTTATATTATATAAAACAAACGATCTAGGAGTGCCATCACAAAGTCCGTGAACAGTGTACGTGCTTGAAAAGCTCTCAGTTCACAATTCAGTTAATAACTCAGTGTTGCTTATTAGCGTAGCTTATTTCCACATCCCTCAGTAAGCCATTCTTTATGGTGAGATCTCGGGTCTGGAGGGTCACCGCAAGCTTTCGTATAATCGCAAGTAGGGGGCATCGAATAATCCGCCCGCGGAATGAGGGGGGAGTGAGGCGTCCTTGACCTTCCAACACCACGTGGAGGTCTCCCCAACGCACATATTCAATTAGGGAACTTCCCCCCGTACCCGGGTACCCCCCTCCCGTCCAGAGTTATGTCCTCCCCATTGATAATTGCGTTACGTAAAAATGTTTCGAAAAACCGTTTCAACGATCGGCCCTTCGGTACGGGTCCGTTTCGCCTCTCAGGCCTGTTATTTATGGACGCGCCCGTGGAAGACTCCCCCAAAGGCGGTCCATGAATATGAAGGAGAACGTAACAATCTCATTACATTATTTCAAAACAAAATGTGGCACAACTGCGGACAAAGAATGTTTAACTTCGAAGTGGCGGCTGCTGTCACATTCTCCTTCGGCGGACAAGCTTGTTACTTCAACGCGCAAACGAACCATCGACACAGCTAACGAGAATTAAATTGTCCCGACCGTATGGGAAATCCAATACTCGTATTACAAATTACCGATGAGCTCATAATACTGCAGATTACCTGCTTCTCTGTAAAGGCCTCCACCCCAGTAATTTATTTATTTCACTCTCAATTCTGAATTAGCGGCTAGAAAAATTGTAATTAGCTCAAGTTAGTTAGTTTGAATGAAGGTCCAGTTATCCTGAAAGATAAAACCTAATAATCGATCATATGGCAGAGGAGACCTTGCCAATTCCTTTCAATCGCACCCCGTTTTCTACGAGACCGGACAATCTAGAATTTTCTACCGATCGTATCTGACCGTGCAAAAAAAAATACAAAACGATATTTCCGTCCGTAATTGGTATTCACGGAGACCGTGACACACTAATCGGTTATTGAATAGGGAAGGCCCTTTCGGCGGAGTTCGCGATATGTTACGAGGCCGGTCGGTGGGCGAAAACGCGGAGTTTCGCTGCATTCACCGGCGCCCCAGCCGATTTTCCAGCTCCAGAAAGGAATGTCGACCGGTTCAGGGCCGTTCCAGCTAAGTAGCTGGAGCTGAACGCGAAGTTGCGGGATACGAGAAGTTCGCTTCTGTAATATACCGCATTGGCCTCTAACCCTTTTTCGGGTTGGCCCTACTTCGCCGGCCCCGAGGTCCCGCATCTACTTAAATATCGATATTTCAATGTATATCCGAAAGTGGTCGACCTTTTGTTTTAAACAGATTCCATTTTGCCGGAATATTTGGGTCTCCGTAGTTTTCGGTTATCTTCATGTTATAATCAGGATTGCCTCAAGGACTAAATTTTATTGTCAAAGGAAGGGCTCTATAAATTATAACTCCTTACTTTTAAATTTATATAAGTAATTAGTTGGGCATAATGTCCTTGGCGGTGTATGTTAATGATGTATACAACCATTAAAAAAAATCATCGACTACCGCAGTGAGGCCATAATAAATTCTGCCCGCGGGTTGTTTTGACGTTGAAGGAGCTTTGTTGCGGATTTTTCCGTTTGCGTTCCTGAAAGGACATCATTCAATATATCGGCGGAGTGAACGGGACACGGTCGAATGACAACTGTATATATATTGTGCGTGCGAGAAAGACGAAAAGGGGCGCTATTGTCGTGCAAATTAGCTGGACGCTAATTGGCGTTCAAAAATACTTCGACAAACTGAACTGTGGAAAAGTACACAGTAGTGTTTTTTTACTTCAGGAAATCGGAAAAAAAACACGAGTCTGTGTAGCTCGTTCGAAATGATAGCTTTGGAAGTATCCATGTATCAATGACCTGTTAGCGCCATTAAACATTTTCAGACCCGCTATGGACTTATCTTCAAACGACAGAGTTATTAAATTTCAGTGAACGAATAGCAAAACATCAATAACTCGCCGTGTTATATAATGAATTTAAAAAAAAAATTGACAATAATAATTTTGAATCTATTACACTCGAGCTTAATATTCCAATAACATGTAGCGCACAACATCGGTTGTGAGCAAACACGATTACGAAATGATTGAATCGCGAGATAACCTTGGTTCTGACTATGGATTTCTAAACACGTCCGATGTACCTCCTCCCGGGCTACATGCATGAATTTGATAATGACGAAGCCGTCGTTTGGACAGATTTGCCCCGTGCAAGAGGGGGGACCGGGCCCGCGTAGTTGGCAATGATTTATACCCGGTGTTATCCGCCTCCCTAACAGCCATTAATTACCGCGCTTGTGACTAGTGTGTTTTTACCATTAGGGATGACAGCTATTAATTAAACTCGAAGGGAGACAGGGGAGAAAAAAACGGCAATAAATACATTCTTTTTTTCTCCCTCCGCCCGGTATCGAATATATTGGAATAATGAGGAACACGTGGGAAAGGCCGCGAGCGAGGGAAATCGCGAGGCGGACAGGTGCCCGTCTGTGGGATAGGCTTGAAAAGTCGGCTGTACACTCAGAATTATGAGAAAGTAAAAGTCAAACTGAAATTCCTCTATTACAGGATGGCGGAAAGTCAGACTTACTTTCGTGCGTTTAAAAAGTTAGCGAAACGTCTGTACAGAGGGTCATAATTCATCCGAATGTTCACGCATACTTCCATATCACGCTCTGGCGATCGAAACAAGGTTAACTATTGGCATGGGTGAGAAATGTCAGCCATGAGCTCCCTTTTTTTGGCCCCACTCGAAGCCAATTTCGGCGACCACAATCTGAGATCCCCGGGGTCGGTGGGCCCGTGTTCATCGCGGGGTACAGAAAGTCTTCAGTGGACATCGCGTCTTCAGCGGAGACAGAAAGCCCGAAGAATAATGATGTTGTATTACAAACCTAATACCTGACGTACCCCAATTTATGTCCTGTTAAGGTCCGGTAAGATGTACAAATCCGTTCCGGCTTAATAGGTACTTTATTTCAGTCGGGAGGATTAGGATTTGTTCACAAATACACTTTAAGAAATTGAGGGAATAATCATTTATCATTTTTTTCTGTTTTACAACAGGTATATTATTTTATCGTACCTACAAAATTATTGTTTATTCTCAGGGGGTTGTCGACTGTTGGTATGTTGAGGTCATGGTGGATTGTCTGGTTAGAAACATACCGGGGAGCATTAAGGATGGTGCAAAGGACTTTTGATTGGAATCTCTGAATGCGAGCGATGTTGGATGTCTTGGTGGAACCCCATAGCTCAATTCCATATGTCCATGTCGGTTTCAGTATTGCTTTGTATATTGTTAGTTTGTTGCCTAAGGTCAATTGCAATGTCCGTTTTAGTAATGGCCTTAAGAGTTCAAATTTTCTGTTTAAGTCGGTTCTTTTGAGTCGGGTGTGGGGACTATATAAAGTATGCATAAAAGATTATCTGACCTTCGGGAATCTGTTTTGGCCTTTGTGGCTGTAATACTTTCGAAATGACTCTTGTATTTGTTAACGTATGATGCCGAATAGTCGCTGAGACAGGGCGAACGCGACTGAGGCTGTTTTCATAGTGATAGATGTTCTAATTATGCCTCGCACTTATTCTATTCAAATTGCCGTCACCTCGGTAAATGCCGAATTAAACAACTCGGTAATTTTTTGTCCGAATTAATTCTCCAGAATAGAAAATTATACGGTAATTAAATCGTACCCAACAATGCATTACACCTGTCCCATCGTGCTGGCGGGGGCCGGCCGTGGGTTTGATGAGGATAGGACAGATTCACAGCATAAATTTGTCCTTATTCTAATAGTAGCAATAATAATTAATGTTGGTTGGTTGAACAAGCTTAAGAAACGATTAACCCGGAGACAAATGGAATGTTTAATCATTTCTATGATACTAATAACTCATGTGTTCATGAACACATTCTTGTTGAAAGTTTATGATTATAAATTACCTCCACGCGAATAGAGTGCTCACTCCTTACATTTTCGATACTGAATAGTTTGGTAAAGTCATACAAAATTCAGTATATCGAGGGTTTTAGCCCAATACTGTTTTCCAGTCCTCTAAATGTCGGTACGGATAGTTAAGAATGATGTCACACGTGTGGAGGGAGCGTTCCTAAAAACGTTCTAATAAGCTATCACGCTCCATAGCGCTCTCACGTTTCCCCAAGGCCTCGCGTGTCCTGTCGGTAACATCCTTTTCTGTAGAGACGAATTAGAAAGATAAAAGCCGTGCATCCGCCTAATAATAATATTGAAAACAACCTTTCCCCCGATGGGCCAGCGCCTCGCTACGATATAATTATTGCCCTCGTCGGCAGCTCTCGGTGGAGCCGCGGGCCAACCGAGTCCAGTCTAATGAGCACTCCTTATTCCTCCACCCATTCGAGACTCCCCAACCGATTATCCGGAAATCGACACTTAGTCGTAATACTCACGATCAATAAATATCAGATTCCCGGGAACAAGTTGACACTGTTCCTGTTCGTTGGAAGAGCTGCAGAGTTTATTTTGCGAGCTCTTCACGCTCTACTGATACATCGAATTGGTGCCCGAGTGATTCATCCGTGAGCGTGCGACACTATTCGGCATGAGTCATTCGACACTACATTAGTTTAATAGGACACTTATCACGTAGGTTGATTTTTTGAAGTATGTGTAACTTCAAACTTGATTCAGTATTTCGTCGTTGGTTACTGGCACTGAAATACCAACGGGGTTAGTAGTAAGCACGACACAATTTAAATGAAATATTCACAAATTTTATTGACGTTCCGAATCCATTCCTAATTTTTATTCTGTGAGATTACACTGAACATTACACTAAACCCAAGCCCAAGTTAGTTTAAACATGCAGGGGACGAATTTTTTATGTCTGGCCAAATTATTACGCTATGAATATATATCTTCTTCTCACTGGTTTCTCCCCGCGATTATGCGTTAGGGATAATTTTCCTTGTTCCGAACATAGCTTGCTACCGATCTCCCGCCATATTCAACATATGCTAAATGAATGTTATTTTTTGTACACTCCCGTAGAACATAATGTAGGAACCATTGCCACTTCTTTTGACGCGTCGAGACTCCTGTTTGTTTTAAAAAGCACTCAAACCTATTGGGCGGGCGGAATGCCCGTCGAATAAAAACAACAACAATCCAGTCAGTTCGGTGGTTTACTGGGGCCCCGGTTAATGGTTCACCCATTAGTGCCATGTTTCGTTAGGTTCAGGACGCCGAAGGGGGCACCGATAATGCCGTCGGACGGGATCGGGGACCAGATAAACTCTTCGGGGCGTCGGTCTCATCTAGACAGGAACAGGAAAACAGGGAAATACGCCGCGGGGCGAGTGGAAAAAAATACGATTAACCGAGGGACGACAAATAAACAACGATGCGGAGATCAGTTGTCAGTGGCCTGAAAATATATGACGTTACCCCTCGGGTATTATTTCGATTCCGTTCATATTGGGGGGCCCCAACGAAACATGATTCGGCCATTATCACGATCCTTTCGGATTACATTTTTTTTGGACCCATTCAAAATAGAACAGAATCGTTCTGAACTAAGAGCTTGGGATTTTAAATCGTATTCGGGGAAAATATTTATCCAGCACCACACATCGCGTGAAAAGTGTTAGCCTATTGAAATCTTTCAAATTATGAAATTATGCTATATATGTGTAGTTGATCCACGAGAATATGCTTTATCAGCCGTTCTTTTTACTGGCTATCTATATTCGGCCAAATAGATTGTTCTTGTATTTGTTTTAGACTTCTATCTGTATTTTAAAAAATTCTCAAGATTTTTAAATAATTTTTTACTCGATAATTATTGACTACGATAGATTATGTTTATATAACAGATTTTTATTGTTAATGTTTTTGACGCGAGCGAAATCCTGTCCCTCTAAAAATATTGCAACAGTTTTCGAGTTCTTGTTTAGGACGAAGGGACTGTACGGCCTAATGTATACAAAACCGTAAGGCGAGCCCCATCTGGGCTTGGAGAATTTATCGTTCGTTAATACTGTTATGTCGGAGCCATCGCTTGTAGTAACTCAAGAGGACTCGCATTTTCTATCGGCTCGCATCTGAAGGTTTTTCTTGTTTATCGGGAGTCGAAAAAAGAGAAATACGTTATCTACAGACTATAACCTTGTCTCCGCAGTCTTATTGTCTGTCCGTAGGACGAAATTGGGCCCTGTTACGGGGGCTAGAGGATATGAAACGAGCCAGTTGGGCTGTATCGGGGCGGTGATCTCGGCCGTGAGGAACACAGCTCCGGCCTGTGTACCTCCTCCTCCGCCCCGCCATAAATTCAAACATTACACGGCCCGACAGGGCAAACAATTACGTAAATTAGCGGCGAGATAAGCCGCAATGCGATGCCATCGCTCCGCGTATTTACAGGCTCTGCCGTACTTCGGGCACAGCCGACGCCCCCTTTCCGCTCACTCCCTCTTCAAGCCGGTGAGCAATCCGGTCCGCATTTTTCTGATAACTCGACGATTCACCGGCCGCAATTGTCCGTCCATTATCTCCAAACATCGCTCGGTTGAATAAACGAAAGCTCGATTCGCTCTCACCGCGACGTCCTTCGCGGTTCTGGATTTCATCGCCAAGAATCATCGCAAAACCATGTTTTCGTCAGAAGGAATAGTGTTACTAAATACATAATTACAACAACTCAAATGTTGTTGGATGCTGCTGTTGTTTTCGTTATTAATACAGTTTGTTGTAGAATTCTTAATGAATTAAGCACGCGTTGAGCAAATTGTTCATTGCTCGTTGGCATTGAATCTGTTGTCTTGACAAGGGATAACGAAGGTATATAAAATGAAACTTTCCGCTGAACCGGTCGACGGCATATATGGCGTCGTCGCAATAATAATTTGTCATCCGCACTATCGTCCCTTATCTCGACCGCTATCTTTATATGGCCCCAATTGCATGTCAACGCCGCAAAGTTGAAAACTGGATTAAACCTAATGTACCGCGGAAGGTATTCGCGATATGTGTGCGAAGTATTTTTCACGTTCTCGGTTTTCCCGATGAGCAGTTCCCGCTCCGATTACCTGCCAAAATGTGCGAGCGATCGTTGCTGGTGTTGATCGAATGCTTCAGACAGGTAACTTATTGAATTAAGGGGATCGTTCCCAGATTTTTGCAGCGATAAGTTAAATTATTCTCCGCGCCCAAGCCAGAACACAGTCGCTGTCTCATGACGTACTTCATTAACCGACCGCATCGTCACGTTCATAATTACTTTCTTTACGACGCCGGACGATAGCTACTGCGATAGCTGTAAACATTTTCGTAATTGAAAACATTGGGATTAATTAAATTGTATTCTTTCGAAATACCTGTATCGCGAGGATTTAATCGTAATTCGATTCATCTCAGGAACGGTTTCGGTTTCTCACCATGTTGGTGGCATGAAAGAGAAAACCGGAAGAAAAATATTTATTATTTCCAGTATTCTTTCTCTATTGTTTCATAAATTCATTGCCGAGAGCTCCGACTGAACTGCCTTAATTGGACCGCGGATGGGATAGAACTGGGAGCGCTGTAGTCTAGGTTTCTTCCACTTCTGAACATGACGTCCCCGCTCTCGGTTTCAAGTTGCCGCCCGGACCCTCTTCAAAGTCAGAACGAAATCGCTTCTCCCCTACCGGCCGGCGGAGGATTCGCGAGAAATCGGAGACGGGCCCCCCCGAGGTCCGCTAATTGAAAAGCCCGGATCTCCGGCATGCAATAAAAATTAAGGGCGGGGATGATGTAGTGGTCGATATGCCGTGGGGAGGCGAACGGCCGTCGTCCCGGGTCACGCAGGAGTCACGCCGGCCCCGATCACGCTACGCTTCGAGGGAACACAATCATTTCAAATAGCCGACCCTACTCCGGCTCAACCTATATCTCCCGAATACGGACAAATTGTTTGTAGACTATAATAATCTCTGAGGCATCTAAGGAAAACTAATTGCATAGTTTTTGAAATTAAAATTCATCTCTCAAAACGGTTTGCCAAGAGACAAAATATTTTATCAGCAGACGGAAGCCTATCAAACTTTGCCTGGCAGGACGAAGGAATCTGAACCCTGGAGAATCCACAAACAAATACCTGATGTTATTGTGACCAGTCATTGACCTTATAAAACTGCAGTGGATCGTATCGTTGAGAACATATGGAATTTCCCCTTAATAATCTATTACTTTTGACACACTGATACGATACCCCCTTATGGCGACCTCGCACGGACCCATTATCTTCGTGTAATGTTAAATTCGACTGTATTCAATTTAATGTGATACGGTTGGAGAACTTCTCAAATGACAGACTGAACCCGCCCTCATGTTTTACTATAACCAGTATTACGGAAGCCGCGTTAATTTAATTTTTTATACATTCGATTGTTTTTACATGAAGTTGTCTATGAAAGGAATGCGCGTTGTACGGTAGGTAGGGCATTACGTCACTGTCACAGCCCATTTCTCTCCCCATTGAAGGGACTCGCTCTGTTATTTCATAACAAGGTACTCTCCGGGTTCAACATCCCGCCATTAGGTGGAATGGGGTACGTCGCCGGGGGATCTTTGACCCCTGGGCGCGGAGATAGTTATCTGAGCGCAGTTGAGATGAGACGTATAGTTTTTCGGCGGGGGCAGCTTCCTCCGCCCCCCGCCGATCACCCGTCATCATTTGTCACGTACCCGAGAGAGAGAGAGTAGTAGGAGTGGTCGTCGTACACACCGGCCATCATGACTTTACCGGGCGTAGGCGTCAGTTTGAATTATAACCGGCGATGGTAAACAAATAAATGGAGTCCGGGTTTAGAGGGCTCGCTTAACAGGACAGCGTTATAACATCTTCTGTCGCACTTCAATTTCATATTTGAGACTGCAGAAAGAGGCTTTTCGTACGAATAGCATGTTGGGGCCTAAAAACTTCTTCTTTAAATGCGACCGATAAGTCGAATTACAATCAAGGACCTGATATAAAAAATAGGAAAATAAGAAGAAACGCGCGTGTTAGGGAAGATCCGACGCGCGATCGCACTTTTACGATCTGGTTACCACCGCTAGATGCAAATCGGTCCGGATCGGTTGAGTATTATAATCATTTACTTAAAGTATGCATTGGGAACGGGTACTTGTTGAGGAAATTGCGCTCTCCTACAAATTGTCCGAGGCGCCCGGAGAACATCGGTTCAACTTCGTGCACGTTGCACTTATTTTTACATTGTAAATTCGCTAACGGAGCTTGGATTTTGCACTGCCCGTATAAACTAGTGCCCCATCACACCTAAATTGCTTGAGAATGGTCTTTTTTATACCCGTTTTGGCATTTGATGGGCGTCAATTGTTGATTTTGTGCCGCATTTTTTAACATTGACCTCATTGCGGATGCAAATAGTCAGGAACAGGTATTGGAATGATGGTGTTGCTATAACAGATTCAATAATAAATAATTAATAATAACATCGTACGGTTTCTGTCACCTATTTTCTGACTTCGGTTAAGGACGAAGCATTCTGTCAGCACTTCTCGCAATCCACTAAATAATAATTGTTGTTTCACTGTTTAATAAAAAATCAAAACTTTTATTACATGTGATTTGGAAGACAACATCTTAATTCAAAATAATACATGTAAATTTATGATATTTTAGTTATAATATTTTAGATATTTAGGACTGTTGGGAAGGAAAATATCCCATGGTTAGTAAATATTAAATATGTACAACATTTCTCCGTTAATTACTATTACTTCGGTTGCTTTTAATTTATTCAAAATAAACTATAAAATTGTAAATTCATTAATAAATCATAGTCCCGCATAGTCCGCAACTACTAATAAGGACGTAACGACAGTCAATTGAATACATTAGCGTTGGGATGAAGCTTCAGACAACCCACGTTGAAGATGGCCTCTCTGAATATTTATTATGTGTTGTAAATAGTTAATAGAGATTAATATCGGTCGGACATTTTTCTGGACCGTAAATATCTGTATGTTCACATTTGAAAATAATGAAATCATTAAAATGAATATCGTCCTTCGCTTCTATTGTTCCTGAAATATAACTGGTAGTTTACGAGGTCTGTAGGCCGATATATGACTTTATTGGCGCGTTTCAATAGCTTCACAGCGGATGGGGCGTGAACGGTCCGTGAAATAATCGAAATTGAGTACATCATCGATAAAATATATGGTATAATTGAGACAAACGCTGTATTCCCCTCCAGATGTTCTTAATCTGCGCATCCGTCACGGATTCCTGTAACATTCTTCGACCGTTATTTATGGCGCACAAACTCGGCTTGGGAAGCATTTAAGTTGAAAAACGCGGAATCGCGTCATTTTATTCTACACTTCAACCTTCGGCGGATTAGAACTCCGCTCACGTTTTTTTATGAATCGCCTTCACTCATTGATTTCCAGTAGTTTAGTGAAATAGGATATTTGACGCTTCCGCCTTGAACTTCGCAACCGACCAGCGATTACCTGTTAAACTGCGTCACTTGGGATACTTCTTCAATTGTCCTGCATGACCATATATGAGCCGTTTATTTTGAAAGTGGCCTAAGTCCATTTATCTTCAAATCGAGATATTTAAAGGTTTGCGTTTCAATGAATTTAAAAATATACGTATAGGATACTAATGTGTCATACTGCTTAAGTGTATCTAAGGGTGTTAAATTTATAATTCCTATTAAAATAGTGGCAATTATTAAGTGAATAATATTCGTTTTCTTATCAAGAATGGAGTTAGGCCACTTTCAAAATTAACAACCAGATTCGTTATAAAATTTGAAGGTGCCCAAGTCCATTCAACATAATTTAAGATGCGTTTTTGGAATTTAATAAATACCTAAAACTACAATTTCTTGGCGAACCTTTTCCGTTTGTTGGACGTCTTCGTTAAGGTTAACTTGTAAGTACTAGTTAATTAAAATTACCTTCATCACTACTTTCCGACATTATCAATAGTAAATATCTTGATTTAAGTATAAATGGAGTTAGGCCACTTTCAAACTACACTTTTCGATTATTGAACTAACTCTGAAAATTATGTTTTAAGAATTATCGCATTTTCTCGGATTATAAGCAAACTGAAATGCTTTACTGATAAATAACATAAAGATGTGCATTTAACTATGACAACCGGAAAAAATTGAAAAATGGAGTTAGGCCACTTTCAAAATAAGCGGCTCATATATCGACTCAGGAAAATTCTAGTTATAATTTTTAAATTTAGACGCGTACTAGCTAATTACAGTGGGGCGTTTAATTGAACGTTCTCTTGAATTGTTCGCCCATTTATGTTCAGGTTCAGCCTGTCCTAATTCGACTGTACCATTACGCGGTAAATGGTATGTGGCTTTTCCGGTCCGGCGGCGTATAAATATTTCATTTAAGTGCCGCTAAATAAAATGTCGGGGGGGGGGGATACGTGTACCCGCGCTCTCGAATAGCGTGGGGCGTGTGAAAAATTGCGATCGCCGCGACCGTTAGCCGTTTTCCTTTTTTTAACTTTTCGCGCCAATAAACAATTGAGTCGTTTAAAGTCTCAATTACAACCGTTCTTACATGGTCCTCACTTCCTAACGGTATCCCGTATATGTTCAGGTGCCAGATGTTTTCCGTTTTAGGGCGGACTTCGTATAAAATTATTCCTCCACGTTCTTGCCGTGAAATTATTTATCTAAATATGCGGAACTTCCATTTTGCGCTCTTTAACATAAATATTTGATATTGTCCGAATCAAATTTCCAACTCATTTTGTACCGTCATGTTCCATTAATAGCCAGTACCCGCTAATATTTTGCATGAAACGAAAGTAACTAATTGTATTTTATTGTTACAACTAAATACCTATTCTAATTAGGCGGAACAAAGCTTGGGGTGCCACTCGAAAAGTCGAAAAGAAATATGTGTGAAATTGTACGGCGATCATTCGAAATTATCTGAATATTTTATTTCAGAATGATTTGGCCAAACGTTGACAAGTGCTGTTGCTTTGAATGTCATCATTGAATGCGAATTATATCAGCGTTTATGGTGTACAGAGTTTACAGCCGGTAGTACTGAAATATGAAGTTCAACGCTTCCTGAATGAAATGGGCGGTGAGCTGGTATGACATGGGCATTCTAAAACGGCTACAGCGTTTACAAAAATCCACCGAAATTATAGAGAAGAATAAATAGTTCTTCATCCTTTAAAATAATAGGAGACCTTCCTTTTGGGTTTGCTCACGTGTTATAGTTTTTTTTCACCGGTGAAGTACTATTCGTGAATAACGTTAGTTCTTCGAAATCCCATTGGGAAAACCGTATACAGTCCTTCCTCGTACGATTGTAGTCCGTACTTCAGAAGTACCATTTTCCGGTCGGGCGTTCCTTTTCGGCAAATTGAATTACCGGCGGTCCCATATCTCTTTCTTGCCGAGCCTGAGCCCCAGACCCGGTACCCGAGGCGTAATTACACGTCCTATAGGTTGGCTCATAATCACGTACGACTTCGGGCATCCGTAATTAACAGCGTCGTGGGCGTGGCTTGGACTTCCGTCTTCGAGCCGTCGGTAATGTTATAATTGCTCGGCATTATTATCGGTCGTTTCCCTTTCGATACCGCGCCCCCTCATCCCTCCCCTCGCCCTCCTCCGATTTACGGTCGGATCGTGACTTCGGCCTGCCCCGTTCGAATTCGGAATCCGGGCCCCAGTTTTAATTTTCGTCCGAGGACGCCTAAACAACCTATTATTGGCTCCATATTCGTGCTCCTAAAGGCCGGCGCTAATTGTTAATCTCTGCCCAACCCTGTACTTATTCCACTAACAGGTAGTGACAATCTGTTCCCGACGGTCTTAAATTGACCGAATGACAACTTCATGTCAGAAAACCCTATTTACGGCATTTTACAAATTCTCTAATTAAAGCGTAGAATTTGTGTACATTACGTGTGTTTCTGTCTCCTCTCGCTGGTTTGGTCTTCCGCTAGACCGGTTTCGGCTGCTCGCCATCTTCAGTAGCAGTGTATACGTGTCTTATGCCCAAAAAACATCCAAAGTGCCAAAAGTGACTGACGCCGCTACTGAAGATGGCGAGCAGCCGAAACAACAACAAAAAAAGATAAAACCAGCGAGAGGAGACATAAACACAAGAAATCTATGGTATTCCAACCCCTCGCAGATTTATTTAAAATCAAAATTCTCCGCATACATTTTTTATCGTTATCTTGTAGCCGAAGTGCTCCAAATCCTGTCTGATCTCATGGCCTAACAATGATTTGGTTATTTGCATTATTGAATTATGTTTTTTTTAATATTATGAATTTTTTACAAAGTATCTGATATATAACAGTAATTGAAATTGTAAGGAGTATTATTTTTTATTATTATTGTTACAAGTTTTGGATACCGTTTCAGAATAATTCCAGAAATGGAATCTAATCTAAAATAACATATATCACTGAGATCACCGACGCCCGAGAGTCGTTTTATTTTATTAAAGGATAATGGGGGCAGTGGATGGGGCTGAAAACAGTTCTAAATCAGAGTGTTACGATGTGGCGATTGTGGTGGCCGGCGACTCGCGGCTGTTGGGCCATAAGTTAGCCCCCTTCGGGCGCTAGACGCACCGTTTCAGGGAGCAATTGTCGCTATTGTCGGTGGCGCGTTTAGTGTCCGGGCATTAGGCCGGCTCATTAGAGCCCAGTTGTTGCTCCCTCCTCGAATTCCATCGGCCATCACTATTTATCTCTCTCCTCTCTCTCCCCCCCCTTCCCCGTCTATCACTCTCTCTCTCTCTCTCACTCTCCCGTTCGTTAACCCTCCTCCGCGGTCCTTACCCACCGAAAAATCTGTTCTGTCATGCCTTTGTGTTTATTATTTCCCGCCCCGCCTCCCCCTTTTCGGCCTTCCTATTTAAATTTATTTCCCACTGTGTTTCCCTTTCGTGGTCGTTGCCCCTCCTCCCTTTTGTGTCCAGAGCGTTAAATCACACTATGTAATCCTAGGTATTTTTTTTTTAAATACCGTTAACAGGATCACCACTTGTTATCTGGAACGTAATTTGATGTTTCTGTACGTATACGGATTTATGAAATAGGTGGGGCCGCTCGGGTGGTACAGAATCGGCTATTGTTCGAGAAGCTTTTACAAAATATTTACAAAACAACGGTCAAAAGTACGGTGGCACCTACTCTGAGCTTGAAGAGAGGAATATTAGATTATTTGTGATCAGTATATTTTATCAGTATGGAAGTATATTTTAAAATACCTGGTGTTCGAGGAGTTGGAATACCGTAGATTTCGTGTGTTTCTGTCTCCTCCCGCTGGTTTGGTCTTTCGCTAGACCGGTTTCGGCTGCTTGCCATCTTCAGTAGCGGTGTTAGTCACCTGTACTGTACAAGTGACAGACAGTGGAGTGAGGATGCCCAAAGAACATCCAAAGTGCCAAAAGTGACTAACACCGCTACTGAAGATGACGAGCAGCCGAAACCGGTCTAGCAAAAGACCAATCGAAAGGAAACAGAAATACGCGAAATCTAAAAGTATATTTGTAACATGCTGATACAAAATAAACAATTAAGAACGACCTAATAATCACGCATATCACTGGATCGACTTCTCTCTCAAGTGCATGACATTTGTTTTTGATCGATTTCACCTTGTAACAACATGTACAATAATCTCCACCACGATGCTCAAATGTAATTTGACTCGTCGAGCTATTCAATATCGCAAGGTAATTAAGCCAACTGTTTTCAAGTTTGGAATACATCCTCCATGTGCACTGTTACTGTTAATTATACTGTCAGTTCTACTTTTCAAAGCAAAGATATGGCAAAGAGAGACCGTGATGTTGGGATTTAAAATAAAGTTCCAGTATTTAATTAAAAAGCTAAGTCAATCATCTACTAGCGGCAATATACAGTTATTAATAAAATGCTGAATGCGTTCCAGTTTTCACTTCAGCATTATTTTTTTTTTTTTTTTTTTTTTTTTTAACTAATGCACGGAAATCGCGCAGAATAAATGGTATGACAAATGATCCCATTACTTTACAGTAATTTATATCGTGGAATGGAAGTTAGAGTCACGTGTATGCATAATTATCGTTATTATTGTCTCGTCGTAATCGAAATCGTATAATTGCGTTCTTTCTCAGAACCGGTTATCTCTTGACTTCCGACGCACGGTTTTAACGGGGATATATCTGCCAGGAATAGGTTCTGGGCTTTATTACTTCCTCAATACCAAATAAAAATCCCTGTTTCCAAACGGTTTTGTATTTATATTTAATAGGTAACTTGTTTTTAAAGGTTCTGGGACAATTATTAATTAAAACCGAAGCTGCATAAATCGAATCGGAATAGTAGACTGAAATTCCTTCGAATTAGTAATTTGTTTATTATTAATTATCATTTTCATTTTTAATTTACATTATTGGATGTATTGTATTGACATACCGGCATCTGGCTTTCTGGTCGCTGACCGAAGGCAGATCTTCCGACGTGTAAGACCCTAATCAATCTCACGTCCGGCTCTCGAACATCTTTTTTCTCGGGCGTCCATGAATAAACATTTGTATTTAAAAGAACAAGGAAAATAAGAAAAAGAGTCCGATTCGACGGGCCGGCTCGGTTTTGACACGCTGCGTCTCAAGAGGCGAGACAAAGGGGGGTTCATCAATCAAACCGGGCGGGCCGAAACGATTAAAGCCTACGCTGAGCCGGGTAGGCAACCGCGCAGTACACCTCCGTCCCGCGGGTCGCCTACACTTCACGCCACGGACAACACCTGTTCTTCTGCACAGAATGCCAGGTTGATACCATAAAATGTACCCACCTGTCAGCTACCAACTGAACTTTTAGTTGACCCTTTAAAATTTTCTATTTTATATTTGGACGGCTGTATAAAATTTTTACTTTTTAATTAATCCTGTAGACATAAAATCTTTCATTCTTACAATAATAAGTGTATTCTTGTTAACTTTAAGTTAATATATACACAGTAATAATAATAATATTTTTATTTTTTCAGGTAAGTTATCCAGTCACAATTTCTTGCGCTGTTACTTCACCGTAAGTGCTTTCATAATTTTTTAAAAATTTATTAGTTTAATTCGAAATCCTGAACTCGACGATGATTCCTCTAATTTTGATTCATAAAAACAATTTAGGATCTTTGTATCACACGTATATAATTTGTCACTTCCAGATTCCAACGGACTCTTTTACATTTTACACTATTAGAAAAAAATCTAAGTACTGATAAATTTGAAACGTCTCGTTTTAATTATAGTTTAACTATCGGTTAACTATGCCATCCGAAATGCATTATTTCTAATGGTAGGAGCAGTTCGTTCTTGAAGGGCTGTCGTGAGGGGCCGACTCGTTAGCGCTGGCATTGGCCGGCACAATAGCGGCGGTGGGCGGGAGGTCACGTCGGGAATCATACGGGGGCAATTATTTGGCGATCAGCTCTGCCCAGAAGAGCTTCTTTTTAGATGTTTCGTGTGCGTGGAGAGACTGAAATATTTCAAAGTAACGTGCTTCACGATGTGTGGGGTCGTTGAGGTCGTCCAGTGAAAAGAGCTAATATTTTTCAATCGGATTTACTTTATAAAAATAATTATTATTTAACGAACCAGCGCAACAAAAAGTAATGGTTCAATCTACTTTGTTCTGTTCTTACCGTATACCTAATATGTTGTACAATGCAGAAACGATCAGTATAAAGAGGACAAAGGTTTGCTATTTTAAAATTCAAAGAATTTCTTTTAGAGGTTAGGAATTTCCGCCTGTCGCGAGTGTTGAACATTGTCGCCGCATTAGGGCAATTCCAGCGAACTCAGTTCTTATTACGAATGTATCAGTCGATCCGAGGTTAAGGAAAATGGAAATGTTGAGTCGAACTATTCGACGTCTAGCGAGGAGCGGTAAAAGCTTTTTACTCGGCTATAAAAACAAATTATACCGCACTACTGTTGGAAAGGAATCGGCACAAGGACGGTGCGCGCTGTAAAATTGGGAAGGTCTCGACGGATAAGTCATGGGAAGCGTCAGTGTTTCGTACAAATGATATTTCGTGTTCAAACCATCTAATATGCAGGATTTATAGGCTTATTCGCGCCTCCGGGCCTGCAGACCTTTCCCATTTGTCTAACCGTCCATTCAATTCCAAATTAATTACAGTGAATCTCATTTCGCGTGAATATATTACTCTTCTGGTATTAAAGCGTGAGGCAATACCAGTTTTTTTACCACTCTTGCGGGTTACAGACAGACTGGTTTATTTCATCGCAGTTTGTAATTGAGCTTATTATCGCGTAGTTATATGTTATCAGTATTTATGGCTAGTCTAATGTACAAGGTAAGCTCCTAGGGTATTGAAACTTTTAGGACCCTTCATACACCCTAGAGGCATCGGGAGATGATTCAGTTTGCTATCAACAGCGTGCGTGAATTTAAATACGTTCTTGTGACTATAAAGGGATGATAATAAAATCACTTCAAATCGAAGTCATGGCCCGTAAAACCCTACTGCAATTGGCCTGTAGGCCTACCATGTTCTATAAGCCGGTGTGACGTGGGGATTTAGGTTGTTGGAGTCATACTTGACGTTTACTATAGCAATATAATGGTTGGTCTTTGTCTCTGGACGGGGCCATTACCGGCCCCCGGAGTGCCCGCCAGATGATCGTATTGCACTACGCCGGCCGTCATGTTTTATCTGCCCAGCGTTTGGCATACTAACGAGAAAGGAATTACCGGAGGGGAGCAGCGCGCGGCTCGTTCCTCTGCTCCCGGTTGCCCGCCCAGCGGTGTCGGGTTACCCTAGCTTAGTTACCCGGACCCCCACACCGCATTCCCCACCGTGTTATTTACCTCCGCAGCTACCAGTCCGCGAAAGCTATTTAAATATGATACCGGCTGCAGTTATAACGATCCTTTCCTGCGGTCTTCCGTCCAATTAAATTCCGCTTCATTTCCCCAACGAGTTAATGCCGTGAACAAACTACTGTTGGCTATTATAATGTGTTAATTGTTAATGTACAAAAAAAAGGAGAATTCAACAACTTCTGTACGTAGGGTTAATGTGAATGGACACACGATAAACGAATTAAGAATGAGCCAAATCAAAATTTCGGTACCAGTATATTTCTGCGATAATCTTGAAATTGTGTCGTATTTCGGCTCCCCTCCAGAGCAGGCAGTGTGCTCGGAATACGAGCGCAGTTAACCCGCCCGATAGCGAATCGGCGTCATTAACGAATGCGTACACGCCTGTTATCCGACGAGCGCGTCTTCTCCATTTCCTTTTTTTCTCTCTCCCGAGCGCGCGGTATCGCATGCGGAACGCGAAACCCGAGTGTAATTTGTGTCGATTCAAATGAGCCGGGCCCCGAGTCTGACATCACCGCCGCTTCGGGAGAATTTTGAACCTCGGAGCCTTCTCCTTTTATTTATTTTTTCGACTCCGCGCGGCGTTCCTCTTCTTCTTCTTCCTGTTTTAAGCGGGCTCGACTGTGCCACCAGAATACACCCGCTGACTGGGTTAACAAAAGCGGAGTGGGGAACTGAATAAAAAGAAAACTCGACCGCCGTCGCCCTGCCGGTGGGGCCGTTTACGATGAACTCCCCGTTTTGGACGGCTTCCAACTGTTGCTGGAACCGCGGGAGGTTCGCGGAGTGGGAGAGACTTATATGTGCGCGGTTCCCCTCCACACACACGACACTACACTCTTTGATTACATTTGACGACGGGGACGATAAAATATCGCTCTCGCTCCGGAGGCGGAGCGCCCGGTTTTTACGATTGGCTTAAATCGTTAAAGAGTACTCTTTTCGCCGATAGATATCCAAACATGGGCGTATAGTTATTTTTCCAAACAAGGATATCCACTTAAGAAAACTGTCAAATTAATAGAGCTTACGTCTGACAAATATCTCGGATTCGAAAGAACGGATTTATGGACCCCACCTTAGCTCGTCAGTGAATGAAATGATGAAACGTAAAAGAAATTAATTCCGTAAACCGTCATTTATTCAGCCCCGCGGTATTATTTTATGCCCCGAATTTACTTATTTAAAATAGGCTAAGAGTATCGTCCGCGAGGCTGTACCCGCCGAACGCTCCAAGGCCCCCAATTTAAATATCCAATGTTCCGCGGCGTATAAAAGTTGAACGTTGTCTGTGTACTCCCATCTCTTAGTCTTATGGTAGGAATTAATTTACGAGCTACGAGCCGGTAAAGTGAGTTTAGCCTTAGTTGGGCTGCGCATACAGATGGACGTCCGCGTTCCTTGCGGCCCGGGGGAGCTCTCGCTAGAGGATCCTCTAGCTGCTCGCCTCCCTGTGTTGCTCAATCGCACGGCTCAAGGACTTCAAAACGAGACACTTTCAGCGCCGCAAATGACTGAGACTATTCATTCCACGTGGACTACAAGTAAGGCTTGGGTTAGCATTGAAATATCACAGCGGAATATTTCAGACACGGCGTTGGAGCGGCTGTTATTACACTTATCTAAACAGGTTATGCTCTTCAGTCCATTCCGAATAGAGGCAATTAATTATTAATTCGTATGCTAATTCTCTCAACGATAACTGCCTCCGAAATTGAAGTGGTAATCCTTTCTCCGGAATTTATCATTTAATGAATTTATTATCTTCAACAAGCTACACAACAGTTTCTCGATAGCAAAAGTCCTCTTGCAAATTTGATTACCCAATATTCTGATAATATTAAAAAAATGATAAACTCTGAAAGAGGTTTCTTGTTCTCAGTTAATATCAGTTAAGTGGAAAACAAAGTCGCGTTCAACGCTGCGTATTCTCTTTATGTTAACACAATTGTGTATATTCCGTTCATTTTTTTCTAATTTGTACATTTGATGGTGCCAGTAAAGTACCAGTGGATTTGTGTCGATTGTTGAGTGAGTTCAGATTTGTTTAAATTAAAATTTAATAGTATCTCGCCTTAATTAATATATTTTATTAATTATCTATCACATTTATTAGTTTATATGTTTAGGTTACATGTTGGTTATAGTTTAGAGACTAATTACTTAGAGACTAATCCTCATAAAAACACTAAGAATTATGTAATGGTTTGTACTTGGATGGATACGGTTTAACTTTTATAGTTTAGCCTTTTGTAGTTTAGTTATATTAGCCATAAGCGAACTCATACTCAAGCTAATGCAATATTTCAAACTCTTACATAATATAAATGAACAAAAAAACAGTTTGTTAAAATCAACAAAATTTATGGTCTAGCTACTTATCGTGCTCAGTATGTACATGCTATATATAACTCGAGAATGTGGGGCATTGAGACTTGACGTATTGTTCTGTCGTTCCCGCTTTTACAACAGGCGTACTTTACATAGCATCCATTCTGTTCACATTGTTCATATACGAAGTTCCTAATTGTCTTTCACCATGCATGCCTGGAGTTTTCAAATGATTCCAAACACGTAAATAAGTAGTGGGTTTTCTTTGTGAGCACAGCTTCTGTACTGAAAAGAATATTGCGAGTTGAAATTGACTCCACTGAAATATTAAACTGATATTAACTGTGCAAGGGCATCATTTTAGTCACGTGAGGAATAAGAACACACTATCCTGTAGTCTTATAATATAACAGCGTTAATGTGATATTATTTGCATTAATTGTACACATAATTCTTTCGATTATACTACACCTTCTACAGGATTAAATATTTTTTATTATATTTGTAACTTATAATCTCCCTCCTAGCCGGACGGACCTGAGCCCCCGTTTCTTTTTGCCACGTGGAACCGGTGAGGGTTTTCTTTCGTAGGATCCTCGAAGGGGATGGGTGCAAAAAACCACTGCGTTCTTTAGCTTCCAAATGCGAAGAAAAAATCCTCCCTGCGATGGTCTTAACCGCTGAAAAACTCTTTCTAAAGGGGTTGATGGTATTTCTCTTTACCATAAATTGGGGATATTTTTATTATTATTTATTCAATGCTGTTGGGGCTTTAGCAGGCTTCTGCAGGTTGCCCATTAGGGCCATACGGACATCAATCTCACGGCGGTAATTTTCAGATCGAATTCCCCAGCCGGCATGGAATTGTGTCCGCGTCATCGGCGCTAACACTGATAATCGTTTTGGTACAATTTATTAATTAAATAAAATTTATTTTGCCCTAACCGGCCCTCTTCAATACGCCCTTCGTTTGAGGAGAGGCCTTCAGTGCACGCCGTATCTTTAAAACTCGTATCTGAAAGAGGTTGGATTAATTAAATCGAAACGCATTCTTATCTTGAGGATGCCCGGGGAGAGTTGTAAACAGATTAATTAATTTTAATATAGTGTCCCGAGAAATGAATCCACCAGCGTATATTTAACGTTAGAGCTCTGGACTGTATATCTATCCCTTCTTTCGTCTTTACCCATTTCAAGTTCCGACCCAGCTCGTCGTCGGGTCGTTCTATTTATAATGCTGATATTCAAAGGCCAGCATTCTTGCATTATTCAGCCCCCAGTCGCTGATTAGTCCTTTGCCAGCTCCGATGACGAGATGCCGAAAACATGGATAAGATTGCAGAACTTGTGGTGTATACTTTTATAATAATTTAAACTATTGTATTACCTATGAATATCTATTTTTTGGGGTACAACGTTCCTATAAATATTTTTCCTCATATTTATTTCTGAATGAGATAACACCAACCCAGCTGTGAATGGGACGATTTTGTGATTATTATATTGGCACGTCCCCTGGCATTCCCCAGGTTTGATTCGGGTGCTACTATATTCAGAATTAGAGATCAAATCAATTAATCAAATTATTTTCGATTTATAGGAAAACAAATTATTTAATAAATACGGTGTCCATATATTTGTCTTAACAGTCGGGCACTGGCACTCCCGCAACGTTCACAACAAGATGTGAATTATTTTGTACCGGACTGTAGACTGTGGTGGAGATATTATGTTTTAAAAAAAAACCGGTGCGTGCGTGTGTATGTAGTGTGCGTAAGTGCGGCCGTCGGTAGAAAGGGAAGGTGAGAAGGGGAGCTGGATGCCTTCACGGAGCCGTGGAACCGCGCCAAGCCCATTGTCTAGTCCCCACGGGTACTCGGGGCTGCTCTTCAATATTGGAAAACTCCCGAGGACTTTGTCGCGCTGACGCGTCATTTATTTAATTAAGCGCCCGAAGTGGACTTTACCCGCGAGACGATTCAATTGAGAGTCAATCGGGAGGGGGGGACACACCGTCGGAATTTCAACTTGAATGGAAAGCGTTGATTACATCACGTACTTTCGTTCAATAACATTAAAGAATATCGATACTAGGTTTCGACTCGGGCCTACAAAAAATTGTTGATTGCGAATCACAGAAATGTTTACCCAGTTAATATTTTCGGCCCCGCTTCAAAATCGGGATAAGCGTTCGAGTGTTTTCCACTTCGGACGTCGAGAATGAAAAAAATATTATTCGCCGTCGCTTTGCGCACTAAATCTGAAAAATTTACAGCGCCCGAAATTAAAATTCAAAAAACACCCCCGCCCGACCGGCCTGAACCCGTTCCAAATTGGTCCGACGTATTTATCCGGTCCGTATAAATAGAGGAAGGCTCGAAAATAATAGACGGGGTGTCAAGGACTCGAGTGAAAAAACGTTTAAGTTGACAAGGTGCGCGCAACAGCGTTGAATTATAAATACTCGGGGATGCTCTCTATTTATGTTTGAATCGGGCCCAGAATCTATTTTTAAGCCGGTTCATGTTGAATATTGCATGGAAAGTTTTAAATTTAAATTCTCCTTCGCGAATGAATTACTCCGCCCGGGTTGTTTGGCAGACGGAATATAAACGTTTGAATGGACTCTTATCTATAATAATTCCAAAGGCCGTCTTAATAGGAGGTCGGATTTCATTGAGGACAGACAGGTCCAATATATTTAAAGGATAAATTCTTCTTCTCCTCTTGCGACATCTCGGGAGGCCACCAACGGAGGTAAATTCAATTTGTTATTTTCGACCGCTTTTATTTTTTCCCTTTTGGCTTCGATTGAGGACTTCCATTGTATGTATATACGATCGAAGGAGCTGACCCATTACTGTGATTATACTCATCCGAACCCTATATGATAGTGGTTACTGAGGTATAATTCTCCCAGATTCAACGGGTAAACCCCCCCCCTTCCAACCTCGAGATGTATTCGTGATTGAACAAATATCGGTTGGTGGAAGATTAAATCTGACGCTTGCCCTATATGGGCTGGCGCTGTATTGTACGCTCGTGCATTCGAAGTATGAATGGCCCATCTGCATAATAGAGAAATATTACTGTCCCATATAATTTCATATGTGTACGTGTTCAATTTCATTTCTGTCAGTCATCAATCATTTCAAACATCGGAAGAAAAAATGGTAATACAGTGTAGTGTGATTTCAGGCATATTACTAGGTATATGAGAGCATCCCTCTTTATTTATTTATTTAAGGGTATTTTTAAATTATTAACATTTATTAACAGTTTAGCGATAAAATAAAAGGCGAAAAAACTCTTAAACAATGGCTTTTAAGATAAATCTAAGAAGTATTTCACTGTATTTATACGATGGTACGAAAATCGCATGATATAATAAGAGGTTTTAAAAGGTCCAGCTCACATGTCATATACGCACGCATAGATATGACTCTCCGCTGTTGGAGTCATGCAAGTTAAATTGCAACAACATGTTTTTGGGCATTTGTACTCAAAGCAACACGAAAATTTGAATTATTATATTGAAGAATGATAATTAGTTTACAATAAAATTTTATTGCATTCAACACTGCTTGTAAGCATCCACCGACAAGTAATATAATATTTACGGTAGGAGGAGCCAAGAACGAACGCCGCGACATAATTCATGTTGTTTTTTCCCCTCTGGTCTTCATAACCGACTACCCGTGACGACGGCCGATATCTCAAAAACAGAAGGGAGCGATATCTGGCCGTCTCCAAATGAAGAAAAATCACCTCCGATAAATCAGAGGCAATTAGCTGTGCCGGGCGAAGGGTCGGTTTGTTTTTACTCCCTTTTTGTCTAGACCTAGTTTTTCCCCGGAACATTTCGGTTCCTGGAATGTTTCGGTTTCGCGTCGTGTGTGGGACAGGAAATGGGGTACGGTCAGCGGGGGTCCTCCCTTCAAATAAATCTCCTCTCCCCCTTGGACGTGTGCACCACACACACGCACATATTTATTTATTTATTTTTTAATTTTTGCCACGCGCAGTTATCTCGCAAGTTATGACGGGAGGGACAGTTTAGTATATTTTGTTAACGGTGCATTTACCGACCCACGCTTGGACGCCATCGGAGCTCCAAACTATTCCAAACGCGTTTTAAATAACTTGCCCTTTCCTTGCTTCCTATGCAGACGACAAAGCTGTACTCTCTACAAACTCAGATCCTTACTTAGCATCGGATTCCCTGCAAAAACACCTCTCCCCTCATAGAAAGTTGGTCCAGGAAATGGAGGATTAAGTTCAATTGCCAAAAAAGTCTTCACGTTACTTTTACTTTGAGAAGAGCAACTTGTCCTCCCGTTTTCCCGAACCGGTCCCAACTTCCTATTGAAAATCGAGTGCGGTACCTGGGACTACTCTTAGACAGAAGACTGACATGGAACCCGCATACAAGACTGAAACGTACAGAAACGAAACGACGCTACAAATTACTACTAAGACTCCTCGACTACAGATCAAAAGTATCACACTCGAACAAATTATTAATTTACAACTGCGTACTGAAACCTATCTGGGCCTACGGAATCGAACTGGGGGGATCCACCGAGCCGTCTAATTCTTATAGACTCCAATCCTTGCAATCTATAATCCTTCGAAAAATTACCAACTCCCCACCATATGTCTCTAACAGAATAATTCACAATGACCTAAAAGTCCCATTAGTTAGAGAATTAGCAGCTTCCCGGTATATATCCTTCCATTCCAAACTATCCCTTCATTCAAATCCCTTAATACGACAACGTTCCTCGCTTCGCCTTCCCGAAAATCCCGTGCGTCGCCTAAAGCGGAAATGGCCACGCGATTTCCTTACGACCTGAGTAAGGGCAGGAGCGGGAGTACCATCATTGGGTGGCTTCTCCTTCGAGAGTTCAGTGATTGAGTGTTAAGTAACAGCACTGTCACTAGATACAATCTATAAAAAAAAAATTGCAGTTGTGACTATAAATGGAAAAAAAAATAACTTGCCATCGCTATAATTGTAGATTGAAAAATCATGTTTTGTCTACTATATCCTACAGTACCTAATGTGTTCATCGTTGTGATATCAGAATTTTAGTGTAATAGTGCCGAAATAATCACAATAGTTCACCACTATACACTGTCCACTCGCATTGGGCGGGGAGAGGACAATTCGAGCCTGTTTTATTTTAGGAATTACGGTACTCTGGTAGGGAGCCCGAAGGAGGAGGCCTATTAATAGTCGGCCTATAAGTCCAATTGCTGTTAGCGATTGTGGCTTCAGCGGGGAGGTTAATGCACTTTTAATACGGGCTCTGGACAGTCGCTGGAAACCCGTCATTACCTCTGGAAACTGGCTCGATCTAGGAGGCACCCACGCGCCCAGCCTTTTTCCCCGGACGTAAAATACCATTCGGAAACGACGGTCCCCGCAATTAAACCCCGGGCCGTTCTCGGAGGCGAAGACGAATAATGAAGGGACCCGATAAAAATATCCCGGCGATGAGGAATTACAAACCGAACCTGTTATTTGGTGGTCTGCATTTGGAATTTCGCTCCGTGAACCGATTCCGGAAAATTTGTCGAGGAGCTGCTCCGGAATATGCAGTATAATCGAAGTTCTCCATTTTTAGCGTCGCTTTCGACTGATGAAACGACATAAGAAGCGACCGACTGCTGGATGGTGGACGCGGTCATTAGTGTAAAAAATATAACTAAATGAGAGAGTAGTGGGAGGTCATTTGCGAATAATGGTTACATACGAAGTCAGCAGAGTACTAGTTCAGCTTCGACACGTGCAGATGAGCTAGGGTGAGGTTAGAAATAATTTAAACTCCCTCCTTCATTAAAGTTTGCTGTTCATATTCTAACTGGATGATGCGAAGTACTGTTATAAATACTTGGAGTAAGTTGTAAAACATTTACTTTATGAAATAAAATGACAATCGAAACGACATTGAGAACGATCAGAAAAATATTGTTGGGCTTCAGTAATGCACCGACGTTTCTTACAATAGCGACCTCCTTTCTTAACTCCGAAGGACTATTCTGCGGTTTAATTTCCATAGATCTTGATAGAAGGGAACACCCCGCGGTGTGAGACCTTTTCTCAGGTAGTGTCCATGAAATTCTAGACCCGTGAATGGAGGGCTTATCGCTGGGCGGATCTAAGGATAACGGTTATTTCATAGGGAGATATGGTATTTTCGATCTGCCAGACTTTTCGGTCGAAACCTGATGCGATGAAATAAACGATTGTCCGCAGTCGATAGAACTCGTTAGTTTGGACTGTTGTTGACGGAAAAATGATAGAGCGAGCAATTTAGTAAAGTATTGCGTGCCAACTAATTGCCAGCGCGTTTGAATACAACGAGCTCGACACCGACAACAAACTGAGGGAAGCTCTTCGGTAGCTGTGCATCAAATGCAGCTGGATACCGTCCAATAAGGTGGACGTGAAGACCAAAATGGAATATTCAATCTGTTTATACTAAGCCAATAAACAACGCACCCGAGCGATCTTCTGTTGACCAATTTAATTCGAGTGCTGATCGTGACAAATAAGCTCTCGATTAAAGGCCTCTGTTTTAATAATAATTTGGCGAAGGGAATCTGTCACGATGATTGAGTAACTCGTTCCTCCTCACCGCATTGATAGCTTTATTTTGATATGAGCGATTTGTATTTGTGTTTATTATGAATGACTTGTACTTATTATCGGTATCAAGGGGGAAAATAAGTGCGATAGTGATAGGATTGAAACGATGGGAGTATTTCAATATCATAAACGGTTTGTAGGGAAGCGTATTTTCAATTATACGTAATTTAATTTACTTTTAGTATCCTGTGGATACTATATAACCCTTTACTTTAATACTCTTAATATTCAGTACCTGATTATATTCAACAATAACTTCTTATTCAAATGATCCTCTCTAGTTAACAGAAATATTCCCCTCTTTAAACGTCTCTTGAGAATGGCTGGATCCTTAGCAGATTGAATTTGAAATAAACAAGTGGAACAGATTCTGTTATAAGGGGTATAGCATATAAAGTTGTACATGTAATTATTATGTGGTGTTTTTCAGATGTGGATTGCTTGATATTTGTACTTGTTTTTATACGTATTTTAACTTTAAAACGTATTGGCAATAATTGGTAACTCGTAGCATTATGAACAGGTGCGCCTTGTCCGTCTGGGGAATTCCTTTATTGCGGGGATGCCGGTGCTTCTAGTCCGACTTACATTTCTAGATTTCCTGCCCCCTCCGATCCCTTTTGAGACACATTTTCGATATATATTTAACTAAACGGCCATTTGCATGCGATACGGCCGCAGTATAAACGAACGTCTTAATTGTGTTTCGTGTTCGCCCATCGTGGAAAATGTCGTCGCCGGCGGGGGTTTGGATTTCCCTTCAGCGCGAACGTGGAGAATTTCCGTCGCCGGTATATTTTCATTTATAAGCCGTTTGTAGTGGGCCCAGATCGTAGAGGGGGCCCGCTGTAAGTGCAAAACCGTGTCGGGAGGCCTCCCCGATTTAATCGTCGCATTTGTCAGACCCCCACTGATACCTTATCCGCTGGTCGGGAATTAATAGCTGTAAAAATCGAAAAAACGCCCCAAAAAAACACTCTGGGAAATATAAATGAAAATTAATATACCGGACCCGAAAGTAAGGAGGGGAAGGGACGGGCCTTTTTTAGCGTGTTCGACTGTAAATGTCGTGTTCCCGTCGACGTCTCTGGCCCTGATTAAAGGCGTCCAATTTAGTTACGCTTCAGTGATAAACATTCAGAGAAACCATCGCTCATCTTATTACTATTTACAAATTGATCCGGTCGTATATCTAATAAAACTGTGTGTATTTATAAAAACAAATTCAATATCAGATGTCTTTATATATTTCTGCGCCTTATAATGTATGCAATATCATAATGTTTCCAGTATACAAAAAACAAAATACGTTCTCAAAAATTTATTTGTGTATTTCTAAAAATGATTGATGAATCTTCTGTCAATGATTTAACAATCTCTTGTATCAATTACATAATACCTCAATGAAGTGTACTAGCAGCGTATAACTCTGTAGCATTCTTTCCCTTGAGTTGTTGTCGATATTTTAGCTGTTTGTTTAACTGTTTTTTCTTAATTAGCTCTATTAATGGTCGGGCTCGATATTTCTTGTCCGTAAACGGCGAGTGCCACTCAGAGAAATCGTATTGTCTAAATAGCGCTATCGAATGAATGCATGACAAACTAGGTATATAGGTATCGGGTAGGGCGGCGTTTATCGCGGTGCCCGGCGATAACAACCACGATGTTTGCCAACAGTTCAAACAAATTGTTAAAAACAAAAAAACATATGTCGCACACACAAACGTCGTAATCTGTAGACGTCCATTAACGGATTTCAATGTCAATTTGTTCTTGTCGTCAAGACGGCGATTTTTGTTTGTCTCATTAACTTCGTCAGGGAAAATGGCAGGTTTAAAACCATTATTCGATAGGAAACTTATCGGTATTGATACTTTAGAAGTACTCACGGGTGCGGTGACACTATTCAATGGGTTTTCTTGAGCGAGCACATTTGTGTTGGTATTTATTTAGCGGCACATCTCGGCCGCCAATGCGACGTTTACGTTTTTATTATTTGTACGTTTTTTTAAATTTATATTAATAAATATACCTTAATTTGAACTTGACTCGCTTCTTATTCATAATGTTTAGGTCTCTAATCAATATGTAGTGTAACCACGAAGCTGATTCCTAGCTCCCCTTAAATACATGTAGCGCTAAACTTGTGATCCTCTGTCTAAATTTGTGAGGTACTTAAGTATCTAACTTTTGTTGGATATTGAATATTTTTTTAATTAAACGGTTAATAACTGGAAGAACCGTCATGTTTGGGTGTGTCCTGTTATAGGGGAATTCGTTTTCTTTTTTCATCCGAGCGCCTTATCCGCCGCCGGCCTATAACACTTGACACGGGTCGGCCGAACAGATAGGAGCTCTGTTAGGCGTCGGAGGCGTTGGGTCGCGATTAGGCCTATATCTAATTGGTCTACTGGCATTATTTTGTCTGGCTGGCCGGGAATTCGTACCCCGATAGCCGAGAAAGCCGTGCCCGCCGATAACAAGTTTATTATCCGAATTCCTGAGCGTTACCCACCCCGGTTTTTGGGCCCCGTTCGAAACGACCCTTTGTTTGTGAGCGATATCGTTGAAATGGACGTATATCTCTTGAGTGGTAGAAGTATTTACCCCGTAGGTTTGTTTCCTTATATTTTGACAAGTTCGAATCCACCAGAAATTGTGATTAAACCCGTTAGTAAAGGCTCATTGGGAGCCCTCAGTAAGAATATTGTTTTACTTAAGGACATAATTAAAACATGCATGCCACCTTCTACGAATTGAGCACTCATAAATCTCACATTTCTGTTTCTACATTTAAGGGATGAAAATGACTGCTTATTAAAACAAAAATAATAGTAAATATATACACATAGCTCAAGTCTTATTTTAATGTCACCAGAAATCCGTGATTAGTCAGTAGCTTGTCTTAATCAACTGTTTGTTCAACGAAATAATCTCGACTCTTAGTGAAACTATTTAACGCACAGATATTTAAATTTAAATTCATATCTGTTTATTTATCTCTGTTTAATTTTCAGCCCAGTATCAGACATACTGACAAGTGTACTCGGGTTTAAATCGTCCCGGGGAATCGATAGAGAATCTGTTATACGGGCTCGAAGAAATTCGCGCTCGAGCGCGAATTAAAACAAAAAAAATTGGGATTTGCAAGTTAAATGTCCGCCGCCCTTTTACGTTCCCGATTTTGAATACATTCTTCTGCGCAGACACATTGTTAGTGTGCATACATTAAATTTCATCTGTATGTCCTCTCTCAACTGTCGTCGTCGGCTCATCCGTCCCAATTTAATTTGCATACGTCCGGGCGTATGAAGGCCCCATGACGCGACCTTCATTATCTCCCGTCCGCACGTCAGGTTGGGTACGATAGAGAAATTAATCCTATTGCGATCGAATGAATATAAATTGGCGCTGGAGGGGCTGGGGCTTTATCAACCTATGAATACCGAGGCGCAAAGTATATCATGCTTGTCAGAACGCATCGAACGAATGATCGAGGCAATTATAAACATGTAGATTCGGTTTTACGAATGACGTGTTTATTTATTTTTGTTTACTGTTGGTTCGTGATGTTTCTGTCTCCTCTCGCTGGTTTGGTCTTTTGCTAGACCGGTTTCGGCTGCTCGCCATCTTCTGTAGCGGTGTTAGTCACTGTACAAGACAGGACAAGTGAAAGTAACAGTGCAGTGAGGATGCCCAAAAAACATCCAAAGTGCTAACAGTGGCTAACACCGCTACTGAAGATAGCGAGCAGCCGAAACCGATCTAGCAAAAGACCAAACCAGCGACATCACGAACCTACAGTATTCCAACTCCTCGCGGACCGCAAAACAGTTATATTAAATTATTTTTATTTATTCGTCCAAGATTACCTTAGGCCAACGGAAAGGAACGCGTTTTTCCGCCGTGGAAAAAATTGGTTACGTTTTCACAATATCTACAACTGTGTCAGTTTAATGTTCTTTATGTTGGCCACGCGTTGTCCCGCTACGCGGTCTCTCTCGGCGGTTAAACTCTTGCATAAGGCAAGGGGTGTGTCAGCACTGTGAATGAAAATATTTTCGCCATTCCAAGCTACTTAGGCATTTATGTTATCCGACACCGGCAATCGACCGCTACCGCCGGCCGGCGGGTATACCGCAGAATTTTAATTTCCCCTTCTTATTAATCCGCTTATCCTGTCCGCTTTGATTGAGAGCGGAATATCGATTATCAGGGCGGGGCCCCGCAAGTTCCCTCGAGTGCGAACCGAGATTGTTCGCTCCTCGAAACTACTGGAGCCCCAGAAACATATTTTGTGTATGGCCAGCGGGACCGAAAGCGAAAGTGAGGCCGAGGCTGCAATCGCTCCATGATGTAGAGAGGATGGCCTCAGAGTGCCGGGGAATAATGATACGGTGCCAAATGGTACCAGGCGAAGACCGAACGTTGAACCTTACACTTTATCCTTATATGTAAGGTATTACACCGGCAATCAAAATATTCTCTTTCATGGCTTATTAACAAATTATTGATGTCTGTTCATAAATCAGACAGGTGTTACTTATCCCCGTTATTAAGGGGTCCGAATAAGCTTTCCAACTCTTGAATCAGAGCCAAGTATTTTTCTGAAGCACATGTGTCCCTAGTCACTAGTGGCCTACCGGATGAGCTTCGTATTTTTAATACTGCCTTTCCACTTTTAAATGCTTTAAGTATATATTTTATGTATAATTATGTATCATTTTTTGTTGAGTGTATGGGAGGGGGGTAGATGTGGTCACATTGTGCCCGGAGTGTTGTGGTATATCGGTGAAGGGAGCGAGAGGCGGGGGGACATGCGGTTTGGGCTCCGGGGTCGAAACCGTCCACCGGTTGGGGTTGGCGCTCTCTTGTGGCCTAATTATCGGACGGTAATCGAGATATAACTCAGTCGGCGGTTTGCCGCGTACGCCCCTCAGGTATTCTGTCCCATATAGTCGACGTCATAAAGGACTGTCGTGTATTTTCACTTCCTGCTACGGAGGAGTTTCTCGAGCGATACATTCTATAGTTTGTGTGTCGGTGTGAACCGCAGTCGACATAATGCCTGGTTATAAATTTTTATTCAGTGATTATGCCTAGAAGAAAAAGTTCAAGATGGAGGATTTTAATAGTTTTCTGGTACAATCAGAAACCGAAATTCTTTGAACATGTATACTCACAATGAGTTTTCACCGAACAACGTATCCATATTTACATTACCAATGATATATATAATTAAATCTTTTACGATCTATAACGATATTTATTGGGCCGACAATAAAAGAGGTTAATATAAAGTCTGTTTGGAAGTTGGCCCTACCATTAGTACCAAGGGTCATTGACCAGACTTTGGTTAGTGGGACCTTATCGCTCCTGATTACCGTAGACAAAATATTTGAATTGGTGATGATCTGCGACCGACCGGTAACGGTTCTGTCTCAGTGTTTGGTGACATAATAAAGTTATCGGCTTCAGTTGCCGGAAGTACATTCCGCCCTGGGCAATATCGTATTGGGCTCGAAAGGAACGTTTCTTGTGTCGACAGAAAGGGGACCTTCTTTACACACGCAAGCGTTCCAATAAAAGTACAGAAAAAACTCAAATTTGCACATCCTGTTGCCTAATTGAAGTGCTGCATATCATCCAGTAAATCCTCCCACTGCGGTACCTCCTACCTCTTTGCCTTGAATGAACGCCTTCTGCCCTTTCGACAACTCAAATTATTATTTATTTCTTTTTATAAAAACCAGCGGCGCGGCCAATTAGGACAGCGACGGCAACACTTTCGAAATATCAGCCCGTCACTGCGTCCTCCGAATAGATTCAAAATAGAAACTGAATTCAGATTATAGAATTAACCAGTCGAATAGAAGTCTATTTCATTTAATGCCCTTTCGGAAGACGCCTAATCACATTTTATTAACTCTATTAGCTTTGATGGGAATATTAAATTTCAATTCTCGAGGCTTTATAATTTTTGACAATTTTCATATATTGAAAATTCGTTCTATTAGATTTTATGACGCTCCGTGACGATATATCCTTCACCTCGGACTTCAAAATAATAACTAACCGAATCGCTTGCCTGGAATGCAATCAAAATTTATAAACGACTTATCTCGAGAAATTTCCAAAGAATAACTTGTACTTCCATCGTTTTAAACGGAATATACCGAGTTTTCCTTACCGGGTTTCAGAGCGCGCGGTGTTGAAGCAGGAAAACAAAACGGTCTCCGATCTGGCAGCAATGAAGCCTTCATCATAACATTTTCACGCCCAGATTTTATCACACTGATTTATTGTTTGTCGACTTCTGTAATCAATTTGGCCCCCGTACAATTGTGATTTATGCGCTTCCCGAGTGTCTTATAAAGTCAAATAGTTCCGAATCGGTCGGTATCCCTCCCACGCGCCGTAATAAATTATTGTCGGGAAGTGTTGCCGTGATAAATTCCCGGCTGAACCATTAGGCCCCGCCGCCAGACACGTTTACGCTTACTCCATTCGCGTTCGGGGGAGGAATTCAATTTGTCTCCCTGAAAGGGATGAGTACATTTCCATAACACAAAAACTGCAATATAACTATCCATAACTATCAATATGACTGCACCGTTGATCATACGGTCAAACTTTTCTCGGAAGATCGGTTACAAGGGCTTGTTTCAATCGCGGATGAAAATTTAGTTTCCACGAGAAAGTGCAGGTTATGTTAAGGATAAATTAATAGTCCTCAGGACTAACCTTATTCCCATGTCTCATTCAGTTATACGTCGAATATCATTCTTTAAAACAATCCCGAATAATATTTGCCGTCTCGAATTGTTTCATTACACAAAATAGCGTAGAGAAATTTTTAGGAGTCATCCTGGAAGATATCGAAAGTTTTGTCAGTTGCACCGTATCTGAGGAAGGTTGTTTTCGATAGCGGAGAGAAAACTGACAAAAGAAAGCTAGCGGGACTTTGGAGTGCGCGTCGAACTCGGTAATTGAATCGCGACCGGCTCGGTCTCGGTATCGGTCCACCTGGGGACTTCACTCCGCGATGACGATTCGTCGAATTCCGAATCGGTTTTTATACAGGGAATTTCACTGTTCGACTGTCGAGCGCTGTGTTTCGCGTACTCAAGTCGCTGTTTTGATTACGGGGCGGGGAGCTGAGCGGCGTATATGGGCCGGGGTGGACGTCACGTCTGTGGACCGCTGGCAAGCTGTAAACGATAGCGTCTACAGCTTGCCCCTCTTTCTACGTCTCGTGTTTCTCTCCGTGCTCTTGCGCCGTACTTAACGCCGGCCTCCTCTTCAGGGCCAGATGCACTTAACCGCGTTGCAATCGAACTACAAGTGCGGCCGGTGGTACAGTCCCCCAGATAAAGTACGCATAATGGGGTTCTCTATGTTGAAACAGGTTTCAACATGGATTGTTGAGTTTGTTTTCTATGTTTTATTGAGTTGTCGATGTATCTTATTTAGTTTATTTACCGGTTGCTCTCAAATTGGATTAGAACTGCCTTACCGTAGTCGGTCTGCACCTATATGTTAAATCATAGTATGTAATACATAAGAACCACACTACTCCGTATGTTTGATTCATCGCTAGAGAATATACTTTAATTCCATAGGAATAGACAGACAACATTGATTGATTAGTGAGCTGGCTTATCTCGTTGTTAGTGTTATTTCCGATACTTTTCTTAATATCGTAATTGCCAGTCGGATTATTACAGTGGTAGCGTCTAAGTAAATAGAGCTAAGACTGTAACTCGAGGAGAGGGGCCTTACATATCAAAACGGTCACCCCCCCTGAGGTTCGTTACTTGTCGCTCGTCCCCCGTTATATATTCTTTTTTCGTCTTATTAAGTTATCTTGGATTTCAATCTTTTTCTCCTTGCGGTTGTTTTCCAACCCCTTCATCCGTCAACCCTCCGTCTCCTCCCACTTCTACGGGGAAACTTTTTTTCCCCTCGCCCGATCGAAGCCCTATCAATTGTTGGGCCGAGTGAGAACGATGATCGATTATACAGGAGAACCCCGGTTTTTGTCACAGCCCGTCATCCAATACGTGGGCGTCGCTCTTGTTTCCACCGAATTCTTCGGTGTAACAACCGCCTCCATTTTCAGGCTTGACTTACTTTCATAATTAATTAATTAATATAAAATGATATATACGTAGCGCTGTGTCGTTCAGTACTCTTCCGCATTGGTTGTTGACGCCCTTCGATTGGCCTTTTAATTTCATAGAAATAAAACCGAACGTAGATCAAGTGGTACTATAACACGAACAACAAAATACATTTAAGAATTATTACTCTTAAAAATCCTAGTCCACAAGTTATAAATTTTATATATTCAGATTAAATAGAAAAGAAGCTGAAGCGTGGAATTCAACGTTGTTGCGTTAACAGTGGATAACCGGTTGGTTTATTTCCTTATTTCAGCTAACTGAACACAGTATCACTCGACTTATCAGTTTCATATCTAATCTTATCTTCTAGGAAAGAGTTTGAAGTGCTGATTTATATTACACGAAAGATAAAAATAAATAAGTAATTCCGGAACAATTAGGACGATGAATTTTCATTCAACAAACTTGCGAAGGCCGTACTGTTAAACGACCTTAAACGAAACGCACACAAATCACTGGTGACGTTGAACAGTATTCGATAACGACTGCACTTAAAGGCCGCTAGTATATCGCCTCGTTCGAACAGAGGGATTGAATTTCGGATTTAAATGTCCGATTAGAGAATTTCGCGGGGATCGTCGGTCGAGAGATTTTTTTGAGTCGACCAGGGTGGGCCGAACGACCCACGAAAACGGCGATCGCGAATTTCTTCTTTTTGTTATTTGTTTTCCGAACGCGAGAACACGACTTTTCAACATTTTTAGAGTCGAACCGGCCCCAGTTCACCTTCGCGGCCGCTATCCGCAGCCGTAAACTTCATTTGGGGAAATGAAAATTCTGTTGTCGCGCCTGAGGCCTTATGGGACGGCGGAAACGAGTGGGATTCGTCGGAAAAACCATTTTCATTCTGTATTTGTCTTTGATGATAATCGGGGAAAAAGGACGTTGAGCCGGCGGCTTGGACTCTTTCAGCGACATGTTGACCTCCATTTAAAAACCGAGACTAGAATGAAACGCACTATAATAAATATCGTAGATAATGTAAACTTTTAGTTGTTTCTTATTTGCAAGGACTTTTAGAATATCGTACTATTATAATTGGATACCTGGGAAAAAATGCGTCTTCTCTAATATTTCAAGTATGTTCTTCTCTCGCCTAGCTCTGCTACACACAAGAGAACCTTCAGTTTGATTCAGACTTGGTTTGTTGAGTTCGCCCCCGTCGGAATGCGTTATAAAACTAATTTGCCAATAAACGATCGTCAGTAAAGGTAGCCAAGTGGCAGTGGCGTGCAGTGCCGGCGTTGAGGAGGGGTTGACACAGGACAACGCTCGTTGAATTCGAAGTGCACTCGAAGTGTATATCCCTACCGGTCCTCGGTTGGCAATGCGCGCGGCGGTCAAGAGTTACTTTTTGCGCCCCCTTTGTGCGCCCCGGACTCAGGTGTATAAATAATTCAGCGGCGAGCCCCTCCCCCCACCCGACCCCGACAAATACATCATAATAGTGCTCGGGTCCAGCTCCGCCGTCCTGCCAGATCAGATTTAACGGTCGGGTTTGAGGATTTTTCTCTTTGAAATCTGCATTCGCCCCGTACTTTCTCCTTCCGCACTTCTCTCTCTCCGCGGCACTTCTCCGTATCGTCTCGCTTATCGGCGGCGTCGGCCGACGTGACTCGCCAATTAACCTTTACGCTCTTCGTGAAAGGATTACTTACACCATCAACCGACTCCCGAGTATCAACGGTTATTCTGGCTCCGACATGACCCCGCTGTACTCTGATTCATGGCGGGATGCTACTCAGATAGGGTTGATGAATCTTGAGCAGAAGGATAAACAATTGTGTGGATGCGTGAGATACTTCTAATAATTAAAGCGCATTAACGATTATTCGCATCAATGCGATGTTTCACATAGGTTAAAAATTGAATAATAAAATCGTACAGCGTTCACCGATTTTACACCAGTAGAATTCCATATGTAATGTTACTGTAACGGTGTAGTGGAAAACACTAAAACTGGGATACTCTCCAGAGCGCCCTAACCGGTATCATTTTAATATGTTATTGTTGACAAGCGCAAAAAAATCCCTTACTAGGCAGTTAGTTCTGAAAGAATCTATCTGAAATGAACCAAAGATTCTTTAACATCTGTATTATCAGACGCTATATTTAGCTGAGTTAAAATGAGAATTGCTCAAGTAATCATTACGTGTTACTTCATATAAACAGGCATGTTGTAAATAAATTTCCACATAGCTCACACCCGGGTCAGAGAAGAAAGTCATCGGGCAAGCAAATCTCGAGATAAGAGGCCATTCTAATTTTCTACAACCGACATAATTGTACACCAGTTCTGAGTGGCGAGTCGAACGGAACAGCTCGGGTCGAGCAGCTCTATAGATATAGAGAGTGTTGGACGCACGCATGACGCATACCTGCCGGGGTCGATAGAGTACAGCGCGCCGCGATACCTCTCGGTAGAGGCGGCACAGAGACGTCGATGAAAGGATAAAAGAAAGAAGTGGTCGTGTTCTGGGGCCGATAAGGGCTGCGGCGGTACTAGGTAGGCGGTCACGCCCTGCATTAGTCCAGAAACCGAGACAACTGCGATTGTGCTGAGAGGAATTCTTTTTTTTTTCGAAAAAAAAAATTGTCGACGCGTCCGTACCGACGTCCCTGAAATAGGGACACTGTCCCAGTTCCCTCTAATCTTTTTTTTCTGGTCGCATTCTTCTCTCTAACGAATTCACGACAGAGGCTCAAGTTGGCGCATCTTGAAAGTTTCAAATGACGCAGGATAGATAAATTCAAGGCCGACTGCTTTTTACATCCGTTCTCGTATGCTGCGCTTTACGCCGATGTTTTGAATGTTGACAAATTTTTGGGTTTTATTTGGTGAATATTTGGAACGTCGGGATGTAAATGTAAATCTTCTTTCAGAATTCATCTCCTTTAAACTCACCACTTAACGCTCATTCTACATTCAAAGTCACACTATATGCTCTTGGTTGGCTTCCAGCTTCCACAGGTTCCGATTCCAAGTAACTGATAGCGATGAGGGTATTTTTCATTTCTTCTGCTTATCGCAGTTACACTTTTTGAAAAGGGTTTTACACTCTTAACCAAATTAAACAAAGCTTCGTTGGAATAATAAACTGAAACTTTAGACTAAGTTTTTAACCGAGTTTAAATAGAGCTAAAAAAACTTTGTTCTTTATTCCACTCAGGAATCCGAAAATTCATTCGGTTCTCGGCGTGTGTCGGCTTCGCTCGTTCTAGGAGCGTTGAAACGGGCCCCGTTCAATTTTATGAATGTGTTTAAAATTCGTCCACTCGACCGGAATCGACGTATTTCGTTCCACGTGAATGGTCTATTTGTGTGCGGTTGCGCAAGAGCGACACATTAGAGTCGCGATGGGCACGTGTAGGTCAAAGTGTCATGAGGCCCCGGGCACTGCCGCATCCTCCCACAGTTTATGGCCATTATGGCCGTCGTCAGTTTCGTTCAGTTCGAAAGTAAATAAATAAGTAATACTTGGCAAAGAAATATCGTTCCGTCTCCGGTATCGTCTACATACTAATCGTAAACGGACGGTATTTTCATAAAATTACACAAATTTTTCTCGCTGTCCACCAATGGAAACCCGACCTGACGTAATTCGGTTCTTCACAAGTGTTTCAAGGCAATTCGATAAATGCACATTCCCGTATTGTTCACGATGTGTGTCATTACGCCGACGATTTGGTTGCAAAAGACAGCAGAAATCACGAGAGGAGAGTAAATACTTCGAGCTCGGAAATGAAAAAATGTCGAAATTGGCCCAAGGGCGAAGCTCATCGAGCTCATCCTTATTTTAAATTGCGACCGTTCGTTCATAATGCAATAAATAAATCGTCCAGTTGTGGCGTTTAGCGGCGTCACTCCTGATATTTACGACTCCGACGATTTATATAGCTGGTTGTTAGGGTATACTAATTAAAATAACTGGCTTCGATTTCGAGAGACTAATTGATTTCTGAAATAGTAATATACGGTTCTAATTATTGTGACACAACATGTCGGCAATGGCCTTCGTTATCTAGTCCGCACCACCAATTTTTTTAACACGTATATATAGGTAAAAAAAATTTGAATCAAAGAACCGTTACAAGAAAATGTGATGAAATTATTTTTTCCATCTGGAGTGGCGAAACAACCTTGTAAATCGAGAGCAGGACAGATAGATCAATTGGAAATTGAAACATATTTTGAGTTGTACCCGTTTTTTTTGCGAGTTTTTGAATGTTCGCTTCATATCCCCTCTGTGGTCTTACATGGCGTGCTTTCTGTTTAGTCCCATATACCTGCTGCTCATCCTGGTCTAGCCTACAGTATATATGTTGTACCGTACATATTCATGACCAACATTCCATTGATGTTCACTGGCCAGTAATAACAGACTGTAGACTCGTGTGTCCTTCGGAGTCTTGAATCGCCCGCGTTCTCAGAGTGTTATTTAAATGTGTCTGGGTATTTTACACGCTCAATTAAATTTCAATCCTTTGGATCGTATTAATAATAGAAGGGGTGGTGTTTTCAATCGGGCGGTCTGTGCGGTCAAGGCCTCGTACTATCTGTGACGACGACAAGAGGAGCCCTCCATTATTTGCCCAGCCTTGACACCGTGCTGCGAGAAGTGTGCCTGTCTCGCTACTTTTATTTAAGTCGGAAAAGTTGAACCCGGCCAAACAGTTTTCGCACATCGTGCACTGTGTAATTGGGAATGATTCGAAACCCGTTTTTCTGTACCTATATCTCAGTATCCGGAATCAACGGAATGCGAAGAAAGAGCCAAAAAAATATAACATATCTTCCAATTTTATGGATGTTTCGTCCTATTTGATTAAATTAGGTACAATAAAGAAATGTAGAATGTTTATCCATAAGAAGTTTCTTGTATATTCTTTCTGTCATTTTCGAACAACGCTTAAATAGTTAGGCGCAAACAATAATTATAATGGATATACAATACACAGATAATTTAAATGTCTTATTTGTTTATTAATAAAGAGTAAACAACAGCGGTCACAATATTTTTAGTGCGATAGAGTGATTATTTAGGTCCGAAGTAAGGGGCTGAACGTGATTCCGGAATTTTCTTGTAGGTATACAAAAGCGTTCTGGATTTGTATTCGCGTCGCATTTTGGAACCAAGCTTGAAGAATGCACCATCGTCGACCTGCCTTCTCTAATCTTTTTTCCTTTTTAAAGGAGTGGTACCCCCCTGCCAGCCCATTACAAAAATTTACAATTCAATCGAACGCGCCCGAATTGTGGGCGGTCGCGCGCTCGCCCAATATTTGTCGAAGACGAACGCTAAGGATTATCTTATCTAATCCCTAGGCCGGATTTATTGATTCGGCCGACGATTTGTGTTTGAACAACAATTAAGGGACAGTCTAAAAATTATCGGTTATCGAGACGATACCGAGGGAAGGCCCGTGTAACACTAACAGGTTTTTTTTTCTGCTTGTTTCAGGTAAGCGCTTAACTATAGACGACGATGGAATACCTCTCGGCCGCCCGTTTCGTAAGTAGACTCCGTTTCCCGGAAGCTAGAAAGTAGGAAATTGGCTCCGAGACAAAAATAAGAAAACGATATAAATTATTTTCGAGTTTTAAAGTCGGAACCGGTTTAATAGTGCGCTTACATTCGGAGCCAGAACTATAAAAATAAATGGCTTTGGAAATTTACTTATTTTAAACGAAAAGCTTTTGTTAATATGAACGCGATTTAAATTTAGTGACACGATAAAATATTCGCTTATTTGCTCAATGTAATCATACATTGCGACACTGTGCGGATATGACGCGTATGACACTTGGCTCTAGTTCTAACACGTGTATATCAGAAGGGCGCTATAAATGTAATAAATAATATGATTAATAATAATGTAATCAACGTTCAATGCATTATCAGTGTTATTTTGTCGGGGTTCAGTCTAATCAATATAAATAGTTGCTGTTTAATTATTGTGTTAAATGACGCATGGATAATAGACGCATTCGAATCTCGGTTGAATTTATATTTAGCTGTTCAGGTCTATCCATAAGAGAACATTTCAGGTTCGTTTACTGTGTTCAATATTGGCATTAAAAATTGATATATTTTTAGACAGAATTAGATATACTTGTGAACTGATTACGCAAGGACAGCGAGAAGAATATTCTAAGGGGAAGAGCTTTGATATTTCAATCCGCGCTGTGATTGGTAGAAATGGAGTTGGCACACCACCGCTTAATGACCGTATAAATAGGAGCGTAACTCTTTTCCCCTCAGTTCGGTCCCTAATTCAGATATATGAATTCTTATTCGTCCTGTTGAGGCGGATCGGAATTTCCATTTGAAACTTCTGAATCGAATAGAAGAAGAGAAAAAAGAGGCAGAAAACCGGACCGAAATGCGTACAAATTTATTAGAGCACGGTTGGTTAGCGACCGGTTGACAGGTCCTCTTTCTAATATCGACCATTTTTATTAACCTATCGACAACAGGTCCATCCTTCTCTAATCCCATTCGCCTCTAATCCCAATTCCCGGTTCCCTCTCCGGGACCAGTTTCTAATAAAGTCGTCGGACTGGGAGGAGGAGAAGGAGAAGTCCGAGTTGACGCAACGCCCCCGGAAGATTAATGGAACGCCATTTATTTCCGTCGGGCGAACGAGGGCGTGGAAACCGGGGGAAGGTATAGGAGTGAAAAAAAGAAAGAACTAGTTTTGGTTTCTGTTCTACAACGGATATTTTCGATCATTAGTGTCCTCTCCGGTTGTTTCGGTCGTGTCGACCCCACTTAGCGACCCAACGGTTCCCTGTTAATCAAAAGGGGCTTAAGTTTCTCCCAGTTTTGGCCTAGAACCTCGACGAACGAATCGTCGATATCTTAGCCCAATTTAATCGGGAACGAGGGAAGCGTCGCTGTTATGACGGCTATTTCACGAGGCTAGGAAATCTAAATCGGTCGCAAACATCCGGCCGTTGTTGGACGCGGTAGATCATTGTTTTGATCGGTTGGACCCATTTAATGGCGTTCAAGGTCCGGCCTCCCCCTTTCAGCCGAGAATATAATTCTACGATCGTGAATCAATAGAGCTCCCTACGACGTATTACTCGGTCTTTGGGAACTATCTTGCGATTTATCTACAGTACTTCCATTGTTCCACACATTTATATACTGCAGCTGAATTTGTGTACAGTTACTCCGGCCAACCTGTCGACTCGTAAAAAAGCGATTAATTTAAGTTTCACCAATCAACGCACGTTCTCGAATGGACCGCTCGTTAAGTCGCCGTTGATCGTATGCGGCCTAGATTTTTTCGAGACGTCGAGTCGAAAGAAAAACCCTCCGTTTCCCGGAACGGATTGTCGGAATTTTAAAATGTAGGATTTATTATTGCGCACACGCAGGGTCCTGTGAGAGGGCATCGCGAGAGGCCCCGGACGCCCACACGCTCTTCGTCAAAAGAATAAAAAAAAAGTCCCGAACCCCCTCGAGGAGTAAGTCCCGGTAATGCATTCCTCCTGTTTTGCATAAACCTAATTTGTTTCTGAATTACAAATTCTCCCATTGTCTTTGGAAGGGGCCGTGATTTGTGTCGGGGCCGGGGCGGGGACGTCTGCTCCTCCGTCGGACGACACGAGAATTCGATTAATTTTATAAGTCGAAAGCGGAAAAAAAAATAAAACGGGAAAATATACGGACGGAACGCGACTGATTGGCCCTAGGAACTTTTGCTTTAATTAGTCGACCCTCACCGGACGACGTTTTCGTGTAACCGAAAGAGCTATATGCCATTATTATATATTCAGTCGACTTCAATTACACGTTAAATAATATATTAGGATAACGGCTCCTGTGAATGGCAGTCGACAACATTTTTGTCGCAAACTCGACAAAATATTTCGGCCTGTGTCCTCTCCCAGAAAATATCGTTAATTAAATTCGGAACTGAGGGATGGTGGGCCGCGAGTGAATAGAACATAATTGGCGGCCTTCGAATTATGAATACCTCTGTAACAGGATTCGGAGTCATTATCCCGTAACGGTACGCGTACGTAATAAACAGCGCCGTCTGCGGAATGAACATCGCCAACACTGAGCGTTCCGGCGGTTGAGATTCACATTTTTCATAGTTTTTCAATATTGTATTGAGGGGAAATCTTCGAGCCGGGTCCGCGCAATTAACAGTAGTCTTGAATGTCGGATGGGAGCGAACAGGAGATTGATGTGCCGTGGACCGTGTAATTGAGCGTTTAACGCGTACTGGCTAGTCAACGGCTCAGAACGGGAGCCACTGTTGTGAAGCCGGCTTAGACGTGTTATTTTCTGAATGATTCGAATGCCGTCGTCGGGTTTGAAAATTGATCCTAATATTTCTAAATATTATTCCTCCGGATTCATTAGTCAGTAAATAATGACTGATTAGAGAAGAAGGATGCGGAATAAAATAGAATATCGGAAATTTGGCAGTTGTAACTTAACTAATAATAAAGTAATTAATTATTTACCAAACAAAGTATTGAAATAAAATAATTCTGAAAAATACCAAAACTCTATCACAAATAACGGAATTGGTGAACGAAATATAACGTGGTAATGAAGTTTCATAAAAATTTCAATTTGTAATAGCAGTGTGATCTTTTTCTACATCCTATTTCAGTCACACTCCATAAGCGTATAAGAGCCACAGTAGCTAATTGCGCTATCCAACCAGCGGGTAAAAACAAATAAAAAGTAACTTGCCGTTTACTGGTTTCTGTCACTTCTAAAATAGTCTTCGGAATGAACTGCCGAGAGCATAAATTTTAAAAAAGTATAGCTTCGTAAATATAAACAGCCGGATTTAATATGCAAATAAATGGTCGGTCGGGTACCGGGGTACCCGTCTCTCGGCGTAGAGATAGCGGTGTGCCCGAGATATTACGCACGCCCGCCCCGACTCTTATAATAATTCACAGTTTCCGCCCACGTACGGCTCGGACTTATTTACCGCGAGCGGTACACGCTCGCCTAGCGCCGTTTATGAAAACGGCCCTTCTATAAATATTTGCGCGATTCGAGACCGAGTGGCGGAGACAGCTCGCCCGCGGACGATTCGGAGTATCCGTTCGAGCTGTGTGTGAAATTCGTAGGATAAACGCTTTTCAATCATCTATTAGGTTAGATTTATTAGGCAAATGGGCGCAATGGCCGAGGAGAATTCTTTAAATTGCATTTAATTTTGGCTGGGACGGCCGCCACCTGCCTTCGGTTGATACGCACAGAACGAATAAATTCCTCCGTCATTTGGCGCCTTGTCCCTCACAAAATTGGATATATACGTTTATTTATAAATTTCTATTTGGCCGTTCGGGCGATTATATATAGCGTTCAACCTTGAGATGTACCCACACGAAACAGATTTCCGAGCGTAGAGGCTGACAGAATTCCGCGCTTCTTGTCGCAATCGGCGGCCGCCGATGAATTGCCGACGATAGGACAATTAATTGGGTAGAAATAAGAGAAATTACAGGTTAGAATTACAATTACCCGTCGGGCGGTACGACATCCAGAATACGCTATGTTGGCCATATCCCAGAACATAGCGGCTTAATAGTTTTGCGGTTTCAGCCGGTGACTAATTCCGCCGTTCCTGTACACCTGTGTAATTTAATATACGCCGGGTTAAATTGACCGTTTCTAGCTTAAATTCTTTATCGGGCCGGAAAAATGTAAGGTTCGAGGCACGTTCAAAAATCGATTACGGAACCCGACAATTAGGTTTGTTCATTCCTTACTGATAGGTACTTGTGATATTCCGTCCGAGTAATTGCACTTGGTTCTGTACAAATGAAATTGACATTAGGCAACCGATAACTTTATTACGATTGCCAATATGAAATTGAATACGAATTCAATTTATGAAAAAATTCTGATACCATTTCTGAGATTAAATTCCTAACGAACTTATCGTTAGAATTGTGTTCTCTCAGATCTTTCCGATTGTTCCACTATTCCTAGTTCACTGAAACTTTTTCAACTGAACAAATTGTATTATACGTGACATTACATAAATGCTGAAAACTTCTTCTTATTAGAGTTCTTTCCATCTTCTGGCCTACGCTTGCCGGTTTGGTATTTCGCTAGTCCGGTTTCGGTTACTCGCCGCATTTAATAATAGGCGGTTACTAGGGCTTATTAGTGGCATCCTGTATTCACTGTAGGAATTGTGCTTCAATAAATAATTCAAGATATCGTGTTTATAGTGTTGGTGAGTCACGTAGGCTTGTTGGTTGTCACAAGAGCGACCAACGTGCCACACCCTGTCGGACCGCAAATTTTTTAAAATTTTATTCCTTTTCTTTTTAGTATTCCATAATTTAAAATCAGCATTCTTTATCCATCGGAGTTATTTTCCGTTTCCCGTCGTCTGCTCACTGCATTGGTAGAACTATTTCTCCCATTTCAATGCTTTCACGTTTCCATGTACCACTTTCGTGATGCCGTAAGACGAAAATACATTACATTATTATATTCTAAAGGGTCGATGCAAAAAGTGAATCCAGATTTCTTTTCAGATTTAATCGAAAAGGAAAGAAAAAGGATGAGGATTTACAGGCGCCTCGGCCGCCTAAAACCTGTTATTCGAATAGGCCTTCCGGCTTGTGCCCGTCCTTTGGTCCGGGGGACGGCTTTGGAAAGGGACCCAGCCAGAAGAAACGGGGCCAATTATAAATAATTCTAATTGACAGAGCCCTCCACCGCCGCGCCTACGAAATAGAGTTTCGGCTAACGCAGAATCGTTAAAAGCCGGCAAAAGATTTCTATCGGGCTCGCGCCAAGAGGAATTCGGATTCGGCCGTCCTGGAAGCGCTATAGATCCCGACGTGATAGATGACCGCGTCGAATACGCGCCTGTGTCGGGAGGGACACAGCCTCCCCAGTTATCTTGGAGGGGACGTCCTGGCCAATTCTCAATAAATTAGACGCAACGCTCCTAGGAGTGTTGTGGACGGGAGTTAAAAAATAATAAATATACGCTGTTTAGTCGGAAATAATGGGAGTCAAATAGAAATGGGGACGGAGCCGGAAAGAAGGAATCCGGGAGCGGGTCTAATCAGAAGGACATTGGCACACCCCAGTCGATAACCGGTAGGACGGTATTAAATGTAATTGAATTGTATCAAACACATGTAGGTCCTCCGCCTGTAAATTATTTAATGAGATTATCTTGATTATGTAATAAAGATGTAGGCGGCATTGTCTAGTATTATACCACTATAGATCTGTCTTCGGTCCCTAACTGAAGCCTAAGGAATCGGCTGCCAACTTGAAATACATAAAAGTGCAATTATTCTGTAATTATGGCTGGTTAAATTTTACCTCCTACATGTAATGTTCGCTCTTGGCGACAATTTACTTTACTGTCCCATGACTTTCGTCTCGTGCACGGTTGTAACTGGCGGGACGACCGTATCAATTTTCCGGTGATATAAGGTATATCACCCGGACGCCACTTCGGGCGGTGTGTGTGTGTGCATTAGGAAGAGTATCGAACGTTAAATCAAGGGAAGTGCCGATATGCACGATAGGCGGAAGAAGGTTGTTTGTTTTCCGGAGGGAAGTAAGCGTGACGCACTTCCGTATTTTACTTAAACGATATATGTTACAATTAGTAGCGTAAAAATGTTGTAAATGTACAAGTGTTAAGAGCGTTCGGAAGAGGCGACTCGCACTTTCTTCTTGTCGCGGGAAAGTGAAAAGTTTTTTTTTTTTTAAATAATCGCCGAACGTTTTCTTTATAATAAGAAATAATGAAGCAGAAAAATAGCCCGGTACGCAACCGGTCGGGGACCCGCCGGCTTGATACATTGGCGCTGGCAATTATTGTCATTAGCCACGTGGATTATCCTCCATTGTTCGTGTATAGTTCGGGTTATAATAGCGGCCGACGATTGTTGCCGGTAATTGCGGGGGAGTTGACAAATAAATTCCCTCGAGTCCCACCTCTCACTGGGCCGAGACCGTGTTTTCAACGGCCGTCCCGGGGTGCGAAATCGGCGATCGTTAATTCGCTTAATGGTCCGCCCAACTGAGCACTCTCTCGCCTCCAGCGAAATTGACCCACTTTCAAAACGAGACGCGTTTTGCAACGCTAACGCCTTGAGAAAACCGTCCCAGCTCTGTCCACTGGGCACCTGCGGCGGTTAGTCAGAGGCTATCGCCAATAAGTGTCAAAAGTTATAAAAAACGATTTATAAAGTATCAATTAACTTCCCCGACTGTAACAATTGGACAATAGTTTAACATACCTGTTTTGTGGACTTCGAGGGGTCGGAATACCGTAGATTTCGTGTGTTTCTGTCTCCTCTCGCTGGTTTGATCTTTTGCTAGACCGGTTTCGGCTGCTCGCCATCTTCAGTAGCGGTGTTACTTTGGATGTTTTTCGGGCGTCCTCACTGCACTATCACTGTCACTCGTACTGTCCCGAAAAATATCCAAAGTGCCAAAAGTGACTAACACCGCTACTGAAGATGGCGAGCAGCTGAAACCGGTCTAACAAAAGACCAAACCAGCGGAGGAAACAGAAACTCAGAAATCAATTAAACTGATGAGATGCTCTGTTGGCAGCCAAAATCCATAATTATTATGCATAAAATTACGCTTTATATTACTGAAAGGTCAAATAGCCGTGTAGAAACTTAATATCACAAGGGCAGTGTTAAAAAAATTATTCTACCTTAAACCACATGAATCAAATATGAATACGTTACTGTGCAATTAGAGCATATATAATGAAGTTATGTTCAAATTTCAAACGTAATACATGAAATTATTTCTTTCCGGACTGATTCCGAGAGAATTACATAATTTGTAGAACGTTACGGACGTTTAAATTAGTACATTTCTTTACTAAGTTTTGATCTAGTGGTTCATGCCTCTAACTAAGCCAGACATTAAATTTACAGAAGTGAATATGTTAAACCTGTTGTGTACGTTACAATTTTAACCTTGTCGGTGAACAGGATTTAACGAATTCTTTACATCTCCTTCCCTATAGTAAATTAATGGGAACGCTCTTCGACTAAGTAGGCAATCTTGTTTTACGCCCATGCCAGAGTGAAAACAATTTGACAATCCTCCAGAGCCATTTACTTTCAACGGCGAACCTTGTACCATTTAACACATTTCTGTGGAGATTCCTCTAAATTACCGTCATTTAAATAACATTAAAGTTAGTCCTGTTTAATTAAAACACAAAAGGTTAAAATCTATCGACCCTTACGGTTACATTTAAAATTCGTGAATTACTAAATAAATCAACTTTATAAGATATTCATTAGACATAAGTTAATTATTTAATGGCCATTAACTCAGTAGTCTAAGTATACTAAATCGATTTAATGGTGGAGTTGGGTATTAAATATAATGTTACTATCTGGATTACAGATATCATAAAACGTAGAATGAAATTTCTATTTTATGAGTGAGATATTTCTGTGAAATTAAATTGGGCATTTCCAGAGAGGTGTAATTAGGTTGTGTTCTGCACTCGTTTTGGGTTAGGAGTAGAAAGGGAAGTTAAAAATTTCGGTGTTATGCTCGGCTGAGCTGAAAATCTCCGAAATGACTTCGTAATTGCTCACCGGACTCCTGAAGGTTTTATAAGTAGGTTTCTCGTTACATCGGAGTGACATAAGTGGCCACTGCTTCCTTGGAATGGCCAATGAATTCAAAGCTCCCCTCTCCCCATAAAATACTGTCTTATTTAATCTAAATCCGCTGAGCTGTTAATAAAAAAACACGGGAAACATCCAATGCGAATCATTGCCAAATGAGTAGTTTCATCCACTTTGAAAACATCGGTCCATAACCTTGATACTTAAAATGATTGATTATAAGGTTTTAGTGCCTGGCTGCTTATTCTACAACTAGAATTTATTGAGTTCCCTTGTTCTAAACGCTGCCACAATGATTTCTATGCGCATCAGACCTGTTCGATCTTTGAGACGTCCGTCCCTTAAAACAATACATAAGTTTCTCATCGCAATCAAATTGCGAAGGCCGGTGCACAATAAAATGGAACAGGAGGGTCACAAGGACGAGCGGCGAACAACCCGAACCTTGGTCATGTCGCCAGCTACCGAACTCATCTACTCAAGGAACAGGAAACGCTTTGTTACTACGCCTTGCGTTTATTTGCCCTGATTGAGTTATCAAGCCTGGCCCCGATAACTTGATCCGGTGAGGACATCGCATTGGTTCCTACTTACATAGTGGAATTGATAAATTTTATCTGGAATATGTTGAATATCTGGGGTCGGTTTGTTCAGAGACCCCAGTAATGCCCCCAGTCTAAACATTAAATTGTTCCTTGTTATTTGGCCCTTTGTTTGGCAGTTATTAACTACTTAATATTATCATATTTCAGTTTCATCGTATTAATTCGGCAGAAAATAAATTTGCGAAGTTTTATTTGCCCTATAAAAATTAAATGCGGAAAAAGTTCCTAATCAAATTTTTCCTGTTCACGGCTAGGGGACATTCTGGTACTCCTAGAACCATTCGTTTGGTTCATAATTGTTAGGTGAACTACCTTTCGTTTAACCCTTAGGCACCATAACGAACTTAATACATTAGTTAATAAGAAATGATGACAAGAATTTAATGACTCGTTGCATTTTGCTTTATGAAGGTTTTCTATATTGAATCGATTCGCTACATTATCCGTTCGAATCAGAATTTTCAAGTTAATTGGAAGGTCTGAAAATACTTTTGACGGGTGTACCGCGTTATTGGCCGTTACCTCCGAAAGGAGCTGTGACCTTTGCCGCTGCCGCGATAGGCCCGAACGCCCTTGAATAACTATTTCCATGTCCTAATTGATCGATAAAAACCGCGCGTCGTTAATTAAGTTCCCCGCGTCGGGTGCAACGACAGAGTTGTCAAAGTCCGGTGTATTTTTTGCCCTTGTACCTGCCAGTCTTTTTGTCCCAACCTACTCGGCAGAGACCGCTTCGCAGTCTGACGAAAGCCCAGCGGATTTCTTTCTCTCAATACCTCCCGGACTGTTCCTTTCTCCGGGTATTATATTTTTTTTTCGTTTCTAATTCAACTCCATTAATTGCAAAGGACTCGGCGCGATCGTGACCTAATCTTTAAGACTGTCTCGTTTCTATATTCTCAGCGATCATTTTCAAGCGCCTTGAGCTGTCCGCTTTCTTCGGGTCCGTCGGGGTCGACTCGAACGCCGAGATTTTATCAGACAAATGGCACTTTTAAATTTCATACTCCACCTGACGCTTCGGGACATCCGTCAACCCGACAGTGCGTAAAACCGTAATCCGTAGGTGCCCGTTCTTGAACCGGGAGCCTTTCCCCGCAGTTACACAACGGCGGCAATTCCCATTGCGACTGAGAGATATAAATTTTTAAAAAAACTGCGGCCAAGACAGATTCTCGTGTATTTTAAAAGATTGTGTCGCTTAGCCTTGTTGCAATTACAACCGGCTTCCCCCTGCACACAGAAAGTCGGCCATTGTTTCTAAAATACGAAATAACTCGATAACTCGGGCCGCTCAATGATGCGGGAACTTCTGGAACGCCGGTTCCCATTGTACCTAATTAAGTTATAGGTGACCATCTTCAGTTAAAAAGTTAGTAAGGTTAAGAATGGGATACTTTAATACTCAAAGCAACTGCAAACCAAAAGAAACAACGGTTATAAACTGAATATATATTATTGACACCGAAAGTTGGCGGGTTATTTAATTCGGCACTGTTTTAATTACGCGAGTCAACGACCGGATTTTTAATCGCAGCTTGTGTTTACTCCGACGTACACTCCATAAATGATTCTATTCCGAGTGCGACGTAATTTCCAGAAAACTTTTCTTCGCCGCGCCGGCGATCGGGTGTAGGCCGCCCGTTCATGTCGTAAACGGAGTCAAATAGTCTGGATTTAAATTAAATTTCAGTTCGCGTTAGCTGCGTGTGGGATCCGTGTGGGCAGTTCACGGCGGTTGAACGTCCATTTTCTTCGGGCTGACTCTGTAAGAAAACCGGGGCTAATTGCGCCTCTTCGTTTAATTGAATCAATTTTCTCGGTCCCGATCCGGGCATTGTATTAATTGGAAGCGTACCCCGGCGTTGGCGTCTGTACAGCGAGGAGTGCCTTCCATGAACATATGACAATAATAAGCACGAAAAGTATTAATTTTTTGATTTTAAGATTTTCTGGATGTTTCATCGTCGCTCTAGTCTGTATTACCTAGACATGTATCGGGTTCTTGTGGTCCACAAAGTTCAGTAGACAGTCTAACTTATACCACAATGTAGTGAAAACGAAGTAGTTCGAAAACCGGCGATGAACTTTCCAAGCGTTGATTTAGGCTAGGTCTTGCCACTTCATTGGCGTTTCGTCCGCAGATTTATAAGTGATATAAGCGGGCTGGATATAATATCGCGGTGCATTTTCACGCTGAGAGCAAGACTTTCACGAATGCCACTTAGACGTGAAAATTAACCAAAAGAAGTGCCTTTCCAGAACGATGAAGGCGATTCCTCTCATCAGCTCCGTGTTCAAGTTGCTCAATTACTATTCAAAACATTAGCATTAGAAAATCAGAAGGTAATAAAATAACAAACGGACTTATTAGAAGATTGTTTTAATAAGCATAATTTGTAGGCACATTGAATGCTGCAAATTTGGAGGCCCTATTTAATCAGCGTTAGTACAGTTTAGTTCGGGGTTCACAAGGTAGCGTTCTTATTATTGGTAATTCTAAAATAAACAGAGCGTGTATATTTTTACAACAGTTTATGTTTCTGTGTGATGCATAGCGAGCTAAAAAAAGAGTAAAAAAACGCTTAAACCAAACATCTGAGTTTATGGCAACATCTGTAGGTTTGTTCTTAAAATATATTTCCTGTTGGCGATTATTTTGCAGCGTCGGGATTTGCCAAATTTTCCATCACGAAATTGGACCTTCGCCAATTGTTGTCAAGTTTAATTTGGTCAGATAAATGTATGGACTGTCTAAAAATTGTCTCGAAGTATCTAAGTTCTGTTTTAATTGAGTTTATTTATTGTTAAACAATAAAATACGGAAAATTGATCGAGAAAATTTCGACCTAGCGCAGAAAATATTACAAAAAAAGAAAAATTGGCCATACTTTTTAAATGTATACTTTAACTTAATTAATTGCTTATTGCATTACAACTCTGTTCAGCATAAGTTTCATAACTGTTTGAAATGCAGGTTAGATCCTCCCCCTACTGACGTAAGCAATCTACACTCTTTGGTCTATATTTAATTCAGGTCAGAGTTAGACCGACTTTAGTGCAAACATATTACGCACCCCACTGTTGTAATACCTAGAAACACCATCGAATGGTATTGTTGGAAGTTCATTAACGCCTCCGATCATCCCACGAGTGTTCGAAATATCCGAACTAAAATGGATTCCGCTAATTACATCCTTCGCGGAAATTCGGCATAGCGGTAGACCACTATTTGCCGAAATAATATATAAAAATACGCGAAATAATTATTTCAATAGAGTATTCCACTTGGTGAACATCCCGGCCTCGTCAGTTATTTATCTGTGTTAATTTTCCGCAGTGAAGCTTCGTCCGTTATTTAATGTTGCCAATAACGACTTTATCTCGATGAATGGATTTTTAAATTGAAGACTTCGTTGTCAAGAGGTCGGTGTAAGATTGAAGTAGTGTTGTTCTCCCCGATTGGGTGGTGCCGGCCAATTGTGGAGGCCTATTCGTGTGACCCCGTTCGTGGACACTTTGTACAGTGTATTTTGTTTGTATTGCCTGTAAATGTACGGCGCTAATGATGTTTGTTGATGCCGGCGGGGAGATCGGCGTTTGGTTGGTGGCCGAGTCTCCAGGGGCGCCCCGCTCTCCCACTTGTTGGTCCCCGGGCCGGCCATCCTTCAGTGTTAAGTCGACAGTTGTAGCTTGGACTTCGCCAGTTCGATTTTTTCCTCCGTTTTTTTCTTCTCTCTCTCTCTCTCCCTCCACATTCGGTGTATAAAATCGTATTTTTCGTTTTGCCGAAACCCCGTCGGGCAGTTACGCTTCGATTGTGTTCTGCCGGATTTCCGTTAGCCGGGAGACAATAGAAATAACAGTGCCGTTTTGGGGGTGGTACGCCGGGTACAGTTAGGTACCCCGCACTATTCGGATTAGTGATTTTTCCAGAAAGGGTGGATTGAGCGTTTGAAGATTTGTTGCCGAAACTGCCGAAGGGGGCCCGCGGCCGCATTGTGTACCGGTAAGTGATACACCTGATATTTAACACTTCTTAACAGCATCCCTTTTCGGCACCGTTAGGTTTTTTGTTGTCCGGATTTAAATGCGGTATCAGATTTCGGGTGTAGGATTTATCACCCTGTTTTATTTGTTCTTCCCCGCACAATTCTTGTATGTACTGCACTGGAATAACACGCTGATATGCAATTAAAAATTCTTAAAATCGAGCCATAACGCTAGCGTTGTACGGATAATTGTATATTATTGCTATTATGTGCCGCATGTATATTTTTTCTTTATAATTTGCAGATATGTATATCTGAAAGCATGAATCACTAAACAACAAATCGACTAATTCGCTAACCTTTAGACTAAATTGAAGTTCTGGCCAATTTACTTCATCGGTAACATAAAACGAGAATATATTTTGGATATATAGTTATGCCACGCGGAAGGGGAGAAATGTGATAGAGTCGTTCTGGTCGGAAACGACCAATTCGGAGATTGCGGTTAAGAGAGAACTTAAGCCTGGCAATTTGCGTGGTGATTGCCAGTATTTGATGGCCGTGAATGGGTGGTGGAGGGGCGGCAATTTGGCAGCCAACACTCGGAATAATGAACCGCCCATTAGGACACGTTTTAAAACCGAATAGCCGAAAGTATTGGAAATTTAAGTTGTTCGGCTTCCGAAAATTACTTATTCGGGCCTTATTAAAAGAAAATTGTCGGTTATTCTCGTTCTCTGTCTAAAAGAAGGCGCATTAAGCTCTCTCGGGATTACGCGATCGTCCTTGTGATACATGTCGCGAATAATTTTCCGCGGAGACATTCTCTTTCAAATTCGCCCGATTTCCATTGGGGAATATCTGAATTCCACGGTTGGGTAATTCAAAGAGAGGAGATAAACAACAAACAGGCATCCGTTGCACAATTGACAGTCCCGGCGTCCTTCGAGGGGTCTTTCCTCCGCCGTTCGGCGGTGGGGACCTCTCGATCGCCCCTCTGTATTTATTTTCATTTTACGTTTTCGCCCGAGACCCCCCCACTGTAAATATCGGTTGTTGCTGAACGTCAAGGTCCGTACGGCGTTGACAATAGTGCACGTCGTTGACGGCGGGCCGTGGACAATCCGCACGGCCGGCGTTCACCACAGAGCCGGGCCTACAATTTCGTAAGTACACCGTACGCCGGCCCACCAATACCGTCCAATACGCTTTCCCCGCATTGTGCGTGCGCTGTTTTTTGCCCCGTCGCGAGGCGCTGACAAATTGCCGCCGCCCGTGACCGTGTCGGGACCTCGAAACACTCGGTCCGCGTCGAAAGTCGACACAATTCTTTTTCCCTCCAGTAAACTGCATGCTGCCGCGTAATTTCGAAATATTGTGATAATGATTACATTTCAACCTATTGGGCAACTGGTACAAACAAATTTGGCGATAAGCGGCAATCATGCTTTGGATGAAGTACACATCCAACGCCTAGAACTGTTTCCGCGCTAATGGAATTATTCAACCTAACAGGAGTTCCATTTTCCCCATAATATTTATGCCACTCTATTGACTATTCGGTAGGGAATGGCGTTTTTATAGAGCTATTGAGACTCTGGGCGTTATTCAAATATGAAGGATATTAGGTCTTTGAGGAATAACTGTAGAATAGTGGTACACCTGGTCACTGTCGGGAGATTACCTGATCTGAAGACCCCGTCCGTCTCTTTCTTGCCTTATACCTCGGGCCCCTCGATCTATCTCTCTCTGTCTCTCTCTGGCTTTCGCTCTCTGCCGGGCACAGGTGCCGGTTGGGCCCCTCTCTCTCTCTCTCTCTCTCTCTCTCTCTCTCTCTCTCTCTCTCTCTCTCTCTCTCTCTCTCTCCCTCTCTCTCTCTCTCTCTCTCTCCCTCTCTCTTCCCTTCCCCGTCGGCTAGACCGCTTATTGAATAGCCGGCTACCTGCTCCGCCTCCTACACTGTTTACCCGCACCGGCGACCCCGGGTTTCTGACCTGGTTTCCTCTTTTGTTGTTCCCGCTGTCCGTTTTTACGGGTCCATTCGATGCCGCGGCACAAGTCGGCGAAAAGGAGGAGGATCGACGTGGAGCGGTAAATGTTCGAGTCTTTCAACAAACCGCAGCCATAATCGCGTCCGAACGAGGGGAACGTATCGCGGTTGTGAAAGTGCGAAATTGGCTCGATTATAGACCATTACATCAAGTAGCATCATGATGCTCGTTTATGATGAGGTGGAGAGGATGGCTATGTAGATCACATTTGCGAGGCTGTGGAAATAAATGATAATTAAAAAATGTGTTTTGAGTGATACATTTTTCGATTTTCATTTCTACAATATATGTCGTGAAAGATCTATGTCGCGAATTAAGGCCGTTAGAACGAGCCCAATGGATAGAATGGACCCCAATTGGCCGTTTGGTATCATTCCTCTTGTAAATAGTAGTCAGAAATAATATATTGAGGATATATATATACATTGTATCGAATACTGGTATTGTATTTTTTGAAATATGAATGTGATTTTCGAGTGTGCCGTCGAGACTAGATAATGGCGTAGGGTTGGCGTCGGTTCGACCCAGACCTCCGCTCCTGAGCCAGATAAAATTCGTCTTAATAGACCCGATAATGCGAGCTCACAGTTTGCGACAAGCGGGGATATTGTTGGGCCTTGTTTCTTCCACAATGGGATGGCTTTCAGACTTTCCTTTTCTTATGAACCTTTTCATAATGAAGAAAAAATGTAACAATGGTCCTCCCTTTATAATAAGTTGGAATAAGTTCCCGCAATTCCACTAATATGGGGCTAATTGCGAATTGAAGCTCTTGTGCACATGAATTTTTCAGTCCGGAACATTGTAAACTGGCAGGACGCAGCGAGGTAAAAGTGAAAATGAAGTAGGGCTTAATGAATGTGAGAGGTTTAAACGCTAAGAAAAAGAAATAAATAAAGCGTGCTGGAGGAGAAAGACGGCTTGGAAATTCCTGGCTGTTGTAATGTTGCCTGATCATGATTGGTGTTCTGGATGATTGTTTTCTGTAATAACTATCCTAGATTTTGAATCTCCGGTTCGAATTCCGACACGCGACCCTGCGCCGAGGAGTTCTTCGTAGCCACAGTCTCTCCGATTGTAAAGCGATGGAGTAAAACAATAAATCCTAATGCTCGGCCTTAATACTTGAGGAATTTTCCTCAAAATCCCCTAGTGAGGTGTATATGTATATATCACGATATGATACTATATAATTGTTATAGTTATTGGAATGGGTCAGGGTGAAATGGTATTGTTTGGAACATTTTCGTTCTTCTCCTCATATATTATGATTTCCGGATGCGCTCGACGGATATTGGAAAAAGGGTCTTTCACCTTTCTGCCACTAATCTTAATGTCCCCGCACGACCACAAAAATTCAGGATTTCCAAACCGATCAATCATCGATCAACACTAACTAATCGAGATATAATTAAGATGAGGAAAGGATTTCGACACCTGCAATCAGTTCTGATGGCATCCCTGTCCTCCTTTCCTTTTGTTTTTCCTGTTTCCGTTACCATATTTTAGTCGTTCTCCGGACGTCTTGGTGGCATCCACATGTGGGATGCACGGTGTTTAGGAGCGGGCCAGTGATATTCCCACACCCATTCGCTATTGTGAGTTAACTTATATTTTTCTTTATGTATGTCGTAAATAGATTTATATTATCAGTTAATAATAGTATAGTGACGTTTACTTTTAAAAACCTTTTAGAGATTTTTAGTTCAAAAGCGAAATCCGGCTGTAATTTTATAGACTACTCACTGTTCTATGTTTCCGGTCTGGGCCGGGAAGGGATTTCCGGTTAGTTACGCTCTTATGACTTCCCTAACTATGGCCTACCCTTTGTACTCCCTTCGAGTACACTAGACTGGGGTTTTGACTCTTACAAGGAGCCTTTCATCGCTATATTCATTCGGTCCGGGCTCATTCAAAGTCTCGTACGGTTTCCAATAGGTCGATCACTATCTGCGGGTCCCTTACCCCCCATAACCTAATAGAGTGGAAACCGTTGATTTACGAAGCTTTTTTTTTTAAATAGTACACTAAGAACAACGGTCATGACCTAGGCAATACTCAAAAGGGGAAATTCCACGTTGAAAACCCACTATGATCGAATTGTATTGTCGTAATGGTCCAATCAAATTTATTAATTCCTGTAAACTTTATATAAAACAAATGTCAGCCAAGAGCTTTCAGAAGTAGTAATAAAAATAGCGTATGTGAAACGGTATTATATTACACTGTTAGTCACACTCAGGCCATAATCTAACTTTAAATTTGCCCCAATGAACCTTCGATTAAGATTGCGATTCCGTAATCTAGCATTGATTTTTGGATATATATTTTTCTTCTAGGGTATTTGCAATGACTAAATCGACAAATTGACTACACATTTCTGTGGGAAACTGACGGGAGACGACTCCGGGCTCTAGTCTTCCTTCGGGCCCTTAGTGAAGGGTTCGTTTAATTGAGACCGGGTTTTTGCTGCGGTTGATGGGCCCCCGGTAGGAGATTTTATGCCGGCGGGAGGACACGTGCGTGCGGGCACCGTTATCGTGTAGTCCCCGGTGTCTTCTCCCGGGAGCCGGGTCGCCTTTTATTACACGGCGCAGAAAAAAGACCCATTGTCGGATCACATCTTTGTCGGTTGATCGACGGTGGCGCTACCGGCGGCCCTCCCTTACCTACGTCTCTAGAAAATATGAAGAACAGTCTCAAAAGCTACAAACTTAGTATCGTATACTGTAAAATGTACAAGAGCGTACAGTATAGGCATCTGATCATACAGAAAATAGTAACTTGAAAAATTTACTGGTATTGATTTTCGAGTCAATATAATACGTTTATTTATTAAAAAAATATACAAGATGTAGACAAGAGGGAGTATGACGATAGGAAGAACACAGATATTTCTTTTATCTCTTTTTGACAACAATATGAATATGACTTTGTGCCAAAAATGGCGAAAAACAGACACGATATATACACTGTATATGAGAACGCAACGTAATTAGGTTAGCGTAACGAACCAGGCAGTATTATGCAGAACGTTATCTGGAAAAACCCCGACCCGCTTATTACCTGGTCGGTAAATCCTGGCGGGACAGAATTCTGATTCTACGGCGAACGGGCAACTGAAAGTAGGAAGCCGCAGAAACGCTGAAATACAGACGGGTCCCAAAAAAATGTATCCACTGTTTAACAGTCCATAACTTGCAAACTAATTGACGGAGTTGTCTCATTTTTGGTGAAACTGTAGCTTAAAGTCCAACTTAAAGAGATCACTGTAGGTGTTCGAAATGGTCACCATTAACATCCACACACAAACGATGCCGCCGAACTGCAGCGAGAACTACTGAGTGCAACGTGTTCAGTTGGATATTTGCACATGAATGTACGATGGATTCTCGAAGTTCATCCAATGTGCGTGGCTTTTGTCGATAAACTATGTCCTTTAGTGTCCCCCACGGGTAAAAGTCGAGAGGAGTTAAGTCTGGGGAACGTGGTGGATACTCTACGGCGCCTCTACGGCCTATCCATCTTCCTGGTAGAGTTTTGTCGAGATAAGCCCTAACACGCTTGTATGGCTATTGCCGGAACTACAGACTATAACACTACCGAAAATGAGACAACTCCGTCAATTTGTTTGCAAGTTACGGACTTTTAAACAGTGGACACATTTTTTTGGACCCCTCTGTAGGCCCCCACCCACCACCAGAAGACGCACAAATGCAGCGTGACGTTCTGTACGAGTGCTTTCACTTTATCTTGTTATTCCGCCGGCAAATATGAAGTAAACGTCCCCCATTGTCGTAATCCGGGGAAGACCATAAATTCCACCTCCCGGCGTTTTACGAATCCCCGACTTTGAGACTGTCTTTATTAGCCGAGCGTTATACTTGTACGAATTACGTGTGGTGAAACTTCACAGGCCTAAATTTTAACAACAAAGTGGCGCGGATCGTTCGGCTAAAGGAATTAGAATTCATTCCGTATAGTATTTACTTATTGAATGAATTACATATTTATTGAATATACATTTGTGATTGGAACCTGCTTTTCTTCTGTTGGAATTTTGAATGTCGAACATTTGAGTGCTGTAAATTGACTTTAGGAGCGTAAAACCCTCGATCCAAATTTTTGAGCTCTATATTATGAGAGTGTGAGATTTCAGAATATGTGTTTTATTTGAATTTTACGTTTCTTGTGGGATGATTTCACTAGTCAACGCCTGTATTAAAAAACTTTGGACTTGATATTCAATTTCTTTTCGGTCATAAGCTGTATTTTCCGCTGGAGAACCGGGAGGGCCGTATTCATTGCACTGCGACAAAAACCTGCGCGTTGGGACGACTACCTGGTCCCGGGACATGGGTTTCGCTTCAGTCCCATCATTAATGGAAATTCCGGAATTACAAATCGAAGCCGCCGTTGAGTTACGACTCAATTGGGAGCTCGAAACGTCTGGCTAGCGCGCGCTAACTGTCCCATTCTCGGGGCATAAACAATGCTTCGGAGATGGCAATCGTGGACCCGCTAACCGGCCCGAGATAAAATCGGGCTCGAGATAATCATCTTTAAGACGTGGGATACCCAAGTTCAGCTACCGGCCGGGTGCCGGGAGTGGCTGCGAGTCCTAATAGCGAAATGGCGAAGCTCCACATCTGCCGGGTAAATAGCCACGTTCATAACTTCCGTATCTGATCGTCGGGATTCCCCGAAGGCGAACGGAGCGAGCCTAAACTATCAAACGAATCACTCACTATGAAGATATCACCTCCCTTTCTGCGGGCACAACGACCGCTGCCCCTCGTTTTTCCTTAGTTCGCCAATTAGCTCGGAAAACCGAAACCGGTCAACGCCGACACCATATATGCGGGCGGTGACACCTCGCAGCAGTGATATGACGACTCAATACTTCATTTCATGGCTGGCGTGCGAAGCTGTAATTATAAATTCCTTTTAGTGAAATTTAATATCGGCGTTCCTTATACGGCGAGGGTCTTCGTAACCGTCATAAAGTGAAATATCCTCCGCAATTATACAATAGAGGGGTGTTAACCTTGAGTTGGGCATGACGCGCGCTCGGCGTAGAGTCCGTCCTCCCCGAGTTAATAAGGAATAAGTCCTGCAGATATCCATCTACAACTTATAACACCGGCCGCACTTAAGTCATGACGGTTGCGCGGTTCAGCTTCCCATCGATAAGGTTACTTCAGAACGCCGAACAATAGCCGGTGGGCATTTGATTGTGAGAACTCGACGGGGCCGTTTTCGTAAACTTAAGTAGATTTTATCGCCGGCGATTATATCTCAATATTCCGGGCCGTGGTGGATTAACAAATCCTCGTCGAACGGTTGGAAATTGAAGCTTATCTCCCGTTCGTATCGTCCGCATTTCGAGGTTTATTTTATTTTTAAATACAGTGGGTCCAGATGTGTCGCGTTCGTCCCTGCAGTTGAATGAACAGCCAGTTTCCAAATGTGGGCTATTTAGACCCGCCCTCTTATTTTTGGTCCGGGGCCAGTTTCTGGTCCACCGTTAGTTTTTTTTCTTTGTTCGAATACTATATTTTTTCCTGACGACTCACGGAATTGTAGGGTTAAAATAAAAAAAAAAGAAAAGAAACGGGGATGGGACAGAAAAGGAGTCCTTTGTGTCTCCCGTCGATGGATGTTATTAGTTTAATTGGTGCTGTGAGTATTCCGCCTCTGTCCCTGTGACCGGGGTAGGGCCCTGTGGCGTGGTTGAAAAAGATATTAGGGCCGCTTGTAATTATATCGAACAGAAGCACACAGACGAGACACATGCCATGCACTCGTTTATAGGACGGTCATTAGTACCCACCAGTTCTAATCCGGGCTACTGCTCTGGCCTCTGGACGGAGGAAAGCGTTTGAATTGATTACTCGTTGTAAAAAATATATTACGACCATCTTATATTTATGTTACTGGTTTAATATGTTTGTATTAACCTCCGTAAAATACTGCAGGGATCCAACAACTAAATCACCTTTAGCGTACTTATTAAACTTATTTATTTAGTCTAAATTTTTGTTACCAAAAACGTCTTGTCTTCGGAATCTGACATATTCTCTCTAATGTTGTCCGATATAGCTTTACATACAGTAAAAGTATGTTAACGAATGGACGATTTAAATATTCGCGAGGGAATCATCCGTTTTCTCCGTTCTGTAACAGTTTGGATGCCAGCAGTCATTAGCTTTACGTAATAGGCCACAACGGGAACGCTTTTACAGAATCGGGGTGCTAGGTGAATCGCTCCTTCGCTGCACTCTGGAGGGTTCACTGAAGCTCCCCAACGGAAACCGTTGGAAGATGTTCGACTGGAGTGGCCATCCCGCAAAACAGTCTAGGCGGAAGTTTATTTTTGAAACGCTCGGTCTCGACGGAGCCATGGGGGAGCTGCAATTTAGCTTGAATGAAATGCCGTTGTGTTTGCGTTTTCGTTGTCCGTTGTATATTTCCTGTGGGATGACCGGTTAGGCTCTCCAGAACGGTTCTGCGCACTCTTAACGTGGACACCATTCAGTGTCTTTAATATGATCTGAGGGTTATATATGAATACTGTGTATTCAAATTATACTAAAGAACCAATGTAGATCAGAAGACACCATAAACAAAACCCACTTACTTGTTTTTTGTCCATTTATTTCGTCAAATAAAGACAGTTTAATTACTGTCTGACCGCCTTACGGTTTGCAGTAAGCCTTTTCTTACTAATTTGGTATACCTGTTTTGTGGTCTGCGAGGGGTTGGGATACTGTAGGTTCGTGATGTTTCTGTCTCCTCTCGCTGGTTTGGTTCCTCTCCTGCTCGCCATCTTCAGTTGCGGTGTTAGTCAATTGTACTGTACAAGTGAAAGTAACAGTGCAGTGAGGATGCCCAAAAACATCCAAAGTGCTAACAGTGCTAACCTTGAAGAAAAACTTCATTTCGGTACAACTTTGGATGTTTTCTGGCCATCCTCACTGTACTGGCACTTGTACTGTGGTGATTGTCTGCTTGCCGTTAGTGCCAAATGTGACTAACACCGCTACTGAAGATGGCGAGAAGCCGAAACCCGTCTAGCCAAAGACCAAACCAGCGAGAGGAGACAGAAACATCACGAACCTACAGTATCCTTTTCTTACTGTTGAGCCGTGGGCTTATTGTCCCGCGTAGAGTAAACAGAGAGTTAGGTGAAGGCGGAACCGGGCGGGCCCTGCATATTTATCTCGACCAGTTTCGCAGTTTTTTCTCCCTCCTCGCTCCTCCCTCCTCGCTCCTCCCTTCTCACTCCTCCCTCCTCCGCCCCCCAGTCATCTGGCTCCTCACTTCAGTTTATGCATTGGCAACGGGCCCGCTCGTTACCGCACACCGCGCTGTTTTTCAGACTTCAACCCTTATATAATTTACCTGTTCGATCTCCTGTCGAACTCCCCCCTCACCACCAGTAATTATTCCCGGCTTCGCCTATCTTCGCCGATCGCTTTGTCCCGCGGGAATCGACCATATGTGCGTCCTTCGTGTAACCTCTGTAAGAAAGTTTCGATGACGACTAAAATTTAAGACGGCCTTTTTGTAATTACTACTTTTTTATTAGCTTCATATGATGTGCCCGGCCTTACTAATTAATGAGTATTAACAAAGCCGACTGTACTGTTCGGGGAGAGAAAGCGTTTCAAGAGTGATTCCCCGAGAATATTTCACAGTTCATTAGTGCACTTTTACTTTGGCCGTACAAAATTTTATAAGAAATACTTTAAATTACTATATTTATTCTAGAAATTATAATATTTTAGTATCCACCAGTTCTGGACTAAATCTGGACCGTTACGTAGAAAACTTCGTATTTTGTAGGACTTATTTCAGCTTGCATTGAGAAAAACTATTAGTGCTAATGTCCTTCGTTTTCTCTGCGGCTTCTCCTCCTCTAACGGTGCGCCCCGGGCGCTCGTCGGTAATCTTTTGACCCCGTTAATTGCCTTAAATTGCACGTCCGAGTATCATTTACTCCTTACTCGGACCTTCCATTCCCGGTGCTCTTTCAGTCCTCCTTTTTCTATCCGAGTGTCTATTTTCGTCCTCTCGACAGTCACTGGCCCCCCTCTCATTCACGGACCGCCAACTCTCATTAAGACCGTTTAAAGGAGAATATTTCCCAATGATGCCTGTTTAGATTTTGAACAATTTTTTCCTGTCGCCCGCTTGCTGAATTGAAAATCGATCGAGTTTATGAGCCTGTGTCCTATCTTGGGTGTAGATGTTTTAGGTCGAAAGGGTCTCCTTGGCTTGATTCTTGGGAGTCTGACATCTACCACTCTTGGGCGGGTCTAGGAGTAGATCGGTAGGACCGGTTTCGTCCGGGACTTTTGGTTCCCCCGTGAAACATTTGAATTGAAATGGCATGATTGCTCTTGGAAAAATCGTCCGTTTCCGGCGATAGTGATCCATGCATTCCGGCCAGTAGTCCGTCTCAAACAAACAAAATTCCAGGGCATACGGGATTCAAAATATCGTTAACGCGGCGGTGTTAACGACCTGGGAAGGCTTCCCCCGTGTACAGTTAGAATTGACAATTAACTCGGTTCCCTTTTATTTCCGTCGTCGGCCACGTAGGGTGGCCCACCCAGTTTAATGATCCCTTCCTCCAGTTCACTTTATCCTACTTTCGTAGTATTTGAGTTTGTTCTGTCGACGTTTTTATTGGACACGAAGGTTAATTGACCTTGGTTTCATTCATTCGCCTGAAGATGCTGTCGCCTCCGAACCTTTAAGGGTCGGTCGTTCGTCAGGTTGGTCTACGTTGATGCAGTTTATGAAGAAAAATTCATACCAACCAGTCGCCAGCTGCGTTTCAAACACCGAAATCAATATCACGCTGGGAATTTAGACCAATCTTTACGCATGATCGTCGATCTGAGTCTAAGCTGAATCGTTTCGTGTGTGGCCTAGCGTACTTTTTCAGGTCGGATTGTCCGTTGAACCCCACTTTTATACGAAAGTGCGCAGTTGTTCTGATTACGGTAAACGTCGACAACACAAATTTTTTTGAGCCGCCTCCCGGCATTGTGCTGATTTATTATATTCCCGGTTGAATGGTGCCTGAACCGGTAGAATCCAGTCATTCTACACGAATTTCATAGTAGCGTCCAATGTTTTTATCCGTAGGTTGTTTTTTCAATCGGTTAATGCACTGTTCTAGGCTAGAACACGCAATGAATAGAATGTACGTTGGGATTAAGAAAATTATGATTTACCTGCCCTCAATAAACGACTTTTAATTATAATCCGTCGCGACAATCGTATAACGTATCTCTAATTCCGTCCGTATATTTCATGGACAGAACAAAAAAATCAATCACACCTGTAATTAAATAAGAAACGGTAGCCGACGTATTAACTATTCTGGGCGGCAACATCCACGGGAGAGCCCATAGATCAAAAATCGAATTATTATTCAGTAGATGAACGGAGACGGCTTTGTTGTTGTCTAGGCGGGCCCGCTGGGTCCCAGGGTGATCGAACTCACAGCTCGCCCCCCCCCTTACCCCCCCGATAACCTCACTCGTCAGACTCCTTTATATTCATTATTAAATGAAATAAGGAGCGGTATCAAAGCTGTAAATATCTTTTTTCAAGGGGGTACGCACGCTCCCCCGGGTGTACCGCCTTCGGCTTTGAGCCCTTTCGAACAGTATATCCATGTCGGCCTCTTACATTATGATATACTCTCGGTGGATAACACGGATGAATCATTCACATAAAACCTTGGCAGCAGATAATGTTGTATTGATATCTTGGATGTTTTTTTACGCTATAACGACGGAGGCGTCGCCGACGCCTGTTCTCTTCGCGCAGCGGAGTTCGAACCCCGCGAAGGGAAACACTTTCCCCCCCCGGGTCGGTTCGAGAAAGTCACAAATTCAGTTTCGTGTATCGGCAGGCGTCATTATGAGGCGAGGTCGGGCCCCGGCTACTGTAACTGGATACGTTCCCGTCCGGTGGATTATGAACACCGTCCGAATGACTTTCTAAACCGCAGAGGATTGATTCTTCGCTTTCGTCGAGCGAGCGAGCGAGGGGAGAGAGACAGAGGGAGCCGTCTACTTCTATTTGAAAGTGAAGCCCGATCTCTCTTTATTTAGAATTATGGAAAAATCCCGGGGGGCAATGAGACCGGTGGCCGGTACGTGATCGATACTGAGGGACAAGTTCCGAAGGAGGCGCTTTGATAGTGCAACATTTTTTTCCCCCGAGATAGGATCGGGAACGCGCGGTTTTCTTGCCCCGAGTGTTTCATTCCGACGCGGAGCTAATTAACGTTGTCTGACAGTGGTGACTCATTTATTCGGCCCTGATGTCTTCTAGCGCCACCTGTTTGTTCGTCTCTAAAAATGTTGCATCCTCCGATGAAAATTTGCCTGGACATTCTTCCAGCGCGTTACTGAACTCGTTTGTATCGTATATTTTCAACTTCCATTTTATTTCACCAAAAAAGTAACGCTTAAAAATATGATTTAATAATTATTACGCGACAAAATTGGAAGAAACTCCTTGCGACTTCTCGCCACCTTCTTTAGCATTCAATTAGGCATCCTCTAGGTCTTTCTGCAGGTTTACAGTACTCGTACCCGAGTACGCGTTTAGGCCTATGAATAAGACGCGTCGACAGTTTCATTCCCCGTACTGAGACCGGGACCCGACGATGTAAAACAGAAGGAAGGCCACCCTTCTTGGAGCCAACGCTGTTTGTTGATTCCCGTGGCGGGACGGTCGTGCGTTTTATTACGACGCGAACCGGATCGATTTAGGTCGGTGGCATCACTCTGTTCCTGATCTGGAACAAACGACGCCGAGGGAAAGTATTCGCCTTGTATGCTAATCTGTATCCGGGCACAGTCATGAGTCTTCTGCCTCGAGATAAATCCAATTAATGTCCTACAGGGGAATCCCGAACGCGTTTTGTAATTAAATTAAAAGGACAAGGCTCCGTAGGGAACTTTTGTTTTATTTATGTTTAATTTATTTATCGTAATTTCGGACCTCCTCGCAGGAGGCGTTTAATGAAAGGGATCTTTTATAGCTTCGCCGGTAATTTTTCATTTCTTAAACTGCAGATTGTGACATATATGTCATAGACACTGTAACGGCGTACAGTATTGTTAGTGTATGTTCATAAGCTTTCTTCATGATACATGGAAGAGCTTATTTATTCTCAGTATAAAGTGCATTTCTTACGTCTTCTGTATTTCAGGTCGGCCCGCATTTGAAGGATACAAATGATTTATTTCTAAGCAAAATACTCTTCATCATTTGCCATCTCCTAGTCTGTATGCTTGTTATAAGAAGGCTTTATTTTTACGGGGGGAGTCCGGACGCGTAACAGTGAAAGCTAATGCTGCATTTCCTTTTATTTTTTCCCGGGCGATAATTATTCCCGAGCAATGGGAGACCTCCCTGCGTAATTGCCGGACTAGAACCGTAGAAGCTAAAGAGGTTATTAACTCTCGGGCGTTGTGTTCTAGCGCCCGGCCTCCGAATTAATTATGTCCCGTGGTTGTGCCGGGGGGGGGGCTGGATGGGGCGGAGTATTTTCTCATAGTTTGGCCTCACAATGGGCCGTCTTCAATTACTGTCGGCAGACCCGAAGCTGGAATTCGCGTTTTCTTTAGTTTAATTAAAGCCTTTTAAAAGAGATACCCTCGGGGTCATGGTGAGGGGGGGGGGATTCATCTAACCCAACTCCGTATTAGTTGTACTCTTACTTTTAATATTCGTGAGAAAGTTGCGAACCCGCGATTTGTTTAGAACGGAAGCGGTATCCTATTATGTCCGATTAATGCGAGGACGTCGAAATGTAAGGAATATTTCCGCTCGATTATATCGTAGCCGGTCTTTTAAACGCGTCACTCTTTTTAAGTTGAAACGATTCGGTCGCAAATACGCGTTTGGAATTCTTCCTGTCATTATTCAACAGGGAGTGCCGATTCCGACGCATTCCACTTCACGAAACGCAATAATTGAAATTAGAGGTTTTTTCCGCGTTACGTTCCTTGTCCACCTGCGAGTCGTTAAAACCGCCTACCCATTTGGATTCGACCTATTCAAAGCCTACAAATTACAAAATGTAACTATCACCGCGTAATTTATTATCACATATATCACTTATTATATTTTCGTTAACCGGTATTTTTCTGTTTTTGTTTCAGGTAAGACGATCTAGCAGTACATCGGTTTTGCATGACATAACAAATGGGAGCTTGTCTAGTACCGTCCTGGTGAGAACTATTCGTTTGTTATGTTTTACTATAATACGCCCAATTCGTTTCATTTACATTCGGTTGTGATATCGAGTTTTGTACCCGAAACTGTCCAGTTGGCGAAAACAAATTCCCCACCTCCCTTTCTCAGGACTTTGCGATTCCTTTTGTGTAGATAATGTTATTAATAATTACCTAATTCCGTAGCAAATTTCACTCTTTAGCGCTATAGTTTTAAATTTTAAAAAATGTCCTATACTAGGCGTTCAATTTCCAATAATGTCTTCATTTGTTTTCGGTAGGCTTATTTCAGGGAAGTAGAATCCTTCGCCATTTAAGCTAACGACCTCGATCCGCTCCCTGTTCGTATCCCCGCGAAATGTCAACCCGACCCGCCAGTTCGCAGGAACTCCTCTCTTTTCAGGCCTTTCGTGTCGCGACTACACTCTGACTCGGCGTTTAAAAACAGATTTGGCCTGACGATAACGACATGTGGACCGGCAGAAGATTCCTTTGTGACCGATGCTCACAATTAAATTGTCGTTTGTTGGGCCCGTGCAGCCGACGGTAGTGACTCGGGGGGCCTGCCGGCAATGTCCCGTGTTTGGTAGTTTTCAACCGTTTATAGCTTAGAAACCTTTCTTGGCTGGTATTGAGCTTGCAGCTACCTGTCTTTTACTATAGAAAACCTGTAATCCTGAGACCTGAATAAAGAGGCGAGGTGAAAATATTATATATTGTCGAATGTGGAATGTTCTTCACAAAATTTGGCTTTCTCATAAGTTATCGGTGGTGTGGAACGTTAGTATTTCAGCAATTTCTAATTTTGTTTTCCAAATTTAAGTATTTTACCATATTTTACATCGGTATCACAAGCTATTCAGGTCGTCACCTCTAAATGTCTCGGATAGCATCCTTCAATGGTGCCAGCTTCATCGTTTTTAAGTCTAAGTCCGCCCCCCATTAGATGAAGTTAATGTATCTTAATGATTCGAGCGGATGGAAAGGCTGAGCTCGTTGTGTGCAATTTACAAATGAGGCGGACCTCTATTAAAATTTCGGTCCCCCGACTAATTGAAATTCTACTCGCCCCCGAAAATTTTTCTCCGAAACACCGACGGAAATTACGGGCGGTAATTGCGGCGGTTGTTTACAATCGCGGCGGCGACAGTCTTACCTCGTCGCGTTGTTTACTTTTACCAAATTACCCCGTCATTACCGGCGGTGGTGGTGGCCCCTTGGGGGTTCGGTGTGGAATATTCGCGGGTCGAATTATGGTAATGGAGGCTCGCGACCCCGCGGGATTGAGCTATTACCCCGCCGTGTTTACCCTTCTCTCTACCGTGACACGGGAGATTATAAATTTTAACTGTTCGACGGTGGGCTTTCGCGGCCGGCTCTCACACTGTCGTCCCGCGGTCTGCTGCCCCCGCTGGCAGGTAGCGTTATTTTTATTTATCGAAAGCTGTCGCTCCCGGTTGGATTTTTTGCTGAGGCGTCGTCTGTGATTTAACGTGGGGACACCAACCCCGGACGAGGGCGACTACACGTGTCGCCCATATGACACTTTTTTTTCTGCCGAGGAAGGTGGGAAGTGGCGAAGACGGTCTCACAGTGCCATTGAAAGCGCGACAGAAGTCGGTGGATTCGGCCCTACAGTAAATATGGTTCATGTGTTATGCGCTGAGCCTTGTTATTATCTCGCTGAATTTGCTCTCAATGAGTGGAAACGGATGATCGCATCTTTTATATTTTAAACCCTCGCTGACTTCCTAGCAGATATCATAAAATATTCTTAAACAAAATAATATTCAAGCGTTCGTACATAGGAATAGTCAATTAAGGTTCTGTAATCTATCATTTATATACGATTTAGCTGAAACCAAAATAATTTTATAAAATATTAGATGAAACTAATTGAAATATATTCAAGCGCAAACTGAGAGTGAATTTAGTCGAAGTGGTGAATTGTTGAGAAAAAATGGTGAAATAGAAACACATGCTCCAGTAGCTAGAGTCGCCCTCTTCCTATGCATTAATCTCCGGAAGTGGTGAGCAGTTTCCCACGGGCGACGTCTTAGGGGGCCCCCTCACAGTTTCCCCTCCCACCATTTTCCGTCCTATTTATAAACGACTGTTCTGCGGGTGCCAACGTATTTTCGACCGTCCGGGGCGCGCAATTAGACGACCCCTAACGCCTCCCGCTCTACCTGTCGCTCGGTACGTGACCTCGCCTCTATACCTGGAAAGTTGTGCGTTTTCAGGTAGCCCTCCCCCGCCCGTTCGAGGGGGCCGGTGAAAGGAGCCCGTGAAGGTGACTCATCCCCACCGGGTTTTCGAGATCGGCGGTTTTTTCTTTCCTCCCCATGGGTAGTTTCCGAATATGAAACAGATAATGGGAACCCTTCACCAGTTTTCAGCAGGTCGGGTAGTTGTCTGTACGAAAAAATACTGGGGCACGCCTGAAAACTGGCGGAGTGAAAAATATGGTTCGAGTTATCTGTTCCCCTATATACGAGGGTTGCCGGAAATAATACAGTCCAATATTCAAAACCAACTGGACACCGTTATTAACGATTGTAATTATTTGTTACAAAACAAAATTGTTGCATTTGGTTCGAGTTGTACCGAAATGAAGTTTTTCTTCAAGGTTGGCACTGTTAGCACTTTGGATGTTTTTTGGGCATCCTCACTGCACTGTTACTTTCACTTGTACAGTACAATTGACTAACACCGCAACTGAAGATGGCGAGCAGCCGAAACCGGTCTAGCAAAAGACACAGAGACAAAAACACACGAAATTTTCGGTATTCCAACCCCTCGCACCACAAAACAAGTATATTAAAATTGTTACTCTTATTCCGACTATCTCGATATTAGGTCAAAATGAGCTTGCTTGTGTCGTGATCTTGAATAACATTCTCTCTGTACATTCCATACGATCCATAGTGTATTTATTTATTTCTGTACATAATACTCTTAGCCTTATTATTTGCCTGTTGGCTGTTATTGTCTTTCCGTTGGGTCGGCAACGGGCGAAGGCTTGTGGACGGTCTAGATTCGTTCGTGCGCCGTGACCCGACCTACCCGAGGGGACCCAGCTTCAAATAGGGGTCGGTTCGTAAAACCGTTCGGAGCGTCACGCTCCGCTCGGAAAGAGCGGCTCTTCTACGGTCATGATGAATCACCCCCCCGGGTCCCGCCCACGACAGCCGGGGTCTCATCGCCCCACACTAAAATCGCTTACGCCCCCCTATATTCGCCACACAACCCACCATTTACACCCATCAATATTTTTTTTCGATCCATTTCTGCTGTCGCACCGAGATGACTAAGTCAAGAGGACGAGACGGGAGCCTTTCCCTTTCGCTTTCGCTGATGGATTCGTGAGGCGGAATTCCCGGCGAATGAATGGACGTGGGAAGCGACATCATAGTTAGGAAAACTTTGTTTCTATCAAATCAAACAGTAGGGGAGAGGATGTTAAACATAGATTGTAGTGCAACAATTTAATAAAACAGTTCCCTCGATCTATTCAACAGTTTCGTTTTCTAAAATAATTCACGAATTTTATGCGGAAACATTATTTAATTATCATCTTCGAACAACACAATCAACTTTAACCATATCATAGTTTAAAACTATAAACCTTGTCTCAACTTCCTGCGGATTTCACGCTCTTCTCGGTACGCCCTGCATTCTTCGTTGGCCGGTAAAGAAGAACAGGAAAAACAATGAGTGCGGGGAATAGTACGGAAAAAAGAATTTCCCCGGCCCCTCCGGTAACACAACTCTGTGTGTTATTTACGACGCCAATTTCACGCCTAATAAACACCGCCGGTTTTGATTGCCCCTTCTCCTCCGCCCGCCGTCTTCATCGCGCCGACCGCAAATCGACGAGGAGGCGGAGAGAGAGAAAAAAACCTTATTTCGTAAATATCCTCGGACGTCGGATAATTGCCATAAAACGACTATTTAATGCTCCTAGTTCTCGAGCCCGTAAGAGATTACACTTATTAAACAAGTCCCTTCCACAGTTGGGTTTCCGACCTGTCGCTGCTGTATGTTAAATATTAACAAATACGCGAGTTTCGGTACAATTTATATTTGGATTACTATTCAAATGAGGAATTCTTTAGGCAAGAACATCAGGTATAGTAACAATCGCTTAGTATACTCTAAACTTTTTACGGCATAACTGTCAACAATTAGATCTTGTGGCATTTATTCACCTTTCAATAGCCCTGTCACTTGTTATATATTTCATTGAACAGTATTTGTTGATTTTAATTTGTGATTTTTATTTTTATTTCACGAGAGACGAGAAAAATTACAATAAGTCCATAATACACCGTTTGCACACAATGAAACCTGAACTTTTGAATACAAGCTTTAAGTTCATAGATATTGTGTATATCCGTTACGGGCGTTTGAAACGGTGCCGAACAACAGGGGGCGATTTATAATTCTCCATTGAATCTAGATAGCTTACGTTGGTGGGTCCCTTCAAGGAGGAGATAAATTACGGACGCTATTATCTCGGGGCAATAAATATGATATTAATTAACGTTTTTATAGACGTTTTCTCCGTGGAATTTCCAGTATTTATTATTCCCCGCCGTAGACCCGGAGCGATTCGAAAAAACCTGTTCTGGTATTTTGTCGAACGTTCTCTTATTGAGCGGTGCTTTTACCAGGATAAATGATGATACCCAGTCGTTGACAACGGGGGCTTCATCGTAAGATAAACGGGGGAATCGTGTTTACCTACTTGTAAATTATATTCGGTTTCATATTGGGGTATTTTAAATGTTAAATCACGGCATTTTTAAACCGCTAATGTTTTGTATAATATGACATTTTAAGGGATAAAGCATATAGCGATGATCCCGGTGCGTATTTTTTGAAAAATGTATATTCCATACTTTCTAGCCGAACCAAAGTATATTAAATGGAGGAAGATATTGTATACAATTTTATAAGCGGAATAAATTCTTCGTCGGATACCCTTTTAAAAGGCCAAAATTGGCGGTATTTTCAAAGAAGTCTGCGTCAGCGAGAGCGTCATTTCCTAGTAGCATCGCTTCCGTGACTCAACCGCATGACTCAGGAGCTGGGAGGTGTACGGGTCGCGTGGGGGGAACTTAGTCGGAATCGTGGAAGGCTCCTTGGGCTGGGGCTTTGCGAAACCGCGCCAGCGGTGGTGGGGACGCGGGCCGTCCCGGCTTCGGACCTTGGACGCCTCGGCCGCTTCGATTTCTGCACCGCCGTTCCAGTCTCTCTTTCTCTTTACGCCGCGTCGTTGTTTCCCCCCGTTCCGGCTAAGTTCTGTCACTGTGAAATGGTCCCGGGCGGTTCTGCCCACTGATCCTACAGGATAAACGGGCCATCATGTTGGCCAAACGCTGCGCCGGCTTCAACAAGGTGTGGGTGTACGTCGACGGCCACGTAACCGACGTCGTAATGCCGCCCGGAGTGCACGATTCCAACGAACAGGTAATGAAAAACCCTCTCGAACAACGGAATGTCCAATTGCGATCGAACTGCAATACGCACAAAGTCAAAAAGTTCGAAACTTAGTGTTCGAACGCCTTGACATTATAAAAAGTAGTACAGTTACTTTTACTTTTACGCCAGTTTCGAATAAAACATGGCGCACTTTTCATAACTTATCCAGGAAAGGTTGGGACTGAATAATTCTCATCGGGTCCTTTGTTTTTCATTATAATTTCATCTACGGAGTCATTTCCCATGATGGTGGCGGCGTTTGTAGTCGTGCGCCAGGGTTCTGGATATGAGGAAACGACAGCACTAATACTCGAATAAATGAGAAAATGCCGCGGCCACATCTGTGTAGGCCACACGTCACCGGCGATCCCATTTAAGGCGATTGTCGACATCGCGTCCTTCCCGGTCTTTTTTCACACATCTGTAACGCAGAGAACTCTGCCTTAATGACCCACTGACCGAGACGATGTTCGGACGGAAATTCGATCCGTTCGGCCGATCGGAGAGCATAACGCGACATCGAGTGGGCGTCAGATACGGGTCGACAGCGAGAGTTTCTGGCCTTCGTCGCGCTATTACGCACTTGTCGATTCGTACAATCCCCGGCGGTGCACTTAGGCGATTACCGAAGGCGGTCGAACCTATGAATAAAATTTGAATAAATTCTAAAACAGGCGGTATCCCTACAATAGCCGGCTTTCCATTGTCGGCCGGCGGTCCGCGATAAGTTATTATTGGACGTTTACTACCCGACTGTGAAAATTGAATCGGCGCCGTTATTATAAGGGCCCGGCCTTGGTTCCAAACAATACGCAAAGAGACTCTGCGTTTCGTAAACTTTGAACCGGGAAGCGGCCGCCATAGGTTCATCATTAAAAGTGGACGTTCGGTTTCGAAAATTCGAGAGACCGCTATTTAATTTCTAGTTATTGTTCGGCAGGTCAAGACCATCAGATTCGAATTGTTCTGCGATTTAGATCGAAGGCCGGATTGATTTACTAACTAAATCTAACTTGTGTCTTTTGGAGCTTAATTATTGAATATTGGCCTCTTCAGTGAATCGTAATGGGCGGCGTTTTCCACGTTGCAAAACTGGCGATCGTGAATCGTTGGATGACACGTCGGCCATTGGATTATTTATAGTGCCTCTTCCTATGACAAAAGGTCCTCCGCCGCCCCCCCTACACAGCTCGCCTATTTCAAATACCGACCAGTGGCGCAATTCTCCGATAGTTCACCTTACTCAAAGGTCAGGCGTGGGTCTTCGCTCCTTCTTGATTGGACGATCCAAAACTGGGAATCTGTTAATTGTACAATTTAACCGAAGTACCTTGATCCTATATTCGTATGAGACCGTATATTTAAATATTAAATTACAATCGATAGACCACAAAATTTTCACCGTAGAACTGGTATTCATCTACTGGATTTATGATGCTAAAAATTAATTATTTCTCTCTTACAGAATACCTCACTGTATAACAAATGGCAAGTTATAATATCTATGGTTGAACGAATTATTATTAGGCTAACGCTCATAAAAACTGGTATAACCCTGTAATACTTAAACCGTATTGCAGTGATTAATAGGGAATGTTATTGCGGTGGAGCAGGCATACTTCATTGATTCAACAAACAATGAAAGATTTATTAATGGCCAACTTCCCGTAGGAAAATCTCCCCCCGTACGACCCTTCAGTAGCTGTCCGATGATCAAGATAGCTTCCACCTCCAGGAGCCCGATAACAATGGTCTCGAATTAATAACGCGAGGCCTATTTCCTCACGCGAAGGTTTCGAGCCGTTTTCAGAATTCCATTGCCGCGTATAATTTCTTCGCCCAATTATCAGACCCTGGCCGGCGTCCTGACCTTTGGCCCGATTGGATGACAGGTTTCATGCTATTTGCGATCTAACTAGCCTGTTAGCGTTGGAAATATCTGTGGGATACCGATGTTTTTGGGTGTATAACTAACCAGGTACAGTATCTAGGGTTTAATATATTTTTTTTGGCGGTTAAGGACCCCGGTAAGATCCTCTCTCGGCTTGGAATTAATAATCGGATCCCATCTCTTTACTCTTTTCCTCCTTCCCCCTCCTCCTTTCCGGCTCATTGTCTAAATTCTTGAGTGAAGGGCTAAACACCGGACTTCTTTCCCGGACTCTCCACTCTGTGTCTAATTGGTGGGCGACACCTGATAGACATCTATATTTCCGGTTCGTCGATTCCTGTCAACTCCTGTCGGGCTCCAGAGAACGATTATTTTCGTTTCGGTAATGCCTTAAAAATATCTCGAGATAACGTTTCGAACCCGCTTACAGTTAGTTATTCGGGGAGTGGTCCTCGACCCAAAATTTTTTTTTCGTAAGAAAAACATTTCTCATGGTAGAATAACCAACATTTAGTTTTAGTTGTTTCATAAACAGTACAAATGGTATACAAATCCAATAAAATTTGCGATTTTTATGTTGTGTATTTGAAAATTGTGGATATAAAATGGATTAAGATGTGATCTAGCGTTCTGAAAACGAGGCTAGTTCGTCTCGTAGTTTACATCGGAATGGTCTCTTTTGTATTAAAATGATACAGTTTTGGAATTGTGTCATTTCGTCGAGTGAAAGTATAGAGAACCCCTTCATCGATCGTTTTTTTATCGTATTTGGTCGTTCGGAAAGGACTTGTTGGATCGTATTTCAAAATCTGGGGTGACTGGCTTAAACATTTTTTTGTCTTTTCGAGGGGGCTAAAAGTAAAACGATTTGTTGCTCCAGTTACGAAACTACGTTTACACGATTCGGCCCCGACATTTAGACGGATGCAAAGGTCATTTTGGGCGATTCTGAGTCATTTTAACTTGACGCTCCGCCTCTGCGGCTGCCATTTTCTTTTTTTCCAAAGCGGACTTGGCGATCACTTTCGTTGTACATCCCACACATAGAGCGATGACTCAGATCTTTATATTTAATGATCACGCGGTCATCTGTCTCCATTTAGGACGGGTTCAAACTGTGCCCAGTGATCTCCTGTGTCATAGCTTTATATTAACGTCAAATAACCAACTTAAATCGTTTTATTAAGCGCATATCGGCATGTAAACACTTACTCTATGTAAATACAGAATAAAAAACAATTTTATTTAACGAAATCTATGTAAAAAATTATGTTTCTGTAGGGAGTCTAGTATGGTATTATGAAATTATTCTATTATGAGTGAAAGAAAGTTCCTATGAAAAAAGAATCCTATGTATAAAATTCCGTCCATTCAATTTACGGTACATGCAGTATTAATTTCGCGATGATAAAAGCAACAATTTTTCACAACCAAAAATCATTCGATACTTGTGATATGGAATTCACTTATGGTTACATGAATTTGTATATTAAATAATAAATGCGATCCTTCGATAGTTACGATCCAGTGAGCTGACAAAGAAAATAGCTATATTATATAAATAAAATTATTATATAACCTCACATAGCGCGTGATGTAAATGTTTCGCATCATTGATACGTATGCGGATATTTTTGAAGGATTCGCTAAGACAATTAATGTTTCGTGATGCTTTCATTCTGAAGGAAGTATTATGCTTGAAACCGATATTCCTGCCTAATGGTATAATTCACTGATATTATCCTTAACGCTCTTTGACTGAACTAATTTTTTTCCGTTCTCAAAGATGAAGGCGAGCAAAAGACACGGTTTATTTAGAACGGGTCTGGTTTTCTCCGGATCCTTTTTCCTCCGAGCGGGATGTACCGTTCATTTCCGACCGAAAAGAGTTTCCTCAGTTTTCAGCCGAACGGAAAAACGGATCGGCGGTGGACTGGGCAAAACTAATTTACGTAACGTCCCACTTCCACCTCCCACCGTATCGGAGGCGCCCGCTGAGTGAATCACGACCCCGGCTGAAGACTCCTTCTTTTAAAGGTCTTGCACGATTTCTGTCGCAACTGATTTAATGAAAAAAAAAGGGCAGGAAAATTGTGGGTGTCTTCCGTGTTATTCCTAAGAACTAATCATAATTGTGCGCCGGCCTCCCTCTGCATGCGCCATTCCGGCTGAATTTCGTCCGCTTCAATTATTTCCCCCGAGTTACAATTGAAACAAAGTTTCTGAGTTTTGGAATTCGTGCTTTGCCTCCCGGTTTCTTGGCAGGACAGAGAGGCGTTTTACCGATTCTTTCGACAATATCCGATCCTGAAATTTAATGCTGCTTAGAAATATATGTTCAATTCCTGGCTTAGGTTCTTGAGAATTGCTTAACTATAACTTAAGCTTTTAAAATATTATAGTAATTTTTGTACCTGTAATTTGGAAAGTAATTTTTGGTGGCAAATGATTTTGACCTTTATAACTTTCTTGTCTTCTTCCTCATGGCGGTCTCCTTTTTAGGTGTCACGTTGTGCTCTAAACAATTTTTTATTGAGGCAGATTCCTACTGAGTATGTAACATTTCGGTGGGTACAATTTTTCTGCTTGTACCCACTCTTGAAATTCACCAGCCAACTCGGTCTTTAACCAGACAGGTTTCGGCATTTCCTGCCAAGTATACTGTTACTGTAACGGTAACACGTGTAAATATATCTCTACATTGCTGGGAGAATGCTATCTACGAAGTCTAGCTTACGAGCGAATGGACGAGTGGATACTAGCGGATACTATATTGAAATAGTGATGTTACGGTTCAAACAACTCCGGACACTGGAAAATAATGTGCTTATATTATTTGAAATTTGCAATAAAAGTCCCCATCAATTACTCTCTATCCCGGAACCTACCCTAATTACAAGTCGGCATTTCGCCACTTTCATTGTGAACGGCAGCCTTATATAACTGCACTTTATGTTATTTCTATTCACATTCTGAAATTCACGCGTGTTAATGCTTTGATTTAATGTACCAACACACTTTTATTAGTATCGTAATATAAATATTAATAATAAATATGTCCGCGAATCCGATGGAATTTTTCGCTGTTCCAAATCTGTATCGGCAAATTCGCTAACGCAGGAAGTTTGTTATGGCGAAACTGTCCACATTGGAACTCCCTTGCTCCGAGCCAGTGCTTTTGTCTGCAAATTCAAGGTTGGTGGGGGACTTGGATTTCGGCGGGAAGTTCGCCTTGAGTTTGGCACGTGCTGAGTTCTTTTCGCTGTTGCGTCAATCCTCCAAATAAAACTAGAATCGTTCGCCCGGTTCTCGGTTCCCTTATCCCCCGATCTTATCTCTATCTCTTTTCGAATTACTCGATTGCACCGGCTGGGCTCGATTCCAATCTTCCGCGAATTAACAAGCCGCTATCGTGCCCCGTTCTGTTATTCTACGCTCCGTTGGAGAAATTGAATTAAAATTTCAGAATTAACCATAATTAAGCCTTCTTTGATTTTAAGGCTGATTCCATCGCAGAATTTACTGCGGTTCATTTATATTACAGTGGTTTTTATAATTTTGTCAGTGGTAAACTTGAAAACTTTAATTTTCATAATATCGCTTAGACATGATTATTGAATGTCCGTAGTATCGTCACCTTCTGTAATATGTAATATTCGAACGAATATTCCATTCTCCGTCCAGCCCACTCGAATTTTGTGAACGGCAGTTAGGAAAGTTAGTAGAGCGTAGCCATTTATTGGTATCAATGTCTGGGATGGAATATCGATACGAGCCCCCAGAGATCATCGCATGGGGCCCCCTCGAGACCGGTCATCCTTGAGAGGCTGTGGAACTGTCGGGTGCGCGCTCTCTCTCTCTCTCTCTCTCTCTCTCTCTCTCTCTCTCTCTCTCTCTCTCTCGATCATTCCATAAGTATTGTTGTGTCTACCTGTTTTCAACAATAGCCTTCATTTCCTCGACGCTTATATATTCCAGAGGCAATTCTCCCTAGAAGAAAATTCTCTTTCTTCCGGCCGAAGAATTCAAAGATTTTCATCCTTAAAAATAATAGCAAATTATCCTTTGCAGTTTAGAATTGGGTCCACTCATTGAGTTAACCAACTGTTTTTAATCGAAATGTGAAACAATTTTGTCCACTTTTGTTTGCATGAAAGACTCCTATCTGAACGTTTCTAAATCACATATAATCGGGAAATATCCCCTCATTGCCTGCTTACATGAGGTTATAGTAACCATTTATGTAAGCAGAATTAATGTAACCTATTCACTCGACGGTTCGGTCATTTATTTGTCTACTTGTTTATTAATCTACGTAGTTATTTGTCAGTAACCGTTTTTTATCGGGGCTGCCCGCATTTCTTCTTCTCCTCCAAAGAACTGAAAAAGCCATGTGTAGTATTAATGGACCAGATGGCCGTAAAGCTTCTCTGGCGGCTAATTGACTCTTCCGTCCGATGATGGAGATTGACACGTTCCCGAATGTTTGAACAAGGCCCCAATACTAGGACCATTATACCAGTTTCACTGACATCTGTATAACATCGGCCAGTTATAGACGGGAATTATGCAATTTTTTGTTGGCTCTTAAGTCACCCCTCTTAAATCGACATTCCTCTCTGTTGCTGTGTAGAGGACTTATGCCAGTGAATCGAGTAAATCCTCGTAAGAGTCGGTGAAAGCTCCATCCTGTTTACCCTACTACTAGCCGCTGGTCCGAAGGCGAATCGCATGTGCCGCCCTAACATATTTAATGGATTCGATGGTTCGGAAATGTCCACCCGTTCCCCGCGCTCGCCTAAGTGCCATTACAAGAGTCTTATTGGAAGCGAAGAGGAGACCGTGATTACCTGCGCGTTGCGCAAACTTCCTCTTACGCAATTCGTTCGCCGTAGAGTCCTCTCCCCTGCCAGAGTGTCATTATTTCTTGTCAAGTTGCGCCGCTGACTTTAAAATGTCGGATCCTCCTCCCTGTTTACCACATTCCTTCGGCGGGTCATTCATCGTCAAGGAAGTCCTTGACGGAGCGGATTGGCAAACCCCTTCCCCCCGCCGGCGTTGCCCCTGGAAGTAGTTGGGAATTCCGACTTCATTGATTGTTCATATGCCGTGGCATGCATTGCGCACTAGCTCAAACACTTTGAAAATATGTAGTTGATGGGTGGTAACACTTAACCAGAGGTGTAATACTGAGGAAAAGCAATATTCTATTATTTTTCGATGTGAAATCAAGAATAAAATTTCCCAGGTAACTGCCGAATCTAATATTCAAATATAGTATTACAGAAGAAATGTATGAAAGTTATTAGATTATTATATAGGTTGTATTAAGAAATCGTTTATAATATATTCATTGTTGCGACACCGTGGTTGTTATTGCGGCTTAATATAGGAGATAGGAGAGCGCGATTTCACACAAGATTGAATTCGCCTTGGCACGACGTGGGCATTCACGCGCTGCGAAGCCCCCGCAGGTCGCTGCGATTATCCCATTTGTTGCGTGTCAAATACGCGGCGCTGGTATCCGGCTCCCTATAATTGGAGCTGCGCCCGGTGATATATTTAACGAGTTTTGTGCGAGTCCGGGGCTGTTTTTCGGGCGGGCGGCCTGTCGGAGGAGGCCGCCGAGTTCTGAAACTCGACTCGGGAGGCGAAACGGCGCATAGCGGGAAGGTGTGGCCAGGGGCAACGCCCCACCGGGGCCCCGAGGTAGGGAGGGAGCGAGAGGGTGCCAGCCCGCCGGCCCAACGCTAGACGGAGAGGAAGAAGAAGAAGAAGGGGGAGAAAGTGCGGGACAGGGCCGGAGGAAGCTATTTTTCAGGTTCTAAACTGCCCTACGGAAATAGCCCTCCGTGGAAAAAAAAGCACCGTACTTCCCCCCTTTACTTACGCCCGGGTTTTATTACTTCCCTAATTGCAAGGTCGAGTACGACGTTTTAGAACTATACTTTGTTCGTTCCATTTTACCCCTCCTGTGTTATGCCTACCGCTTTCTCCACTCTGCGGCCTATCTCCTGTCTTTGAAGAAATCCGTCCGTAGCCTATTCACGAGGGATTTCACCTTCTAGCATGCGCCTAGTAATTCGTCTCCGTGTAATTACCGATAAATATATTATAACGTCTAGACATTTTGTGGCCATCAGACCGAATATGGTACCGACTACTGAATGCATTCCCGCGGTCATTATTAGTTAAAATGTCCCGTTATGGACTTGAGTTAAAATTGGTGTCTTTTTAACACGAATGTTGAATCGCTATGGATACTGTGGCTGGGGCGGTTGTGAGTTATGAGCGTCGCTGGAGTG